>LR990231.1:10985907-13470074 GCA_905147385.1 Limenitis camilla
TTGATGTCTACTTTAGTCTGGCTATGATTATTATATTTATTTTTGTTTTATATGGTATGTATAATAGTCGCAATGGCATTTATGAGAGCTATATAATGTAGCAAAAAATTATGTTTCATTTGTTATCATAATAAACTAGACTTATAATATAAAGGATATTTGATTATTGATATCAAATACAAAAAGCTTCCGTGCAATCCTGATGTAAACATGTAACAACACTAGCTAGCACCATCACAACACATCACATAGATCACTAACCACACTCTCGACGTATTGTTCGCTCCGAAACCGAAGCATTATCGAACTTTTAGACTCCACGAAGGAGATTCGCAAAGTGAAACCTTTGCCAGATTTACAAAACTTTTATAGACTCTACTCGAGGTAAAATTCTCCCCGCCTCCCACGTAATACCCTCGAATGAGATAACAATGAACTTCAGAACTATTCACTCAACGACGCGACGCGAATATAATATTTCAACGTTAATACTACTGGGAAAACTCTTCTGTAAAATCAACATATAACTAAAACATAGTTAAAAATAGGTTTGTGACACCTAATTATATTTATTTCTTTACGTCATACGACGTGGATATTTTTAAACTGTTAATTATAGATCGCAAACAAAAGAGAATGATAACTTTCTAAATGAGCCAATGACTAATATTAATGTTATTATATTCTTTAAATAATCTACGAGTATTACATCAATGGCTGCAGATTTCCAATATAAGTGTATTTTTGTTATATATTAAACAAACAGTTTTTTTTGACTATATAACTTACCTCACTTTGTACAGATGCTCTTCTACTTTCAGTCTGTAATATGAATTTACAAACACACATTAAACACGAAATTTACAACATGATATTTGAGTTTATTACATTTCAGGGATTTTCAAATGGAATTGTTAATAGGGGAAAATTGTTTTGATTCAGATAACATTAAGGTATCATGTTATAACGAAATATCCCTGCTCATTAGGGAATTTAAATTTATATACAATTGTGGAAAAATTATAACGGAAAAAGCGTATCTGATTGTTTTAAAGTAATAAAAAGTACTATTAAAAGTAATTTAAATACAATATAATATTATTGTCATATATTAAATGTCAACAAATTTTTTAAAAATCTTATTTATTTTATCGGTTTCCGAAAAGAAAATGGAGTTTTAAGATTTAATGCTCATGAAATATTTAAATTGTTAAAGCATGTAATTCATATTACATTAAAAATGAAAATGCATGTCGTCGTACATTGACTTTTTCCGCTTTTTTTACGATATTTACAATGAATTAAAAAGTGAATTTCTCACTTCAAGTAACTTTTATTAGCATAATATAATATATTATGTCATCAATTTTAAATGTCTATATACATTGTGTAATGACACCAAAGGGGATATTGTACCTTAACAGCAAGATGGTGTTCTTGTTGAGCAGTTGCAATCTGATATTAAAATTAATTTATAATGTAATTTCTGACAAAAATACTAAAACTATCGAATAACGTAACGATTTTTCATTTTGATTTAAACAAATAGGATAAGAAGTTTTCAAAGTAATTCTAAACTTCATACTAACCTCGCTTTGAACTGATGTTCGTCTACTATCAACCTAGAGAAAGAAAGTGCAAATGAATTCAAGGTTGAAGAGATTAACCTATAAAGGAACTGTAATATTATATAATATAAATAAATGAATTTTAAGTTAAGTAGTTATATATTTTTCGTCCCTTATTATATTGTTTACTAGCGGCCCGTACCGGCTTCGCACGGGTGGATATTTTTTTTTTTAACATTTTGGCTCTCTTCGCCCCTTCCGCAAGCAACGCGGCGAGAGCGATATTTTTATTTCGTAATATCTTTTGAATGGAATGTCTGATTTCAATAAAAGTAATCTACAGGTATTGAAACAGTCTTGAATATAAAATAATTTATTTGGATAAGAATTAATACGTATATAATAATACGTATAAGTATGAAAAACATGGTCTGATTTTGATAGGCATTTCTATCAACTTTTAAAATGTAAAAAAGTAGTTATAGTGACGTAACTATAATAGTTGGACATATGGTCTCGCGAAATTTTTTGTAGATATTGATACGTTCTATAATATTGTATAACATTTTTTTCTTCTATCATCAATACTTTTTGCAGCGCATGCAATGAAAGATATTTTATGTCTAATTTTTTTTGCACCTTGGGTTGGTTTTAGTCAGAATTTCTGAGGATATCTAATTTTTTCTTGTAATAAATATAGCCTCTGTTACTCAGGGATACAGGGAAGTCGGTCCAATAGTTTTTGAGTTTATTCGTTACATACATAAATCCACAAATACAAAAATACAAATCGTTAAATATCAAACCACTATCTGTAGAATAATCTTTTACCTTTCCTACTTCCTTTTCTTTCTTTTCTCTCACAATTGGAGTTGGTGATATTTTTTCATACTTTTCAAGAACTGGCCTCTCGTAATCATCGACGAAGTCTAGCTCATACTGTAATAAGTAAATTCATTTAGTAACTATATAAATGCATTGACTAAAATATTACATGTTGGTACATTTAACAGGTTTTAGACAACAGTAATTACAACAATAATATAATATCAATATACACCATATATTGTAAAAATCTGTAAATAAACAATAAAACATTCAATAACATGCGATTTTTATAAACCAAATCTTGAAAGGCCACAACGAAGATCCAGCGAAGCTTCTTCTGATGCGACGATGAAAAACTATACACCAATGTTTTTTTAAATATGTGTTTTGTGATTGCAGTGCTTGTAAATTTTGCAGTGTACGTGTGCATGTGTTTGATTTAGTGAAGTGTATGTAAAAGTGATTTGCATAAAGTGTAAGAGTGTTGGAAGTAAAGTAATAGAAATAAAGAAGAATAAGAATACAGAACATAGTTTGAAAATAAAACAACAGACTGGGACGACACAAATTTTCAGTATTTTAAGATGTTTACCCCATCAGCGTTTTCTTTATTATCAGACGAAGCCTTTTTGGGCTTTTCAGGTATTTTCTTGACGGTTTTCTTTAGTTGTGGCACTTCAAATTTACCTCCTTTGATTGCCAGAGGCTCCTAAAGACGCAATATAAGTTAAACTAGTTGGATTTACTACATTATAAAAGCGGTTTTTCTAGTGCTGCTATTAGGTTAGTGTGATGTGCAAATACTTGTAACTAAAAAATTGTGAAGTTAATTGAGTTACAATATAATTCTGATTTATTTTGTAACTATCTCAGCTATCTACTTTATTTTTTGGCCATAATATATCAAGTATTGTCTACCTCATCTGTGGTGGTTTTTTTGACGACTGCAGGTTTTTTAACTTTGAGCTGTGCAGCCTCCGTACCTTCCTACGCAGAATTATTAATACCATTAATATTTTGATATTAAAATAAAACTTTGCTGAGATAATTATAAAATATACAAAAAAATTATATGTACCGTAGGCTTTTTCTGAGCAGGCTTCTTTTGCGTCAAAGATGCCTCTTCAGGGGCTGTTGTGCTCGTTTTAGTTCGAGGTTTGGTAAGACTGACAGATTCTTCAGTATCCTCACCCTAAGCCGGTGAGTAAGAGAAAATAAGTGTGAGAAAAGTAAACTAAAGTGATAATACAGTTAAAACACTTTTAAGTGTATTTTAGAAGTAAAATAAATTACTTTTATTTCCATAATAATGTAATACGATAGTAAATAAGATAAAACAAGTAAATTGAAAAGAAACTGTTGAAAAGAAGATTGCAATAATCTATTATCTTTGTATTTGTGCAAACTCTATACCTATTTTTTAAATTTATTCCTTACAATATTGATATATAGACATACAAAAATTAACATTCTATTTAATACTGGCGTACAGATAGGGGTAATACATAAGAACTTTTTATTACAATCTGTGAATTTATTGGGTATTTATTTATTTTCCGAATTTTATATTTAAATATGTTGCAAATCTATTAACGTTACCTTCTGTTCCTTATCTTTAGGAGATGGTCGTTTAATAGTTGTTTCTTCAACTATTTCTGGTTTTTTAATTTTAAGTTTTGCTTCAGCCTCATCCTCCTATGCAAAGTTAGATTTTTAGTAATTATCATAATTTTATGAAAATTTTTAAACTTAATTATTTCCATAATACGAACCGTGGGCTTTATTTCTGCCGGTGTTTTATGTGTAAGCGAAACTTCTTCAGGTTCTTGCCCTGCTTTAGCCGGAGCTTTAGGCTTAGCGATACTAACATTTTCATCAATTTCCATTGGCTATTAAAAATATAAAACTTTGTAACTTCAAAGATCTACTTTACATTAAATATTTTCGAAATAAATTTTTAGAATAATGTCATACCTCAGGTTTGTCTTTATCTTTAACAGAACGACGTCTTTTGACAACCGCAGAAGAAGTTTCTTCTTCTTCTGGTTTTTTGTCCTCCTAATCAAGTTCAAATTACTTTATATTTACTATCAACTTACTAATATTTAACGTAATTAAAAAAAGTACTTAGGAAAAGGCTACCCATTGAGCTTTTTATAAATAACAAGCGTAGTTAACTTAAGGTAAATTGTGTGTGAGTGTATACCTTTTTCTTTTTCTCAATAGGTGTTGGTGTAATTTTCTCGTACTTCTCAAGAACTGGTCTCTCATAATCATCGACAAACATTTCTTCTTCGACCTTTAAATTTCAAGCTTTATAGTTATATTTTTCTTTAAAATACTAACTACTGGTTAAAAGTATTATGAGGTCAAAATCGTTAGAGTTATCCTTTTATTTTCAGTACGATTTAAATCAGTGCAGTTTGCAGAATGTTACTGGTGGTTGTTTAAAGTTAAATAAGATCTGTTATGTCATAAACAACTAAAAATATGTTTCCAGTTACCTAGATCTAATAGTAAGTAAAACAATAGTGCAGCGATGCGAACATTAGACATTTAAAGCCTGGCGTGACATGCAAGCAGTTATGCATACTATTTATTAGACATTTTAAAATGTACTCATGTATTTTAACTAGTGGAAAGTGTGTTTAATGTATTATGTATTATTGTAGTGCCCTGTGAGTGTCATTTGTGTAGAATTACAATATCAATATTTGTAAGACAGAAATATAAAACCGCGAAGAGATATTACTTGCATCAAACCCAATTCATTTCCAAATTCCCTGTTAAATATTATTGAGGTTACAATTTTTTGTTATAAGTTGCATTAACCCAATTATTATTTGCTACCTCTTTTTCTTTAAGAGATGGTTTTCTAGCTTTAGTGTCATCTTTTTTAACCGCTTGCGGCTTAATTTTTTCATCAGGTTTTTTCTCCTCCTCCTAAATTTGACAATGATTTGTGAAGATGAATAATATATTCAATCATAATATATGTTATATTATTTTGGATGTTCAGACTACCTTATCTTTAGTTATCGATCTCTTTCGAAGACTTGGTGCTTCTGGTTCATCCTCGCTTTGTTTTGGTTTAATCTTTCCTTTAATTATATCGTTTTCATCCTTGAAACATTTTATAATTTAAGAAACTGTTTTGTAAGTAATAGTAAATTTATAATTTTATTAAATACGAATGCTACCTGTTTGTCAATGGATTGACGTTTATCTTTAGGCGCATATTCTTCTTCTGGCTTTGTGTCCTCCTAATCAAATTGAAGATATTATATTTTGTGATTATTTTTATTTTCAAATCAATATCCAGAAATTTCTTTTAAATGCAAAAACTTTTTTACCTACAATTATTACTTTTGAAATACTACTACCTTTTTTTGAAATTTAAGTCTAAAGCTGATTACAGGTATTGATATTGATATGTGTTTACCTTTTTCTTTTTTTCTGTAGGTGTCGGTGTAATTTTTTCGTACTTTTCGAGAACTGGCCTCTCGTAATCGTCAATGAATTCTTCTTCTTCGACCTTTAACATTTTTACTTACAATCAGAATATAATTCAATTATTAAAGTAATGGTTCGCAAACGAAGAAGGAATCACTCATAGATTAATCTAAAGAAAATTATTTCTTTATCAATAAGAAACGCAGTTCAATGTAGAGTAGAAGGTTGGTATTATTGAAAAATATGCTCACTGTAAAACTTAGTACGCATTAACATAAAAGCATAGCAAAGATGCAGGCAAGCTTTAATTTATAACCACAAATATTTAATTTGCCAATAAATAAAGCATTTTTATACATTCAGTTACACTCCTATAGATACTTAAAAGTCAAAATAATCAAGTAATTAGGTATTTATTTTAAGCCCTACATACTATGTTGAACTCAAAATATTTGGTAAATGTTATTTATGTTAAATAGTATTTGTAAAGTGATTTGTGTTATAGGTTGCAATAACCCAATTTTGATCGGATACCTTCTTTTCTTTAAGAGAAGACTTCCTAGTTTTTAGTTCGTCTTTTTTAACAGTTTTAGGTTTTGGTTTTTCTTCTTGTTTTTTATCATCCTCCTAAATTTAAATAAATAATGAAATATTATCAATAGAACGTGTATTTTAATTTAATATTATTAATTATTATTTCATTTAGAAAATGTAGGCTACCTTGTCTTTAGTTAGAGACACTTTTCTTAGAGTTGGCATTTCAGGTTCATCTTCTTTCTCTTTTGGCTTTATTTTACCTTTCATAATATCAGCATCGTCCTTTAAGAATTTAAATAGTCAAGTTACTAATTTTAAAAAATATTGAAATTTGTGATAAATTTAGTTTTCTATCAAACAAACCTGTGTATCACTAGGACGACGTTTGTCTTTAGGGGTGGGACTAATTTTTTCATATTTTTCGAGTTCTGGTCGTTCATAGTCATCAACGAATTCTGGAGATGCCTACAAAACGTTGTTGCAATATGTTTTAAGAGATTTGTTCATACATCGAATTGTTTTATAGTAATAATCGAATATTACAATGTTAGGCGGTAATCATTAAAAATTAAATTGAATAGATCATTATACCTCACGAACTCCATTCGTTTTCTTTGATCTATCAGATGGTGTTGGTGTTACTTTATCATATTTTTCTAAATTCGGCCGTTCATAATCATCAATAAATTCCTTTTGCTCTTCCGGCTAAAGGTAAAATATATAAGTTATTTTTCGAAATTATGTTAAAATATTATTTGAATTGAAATATTATAACATTAATTTTTAAGAATATAGTACAAAGTGCAACTACCTTTTTAGTAGTCTTTTTAGTTTTAGCTACAAGTGGTTCTTCAGCCTTTTCTTCTACTGGTTTTATTGGAGTTTTAGATAATTTAACCTGTGAAACTTCATCAACGGGCTCTTCTGGTTTCGGTACACCCTTTTTGATACTCAACCGTCTGGGTTCATCTTCAACCTATTTTAATCAATATATTTTAAAATAAACCAGTGTAAAACTGTTTGACTAAAATTATTGTTTTTGATATTGCTTTAAAGTCATCATTTTCTTTTTCCTTACCTTTTCTTTTGTTTCAACTTTTGTTTTTTTCTCTGGTACGGGTGTAGCTAGTGACGGTTCCTCGTCACTTTCGTCAGGTTGACTTTTAACACTTTCAGATAATGATGCGCGTTTGGTCTAAGATGTACAATAAAAATATTATTTTTTTAATTTTTTGGCTCAACTTTTGTGTGCCTAACTGTAGTAAGTTTTATTGAGTAAGTGTTGTGAAGTGATTACCTTTGGTGTGTCAGTAACTTTTTGTTTCTTTTCAAGAGGTGTAGGTGTAATTTTTTCATATTTCTCCAAAACTGGACGCTCGTAATCATCGACAAACTCGAATTCATCCTAAAGTAAAAATAGTTTTAGCACAACTAAATGTTAACACAACATAAAACAAACAATTTTGTTACTACACTTTTAAATATTGGAGCAGGAATGCGATCAATAAGAAGTTGACTTACATTAATTCAACATCTTATGGTAAAGACAAAATAAATTAATCAATGTTTTTTGTACAATTATACACAGGATTTGATTATTTTTTTTACTTACATCTTGCTCTTTCTTTTTAGAAACAACCTTCTTTTTAACAACCTTTTTCTTTTCTTCGGTCTTTTTAGTTTCTTTCTTTTCCTCTTCCGGTTTGGGTTCTTCTTTAGGTTTGACTGGCCTAAGTTTTGGAATACCCTCTACTTTAGCTTCTGTTTCAGGTGCCTTTTCGGTTTTCTTTTTCTCAATTTTTTCTAATAGTGCTTTCTTTTCTTCCTCTGATTTTGCGGTTTTCTTCTCAAGTATTTTTTTAGCCTCCTCTATTTCAGCTTCCGCTTTTTTCTGTTCCTGAAACTTAGTTTCGACCTTTTTGGCTTCTACTTTATCCTCAGTTTTCTTAGCTTCTAGTTGAATTTCTCCTATTTTAGATTCTATTTTTAATTCCTCTTTCTTTGTAACCTTTTTAGCAGCTGCTTTCTTTTCTTCCATTATAGTTTTTTCTTCTTCTTCTTCTTTACGTATTTCTTGCTGAATTTTTTTATAATAAAAATTACAATACATTTAATAAGTGCTATAAAAAACATTTATATAAATATTATATCTATTATCTTGCTTAACACATCTCTTACCTTTTTCTCGTCCACATGGTTCTCTTCGATTACCGATTTTTCCTCTACGATCGACATCTCTTCCTCTGACTCTTCAATAACGGTAGTTTCTTCTTCTTCCTCTTCTTTCTTCTTTTTCTATTTTCCGTAAATTTAAAAGTTTTATATATCAAAAAAACAAATATTAAATTTTCCTAATTTACTTACGGCAGAAATTAATAGGTAATCTCAATCCAAAATACTTGGATTATGAATTGAAAATTGCTTTCAAATTCAAGTTTCTTTGTATAGAATTTGAATTTAGAATCCATTTATAATATATAATCCAAAGAGATTGATTATTAATTTCGGCTGGTAGAGTTTAAAAAATCTTATACTGTTTATAAATCGATCGATCAGAGACTGATGAGTATATATAAATAAATATAGATTTATAATAACAATATTATAAACTACCTTTTCTTCAACTAAAGTCAGATCAGCACTAGATTCGTCTTCTCCAAATTCATTCTTAATAACAACTCTATAATTAGCAACATACTTTGATGTCACTTTTCTTATTATAAGTCGTGCGTTAGTGCCATCAAAAGATGTGATGATTTCGGAAGATTCTCTGATGACAGTCGAATTCTTATACCATGTACATCTGCAGGATTGGTCTGATGTTTTAAGGACAGCAACGAATTCTGCTTCCTCGTTTGCTTTTCTAGCCTAAGATGAAATTACATAATTTACTATAAAATATATGAAGCTTGAAAAAAATATTTTTATTCTGAACAAATATGTTAATATAATATTGTGCTTAAAAATTAAATTTTAATTACTAAATAAATAATAATTTTTGGGAAAACAAATATGTATAATATTATTTAAAATTCTTCTAATACAATCTTTACGAGTATCTTCAGAAGGCAATCAAATAAGTGCTCTAAATAACATACCAAACTCCTGAGATGTTTGATGATCTGTGGCTTTTCTCCCTTTTCTTCAGGAATGTCAGTAATCTCAACTAGTTGTGACGTCGCTTCACCCTTCTCATTTTTGGCGACAAGTTTGTATGAACCTTTATCTTGTTGTGACACATTAGAGATTTCTAATTTTACCGCGAATTCTCCCTATAACATAATATTAATATATTTAAGTGTATATTTAACCAAAACTACCCATAAAATTCAAAATAAAAAGTCTTATTACTTACTTCTCGCACTGGTTCAATCAAAACCGTGTGCCTAGAATCTTCTCTGACTGCACTAGCTTCTTTAAACCAGGTACAAGAAGGTGCAAATTTACTTAATACTTTACATTCAACAATCACAGTTTTCTTTTTAACTATCTTAATGATCTTTGGTTTTTCTTTAATAACTGGAATGACTGTAAAAAATATGAATTTATATGAAAGATCCATTAAAATCATAAAATATAATAAAAGTTACATTATATACTACATACTTTCAATATTGAGCGTTAGATTTGCATTGAGCTCTCCAAGTTCGTTTTTGATATTACATTTATACAATCCGGAGTCTTCAATACCAGGGTCAATGAGTTCCAAAATAATGGTATAAATGTCTTCTTTTACTTCGACCCTGGTTTTTATTTTCGACGAGTCTCTGATTTCTATCCCCTCGTGGTACCACACGATCGTCGGTCTCGGGCTAGCTTTAACTTTGCATCCCATTATAACTAATTTACCGTTTTCTTTAGATTGAATAGTAGGTTTTTCAACAAATGTTGGTCCCTCTCCTTCCGGTTCCGGTTCAGCTTCAATATTTAAATTAAGATTAGCATTGCTTTCTCCATATTCATTTCGAACATGACAGCGGTAAGCGCCACCATCCGCTGCCGTAGGATTAGATAAAAGCAATACTAATTCATAAATGTCTTCACTGATGACAGATGATCTGATTTCAATTTTACTGCTAGCTTTGATAACCGTCGTGCCTCTATACCAAGTAACTTCAGCCGCCGGCTTGGCTTTGCAAACACAACGCATTGTTATGAGTGTGCCATCTTCATTGGGAATGATTCGCGGTTTTTCCACAAACGAAGGTGCAAAACCATTTTCGTCATCCCCACCTAAAGAATCATATATAATTTAGACCTATATATCGCCGTTACAAAATAAATGTCATGCAGCAGAAAAGCTTTAAGCTTTACATGCAATGCTACTGAATGCGTACTTTAACTTTTTAAAATATGTTTACGCATTTTAACCTCTTATTACCTTGGAAATTTAGAGCAATATTGGCGTTGCTCTCTCCAAACACATTGAAAGCGTTACATCTGTAGTTTCCACCATCTTCTTGTGTAGGACTTAAAATTTCTAGGGTAAGATTAAACATGTCCTTTCCTATAGCTTTTCTAGACATTTTCATTTTAGCACCATCTCTTATTTCTTTATCTCCGTGAAACCAGGTAATATCTGGCACGGGATGTGCTTCAAGTACACATTCCATTATTAAAACGTCACCTTCTTGTCTAATTGTAGGTTTTTTAGGAAATCTTGGTGCTTTACCATCGGGGATTCTGTTTAAAAGATAAAATGATGATAATAATAGGTAATTCGAATTGAAATTTGATGTGAAGGATTGTAATAATTTATGCTTACTTTGGTTTATCCCCACCCTGGAAATTTAAATTTATTTTAGCAACGCCTTCACCGTGCTTGTTTTTAGCCACAGCCCTGTATTCCCCTTTATCGGTGTTCTCTACACCTATTATTTCCAGTCGCGCCATATGGTATAACGTTTGATCCTCTTCTAATGATATTTTATATCGACTGCTCTCTTTAATTAATTTCTTACCATGGTACCTGTATGCACACGTTAATGTATCAAATCCAATTTAAAAGGATATATATTTTTTGAATTATATCTTTATCGTGACCTTACCATGTAATGGTTGGTTTCGGTTTGCCAACACATCGACATTCAAATGTGATTTTAGTACCATCTTCCGATTGCCTGATGACAGGTCTCTCCGTAAATGTCGGTTTGATAAAATCTTCAGGCACCGGCGCTTCGTCGCCTATATCAGTTTTATATTAGTATTTGATTTCGATCTGTTCACGAAGATTTGCAGCTATGTCTTTATATATAATTTAAAACTGATAAGTTTTTTAAGATGTTTTCTTACAATAATTCGTGTACGTATTAACACAACGCAGTCTGGTATATAAGAGTTAATCAAGGAATAGAATAGTTAAGAGTATTGGTATAGATATATATTATATAAACTGAATTACATTTTACTAATTAAATCTAGGATAAATCTTACGTTCAGTACGCATTGCAGTTGCTTTTAATGTTATCAAGAATTATTCTAACTGCGTACGCTAAAGCAAATAATAAATTGCAAATAAAAACATTAAACAAATAAGGCTTGGGTTTTTATAATGTTAGTAAAGCTTTAGTGAGACATACTTAATATTAGGATAATTAATGAAATTTAAAACATATTTAAATAAAAAATAATTAGTTCAATTAACATATTATTTTATATATGAAATGCGTTGGAAGAACATGATAAAATGTATGTATGTAAATGTATATTATTGTAATTTGTAACAGTTGTCACATTATCTGTTCTTCATAGAAAACATCTTAAAATGTAAGGAAATAAATTATGTTCCAAAAAGAAAAGTAACAATTATAATTCTTTGAGAATTAGTAAATGAAAAAGCTGTGCTGCAAATTCTACGTTTACAATAATGAGATAATATTATAATAATGAAATTCTATAACGTTTACTGGATTAGGACACACAACAGAAGCATACACATTGTAAAGCAAAAATTGCATTGTACTCTCTTAAATTAATATTCTTACATAAATCTGAAATGAAATCTCTTTGTGTTGTGAAGAGTATTATTGAGTGTTCGATAAATGTGTATCTGTTTTGTCTTATTGGAATATGTGTGTATAAAAAATGTTTTTATTGATTCAAAGTCAGTTTTAGAAAACGGACATTTTCATTTTGTACTTAGTTAGGTCCTTTTTAAGGTTAAGACATACGAAATTATCGCAGTTGGTAAAATGATACTGACCACCATAATTCAAATGTTGTTCGCACCGAGTATAAAATGGTTTGTTATACTCCAAATTTTGTACTCGGCTCGAAATATTATACTGTGTGTACATTGTGCGATTTTAATTTCATTTCAGCTAACTTTCGATAACCTAGTTTTTTTTAATATAATTTTTCATTCAATCAAGTTATTTTTCATTTAAGTACTTTAACATTATTGTTATATACTCTATAACATTTGTTATACAGCACTTATTATCATTATAGCTTAATGTTTCCTTATTTATCCGTTTATTTATTTATCTTTTATGTCTATCTACATTTTTTAAATGTATAATGAATAAACTTACTGTCGAAGTTCAAGCTGATCGTAGCGTTGCTCTCGCCCAGCTCGTTCTTTGCCGTAACACGATACTTGCCAGCGTCTTCTACAGTAACATTGTTGATTTCTAATGATGCGTAATAAGATTTGCCATCTTTGCTTACTGTAAGCTGAAATAAAATGGTTGAAATATATTTATAAGTAAGTAAGTTATTCTTATAATCAGCCATGAAAGCGCACGCTATATCTTGGGAGACAACAACTGGTAGGGATTTTGTATACTATCACTTTCGAAATTACTAACATTGTGCTCACATAGATTTTCAGTTACACCACAATTGGTATGATACCAAAAACATAATTTTATAGACATAGGCTCAGGGTATGCTTATTGTTTTTAAAATGGTCACTTTATTTTTCATCGATGATTACTTTATCTAAGCCTCAATATTGTCCTACGAAGATTTTTAGTTTCACAACACTTGCTATGATAGCAAAAGTATCGTAATTTCAGGGACAAATCTAGGGGAATGCTTAATAATTATAAACATTAAGAAAAATCAATATGAAAATTGATTGTAGTTTACTTTCAACAAATAAAAATGGCAATAACTTTTAAATTTAAACAAAAAAGATCAATATTTTACCGTAGGTACTTTTTAAATTAATATGAAACAAATAACTATAAGTAAATTCAGGCCATTGTCTAAATTGAATTGTCATAAGCGTGTTGATATTTGGGTCAAGGTCATTCTTAATGTGCTAGAATATTTATATTTTTAGTATTTATAAGAAATGTTCAAATTTTTTTATCTGTAAAAATTTAATATTTTATGTTAAAAAAATTTGATAAAGAGAACAGAATTTTGACAAATCCGTTGTATGCTTCGATCTCTTATAAATAAACACAAATTCATCATCAAGAAATATACCAATGACATGTACTCCCATTTAAACATTTAAGCGGTCTTATGATCTACTAATCGTACGAACTATTCAATAATATTTTCAGATTATATCAGAGTAAAAAGCCTTTTTAATCCATTCTTCAAAATGAAAATTATAATTTTATTGGAGCACTTTGATGTATGTGCTCCTGTCTGACTTTAAATACCCTTTAACCGAAAGTGGAGGTATCAAACTATAACTAATATCATTAATTCTGGTTTTAATTAAACTTTTAATGTATTTGTTATGTAACAATTAAAAAACTGCGGTAAAAATGTTCGCAGTTAGTAGCCTAACCATTACCTATCAATAATTTTATAGGGGATGGAACTAGTTATTATGAAGTAATTGAACATAGTATACAATCCTACTTAGTACTAAACGGGAAAGTTTGTAAGGATGTATCTTTGTTACTCTTTCACGCAAAAACTACTCAATGGATTTCCATAAAACTTTACAATAATATAGCTTATACATCAGAATAACACATATGCTATAATTTATAATGATATGGTGTGAATTATCCAAAATACAGCGGGTGAAACCGCGGGGCGCTGCTAGTTGTTTATAAGACACTAATCGTCCCGTCCTCCTTCGCACGGATGCAATTTACCACGTATATTTGATTTATCAAAATACATTTATGACGTCAAAAATATATTTTATTATTATCTCGCAGGAACTCTGAATTTTTCCAGTATAACGAGAAGCCTGTGTGCCAGGTTATAAAGTACTTTTGTGCCAAATTTCAATGAAATCCGTACAGCCGTTTTTGCATTATTACGGATTACAAACATCTAAAAACACAAACTTTCACATTTACAATAATTAGTAAGATAATAAGACGATGAGCATTCTGGTATAGTACCTTATGCCTGGAACTGTGTTTAACTTCTGTAGTGTTGTGGAACCAGGCGACACTGGGCACCGGCTCGGCTTCGATGCGGCACTCGAAGATCAGTCGCTTGCCATCGTCCTCTTGACGAATGGCTGGCTTGCGCGCGAACGTTGGCGCTTTACCGTCTATTTGTCTGTTGAGTTTATTATCTTTGTTAATACTCCTGTTACTTTTATAAATATTTTAGAAATATATATGATACTGTAAAAGTAAGAACCGCCGTAAATTCAAACTATTTATTGTGTAACGCACAATTTTAACAACTCAAAAAATAAATACATTATTGTTTGTGTACTCAGGCATAGTTCGCCTTACATAACATAAATCATCATTCTTTTTTTTATGGCAGTTAAAGGGCAGGGTTGTACTCTTGTTCTGCCGATGCGTTGCCACCTTGAAGATATTGTGAGGAAGGGGAATGAAGAGTGGAATGCTACGGTTTCATTGGACCCTGAACGAGAACACAGAGTTCACTAGAACCGCAAAAAGTGAAATTGCTAAATATTTCACGTCACAACAGAGGAAAGAGAAAGTAATTTATAGATGACCTCTAATTACATACAAATTTTCTACTAATTTAGTTCAACTACTCATAATATAGCAAAAGATACTTACTTTTGTTTTTCCTCGTCAGCGGCTGAAAAATAAAAGGATTTATTATTAAATTGTTAAAATAAATAAATGTTGTTCAAAGATAATAAGATTTAGATGGTGAATAACGTATGGTTTTACTAGCTAAGTAAGATTGATTTACTGCTATGCGCTCTTAAATATATCAGATTCGTGAAATAGTGCTGAAACAGTTTCTGTGCCTAAGTTTACTTTGAATAACATCAGCCAGACATAAACATTCGAAATCGTAATAGCGATGATCTCAAAATAATTTCAGGTGTTTGTGATTCTAGATATTTCTTAATGCAACAGATAAGTAACTATTATTTTTATTAATATAATCTACTAGTAATGAGGTATAATATGTAATACGACGGATATCAAACTATAACATTAAATTTTGCAATTATTTTATACAGATAATATTGTATTTTCACGTCTCTGCTGCATTTATTCTATATTATCTATCTATATCCTCTTGTTTTATCACATTATTTACTTCTATAAAAAAACATATATTTTTAATTCAACAAAAAATTTTTTGCGTCTTGCAATGTCATTCTTATATAAACGTAAATGATGAAGTAAAAGAAGATGAGCTATACCTAAGGTTATACCTATAGGTTTTAATAACGTAAAAGCAGAAAATCAATTACCTACTATTCTCACCGTACCGAAAAAAAACATTTAGACAGAAAAGTTAAAGAAGTAGTGAAAGCTTGTTTGTATATTAATAAAGAAGGAATAAGTTAAGTCAGAATATTTAAAAAACCTCTACTATTGATTTAATTAAAATAAAAACCCGAAAGTTTCTCAATAAAAATTCCTCTGTTACTTAATATTTCATAATTTCCATTTGAACGATTTTTACCCCTATTATAACTACTTGTCACAACTGTGTGATTTTTCTTTTCTACTTGTTTTAATTATTAAAATCTGAATTTAACCCATCCAAAAAAAATTTACAGAACTGTACAAGCCGCTACAGAGGTTTACACTTCAACAAAAAAGTACATCAAGAAGGTTCCTAGTCTGAGTTTTTAACAAATTAAAAAAACTTGTATGATAAATTCGGCACCATGAGGGTAGAAGTAAATAGGTTTAACGATGTTTTGAATTCACAAACTCAGTGCACACGATGTTCTAAATTCAAGTTTTCCGAGATAGGGGGATGAAAAATTATTTTAATTTGTTTCCTTTCATCAAGTGAATAATTAGAACATTTTATAAATACTTGCTTTTAAATTTTGTGTATAGTTTAAAGGATTTAAAAGGTTTATCAGGCGTATACGTCGCACGCACGGAATTACTGGACCCACTGTATATGCCGATTGTGGTTGAAACTATGCTTGGAGTGTCAAAAAAAACAACGGTTAACCAACCGATTTGACTTTAAAATTACTCATTACCATGTTTACGTCTAGTTCTATTTATTATTATTATAAACTATATTAAGTGTTAAGTATAGTAAAATTTTACTACCGTACTCCATAACGTTAACAATCTATTTTGTACTAACTGGCATGACTGAAAGCTATTAATCATTTCGTATATTGTAATAGTATTAATACTGCTGTGACACATTTTAAGTACATATGCGAATTTTTTTTTAGAATTTCTTCACACAATTGTCATCATAAATACTGATGCTAATTATTTGAGTCAATAGGTAATTAGTGTAAAAGTTTTTCTGTTGAAATTTATTTTCATCTATGACTAATGATTATATTTTTGGTGCTATATACTTTGAATCTAGTTTTGGATTACGAGTTTTAAAAGAAAGAGTTTCTTTTGCGAGTAAAAAAGTCACTGTCAACCGTATATATTAAAACTTGCGCATTTAATCTTTTGTATCTATGAAATGGATTGTTATATTATTATTATAGTGGTATTAACCGATAATTACATAAAACCTAAAATTGTAAAACCTATTTATTTTTACGAGTTTTGTTATTCGTAACACAAAATACTGGTTAACTTTACTAGTATTTAAGTTAACCAGTATTTTGTCTTCTTCTTCCAAATTCAAAATAGTTGGACATGAAAAGGTATAGACATTGGTAAGAGCATTAGTCTCTTTGCAATTGGTTAAGTAAAAGCAAGTTTTTTATCTCATCGAATTGAGCAGTTCTTACAGGTGACATTGGGCTATCTGTATAGACCCCCAATATTTAATGACGAGGTACAAGAGTTTTACGGTAAATAAAAAAAGAATTAGGGGTCGATACAATCTACTACGAATCTAAATGTAATTTTTTATATTTGGAATTAATATTACTATTTTTTATTTTTTTTTTATAATTATTATTTCATGTAGAATGTAATTTTCCACAAACTTAATATACCCTTATTATTTTTGAATTTCAATTTCTGTATATTGTATTCTGTATATTGTATTCTGTATTCTGTATATTGGTAGTATGAGATAGATATAATAAGGTCTATCTACAAGCGAATAAGATGTTAGTTAAGTGGTCTATGGGTCGAAAAGTTTCAGTGTAGTTTTGTCTAATTCTACTGAAAATAAAAAACTTACGGCTGAAGTTAAGATTGATGGAGGCGGCCACCTCGCCCATCTTGTTCTTAGCCTTCACTTTGTACAGCCCCGCGTCCGTCTCGATCACATCGTCAAGCTCTAGCACCACCAGAAACTTGTTGTTGGCGATGCTTTGGATCCTAAAATTAAATAAAAATTATTACTTACACCAGTAATTAAAAGGAACAGTAGTTACACATAACAATAGAGATAATATACTGTACTAAAGCTCGTGTAAACACAAGAATAATAAATAGTTAAACCACTACCTTTATTACAATTATGCCACAGATAGGCAAAATTGAAAAAAATAAGTATATTATGTATCATATTGCCAGTGTAAAAAATTGTATAATTTATTAGAAATACAGTAGTACAATTTATGTACTGGAAAAGAATTTGTTACTCTACCACAATAATATTGCGTTAAGGAATTCTCTAACGGGCGCCGAAAGTATCTTCAGTAAATGAGCCCTAACATGGCAATTGAAGTCCAAAACATCTCATTCATTACTCAATAATGAATGAGAAGTGATATGGTTTTAAAAAAACATTTAATATCGTTTGTATCGTATCGTCATTGATGGGCTATCACCGTACGCGAGTTTGTACTAACTTTACTTACATAATTCGCATAAGTTCCAACTGATGTTGAAACTATTTTTATATGTGGAAAAAATATATGTAAAATGTCCTTATTTCAAAATAACAAAATTAAATTGAGATGCATGCAGAGTGCATGATGCAAATCTAATTCACGTTTGTCCTTTTTTATTCATAGACAATGAACCGTGCCAATTGTGTCAACTTTCGATTGTCTTGGCTTTATCAAAAGGAACATTAAGAGCAAATCGTCAATCGGTCAGGCGACCGAGTCGTTGACCCTATTATTGCTATGTAAATTGTTCAATTACCGAGAGGAAAACAAAACGTTGTAGTAATGTATGGATAATTATCACGCTTTTATGTTTATTGATACGAATGAAACGTGGTGTGATATATGAGAAGTAAAACACCTCATTATCATTAAAACAATCATTTAATTTCACTTTCGTTACTAAAAAAGCTTTACGTAAATGGACCATACCATTGAATACATAGCCACGAGAAGTTTTTAGCGTCTTTTAATTAAATTAAGCTTTATATAAACGAAACTGCTTCTGTTCAACGCCTTAGAGGGTCGTATTTAAAGCATTTATAATGGAAAATTAGGGTAAACTTTTTATATTTCACTAAACTATAACTACTAAGAGAATCTTAATATTTAAATCAAAAATAGTCAATAGATGCATTATAAATATTCGTTGTATGTCAATCTGAATATGAAGAATTGGTAACTGAAAACTAAATCAGAGATTTTTGGTTTCACCAATCAACGAATTGGTCTAAAGAGATTTTTTTTTAAGTCATAACAATAAATTAAAAAAGAAACTCAATTTCTGATCTTATACCTGAGTAAATAAACCAATCTTCTTTAACTCTATCTATAAATTTTATGGATTGATTTAAGATTTGTCAGATTATTTTTAAAGTGGTAATAATCCATTATTAATCGGTTTTTTAAGGATTATAACTGTGAAAAGGTTCATATAGATGTAATGTTTGACTCCTAAAATGTAACTTTTTCGTATCAAAAGTTGGTGATCAGGATTTTTCGAGATTAATTTATTAAAAATATGCAGTGTTCATAAAACTTACTTAAACTGTGTCCTGGTATCCTCTTTGAGCAGTTCATCACTGCGGTACCAGCTGATCTCTGGTTTGGGAGAAGCCAAGAGTTGGCACTCGAAGATCAGCTTATTGCCGTCATCTTCTTGGCGCAGCTGCGGCTTCTGCGTGAAGCTCGGGGCAAAATCATCTGTTACCCCCATAATGCTAGCTGTATGTCATCACTGTTAGAGAATTCTTGCTGTGCCTCTTGAAACGGACGTTACGGACCTGTTGGACAAAAATATTATTTATTAATTATGCGTATGTATTTTATATATGAATTTTTAAATCATGTTTAAATGCAAATAAATCTCATCCTGGTATCTAATTTGGCCTGCAGTTATACAATTGTGAACACCATAATATCTAATTTCGTGCAATAGTTTTAGCGTGATACGAGTACGCACGCAAAAATATTATAGATATCCCTTATATTAAATTAACATTTATATTATATACTAGCAGCACAGAGAGACTTCATTCTGTCAAAAGTTATATTTTTTTTTTTTATTATTTAAACCTTTCGTGGGCCTTAAGGAATATACAAAAAAAATTTCACCGAATTGATCGAACCATTCTCGAATTACATGCTTAACAACTTTCATATTTAATAATATAGATAAATGCCTAAAGATAAATTAATAATAGTAGTATTACTAATAAAACCAACTAACTCTTAGTAATAGTTGAAATCTCTAAAAATTGTTTTGAATAATAATAATAAAATTTTCAAAAATATTTTTGCACATAATATTTGCCTACGGCCGATGCTTCGGTTTAAAGTCCTTCATACGCATATATTAATTAAACGATCATCACTTGAATACGGGCTGACCAAATTAACAGATTTTTTGTTATTAGCAAAACCCACTTAAAAGACATTTTAATGGTATTTTTGACAGTAACTGTACCGTCGCCGTGTCCCGGGTTAGTAAACTATCGGCGCTTCGTAAAAAATATTATTCATCACCACGCGTTAAATAAAAACACAAATGTTTGCCAAAACAATTAATTCCGATTTATTTTAATTCCACAAAATATAATACACAAACTCAAGGTAAGATTTAGACAGATAATAAATACATTTTTGAGAATGTGATTGACAAACAGCGCACTATAAACTACTAGAGATAGAGACCTTTTAGAATTAGTATTTTTTGTTAGACCTTCTTGCACTTTTACCTTTAACACATTGCATTTATGCTATACCAGAGAATTGATTTTAATACTCGTATACATCAGTGTTTTTATACCTCAGAAACGTATTAGGGAGCGCTTTCGTCAAAAGCTCTCATTCGGGCTGACTTTTTCCGACTATTTCTACAATTATTGTAATATTTCAACAAATTTACACAAAACACTTACAGATTATATTTTTAAACCTTCCTCATAAGTCTATTTGTGTACGTGTCTTTATGAATCTTAACAATTTGAGATTATCGCGAAAAGCCAGACGCGGCATGGCACTTTGTTTTATAATATGTAGTGACTACCGACCCACTCCCGTTTTGTACTCCCGCTTTGTAATATTACTATACTACATATAATGTACATACTCTACTATATATAGATATAAACTTTCCCTTTGAATCACTCTTGGTGAAAACCCCTTTAAAATCCGTTACGAAGTAAACGTAAAGTTTAAAAGACTTAGGCTTACGGACGGTGGGAAGCTACTTTGTTAAACCTAAATGTTAAATATTTAAGTTTTATTAACCTTAAGCGTACGAAAGAGATCTTTAGAAAAAATATTATATAAACGGTTCTCCTTTCAAGTTTTTTCTGAGTACTAATATTTAGAAACATCTTTGAGTAGGTGGTAGTAGTAGTTAGAATCATCTTGGGGTACGGAATCTTTTATTACTATATATTTATCCCTATACAATAGACTAATTACATTATGACCTAAAGTCCTTTCGCGATCTGAACATTTACCATTTTGTCTTTCATAGCTTCAAACTATTTAATACAGTGCTACCGTAGAAAACAGAAAGAAAGTCGCATTTTAAAAGATCTAGCGAATATGGAGGATGATATAACACTAGAATTATCTACTTGACTAAACACTTATTAACTGAATCGTGGTATAACGATGAACTTAGTAAAGAGAACCACTGATTTTTCATTCCACAATTCAGGTTTCTATTATATCATAGAATTCAGTAAGAAAGTTCAGTAATATAACCAATATTACGTACGTTTCATAAATATTGGTGAAATCATCATAGCTGCTTAGAATTGATTTGCATTTTTAAGCGTTTAGTTGTTGGTTAAATTGAATATAACACTTGTATGTTATTATTTAAGTAAAAAACAACGATGTTTTTATACTTTTTAATAAATGTAGATTATTTAGAAGCCATAGAAAAGGTCAAAAAAATATTTTTTTGAGCTATTTGTTCAAACCTAAGTATTTGATTAAAAATTTCTTTGTAAATTTCTACACTTTCAGCTACCACGGGAAAGGAAAATCGATATTAGATCAAACCAGATTATTTCGATATTATTATCTATTTTGATTTGAAAGGGCAACCCAAGTGTAAATAGTGGACGCCAACAAACGGCACTCAACATATTCTGGAATGCTTAAACAACTTTCTTAAGTTGTTTAAGCATTCCAGAATATGTTGAGTAACGCAGAGTATAAAAAATCTTAGCTTCTTCTAAATTCAATAAATAAAGCGCTTTTTTAACGTCAAAATTCAGAACAAATGCTTGTTGGAGTCACTCTTCTAGTCACTGCGTTACAAAAACTTCTGCGTAAGTTTCATGTTTTCAACTTAAATAATTTTGGCTATACGATGTCGAGTAAGTTGATTAGTTATTTTAAATAATTGAATATATTACCAAATACAAATAAATATAACTACACGCACACAAAGAAACCAATTTATATTTACGTATACGCCAGTTTTTCATAGTTCATTCAGTTCAGTATTGTATAGTAAAAAACGATTCACAATAAGTTATAATCAAAGATAATGATAATAAAAATAATTGTTGAGGTTTAGGTATAATAATAATAATAAATAATAAGCTGCGTAGGGAATTGACGATCCCATCGCCGGTAGTCATGTAACTTGCATGGACCTTTGGTCCAACAAGTTATATGCCTACCGAAATCAGTCATCCGCAGGACAGCTAGAGGCACGCTGTTGGGGAGAAGCGACCCCACAGACCTGAGTGTTCCCAGTCCTCTTCCTCATCTTCAGCATGCCTTGGCCGGCAGATCAGAGTGGAGGTGCGAGAACTTTACGTTCTAAGAGTATATGTGTCAAGTAAGTGTTATTTGGCACATGAGGATACCCTCGGGAGGGACCAATAATCGGGTAGAATACCGGGTACACTTAAACCCTTCAGCAAATGTTGCCCTCTAGTTGCAGCATACAAGCGACCTTTCACGGGGGCCTATTGATGAGATAGCGAGTCTCCGATTTTTCAATGTATACATAAGTACATTGTCGGGTAGGCGCCATAGTTTCAACTATAGCATTAGTTAACGAGTCTACTATCACCCCAATCGTATAACTAGTATAAGTCGAAAAGTTGAGAATTTCGCTAATACCACTTATTTGATTAAAACTATAGTTACAACGTAACATGTGACACCTCGGACCTTAAAAGATTTCTTCTACTGAAGGACGCTGACAACTGTAATTGAAGTAATATCGTTACTGGACATGGTTTTTAATCAACTAGAAAGCGAAATTTCGAGCAATCATAATGAATAAAAAAACAATAAATATATTGATTTTAGAATTAGGATGATTCCGGCAAAAAATTGAACGATTGTGCTATTTATTAGTCAAGTAATATTTATTGTTACTCAAGAACGACTTTCAAGGCCATGAAAAATTTCGGAAACATTATTTTTTTTTATTGTGACATACGTTACATAATAATTCGCAAGTTTAGTGTATCGGTCGGAGTGATCGGTCTATGAATTTATAATAATTAATGATGGATGGGTCATTTCTGAATTTAATTCAGAATAATACCATTTTTTATTACAGTCAAGTGTATATACTTATTACTTAAACACTATGCTTACTTTCTCTTTCGTTCGCCTCTACATTATCATAAGAACGAATACGCTACGGATTCTTGTATTACAGACTCATCTCGAATGATCAGTAATACATCAGTGGTATCTAACTGATATTTGGCTTAAACCTCTCATATGACTCACTTACAGCGGTCAGCGCCATCTACATTAGCAAGGTGAAGTGTGACGTGTGGGTGTTCAGTTAGAATTTTCAGAAGTGTAAGAAACGTCTCATCTATTTCTGTACACGTTGAAGGCCTCGGGATTTTCATATTCCTATAACTTCCGATGTAACCAAATGATTATTTGTTTTATACTATTTTCTTTACTTTTGTCAATTTCTGAGAATTGCAAGATTAAAACGTTATATTCTATTAATCTAAATATGTTTAGCAATAAAGTTAATTTAAATAGATATATAGTTTTAAAAATTAAAATAAAGGTACGTAAGTGTTGAGTGATTTCAAAAATTTGTAAAAAATATTTTTTTTAAATTAAATAAAATTAGAAGTACATACCGTTTACAAAAGAAAAAAATCCAAGTCACAAATGGTCAAACACCAAACACAAACACACAATATGTCAAATTTGACGAATCTCGAGAACTTTAAGGTAAAGCGCAAATTCGAAATATAGGGTTGTCGCCGGCGGCGGGACGCGTCGGGTCGTTTTCGAAATCGTAACTAAACTATGAAAGTTGGCGATGGGCCGAGGCGGTGTGGGAATGCGCGTGGGTTGCTGCAGCCGGTTGGATAACCTAACATGACGTATCATTGCAGAGGTGTTTTCCGTCGAAGATAGAAAATGATCTAATAGTCAAAGGGACAGCAGGATATCATTCTTTTTGATGATAAAGTTTATATCCGATCGGATTTTAGTAGTAGTAGCAGTTTTAGTCTCAAGGTAGAAGTATTTAAACATTTTAATATCTATTATACGTTGCATTAAGTATAAGTAATATTTTTCTGATTCTCTAAAACAAATTTGCTTCTGCTAAGAATAACCTTTCTCAAATCGACAATCCAGAAGAATAGAATTCCGAAGCATTCCAATAAATTTCCAAAGGAAGACAAACGCGAAATTATTTCAACATCTCTCTGATAAGAGATCAAAATGATAAATCATCATGACATTATAACCTGTGTACTTATCTAGAGACAATAATTTTAAAAAATACTCCCTGCTATGGAAATAATGATTCTGATGTCGATTCGTTTTTTCTTTATTTTTTTAGCAGATTTTCGAGTTTAGCAGAGAGAGATTTTGCCATCTTACAAATAAAACTGCTTGCAACGCAGTTGAAAACTCTTACTATTTAATGTAAAGCAATTTGTAAATCCTGTTCGTCGTTCTGTTAAAATTAGGGAGTAGCCTAGATACTAATCTATTATTTCAAGAGTAATTTTTTTTGCAGTTAAACTTTGTTTGGTTAAATGTTTGGTAACAAGATCGTGCAGCGAGGGCAGTGTGCGCGTAATGAACAAGTCTTGTCAAACTGCTCTTGCCTATCTAATAGGTATCATCCAATTTCATTTCTTACAACGCGTTTAGAATCCATAAGGATGACCACAAGTTATTAATGAGTACCATAAAAATATGCTAGTTTATCCTTTGTAAACTCAGCTCAAAGGCGATGCGTAAAGTGCATTTCGTATCGTAAAAAAGAACTTATAAAGTACGTGTGTATCTACTACACGATTGTTAAATTCTAACTATACAAATACAACAATAATTAAAATATTTCATCCCTGACTCATTTAAAATAAATCTTACACTTCGTCACTCAAGCAAACAAGTTCTGTATTATTAGCGCTCGTTTATCTCTCAGTATATTTTTCAAGCTGTTCTTCATTAAATTGTGACTTGGCAACTGGAGAATAGTCAGGTGACCTATAAATCCTCAGGTAAGTCGCTCAAAATTCGCTATTGTTGAGTCAAATAATACTAAAATAAATATGATGTGAGAGATCAATATATTTAGTAAGTTATTTATGTCTATTTTTCTGATTTAGAATAATTGATATAGTATAGTTAATACACAAAAAACAACAATGATCTAACAGATGTACATTAATTATAATGCTTGCATAAATATCAAACCAGATCGCAGGAACTTTAATTCAAACAAAAGCTGACAATACAAACAAATACAACTCCTACACAATAATTCCAGATCGCTATTTCTGATTTTCATCGTCTAACAGTAGAAATACATAAAATTTTATGTTATATAGGTAAATGCTCTAAAGTTATATAATCTTTGTAACGTGAAAGAGAAAAAAATCATGAAATTTATAACTGTATATTGGTGTGAAACGTAAAAAAGATTTGCTAGCTAACCAAAATTACAACAGACAAAATTGGATATAAGGTATAAAAATATTTACGTATTTTACCTTTAAAATTTAGTACACGAACTAAATGAAATCTTCTCCAACATATTACAAAATTTATCCCTTATCAAGAAACGCTTACAACATTTATCCCTTATCAAGAAACCCTAACAACTCTTGGTGGTAGGGGATCTGTTCTCCGACTGGCTTGCGACCACCAGCATGCGACTCTGACAGCCAAGTGTCACAGACGCGTTCCGGTTGAGCCGCATGTGGTTCAGACTTACTCCCTCCCTCTCTCATCCTATTAATGTTGTGGATCTAGTGGACTCTAGGCTCTTGCTCAGGATCCTCTGAAACCACAGCATATTTTTCTTCTCTCCCCCTCCCCACTCTATCTTCGAGGAAGCAACGCATCAACAAAACAAGAGGGTATCTCTTGTTTTGTCGGTGTCCATGGGCGATGGTGGCCACTTACCATCAGGTGGACTATCTGCTCGTTTGCATCTAATGTACCATAAAAAGAAAAAAAATAGGGTATGAAGTTTTTCAATTATTAATAGAGCTTGGCTTTGCTAAATACTAGCTGTATTTCAGACCTTTAAAATATTGGCAGTAGTGGACAATAAAACTATGTATTATTAGATATAACGTTAAATAATAATACATTTATGATTGAGACAGAAAAAATGAGAAGGCACTGAAAAAAATTATACATAAAGTGTATTTATTTAGCTTTGGTGAAAATTTAAAACGGAACGATATCACTTACAGATGTATCACACTTTGCAGACAAATGATAAATTTCGTCTCGTGATTTGGCCGCGAGGTTGCATGTTGATTTATTTTAATGAAATTTGTTCACCAGAATTAAGAACAATTATTTTGGTGCTCTTATACAGCGCACGTACGCAACATTCTTAATCACTGACAAATTTCACCAAAAGGTATAATATTATCTTATTTTGAAGTAGATACTTTTATTCCTCACTTGGCTGGAATAACATATCCTTTTTAACTTTTCTTGAAAATCTATTCATATAAATATAGGCTATACTATTTTAAATAAGATTTTCACCAATACAACTGTAATCTGAGTGTAGGTAAACTGTTCGAATAATATAATGAAAGAATATCAGGATCACTTTACATAGAGTTTTGTCTCATTGATTGATACGAATGCATTCAATATCAAAAATTTTAAATTCTTTATATGTATATGTGTTTTTCATATTTGTTAACTGACAGTTATCATCGGGAGTATTGACGCTGTTTATAAACAGATCATAAAATGTAATAAGTTGTTGTTCTATACAATTTATGTAGTTTATAATTAATTAATTAAATCTATTGTTAATTAGGATGTTGGCAACACTAATTTGAGTAGCATCTTGCAATTTATGGAATTCACTTCCGGCACACGTGTTCCCTGATTCCTATAACCTGTGGTCCTTCAAACGAGGCGTGAAGAGAAATCGTGCGGGTGGGCAGGGCGGTGGTGCCTAGTGCAGTTTGCATTCTGCAACTCTATTGGCCGCCCTCGTGTTTGGACTCTACTGCCACTTACCACCAGGTGCAGTAGAGCCATCTGCCAACTTTCAAATATAAAAAAAAAGATGTTCTAGTCAAGCTGTCATACTGTTAGTCTGCGTATAGACTACGACTTTTTTTAGTTAACACTATCTAAAAATAGTTAATTACGCATTCCAATATTAGCCACTAATAGCGTGGGTCGTTTCTAGTGCTTTCTTTAATTGTTGACTGTTCACTGAAAATAAATATTGTGAATAATTGTTATGAAAATAACTAAGATGTTTAAACTGTAGTGTTAAAAGAAACATTTAAGAGGTTATAATAATAAATCCGTTGTGTAAGAGGATGACTAATAAGAGTTTGTTTCTTTATACGTCGTCCTCCTGCCAAGGACTAAAGATACTTGAACTGTTCCATATTCTTGACCAAAGGCTTGCTATTAATATTTATTGTAATACCTATCTTATTGATTTGTATTGTGATTATGTCACAATTCTCCTTTAATGTATTAGTATCCTCTGTCTAGCGCTAGAGACAATAATTTTATTTTTAAATCTTATAAATTTTAGGAATGTCGTTAATATATCACTTCTTTTCTGTTATATATTAACAAGCTGAGTGTCTGATTTACGTACAACCAAAAGTACTAAAGCCAGAAACATTACGTTAAACTAACGAGTTTTCGACCCAGCGAGTTTTAGAAATGAAACCCTCATAGGGAATGATTAAATTAGCACTTACTTTAGAATTTGATACTTTTCATCGGTTTGTTAAAAGTATTTTATTTCTTGATGATTTGAATCTGTAGATATATTTGAAAATTCAGTAAATATCAATTAAATATGAGATAATCTCCAGTGTAAAAAGTATAAAGAGAATTATATGTAAGTACGTATTTACAACTACAGCTGTTATTTAAACTGTGTTTTAATATTACTGAATATTTTTAAAATCTATATGTGGATATCCTGTTTGCAATATTTTGAGCAACAAATACAGGTTAAATTTAGTCGGCGATGAAAGTGCGCATCCTGACACCTGAAATAAATCAAAATAAAAATTCGAAACTACATAGTTAAATATTTATCTATACTGTAACATGTTACTCAGAGAAAACAGACTGAGGAGGGGTATATTGAAAAATACTACAAGGGGGTAATATTGAATGGACTTTTGGGTAAACGCAATGTAAATACTGCTTTCCGATAAATAACTAAACATTACGATCTCTTGTACGCTTAAGGAGGTCCTTTAAAATAAAAAAATATATATATGTCGGAGCATAGTAAAAGATTATCGATTAATCGAATCGTTATCGTTGTCTATGGCGTTGGAGTGGGGTAGTAGTCACTTCCGTTGTTTTGACAGTCTCTACCCTCGACCCTTTATATGCGATTGACAGTCTAACTGAAGTCTTAGTCGTGCGCGGTCTCTCAAGAAGTGAACATCATCTAAGTAGTGATAGTGATAGTGTCTAGTGCAGTGTAGTGTGGAAGTGCTGTCCAACTAAGGTCACGTAAGTCCTTACAATGTAATTGCCACGTGGTTAAGTAAACACAATGTTAGGTTAGGTTAGCCTTAGGTTAGGTTAGCCTTGTGTTAGATTCGGTTTATGTGCGTTTAACCTTGGGTTTAAACAGAGAGCCTGAGCAGTGGAGGCGAGTGTTATGATCATTTAAAGGACGTCCTTAAGCCTACACCTTGGTTACAAGTCCAAGGCACTGCTTAGGTTTCTCTCGTAATTGTTAGAGATCATATTTGATCATTTATCGGTTCATTAGAAGTATCTACGTTGCGTTTACCCAATATTCCATTCAATACCATCACCCCCTCTTAGTGTTCCCCAATATTCCCCATCTTCCTCCTTCCATCTCCTTTCACATCATTTTAAAATCCCCAACATATATATTCAGTTAAAACACTCGCCTCCGCTGCCCAGAATCTTTGTTTTAACCTAAGGTTAGGTTAACTCAAGCCTAACTTACGCGCCAACATGTACATGTTAAAAAAATTAGGGAAGAGCTTAAAAATACTTAATTTCGTTTTTTATTGCTTGTTTGTGGTTAAAGCAAAGAAGGTTAATATAATAATAAGAAACACCATTGATAACTTTATATTCCCGGGTAGATTCGGGTGTATTCCTTTTTATTTTATTTACAGAGAGTATATAACCTCTGCTTTGCAAGAGCCAGTTGTCAAAAGGATGTCACCCGGAAACCATTGGGGCTGCGGTGTGGTGTTGCGGTTGGTGAATGTTTGATTGCTCTTTGCAAGTTTTTGATATTAGGTAATTATAGTATTTTACTAAAAAGGAGAAATGTGAAAAATATAATTTTCAATTTTGGAGGTATGACAAAGTATTGACGTAGATGTTAAGGCCACAACTAATAACTCAGCGGTTGCACGTTAGTGAACCCACGCGGTGCGTAGGCGCATGTATTGTGCCCAAATATTTCACCATCTAGTAGTGCATTATATTCTAAAATAAGTATACCTGATTCATGTATGACGATTTTGCTTGCTTTTATAACGTCAGTAAGTAGAGCGAAAACATATCTTGAGAGCTATAAATATGTTTTAGTAATTAAAATATGTTGTGAACCGCATTCTTTTAGTTACAGTTTTGTTTTCTTAGAATTTCTAATAATCTATTAGATTTTGGTTGTAAGTTAGCAACAACTTATTATTTTTTTTTAATTTTTATCTAGGTATTTTTATTTATTGTTTAGACAATACATAACCTCTCTTCCGATAGATTTGAGCTAGTTGGTAAAGTGATTTAAGTAATGCAAATTATGTGGTGTTTGGTGTATTATTTGCTCGGTTTCCATCTGAAATGCATATTATTATTGTCTTTTACGTGTAAATAAAATTATTATAAGCTTTAAGAAATTCTAAAAAGTTAAAGTATTTTTTTTAATTCAAAATAGGATCTTTACTATCTTTTTAAATTTAGCTATAGAAGGGAAAAGAAATTATGTGGACGTATTATTGAAAAATAATTTTGGGTAATATTATTAGCAATACACTGAGTAAATATATAAATATATCAAGTTAGCCCAAAGCGAGTCACAATTATGTGGTGCTCTTTTGAGAGCAATTAGAAAAAGACTAACAACAAATTTCATGAATTATATAGGTCAAACTAAATTAAATAAACTCATATCAAGGGCATAATATAATCATAACATATTACAGTCAAATTGGGGAGGTGTAACATCCTTTGGTTGCGACTTCAAAGAGCAGATGTTTCGGTGATCGTGACTCATTAGTATGTTGCATATAAACGATCTCTGTATACTATACCAATATCCAAATCATGATTAAAAGTATATTCTTTTAAATAATAATTTGGCCAAGTGCGAGTGTGAAACTCGCGCTCTGAGGGTTCCGTACAATTTCTATAAAGGGACAAACACTATCAAATATTGATTTTCGTGTGCGGGTGAAAATATTATCAAAAGTAGTATTGAGGACACTAACTCCCGACTTTAGTAATGCGTGTTTTAATTGACATATTTATAATTACTTAAAGAATAAAAGAAAATACAATGAGGCATTTTTAACAAAAAAAAACGCATTAAAAAATAATTTCGCGTAAATAATTTTAAAGTCGTTGAACATATATTAATAAAACATAGATCACATATATCTCTATCTTTGCCCGATATATTTTGTAAGGGGATATTTTCCCCCTAACAAAATACTTTCTAAACATAACAGTTTAATCGTTTTCGCGGGAAAAGTTCCGATTGGTCAAATGTATATTGCGAATTTTGGTCATCCGAATACCTTTATGTATTATAATAATAATATTATTTCCACTAGTGAAAATATTAAATTATTGCGTTTGCCATATCACAAAATGAAATCGACAAAAATACTTTATCTTAATCTTAGAACGTCAAAGTATAAGTAACAAAAATTTCCCTCGTACTAGTTTATTTTTTTAATTTATTTTAAGTTATCTTTCTTGCCATCCATGTTCTGAACATAAAAATTCGTAGAACTAAACGTAGCATCTCGTAGCTTATGTAGAGGGCTTACGAAGCAACATTTAAAGCTAAGCCATTATTTGTTCAATTTAAAGTTTTGTAAGGTTTAAATGAAAAATGGGACCCTTAGGATCTTTATATTGACCATCTATCGAGACCTTTCTCAGGAATGATCAATGGTTTCAATTTTGCAATCCCTAAGAGCAAATTTTGCAGTCCCTACGAGCTGGGAAACCCCCAAAGTTCGCGTAAACACAATCAGAAGATGCAGTAAAAGAATCTAAACCTATTGGGTTCTTCATGTTGACCTTAAATTATGAAATTTATTAAGAAGCAATGTCTTCAACACGCCTAAAGACGATAACACGCGTAAAGAAGATAAACTAACTTTGGCGCATAGGGACAATTAAGGGAGCAAGGTCGACTCACACTTGGCCGATTTTTTGTTTATTTGTGAAAATTTAAAATTTCTAAAAAAAGAACAAAATTATAACTTTAACGCCGAATATTTTTTTGACAATCTAGAAAGACAACTGACATGTTGTTTGTCTGTTGACCTCTGCAGAGGGGGCAGGATGCTTGTGCCAAAATCCATATCAACATATTATTTAATTTAATTGATATGTCTTGACGATTATGCACTTATTATTTATTGTAGAACCGTGCCAGCGATGTTCATCATAAAAGTAACCTTAACCTGCAATGTTAAATCAAAATTTTATTATCATTACTTTGTTGAAAATCTTAGTGAAGGCAAACGTCGCGCAGTTGGTCAAGATAATTCTCTTACTACTCTGATTGTACCATATGTCATAATTATCACCCTTTAAAGGCTCACTACTGACCCAGTTCTCCTCAGAATGATTAGGGATTAGGCCATAGTCCACAATGCTGGCCAAGTGCGGGTTGGCAGATTTCAAAGCCTTTGAGAACTTGGAGAACTCGCAGGAGTGCAGGTATCCTCAGGATGTTTTACTTCACCGTTAAAGCAAGTGATGTTTAATAGCAGTTTGAGTTCGAATATGTAGTTCGAGTTTATAATATATATGATTCAAGCTATCTTATACTTTAATATTTTCTTCATTTTTGAAAATTAGGAAGTGATTAAATGTTCAATAAAGAGACAAAAATTAAGAATCATTAACTGTTACTCCTATATTATTTAAGGATATTATTGTTTTAAGTCTGAAGTATTTATCTCAGATATCATCAGTTTCATTTTAAAAATTATCTTCGAGTAAAATATTCAACACACTATGGTATCTGTGGATAGAAAGAAAAGTATTTATTTAAATTAATTATTTTTATGAAAGTTAAGTTATCTTGAATTACAGTATTGTAATATTATATGGGCGTTTTGTTCCCTAAAATTTTTTAAATATAGTAAAAAAATCTTTTAAATTAAACTTAAAAATGTTTATAATTTTTCATTATATGGTGTCGGTTTGTCAGGTCAAATTTGAATTATATACTATATAATAACAGATTTAATCTATAGGATAAGTAATTACAACTATTTTTCTGTACAATCCACGAAAAAGATAACATAAAACATGAAAAGTGTGAGTGCAGCTTTTTATTAATAAGCTTTCATAATTAGATCTCACATTTCGTAATCTGACGGTTTGGCAGGTGGCCATCCAGAGGGAGATGGCAATGGTTCTCCGCTTGAGTGGAAACAGGACAGGTGATAATCTTGTGTGAAAAATATTTATGCTAAGGCCTTCTGTTGCTATGAATTCGACTATGAATAGGTTGGTTATTTCTGAAACGTGTTTGAAGGTTAACTGTTAGTTTTGTGGAGAATTTTCTGGTTAACTGAAGGTTTGGATGTGGTCTTGCATTTTATTATTTACTGTAGAACTTTATCTATTGCACTCAAAATCTTTATCTCATAACACTTTCCTCCATTTAAATGAAACTATTAAACGAAGCTTCATCACTTGAGGCTGAGGCGGAATTTTTGTTTTGTTCGTATTTCCATGAAATTGCATTCCAAGAAAAAGTTTTAAATGAAAGAAAATGATGCGGAAAAATATAACTTTGTGATTTCAAAACTTGATTAGTCTAAAATGGATTATGTAAATTAGTTTTTTTTCCCACTTATTTTATCATTAAGTCATAGCGTATTTTATTGTTTGCATTTTAAAATTATAATAACTTTATCAAAACAGAAAAACAGACATACTGATTCAAAATCATCCCAATGCACTGAGAGAATTTATATGCAATCGAGCATCAATTGAACATGAAGGTGTAGCACCGACTTGTTGATGGATAAAGCGCACGCTGAAAGAGCACATTATACGCGCGAATTTATAATGTGACTACGTGCAAGCAATCACGAATCACAGAGCACGTGTTTACTCGTAGTTTGTCAGCAGCAAAAAATTATTCATTAAGACCAGTATAGAACCAAATCATACTGAAATTTAATACATTTTAATTACAAAGGTAAACATAATAACATAATATTTATAATTAGTTTGTAGGCAGTTTTGAGTGTCATGCCAGTTTTTTAAATAGTGATTAATCCATCCCATGGCGCAGTTGGGTAAAAATAAAAAGAATCTAGGCTACGATAATAAATAAATAAATGAGAATGAAACTAAAAGCGAGGATAACATTGTCTGATATTGGAGATAAAACATTAAGTATGATTAGGTTTTATTTCTGATGATAGTGGATATACTTAGTAAGTTCCTATGTTTCGAAAATTTTAGAATTTTGCAACGAAGATCCTTTGAAAAAGCTTTATAATCTCTTCAGACATAATCTTCAAGTTTTGACATATTTGTTTTCTTGTTTATATCAGGGTTAGTTAAATATGATTTTTGTCAAACAGCCAGAGTATTCTCCCGTTAAATAAGTTGTTAGGTAACAATTTTATTAAAACACTAGTCAACCCGTGCGACTTCGTAATTGTGAATTCGTGATGCTCGCCTCCTATTGGTCTTAGCGTGATGATATATAACCTATAGCCGTTCATGAAAAATTGGCTATCTATCACCGAAAGAATTTTTCAAATCGGACCAGTAGTTTCTGAGATTAGCGCGTTCAAACAAAGAAACTCTTCAGCTTTATATATTAGTATAGATTGTAGTAATAGATATTTAATCAATCAAGATGTTTATACGTGAGTTATATTTTCTGTTTAAAGAAAGAGGAAGTCGCATGGATATAATCAATAATCTAAATATTCAAATATTTGGTGAGATGAAAGAAAGAGAGAAATTTTAATTATTAATTGTCAATTTTACGATAGCCTCAATAATTATAAAATAGAAGTTTCTGAAATAGATAACTTATTTCAAATAACGTACCTAAGGTTTGTTATTGAGGGTTATTTTTAAAGTGAAAATAGGTTGACAAATTGCGTCATTAGTGTTTATTGTTTCTCCTACAACTGAAGCATAAAAGATATTATCAAATGGCACTATCAGATTTGGCACTATAGTGCACAAAAATATTTTCCGAGTAATTCATGATTAGCCGTTGATTACGACTTTGTCTGTCGTTTAAAACTTTTACATATTTTTAGAATAAAATATAGTATGTATTTTTAATATCTTTTATTGACCCAGAGGAAAGATGTTTTCCGCGGTATGTAGGATTCTTGCCCACTAAAACAACGAGATACTCCGGAAGGAGAAAATTGTCGGGAGTTAGCACTCTACAATACCACTTTTGATTATATTTTCACCCGCACACGAAAATCAAAATTTGATAATATATGTCCCTTTATTGAAATTATAGGGAACCCTCAGTGCGCGAGTACCATACTCACACTTGGCTTGCCTTTTTTCGCTTTTTTTCTATGAAAATTTCTATGAAAACCCAAGTGACCTAAAGTTACTAACTTTTAAATGATAATAACAGACGTTTAATTATATAGATCACAGCCATCTTAGTCTCGGAACTACTTTTAGAATTCTGTAAATTAGTTATTAGTAAATTAGTTTCTGTAATAGAGGATTTTCCAGCGCTAAATAAAATTAGATTTATTGATTTAAAGAGAAAAGAAGTAAAAAGAAAGCTTAAAAGTAGACCACAATATATTTAGTTTATATCGATAACAAACATATCATGCAATTCGAGGCATCTGTTGTTAGATTATTAAATCACGTATCGATTAGATATTGATCTATCTCATACCAGACAGGCTGACTCATAGCTTTGGCTGAGAGAATTTTGAATGTTTTAGACATTACGACCAATTTGGGTATAAGCCAAGATGACCTATAAGTTATCTATCTTTTAAATCGTTGGCTTTAGTTCAATGTATCGGAAGTTTTACTATCACTATTGCATGACCTTTGTTTGAGTAAGTGGAATCTGATTTTGAAACCTAGAATTCTAAAATACAGTTGCTTAATAATTAAATTAGAACGAAGGTTCATAAAATCTGAACCAAAATAAACAGGAATATTTGACCAATGTCAAAAACATCGTAAACGATACTACCACGATTGATTCGCATACTCTACGCAACATAACGTTTTATAGTTCTTCATAAACATAGGTTAATTTAGAATTAAGTTAAATACACATCAATTCTTAATTCCTACTATTTAGTTCAAAATAATGAAAAACACAAAATCTGTTAACATTTAAATAGATTTAGATACATATATAAGTAGTGTGTCAATTTCATCATTATACAAATTCATTTAAATAATTTATTACAAGAAGACTGAGTAGAAAAACAATAATTTTGGAATTCTGTAACGATATAAATTATAATAATGTAAAAAAGTTCAACTCGCACTTGAAGTGTGGAACTCGTGCACTCAGATATCTTTTGATTACGCTGACTAAGAAGTATAATTTTTTCACAGCTCCAAGAGACTAGAGGCTTGAGTATTTCATGTTAATTTCAACTACCTCCACGTGTTACTGGGAAAAAAGTGTCTTGATGGAGAGTACAGTTTTTTTCTCTTTATTTATATTTAAACTAAATTCTATGATGATGAGCAGAACACTCATGGGCCTAGAATTTTATAATTTTATGAGTAACCACCAATAATTATATGAGTTACCATCTAAACTGTCGTATCTTTTGTAAGTTTGATATGTTTGCAGCTCTAATGGCCCGCTAACTTGAATATTTGAAATTAGTTGCAACTTGATACCTCCAGGTTAGTGAGAAAAATAGTCTTGACAGACAGACGGACAACGAAGTGATCTTGTAAGGGTTCCTTTTTCTCTTTTAAGGAACGGAAAGAAGAAGCGGAACCCTAAAATATATTAAAACTGATCAGCCACACAAACACAACAGAATATCTCAATTTTATCCTTCCTGCAAATTAACCTGGAAAACCATTGATTGATTGCTTTAGTACATCAAAATAAATATTCCTATGTTGTATGTAATATATGTGTTGATCGAGTTGCTAAACTTAGTGGTTCAGTCTCTGGAACGTTACTCGGAAGTAAGATGAGTGTGTTATAAGGAATTAAATATCACTAGATTTAAAAGCTGCTTGCGGAAACCTGCACCGGAATATTTAAAAGAATTACCTTTGAGTAACTCTCTAAAATATTCTTTAGAAAGTTCATTATAATACTCTTAAAAAAGTCTGTAGTCTGCCATCCCCTACTTGGCCAGCGTGGTAGATAATGGTCTAACCTCCTTAGCATTCCGAGTACGAGACTTGGCTAATATAGAATGGATCTTGGTTTAGATAGAATTTAGAGGTGAGGTGAGTGACTCTCGAGTTCTCTTTACCACGAATCTAAGAGATGATAGATATCGGCACGTAAGTTAGGCTTGGGTTAACCAAATCTTAAATGTAAATAGTGTTGGCAAGACAGTTTATAAAGTAGATTTAGCGGGTAGGTCATTTTATATTATGACAAGTATACCGACGTGTAGATAATATTTACCGCAGTGCAGCTCCCATATATTTAGCAATAGTGAAACTAAGCAGTAGAGGCGAGTATTGGAATCCTGTTAAAAGATGGCTACACCGACTACACCTTGGTCACAAGTCCAAGGCACTGCATAGGTTTCTCTTGAATTGTAAGAGATCATATTTGATTATTTATTGGTTCAGTAGCAGTATCTACGTTGCATTTACCCAAGAGTCCATTCAATATCATCACCCCTTGTAGAGTTTTTGAATACACCCCCCTCTCCTTTTCCCTTCTCTTTCTCAAATCTCCGACAGATATGATTAATTGATAACATTTTGGCTTTAAAATTCGTTTAATTAACAGCAAAAATCAGGTTTTAACCAAACTTTATTTATTCTAAGTACAAGACAGTGAAAAATTGCCTTTTCCTACAAAGAGCTTTATAAACAACGTATTTGTCGATTGTAAAACATGCTCAGTTGTTGTAAGTCGAACAATTATTAATTGCTTTCAATAGATTCTATTACTCTATTTCAATTCACTTACAGAGATAAACAGTGGAATGCAGACAGACTATTGATCAACGCGGTAGTTAAGCCGTTCTGAGAAGTGTTACATCCACGACCCATTTCACATTAGTCATCTTGGGTTTATTATACCTGTTTTACTCTACCTTTTACTTTTCAGTTTTGTTTTAGGTTCTAATCAATCAAGTACCCAAACTTGTTCACGAGTCGACGCAACTCGGTTTCGCACGGAAGCAATTTACCACGTATAGGTACTTACATTCATCAAAACATATTTTTAATAACTGATGTTACCTCGTTTGGCTCTGATCACAGCTTAGAGTCTGTTTGGCATACTGAAGACGAGGTTCTGGAGACGATATTGGGGTATATTCTCCCATTCTTCCTTCAGGGCCTGTTTAAGATCATTGAGGGTGACAAGAGGTCGTCTGCGTCATCTGACCAGCCTTCCGAGCTCATCCCAAGCGTGTTAGTACTACCAGATATGGTCTTACATATTCATTGAGGATCTCTGTATCTCCCCCCCCGGTCAGAATGCCATTTTCTATGGACTCTAACTCTGTTCGAACTTCAGAAGAGATGCCAGCCTATACGTGTACACAGCCCCCGCCAAATTGGACTCTTTCTGCAAAGCAGGCTCACCATCTTTTAAAAGGAGTTCTTATATACCGAATTTCCTACATAATGATTTGAATTTAAAGATTCTAACTTAAATAGTACAGAAGCTATCATCACGTATATACGTTGCGTTTACACAATAGACTATTTAATATCACTCTCTTAGTGTTTTTAGTATACTCTCTCCTTCTCATTATTCGATTATTGATTCGATTATACTATCGAATAATCGAATCGTCATCGGTATCTATGGCGTTGGAGTAGGATAGTAGACACTTCCTTTGTTTTGACAGTCTCGACCCTCGACCTTTTATATGCCATCGACAGTCTGACTGAAGTCTTAGTCGTGCGCGGTCTCTCAAGAAGAATAGTGTTGTGCAATACAGTGTTAGTGCTAGGAGTGCTGTCCGATCAAAGTCACGTGAGTACCTTACAATCTAGTTGCCACGTCTTGTGTTAGGTTAGGTTTGTATGTATGAAGATTAACCTTAGGTTTAAACAGAGAACCTGAGCAGTGGAGGCGAGTGTCGTGATCACTTAAGGGAATTCTTTAAGCCTACACCTTGGTCGCAAGTCCAAGGCACTGCTTAGGTTTCTCTCGTTATTGTTAGAGATCATATTTGTCGGTATTAATATATTATTTATTATTTGTCGGTTCAGTAGAAGTATCTACGTTGCGTTTACCCAATAGTCCTTTTAATATCATCTCCCTTTTTGGTGTTCTTCAATATGCAGCGCACAGGCACAGCGTTCACGGGACAGGAAGGTAGGTGGTACAATTGTTCTATACTATGATAATGGATACTGGTGCGGTGCCAAGTTATTAGTGTAGGACAGTACAGTTAGTATATCAAGTTTTTTTTTTATTTTTTTTTTTTTTTTTTTTTTTTTTTTTTTTTTTTTTTTTTTTTTTTTTTTTTTTTTTTTATATTATTATTATTTTCATATTTTAATTTATATATTCATGCAACATAAATAATATATATGTATGTATATATATATATTATGTATATATTATACACTTTACAAATATATATGTATATATATATATTTTATTTTATTTTATTTTTTTTTTTTTAATGCATTTCTTTCTATTTTCTTTCCATTCTCCATTCTATATACATTGATATTTTACATACATTATATCATTATTCTCCTTATGTCCTTATGTATATATACCCCGCATTCATAATTATTTATTTACAATTGCTTTTTGTCCATTTCAGAATTATGCCCAATCCTTTCTTTCTTCTGTATTCTGCATACTATGAAACATATCTTATGATATGTCTCTTCTTATGCAGTGTGATTTCTGATTACTGGTTCATGGTCTAGGGTATTCATGTGATTATCACATGAAACCTAGATCCTAAATACTCCAAAATTTTGGGGGCTGATCTATTTTATATATTTTAACGATATATAGGCAGTAATTACCTATATATTTATTTATTAATGGAGTTGGCATGTTCGACTATTTTTGTTCCCATATTTATAAATGTTTCCCTACTTTTTTCGTTTGCTAAAATTTCGTGTATGTTGTCTGACTGTAGTGTCTTGTCTGTCTCTTGTTCAAATTCGCGTCTTAATTTGTCGTACACAGGACATTCCCACACCAAATGTTCAATCGTTTGATTTGTTTCTGGATCACAAATACATCCTGGTGCGTTTTTTCGTTTAAACCTATAAAGATAGTCTGCGAAACCCCCATGCCCCGTAAACAGTTGTACTAATTTGGGTGTTAGTTTAATTTTCCTAATTAACCGGTGTGCTATTACCACGTTTGGGAAAAATTTTTTCGTTGTGGCTGCTGTTGCACCGTCTATATATCGTTTTTGCCATTTTGCGAGGGTTTGTTCTCTGATTCGCTTTTTCACGTAGGATATAGGACAGCTGTCATAGTCTGGTATTGTTTTTTTGTGGTGAGCGGCGTACTTTGCCAACTCGTCCGCCCTCTCATTTCCCTTTGTTCCCTTATGTGCTCGTATCCAAAAGAATTTTATCTTTTTCCCTTCCTTTTTTATTTTTCTTAGGTTTTTTTGCACCTCGAAGGCAAGTTGATGGAGGGCGGAAGGTTTAGTTAATATTTCAAGTGAGGATCTTGAGTCACTTAAAATATTTGCTTCCTTTTCGTTGTTTTTTCCTATATATTCTACAGCCTTGCTTATTGCTAACATTTCTGCTTGGAATACAGTACAGTATTTCTCGAGCTTTAATTTTATATTTTTTATTTCCTTGTCTTCCTTCCAGACTGAGACTGCTGCCCCCACCTTGTCCGCTATTTTACTTCCATCTGTGTATAATTCAACTCCTTTTAGTATCGATTTGTTCTCTTCCCGAAGATGGTCCAGACAAGTGAAACTCACTGCTTCCACATCTGCAGGGTGTTCTTTTTTCCAAAAATCGACGCGTTGCTCCAACTGCCTATCGTCGGGGAGAAAACCCATAGGCCGTCCCCTTTTGTATTCATATAAATTGGCGCTTTCCTTAATCCTCATATCCAGGGGTAGCAGTCCTGATAATGCAAGCGCCGCATTGAGCGAGACGGTCCTGTATGCGCGGCATATCTTTTGTGCGAACCCGCGTTGTAAAGAATTTAATTTCTTTTGAACTGTAACCTTATTTGCAGCTTTCGCCCATACGCTTGCTGCATACAGGACCGTTGGCTCGATGACTGAAACATATATCGTCCTCGAAACCTCCGGATTCAGGCCCCATGTTACTTTGACTGTTCTTGCCATGTTTTTGTATATTGTAATTGCTTTTTTTGTTATATTTTCTATATGTTTATTATATGTTCTTTTGCTATCTATTGTTATACCTAATATTTTAATATCTTTTACCAATTCAATTTTTTTGTTCTCCATATATATATTAATTTCATCATATTTTCTTTTATTTGTAATAATCATGGCATATGTTTTATGGGGGGCAAATTTACACCATTTAAAATCCCCGACATATATATGTCGGAAAATAGTAAAAGATTATCGAATAATCGAATCGTCATCGCCATCAGTTTGGCAGTCTCGACCCTTTATACACCTTCGATAGTCTGACTGTAGTCTTACTCTTGCGCGGTTTCTCAAGGAGTGAAGTAGCCTCTAGATAGTGCTAGTGAAGTGTTAAGTGCAGTATTGTATTAGTGCTACAGCACGTGTGTGCGTGGTCACGTGAGTACCTTACAATGTAGTTGCCATGTGTAGTGTTGGGTTCATGTGAGTGTAAACTTTGGTTTAAACAGAGGTTGGTCAAAAGTCTAAGACACTGCTAAGCTTTCTCTCCTAATTATTAGAGATTATATTTGATTATTTATCGGTTCATTTGAAGTATCTACGTTGGTTTACCTAATAGTCCACTCAATATCGTCAACACCTATAGTGTTCCAATATTCCCCTCTCCTCCTTCCTTGTCATCATTAAAATCCCCGACATATATATACACACCTCCTTTCTAAGTAAATGCAAAATATACATCTGCAGTTCTGATAAACTTTTCCTTTCCTTGTATTTCTGGCGATTGTTATTATCTAGAACTTAAGAACCTCCGATTGATATCAATCGATGCTAATATTGTTTGGCTTAATTTTAAAGGCATCTTGGTGCATTTTCTCACAAACAATCGGGTCTACATGACAAATTGTATAGAATAGAAAATGAGCGTTCTCCTTGCTTCTTTAAGATAGATATAATAATTTAAATAATACACATTAATTAATCATTTTAATTAATCTATACGACGAAGCCCAAATATAACAGAAATTTAAATTATGTGGCTGTTTTAACTCTTATTGTTAGTGATGAAGTATAATAAAGTTTAAAACATTTTGAGTTTCAGAAAATATGCTTTTATTGTTGTATTTATTCTAATTCCAAAATACAAATAAAGTAAATCTCGTATTTTATTAATAATTAAGAAGGATACTGCTGGAGAGCATCTAAACTTAGATGGTAAACAACATCGTAAAGATTTGGACTGTAAATTTTATATAATGTAACTAATTCTGTGGTACTAACTAATTTATTTTAGTCATTTTCCAGCGATACAATTACAAATTAATTTTTTGTCTACAAAATAAAACTTAATGTGGTATGTTCAGAGAGGTTTGGTAGAGGTCCTGTATTATTGAAGTTACATCAAAATTATCGATAGAAAATAAACTTTTGTAGCAAGTTTTTTCAGGATATCAATCATATAAGATATAAAAATGGCGTTAGATTTAAACAAAACTTTTTTGCAAAGATTTATGAAGGAGAAACAAATAGAGGAAAGACCTTTTCTTTCATTTTAGTAACAACTTGTATAATCAATGTAATCTCTGGAGTTGTTTGCTTAATTACATACTGCCTTATGTAAAATACCTGTACGTGAACGGCTCGTCAGAATTATTTACAAAACATTTATTAGTTATTATTTCATTCACGTGCAAAATCAACTCGAAATATTAAATCACATTTTAAAATGTTTACGTAACTTATCAGTATATATTAATATTTTCTTTAACAAATTATTTGGTACGCAACACAAATTTTATTAAAAATTATGTAGTAGATGAACCGAATTTTTATTACAGTATATGTACGAGAGGTGATGTGACGATAAATATCGCACTCGACAATAAATATGATGTCAGATATTTTGTGAAAACGAGCTTCCTGTTATTAAATATATTCAAGTCGAATTTCTTAACAGATTTTTAATGTGTTACACATTTCACAAATTTTTTAAACAGTTTCTTAACAGAAATTTGTCATCAAAATTAATACATTTACATGCAAAGCACATTTGATATGTGTTCCACTGAAAAACATAAATTCTGAAAGTTTCATAACACGGAGATTAATGAAACGCCCGACGTCGGCGGTGGCTCTCTGAGTATGGCCGAAATATCTGACGGCGTCGTAGTTCAAAAATAGTCCGCGCCGACCGACGCCGACGCCGGGCTGCATACAAAAGTGGTGTGCGGGGCGAGCAGCATATCGCCTTATCAAATTTCCCTGCCCACACCCACCGCCCACGCTCCACTCAAAATTCCCATTCCGAACGCAACCCCCGCGGCAGGCGGTCATGCATTAGTATGTTAGCACACTCCTTCTTTGCCACTTAACCACAACACTTCGAAGCATTAATCGATTAATAAGCGCACCACTGAACTTACACTTAGCACTGCACGGTCACCGCTACGATCACCACCACTACGTTCGCGAGGCTGAGACGGTACGCGCTCGGCGCCAGCCGCTACCGAACTGCTTTCAACGGACCCAACCCGCGGCAAGATGCTCCAAAAATACTCCTCATTGTGTGTACATTCACTTATAATACCTAGGCTTTAGTATAAATCTCGGAGAACTCTATAAATAGTACGGGTTCGATACAGCAAAGGTATAAAGCGATAGATGCAGTCGGTGCTATTAACCTAAATCATTTAACCTGGATACAGTTGACAAATGTGCGCCCGTAGACGCAGGAATCGGTTGAGAGCTAGATCGGCAATATACAGAATCGATCATTGACTACTAATATAGCATCATAGATAAGGTTTATTAGAAAACTTAGCTTTATATCAACTCCTTTTTATATAAGGTGGTTTTGATTAAGAAAGATTTTTATATACAAAAGTAATTTGGTCTCCACACATTCATTTAGACGCTGTGGCGCACTAGTCGCATTGACTTGTGTGTCCATAAAATTAACAAAAACAAATCAAAATTCTCAGCGGATTAATTTTTATACGATGCTTTTCAATATGCGACGGATAGAAGAGGAAATGTAGCAAGTGAAGAAGCACTAAATAATTAAGAATTAGCAGAAATATTTTGGCATTTTTAATGTTAATATATAAAATACATTTTCTCCTCTTTTTTTTCCTCTCCTTCTTATAGCTAACTTGGCTCGAAAACGGACTTACTTTAATGATTAGTCTATATTCAAAGTATACAGTACAATACCATCCTAAAAATTAAATATTGGCACCAAAACTGATTAGTACTTCCCGCTCAAATATCCACAGTTCTCTATAACTTCTATTTCTGTAGTTTTATTGCCAGGCTCCTATTTCTGTCTAACTTTATAGTGAAATTACGTTAGTCGTCTGCCAAAATTCGCACTTTTCATGTCGCTGTTTCATATGAGTTAACACCGCGTATTGTAGGATAAATTATTGTGTGAATGACCGAGGTATTTTCAGCAATAAGATTGTAGTCACGTTTATCAGGTTATGTACCTTCTCCTCCTCGTCTTTTAAAAGTTCTTATATATTTTATCATAAAAAAATTATAGATAAAAACTTTTAAACCACCTTCTATTGGAGACGAAATCTGCGATTCGTGAAATGCTTGGAAATTAAATTGTCCACAGTTATTTATAAATTAGTAGTTATTTAATATAGAATATATTTAAAGCTGACAAAACTGTTGAAGTTTAAGTTTAGAATCTTTTTAACGAAAGAGTCTGAAATAAAATTACACAAATAGTAAAAATTTAACTTATTGAGTTACGACACATAGAAGGCTAGAAGAAAACTTAATGTGTGGTGTCTCCATAACATGATTTTAAACTAAAAGAACATTTTTTTAAATATTTGTTTGTCTATTTATCTACTTGCGCGTACTTTTTTAGGAATTACGCAAAAACTCCTGCACGAAAATGCGATTCGTTTTCGCAATTACAGCTTAATTTTAATTGGCTGTAGTTACAACTTAAAACATTAGTTTTGTTTCATTTAAATCGGATATCAGAAAGAAGTTATTGTCATTTAAAAAATAACTAGCCAAACCAAGATAGAGCCGGTCGAATATTATGTAAAAAAAGTATTAAAAAAATCTTTACACTTAATGAAGACAGAATATAATACTTTCTTAGTTCAAAGTTTGGTTTCGACATAACACACATTAAAATTTCTGTCCATTTGTCTGTTCTGTCAATCACAAATGAAAAACTATTTTTGTTGGAAGACGTTTGCGTGGCTCGCATATTATGTCGAAACAAATAAATTTAGTTGTTTCGTATAAGATTCATTTGCAATATAGTAATATAAAGGAAAATCAATCTATTTTTTTTGTATAAGCTTACTTCTATTGCTTATTATTTTTTTATTATTGATAGCTTTTTGAGTCACTAACAGTAGGGTGTTTGTTACGAGTAATAAAAAATAATATGATTTATTTAGAGACTCTTAGCTTTACATGTCGTAAAACAAGCGCAAGAGTCGATGAAGTCACTCAATGTCTCTTAAACATTCGTGTGACCTAAATACTGTACATATAAGATATAGCAAATAGAATTTTGAAGATAAAAAACTGTGCAAATAACTAATTACAGATTTACCTAGTAATTATGTAATTTGTTACATACTAGTAATATATTTGTATATGCGCTATTATTAGTATAATAAAGATTAATTTCTGAAATGTATATCAAAATCTACTTTAATATGAGTACCACTAATTTATAGACAGTAAATTATTCATATTAACGTCACATCTTACATGGCAGTGATTTAATACGGATTCTATTCGGTAAAGTCACAACAAGGCGAATTTACGAATTACAACGGACATATTTTGGCAAAGATCACGTTAATTATTTAAAGAATCTTTTACCGCAAGTGCAATTAAATTCATATAAATGCTATTGACTTGGTGGTCCTGAAACCTTTAAGTAGTAATGGTAGCAATAAATTTGGAGATATCCAGCTTTACTTTGTTTCCCTTATAAATCTCGTCATAAAAATAACAGACACAGATTACAATCGCATATTTAATAGTCATTTTTAAAAGGAGGATCAAAGAACTCTGGCCTCGACACAGATGGCAGAGAAGAATAAAGAAAATGTCAAAATCTAAAGTGATTGTCATAAACGTCACATTAAATTTGCAGAATAACCGTGTAAACACAAAACAACACTATGTGATGCCAAAAATAGTATGATAAGCATCTGGGGTGTCCTTCTGGTGATGTTAAGGAGTGCGTTTGTCGTCGCCTTCCTCAGCATTCCGAATCGGGTTCCCAACTTCCCTGGATTCAAGAGCTGGTCCAGAAAGGCGTTATACCATAAGGTAGACCTCTGCACTCAATCGTGTTACAGCCAGATAGTACCTGGCCTCTACTTGAGCAATGCCAAGGCAGCCTGCGACAGAGATGTCCTTAGACACCTTAACATCACCCATGTGCTCACAATTGAGACAAGAAGGTTACCGAAAGCAACTTTTATCGACAGCAATATTAGTACCCTCTATATTAGGGCCAACGACACTCCTAACACCAATCTGTTGCCCTACTTCCCAATGGCCAACTCATTCATCGAAGAAGGTATCCAGAAAGGCAACGTGCTTGTCCACTGCCATTTCGGAGTGTCCAGATCCGCCACCCTGGTCATCGCTTTTATCATGGAGAAGTATAAGTTGACATTTGAGCAGGCGTTTAATTTTGTACGACAAAGAAGAAAATTCATAAACCCTAATCCTGGTTTTATACTTCAGTTGAAAGAGTATGAGAAGTTAAATTATGATGTAAATGGATTTCAAAGATTCGAAGCTTATATGAACGTCAATGCAAGGAAACATAAATATAAAATTGCATCCGTGGCTGCTGTTATGGTTGGAGTTCTTATTCCTCTTGCTGTTTTAGCTGTTTAACTATTTTATTAAATGTCATACAATTTTGTAAAAATATATTAATAAATCACAATAACATTGAATATATCTCGAAATGTGTGATCAACGAATATGAATGAATTGATTTGGTTTATGTATTTCATTCTACACTCGTACCCTGACTTAATATTATCTAATAATCTCAAATCAGTCGTGAAATCATAACACCCACTAACACCACGAATATTATAAATATCCTTCATCTCGGCATGATATTGGGAACGACAAAGTATTTAAAAATATTCCAGCTCTCCAAACTAAAGTAGTTTATGTAACTATATATTTTGACTTACCAATTATGATAAACGCAAAACATAATTCAGTAAGTAATCTTTGAAATTACACAAGTTTATCATTTTAATACTTAGGAGCTCTATACATATTAATTTCTAAAGTCAATAATAACTAAATTATATATCTGCAAATGTTATGCAATAAATTTTAATGAAATTAATACAGGTAATTCATATTTTGTTCTTAATAAAGAAATAACTTAGAAAAGAAATACTTTAGTATAAAAAGTCAATCTATCCCTACCATATATAGAATTTTTTTTTTAAATATTTTATTTTATTCTGGGCTACTAGAAACTACGTTGTAAATTTATTTCAAAGGCAAATCGTATAGCATATCCACACTTTAATATTTCAGACTTTAAAAAGAATGTAATTATCATAAAATTGTAGACGCTATGTCTGTACTTTGAGATGTGATTTATTCGTTAAAGAACTGTTAAATTAATGTTATTTATGATTTTGTTTAGAACGAAAACTAGTTAATAGTTGCTAGTAAAACCTTTTCCTGAGAACAATCAACTGCCTAATATCGTTTTAAACTACTTACTCTATGTCGAAACGATTTGTTTAATACTAACTAACAACAGAATAGTTTGGCATTACAGATACATAGAAAATTGTTAAAATAAGTTTTTTTGTATTTTAACATACATTACCACAGATAAAGTATTTTAAATAACACTTGAATAAATAATATTTTGATATGTCTTCTGTTATGACATTAGTAATGACATCTCATTTAGCAGTTGTTTCATAAACTATTACATCAGAATATCTAACTTTGATATTTTTCATATCTGATTTTATCTATTGAAACCGCAGTTTCGTCGTGCCAATAATAATAATTCTGCAAGGTTAGAGTATTTCGCGAATGTCACAAAATAGTTAACTCGCTGCAAAATTAAAGGATGTTAACTATCTTTACATCTTTTGTATTCATATCAATAAAAGTACACTATTTCTATTCCATTTTCCCACATTTTTTTAATTTTTAAGATGGCAAAGTATGAATAATCCAAAAGCAGCTCTCTTATGAAGTTTAGGTCTATAGGTGTCAGTGACCAATCTGTTTACTTCGTTTCTTGCACTAAAAAAATAAATGAGTCGATTGAAATAATTACTCGTACTTTGTGATGAGTCCAAGCACTTGTGAAGACCAATCAACCTAGCCCAAAATCAATAGGATTATGTCTATTTATTAAAACGTAACGATTTATCAGCTCCATCATTGAATCTTTGAAATATTTTTAATCGGTATCAGAAGTTGGGTCAAATTAAATTTTCCGATTACAAGCAGACAGACTCCGCAGGTGACAACTAAATAAAAGCTTGTAAAATTGGAAAGAACCTACATTCTAATTCCATGTTTTATGTAATTTAATATAGCATATATGGGACTCTATACGCGCATCCGAATCAAATTTGACATGTTGTTTATGAAATTTTTAATCTATACCTACTTCTTTTCACGAAATCTACAGTCTCATCGTGCCAAGAACAATTCATGAAATATCAGCAAGGTCAGCATATTTCATACGAAACATGTATTAGTATTTTCGCCTAACTATTAAAATTCTGCGAAATGTCGATATGTTTCTAAAGCGTGCATATCTTTATTGTTTGTCGGCTATTAATCGGAACGATATTTTAGTCCGACTAAATTTAAATCAGAGGTTACTACTCACAGGTGTTCTGAGTTACTTGTGATAAAATATAGACGTGAGACGTCGTAAACAATGTAATATAAGGTTTTCATTCATTTAAAAAATAATTTAATTCTTTTAGGGAGAAAACATACTTTAATTTAACTCCGTTATCTGCTTTTAGAGCTCAGCTATTGAATTGGCGCCTATTATTATATGAACAAACATGAAAATTCAACTGAATTAAGGAACAAAAATAAAACATCTCGAAACTCTGCAGTTGGAGTAGAGTATAGTAAAAAGATGAAAACTCAAATATTATTATATATATTATAATTTCTGTTAATTATATAAATAAAACTTTATATACTTATTTGTTATTTATTTACTGAATCATACTAATATTAACAAATTTTGGCTGTAACGTAAAATGTACCTAATATTTTAAATGTATTTGGTTTTCAGTAGCTTGATAGACAAAAGTATAAGTATAAGTATGAATGGGCTTGTTTCCGCAACTCGACGTCACCGTGCGCCTATTTTGCGTGAAAGATGGGTGGCTAATCCTGCCATCCCAGCTCCTCTAAGAAGCTAATCAAACCTCTGGTGTCTCCAATAACCTCGGGGAGAGTCCTCGGTGACCCCAAGTGTGCCCGGTAGTCGGTCACGCCTGTGCATTCCAGAACAATGTGGGCGGCCGTCTCTTCTGCCTCCATACAGGCTCTGCAAAGGGGGCTGTCAGTAACACCTAGATTAAACAGATGTTTGTTGAAGGGGTCGTGGCCCATAATTATTTGAGCAATTTTGCGTAAACCAGGGCGGGTGAGGTTTAGTAACTTACGAGACAGTCGCCGGTTGATGCTAGGGAGAGCTTGTTTCGACTGCTTGCACCCACTTACCTCCGCCCAGTATTTATTATGTAGTTCTTTTGTGTGTTGCCGGATGGCTGATGTAGGCCATGCTGAGGGAAGGGGGGACAATTGGTTCTGGTCCAATTGCAGCCATCTCTGACCCTTTCCTGGCCAGTTCATCAGCGGCATCGTTGCCACGAGAGCCACTATGACCTTTGATCCACTGTATAGTTACGTTGTTGTTGTTATTACATACCTCCGTCAGGGATAGGTGGCAGTTGTAGATAAGCTTTGAGGTGATAGAATTGCTTTGTAGAGCTTGCAGTACGGATTTGCTGTCCGAGAGGATTCGGATAGAGTAGTTTGATAGACAAACCAACTTATATAATTAAAAAATCGAGAAATCGAAGTAAGTATCAAGTTATATTAAACAACTGTTTCCTAAAATCTCATTATGGTTAATATGGTAAAACAAATACCAGGGTTTGATTTCGTTGTACAAATGTACAAAGAAATTAAGTACGAACAAATATTCAATATAAGTGAAAAAAAGTTTCAGGATCCGTGAGGGGTTCTGGCTAATGAATTTCATTCAAGCAGCTCGTGACCATAACTTGTCCAAAAAAATATTTGTCAAACTGAAATGTCACCAAGCAGGGTTAGTATACCCAAAACCGAAAAATATGAAAAGTAATCTACGAGACAATTAAGTTTAGGTATAGTGGCCCGCAACTAACTTTAGGTCTGAGCAAAAATAGTGGGGGAAAGTTGCGTATTGTGAGCGTACTGCGTGCCTGTATTGGCAATTCCAACCGTGACGTTTACTATTTTAACAAATAGCAGACGCTCGGGAACTGAAACTTCGCTTAAATCTCGTGCGAAGCGCTGCTCTCGCACCAGGCTCTCTGCTAAAAAGGCCCTAATAGTGACTTCTGCGCATTCAAGATCAAACCTATACTTACGTGCCGGTAGTTATACCTCTGTTAGGTATAGGCTAAAATGAAATGCAAATTGTATGCAAACGAACTTCCGAGTAAAGCTTTTTTTAACTTTTTATGGGTTTTTTATTGACTACAATTAATGTTATACTTTGAAACACTATAACATTTTAGATCCGGCCACCTGATATCATTCACTATTTTATTGCACCTCTAAATGCCTTGAGTGCGTTCTGTAATTGATTTTAAGTATTCTATCCTAAGATCATGTTCATTTTTATCTATTACTAGCCTCGCTTCGCTAAGGCATATTCAAATCATTCATTCACTCACACACTTATTGAATTTCTATTCTATAATGCGTAGTATATCACTGATTTATATAATGGACACCACCCTCTATCTTCTGTCTCACTCGCTTTTTTTTATACAAACCTTGTCCTGATAATAACTAACACAACAAAAAATAAATATGCTATTTAGTGCAGTCGTTCTGAAGTTATGTTCGTACAAACATAAAGGCGATTTTATTTATCTATAAAAAATATTATAATCTTGTGTTTGATCATCATCACGACCCGTCAATGGCCCATTGCTGAGCCGGGTCTCCTCCTCAGTATTAGGCCATAGTCCACCACGCTGGCCCAGAGCGGGTTGGCAGACTTCACACACCTTTGAGGACTTTTAGGGAACTCTCAGGAGTGCAGGTTTCCTCACGATGTTTTCCTTCACCGCTAAAGCAAGTGATATTTAATTGCTTAAAACACACATAACTCAGAGTCAGAGGTGTGTGCCCAGGATCGAACTCGGACCTCCCGAGTAAGACTTGAAGTCTCAACCACTGGGCCATCACTGCTTTATGTTTGATTTGCTTTGTGTTCGATACAAGAGAATAATTCATCACCTTAGCTTCTTTTCTGTTGTGGGCCTGTAGTTGTAATGTTTTTTTAAAATTTAATTCTTCTTACTCGTATTCTACTGAATTCACTCTGAACTAAACATCAATTCATGTACATAAGACAAGTAAAGATATTTTACTCCATATCTATAGGTATAATAAAGTTGTAGAATTGCCGTTTTTGTGCACGCATCACGTTAAAACTGCTGAACTAATGGGAATGAAATTTGGTACACAGATACGTAAGAAGGTGAATTAACACATTAGATACATTTTATCCCGAAAAGACACGTTGCTGTGTGTGTGTTAGCGTGGTACAAAAAAATCAGGAGCTGAAGATTTTATACTTAAGTTAACATATACTTCTAGGTTACTAGTAAGAATGAAAATAGACTATTCCAACTTAATATAATCTCTTAAAGAGATTTTTCATATTATCATTTAAAATTTCGGCAAGCGAATGCAAATTCAATTTTTCGTAAGCAGTTTTATTGATAGTGTCTGCTGGCAACATATTCCAAAATATACTGTCTATTTTTGTGGAGCCGACGTAACTCCGTGGAATGTACACGACAACAGGCGTTATTTTTGTTATATAAGTTTGAATAGTTGCTAAGATTTTAAATTTTTATAATTTATTAGTCATAGTCGGGGTTTTAAGGTAAACTTAGGTGTTATAGATTATTTTGCTTTTTAAACAGTAATTTTGTTATCGGATAAAGACGTTTCATTGCTAATTTAAATCATTTCATAAAATGAAATAAATATTGTGCAATATGTGTAGTCAACACTGTTACTCTGGATTTTTAATTTAGAATCTGTCGCCACGGATTTAAGGGCCGTTTATTACCGTTCCCACTCTAATGGAACAGCTATGATGTAGATAAGCGGCCTATGTAAATATCAAACATTCTACCTGTCCTTGTTACTCACCCTTGTTCGTGAAGAAAAACAGGTAGGAGTTTTATGAAAATCGTTTTAGCATTTTTCACTTTTTAAACCTTCCTTAGATTATCACAAATGTTTAAAAAGAGACAAATCAGTCCAGCCGTTCTCGAGTTTTAGCAAGATTAACAAACGTTAATTCATTTTTATATATAAAATCTTAATATATTTTATTAAATAAATATATATAACTTTTATATATTTGTATAAAATCTTATAAATCATCTATTACTTTCTTTCGTTACTCTTACTTGAAAAAATGCACAATTCTTCAGCAGTCATCGATAGGGCAAGCTTATGAAATTTGGAGACTATAAATCTTTATTTCAGAATTTCAAAATATATGTCAGAAGTGAGAGGAGATTTAAATGAGTTAATAATAAAGAAGAGAAAGAGAGAGAGAGAGAGAAAAATTAAAAAATATTTTCTTATTCTTATTTTTTTTGTGGCTATCGGACGGCTCCATACGCCAATAGCATCTTTTATTTATTGTTCTATTTTTTTTTCATTTTGATTTGTGTGTGTGTGCATGAGGGAAATGTGATTAGGAAATAATTTGAAAGTTCTTCACCGGTAGAACTTAATACTGCTGAGCATTATTATTCTAACTTTTGCTAGCGGACCCGGCAGACACTATAGGAACAGATTCCGTCAGCAATACAAAAACTAACATTTTTATCAATTAGAAAAATAGTTTTAACAAATCACGTATTATAAATTAATTCGGTGGGTAGTAGTTAAAAGTCAAGTCAGTTCAATTTATCTATCTAAAGTTGTAGTATGGGAGCCCATGAGAGAATTTTTTGGATTTACTCGAGCGCGTCTGATTAAGGTAAGGTGGGTTAATTGCATGATAGAATGCGTGTATTTTAAAAATCTGACGATTTGGGCGTGGCGGACCGCGGACGAGCTCGTACCATCAGCACACCGCTTTCCGACGTCATAACATCATCACAGATAATCACAAAACAACGCATTCATCTCATTTTATGTATGTATGTATCACTTAATATCCCCTCTGAATATCTGACGGCGCTTGAATACATTTTTTTTCTACCCTTCTAGATGGCCACCCCCACAACTCAAGTCGGTAGATGAACATATCGTCACATAAGTGACTAGTCGGACCATCTTAACTTCATCAATATTTGACTTCTGGCTTATTATCTTCATGTAATTTTTTAATTTTACAATTTTTGAAAAGCTATAGATGTTTTTCGGAACATTAAAATGGGAAACGTAATATAACCTTTTATTCTCACTATCATGTAATCTACAAAATGTTATATGTCCCTAAGACGCTCGAGTAAATCCCCATTTAGCATCATGGCCTCCCCTACTATAGAAAGGTAGAGGAGGGTAGTTTATAAAAGACGTATTACCATGATTTGAATTAACATTTAGTTCAAAGTAAGTAGCGACTTAATATGAAGGACAAGTGTAGATAAATAATACTGACTAGCAAGTAGGGTTCAAGCTATACAGGGTTTAGCAACTTAAACAAAGCTTTAGTTTTGCGTTCGTTCGGCCTGACTGACCGTCACTGAATAAAATTATTGAAAACTGAGATTACTATTATTCGTTATTTACTTAACGAGGTCAGGAATTGAAGTAGTACGAAATATGGATTTAACAACTAAAAATCAAATGCATTAAGTATAAGAAATTTATTTGATAATTTTGTTAAAAATAATGTTCAAAAATGTTTACAGAAGTATTTTTACAAACAATAATTTATTACAAAATACAGTACTTTTGTTCTTTTACACTTTATTTGTGCGTTGCATTTATTTTAAATAGATATAACAATACTTAAGTCTAGTAATCTCATATAAAACATTAAACTAGGAGATTCGTTGTCTTCGAAACACTGCTTATATTGCATTGATGATACAAACTAAGATAATTCTACAAAATATCTCTTAAAAATATCTAAATTTAACATTTGTAAAAATTCTAAAAAACTTCTATACTTTGTACACTTAGCGTTATTTAATAATCTCAGTTGAAACTTACAATATATTTATAAAAGTACGTGAAATAACAATTACTCTATGACATTACGTCTACTATAGGCACCTGGGAAAAATCTTAAAGAATCAAGGCACTTCCAAAATTCATCGTTATATGTACAATTATTATACATATTGCGTAGAGGCACTTTTACCTATATTTTACTGAAACTTATTGTACTTAAATGGAAGACATTTTGCAAAAGTATAAGAATTAAGATATTATTTACAAAAATATATCAGCTTGTCTTTTAATTTAAGTAATATAGCGTTTCCTAACTTTGACACCAAATAAATAATATACCAGAGGAATAATTTAAGGAATTTGATCACACAGTTCTTTTAAAAATTGATCTATTGAAACAAAGATGAACAAATTGTGAAAATAATAATTTGTTACGTTAAGAAACACGTAAATAGTAGAGATGGACCGAACATTGTATTCACAGAGAACGAATATAAGGCAGAATATCAGGAAATCTACAACCAAACTTAAAAACGTTAATAAAAAAAGACATTTATATTTATTTAGACAAATAGCAAAACAAAATCACTAAGCGCGTGAGATTGTAATCTCTATTGAAATTATAATTGCATGCAAAAATTATATTTTATAGAGATAATCAACAACTTGATTCCAAAAATTAATTATTAAATTTTTTTAAACTATAATACGTGTCGTGTACTGAATATTTAAATATTCTGTATACGTGTTTATAAAACTCCGTAAAATACAAATATTTAGTCCATCCCAAGTATGAAGTCTGTATATTAACTACAAAGGAAAATTTAGAATTTATCATTAGTCAGTCTCTTGTAACAGATTACAATAACATTACCTACTGCACCATGCATAGTTTTCAACAACTTTGAAACTTAGAAAATCTAAATTACATTCAAAATATCCTTAACTATTGTATCATTTGCAAATATTGGTTTTCTTCATAAAACGAAGATAAAGAAGTTTGGAGATCGTTCACAACCATATTGTCGCCGCCCTGTAGAGGATGTGTGCTGCTCGAAACCATTTCGGAACTTTTCCAGTTTTCACAATTTTCTACATATTCTAACGTTCTCTGATATGTTTCTTGACGCATTGTATTCTGGTTCTTCTTTCTTCCATTCGTAGCCTCTATTTGGGATTGAGATATGTCCCATACTTGGACGTCCGCTTGATTGTTTTGACCCCTTAAGCTATTCATACTGCAGTCCGTTTGTTGTTCTCCGGTATTTTTCATCATCTGGTTGCAGTTTATTGACATTCTTGTGCCATTTGGCTTTTGACTCCCGGTAGACATATTGACGGAATTTTGAACGGACTTCTGCATATTGTGCTTGTTGAATTGGTTGCCTGGATAATCCCACTGGTTATAAGATCGCTGATTATTATAATATTGATTATTATTCATCATGGCTTGGTTGTACTGATGATTATTCTTCGGTGGCGGTGGCCCCATTATATTTGCTGTATTTACAACAGCGTTGTATGGTGGCGGTTGGGGATATTGCAGGTTTTGGTTATATTGAGAGTTCTGAACAGGCGGACAAATATTTTGCTGTTCGCAATAACTGTTTATGGCACCACGACTCATATTACCACTGTTATCGACGCTCATTACAGAAGATCTGGACATCTGCATCGGATGCATCTGATTACTTTGGTTTGCATAATTTATAGGTTGAACGTAATTCATTTGATTGCTATAGACTATGTTCTGGTGATTCACAGGTACCATAGCCATTTGACCCTGATTGAATTGTTGCATTATTGGATATTGTTGCATATTTTGACTCCTCACATTTTGGTTTTGTATAGGATAAGTTGGTGCTTGACCATAATATTGATTTTGGTATTGATTAGGAACATTATTATAGTTTTTATTAGGTTGTTTAGGATTACAATTCTGGCGATTATATGGCTGCACTCCCATTGAAGGTGTGTTCATCATAATGTTTTGAGTTTGGTTCTGAACGGGGGGAACATTCATCGTCATATTTGATGTATTTTGTATCATAGGGCTGGCTATAGGACTTTGTAATCCTGGATGCATAGGACTCGGCATACCATGACTCATTGGACTAGCGATATTTTGAGCCATTGGGCTGGCCATGTTCATCATTGGACTAGCAATATTTTGAGATATAGGACTTCCTATATTGTTATGACGGGGACTCATCAACATTTGGTTAGACATCTGAGGGCTCATTAAACTTTGCATACTTTGTGGACTCATTGCGTTGTGCTGTGGAGACATAACGCTCATTACACTTTGAGGACTCATTACGTTATATACACTGGCCGGGCTCATGATGCCGGGAGGCATGTGCTGAGGACTTCTAACACTTTGAGGACTCATAGAACTATGTGGTAAACTCTGTGGACTGAGCATGCTATGTGCTAAATTGGGACTCATGATTGTTTGTGGAGTTAGAACGACTGTTTTAGGACTCATAGCAGGCTTTTGAGGTAGTGCATTGTTCATTCTCATTCTATTAGATTGATCGTTTTGATTGGCAGTCATAGTTTGTAAAGATTGCAATGGGTTATTTGTAGATACATTACTTGTTGGAGGTTTTGTATATTCTTGTTCGCTTTTTTCAGTGGCAACTTCGGGAATGACTTGTTCTTGAAGCGATGGATTCTTTTCATTTGGAGACTTAGCGACTAATAGAGAGCCACTGTTACCGGACATACTAACGTCTAATGACCTTAAATCGACTTGAATATCACTTATATTGAGATCACTTCCTATGGCACCTAAATTTTTAAGAAGAGAGTCATCACTCGTAGCGACATCGCTAATTTTGTCACTGGAATTGTTTGTGTTTTGTATTTCATTGTTTATAATGTCTTTGGTAGTGGCGTCATTATCGTTACGTTTTCCTTCAGTTTCGGGATTAGAGGAGTCAGTTTTTGCTGGTGCTACCGAGTCGGTTCCCAATATTGATTGGTTAAGATATTGCATCATTTCGTCTGGTATCACCAGCTTATTCTCCACCATCTCTCCCTCAGCAACCTAAAATAAAAATTAGTATCGTACTTAAAATGTGTTCGAAATCTAATAAACCTTGTTTTACAAAAATAATGAATTACTCGTATTGTACCTGTTCTAGGTTCACTTCTTGGTTTGGGTGATGAACCTGAGCCGTCGTGATGACCACAGTATTCGTTGAGTTAGAACGAGATTCCTTATAGTTTACTTCATGATCATCCTCAGTTTTAAATGGAAATGGTGCGTCACCCTGTAAATAAAAATGGAATAATAAATAATTAAATTAATTTACATTTACATACAATAGCTCGATAATCTAGATTATTTCTTACCACGTCATCATTATTACAGGGATAAGATTGGTAGCCTTGCGCTTGATCACTGAGATTGGATTGTTCTGATAATCTTCTCGCTTCTTCTTTTACTTGAACGTTAGGATCAAGTTCTAATGCTAACTCTTCTGCTCTTACTTCTGAACATGTCACACCGCGGAGAAGAACAGCCTGGAAAATTAAAATGAAAAATTATTAAAGTATGAGACGGAGTCATACATTTGTTCACAAAGTAGATTTAAAATAATCAAACAGTTTGAGTAATAAAAATGTATATTACCTGATTCCCTTGCGAGGTTCGCACAGCTTGAACAGCTGCTAATGCTGATGACGGAGGTGGCGCGTACCCTACGCAAGATACTTGACTTGATCTGCAAAATAAACACCAATTTATCATTTTTTCATTTTATTTTCACTTACTGATTGGTATATTCGATTTAAGTTTATGAATTTACATGAACCAATATTAAACGAAGACTTTACCTTCTGCTACTATCCGGAGACAATTGGTCATATACATTAGTATGTTGTGACACAAGCCGCTGCGTCCCGGCGATACCCATAGTTGTTGCCACTGCACCAGATACTACAGATGCTTGACTACTTTTACGAGATATGTCTGAAGATCTAAAAATGAGTTCATTATTAAATTTTATGAAGAAAAAGTATATCACAATGCTAGCTGAAGCTAAGTTGAATTTACAATCGAGCGGAGGTCAGTTCCTTATTATTTAACTACTGCCATGAATCTACACGAAGATTTAATGTGCCAAAAAGTGTGGGTCAATTTTAACTGATCTTATTAAAGAAAACTGAAAAGGTTTGTTAAAAATATTATATACCTTGCACTGTATAGGCTACTGCCAGATGAAATGCCGGAATCTCGCCTCGTGTTAGGCAGACCAGATTTTAATTCTACAGCTACGTTTGTCCCTCCGATTTCTGTTCTTCCTGGCATAACACCTAAGGAGGAAATAATGACATTAATGTAACATTCGTACGTTACCAACAACAGCCAAATAATATCGGACGGCAGAATTATGAGTTTGTAATTTAAAAAGTGGTTTCATTTACTTTTACTTACCACCAATATCAGCTCCATGGACCGGTGGCATGAGTCTCCCCAATCCCATCTTATTACCAAATCTTGGAGCATGATGATGTGCTCTCGGTTCCCCTATAGCAACCATTGCACGTAGCATCAAAGGTAGTTGTCCTACTTCTCCGACTACTTCTTGTTCCACCTGAAAAAAGAAATTGTAGATATAAAAAAATTGTATTGGATTAGAAATTTTATCTTTAATGAATTAAACAAATGTAAATTATAAAGTTTTTCTGAAGTTTTTATATTTTAATTACCTCTCCATCTAGTCTAAAGTAAGGTGCGCCATTTTCATCACTAAATCCACCAAGACCTGAACCACCGAAGTCCAGTTCACCGCCGCATTGAGCTGATAACTGTAAAAAAATATTATCATTAGAATTCTTCTGCCAGTGTCAATTTTATTTATTTTATTGATCAATCTAAATATGTTTCAACAAATCTAAATTGAAAAGATAAAAATGAAGTTACTGACCAAATATCTATTTACCTGATGCGCAGATGTATGGAGTCCGTGAGGTAATGGAGAAGCAGGGCTTTCGCTTTTGACAGATGCTGAAGACGTATGGCCTCTAACTCCAAGTGGTACACCGCCTTCTTCAGACCTGGGAGATGATCCAGCTCCACCTCCTCCAGATTCCGCTGAATCGTCACCTCGACTGCAGCCTGAAAAAAATGTAAAGTAAGTTAAAAACATGATTTATTTCTAAGATACTATCGAAAAGAAACATGATTGGAAATAAGTCTTTTTATACAGACCTTTATGTTTTTTACTTGCATAAAATTCAGCACCATGAACGGTTTTCACATGCTTTCTCAAAGATGATGGGTCTGTGTATCTCTTAGTACAACCAGGAGCTTTGCAAACATATGGTTTCTGAAAAACAGGAATGAAAGAATTACCATCATTTGCAACTAATTGTTATAAGTTGACTCTATCTCTGTAAAAATGTGTAAGTAATTTCACTCTGACTTCATATTTTTCGGTAGTATTTTAACATATTTACCTCATTGCTATGGGTCCTGTTTTGATGCTTAGCACGATCACTAGCATTGGAGAAAGCTTTTGCACAACCAGGATATTCACAAGTATAAGGTTTTTCTCCAGTATGACTTCGTAAATGAGTCTTCAAGTTTTCTAATCTTGAGTACGCTTTGCAGCAACCCTCAAACTGGAAATAAAGTCGGTATGTTCCATATTTATGTGTCAGCTAAAGATAACGACAATTTAAGCTTTAAGTTTTATTCATAGCTTGATATCTATAGTAGACCTTTACTTACAGTGCATTTGTGTGGTTTTTCTCCAGTATGTCTCCGCATGTGCACAACTAGCATATATTGAGCTTTAAAGGGTTTTTCATCTCTAGAACAGCCTACCCAACGACAGACGAAAGCTTTCTTACTAGCGTGAATATGGTCAGTGTTGATATGCTTTACTAAATCGTCTTGTGTTGGAAATTCTAGCTTACAGTCAACCTGAAAAAAATTTTATACTTAGGTTGCATATAAATGAATTTTACTTAGTAAGAATTGCATGTTACTATCTGATTTCCGTACATATATTTTTGATTTCTTATATATTTATATATGTCAATGTTATTATTATTCTCTTCATGAGTTAATTGAACTTACCCAATGACAATTAGTCTCAATAAAATCGCCAGGTTCGTCCTTAGAGTCCAAACCATCGTGAACTGTACTTTCAGCAGCAGCTGACAAAGGTTTGTTACTATGCATGTTTTCTCGATGTAATATTAAGTTAGGGGGTGACTTTCGTTGATTTAAAGCTGTTGATGCACTGTAAATTAAAACCAATAGGATAACATTAGATACAGTAGGTAAATAGATAAAACTTTCATTACTTTAGTAGAAAAGAGATCAAAATCATCAAAGCGTAAAATCATTAAATCATCAATTTACCTATCAGCTTCCATGATACTAGTGATTTCAGGTTGTTGAGGTGGTTGCTGCATATGCTGAGGTGTTCCGTCTAGAGCCAGGCCAGTTCTAACATCTACTGGGGTTCCTATTAACAGCTGTGTGGGTGACGATATATGGGATCTGTGAAAAATTATGTAATATTTAGTAATTATAACACTAATCTCTCAAATAATGTTTACTTTAAGATCGATTTTTTTCTCACCTGTGAATTCCAGCGACTAGATGCGCATGCGCAGCATGATGTGCCGCCGCAGCTGCAGCCTGCTGATGGGCAGGATCTAATAATACACCACCGGGTAGAACTCCACTACCACCCACAACACCACCGCGAGCCAGAAGTTGTTGTGCCAGGGAGGCATGGGATAAGGATAACGCTGGGGAGATCGCACCTAGGAAAAAGAAAGTAATAAAATTTTAATAAAATTTCAAAATTGACTAAATTAGGAATTTATATAATATAACATCTTTAGGAAATTAAAGTAGAATGACGATGGCCTCAATATTAACGGAAGTCGCCTAAATCATTTGAGATTTGCCGATGATTACTAGAGAAAGATCCTATAATACAGATAGCAGACATGGTGCGAACCCTAGCAGATAAAAAAATTATTATTTCCGTAGAAGTGGATATCGTACTAAATGGTAATAGATTGTTCAAGAATATGTTACCTAGGGCAAATCATTGCAACAAATGATCTCATGTTAAAAGAAATAGACAAAAGAATAGCAAGTGGGTGGAGGAAGTTTTGGTCTCTGAAAGAGATTATGGAGGACAAAGAAATCAGTATCCACATAAAAACCAAGACATTGAATACTTGTATACTTCCCTGGTCCCTTACTGAAAACCATAAAATGAAATTAGCAAGATGCCACAGAGCAATGAAGAGAAGTATGTTGGGCGTGAAACTCAAAGACAGAATTAGAAACACAGTAATAAGGCAAAGAACCAAAGTTACTGACATACTTGGTCGGATAGATCATCGGATAGAAGTGTAGATGGACCGGTCACATGTTACGCTGTAATGCTAGCATAAAGTGGAGCAAGCAAGTCACTCTATGGTACCCAAGAGATGGCACTAGAAAACAGGGTCGCCCAGCTCTAGATAGGAAAATGATATTTACCTGACTTTGGGCCCTCGGTGGTCAAAGATAGCAACTGACAGAGACCAATGGAGAAAGTTTATATGAGGCTATACCAAAAGACACACTGAATTTAAGGACGTACTTTAAAATACATTTTTTTTATGTTTTATAAATGAACTATGTAAAACCCTCATTCAGAAATAAATGGCTAATTTATTGATTTGTTTTACATAATAATTGTATACACAAAAATTAAAATTTACAATATTACCTACATTAATTTAGCAATATTTATTTTTTATGTCTTACCAGCACTGAGATGTCCATAGCTGCCGGTAGAAGCTGCTGATGGTGCTCTAACAGCCAAGCTAGCCGGAGAAGCTCTGATAACCGCTGCAAGGTCTAAGGACTCAGCAGAATAAGGGCTCCAGGATACCGCTCTTTTTCTATTGGCAGACGCTCCTATAGCACCTCCTGATAACCTCAGACGATTTGGTGAAGCTATTCTTGAACCTGGAACGATTACAAAAGAATCTCTTATATATAAAATTCTCGTGTCACAATGTTAGTTACCATACTCCTCCGAAACGGCTCGACCGATTTTTATTAAATTTTGTATTCAAATCGGGTAGGTCTGAGAATCGTTCAACATCTATTTTTTATACCCCAAAGGAATAAAGGTGGCCCACGTAGCAAAACAACGTTTGCTGGGACAGCTAGTATTACTTTTAAAAAATCGACCAAACGTGAGTTTCCTGGATAAGAAAAAAAACAATTTGTGGAAAAACTGCTGGATCCAAAAAAAGACGTAATTAGATTAATATTACGTACCTTCCAAACTCAGTTGAAACTCTTGACTTGCTAAGGTGCTTCCAGCGTGAAGTTCTGGATGTAAGCTTCTCGCTGCACTTAAATATTCTAAGCCTGAAAACAAATGTACTCAATATTAACGAACTAGAAATGGTATGGGTCATTAAAATTAGAAATAAAAATTATTTATCTTATGCGAAAGTGCTTTTACTTGTTATGACTTCATGCCTCAATGCCTAATACAACGATGGTAAAATTGATACAGATGGTGAAATCGGTATAGTTTTTTATTAAAACAAAGAAGTCCTAAAATCCTCCTAAAAGGTGACAGTAAATTATTAATAAATTTTATGAAACACACGACCTTCGCTAGACCAAAACATATTTTAATAGCAAGGACTTTTCCTGACATCCAATTGAAATGAAACAAAGCGTATATTCTAGTTTAGATCTGCAGTAATACATCTCAGAAAACATTAATTAAAAGCAGAAGTCTTTTAAAATGAATGTATTTGCTTCGTTTGCTTACAAGTTATCATAAATATCTTCTATGTACATTCGATAAGTTATATTTTTATTATAAGTATTTTTATGTTTAAACAGTTACAGGTTTAATAGACATGTCATAAACAATCTGATCAAATCAAAGTCACCGACCATTAATATTTATGAATCACGATACAATTGAAATTGCAACTTGATATTAATAATACAGACCAATTCAAACGACAAACCCAGTCAATTTATATTTAAAACATCAGTATAAAATAGAGCTTAATAGCTCTAGATTGAGTTGTCAACTATATGTTGTATATAAATGCCTGTTTAAGCTTTATTCGTACGATCCATTTGTTAGTGTTCAATAAAAAAAGATTTAAAAAAAATCGTAATATTTCTATTAATATATTAATGTACAATATTTATCCTACTTAATATTATAAACGAGAAAGTTTGTAAGACTTTATGGATCTGTAGATGTATGTTTGTTACTCTTTCACGCAAAATGTACTGAATGGATTTTAATGAAACTTTACTATATAGCTTATACATCAGAATAACACATTGTCTATAATTTATAATGATATAATGTAAATTATCCAATGTACAGCGAATGAAACCGCGGGGCGCAGCTAGTTACTAATAAAGTTGCGACTAAATTTTAAGATTAAGCCTGCGCTTTCACCAGAGATGAGGGAGGATGTGTTCAGGAGGATTTACCTAGCATGACTCAAAATTTGTGTCAAATAAAGCGATGAGCCAGGATGTATAGCGAGTTTGTGTTTATTAAGAACCAATAGGATCGCTTCATTTACCAGACCTCGCTCAGAGTGTATCAAGTGCACCGATTATCTTGGTTTCACATTCAACTTTGAAAAAATATTGGCGGCAGTAATGGGAGAGAGAAAAATCGAGAAGTTAAGTTAGCAACATTGTTGATAACTTTGTATTGAAAAGCGAGACTATGTTTTGAAGAGAAGTATAGATCCTTTTATTTAAAAGTATACAACTGTCTCGAAAATGTATCGTTTTTATCTTTTAAGTGATATAACAAAATTTATTCATTTATATTGCTCTATAGGTATCAATTATCTTATAGAACTATTATTAATTTTCAAGACCAAATTATAATGCTCAAGAACCTCCTCGAAAAGCTTTATAATATATAGTAAAATTATAGCAGCTATTTAAGCTCTCGTGCGATTCTGGTTATTGGTTGAAGTGATTAATTACAAACCGCTAGACATTTACGAGTTATTTCGCAGGAGATCATTTTATATCTCTAAATTAGTAACATCCCAAATATGCAATCACTAATTAGACATCCTACGTATCCATATTTTCTCGATTGTCCGAATTTTATGACTCATTTTGGGTTAAATAAAACCTCCGTAGTAATTAAATGTTTCTATATAAAATATGTACATTAAAAAATACTATTATATTCCAGTTAGTAACTACCTGGGGGCTGTAAATCGTGTTGAATTAATTCAATATTTAACAGGTATCGGCTTATAACAACTTATTTGACGTATTTTTTGCTTGCAAGGTAAATACATTCACGCCGCAAAAACTGAACGCAAAAAATTTAACAACCTCGCATATTTTATGCCGGTTAATTATAGCGTTAAGCAAAAACAATCTATTACTTTACCGTGATTATTTAGTTATTAATCAAAGCTAATCAACTTAAAGCTTCATCACGAACGTGATCGCTCGCGAACCGCCATTATAATTACATGCCTTATACCTTCAAAAACAAACACGTTCTTGAAGCGCAAAAAGAACGAGACGAGTTGATTTGTTGATCACGCTCGTTCCAGCCGAGGCGGGCGATTTGGCCTAAAATAATAGGTTGAGGCAAAAGGCGCGAGGGACCACCAATTTGGCAAACACCAAACCAACAAGAAAACGAGCGCGATTCCGAAAACCTCCCGAAATATTGTATGTGGTCCGTTTGACGCGCCGCCCGACTACCAAAATTTTTATGTCTTCATCGTGATCTGTGTGAGAACCAGAATCGATTTTTGGACCGATAAAAAGCGATCTTCGATAGACCCCTCGCTTCGAATTCCACGTCCGTCGCAATGGTCACCCTAACGACATTCGTGTAACCGCGCGAAAAAACGTTATTCGAATACTGACTTTATGTTCTTTTTTCGACGGATTGAATATCGAGCGTTCATTCGGATCGACTGGGTCGGTTTTTGCTCGTGTAGGATCCGACTATCGCCGGGTCGGTACTGACTGATGTATTAATTCTTATCGGTCTCGATTGGGCGTAAAATTGGTTGGGATGGACGACATCTAGTGTGGGTTTCGTGGTCACGTTTGGCGTTAAATATGAATGTCAATAGCTTTGTCCGGCGGCGCCTTTGGATGGCGTGCGTAGTGACTCGGTAATATACTAATGAGACCAGCAGTAAATTATGAGTTTAGTTATTTTTCGAAACGCGGCAAGATAAAGGCGTCGCGGTATGAATTTGTAATGGTGTAAGTCGTTTTTTAATCAGGCATTTTTAATATTCACAGATCAATAAAAGATTACATTGTTATTAATATACTGCGGAGGATCAAATATTAACTTTTTTAAACGAGTTCAATAAGTATAGTAAGGTATAACATTTGTAAAAAATTTACCGATATTTAAAGATCTTAAAAATCTTAATTAGCGCGCTTATTAACCTCATGAATATAGTTGTTTTTGAAAATGTGATTAGGTAGGTATGTCTGGAATCGAATTCCATTTACTTTATCGAAATCCAATTAAGTGAAACCAACTAAGAGACGAAATCTGAACGAAAACTAAAAGCAATTTTCTCATTAAAACATCAGTTGTCATAAAACGATTAGTGCTCTGTCCGCAAAAAAGCCTTAACGAGGTTTTTATACCATAATCAAGGCAGGTAGTGCGATATAACACAACTTCTTAGAATTTGACGAAAAAATATTAAATTTTGAACGGGGTTGATGCCACGCCGCGTTTCGTTTTTTTGCTGCGCGGGCGCAGAGCTGTCAGATGTGCTAAGTTAATTGTGTAAAAAGATAGTCTTTTAATAAACTGTATCCAAATAAAAGGTGCGAGTGAGGATGAATCCTGAAAATTTATCTATACTTCAAACCTGCTACCATACCATACCATATCATACCATACTTTTATACCATTTCACGACGACTTTTGGACTTTTTTAATTATGAATTTGTGTAAAATTAATAATACAAAATGTATATTTTGTTCGACTATGATACCAATGTTTATCTATAGTAACATCACCTTAACTATAACCTTAAATTGCCATATTTAAATATCGTTCCTTACGCATTAATGGATGAATGCATTTTTAATGAATTTTGACATAAATATAACCTAGATCTTAAACGAGGACAACTACTCAGACTAACAAAATGTAGACTGACACGAGCAAGGTTTTAGATAAAACACCTTAGTTTAACCTAGGTAGGTTAACACATTAAAATAGCTCATTTAATAACTAACCTAATTTACCGTTTTTTGAAGAACAAAAGTTTTGATGTATAACTTTATTTTTCTTAATATTAAGATTTTATGTTAAAGAATAATAAAGAGGCTGGTTAACTAACTCATCAAGGTACAGTCGGAACTACCCAATTTCGACTAAGAAGCAGTTTAGGGAGGTAAGGTTAGGGATGGCAAAGCCTATTTTAGGGACAGGATAATTAAGTCAAAAAGCTATGTAATGAAAATGAATAAACACTTTTTCAGCATTAGCAAAAATTGTTATCTACATTAATTAAACAAAGTTGCTTCCCGCTGTCTGTACGCTTAGATGTTTTAAACTACGCATTGGTTTTGCGATTCCAGAGGAAGGTTTATGTACATTGGCGTAACTTAGGGTGGCATTTCGGCAAAATGCCAGGGGCCCCGAGCCGAAGGGGGCCCCCGGTCAGAGAAAGCTGTAAGCACAGGTGGATCTTAATATTTACTATTACAATATTTAGTAAAATGTATAACTAAGATGCGGGTATTTGCCTCGCAGGATACTTGTTGGCGAACAACCTTTTTTTTTGCTCTTCAAGTCTAGGCGCTCATAAGTATTTCCCACACCGGCGCAGAAGATGCTTGACGCGTGCCTGGGTTAAGTTTGTTGGATTAGAGGAGGGGGCCCCATCTGATGAATTTGTCAGGGGCCCCGAACGGTGTAGTGTGGTGTAGTTACGCCATTGTTTATGTATATAATATATTATGCATATTATAGTAGGGAAACCGTACGAAGCCTTGGGGGGGGATCTTTTTTAACAAGCGATTGTTAAGAAATATGGTTATAATCTATAAGGTAATCCAAATATTTAAAACTAGATATTTCTATTAGAAAAGTCATAAAAACATGAAGGGTAGCAATTACCAGATATCGAATACCCTCAAGCTGTGCCCACATGTCCTTCCGGCAACTAATTATATGCGGTTTAATTATCCCTTGAATGTGTTCGTTTGTTTTTGAACCCTTAGGGTGTTAACTATGTGTCTCGAGTGTGGAGATTTACAACTACGTAATTATTGTTGCCTTTGGTTTTAAAATTAGAAAGGGATGAGAGGTTAGAAATGTTCGGGAATATAAATGCCCGATACAAGTAGAAGTTACTTTATGAGTTATGACTGACATCATCATCATCACAACTCATTAATGACACAGCTGAGCGGGGTCTCCTTCCAGATCGAAGATGGTACTAGGCCATGGTCCACCACGTTGTCGCAGTACGGGTTGGCAGACTACACATACCTTTGAGAACTTTAAATAACTCTCAGAAATGCTGGTTCTCTCATGATGTTCTTCTTTGCTGTTAAAGCAAGTGATATTTAATTGCTTAAGGTACACACTACTCAGAAAAGCCAGAGGTGTGTGCTCAGGATAGAACTTGGACCTCCTCGGAGTGAGACACCCATGAACTGATGAACTGAACCATTAGGCAATCACTGCAGTTTTCTATAAGGTCTACAAGGCATAATTAGGTTTAAATGACTACAAATTAATGAACGAAAATACAGATCCAAACAGATTTCTCAATTAGTTGATTTACAACTCAATATTATATAATTCGTCTTAAAAGTGTTACAATAAATGTATTATTCCTACATACTTTCACATTTAACATAAATATGGATTCAATTATATGTACTAGGAATAAACACTCATATAATTAGCTGAAATTTACTCTAATACATCAACTATATTTGTCGTTACACCACATCATAAATCACAAGATGGCACACTTATAAATCTGAGTACGCGTCCGCAACTGTTCATTTCTGTACAATTAATGTGCATACATGTCTTATTTCTGATTTTAATGCTCTTAGCTGTATTCTGGAATGTTAAACAGAAGTATGTAGAGTAATTCATTATGATAAAACTTCAGAAATACTGAAATTATGCTGGATTTGTCAACAAAGATCATGTTTATAACTATTAAGTATAATATTTTTAGCTTATTTGATTACATTTTCAATGTTTTATTAATATTAATATATTAGTCCGAAAGTAAAATAAAGACCTGTGTTAAAGTAAAAATGATCAAAATTACTGAATTTTGAAATAACTGGTATCCGAGAGGAATCATGAAAAGAAATCTGACATTTTAGATGTGGTCTAAAAATGGTTGTCTTAGTAGCATATATAAAAATCAGGTTTTTAACCTACTTCATTAACCTTTGTTACCTGATACCTCCCACAACTACAACTACTGAATCTTCTTAAAAGCCTTGAAACTTTTATACCTCAAAGAGGGTGGTGCGATTTAGGGTTCTTAGACTATCCAAAAATATCTACTTAGCTTCTACCTAAGTTCCTATACTACACAGATATCAAGATGATTTCACTTATTATTATTATTACTTAAGTAGAAAAGATATAAGTTAACCGTGTTATTCTTTTAATTTTAATTGTATAAAAAAGTCTAAAATTCATATAAATCTATTAAATGTACGAAAAAAAAATTTTATTCTGTCCAGCGAGTTTCAAGTTACATTAAAAAAATTTAAGTAGAAAAGTAGAAACATTATTCTTTCCATTCCGGAAACGAAGTTAGCAAGTCGACAGTAATTCAAGTTGGTGACATTTAAAACGATGTTTTCTTAAAATAATATGTGAAACCAAAACACATCGACACCACATGTGAGAATTCGCATTTTGACAAAAACATGTGTTAACTTGATAATGAGCTTTCTTGGAAAGCTTAACAAAGTTCTTACACGCCTTTTAAAGAAATTTCAATATTTTGTGGTTGAAGTTATTGAATGTGTGTTTAAAATAAATTAAAATTTGTCAGACCATTCATCGTGTCTACAAATGATTTATTTACTCTTACTAATATTATAAATTTGAAAGTTTGGATGTTTGTTACTCAATCGCGCCAAAACAGCTTAACGGATTTCATTGAAATATAACCTGGATTACTATATTATAAGCAACTTTTTAACCCGGAAAAATTCAGAGTTCCTGCGGGATAATAATAATATATGTTTACTGTCACAAGCGCCTTTATATTTTTGATTGGCAATAATATAATGAAAATGAAATGTTTTTGATAAATCTGTGTATGAATATTGGAACTAGAAAATAAAATTAAAAGATCAATTTGCATTTCTTAAATATTTGGATTACTTACATATTATTATTTTTATATTATATATTTAAACATAAAGTAATGTGGTTTAACATTCTGTTAGTTGAATGAATGGTTAGTCCTTTTTTATATCATACTAAATGTACCTATATCATTTTATTTAATTATTTAAAAAAAAAAAACTATTTATACAAAATTGTAAGTAAGAGACGAAAAAAAAACATGAGCTTAATTTTTAAATAAATAACTCCACTCCTAGCTAATTTAAAAAGGTTAAGATAATAAAATTCAATGATAATTACTAGTTGTAACATGTAAAAAATATAAGTTAACATACAAAATAAGTATCATTGAAGTTAATGTCTTAATAAGCTTTTGAATTTTGATAAACATCTTAATGAACATATTGTGAATAAATTACTATATGAGTTTTTAATTACATCTTATATTGCATCTCAGAAATTATACTAAAACTATTTACTTATAAACGTTCTTTTTAGACATGAAAAATGTCAAGAGAGTAATAGTGCTTGAGACTTATGACCAAAGTGCAGGTTTATAAGACCTTTTAACTAATTCTAAGCTTTAGTAATCAATATTATGTCTAGCTCGTCCGACCGCCAAAGAAAATTTGGCGATCAACACTAAGCCTCTCGTTCTTCTCGGACAGTTATGACATCTGTCGAGCGACAGGCTTCTAATTAAGCGTTATCAATAGAAAATGTAACAAAAAAATATATTCTGTACATCCATTTTATGTAAAAGTCATCATTATCTTATAGTTACTCCTTTTCAGATTGATTCGAAATGTATACGTTAGCAATATTGCGTTAATTGAATTTAATCTGCAATTTCAATACAATAGCAATTAAAAAATAATTTGTCCTAACGACAAGTAATTCTCGAATATATCATCCAATCAAGCAACAAAAAAGTCAGACGATAAATGGTTAACGGCCGACGAATAGTGATTAAAAGTTTATATCTTCAAAAATATTCCTTAACTACGTCTTAATAGACACCGTTGTAATTGATTTTCACACACAATAATGGATGAATAGAATTTTTGAATCGATTAACGCGGATATTCTATTGATATTTAACGTTGTATTCTACCAAGATACTCGAATGTCATTTCACGTTAAAATTTTATAAGGATAAACAGGAACTTTCACATTTAAATAAAATATTAGACTCATGATAAATACATTTTTGATAAATAAATTCTAGACTTTCAATCAAGGTTATCGTCTCGTCGTCACATTCCTTTAACCGGAAGTATTTTTTTTTTTTTCACAAACAGTTCACATGTTTCAAACATCTAAAACATACACAGAGCCAGTAAAAAATTCATGTATGAAAAATAGGCATATTTATAGCTAACAAAAAATATTGAATGAAGGGATTAACAATACATTTCTACAAATGTTATATCACTTATTTAATATCAATCAGAAAACATCAAAAATTGCTACCGTACAAAATACTAACAGCCTAATATGAAGGCAAAAGCCAAACACATTAGGATTAACCCCTCGTCCGTCTAACACATGAAGTAATTACGTTTTCTATCGAAGTGGGATCCAAAAAACTGGAATCAATGTTTCTGGGAACAATTATGTGCGTGTGTCGTGGGCGGAACGGTGTGGTGTAAATCATGGGGATGGGGCGTAAAAAATATTTATACCGATTAAAGTTTTTTACCCGAGTGTAAGGAAAGTCATTTTGCTCGGTACCTAAAATATTTTTCTATTACCTGATATTCTCATAAAACAACAAAGAGACTTTCAGGAAAAATCGCTATCAACTAAGTTAAACGACAAAAAGTGGCTTATATCATTCTGCCAAATATTAAGTATTTAGAGAAACTGACCAGGCATAGGACCTAATGGAGTAATAAATGAACTAAAAATAATTTCGTATCGGTTACAAAAATAATTCATTTTTTATACTCTCACTTGCTCTTTTAAATATGGTGTATTTACTTTTGGTCGCTTTTACCTAGTTGTGTTTGTTGAATAACCTGATTTTTTTTGTATTAGTAACTTTTTGAAACAAAACAATACGCTATGTTGAAGTTATTTTTTTAAATTATTTTAAACATTTAAGCTTTTTTAAAATAAATAGCAAAGATTAGATCTAAACCCCACTTACAAAAAACTATAAGCTGTACTACAATTTGCAAAATCCTTTACAAAAAGTATTTAGAAAATCGCTACATCTCATCCCGCACGCGTCACTCAAGCTTACACCAATAAGATGAAACTCGTTTCAGAGATGTCTCAATCTCGATACAGACCGGATCAATTGTGCTGACGGGTTTTTTTCATCGAACATGATCGAACAGGTTTCTCGAAGAAATTGTCGACTATCAAAACATTTACAGCTATTATTTGACTATCCTTTATATCTATATTGAAAAACTTTATTACTTTTGAGACATTAATTAAGACGTATGAAGATGATTCCTTAATTGAGATTTAAATCTTAAACTACACTTAAGTATTAAGAGACGAGAGAAGAGTCAAAATACTATTAACATGTTCTTTAGGTAGAAGTCGAGCAGTGCTAGTTAGGAAATTTTGAAGAGCTTTTTCAATAACGTAAACTTTTAACTTGACCTCTTTATTCACTTAACATAATTAAGATAATATTAAGGACTAAAAAGTTTTCTGGTAAGATAATAATGATAATGTAAGTCAATATTTACTTCACGAAATTATAAGTCCAACAGGCATAGATCTACAGCAGCAGAGCTTAGAAATTACTAGCCAATCAATTAGTAAAGTGACATTTTATTATTAAGGTATAGTTAATGTACTATTAAAATAAAATCAGGTAAATATACTCCATTTTGAAGAAAAGTATTATTATATTTATATTCAACTTTAACAAATGAAGAAAATATATACATCTTAAGATAACATCATAAAGAACATAAATGGATCTCGATGAAGATGGAAAACAAAACTAAATTGATAATTTGAATGATGTTAATGCTAGCGCGATAAATGACAACGAAATTATCGCTTTTAAAGCGGAGAGAGTTATTTATTAAATTGTTTCACTTGGTCATGCGCAACAGGCTATCGGTTATGGACGTCGTCAATCACGAGCAAGGGTCGATGTTGGGTGCTCTCAACTCAGTAATAAAAAAGAAACTGGACGCACTGATAAATAGATCAACCTTTCAACGAACTAAAAAAATATATGAAACATTACTACAATTTTTGATTTTTTTGATACAACAATGATACATGTAAACTGACTGATTTACCGAATGACACAAGCTCGGAGACTATGAAACAAAATTAATGAATTCAAGCTTTCCAATGTTTATGTTATGTATTAATAATGTGATTATAGAAACTACACAAATACAATTACTCAAAAGACGGTTATGATGCATATAACTAACGGTCAAAATTCCTACAATGGTTATAACTCCAAAACAAATTATATATACGAAAGGATTAAAAACCGTAAGAATTTGAGACAAGTTATTTCTTGTAGCCGAGAAGAGGTTCCACAGTCCATTTCGGTGAATCGGAATAAAAAGTCATTCAATTAAAGGACCCGCAATCAAAATTAAGCCTTAGACGTTTAAAATGCATTAATCCGGTCACTTGTCATGCGCGGGCGCAATCTCTATCTCTGTCTAAAACCAGTTCCGGCTTTCCTCTCGCTTTAACTTAAGAAAGATTAGGATCCAGAAACATAACAAAAGAAGATTCTAAAAGTGTCAGATCCCAATTCGGAATTTAAAAGCCCCTAAAACCACAACATGCACAATATTCTCTGAAGTATCGATTAAAACTTGAATAATTACAATTAACCTATTTATCTATGCTCCATTAGTTTGTGGAGACATTTCAGAATCTTTCCATATCGATAACATGTCCGTTGGTTTGACATATGCTATCATTCTTTCTCTTTTTACGGCTGCAGTGCTCGAGCCTTTTTATTTTATTTTAATTTAGGAGTAACATGAACTCTCAATCTTTCGTTCACAGTTTTTACGCCCAGTTAACTCAGACTTGGTCCTTAATTTACGATTATCGAAGGTTGAATACTCAAATATCGACTTGGATTATACAAATAATAATTTTTCGCTATATCAAGTTTTACGAGAGCAGCGGTTAACGATTTTATAATCTCACACCAGCGGCATAAACAGTTTATGACTTCAAAATTATTGCGAATCGGTACCACTTGACTTGATTGCGAAGAAGTAACTTTTTATATATTCGTTAGTAATCAACGCGATCGTGATACGCATTTGAGGAGCTTTTATTAAAATGATTCTCAGAGATCTGATATCATGTTGATGTAGTAATAAAAACTTCATCACCAAAGAGATTCTTTGATGCATTAAGAACAATATTTATGTATTACCGTCAGTTTGAGGACTCAATCGATCATAATATGCAGTTATTTTTGAAATTTGCTTCTTGATAAGCTGTACTATTTAAATTATCAGATAATATGTATTTTAAATTGTTTTATATGCAGCGTTGTAAATTTGAAACATACTTTGCTGCAACTTCATTGTTTTATTCAAAATGTGATGTATGAAATGAATCAACATCTTTATTACCGGTAGCTTTTAAACCTCTGTTATATTTTGTATTTCTAAGTTTATACAATACATCTATACAATTTTATACTCTTTCGACATTACTTAAGGTAGCATTTACGTAAAGTTACTCTTTTACATGACTAGTTATTTGTTCAAAAGGACTATATCGCGACACGTAGGCACGATTTGAATAAAAATTCGATTTATATGTGTCGGAGGGTCGGTAAGGTAATATTAGGTTACGGAGCCGGTTGGACGACTCAGCTTCCAATTTTTGGTGCATTTTTAAATAAGTTATTAAGTTTCTTTTAAGGCTTGTCAGTTTATTTGCAAAATCTGCAGCAATATTACATAAGATTAACATTTCTTAAAAGTAGATACTTTAGTTTTTTTTAAGAAGGTAATGTACTATAAAATAATGAACGACATATTAATAATTGGATGTGATATCAATCGAAAATGAAACGATCAGTAGCAAAATGTATTAAATATTCATTGCTTTGATTAACAAAAAGTAATAAAGTCTAGACAAAGGCTAAATGTTCATTATAGGAAAGGTATCAGTTTTAGTTATCGAAATAAATTAATCAACTGTTAAAATACCTGTTGGCAGTGGAATAACCTTAGAACTCAGTTCTAATTTGGTCTCATATCTTTATTTATTCAGTGAGATGTAACAGATTTGAAATAAAAAGTTAGATTCGGACAAAGGATTTATAAGACCAGCTTCAAAAAGGATCAAGTGTATAAAGTTTCCCAAAAATCTGAGCAAAAGGAGAAGTAATCATAAAACAAAATATTTTAGCGCGAAGGAAACTTAACCCTTCATGGTTTGCATCGAAACGAAACTGTTTACGGTTAAAAGGAAAAATTGCACCTTATATCGGATTACGGCTGCCGAGGTCCCCTTACACGTCTTTAGATAACGCTCAATTAGGTGCCTTCATTTTGATCGGGTTTATGCAAGTAGCAGTAATTTATTCAACCCAAAATGGTCTCAAGACACTTCTTTATCCTAAATAATATAAATAAAGTTAGAGCTGTCAAGAAACTTAACAGCTTTCTTCAATATAAATGTTTGTAAATATTAAAATCAATCGTAAAACATTACTTTAAAAGAATAATTAATTTCAAGCAATTTCTGCTCTGTTCCATGTCAAGCTATCTAAAATTTGCAAGGAAAGAATAAAACACTGATTAACTAAGCAATTGGTTATATATAAGTTTAACGAATGTAAAACATTTTCAGAAATACCGAAATATTTTCCTTTCAATTACGATAACAATTTAGCTGCCGTTCATTTTGCAGCAAATACCGTTCCCTAATGACTTCATTATAAATCGTTGTCAAGTTTTTCAACGTATTTGAGTTATGACAGGAACCAGCCAGTTAAATAACTGGTTGCAAGTACACTTCGGTATTTTAGTCAAATTGAAGGAATACAGAATGATGGAATTTATCATTCATTTAATTGATAAATTCCATTCCTTTTTTATTGCGAAGTATTCTCTATGTAGCGCCTGGCGGCTTGACTGTTGTTAATTGGCAACACTTAATAATCACTAGATAAGTTAAAATTGTTGTTTTTGCTAAAATTTTAATTGACAGCTGCCATTGAAATTGCTTTTCAATCTTCTTGCATCAAAAACTGAATTATTTATGTAATCAACAACTATAATAAACGTTGGCGCAAAAGTATCCTTAACTTAAACTATAGCGTTAAAATTTAAAACTATTGCAATTCTGTGATAATAATTAAGTGCTTTATCGGTTATTTTCTTACGCTAATTTTAACTTAAATATGAACGGGTGACGTTTTACTAGATCAGTTTTTATTTAACATCGTACTGTGCCGTCCGCACAGTCTGAAAGAATAAAATAGATATTGAAGAGTTGGAGACGAATTTTATTCGAAGTTATAGAAGACATAGTCATGTGAATAATCGTGACGTCAGCATTATTACCTTCAAAAACTAACTTCGAGAAAGATACTAAGTCATATATTTCTTTTATGAAGTTTAGTAGCTAGAAACTTTAATTAATATATACATGCATGGATAATTTAATGTTTTAAAGCAACATGACATCTTTATGCATAACACTATAATGCATTGTTTATCTTTAGCTCACATGAACGATTATTTTTAATATGTGGTTCAGGTTTCTTGTCCAGTAGACGGAATGCCCTATAAACTACAAACCTACTGAACTACCAAGTGTTGCGTGTTTGGATGCACACACTTGATATACCGTAAACTATATACAGAGCTTAATGTTGCTGTACTAACGGCAACAATACTTATTTATTTTTTTATAAACTGGAGCGACAATTTCAAAAATAAATATATGCAATCTTTGACACTCTGTTTTATGTCCTTATGGCTTCTATTTTATGAAAAACCTATTTTATGAGTCTCTTAGTCCCAAAAAGAAATTTTTATCTTATAGTTAAATCTATCTGTAGAGATAGGAAGATCTGCGTTGATAAGTACGTAATGTGTATACATCTATCTATACATATATTAAAATATTAGAATTGCAATAAATTTAATTACATAAGTAAGTACTGTAGAAGATTGATTAACACATATGTAACTTTTTATTCTGAATAAAAGTACCTTTCCCATGGGATAGAAGGGAAAAAATTGTGAAGCTGAAAATTTGGTACACATATAAAGTATAAGTCACGCGGTTCAACTAGTAAGTAGCACCTACATAAAAATATTTTCTAGAGTACCAATAATATATGCATGACTTTATTAACTATACAAGAAATATACACACTCAGTTAATATGATGAATAGCGTGAATTTAGAACCGGACCTAATCTCATACAAAGCAACACAAAAGTCTAGAACGAATTGCTAATATGCACTCGCGGGCACATAAATTGTAAACAACAGATCATTACCTATATCATATTAGCTTAGGTCAGTATTAAAGGCTTTATTAGTTATATTTACTTTGTGAAAATATTATAAAAAATTAAGCAACGCCAGGAAACCAGTTTCAAAAAAGTAATAGGTACTTGTATATTTATAAATACATCGGAAATGGCTGAAAATTTAAATATTTTTATAGCCGTCTTTCCTAAAAAAATGAACTTTATGCACAAAATACAATCCTACTAATATTATAAACGCCAAAGTTTGTAAGAATGTATGGATGTCTGGATGTATGGGATTATGTTTGTTATTCTTTCACGCAAAAACTGCTGAATGGATTTTTAATGAAACTTTACAGTAAAATAGCTTACACATCAGTATAACACATAGGCTATAATTAATAATGATATAGTGTGAATTATCCAAAATATAGCGAGTGAAAACGCCAGGCGCAGCTAGTCTTATATAACGCCATCTCGTAGAACTTTGTGGAACTTGCTGCTACTGGATGTTGGAATAAGGTATTCCAGAACTTGAGATACTACAATATGGCGTTACATTATTCCATTTCAGTATAAGCAAAGGATTTTGTGAGTCGGGGTAATAACAATATCCTAATTTTGTATAATGAAATGTCGGGTAAAACTAGATTGCCTAGATATTAGAATTCAATAAGAAGGGTAAAGAAAAACGGAATAGAAAGTTATATTTATTAATTGTTTTTAAATATATCTGTTTATCTGTTAGTTTGCACAATAAGTAAGTTTCTCAAACTTACGTTAAGGTCCTTAAATTGGGGTTATTTCTTAAAATTAATCATCTCAACGATTTAAACAGAAAATCTTGGCTACTTAAGATTCACCATAAATAATTATACCATAAACGAGTTTAATCTGTAAAATGTCTTAATTGAAGGTCGAAATCCCAACCCTTCGTTACTAAAATGCATGCCAATTTTAACCCGTGACTTTGTCCTTTAATATCCTTTAACGTATCTCACATCATTTAGAGTAGAAGTTTATTTTAGACTTAAATAATGGGTGGTAATGTTGATTTTTGTCTGGATTTAGTTAGGAAATAAATGGTAGCAGTCGTGAGTTCAAACCCTAATTAACACCTCTGTGTATAGATAAATTGCGGCGATAGTACGGATGTGGCGTTTGCCGGGTTTTTGTATATTTACGGTCCTTATGGCATTTAAGTGGCATTGGATTGTGACGGTTTTAGAACTCTTATATATATCTTAAGACACTTTAAAGAGTTAGAAGCTTCATATGTTATATTTAACCTTCTTTTAAATTCATTTTATTCTCCTACTTATCCTATTTATATTAGGTATTTATTCACAAGAGTTTGTGAAAATTGATGTTTATTTCATTTTTTTTAATTTTTTTTTTTTGATAAAACTGCGGTATTAATAGGCATTTATTAATACTCTCAATATCAACTCCATTTATTAAAAGGCATATCTTAATATAATCATAAACATTAAACATATTTTAATGGTATCCAATAGGTTCTGTAGCAGAAAAGACTGCACCGCATGGAAGTACATAATAAAGAATTTTCCAGATCCAAACTTAACTTAAAGATAAATACCAAAAGAATGAGCTATGTAGACAGTGAGATGATATTGTAAACCTCATCTATGAGGGCAACAAATAGGAAGCCAAGATATCCAAACGATGCTTTGATGCGATTTTCTAAAATATGAGTAACGACGTCTAGAAGTTTTATATAAATTAAATAATAAAATAAATACATAAATAAAGAACTCGCTAAGAAACCTAAGAGCGAACTTCACCGTGCAAGAGATCGCATTATTTTATTATCGTTATCTTCAGTATAACGTTACAGAGCCGTTTCAGTGTTGTGTTACTTGATTATAGGAACTTGGACCTTTGGTTTTATTTCTTTAGTTTATTAAGTTTTTTCGGACAATACGTATAATATATTCTCTAAGAATCCCTTGAAGATTGAAGTGGTAGATATTGATATAATTAAACACGTTATTCTGAATTAACTATTCATTGCATTCCAATACGAAGTCCATTTACAGCAATTACCGTTGTAAGAATAATACTTAAAAGATATTCTATGAAAATAATTTAATGAAGCGTAAGTTTAATAAACATTTTTAAAATTGTTCAAACATTTCTTTTTTTACACATATATCCTTATTAATATTATTTTCAAAGACTGTTTTTGACTTTATTGTGTTATTGAGAATTGTCAAATAGTCGACAAAAAAAGAGAGTAAAATAATCGACAATGAGATTGTTTCAGTTATAGTCTAGCCATAAAACAGATTTAAGGCCATGTTACGTTAGTTTTTATCTTACCTCTTAAAGTATTGGCCCCATATAATGGATGGTCATAAGGTACAGGGCGGTAGGCGGGATGAAGGGCGGCGAGGTAGCTTAGTTCACTAGTTGCACCAGCCGCTGCCGCTGCAGCAGCTGCTAGCCTGAAAAAAAGATATAATTATTAGAAACATTGTAATTCAGAAAGTATTTAAATATAAACTTTTAATACTCATGATAACCTATTTTTCCTAGCTCCACCAATAAATTGTTATTAGAGAATACTAGTCCCTGCCTCCTGGCCATCATCAGATGAGCTCAATACTATCATAATGATGCATTATCATAATATCTAGGTTAATAAGTTTGCCACAACTTAATCAAATATCTAATGGTTGCAACAATGGTTTGCGAATTTTGAAGAACAACTCACATAACAATAAGCTTTGTAATAAAATTTGTTAAAACTAGGCTAAAAGTCAGGAAACGGTTAGTTTAGTAGGAATTAAATGCGTTAGTGAAACCAAAATAGATTTGCGTCCTTAGAACGTTTTTATTTTAAAAATCGATTCTTAGTCGGAAAAATAAGAAAAAAACTGTTAAGTTTCATTTAAATTCCATCGTTGAATTTTAAAATAATTAAATAAGACGTTTAAATACAAAAAATACATGATTACGTGAAATTCCTATATAATTGGTCAATTTTCACCAAATTCTGTAGCTGGTTTTAATTTTCGCTTGAAATCATTTAATTTATTCTATTACCCTTATGTATATTCATGATATGGGATCGAAGGATCGGAATCCATTCTTAGGAAGGCAATTATACGAGCGTGATCACCACTAGAAGCAATTTGACAAGTCATAAAACTTCTGCGACACAAAAGCTAGCAACCAAAAAAGCACCTGCCCTATTGAAGGCATTCAGCCCATCGCTTCAAGGTCTAACCGTGGGGATCCAAAAAAACCGGTGAAGCACGACTTGAGATCGATGTTATTTTCCAAGAAATATTTGGAAAAATGCAGATTTCATATCATATACTTTGTAGCTAGTAAAATAGTAAGGGTATTCCGTCTATCAATATTATAAATTAAGCTTGGGTTAAATCAAAAGCTTATGTAGCTAATGACTTAGAAAGTAATTTAACTAAAAAAAATCTGCAGATTTTTTGAGATATTTTTTTACCATAACTGGATAAACAAATGTAAATACAGATATCAAAATAACTACAAATTGTTAGAGACAATTAAGTTCATTTTAGGTTACTTTGTAAATTGACACACAATATAACTTACCAAGGAACCCCAACGAAGGTATCTGTGATAATATGTCTGGACATTTGATAGGGCAATAAGCGACGTCTGGCGACATTTTTGGTGCAAATTAAGGGACAGGGGAAAAAAAGTTGGAAATTTTGCACATTTATTTGCACATACATAAATATTTCTGCATTGTGTTGACACAAAAACATTTTATCTAATTAGTAAATAATTTATATTTATCTCTACTAAAAAGTTATATGTATAAGCAACGATGTCTTGGACATAGAATAATGTATTATGGTATATGTGAATACCTCATAATTTTAAAAATGTTTTATATGGTAAAGTTTGTGTAAAAATGGTATATTATAATAAAAAGTTTATAATGGTAAACCTATTGTTATAGAACTGACTTTTTAAACAGTTCATGTCAGTAGGCAGCCATTTCACCAGCTTACTAAGCCAATAAATACATAACATTTAGAAAAGCAAATACATTCTCATCGTGAGTAATAAAATAGACAAACAATATGAAAACACGGCTCCTTTCCCACGTTTTCAAAAAACAAATCGAATAAAGCGATGGCGAATAGCGAATAAAAGCACAATAGTGCACGCGCAGTCCAGTAATAAAATTATTAAACAAATCAAGCTCATAACATAATAATGCGGCAAGAAAATTGTCGGGTGAGCTCGGAATAAAGAAATTATCCAACTTACTGCCCAGACGATTGCGCCCCTCGGAACAAAGACGTAGCATTGAGAAAAAAAAATATGCCCGCTAACAAAATAAAATAAAACAAGTGCAAGAACACGCGCGCCTGCGCACGTCATGACGTCTTCATGTAGCCTCTCCTCCTCACCCACGGGAGTGGAGCTCTTAGCTCTACAGGTGTGACGGAGACGACACTATGTAAACACTTCTTCCTAATAGGAAGAAAGTTTAAAAACAGTGGACGTGGAACAAGTTTTACAGATTTTGCGCAGACGACCTCTTTTCGATTTTGATGTTTTATTTAGGGTCATTCGAAAAGTATAAGTTACTTGCCATAATTGAACGCTGACAAGACATTGAAAAATTTAAAAGATTTATAAAGATATGGTTTTACGGATATACTTAATTTACTTTAATTTGAGACTTCTTTATCTTTTTAGACATCATCTAAAACTTTATCGTAATTAATTGATGTTTCAAATCCATTGAAAACCGGTATTTTAATGGTAAACATATTACATACTAGACAATTTGGGTTTTAGTCATCAAGTCAGTCATTGATTTACTCAACTACATGGTACCGTATGCTTAGAGGGAGTATTATATGATATTTATTTTAAATAGTTTCATATACTAATGAAACTATAGTAACAACAAGTTTATGGGATATCTTAAGCAATTTTCCTCCATTAAGGAATATTAGCGCTTTTAAAGGGTTTTATAACTAAAATTACAAGCACTAAAATGCGTTTAGAGCTTCAGAAGTCAGTTGTTTATTTTATTATTACACTAATTATTGTAGTAAGTATTTAATAATGTAATATAATCTGCAAATGATAGTCATATAATTATAGTGAGAATAGAAATTAGTAGTAATGATAATATTTTTTCCAGTACGAGAACGAGAAGAAGAAATGTATATAGTTTTTCTATAGATATAATAAACGCATTAATATAAAATCTTTCTCGTGTAAAAAATATATGTAGGCGTGGTATTACAGAAAAATCTACATTTAATAAATGATTAATGTTAATAAAAAACACGTCAAACCTAATTAATATGTAGAATCAATTGCATACAATGCTTAGGAAATGTTTTACGACCTATAGAATAAGCTTTATAAATATTTATATAAAAGTATTGTTTGTATTATATGAAATAAAAATACTTAGTCTTAAGGGCCCGAATATAGATAATATTTCTTTTATTTTTCTTTATTTAATAAATAAAACTCAATTTGTAGATATTTCTTTAATGTTTAATATTCCTCACTAATATTTTAATCGCGTAAGTTTGTGTAAGGTTTGTTACTCTTTCACGCTAAAAATACTAAAAGGATTTTAATGAAATTTTACAATAATAGATTTGCTAAAATAATTTTAAAGTTTGTGCATTATTAAAAAGTCTTGTAAATCTATACTTGATGCACAAGCCCCTGGCGCTCCTTCAAAAGAAAAATATATCCAACTATTGAATTTTATTTTAACTATATTACTGAAATTAAAATAAAATCTATTATTATATTAACCCCTTCCGTCTTCTTGTCAAGCAGTGCAGCGTGACAAACCCGTACAGTCACTATCTACATCAGGTTATTGATGACACCCTACCATCAGATAATGGCCACACGCGATTTTACATACTTGTCCAAGTAATTACATACATATACGGACTAAACTTGCGTGCGTTTGTGTGGCTGACTGTACTATTAATAATCGGTTTTGATGTTTGGGTCCTTATTTTATATTGAAAATTATTTGTAAGTACTGTGGTTTTTTCAAGTAATCAGGATTCAAATGGCGTTAGTCAGTCCATAACATCTTTATACAATTCGACATGGGAATCATTACAGATATCTATACAAGGCACTGTTGCTTACGTTTGATTGGCTAGTGTTTTCAATTGACTTATTTTAAAAATACCCTCCGCCGGCTCGTTAATATAAAAAGCACTGACACGATAGATCTTTAAAGTTTAACTAGTAATTTTGTGGAGTAAATATGAATTTTCCATAGTGTTACCAACACTACGAATCACGTAATCCAAGAATTTTATATATTTATTATTTTAAGTAAGGTATTGAGAGTCCAGTTCAAGTAGTGAAGGTGAGAATCTATATTATAATAAAAGATGTAATTAAACTTACTTACAGTATATCTCGTATATGGATAATATTATGAGTAAAATAAAATAAATTATGCGAAAATACAAATTTCAAAGTGTTAACGTAAGAATTTTATGTCTCCATAACATTCACGCCTCATTTCAATACAACACTCCCGTTTATAAGGATTCCCTTGACAAATAATACCGAAGCTTAGTTCTCAGGTCCTTAACAGACCATCAAGATTTATAGCGGTTTAAAAAAATATAAAAAATATATTAAATCCTTTTCTTGTGTCCCTTTGAAGGATTAAGGCTTTGGACGACGCTACTCGAGACTAATTTAACTTTATACATGGTGATGGTTAAGACCTTACGAACGGACAATAAACCTTTGCGACAATATTGGAGACAGAATAGTTTCTCATGTTCAGGATAAATATCCTGATTGATCCTGATATTTTTCATTGATTTTTAATTAAAAAACAGATTTACCTATTAGTTCTGTAAGAGAGTCCTTAAAAGTAACAAATTAACTTTAGAAGGTTTATATTGTAAGTAATTCAAAGGTATATTATTAAACTTAATGTTTTATTAAAAAAATTTAATTTTTAATTTAAAAGGTTTAGATTGTTTGTCAAAATCAGCAAAACAAAAATTTTATTCAATTTTTTCTACAAAATACCACCTATTTTTACGCATTTTCCAGCACATTTTTCCAAAAAATATCATAAAACTCTCTTGACAATAACGAACACAACAAAAAAGTATTATCCAATTAGGTGCAGTAGTTTCGAAAATAAGCGCAAACATACATTGTAATTTAGAGATTGTCATATAATAAAATTAATCAAATAAAGATCATCCTTTTGGTTGAGAGTTAACACAAATCCAAAATCATTAGCAATACGGTTCTCAAAGGCTACAACAGAGAAGAAAAGATGCGTTAAATATATGGCCCTGTGTTAACATTAACACGACACTTTTGAACTATACAGGTTGATTTATTTTTGGATGAGCTTTAATAACCAAGCGAATCCTAAATTATCCTTAATTGCTCTCATGGTCAATGATGCGAGCGTAAAATATTGTTGAGATAATTTTTCTTTCATCATCATCAAAATATACAGTTGTAGAACTAGACTGTTAATAGATTTAACCCAAAAATAATTTAAAAACTATTAACAAAAATAATTGAGTTTATTCACCTTCCTATAATTTTGATTTTTTGAGTCACATCATCTACGAATTTAAACTTTCTTCGTCATAAAAAAGAATAAAAGTGGATGGTGTTAATCGAGGGTAATAACAGTACAGTATGAAACCGACAATGTCATCGGAAATATTATCGATAAATGATTCAATTATTTAAATTCAAGTTCCAAAATAACCGTGACCTCAGTCTTATGAGCATTTAACTAATGGGCAAGTTTGGTCTCCCGTAGTGTGGACACAGACTGGACGTTTTATTTTTCATTACAGCGAAGCGACAGCTCAATTAAAATAAATGAAACGAAATATGAATCACCCTGTGGTGTGAAGGTGCTTTTCCAAGAAGTCAGCGGGGGTTTGGCCTTTGTGAGCAATAATTCATGGTATTTCTATAGTTTTACTTGACTCTTAAGATGTAGTTTAAAGCCTCCTGAGGAGTTCTGCTCAGATAAGAGATAGTAAATATTGTGATAAATATAGAGAGATAGGCAACTTAATTGTATCTATATTTTTTCTATATATGTATATTTAAAATTATTTTTTTTAATTTTATGTCATTTCAGAGTTTTATAAAAATCGGAAAAGTTCTTATAGAGACAGAATATATAAAGGTAATTGTATCATAATATGTTTTTATTAGATAAGATAGTGTAATCTTATATATAAACATGTCATGTCACAGTGTTTGTTTTTGAACTCTTCTTGAAATTTTTTTGTGTACATTTGGTAGGACTGAGTGTAGGTCGTAGACAATTTTTTATACCCCTAGGTGAAAAAGCGGCTCTCTTCAGAAAAAAAATAATTTATATGGCAAAACAAGGTTTGCTGATCTAGCTAGTAGTATATATAATACAGTTATATCTGCGTTTCAATTCTATAATTAAATTGAATCTAAATTATTTTTGAATATCAAATTCATATATCAATTTCATTAAACAGTGCTGTCTGTTGTGATTCTGAATGATGTCTTGTTTGAGAATCTCATCTCTTGGATAACCAGTTAGATATTGTGTATAATTACATAATATTAATTTAAATGTTTGTCTATTTAAATCAATCTTGGTAATTAATATCTAATATCCGTGTGTCAAGTGTTAAGTATCATGACGACTGGTTAAGGCGTTAATGATGCATAAACAAATAAAGCAATATAAAATTCACCTTATGATCTCTAGCAAACAAACTGTTATGAATACATAAAGTAAGATTTACTTAAATAATAAATAGACTTATCTCGAATATAAAAGTGTTACATTTGACAGAACTTTTATGCGATTATCAACTAACCTAAATAATAACAAGAAGTTAAGATAAATGAAGTGTTAGAGATCGTCGCTCGTTAATATTAATAGCTAAAGCGTTTATTTGACATCTAAAAACCATATGATATGACATATGACTATAAAATTCATTAATAATCATAAATGAACATAACTGGAAGGATTAGAAATTATTTTTTTAACTACATACAATTATTTAGGTGCCATATTTTTTATCAATATTATATTTATCTAACAAGGTATTTATAAAAACTGAATATCTATACCTATATATTTATATTTATATACCCACCTATATATAGTTAAAATAATAATTAATACACTAATACTATGTTTACAACACGCTAATATTTTATAACGGAATACATTTCAAAATAAAAATGTTACCTATGTAATTTTAATAGGAAATCAAAAATGGGGATTAGGTACCTTTTAAAATTAACATAAGGGGCTCAAACTTTACCAGATTTTTTTTTCAACATCTTGAACAATATTGTTTATTATTATTCTTTATTGCACATTAAATAAATTGTTACAAAATGTATAATAAAGACTGTTGTCAAAGGCGGGCTTATCCCTAACATGCATACACACTAATAAACATATACATACTTAACTAAATAAATACATACATATACATATAAACACATATATACACATAAATATAGAATAATATTTAAGTTAATAATAATATGTTTACATATTCGATGATTATGAAGAATAAATTTGTTATGGCAGTTGAGAAAAAAATTTTTTTGGTCTACTTATATGTTGGTGGGTGGATGGTGTTAAGCTGGAAAACGCTTAATAAACTTATCTCATGTTAAACAATAAATCATGTACAGAATAATTAAATAAAATAAATGTTAGGCCTCCCTCTAAGCACTAATTTAGGTCGTAGACTTTACTCCATATATATCTAAGACTGTATTTATTTGGCAGCAACTTGTTCGACATCACTAATGGTCTGTAGAATGGGTTTAATTGGTCTATAAATCAGATAGAACTCTATTTATATGGGCACAGCTTTTGCAATAAATATGATATGATAATAATGCTTCTTCTAATGCTGATAATGTTTAGATGTTAGTGCTACACTTCCTGGTACGATGACTTATGGTCTATTTGCTGGTTAGACACAATGGTCTTTATAGAAGCCATTCACCTTATATAACACCAATTTGTTTTTAAGGATTGTTATTATTAATTTGTTGGTTTTTAATCTATACAAATTTTATATGGGCAAGAAGTCCAGGAACCTAATATTTTTATATAACAATACGATAGAAATACGTAACATTATTTTTTTTTAATCTGTACACTATATATATGTTGAGTCAAAGAGGAATTCTTAATTAACCTAAATAGTTAGGTTAAATAGCCCATTAGTGTGACTACGACCCATATGATGCTACAGCTAAGTTTAGACAGAACCGATAGCTATATAGTCGGTATATTTAAATATTATAATTATATGAGTAGTCACGACTGAATTATTTTTTTAGTCTGATGACTGTAACAATACGTTATAATATATTTACAATTATTATAATGATGTTGATTATGTCATCGTGAAGACTTATTATGTCATACTTGATTAAATCATCTGATTCTATTACAGTCATCGCTAGCTTATACTATTGATCTTACCTTTTAGGAAAGAATCATATTGAAATTAAATCAAAATATAAAATAAGTTAAACTAAAGTAGTAGTTAGAAGTATTTGATATATTTAGTGAAATTTTAAGCAAAGAGTTTAACCGGCGGTGCAGGCGAGAGATAACATGTACTGAAAGCTCTATTAAAACCTGATTTTGGGTCTAAAGCACTACTCGGCTTGTCTAGATTGCATATTATTATACAAATGTGTTGAGTGTAGCTCATTTTTACTAAATAGTATCTGTAAACAATTACTAAGACCCTTTGTGTGTTTTATTTACATTAATAAACTCAAGTTATCATGTCCTGGTATTTTGAGAATTAATTAATATTACAGTACTATAACATCGTACAACTTCCTGCATCAGGATCATAATCAAAATTCCTCATACACATGGTTTAACTAAACCATTAACTCTCCTATCAATTAAAGGCATAGCCATAAAGCGTAACTTGTAAAACACCTCAGTTTTACTCACAAATTTCTGACACATTATTTAGGAAGGTCTTTAAAAAAAAGTTTTATTAACTCGTACGCGGACAGTAACTGTTTACTTTAATAAAGAATTTTGTTTGACTGTTTCTCGAATTTCACTGACATTTGTAAACTCAGAAAGCGTGAAACTTTGTGTTTTATTCATTGTACATATTGTAAGATTGTTTGCAAACCAATTTTACTTACAAGGATACAATATACAGCGGTCAACAGTTCTCAAAGTGGTGATGGTAATACCCTTAATCTTTATCTATAAATAAACAATATGGCAAGTCGTCTACGGGTGAAATAAGTTTAGGAACCTCTGGTATGGATAATTTAAACTATTTGCTAATAACTAAAGTCTTGAATACTTTTATTATTCGATATCTCTAATAGTCCGGTTTAATTGTATGCAACAAAATCTTCACAATATTAATTGGTAATTCTAATAACGCTACTAACAATAGAACTGAACAAGTAAACATTAATTTATGTGATCATAAATTGTATACTTTCCCACTAAAATACCAGTAAAGGAACAATAAAACGAATTTTAGAACATATCAAATGGTTTGGAGGTGTCAGTTACACAATCCACTTCCTAGTAATCAAATTTTTATGACACAAACAAACCTACAAATGAAAATTGCCCATAAAAAATAACATGGCTTGTAGAGAACTAAAATAATGCCTTTACAGTTACGAATAGACATGTGTTGAAATTATTTTATGTGTATGGTCTAATATTATTTACGACTACAACGCGTGTATTAATTTTTTATTGCGTTATGCCATTTAAATAAAAGTTAAGAATTATATGGGTTATAATCTTTTATTCAGCCCTTTGACCTCTCATATTATGGAAGATTTTGATAATACATGAATAAAATATACCTAAGTAATGAAGAAGACTATTATTATGTATTTAGGAAGTTTATTCTACATATGTTATCGTGGATTAGTTCAATAAAAATAAGTATTGGATGATGAAGACCTTATGAAGATAATATGAGAATCATTTATGTAACGGTCAAAGCCAGTGGTCCCAAATTTAATTGGCCCTTAGACCACTTGGCGTATGAATAGACCGCCTGTTTTCTCAGACTAGTAAATCATTTGTCCAACTTCGTGAGCCTAAAAAGAAAAAAAATCTTTTATATTAAGAAAGTCCTAGAGAACTCATATCTAATTTTGTTTTCAATTCAAACCAGTAGCTTAGAGGAGAATAAACTGGCAACACTTATACTCGGAGCTTAGAAACTAAACTTTTTTGTATGATCTTTTACATTATTTAACTATACATTATACAGCTCTAACTCCGTAATTCACGTGGTAAGTCCGATGACCCGACCGGAAGCAGAATCATATAGCCAGATGATTTATTTGTAAACAGACGTACGTCAACGCTCGAGACCAATATTATGCGCCCGCGCAGGACATTGAAATTTAGATATATTTGTTTCAATGCAGCTGGTATTCTAGTAGTATAAGTAGTCTGAGTAAATAATTTCATACTAGTACCATTTGAAACTACAATTTGTAGTAAAAAAAATAATAATAGTGCCATCTATCACAACTCGTACGAATGATGTAAGTTAGGAGCATTGAAAAGTTAGATAAACTTCGCGTACGGTGACGCGTCAACGGACGTTGCCACTATGAAAAATTATCGTTTTAATAAAAAAATAGTTTATTTACGAGGCATTTTAAATTCGCGAATTATGTAGTATCTGACCCACAAATGAGGTCCTGATCCATTTACGAAACTTTTTGCGTAAGTTAGCCGGTAATGTAAAACTCAATGTTAGAATGTATGAAATTGTATCAGATTTCATTAGCACAGACTAAATTAAATTTTAATATTGTACATTTAATTATTTACACCTCCTGTGTGTGCACTTGTTTACATTACACGTCTGTTTATTTTTTCTTCATATGGATTAAAAAGCTCCCAACACCATTTTAGACGTTCATTAGACTTTTTATTCTAAACATCACTCCTTTATTACTTACAACATTTTTTCAGGCTTGTAATATATTTTTGGTCCATAAATAAAATATGTTTTACATCTTTTGGATGTATGATTAATATTTTAGGTAAATGAAGTTACTCTAATTGTGTAAATAGTAAACTTGTGATGTATCAATACTTATAGTTAGTAATAAAGTATTCTTGGATAACATGTATGTATTTAAAATCATGACATCACATGAACAAGCAATAAGTAAAGTGGAGTCTCTGTTAAGTATTTAGTAATCAATATTAATATACAGGGTATCGTAACTTGACCTGTGATACGTTGCAAACTGTCATAACTTATGAAGAACAGTCTTCATATTATTTAAATAAATATTCTTAAAATGAAGGTTATTTTGTATGTCACATATTAATTATAATATTGATTTAGCTGCAGTTAACAGTTTTATTACATATACTTGGTAGCTCTACTAAACTTACTAATGTGCTTGCTTCACTTTTACCTGATTTTCAGAGTTTTGCTTATATTTAGTACTTCCAGGAAGTTTTATACATTCTAACTTTGTCGTATGATAACTAAATAAAGTCTAAACTAAAGTCACAGACGACATTCGATGGGTTATGGACAATAAACAACTCACAGTTTTGAGTTTTTAGATTTCAGTAACGCATTTAATTGCGTTGACCACGATATTATGTTGAGCTTGTTGTGTTCTCTTAACATATCTCCATCAGTGAAAGATTGGTTTCACAGTTACCTCAAGGGCCAGCGCGTACGGATTGATGAGACATTCTCGTTATGGTGTGTTGTCCAGACTGGGGTACCTCAAGGTGGCGTGTTGTCTCCCTTACTCTTCTCACTTTTCATAAATTCAATCACTCATGTCATTTCTTCTCTCTACCACATGTATGCAGACGATATTCAAATTTACCGCCACTCAAGCCTTGAAAATCTACCCAATGCAGTAGCAGCTATTAATAATGACCTTGGTGCAATACTCTGGTGGAGCAAATTATATGGACTTAATGTAAACCATGGAAAGTCACAGGTTATCGTTATTGGTAGCAAAAACATGATTACAAGGATTGATTACGCGAACATCCCGCCTGTCACTTACAACGGTGCTAATTTACCTTACTGCTCTACCACTAAGGATCTTGGCATAATCTTGGATCAAACTTTTTCATGGTCAGAGCAAGTGAAAGAAATTAGCAGAAGAACCTTTGCAGCACTTAGTTGTCTACGTCGGCTTCAAAATGTCCTACCAATTCCTACTAAAACTATGTTAGCAAATTCCCTTCTCTTATCCATTCTCGATTACGCAGATGCAAGTTATCATAGTCTGTCCGAGGAACACCTTAATAAACTGAGCGAATTCAAAATCTCGCAATCCGGTTCATATTCGGACTCCGAAAATATGACCACGTATCACAATTTCGTTCAAAGCTCAAATGGCTCCCTATACGCCGTCGCCGGGATCTACATGTTCTCTCTCTCTTTCCACCCGAATACTCCTTCTTATTTGAAGGAGAAGTTCGAGTATATTGGATCACCTAGTAGATCACGAAGTTTATTGCTCAAAACGCCAATCCATAACACTAAAATGTATTCAGATTCGTTCACAGTGCAGGCAATTACACTTTGGAATGATCTACCCTTAAGCATAAGACTATCTAAGTCTCTTAGCATTTTTAAGATATCCGTTAAAGACCATTACCTTTTAGCTGAACGAAGATGATTCTGATTATATTGATGTTTGACATTTATAATCTAATTTGTATAAATAAAATGTATATGACTTAATTATACTTAGTTTATTTTCATCCGGATATTTATTAGTTTATTATTACATATGTATGATATTTATAGTATATAAGTAAATGTATACGTATTAGGTTGTAATAATTTGAATGTAGTTTATGGTTGCACCACCCTTTACCCATCTCGTAATAATTTTCCTAACCTGAGGGTAGTCTGGAAGAGATGGCTAATAAGCTATAAGGCCGCCTTTTGTTTGCCATTGTTTTTTTATGTTAAATTACTATAATTGTGATCCTGTATGTGGTGTACAATAAAATGTTAAATAAATAAATACTATGTATTATATCAGACATATTTTTGTCAGATACCTACTCTGATTTTTCAGAAGTAAAATCATTTCAACTTTTCAAATAAAATAGTTCAAATATTACAAAGAGACATTAATTACATGGACTTTCTTCGAATAATTCAAAACTAATTTGAAATTGTGATCTATAGACCCCTAAAAAAATATTAGTTCTTAATAGTACACACCAACAAATCTAACTCCACTTAGTTTCATTTCTCCGTACGTTCACCGAGACTTTATTAGAGCTGTTACGACCATATTGATAGTTTTACCCTTGTCCTGTCGTCGGACACATTAACCTCTTGTGTCAGTGCAGATGCAAAATATAATTTTAGATTCGCTTTCGAAGATGACGTTATAAATTATTTATTAATTCCTGTACAATGTGGGTTTGTGTTGATACTATTATTACGAGTAATCTCTTGAAAGACAGACCATTACTGAAAACAAACTTAGTAAAACGTATCGTAGTTTTTACAAATTATCAATTTGTAAAAATACGATTCTCGCTAAGTCTTTACAATAAAAAATTGTAAAATCAAATAAATTATTTTAGGTAATGTCTATGGAATCGCCTTTTCAACTACTTCGACCACATCATGATTAGACGTTTTTATTTTTTAATAAAAAATAATAACTTGGCAATCCTACGTATATATTGTATTGCTTAGAATTAGTTGATTAGTTGTTAGATTGTAAGTGTTAATGCGGAATAGTTTTCTAGTTTCATTCATATTTTACAATGTTTTGTAGTTTCATGTTTAACAGTCATTGTTTTAATGTAATATTTTTTAGTCTAAAATGTACTCTAGACTTATTGTAAATGATGATAATAATAAATTAAAACAAATGTTGAAAACGATCATACCGTATGTAAAATTATAATTGCTAAGTAATTATTGTAGTAACAAACATGTCCACTGTGTAGTATATCCTCATGATTAACAAAAATTCAGCTTTCCTGCTTAAAGCACAACGAATTTACAGGGAGTCAAATATACCGTGAGTTGACGACTGCTCCCAAATTATCTCATAAAATTATCATTTTTCATCTTGAATAAGGAGCATCCGATTAGATGATATCATGTTATTTTAATGAGTTATAAAATGAACCCAAATAAAATATCACCAGATCACTATTTAAGGAAGTATAAACGACGCTAATTAAGTAAACAAGACCAAGTCCCCGGTTCTATACTCGTATTTAGGTGTCCAAACACGCTTACTAAAAATATATTTATATGTACAAACGTTATAAAACTCCAAATGAATCGTAAAAAGGCCGCTTGGTTCGCTAGGGCATTTTTTATTGAGATGCTGGGTTTAACGACCGCCAGCCAGCCCTTGGAAGGGTTTTGACCTTTAATTGTAACAAAAGGGTGAAGGTGTACTATAGTCCCAAATGTTAGGTTATCAGGTATTACTATAAGTTTTGTTTGCCAGACAATTGAAACCAAAATCGACCCTGCCGCAAAAAGAGAGAATTAATGAATAAGTAAGGGTAACGAAATACGAGTCTAAGTTTAATTTACATCAAACTATCCCTTTTTTGCTGATATTTTGATGATTTTCAAAAAATTACAATTAAGTCACTTTCATTCTAAGAACGATATGTTTTAAAGTTTAAACAAAAAATAACTACTAATTTCTAAAACTGTATTAAACCTCGTTTTACAGTATCGTTATATTTTTTAATAGTATATTCTATTCTATTCTTTAAAACACTTCAGGAAGCATCAATCAAAATACGTAGCAAGTAAGTGATTATATGCTTAGAAACTTTCTTATGCCTCAAATAATTATATTTTTATTTAAAAAATTCCACACGCAGCGGGAATCGTAATCGCAACCCCCTAGGTATCCTCACCCTGGGTGTCCTGCCTGTATTGGGCTTTATGTTTATACTTACAAGGGAAACCATGACATGATAATATTTTTAATACAAGAATATACTTTTTATTAACTTATCTAATTGTGGAAGTATCCAATATATTTAACAATAATTATCTACTTAATATATAAAGAAACTCGTTCACTGACTCATCAACATAATAACAAACAAATTACTGAAGTTATTTTAAAACAGAATTTTTATTTGGTGAGCGAGGTATCTTTTTCTAATTTACCTAGCAGTAATGGGGAGTGGCTAAGTTAGTATAGGGGAAGAAAAATTACCTATTGTCTTAAATTTTAATTTTAGCGCTATATTCATATTAAATTTGCCAAATCATGAAAATTTGTCATTGAGTTTTATAAATTTTAATGCAGTTTACATGGATAGATAAAGCTAAACTAGGAGCAAATATTTTAGAACTTATTTTTAATAAGGATGGTAAAAGAAGCAATGGGTGACTAGGATATTAAAATAGGATAAATTGTTTCACTATATTTGTATTACATTAAATTAAAGTAAAACAACGTTTCAAGCCAAATTTTTGCCTTCACTTTGGCTTTTCAATTTCTAAAACAATTAACATTGCCCGGTGCGATAAGTAAAGAATTAAAATAAAAATACACTGACATCATTAACTTATTAAAGCAAATAACCTTTTAAAATTTTTACGACTAGATATGTACCGTAGGTATTAACTCTATTGTCGCTTTTACGATTCCCTTGGCTCTTATTTTAATTGAAAATAGATTACAGGTATTATTATAAAGTCATTTTCCTGTGCTTAATAGGTAGAGTCCATAACATCATCTCTTTATTGCAGCTATAGGTTTTTAAATTATAATCTTTATAAATGTTACCGTTGCCAGATGCTTGGAAACTGTTTAGTCTTCATTATTTTAATGTACTATTTATTACACTTATAACTACTATAAATTGTGATACAACATTTAGTATTAATAATATGTGTAGCACAGACACACTAATAAGAGTGCCTGGGACATGAGACCCAGGAGCAGGTTATAATAGCTTTTTATATATAAACTCTAGCCTTCACCGCTTGACAATGCTACCCTTGGTTTAAATAATAGTAATTTAACTTAATATTTAACTAATATAAAAAATATATGAAAACCTCACTGCTTTTTATTAAGAATTATAATTCACTTTGATAAGTCAATTTACTTCACAAAATTACTAGTCAAACCACCCTGAAGCGGAGTCAGAACGTTGGTTATATGATATAGTAATATAATAAGGTATGACCCGAGCAGTATTTACAGCTATTATTTTTATTAAAATATTTACTATTTAAACCGAATACTTTAAATAGCAAATTATAAAACAATTTATATAATAAATAAATATAGTATGTAGTAATGTTTTCAGTATTAAAGATGTTGTCTCTACAAACACGAACAGGTGGTGTATTTCCGAACAAGCTTTGATAGCATATAGTATTACAAGCTACAAGCTCGTTTTACATTTGTACGTTAGCTTTACTATTTTAGATTTACTAACTTCCTTAAAAAAGTGTGTAACGCTACCTACTTTTTTATGATCGCACTTAAAGTGTTTGACTATTTTATATTTACTAATTTCCAACAAAAACATATTTTATTGAGTAAAACAACTGTTTACTTTATTTTATTAGTTGTGAGAAAATTATTTTATAACATCAACTTCCTAAAATGAAAAAGTGTTACAAAAAAATAAAAAATAAAAATACTTTAATTACTTACACTTTGTTTAAGTAAAAATTAGGCATGTTATATGAAAATATCAAAACTAAAAAGCGATCTAAGAATGTACTCACAACAATGTTTCAGATTATGAAATCAACTCACGTGTACAAAAATAAACAATTCCCAACAAAATTAGGCCTTTTTACGGTGAAATTCAATCGGAGCTCATTTTAAAACCTAATAATCTCGGATGCCGAATAAAAAATATAAAAAATAAAGCAAAAAGCGTATCATGCGATATTGCGTGCGCACGGTAGCTAAACAATTGCAATACCTGCCCTCATTAAAATGGTGCGTGCTAAGTTCCGATCGATATAATGGGTCCAACGTATTTGTTATGGGACTTATTAATATCTAATACTTTGGAAATTGTCAATATTGCAAATATATATTTGATAAAGAGCCTATTTTAATTTATGACGCCGTCAGATCTACAACTCATGCTTTTTATGGTATGACTTATACAGATTAAAGTAAAAGTAAGAATGATTTTTACATTTCACAAGTAAATAGTGACGCCATCTGTCAGAACTTATACGAACTACTTGACTGAAACATTATTGTTGATTGAACTTCGTGTACGGTGATAGGGTGTCAGTGGCCGTCGCTACGAATTTATCGCTTTGATAAAAATTTATTTATTTAATTAAAATATCTACAGAATACAGGTGTATGATTAAATAGTGTTCCATACAGAACCCTAAAACGGAAACAGAGTAAGAAACAAACTCTATAGCATGGAGTTTCTGGATTACAATACTTTCCAGAACTCTACTTGTTGTTGTATGAAGTAAAGAGCCATTATTTCATTAATCGAGCACACTATAAATCTCAGGTTGCTTTTACACGTTATTGTTTTTGATCAATACTGAATCACATTAAAAACGAGCTTAATGAAAAAAAAATGATTTCTTATTACAGTAGTTAAATTTTAACTGTGCGGATTTCTGCTGTAGCTAAAAGTCCCAACTTAATGTGACCTAAGAAAAATACACTATTAAAACTACAGTAAATACATTAAAGAATAATTCCTATTTGATTTTTATCACAATAGTTAAAGTAACGTTCAAAATATTTATAATTATAGATAGTATTTATTTTTAGTTTATGTGGGAGGTCAACGCTGGAAGTGATGATTTAAAAGTGATTAGCCTAAATAATATTTGCGCAATAGTAGGCAAGTAACTAAAAACTAAACTATAATTTTCAATTTTAAATCTAATTTAATATGTAAAATTAAAAAGCCTAAATATCTTTAATATTATGTTTTAGTTTTTCAATTCTGCTAAAAAGAATCAATCAGCTACTAAATAATTACTCATTTTAATATTATTTATTTTCTTATTAGGTAATTTATTTATTTATTTGTCAAACAAAAGATGTAAAAATAACATAAAAAATAAAGCTTATTCTAGACCTGCTAGGGAATGGGTAAAGGCATTTATCACCGAAAAAAAAAATTGTCAGTACAGTATAATAATATTGTTATAACTAAAATATATGTTTAGGTTAACAATTAAATCAAAGCAGCATTTAGATTTTCAAGAACAATAATCAGCCTTTAATTTCTTATTTAATATCTTTAATTATGTTTAATTATTATTACAAGACATGAAATAATTTAAAGGTCGTCAAATAAAGCCAGTTTAATGCAACATTGTGGTAAGCAATCTGGTAGCATAGCTTGTCTATTTATAGAGGGTTATGACAATAGTGCACTGTAGCGGATGCAGGGAATGACCAATTTATTACCGGAACTGTTTTATGGGACGATTGACCGATCAGATCTTTTTTGAGGGTTTGGACTTTAACAGAGGGGGTCGGATACCATTAATGTATTTAGATTCCTTATTAGTTCTTAGAAATATAATGGAGTAGTCGACCCGCAATAACTTTGCTCCTATACAACTTAAATGACAATTACTTCACTAATCACTTTTTTTTATTTAGATTATTCTTTCAGTTAGTAAATGTTTGGCTGGAAGAGATACCATGTAGGAATAAGTTCGCCGTTGTAGACATTTTTGGTGTTACAGGGATCCCTCACATATTTTCTATAATATCCTCTAAGTATTTAAAACATTAAATTTTCATTATGTGAATAAATACCCTAATTATTATTTATTTAACCATAACTATTTAAAAATTTTAATATTTCATTGCCCTTTTTCTCTTTGTATGTTTGTACTTATTGATTTTTGTTAAAAATATTTAAAATTTACTAAAAAGACTTAATAAAATATAATGAAAAACGGTTCTATATAGTTAAAAATCACACAAAATTTATCTTTGCCATTTTTAAAATGCACAGTAATTAGTTTTTTGACGTTTATGTTTATTTGTCCTCTACAGGGTATGGGCAGACGTGCCTTCAAGACAAACAAATAAATCACTCAAGAGGTTACGTGCTAAGTTCCATTCGGTCACTTTTTGTATTTCTGAGAATAATAATTGGACAGCTATGAGAAATGCAGTAAACTTCTATTCATGTACGGACGTCAAGTTCTTATGAAAATCGGCTTGAGGATTGATACGACTTAAAATTGATCTCAAATACAATAACGTGTTATTCTTGATTCATTTGAATATATTATTTATATTGAAGATATTGTACTAGTTTTGAAATTGGATCAAAGAAGATTTTTCTCACTTGAAAAAGTCGAAAAAAAAAACTGGTTCTATAGTGTTTTTTTCAATTCTAAAGCATAAAACCCCTAAGTAGAATCAAACAGAACAAACTGTATAATAACTTTATAATTTTACGTATTATTCTTATTATACAAGTAATACCTATGTTTCAATTTGTTTGCACGTCGGAAAAGGCAAAATATGTTCTTCACCACAACTGTCTATTTACCAAAAGTGCCATCTGATGGCAAAAATATATGTTATTGCAAAATCGGCACTTGGGACACTATATCTCTAAAGGAAAATACAAAACTCAATGATCTGACTTAGATTTTTAAAGCTTTATAAGGCGGTGAGACTCATGTACTGTTTTAGTCACATATACTATAGTTTAAACCTCATTCAACGGTCTACTTCAGCTAGTGAGTGCTCGGCGAACACTTTGAATTGAAACTATAGTCTGTGACTAAAACAATACTTAAGTTTTAGCGTCTTATAAAGCTTTAAAATGACTAATTACCAAGTAAGTTTCTTTGATGTAACTGAGCATGTTGCGTAAATTAGAACCTATATTTCCACCAGATTTCTAGAACCAATAAAAACAATGGTTTGCCCTCAGCTATCCTATAACGCCATGACCTCTTTTTAACATATAAAGCAGAATATAAAGCTGAACTTTCTAACACATGTCTTGACAATACACTATTCTCTCGCCCGCATCCCGACCTCATTGTAGTCACAAATCATTGAAGAAATAAAATGGGATGGTAAAACAAAAGCTTTATGATATTGTTCGACGTGTGTGGCGTTATGGGTAACATGTGCAATTAGACAATACATCTTTATCAAAATACACTTGTCGCTTTTGTTTTCGATAGCTTTTTACTTGGTGCTATCGGTTTTTAAGGGTTGCTTATGTTTTAGAGATGAAAATCCGTATTAGATCAGAATCTGTTTAAAGAAGGTAGTTTCTGTTATTTTATTTTTAAAATCTTCTCAGTCTTGATAGTTCAGTTTGACTAGTAATTTCATAAACTAAATATTGACATCACCGTGAACTGTAATTGTTGTTTTTATTCGTTGATTTTGATTATTGTAAGTGGCGACCGGACCTCCATAAACCTGGACGTGGTTTACCATCCCCAGGCATTCTCGGCTTTTTTTACGTAATACAAACATAGTTTTCAACTAGGATGACGGATGGTTTAAAATGGAGGTAGATTTGGACTCCAATTTAATTTTTTTTTCATCATTCATTATTTTAATTTGTTAACCAATAAATGCAACTAATTCAATAATTATTCTTATACGAGTTTTTAATCTTGATTAAATCTTCTATACTAATAGTTTCTTCATAATTGTCATGTTGCATCTCATCGTGTTAGAACAAACTGTTTCCGTATCGTTTCAAGATCCATAAAAGACCGGTTGAGAGTGCAGTGTACAATCTACATATTATATCTCAAATTTTATAGAATCTGCTTTTATACTATGTAACTAATTATAATTTCTATCGATATATTTAAGAGATATAATTTTTTAACCGACTTCATATTTAAAAGATAAATAATAAAGGAATAAGATCTTTTGAAATTCAATTCAAATATTACAAAAAAATGTTAACACAACTATCTTATAATATTTAGCATGCTGAGAAACTGTCAAAGAAAACATAGAGGTATGTTTATCCTAATAAATAAAGAGATACATTAAGATACTAAACCATGAAAAGACAATAGCGACAAAACAAAGGGATACGTCAGTTCAAAGCTTTCTGCTTAATAAATCAATGACAATTGACCGAAACAACTTCTTACATTTTTTAAAACTTCTGAAGAGATTTCTAATACGTTTAAGATATTTTGCCCATTAGCAATATGATTAAGACTCGTGACCTACTAAAGATCAGCGACTAAAATGTTCGATGCAGAAGAGTACCAACATGCAAAAAAGAAATTAAATTTCGCTTTATTCACTTACCCAACGCCCAATAAATTCTATTTGTTGAAGAAAGTCAAAAAAATATAATATCATGTTTATTCAGTTATAATTAAATGAAATAGCACGTCAAGGTAAATATTAATTTAAATGTGTATAACTTAGACACTATTTTTGTAATATATATTTTTAAGAAGACATAACACCCACTGATACCTCTATATACTCAAACTAGCTGACCCCCTTCGTTTGCATGATGCTCTGCTCCTTTTGGTTACAGCATGTGTTATTAACCTATTCCTTTCTCGCTTTCCTCGATAAATAGGCTATCCAATACTAATAGAATTTTTCAATTCGAACTACCGGTTCCTGAGATAAGCGCATTCAAAGAAACGAACAAACTTTATTATATTAGAATAGATTACTACAGCGGTAGTTGGAATAGCAAGTAAAGTCACATGCAAAAGCCTATTAAAATTGACTTTGACGAAGCAAGCGAAGCAAAAATAACCTGATCGTGTCCAACCCATTGTGCGTGATAAAATTAGAACGCTTGGAAATAAACACGTGGTGGCAATTATCGCAGCAGCGGGTTAAATGAGGCACCGTGAGCCGTTAATGGGTACACTCGGCCCCGCTTCCGGCGTCGGCTTCCCAAACTGAAGGGACACTGCTGGACTTCAAGGGAAAATGATTTATTGAGATCCTATGAGTAATTGCTCTTGAAAAAATGGACTTATCCCTGGTGGAATGTAATATATAATATTACGGATAGAGTTTGGTAAATAAAAAATTTACTCTACACTATGACAATAAAACTAATATTAGTTTAAAATCTGAACTCAAAAATCATACTTAAAATGATTGACTTATAATATGGACACCAGTTTTTCATACAAATATAACGAAAAACTTTCGGAAGACCGACGCAGACAGACATCAGAGTCTGAAGATATCACCAACTCGGGGAGGGCAAGTAACTTTAGAAAAGAGAAACAAAGAAACTTACAAAAACACATTGATCCTAACAGTCTTACCGCGTCAACATAACATCAATCAGCGTTTGCGAATTCAAAGTGCTTAGTAAATTTAAAATGTTCAACCATTTTGAAGAGCAGAAGCAGTACAAACATTAATCATCCCAGTCGACTAACCAAGCTCCGGTCTCTTTATACTGTGCGGTTACTCATTTGTTGAAACGCATAGTGCTTTTATTAATGTCCGCCCTAATATTGTAAACGTCTCAATCCCTTTGATGACTTCCTGTTCGTCATTTGTTAAGGCCTCATTGATTCTCGGATCCTTTTTTTTACTGTCCGGTTAGAGTAGATTAATGTCGTCAGTTCGATCTCGCACGTCCGTTGTTGCAATAAATTACCATTAAGTAACACATTGCCCTGCCCGTTTTATGTTGTCGTAAAGTAAGGTTATGGCACCCGTAATCTAATATAAAACGTCTACCTGGTATATTTTTTGCGGAAATGTACAAAAAGATTTTAATACTTACATGCTATATGACTTTTGAAGAAGTATGAAGATAATTGCTGATTTTTATAACAAAAAAATAATTATATTGAACACGTACTTATTATCAATTGATCTATAATAATGAACCAAATCCAAAACCCAAAAAAAGTCGTGATTCAACATAAGCTTCTATACGCAACCATCTTCATGAGAACATCACCATAATGCCAAACTAAATTGTAAAATCTGCTCGAGCAAAGTAGGTAAAAAATATCAAACATACACAAAGCTTGGACACATTTTTGTCATATATCAAGTTTAATAATTATAATTAATCAAATTTGAGACCTAACTATGTTTAGTAATAAAAGATTTATTTTTCAGACAAATTAATTTACCACTTATTTTGACTACACGATACATATAAACGAGAAAAAATAAGGAAGCGATAGAATATAACTAGAAAACGAAAAGATACTTGCACTTATGCAACGAAACTACCTCACAACATATACAGGGACAAAAGCTTAATGAACCACTCTATTTTATAGACTAGTCCAATAAACGAAGCTGGCGTTTCGGAACGAGCACACTGCACGAAACGGTCGTAATACTAAAGGACACTTGACTTGCAAGTCAGTATATAAAATTACAAATATTCATTAAGTCAATACGGAAAATACTCAATAATTGAAACAAATTATCAAAAGAAACATATTAAGTACCAATAAAATGCTAATATATGATTACCGATAAGACTGTGCCACAGTAAAAAATTAATGAATTATAATTTTAACTTCATCTTTATATTTTAATATTAAACTGTCAAAAAGTAAATAAAAAAATTGCAATCATAAGAAATATAAAATCAGCAGGTGTCTTTTAAATGCAACAACTGTATAATAATAATATTTTCGACAAGGTGTGTATAATGACTTTTTCCGTCAGGTAAAAAAAATACTGAATATGTAGCAAAATATACTAAACTAAATACTAAATACTGATTTTTCGTCCTAAGTAAATATTGCATTCTGTTTACACTCAATGTTTTACAAAGTCGAATAATTTACTGAGGCGTGAGGTTATGCACCCTGTTTGATTTTTTTTTCAGTTCAGTTTTGATTACAAACTACTGGTAATCTTAACACCTCTAACTAAGCTAATGCTTGAATTAGGAGTGGGCCACGTCAGTAGTCCAATGACAGGGATTTGAACTCACGACATTTCGATCGTGATTCCAACGCCTGAACCACTGAACTACTAACACTCAACAGTTTAATTAACATGGCCAATTGTTCTTTGGAATCCTTTCAATATATATCTATATTTAATGGTTTCATCGTGCTTAATAAAAATTAAATCGACATATCTTAAATAGTAAAAAATATCCACAACCAATAATAGTGATTGTCGATATCAATATATTAATATAAAGTAAACCATAGTATATTGCTTTACTTACTGCGCATGATGATGATAATGCGTCGCGTGATGCATCGCGGTGGCCGGTCCAGGGGGGGTCGTCGCGTGGAAAGCCGCAAACGCCGAAGGAAACTGCAGCGGTAGGAAACCACCGCTGCCCGCAGTCCCAGGACCTCCGACCGACTCCCGATCAGGCATTATTCAAAATCCAAAACTTGCATTGTTTAGTCCCTCACACTAATAACAGTTATTAACATCACTAAAGTTCAAACACTTCGTCAAGTTAACTCAAATCTTGATTTCATTTTCTTTTTCATCGTCATTATATCAATAGTACGCTCTAACTTTTTGTTCATTATTGATAGCGTTCTGCATCTCTCTTCTCATTCTTGTCTCTGAAACAAATATGATTAAAGATTAATTATAGCCCTCTTAAATTGTCCAACACATTATTTTTTTACATAAAAACTTTGCGTGACCTGTTCACATTCCCATTGCCCCTATTATGTCTTTATTTCACGAGTGACTGCGCGAAGCATATCTGTAGTCAGTAATCAGTTTTGATTATTACATTACTAGTGTTAAATATGTATTATAAGACCTATTATAATTTTATTAACGTCTTTGTGTGTTTATGTTCCTTCTGAACTTTTCCAATTATTAATAATTTAAGTAAGTTCTTAAGAAATTAATGTTTTGCAACAACGTTTTTTAATGTCTCATATACTCGAACGGGGTTTCATCGGAATGAGTGTTAATTACTGTTAAATCTTAACAAGTCGAAAGAATGGCAAAAAATCAAGACATTAATTGAGCAAAGTTGACTGGATTGTCATTATCACATATAGAGAAACAGCTTCTGGATCGGAAGATTTTTTGATCATTTAAAATGTTAAAATTCAATAAAGAACTTTATTTTAACTCGTTTTGTTAAAATATAAAATGAGTTCTTCATTTCATGTAATAACAGTCATACCATAATTCTATATTTATGTATTATAAACATAAAACTGAAATTCTACTTCTCAAAATAAATAACCAAAAAACATAATTTGTATTAAAGTTACTCCGAAAACCGTATATGGTACAATTATGAAATCATATCAAGATTACCAAGTAGCCAGGTTCTGTAGAAGGCGAACATTTAAATTCGGCAAGTTTTTGCGAAGACAAGTTGACTTTTCTCCCTTAACTTATACTGCCATTTCAAGAAGAGATATCACAGAAAAATTCTTGACGTAATTAATGAAGATGTGATTGTTTTAAACGTATAACATTGTCTCCTTATAAAGCGTTTCTGTAGTTTCGTAACCAAAATAACATATCGATAAAATACCTTTCAATAAAAAAGATTTATGTTGTTTTGGAAAGTGGAATTGCCAAGCTTCGAGTATCGACTTTTATCGACCATTCAAAAATGGGATTGAATTATTTTTTAATCAGGAAATGGTGTCAAGTTGTTAGAAGTAAATTGTGCGGTTCCTTGTAGAATTTATTTAGAATGACTAATTTAATTGCATTTATGAAAACTGTAATGCTTTGTGACATTTTGACCTCTTTTATAAGATAATAATGAAAAAAAACTATTTAAATCATGTTTACTTTACAAAGGTTTTATTTTGCTTGCTAGCAATACTGTTAAGAGTTTAACTCACTAGTATTTTCTATTATTTAATATAAAAAATACTTCAACCTAATCGACAATATGTGTTCGACAATATTTATTATCTGGATTTAATAAAAGATTTCTTTAAAACTGCTCCTGTACATGTTACTATTATCTTTTGTACGTCACTTCGCAATATCTATAGCTACTTAATAATTTAAAACATGCACATATATAAAAATAAAATTAATAAACAATGTCACATCACTAAACCTTAAATTAGTTTAATGGTTTCCGCGCATGCCGTCTCATAATACGGCTCTTAATTACGATTTAATTATTTTTTAGCCCGTCGAATCGTTTTGTATCTTCCGAGAATCCCGTAGGTTGTGTTGTAGGCTGTGAGCTGCAACTCTCGATTCGTTGTTATAGATTCCATCGAATTTTACTTACAGATTTTTTCAGTTCAATAAACTCAATATGACTGTACACATATAATTGTAATTCTGCATCATCCGTTTAATTTGTGTTAAACGTTTTAATTATGATTCAAGTACTGATTTTTTTTAAATATCATATAACGCCAAAATTGTGTCAATGAGACTTATTACAATTTCATTTTAATTATTGGAAATTTTTAATTTATTTATCTCGATTTCATTTTGCATGATATTAAACTTTAATATTTATACCAATTACACCGGTCAACACGGATTTTGAGTCTGGCAACAAAATGTCAAATTTTGATTTCTTTTACCTTACTTATAATGGGTATAATAGGTTTTTTGAATAAAGTTTGCTTTTATAGAAATTTCGTTTTCATAGAAAATTTCATATTATTTCGACAAGTAAAGTCTGAATGCTCTACTCAGTCATACACAAAAGTAGTTGCTACAGTTTGTAATAGACATACATACACTCAATACAGTAGAATGCGCGACTTGTCGCCATTTTGTTTTAAAGTATTACCAATTATTATTTTACTCTCCACTAAGAACTTTAAAACTTAATTATCAATATAAAACATACAATAGCAAACTTATTTCTTCATAAATTAAGTTTTTGGTTATTTTTCAATGTAAACACTCAGACAATAGTCATTAAATAACAGACACAAAAAAAAGTTTTTTTTTTTGTTGACTTGTGTTATCTATCTATTATTAAGAGTATGGGAGCTATACTGAGATAGAAGCCGAGCAGTGTCTGAGGCTTGAGACCCAAGAGCAGTTTTAAAGACGTTTTTATAACCGTAAACTCACACTTTCACCACTCGAAATTGCTACCTAATATTAAAATAATAAAGTACTCACGTAGCACCACGCCACCAAACAACACTACTTTATTAGTCTCACTAACCGTTGCTGTTTGTCACGCATCATGTTACAATGGCTAAACTTTTTTGAGTACTTTATATTCAGAAAAGAGCACCATTCCCGTGGGATAGAAGGGTTGACAGAAAGAAAGCTGGAGCAGAAAATGTTGTACACAGCGCGGGCGAAGTCACTAGATTTAAAAAAAGATAAACTTGTCTGAACATAAGCGATCTGTAACGACATCTATCAGAATTCGTACGAACTACGTCAGTGAAGCATTTAAAAGTTAATTGAACTTCGTGTAACGCGACTAGGCGTCAATGACGCTTCTATCAAAGTTATAGCAGAAACAATTACTGATAATACAATATCCCATGTAGTATATTTTACCTAAAGTTAATACTATTTGCTTTAGTTAGTTTCTAGATGAAAAAGTTATTATTTCTAACCGTTAAGTCCATTAAAGCCAGTTAGTTTTTAATAACCGCACTTTACAGTTATGTAGTTTGGCAAAGTTAATTTCTTGCAAAAAGTATAACCTCAAATCGTTCCTAAATTGATATTCAATAACAAATCATTGCCAATTATATGCGCTCCATAAACGAATTGGTATAATCAGCCATTAGGCCCCTCGATCACGGAGCTATTCTCTAACACTACATATAAGTCAGTAGACAATAGTGACACTTAGACCCTCATCATTAGATATGGCCTCTACTTGCAATGTTGTGTACTGAACACAAATTGTCTCATTAAACACTCGTATATTATTCGTAGTTGTCTGATACACGTGTTGGTTTGCGAATCTTTGGTGTTTGATTGGTTTTCTCGGAAGTGTTTTACAAGTATAATAAATTAAGGTGATAATTAAGTACAATGTGCTTTAATCAAAAGATGCTTTTTACAAGCTTTCATTTAACTTGCAGTGTTCATAGTTTGCAAGCCATTTGGCATAATACGCATAAATAAACAGTGGTAACGTAATGATGGAGTTTGACTTATAGATTATGTTATCTTGAGTAATAAAAGCTTTTATTAAATTCATTATGCAACTAAAAATCGTCATTGATATCATGTTCAAATCTAAGTTTTCAATTTCTAGGTTTTAAATGTCTTATTTTACTAGACTACTAACTTAAGTAGACTTTCCCTATTGTTTTATGAACCTTTGATAAATAGATTAGCCTGGCAAATAATTAAGGTTAGGCCCTTTAATTTATCTACATGTTGTGTGTGCAATTATGTACTATCCACTGTGCTCTCAGCCTCAGCCAGCCAAGCCAAGCCCTCGCTTAGCTGAGGGACTGATAGTTTTTCATAAACCCTAAACATACAAAAATCTATTCTTTTCATTTCGTAAGCGTATCATCACATTTGGATGAAGGACTCAAAGAAAATAGACAGACTTCAGTTTTTATTTAATATAATTTTAGGTATATTCTTCTAAGATCTTTATTTTGTTTGACATACTTGGCTTATAAAGCCAATAACCCGGATAAGTGGAATAAATCACGGGGTGCTAGCGACCGCGGCTAATCCTTTCAACCGGACTTAACATTCGCGGTGTAGTGTGGACATCCATAAATTACAATGAGTTTCAACGCTAGTTGCTTCGTATATGGTTGTTGGGCCAAAATAGGCGCATACGTGCGCGTCCGGCTGCTTGAGGATAGTGAAACATTGGTAGAGATACTATAGCAAGCAGTTAACGACGTGTCGAAAATGACGTGTTTTGATGGAGTTCAGTCAGCTAGAGATTTAAGAGGATCACGTGATTTATCAATAACAAAATACTACTTATTTATTTATTGTAATGTTGAGTGAGAGAATCGAGCATTAGATATTGACTGTCTGTTGCTCAGTTTCCGGTGTAAAGTGCATCGCTATATTATAGCAATATATCTATATTATTTAGTAGCGAACAATCCTTACAAGGTACTCGTATTTGTACGATTTGTCAAGCTATTGCCTCCATTCATCGTTTGCGTTCCGGACTGAGTATTTGTGATATTCCAGTTATTTTTACGTATTGTCGTTTAATGACATCAATATTTATGCTGTGGGTTGGTTTGTTTAATAGCGGTACTTAGACCTTTGGGTTATTTTGACTTCTTTAAGAAAAGAGAAATAAATGCGCATTTAAAAACTGTGTCATTGTTAAAACATTTATTATCATACTCTTTTTAAATTTCTGGTATCACCTGCAGCTTAAAACAGGACTCTACACGGGATTGGAAAGTTCCATTTTGAGTTGATTTTATTATATTCTAAACTGTTATCTCATCTTTATCGTCCAAATGTATCAAAATAGATTACACGCCCATTTCTCCTCTCCTTAGAAACTTATAATACCATCGGTTAACTATAGGTGATAATATTAAATATTCAAAAGATGAAAGAAAAAATGTACTTTTATTTGCATTAAAATTAAAAGTCTAACTCAAGTTTAATTGGTTTCTGGATTAGGGGACAAATTTAACTTGGCTATCGGAAAACTCTTGACTTCGTATATCGACGTAAGTCATCATTAACTTACCGACAGGAAAATATATTTTACAACTACAAATTCATTGCGTCTTTTGATATAGGTAAATACTTATAGGTTTTGATTCCCTTGTGACGGCACTTACATCATATATACGGAATATATGATGTAAGCGCCGTACTTTTGATTGCGTTAACTTTAAAGTTTTATCTAAAGGTTCAAATTCAAGTAACAAATTACTTTTTATCATCAAAAAATTATTCATTGTACCACAGAATAATAAAACCTTTTTATTACTACTAGTCAAAGAGGTGAATATGCAGATGGAATAAGTATTTAAAATGTTTGGTTGATACATTAAAAAGGTGATAAATAATGGTTCTTAGAATGAATAATGCAAAGAATTTATCTTATCGCTATGTTACAATAACGTAATTTAAGTACCTATTTATTTATTTAACATTTTAGATGTGCGATTAAAATAATTTAAATATTTTACCAGAAGTTAGCAAATTGTAAAGATATCACATAAAACAAGAAAGAAATCTGACTAACTCTATGCTCCTTTCTAATTAAAGTCAGTAACATAAAAATATACTAGTTATAAATAAATAAAAAAATATTTAGGGTAATAAAAACGTTATAAACGTACAGTGGCCAACAAATAAATCAATACGATTAGCTTCAATACAAAAAATACACCGTAATAAATAAATTTCACCTCCAAATTTTATTGTCTAACTTTAAATTCTGACTTGACAGTTTATGCCTTACTTCCTTCGACCGTGTCGGGAATTACAAGCCAAATAAAGTCAAGCTACAAACCAATTAAAAACGTATTGGAAAATGGGCTTTATTGCGTTGAAATAGATAAGTTAAAAATGCATAAATTTTGTTTGCGACACAGGCGTTAAGTTATTAAGTAGTCGACACCGAAAAGTAATAAAAGAAAAACATCAAGTTCACCGTGAATGGACTACGGATTTTTGTCCTTAGGTGCTATTTGCTAAGACATTAGTATTCTATTAGAAATTTAGCACGAGACTAGTCTAGACACTGCTTTGCAAGTTACAAAAATAGCAATAAATGTCACTAACATTGTTTGTAATGAATATAATTAGATTTACTTAAAACGTATTGAATGAAGCTCAGTATCCTACGTTAGATGTATCTATTTGTATGTTATAAGCTTATAATAATGAAACTAGTCAGATTATAAAATATCTATTAATATTGAACGGATAGGAGATTTGTTTCGTATTTTTTAAACATACAATGGACTGTAGTTTTTCCTTAAAATTTCTCAAATCTTGTCTTGTATTTATGTTTCTTAGGTCTAATTCCAACAATAGTCCACTGTTAAAATTTTTCATTATTAGTGCATGTTTGTGTACAATTTAATAGTTAGAAAGTTAGAAGACAGATAGAATAAACTGGAACTAAATCATCAACATACGATTAACTTAACTTTAAAAACATATAGGTATGTCTTAAAATTTTCAGGCCTCATAAAGTGACCCAAACTATTTATTTACACCCTTACTGGTACAATTCCATATTTTGAAAACCACATCTTTTATTAAGGTTAAAGTAATTGTTACTCTCAAAATACCTAAGTATAACTAGTGTGTGAAATATCTCAATAAAACTAAGTAACAATAAACATTACACTAAAATATATATTGAATATTTTCGATGGACAAAAATAGTTTCCATTAGCTTATATTTTTATTTCGGTAGCGTTGAAACATTAACACTTTATATTTATTAGTCTCTCATATACTCTCTTATTTTTAAATGAATAAAGTTTTCTGCACCTGGAATGTAATAAATATTTATATTCTTCACATACTCATTGAGTTTTTATTTTATAGAGTTGTAGTACAACACAGAAAGGTAATGAAATCGACCTCTAAAACCGATTTTGGTATATTAACCGTGATTTCGGTATAAGCCTAAAAAAATGACTCAAACTGTAACAAAATTATTTGTCGTAAGCGTAAGGGCACTACTACCTTTTCTCGAAACAGTAATAAGTTGAATATATATATATATACCTTTATATGCCATCGACAGTCTGACTGAAGTCTTAGTCGTGCGCGGTCTCTCAAGAAGTGAAGTAGTATCTAAATAGTGATAGTGTTGTGCAGTGTTGTGTTAGTGCTAGGAGTGCTGTCTGATCAAGGTCACGTGAGTACCTTAAAATGTAATTACCTCGTCTTGTGTTAGGTTAGGTTTATGTGCGTTTAACCTTGGGTTAAAATAGAGAGCCTAGCAGTGGAGGCGAGTGTTGTAATTACTTAAAGGAGCTCCTTAAGCCTACACCTTGGTCACAAGTCCAAGGCACTGCTTCTCTCGTAATTGTTAGAGATCATATTTGATCATTTATCGGTATCTGCGTTGCGTTTACCCAATATTCCATTCAATACCATCACCTCCTTTTAGTGTTCCCCAAAATTCCCCATCTTCCTCCTTCCATTTCCTTCCTCATCGTTTTAAAATCCCCGACATATATATATATATATATATATATATAGCCAAGCCAAATAATTTGACTAAGGTATAGAATATGTTAAGTTAGAGCTTGTAGAGGTAGGGTGTATAGAGTTAGACGCTTGACACTACATTAGGTACTTGGTCTCGTCTTGGCAACATATTACACGAAAATGTAAAAAATCATAAATGAAGAAGGGTATATAATTTTTCACCGTTTGTTTATCTCGCACAAATTACAAATTACTGTACTGATTTTAATGCGCTTAGATAGAGTTGAGAGGAAAATTTTATCAATTACTTCTAGAAACCATTTAAAAGTCGTGTTTATAATGCTTATACCGCAAAAAATAGGTCTGTATGTATGTATATCTATTTCTGGTGTGTGTATTTAATAAATCTAGGCAGTTATTAATTAAACTAATAGTAAAAGCGTGTCGATTAATCCGTTAAACTGTCAACTTAGCAGATATCTGTTAAACTGTCATTTCTAAGTGGGATAAATATGTTAGTGCCAGTGCCTATCATAAATTCATTCGCACAGAATTTATTGATAATGTAAAAGCTTGATCCATTTTAGAAATAAATTATGGACGTCTAGTTGCAAATGTATTACTTTACTTCCAATTTTTTGCTCCTTTTTTTTACTTGGTTTAAAAATTAAAGTGAATCTGAATAAGTATTTGATTCAAATGCCGTGTAAAGCCAAGTCTACTTTAGAGTAAAAATCTAAAAAAAATAGCCTGCATTAGACTGCCTTTTGTTTGATAGAGAGTTTAATATAAAAGTTCTCAAAGTGTTTTAAATATAATATAATATGCTCCAGTTGCAGAGTAATCTGCTTCTATTGAATACGTTGTATAGATTCAACTTCCTCTCAGGCACATTCTCAGTTAAAAACCCTTCCTTTCAATCTTTCTTGTAAAGACTACTATAATATACTGTCATTGTAAACTGAACACAAGTTTTTGATGATAAATTTCAAAATGACGTAGATATCATCGTGCAAAGAACTTATACGGAACTTATAGTATTCAATTAATATTCGCAAGCGCTACTTTCTACCAAGAATATGTATTCGTCGAAACCATCTTTCGTCTACAAATCTACCGACAGTGCTTCATGAATACAGGACCAGGTAATGAAGTAATTGATATTACAACTGAGTAAATTTGACAGTATTTAAACCATGAGGTGTAAATTACCCATACTGGATACGAATACTAATTAAATCAAGATTTTTTGTTCTGTTGCCGAAATACATGGGTTAAATAAGAATGAAATTATCTTGGTATACCTATTTTGACTAAGCTTGACACGCTAATGTTGGCAATACTTCACAGGTGGTGTGTATACCACTTTTTCTTTGGCTTTTAGGCTTCAAGATGTTTCTATTTATATTTAGACAGATATTTAAGTAATAAGTGGAAGACCAGTCATCTCAAAAGAGAAGTTAAGGCACAATAGTAAATGGCAAAGTCAGTATAAGTTTCCTCTAAATTTTTTTATTTGATGACCTATTCGATAAACATCGCATAGCATAGAGATAAGCAATAACCATAGCATAGAGATATTTAAGCGAATATAATTTAAAAATCTTAAGGATGAGAGTAAATAAAACAAAGGGACTGGTTACTTTCATGTAATTTATATTAGGTCTCGGTTTAGCTCCGAGTTTAAAATGACTACGTGTAACAAAACAATAAAGCACATTCTTACATCGCAAGCAATCCGAACAAAACCGCGTATTACAATTAACTTGCGCGCGCATGCTTAACACTGCGGTTAGCAACACGTTTTTTACTTTAAGTTTAAACTAACCGTTAAACTGCTAACCGCACTGATGATATGTTGTACCGAAATTAACTTTAACTAGAGTTTTAACTTATACAATTCTTACTTCTAATGCTAATCGGATTTTATTATAAGAACTATTACTTAAAATTACTTTGCTAAACGTATAAATAAAGAATAAATAACAAATAAATCTAACTTAAACGCATCCAAAAGACATATAGATGGACAAAAAACTAATTTTATGAAATATAAAATTATTTGAAAAAAATTAGTGTACGTTAAAAATATTCTAGACAGCAAGAGACGTAAAAACTTAAGTTACTAGCCGACTCGCGCGATTTCATCCTCATGATGCTCCGCTCCTATGGGTCGTATCGTGATTTCATATAGCCTATAACATTCCTTAATAAATGAGCTATTCAACACTAAAATATTTTTTCTATAGGAAGTAACAGTTCCTGAGATAACCGCGTTCAACTAAACAGCTTACAGCTTTATAAAATACTAGCTGCCTGCCTGCTGGACAGAGCAAAAATAATATGGAATAGGTAAAGGAGAGAGAGCGAAAGAGAGAAAAAGAGAGGGGGGAGATAGAGAGAGAGAGATAATCGAAAAAAAGTGAAAGGAGACTGATCATTCTGAACAGATAAAGATAAAAATTAAAGAGAGAAAAAACAGAGTGATAGTATTATAAGAGGAAGAGAGACAGGAAGAGTAACAACAAAATGGCCATATTCTATTAATTAAAAAATGTATATGGCAACACTAAATCACATCACACTCACGAATAGGGTAGTTTTATATCAGTGAAAAAAAATTTTAAATCGGATTTTTAGTTTCTGAAAAACTCTTCATTTTACAAAATGGCCACCTTATGGCACTTAAATGGCCATATCTTTTTAATTAGAGTATTTATGGCAACACCACATAGCCTATGTTACACGGAAAGGATGTAGCTTCCTATCGGTAAAAGAATTTTTAAAATCGGTTCAGTACTTTTCGAGCCTATTCGTAACAAACAAACATACAAACAATCAAATCTTTCCTCTTTATATAATAGTATAGATAAGTATAGAAGATAGTACAGTTACTCATACAAGAGTTTTTTTTTATTACAAATAGTATTATACAAGATAGAAAGATTTAAAGAAAGATATATATATCTAATATCTTTTTTAATATCAGTATAATATTAAACGAAGAACATTCACACATCGGATATTATAAGGCGGTGCCAACGGAAGCCTCACAATTGCTGTAGGTGCGTCTAAATCCATTTTCCAATTCAAACGGTACTCTTAAATAGTTTGGATAATATTATATGCTTCTATATTTATAAAAGAATAACTGACTGACTGATTGCCATACCAAAACACACCTCAAACTCCTGGAACAAGGACTATGTTCTTCTTTGCCACTTTCCTCGTCAGTACAATTTCAAAAAAATAACATGTATTTATCTACTTATGTTTTTGATCAAATCAATGAGAATTAGTATAAAAATTCGTTATTACTGTATTTATTGTGGTTTAATTGTTATAATATCTATAATGATAAATATCTTTAATGATCATTTAATCATTGATCATCAGTCATAATTTTCATTAAAATATTTACTTATAAGATTTTATGGAAGGAAAATATGAATTATTTTTATATGAATAATTTATTTAAAGTTGACATCTGACTAATGTTAATTTTAATCCTAACAAAAAATCAATCTGCCGTAGACTCTGAACCGAAGCCATTTTCGTATAATTTATTTCATTGGATGGGTAATTTATAAATATTATTTTTGTATCAAGGATATTTCCTATCCCATCCATATGAATAAAAAAGATATTCACGATAAGTTGTAGTAATAGAACCCCGTACATCCTTGTCTACTTTAAAATAATCCAATAACATACGGTTCACGCCAGCGGGGCGACACCGCATTTTATATTACTTGCATTGTTATCCTCGGGAGCTGTTAAGGAGAAACATCTTCAGTTTTATTATATTTTTTTATCTTATTTATTCTTTAAGGAATACACATTATACCCATCAATGATACATAACAAGATACTCTAACATTTAGTAATTAATATAAAGTATAATGCGACCGACCGTCGAAGTCAAACTCCTTGAGGTCAGTCAGATTAATTTTTGTGACATCTGTCTAGCATAATTTTCCTTCCAATAATAATTTAGTTTTGCTTGAGTTCCTGTCATAAATCCATGGTACTACTACCTTTTACATATTACCTATAGTATAAATTAAATTAATTACATCTGAAAGTTATATTGAAGATAAAACATCTTCATTCACATAATTAGTTTTGTCTGTAGAGCCTGAATAAATATTTTACTTACAAATTAACATGAATACATTATATAGCGTCGCCTTAATTAGGTAGCGTACAAATCGATATGCGCGGGCGCAGCAGTTTCTAAGAAATGAGATAAAACCGCCGGCGACACTGCATTTATTGTCACTAAGAATAATTATTTTCTTTTTTACACCCCCTATGAATAGACAGAAAATATTAATAATATATTTTTAATACTGAAATGGTCTATAGAACGATTAAATTCATTTGTTGTGATGAACTAAAAGTTACAAGAACGATTTCGCAGTGCCGAATCCGAGAAATGTTTCACTGATATTGCTATAGTCCCAACCACAATGTTGATGTTGGGGGCCGGAATTTATCCTATTTTATTGTAAAATAAAAGAGTCTACATGGTAAGTGTACTTCATTTATTCCAGACCGAAAGTCATATAGAGTTACCAGATCTGTAATAAATAATATCCTACCAACATACGGTTTGTATAAGAGATGACGCATTCAGAAATTTCTTTGCAAACCAAGAATCTGTATTTCAGGTAAAAGATCAAGGGTACAATAGATTTTTCTATTACGGTTTACCTAATTGTAAGTCCACTGTCGCCCATCGACATGAGCAATACAAAAAAGCAATTTGAGGATTAAGTATGAGGCCGATTTGATTTCGTAAAAATAACTATAAAATTTGTTTGCTATTGCGCCGATACTTTAATCAGAGTCCTAGACCCGTATTTTCGTGGATTCGTATCCGACACAGTACTAAAACGATCTGAGAATCTACAAACCCACCTCTTAGTAAAGGTGAAATTGACATTGTTATTTTATAGGTTTTAAACATGACTCTTGAAAGTCTAGATGACACATAAACTTTAGTTATAATCAGGCATTTGTCTGTTTATACCTATGGTGTACAGTGCAGTGTGTCATCGAGCATGAGATTGTATCATATCACGTCTCACGATACGCTACTACATTATATAGGTACTGAGAAATGTAAAGCTTGCATTTAAGTGATTGTAGAAGTTGACATACTTATTTACTCACTTATATTTCGCTAAAATTTATTATATATGTTACTAGAAGTGTAGTGTATGAAAAAAACGAGTATGTGAGCTAAATGTCTAAAAAACTTACTACTACTCTACAAATGGTATATTCAGAATATCTTGAACATGTTTTTTAATAATTTTATCTACTCTTTAGAAGATATTAAGGTTTTTGACTCTACTTACAGCTCATAATTGTTAAAACAGTAAAATTGGTTTGAATTTGCAGTCAAATCTACTACCATAAATGGACGAAAAAATGTTAAAAATTTGTTTTATGTAAAAAAGTAAATCAAAAGTCACTTAAACTTATGAAGTTATAGAGCGGCATTTGGAACTATGTCGACTCGATTTTGCATGAATTATTCCAACTGGCAGACAGCGTAACAAAATGTCCGCATATCGTTTATTGATCCCAAAAACACTAAATTAAATACAATCTCCATAATTTTAGCATTCAAAAATCGAGAAATTCAAGCACTTTATTTACGAAAAACGACTATAAAAACCACTGTGCGTGACTAACTGAGCTAAAACCGCTTCTTTACGTTTTACAATGTTCTTTACATTGTGCAAAGTCACAATAATTCAAAAATACGCATGCAAGTTGAGTGTTGGATAAACAAACTACATTGTTAACTTACAATGGAATAATAAAATATTTGCCCGTTTAATAAACTGGAATAAACATGAAGTTGATTTTAGGCATATTTATTTTGAGAAATATATCAGAACAGCCAAATATCAAAGATTTTATGAGGTTCTACTAATCTGTGTTAGAATTTTTCTCATATTTAGCTAATCATAACCATTGTATTGCCTTGGTGTTTACAACTATTATACAAATAAAACGAACATTATAGCAATTTATTACAATCTAGTACTAAATAATTTTAACTGATTATATAAGACGCTTTCACTCTTACAACACTGAAACTATTTTGATGAAATCCGTTATTAGATAGAGTTAAGCTTAGAAAAGGACAGAGGCTACGTTTTATGTACGAAAAAAGACATGAGAATTGATAAAGGGGATGAACTGCATGTCGAGCTATGTGAACGTTGCTGTTTTTGGGAATTAGTCATATACGAGTATATCTCGAAGATTTTATGATGAGAAGGAAGGAGGAGAGGGGGATATTGGAGAACACTAAAAGGGGTGATGATATTGAATGGACTTTTGGGTAATAGCAACGAAGACACTAACACTGGACCGAAATAATCAAAGATGATCTTAAAGCTTAAGGACGTCCATTAAGTAATTGCCACACTCGCCTCCAATGCTCAGGCTCTCCCTTTAAACCCAAGGCTAACCTAACCTAACCCAACACAAAACGTGACAACTCCATTGTAAGGAACTCACATGATCTTAATCGAACAGCACTCCCAGCACTAACACAACACTCCACTTAACACTTCACTAGCACCATCCAGAGACTACTTCACTCCTTAAGAGACCGCGCAAGACTAAGATCACAGTCAGACTGTCGAAGGCATATAAAGGATCGAGACTGTCAAAACGACGGAAGTGACTTCTACCCTACTCTAGCGCCATAGATGGCGATGACGATTCGATTATTCTTATTTAAATTATGTTTATGTTGAAAATGTAATAAACCTTAAAATTCATGTATTAAATTAATGTAATGACATAAATTTAAAATACTTTTCTATGCTTTGAAAATAATATGAAATATCGGTTAATGGTCTGTATGTAGATAAGTTAATATGATAAATTAGTGTTCACTGTAAGCAATAAGTAACTACTGACTAATAATACTAACTAATTTTTTAGATCACTTTTCATAGTTATGCGCTAATCGTCTTACTTCAAAGCGCAATTGAAAAGAGGCCATTATTCTTGCAAATTACTCGGTGAAAAATGATGTAATTAAGAAAGAAATATTTTAACTTGGCAAAAACCTCTACTCTTTTACTAAAATAATGACTACGAAAACCAAGAAAAAGATGAATGAGGAAATAGTGAAATTAAAAAACGATGTCACTTTTTCTGACATTTTAATTTTATACTCAATAAATGACCTTATAAGCATGAATAAAAAAGGGTTCTCTCTCTCTCTCTCGCTTTTTTCAGCTCTTTGTTTAAGCCTCTGGTAGAATGTTATGAAGAATCTGGGAAACATTCAAACTCAGTTGAAACATTATAGGATTTTTGTATTGTACTGTACTTAAGGATTGAGTGCAGGAGTGAGTGGATGATTGAGGGAGTGGGTGAGTACTAGAATGTATGAAATTGTAAATGAAATTCAAAAGATGACCAGCAAGTCAATTTTCCATCTGTAAAACGAGGGCGCGACAGCTATAAATTTAATTAGTAGCGTGAATAAATAATTAAGTAGCCTAAAAACTATTCCTAACACGTTACACTTTAATTAACCCTAAAAATTATACAGAACCATTGACAAAAAGCCAATTCACATTCACCTTAATGCTATAAGTTATCTTGATTGGCAGGTGCTACCTTATTACCTTTTTTATTTATTACACTTCATTAAGTGCCGTCCTCGGAAGGTGAGCAATTTTATAAATTAATGACGTAATTGTAGGACTAGGGAGTCAGGATTACCGTAGGTTACTTGATCATTTATAAAAAGATTAATTCGTTTGTAAGTTATGCTAATATTTGAGTTGGTGATTGCAGAAAATTAAAGTTCTAGAAGACTCTGAAAATAATAAACATTACTTAAAGCTGTGAATCCGTGCAGTACTCATAGACACATATTATAACTATAATATTACTTAATATTGCCATGAAAGGAACACAAGTAGTGCATGGAGTATGTGACCCAGGTGCAATTTTCTATAGTTAAAAATATATATGAAGCACTAATTATTTTTAAGATAACAGTAATAGAATATAAAAAAATAACATTTTTGTGTATGGTATAAATGTCTAATTAAGTTGAGACTGCGTTTGAATTATAAAAGAAGAAACAGTTAAAGGATCTGATACTCTAAGCGAGAATAAGTCAAATATCATCATATACACCTGGCATACACAAAATAACAGTCATTAAAGAAACCATCATCAAAAATGCACTAAAAAAGTAATTATCATAATGTCTTATTTTCCTCTTTCGAATATTTCCAATAGCCTTCGTATGAATAACTCGTTCTAGGTATTTCTCTATCATTCAGAATGATATTAATCACAGCGTTCTTTCCTTATATTAATATGTCACTCGTGATTGAATACTTACATAGTGGGAAAAAATATAATGTAAAGATGTTAAAAAAAATCGAATCAACACTTACCCAGTTCAGCTTTACAGCATCTGTAAACAAAGATAATTTATTTATGATTATTATTAAAGTGTATGTAAAAATAAGTAGCATTGTGAAAGTGCAAAATATTAAATTGCCAACAGCATATATCTATCTTTGATGTGTAAGCTATTATCGCCAAAATAGTGAAAATAGCGATTAAAATGTGAAAATAGAACTATACACACATGGCAAATTGCCCCCGGGCGAAGACGGGACGGGTCGATTAATAACTAATATTCATCAAAATGACTAACATCTATTATTTGCATTGTTTAGTTTGATGACAACTTAGTAATTGTTAATTCGATCATTGTTATTTTATGTCACATATCTCCCTACGAGTATTAACGGTTATAAAGCAGTCTGAAAAGTAAATTTAAACAGGTTTAACATTATTTGTGTTTTTGATGACAGGGAGTTTATTAAAAAGTGGGTGCTACAATTGTAATAAAGGGCCTTATAGACCTGCACCGGGGTTACAAACACTGTTTGGCTTCCTAGTTAATATATTATGAAACATAAAATATCATTAAATTCCACGTTTTAAATTCGATCGTAAACAAGTCGAATAGCTAGTTTTGTGGTGATCTTTGGCTCTTTCACGTTAAAACCGTAATCTAATATTCCCTTTATTGTAGCATTAATGATAACCCTAATGTAGAACATGGCGCTAGATGGCGTTTCAATCAGTCATTTGCATCGATTCTCCAATCGAGTGTTCGTATATAGAGAGCCGCTATGTCATTTATTTTTTATACATTTAGATTACTGTATTAATATGAGTTCTCATTCAACGCGGATGAAGATTGAAATGAAAATTGAATGGAAAAAATATTAATGGATTTTGAATATAAAAGAGTCATCAGTTTATGCTGATTGCTTGTAAATATTACATTTGTATTATTACTATCGTTAATGATGATTTTTGGGACAGGTGATATTTTATATATTCTGGTTATGTTATCTTAATTTTGTATCTGTCTGTTAATGTTCTTATAAATTGAGAATTAATGATAAAGTCTGTATTACAGTATCTTTTTTTCTATTAATAAAAAAATCTAGTTGTAGGTAGTTTTTTAATTGGTTAGTATAGTATTACTACTATTGTTTTATTTTAAAAGTACCCTAATAACGCCATGATTCTGTAATATTTGGATTTTATTTTTTGTCACAGCGACATTCTGACAAGCAATCGTACAGACTAAATATTGACTATCATAGTGAAAATGGAAATATAATAAAGTGTAGTGCAATATGAGTGGTGCTAGGTCAACTTGATACGTGAATTAACTTTTTATTATTTTTTAGGCCGATGAGTGATATGATCATGTAAAAGAACGCCATAAACCTGCACCTGGGTCACAAGCCTCAGTCTGTGTAGCTATAATACTCATTCGTACGTAGTGTTATAGGTGGTAATTAAACACTGATGTTGTCAAGTAACATTTTACGTACCTACAATCATTTGTATCCATTTTTTACAGATACATTAACCAACATCATTTCTAACTACCTTATCATTTTGAAAACAAGAATACTTTGAGTACCCCAAGAAATTGAACAAAATAAGTGAAAATGAACCATATTTTGATGACAATAAAGTCAGAGACTCTATAAAACGTCATAATTGGTTACTTCTAGGTACTTCAACACATAACATAAGTTTTATTGGTTTAAATATAAGGTTTAAATTGTAGTAGCAATTGTCTAATATATTGTAAAGGTCTGTACGCATTGACCACAGTCACGACAAAAAAGCTCTCACGCTTGCCTTCTCATCAAGTCGGGCTTTTCGATTATTCATGCGCTACGGTGTCGCGGGATGTTCTCCGACTGTAAAAAGTTGTTAATACCACCTGTTGAGCTATTAATTAATATGTCAAAAGTAAATATAAATTATTTATAATCTATATTATATTAAGAGAAAAATATCCTTATTTTTAAAGCAACAGCAATGTCGCTTCTTATATATGACAATAGGGGGATATATTTATTAAATTTAAAAAAATGCCAATTAAAGAATGATCGCCATAATAAATTCTTAAATATTTGGACAACCTTCTAAAATATTATCTGCTTGAACATAAAGGTAAGAGCGATGACAAATAGTGCTGCCAACTATGAAGCGTCCTCACAGCAGTAGACTCTAAGACACTAGTATCGTGTAAGTAAGTACACTTCGTATTCTTTAATTTATAATATTCAAATCATTAAATAAAATAAGCCTTTTTTCGATTACGTTTTTAAAATATTATAAGTAATGTTCAACGTACAAAAACTTAAATCTTAATTTATACATTTTTTTTATTTTGTCTAGTCAAAGACAAATTATTTTGTACTTTTAAGCAAAAATCGCATCTACTGCATTCGCCATTCCCATAGCTTTCCAAATATTTCCATATCTAGCTTAAGTTAGCATAAAAATCTTTATATTATTTAAAAAGTATATTTAAGTGACACAAAAGATGAACTTATATGTGCTTACAAAACGTTGTAACAACTCAACAGATATCCCTCGCGTAATCAAGTGACGGCTGATAGAGTCGGTCGAGATAATGACATCTGCGGTAAAAACTCGGACAGTTCGTTATTTATCATCCCGGCCTCTTTAATTATCAGCTCATGTATGGTGAGCGCGCGCCTTAACACGAGCGCAGTGTGCCTCGCCCTTTATGACAGAATTCATTGTAATAACACCTTCAATTATCTACATGCTCACTCACTCTCACGCTTCCTCAGTCACTCACCTACTCACTGAATCACTTACGCATTCATTTTTTTCATACACTAACACATACACGTATTAAACAATTACTAACTTATACACTCACTCACTCGCCCACTCTCTCGTGCCACTCACTCTTTCTAAGTATCAGAGTCGCGAGTATATTATTACAGAACATATAAATTGTCGTGCTGCTGCAAGTTCAGCAATCAACAGCCAATCAAAGGTGTTGTTAGTAAAATTATAAAATCTATTTCTATTTACTTTGTAAGTACTTTTCAAAACTGCATTTTTAAAATGTCTGTTTCAACATAACCTATAAAACCAAATGAGCGCCTGTCATGCTACAGTATCGTGTAATTTCACTTTTTATAAAATTCATTAAAATTCACTGTTAACATAATAAATACTTGCCATTTATAGAATTTTTAAAAAATAACATCTAGACGTGGCTGATGTTAATAGTATACCAGCTAATTGAAATTACGGGTGAAAGAAAATTATTACATACGGCATAGTAACGAAATGTATTTTTTTTCTTTTACATTACATTACATTCTTCAGATACGTGTTTAATAAATAATTAAGAATTCGGTTGTCTAAATAATTTGAATAAAAGAGGGCAGAATAAATAAAACAAGTTTTTATTTCCAAAATGTTCGTGAAAATATGACTCGTGACGTCATTAAGACGATAATATATCAAAGCAACAGTACAAAGTTCAAGCTCAATAAAACAAAATGACTTTTACAAAGTTGTGACGTCATTTACTACAAAATTTAATATATATATGTCAATCTGTTTGTTTTGTACGCGCATAACATATCTACTACTGCACTAAATAGGATACGGTTTTCACAGATATATTGCTGCAGATCAAAAAACTTATATGTAAAATCCTCGTGTCACAATGTTAGTTACCATATTCCTCCGAAACGGCTCGACCGATTTTTATGAAATTTTATATGCATATTCGGTAGGTCTGAGAATCGGCTACTATCTAACTTTCACCCCCCTAAGTGATAAGGGTGACCCACCCCAAATTAAATGGCAAAATAACGTTTGCGTGAGTCAGCTAGTTAAAATATAAAATAATCATGTAAGAAGTTATTGTCATTTAAAAATGCTTTAGCCCAGCAAATAAAGTACAACACTATCAAACAAAACATATGAGGTGAGTTACGCAAATTCACGAATCGATTATATCCAGTATCGAATGTTAATCACCTATATTTCAATTAACCTCGATATTAAATCGATTTCCGATAACGCCAGTATATCAGGAGTCAGGACATTGTGGCCGCAATAAATCTGGGAGGGTTAATTAACTGCCAGCACAATGCTTTATTAGTGCTTAAGATGGCGTATGGAATTTTTTGTGGTTCAAGTCACAAGAAAATAAAAATATATATTTTTAATTTTTTTATGGGAATATTTTTTATTTTTTCTGGAGTTACATAAAAAGTAATTTTAGTTTATATTATTACTTAATAAAAAATACATTAAGTAACTTTTTTGCATTTCGTCGTCATCATCGCTTTGTATATCATCATACCATCAAAAGTGACAAAGTCATTAAAATCGTATGTGTGATTGTGTCTGTGATATAAGTAATTATCACCTGGTAGCTTGGAACCCTGTTATTACTTACTCGTTATTATACGTTGCACCAACCAAAAACTCTATAAGTAAAACGGTAGCTCATATAAAGAGATAAGAATTCTACCAGACACACCTTAGCTTGAATTTCCTGATCCATAATTTGTCTAAAATATCTATTCTTAAAGGTAATTATATGTACTGCATTATTAAGCATATTAAGTACGATAGTTCTATTTACACGATTTTATCATTAGTAGCTCAGTGTGGTTCAGGCGTTGGATTCACGATCGATAAGTCGTGAGTTCAAATCCTAGTCAATTGGACTACTGACGTGGCCCACTCCCAACACAAGCATTTTAGCTTACTTGGAAGGGTTAAGGAATACTAGTAGTATGTGATTCATACTCCTAGTATTCGTATAAAAAAATATTAGTATAATAGAGAGGTAAGATTATGTTTGTAAAGTGTCCAAACTTATTTTCGAATGCATATGTCAAATAGTTATTCAGATAAATAAAGGTATGCAGAGTACTGAGTACCTCTATCGAAAATCTTAATTATGTGTTCATAAAAAAGATATAATATTATTGTGTAAAAACCTCTTGTAACTCACACCACGCTGTAGAAACGCGCCAATCCTCGCGATTAACATCTTAAACCTGATACTGGTACATTATCACCTATCTGGTAACATCGCGCCTAGGCGACAGGCGACAGGGGACTGAGAAAAAAAAGGTGTTGCCGCATGTACTGTATTAGAATATCTTTTCATGATCAACCAATACACCATTAATGTGTTTTTATACATCAAGAAATCTTAGTCATCTGCTTTAAGACCTTAAACTAGAGACTCCCAAACTTATATGACTCATAGACCTAGAGACTTAGAAGCTTACTTGTTAATAGATTGAGGCCTTCTTGTATATTAGATTTTGGAAGACCAAACTCAAAATTATATCTCGATTGGATTACAAACTAAAAATACACTACTTTCACCCAAAGACTTGTTTATACCTATATCATCGACCCCAAATTTTTTTTCGTCATCGACCCTAGTAGCTGACCTGCAGGACTTTGTTCGCTTCAAATAAAGTATAATTGTGTTAAAAAAAGATAGTTGTAGTCTATACGCAGACTAAGAGTATAACGACTTGACTAGAATATCCTCTTGGAGGCTATACTTTAGACTCAGAGCTTCAGCGTTACTTCTAGAATACTCGGGATGTAATTATAATTATTCAGTCATGGTGGCGTATTTATTTCGAAATCCCTACTTCTTCTACTGATGTTTATCAGTTATCCAAATTTCAAGAAAGTAAAAATTTACTCATATCAATCCTACCAATATCAAATAACAGGATGCTACTCAAATTATTAGAGTTGCCAACATCATAATTAAGAGTTAACTTTAAAGAAGGATAACATTTATTATGATACTCACTCACTCGCTTACTTGTCGAATAGATATTGAATTGAATCAGGCGTTACTTTGCGGAAATTCATGATTTAAAAGGAATCAAAAGGTTGCCTTGCTATAATCTGCGGCAATCTGAACAACCAGACACATATGGCACAACCCAGAAGAGCACCCTGCCCACATAAAAAGCGTCACTTGCTAAGTCTTAGCTTGTAGAGTCAACACCCCCTGAATATGCTTAGGTTGCGGAGCGAAACGTACGTCGATTATCGATCGCGATCTACTTGTGTGGTGTGTACTGGTTCGGGTTCGCGCGTTACACTTTTCTGTGAACGGTGTGCTCTTCCGGATTGTGCCGTACGAGTCTGGTTGTTAGATCGTCGAGCTACCTACTTGTGTAGTGTGTCTTGGTTAGGGTTCACACGTCTCACTTTTATGTGGGCAGGGTGCTCTTCTGGGTTGTGCCATACGAGTCTGGTTGTTAGATCGTCGAGCTACCTACTTGTGTGATGTGTCTTGGTTAGAGTTCGCGCGTCTCACTTTTATGTGGGCAGGGTGCTCTTCTGGGTTGTGCCATACGAGTCTGGTTGTTAAGATTGCCGCGGATTATAGCAAGGTAATCTTTTGATTCCTTTTGTTATATTTTTATTATATGTAAAGATATACTTAGTTAAATATATTACATATTCCAATACATACAACGCATATTATAGCCTGACTTGTCCTAATATTGAAACTTCATGGTTAATAGAAATAAATGTAGTTAAGGTTCGCTAGACTTTATGGTAATAACCATAAAATTTTGCATGCATGTATTTTGATCGGAGAATACAATACAATATAATGGTAAAATAGTCTAGAAAATATTGGTTTTTAATAGACTTACAACGAATATTTGGAAGGTTTTTTGCCCGTATAGTCGAATAATAGGCAAAAGTTTTCGTTTAACGCATGTCTAGAAAACTCATATCGAAGTTTTACTTTCTTAGCCTTGTTTGTTTTAATAACAGATACAGTACATACTCCGTTTATATTTATTTGTTTGACATTCAGATTATATATGAAAAGTAAACTACTGCTTGAAAATACAAAAAAAAATAGCTACGGGCACGTAAGTATAGGTTTGACCTGGAATGCTCAGAAGTCACAACGACAATACAGCTATATATATGTGCAACTTTCCTCCACTATTTTTTTCTCAGACCTAAAGTTAGTTGCCGACTACTATATTTCTGCAACATAATCTACTACTTCAAATTTATCACATTTATTTCTATAATGCTATATAATATACTTGAGATTCTATATAATATGCTGTATTTTGAGGTTTGCTTCTGACTATGAAATTTAAATTATCTTTTAAGCTTAGAATAATGTGTATTTTTAATGATAAAAAATAATTCCCCTCTGCCCCTGAGAGAGCATCTCATAAGAGCCGAGTAACCCAGCACCCCCTTGGTGGTAGGGGATCTGTTCATCGACTGGCTTGCGACCACCAGCATGCGAATCCGACCGCCAAGTGTCATAGACGCGTTCCGAACGAGCGGCATGTGGGCCAGACTTACCCCTTCCCTCTCCCATCCCATTAATGCTGCGGATCTAGTGGACTCTGATCTTTTGCTTAGGATCGCTTAAACCGCGGAATTTTTTCTTTACTCCTCATCCCCACTCTATCTTCGAGGATGCAACGCATCGATAAAACAAGAGGGTATCTCTTGTTTTTTCGATGTCCATAGGCGATAGTGACCACTTACCATCAGGTGGACCATCTGCTCGTTTGCATCTTATCTACCATAAAAAAAAATTAACGCAAATCAGCTATCCATGAATTTTCTCCTATATCCAGGATTGATCTGCATTTCATATTATTTTCAAAAGTTGCATAACTGTAAAACTTCTATAACCTGTAAACCTGTTTGAAATAATTGATATTTGTAAATAAAATATAAAAAAATATGAAAGTTAAATTTCAGCTGTTTTAAGCTGTTTTCTCACAGCTTAAATTTAAGGTCGCGTTAACAAATTAGTTTGCGCGTTAATAACTGATCAGAGCTGCGAGAGACACTCCCACTACCATATTTGTTTTCATTGATATTATCTGCCCTGATTCATTATTCTCAATGACCATGACATCAAGGGTAGGATAATAAGTTATAAAATTAAAACTCTCAAAAAAATCACTATTTTCTTACGAATATTTAAAATAATTTACTATTATATGATTACCTAAAGCTATGTTAGTTGATTGTTTGGTAATTGCTTTAGATTTGATACCTCGATTGCTTCGGCTTGATATAGCAACTGTTGTGATAAATCTGAGCCAACCAGATAAGTAATTTTACATAGTGAACATTGCAAGTAGTGTAACTTAGTGTGGTGCTGCTGAGCCTTGCTTATTAAGTTTCACGAAATATTATTAATTAGTTTATTTAGTTATTAAACAGCAAGGTGGAGTTTACACATGCATCTGGAACACTAACAGTCTAAGTTGCATATTATAACTAAATTGTATAGTAATAGGTACTATTCTTTACACCAATTATAAAGATATAACCTTAATACTGCACAATAATATATATTTAGATAATAATTCTAAATACTTAAGGTGTATCTGTCGCTGTTAATAGAGTAAAGCCTGGAATTTGAACCCAAGTACAGGTTTACGGAGCTCCTTAACATCACGCAGTTGCCCCTCATCATGTCACATTAATTAAGGAAAACAAATACACTGCATTAAATGTTACAAAACTCACTAGAATAGACAATATTCACACTTTTCAAATTACTTAAACTATCTCTAATCTTTCAGGACAGAAGTAATGAGCCATAGAAGCAGTGGAAGTAGTCTTAATTATAAATATACTTTTTCTGAATTCTCATAAATTAATGTAAGAAATCCCATATAATTACTATAAAATATCACTCGTCGTTTGTTACTTAATTACCTAAGCATGTTGTTGTTTATTGCGTAAAACCTAAAGCATTGAAAACCTTATAAAGACTAGTGAAAGAAAAAAAGTTTCATTCAATTAGCACTAGACGTGTGCGCCTCATATAGGCATGACTAATGAGCAATGTTGTTCATACGTTGGATACTATTGTGAAAAAATACTACAATACTGAGTAAAATTTAATTATCTACTCAATTAATATGACACTTATGTAATACTTAAGTAATTTAAAAAAAATTTACTACTACTACATTGCAATACAAAATATAACTTTTACATCGATAGATCTAAGTCAATCAAACAAGTGAAGTGATTATTAATTTGTATGTTATAAAGAGACTAGTAACCCTAAATCTATCGCAATCCCCAGGCACCACTCTGCTTCCTGTTTAAAATAGGTATTTAATTGTTCATTATATTACTTAGTAAAAGGTATCTTTTCTTACTCTATGTCATCGAGTTAGAGATAATAACACTTTTCAATTTCAAGCTTAGGACAATAACTAACTTATTTATTTACTTACAAATAATATTAATACAGCGTTAATGCATATTACTTTCAATGTTGCCATACTAACCAAATAAGGTTCTTTTATTATCGGACATACGATACATCTTCATGTGAACGCGATGCTAATTACAACTTTATCTTGATACGTGTACACAGTACATATGCGATACTGGTTTAGATTGTTATCATATTTTATGTGAAAGCTCTTGTTTTAAATTTATAAAGCTCCAATGAACCTAAATAAAAAAAATACAGTGTAATAAACTCTTACTACTTAAAATGACAAAATCCATCCCATATCCGCCTATTCCCATAGATAGCGTTGGCGCACACTAAAAATAACTATTCTGCTAACCTAGCCTAACTTAACCTAACCAATCGTGCATCCTGGTCTTTCGGCCATTTTGGATTTAAAGTAAGGTCCTTATTTTCATTTCATTTAAAGTTTAGTTACAAGATTTGACCCCAAGCAATACAAGTTAATTAAAAGCTGGTAAAAATATTACAAACCTTTGTATCCATAAATAAGAAATACCATTGAGTAATAAATCTGATCGTAGAAACTTCAATTACATACTCATAAATCACGAGGCGCCAATAAAAACCAGGCTAATAGTGTTGCTATACAATACTTGAAGAAAAATTAACTTATAAATCGCACGTACAGTGGATATCGTAAAATTGTATGCATTTAAAAAATTGAAAAAAAAATCGATATTACACGATTTATAAAATATAATTTTTAAGCTAAATTTCGTGTCGATAGATGAAGATATCTCCCATACAATCTTTAACACCCCCTTTTACACCCTTATGGATTAAATTTTATATAAAATACTGGACAGTAATGGGTCTTCCGATGTCCTCCCCTGACAACCAGCCAGTCCTTAAACCAGCTTTTTTCTGTAATAAAAATCAACTTGTCTCTTCGAAAATTCTATCAACATAAGTTCATAATTTATACCTCTGTAGGTAATATCGAAACGCTCAAACAGGTTTAGTCAACTTGAATGAATACATCTCTAGTACAACAATAATCTCAAGCCAACACCGACTCGGTTATCTGATCTCGACGTGACTATCGAATGAGAATCGATACTTATATTGTTTTTACGATTAATACTTGGCAGATTAACTTATAAATCCTTTGAAAGTAAACACGGCGCAAAGAATCGCGAGATAATAGGTAATATCGATGCGTACGATCGGTTCGACCACCAGCCATTTATACACATTGGACAGGGTTTTTGTTATGCTCACGATTTTTTCGATTTTATTTTTGGTCTTTGTTTTTTGAGTCATTGTAGTCTAAGTTCAGGTTTATATTTACTGATTTATGGATTATACACTTCAACGTTTTATTTTTAAGAATTGGTAATTAGGATATCAATTTGATTTAAGTACAAATGACAATTCAATATATTAATATAATTTATTGTGTTCGCATTTTTCTACATTCATTTAAACTACCTCGCTGCGCTAGAATGCCAGTGATGTCTAAAGGGTCAGGTCTCAGTTGGCAATAGGGAATTACGAGGAAAGATTTTGTGGAGATACTCTTTAATAATTGCTAATAACCTGCTTGATTTTAAATTAAAATTATTTTACAATCTTTCTACTCGTTTTTGTTAAAGTATAAATATTTTTATCTCAGCAAGTAGTTTATTATTATGCCGGTCACAAATTTGTTTTGAACACAATTTCGTATGATTGAAGGCTTTGAACATCAAAACTGAACCACTACGCCACAAGAATACTTTAATTTGTACGAATGTATTGTTGGTATGCAAATATTTTACTCAGAAGATGGATCGTGCTTACTATAATTGAAATAAAAATTGACTTTCGACATTTTTAGCAAATATTTATGAGACACTGCGACTAAAAATAGTAGCTACTTCCCTGGTTATCGTAAACTATCGAACCGCATTACACAAATTTTAGACATTTTGTACAAATGTATGTTTAATCATTAAAAACTCATTCTTTTCATTAGAAAGTAAAATTAAATGATAGAGAAAAGCTGCCAAAATAATCCATAAGCTATTATGAATTTTATGAGCCTTCAAATTTTACCTCAATGAATTCGTCATGCTTTCCACTTGAGTAGAGTGAGTCACGTTATTTATTTATTACACTTTTTGCCTATCGTTACCTTTAGAGGATGACAAAGTTTCCATATACTAAACACTTGTAACATGAATTATCACATATTTGAGTTCTAGATACGTGTATATATTACTTAACCTTTGCCTTACATTATCATCCCTTTACAAACTAAACTATAACCCGCCCACGTAGAGTAATAACCACATTTGCACGCACGCGTTTATTAACCACTGTACGTTTCAATTGCACACAATTCCTGTTCACAATATATTGCTCCTCCGCTTGAATACAAATAAATATGTACATTAATACTGTCTTTGTATGGAGAAGGACCACGTTGCTCGGTTGTTTGTAACTCGCTATCTGCACTTTATTAAATTGCATAGAAATAACTTCTTATTCATTATTATATGAATATAGTGAAAGAGACTTTTAGTTTTGAATAAATCGGGACTATTCTAGATTAAACAAAAACTTTACTTAACTTTTTTTAAATTAACCAGGAGTAGACAATATATAACTTACGTTCCGATAGGATTGAATTAGTCTGTCAAGTGATATCGCGGAGCACATATTAAAGTAATGAGACTAATACTGTATTAGGCAGCGAGGTCGAGCGTAGAGGTGAGAGTTTCGTCGTTGTTTTTAAACCTGCTCCTGAGTCTCAAGGTCTAGGCAATGCTAGGCTTCCATCTGGATAACATTTTAATATTGTCGTAGGAGTGTTACTGCGCAGTATAGCTCCCGTACTCTTTATAATAATTTAATATGAATCAATACGTAAAAACTTCATAACGCTTTTGAAAAACGTTACGTGAACAGAAAAACGTGATTGTTCCAAACTGTTTACTGTGGTCAATCTATTACTAAATACATAATATTATTAGTTTTCTGGTAAATAAAGATATTATTAAATGAATGTCAAATAAACTTAATTTTCTAAGTGCTCTTAAATAAAAGATATTATCATACAATTTACAAGTATAATTTTATTTTAATGTAAAAAACCATAGGGTGTTATAAATATAATTTTTCAACGTCAACCAAATTTTATAAGCAAAGTATCAGTATATATTTTGTTTTCACGATAACCAATGATTCTCAGAAAATGTGTGCCGACATACAATAATTATAAGGCAGAAAGTAAAACGGTCGCGCTTCTACCAGACACCAAAATGACTTTGGTAATTCTTCAAGAAAACGTAAAACCTGTAATTATTTTGGACCGTTCAGACCTCCGTGATTGTAAATCGGCATTGAATTAGTATGACACGTAATTATTGATACGTAACATATCTATTTATAACGAGAAAATGAAATTTCATACATATTTGGACAAAAAAACATTGTTATATTTGACCTAGGATCCTAAATCTATCACTGAGTTCTCCATTTTGTAAGCAGTTCAAATTAACATATTTCAGCAATATTTTTAATAACTTTTCATTAGCTATTAATTTCTATTGGTTTATATTAATACCTCCAACTCAATAACTTACACGCTCGTACGTTAGATAAAGAATTATAAAATATAATAAAATAGAGTTCATATTATAAAAATAAGTAAATTGTGGTAAGCATAATTGTTTATATTATTATGACTTATGTTAATCAAAAAAATATTGTTTTTGTTTGTCTACCCAAATAAATTTAAAAAAAAATGTTACTTAGCTTGATTAAAAATTTGGTAGCGAAATTGAGCAGTGGAGGTGAGTGTTATTGCAATTTAAAATGGCATTGTACACCAACAACTCATATAAGCACCAAATTACTGCTCAAATTCCTGCCAAAAATGGTAGTAAATGGTATTACATTTAATTTTTTATCCCACAGAATCTATGATTTTTTCTGGTATAAAAAGTAGCCTTCAGTATGCTGAATTTCATTGAAATCCGTTTATCCGTTTTTACGTGATTGTGTAATAAACACCTAAATATTCAAACTTTCACATTTATAATATGAGTAAGATTATATATGCACACATAATACCTATACATACACAGTTTAATAAAGATCGGTATAAAGATATTAAAACTTAATTTAATATTTTATAAATGTAAAATTGATCGAAATGTCTCCCAAAATAAAATATGATTGAAGAATCATCCCAAGCATCAAAATTGCAACGGTAAGTGTGGGACCTGTCTGATCACGAAACTGAGTACATAATTACATAATAACTCAGAAAATATGACTTTAAAGTAATAATATTGTTTTTATACATTAAATTAAAATGTATTTCATTTATTTAAACTTACATTAACATCTTAACTAAATTATTTTTACATTAAACTGCCCAGGAAAGCTTATAAGATAATAATATCATGCATCTTAGACACTTAGCCTAACATTTAACTAAGATAACTATGTGATTATTAATTATTATAATTTTTAACTCAACTCCACGAAATTTACTAGTTAAACTCCCGCAGATCTATCGAAACAGAGGCTATAAATTGTAAAGTATAAATTAGTGAAATGTTACCTTTATCAGGAATCACGTGAGTCTTTCATACATTTTATATCGTGGTGTTAGATTAATTTTGGTAAAAGCACCAGGCGTCGCTTGGCATGGTTCTCAAGACCCATGCATTGCTCGTCTTTTTTGTGTATGTCATTTTCTTATTTACATAAGATTATTGACAATTATGTAATTTGCTAGCCCTTATATTTAATATGTTTATATAAATAGAAACACGATATGTTATTACTAAGCAAAACCGGAAAAACATCTTTATATATGGCCACAAGTATTTCCAAGATCCCAAGTGCTATAATGAAGCCATTACCTTAAGAACAAGAGAGGGCCCATTGGTATGGGAAGAAAAAAATACCCAAATCGCCCGAAGGAGTTGCGCCGACATGCTGTCTTGCTAACGTAAAATAAAAAGATATTTTGAGTTCGTTAGGAGTTGGACCCGTTTCGGTACGCTTACGTATTCGGTGTGATTGTTTTGTTTTAATTTTAAATGCGAAGTTGGTTTTAAAACAATATTAGTGAGGAAGATCCCACTTTATATCTTGTCACTATCATCACTACATATGATTTTTAAAAAATCCCATGCCGCATCTGTCTTTCTATTCACGATAAATTCAAAAACTACTGAACAAATATTCATGTAGTTTTAATCAATAGACAGTATGATTCATGGGGAAGATTTGGGTACTTTATTTTTAATGGTTTGTGTAAATTAGTATAAATGTGATGATAATGCTAAAAATCTCGGAATAAATCATACCGCCTGGGAGTTTTCATTGAAAATGCTGCCTAGTCCCTTTTTGAGATGTAATAAACAATATGGAGGCTACGTTCGAAGCCGCGGCGGTTTGTTAGTTCATTGTAAACTCATGCTACTGATTAGGAATGGTTTTAACACAGCTGATCTAAATCATAAAATAAATGAAGACGACGAGAAACAATAATTTATTTATGTCAGTAAATTAAAAAATAAAGAATAGACGATAGTAATAACGTAAGAAAAATCTTCTAGACACTTACATCTAAAAGTATAATCAAACTTTTAAACACAGATTTAATATCAAAAGAACGTCTTAATCCAACATTTGATTCAACAAGCAATTAATTTTTAACGTAAGCGAAAGCTCTCAACCCAAAATATAAATTAATTACTATGGTACAAAAGAATAAGCAACTCACGTCATTAGTACACAAACCCCAAGAACATGACAAAGCGTAAAGCCCACATTTGAGTTCAAGATACTCCAAATGGCAGAAAGAACCAACAACTCGTGACCGGACGAACTTACTATACGTCTTCGATAAATTATTTCTTAATAGATAGATATACCGTTACTCAATAAGAATTTTCGTCGGCATTTTAAAGGAAATAGCTTTATTTATCTATACGTACAATAAAAAGGCGGTAACGTTCAATGTTCATTATAAATTCTAATTTGATTTTATATAAAGTGAACGTTACAACAAAAGGTTCTTTTTCGTAGCGATTACTTGATAAATACGAAATGCTAGAGATGTTAATTATACATGCTAAAGAGTTACCACTTCATTACAATTATTTTAAAAAAATTTACATTAATGTGGACATCTGGCTTTAATGATTTTTGTCAAGATTCAGCATCGTCATCACAAACTCTAGCACTCCGAACATGTTAATCGGAGATCATTAGGAAAGAAAAAGACATACGGTGATTACCTTACAATGTGATATAAAAAAGTTTAATCAATTCAAGAGGGCAAGAAAGCGACAAACTTACGCCCACGATCCGACCCAAAGGACCAGGAATAATAAGGTAATTTATAAGAAAAAATAAGCATTTAATTGAGTCTCTATAGTCTTTAATAACTAATTCCTATGCCGGGTTAATAACTAAACAATGTAATATGGTAAATGTATAATAAAATTTGAATTTATATACTAGACATTGATGGTGGCTCGAAGATTTTACAATCTTATTAAATAAGATAAATGAGTGGCAATTCTACTGTTTTATAGGTGTTTTATTATTTGGAAACAAGCGGTCCTCTTCAACGTTAGTGAGTATATCATTTATGTCCTCTTATTTATGACTTAATCCTACAAATTTGATGTTTATGATCTGCTAAATTATATTTCGATGTTTCATTATGTTAATATGTGGTGTAAAATAATGTCTCTACTTTTTAAGCTAAACTGCGACGAAATTACGTAAACAATATTTATCGCAATAATCACACTAACTATTTTATCTTTTTTACGAAAACATTATAATTTTGTTTAAGTATTACGTGAGCAGATATTTTTTGAAATTATCAACGCCCCCAAAGGTCAACGGAAGCAAAGCCCCCTCCCCCATTGATGACATTGATGCACACATTTTTCTCCCTCCTCATTCTGAGCATGGATGATATTTTTATGTATCCCATCCCCTATGTAATCAAAGTAAAGGGGGTAAAACTTTTAATACTTACGTAAAACTTGAAGGGGCCCCTTGTAGGTATAAATATTATTTCCACTTCTTAGATGATATTTAATATATCTTTGTAAAACATTATATTGCAAGTTTTTATTTTAACTTCTTTTAAAAAAATGACATGAGTTGAATGTATGTAATTGTTTAATCTTTAGTTTAGTCTAAAGTAAGTTTTTCTACATATTATAGATCCTTAGTTGGTTAGATATATATATGTATAATAGAAAAGCTGCGAATTAGTACTACAAACTAATTTCCTTTAGACTTTATAATCCTAAGAGACTGAACATACTCGTGTACAATCATTCTGACGTATGTAAAGTTTTTCTTAACTTGCAAGAAGCCGACATATCAAAACCCCATTACATTCGAAAAACCAACCGCATTAAACCAGTACCTTTACATTATCCGACTCCGAGATACTTCTAATAACTCAATCCTTCTAAATTATATAGAACCGAGAACTGGCCATCACTATCATTAAAGCACATTCAATGTGGCGCGTCTTTTCAAATTACGATAGACACGAGTTATTAATGCGTAGAAATGGTGTAACAAGCTTGAGGTTATTCGAGGGGACTTTATCTTAATATACCGAGAGATATTATACCAAATTTTGGTATTTCCTTTTTTTTTTAATTCTTAAAACAGTCGTGTAACCCAAATTTAAAGGCATTTTAACGTCCGTTTATCCTAATATTAACCATCGACTTTTGATACTTCACTATCTAAACGCTATAAGTTTAATTGTGTCAGTGTCTGGGGCTAGTGACACAAATGTCAGCTTACTGGGCTAATTTAAAATAGCACTAACACTTGCTTACACTGCTCTAAACATACTAGGTTTTAAAGTTAGCGAATTTAAGTATTAAAGTTAACGAATTATTAGATGCTCAAGGACGACCCAGGTACTTTTACATAGAACAATTTATTATATTTCCACTTATACTAAGATAGACAATGTTCACTCTAACAAACTATTCATCAATCTAGTCAGTGGAGGTATTCTCACAAGTATTAGTAGCTATCAGAAGTGTTGCTAACACAAACTAACCTGTCAGATAAAAATAAAAAGCTAACTTTAGCTTGGTTATCTAAATCTAGAATTAAAAGCGTCAATACTGTTATTTAATAAAATTACTAACTATACGAGTAAGCATTGGTTAAACTTGATAATCTAGTATTGCTATGCATAATTAAGAATAAATTGAGTTCATAGTGCAGTGCAGTCGATAAACTGAATTTTCAAGTCTAAAAAATAATTTTAAAGTCAAAAATAACATTAAACAAATATCTTAAAGTATTTGATGTCTACAGAAGCTGAAATATTTAAAATCCAAAATACGTTTTACACGTATAGGTATGAAATAATACTTATTACAGCAATAACGAAAAGGCAGAAAACCGTGCAGTGCGTGCTGCTTGTGACCCATGTACAGATATCAAAAACAATTTAATATTAAATATATAGGTACCTAACATCAAACTTAACTAAGAAAGTAGTCCAACTAAGCTATTAAATATCAATCTTTAGTCATAAAAAGCAGTGATGGCCCAGTGGTTGAGACTTCAAGTCTTACTCGGGAGGTCCGACTTCGATCCTGGGCACACACCTCTTTGAGTTATGTGTGTTTTAAGCAATTAAATATCACTTGCTTTAACGGTGAAGGAAAACATAGTGAGGAAACCTGCACTCCTGAGAGTTCCCAAAAAGTTCTCAAAGGTGTGTGAAGTCTACCAAACCGTACTGGGCCAGCGTTGTGGACTATGGCCTAATACCCTCCTAATTCTGAGGAGGAGACCCGGCTCAGAAGTGGGCCATTGAAGGTTCGTGATGATCTTTAGTCAGTTGGTTGCCAAAAGCTTAAAAAGCTAATATTTTAAAACAAACAAGCATTCAATTCATTGTATCCTACAATCAATTTGCGCTTACAAATCGTACATACTCATTTTCATTACATACGAGTATATTCGTCACGTGGTTATAACATTATACCTGTTCGAGGCTCTTCGTTTTGTACCACGCCCAGACCATTATTATAGAAAGTATAGGGCTGTAATCGAATTGATACGCAGTTGCGATATTATTGTACTTTTGTACCTTTGCTAATATTATCTTGTTGCTCTGTTCGTATTCAATTAGATTTATTACTGAATAAGATGCTACAGTAATAATAATGCAACGGACAACTTTATTTAGTGTAAGGAATTATACGAGCTTTCAAACCTTGCATAGTTATTGGTCACTTCACATTCTCTTAACAGCTCTCCTACATAGGTTGAGGAAACTCACGTGATCGTCAATAACGTGAACCTAAGACTACAATATTAAACTGGACTAATTGCAAGTACTTTATACTTACTGGTCACACTATGTCAGTTCTATATTATTGTTGAGCAAGTCCATAAAGAGATTACTAAAATCAAGTAATTTATTATTCTTACAAATTTGTTTTATATAAAATCGTAAGTATTATTTCAAATAACAAAAAGTCGAAGTAATAATATTTATAATTAAACATCATAATATCGATATCCAATAAAGGCAATCACTAGCTCTTCGCAACTTTATCACCTGAGGACTGAACGTGCACTCAGCGCTTTAAAGTATTAGTTGTATTTATTTCAGTACCTTAACCTTTATATCGTTGGGATATTGGAAGCGAGAAAAAACATCTACATCTAATTTAAATTACTTTTAGATATTATTTTTCCTCTTAATTTCAAATTTTCTAATAAAATTTTGTTTTGACAAACATCAAAAGCTCTCTACTACTCTATTACCCAAAGACTCAATTTATATTTAATTTCAAGTTTTTCAAAAGTCTCAACCTGTAGCTACATAATCAGTTTTTCAGAAGTTTCAACTTAGATCAACACAACAAGTTTTTTAGACTAGTATCAAAAACCCTCTACAACTCGAATATCCGAAGTCTTAAGATCTACTAAACACATTTTTAAGATTAGCAACAAAAGCTCTCTGCTACTTTAATTCCTGAAGTTTCAACTAATATCTAAATAACAAGTTTTTCGGAATTGTACGCAAAGCTCTTAATAAGAGCTTAATTACCCGAAGTCTTGACTCTACACGACGAATTTTTAAGACTAGTAACAATTTAATTAAATAAAGATATTTTGTTTCCTAAATTATGATTATGAAGACATTATCTTCTATCTACATACACACCTTACAGTAAAAAATCAAATGTTTAACTTAAAAAATAAACTATATAAAATGAATAATTCTCCCATAACGATAGTAGAGCACGACCGTAGCCCGTAGCTCGTAGATGACAAACAGTACAAATGTTTGAGGAGGCAGTTTGCCGTGACGCCTCGCTGCAGCTTACTGCTCGCGTCAATATTTACTTGCGCTTCTTCATACAGGGCTGGTACTTATTAAAGATAAATTATACAAATAATTCAAAACTGAAAAGGAGCCATTCATTTATTACGTAAGACGATTTAGAGGGGTAGTTATTACGTAAGATCGCGAGAGTGCGAGGTTCGCTCGGATCAGGCTGAAAATCTTATGTAGGTAGTACAAATTAGTAATACCTTTGTAAGTACAAATAAATATTTCTAAATATTGTTACTTTGAAAATAAACATTAAAAAATACAAATATTTATTAATTTTTTCCTTTAGATTCTTACGTAATAAATATTAAACAGGGTGATAAGTCAACCTATTCTTATTTTTTCTTATAATAGTGGAGAAGGGGGTTAAAAACTAGCAAAAATTGTCATACGTAGTAAATGAATGGCCCCAAACTACTTGTTCTCGAACCAGAGTAGCACTATGATTGGTCAAATCACATGTCAAAAGTACTTGATTTGATCAATTCTTAATAATGCAAAGTAGATTTTCGATATTTAATCCTTTACAGAAAGGGAATTTGGAAAATGATAAAACAGAAAAATCAACCATAGTCTCTATACAACAAATATACAAAATATAACTAACTTACGTGTCACACTAGCTAACGCGACTCTATTATAGACTTTATAGGTATATTCACAATTAAAAGAAACAAAACAAGAAACTGATCTCTCTCGAAACAGAAAGAGAGTACTCACGGATTTAATAATACATTTAAAAAATACATTTGATAGCAACCCTAACAAAGTTTAAAGAAACGAACATGAAGCTTTTATAGAGCAAACTTCATCGGATACTTTACATTGGCGCTTTAGAATAAAACGGCTCCAACAAACCCCGCACATACCAATCATTGGACGTGAAATGATAACGAAGGTAAATATGTCGCCTAATAAAACAGAGATATTTAGGGTCGTTTATTTATTTAGGTGGATGACAAGGATTAATTTTTTGTGTAACTTTTAATTTGAATTTTTATTAGATAAGAGCTACTGTGGTCTTTACTAATTAGTTAAATATGAAGTATGCGTTCTTGTAATAGAGCTACAATTTTACTAAATTTGGAAATTATTTAAGTGAAGTCGCAAATAAAGAAACTTCGAGGCATAATTGTGGTCGTACTTCAGTTACAGTTAAGTTCGTCTGTCCTTTAAGTACATTGCCAAAATATTTGTTTCATTACTTGTTATTAGTTTTAGAAAAGGGGGAGGTTAATTGAACTTACCGAAACTAAGCAACATTGTAAATAAGAGAATTTTCAATCCCTTTCTCAAGCGCTGACTAATCATAAATCTATAATTATGGTATTATATAGTATGTATTTAGTTTGGTTAGTTTTAAGATTACTTATTAAATATTCTTGCCAACCTTTATTAGATCAAAAATCTTTCTTATTACTAAAAAATATTCAAACTAAATCTGTAACTTGACAGGAAAATGTTAAAAATCAATATTGACACATGTGATCCAGAATCCATAATATCAATAAGCTACCGTTTGCCCCCCGGTCTCTCACAGTCAATATTAGTACTGCTTAAAGCCTTTCCTGGTATCACCATTTAGTGGACCTATTATTGTGTAAACCAGAATTTGATTTTTTAAACTTACACTTCTGCTTTAGAAAATAAGGTTTAAATTGTGATATAAAGATTCTAAGTCAATTTTAATATAGTTTATTCAGGAAAAGGCAAGTGACTGGATAATGATAATTCCTTAGATTATAGAAAGGAACTGATAAAAATATGAATAAATGGATAACAAAATTATTATCAACACGATTTTAAAACACCTCTATTTTAGAAAAATCTAAGTAATCATACTTTAACAATACTAATTCGAGAGTCTGTTGAAGTTGTCATTACAACAATACATATTGTAAAGTATGAACTCAAAACCTTTCTTTATATTATAATATTTACAAAATTGGGTACATCCGTGGATACTTTAATATTCACTAATCCTGTCTTTTGTTAGAATTTCGTTTGTCATATTTATAAAAGGACAAACGGACAAATAGAACCACTTGGTCAAACAATACCACAAAGATCTAAATCCCTCTTGAATTCTGCAAATGAGATGACAAAAAAATATTTGTGGAGCATCTACATAATATGTATATATAAAAAATCGTTATTTTTTTAAAGACCAGTAGTTACCTGGTTACATTGTGGTTTCAGCTTCGTTAAGTTTAATGCCTAGTCTCAGATTGCCAAGAGAATAAAGAAGAAATATATTTTTTAACTTTTAAATTGGCAAAGATACGGTATTCATTACATTTTATGAATTTTATATCTTTATAACACCTTTGGGACAAGGCTGAATAATCATATTCAATGTTTATTGTTCTGTCTGTCTGTATATATGTATATGTCTTTAGCCCAATGAAGCTAAAACGAATTAACTAGTCGCAAATACTCAAAAAAATATTTTTAAGATTACCACGATAAGATAACTTTTGTTCGACGAATTTTCTACAGGCGAAAGAGAATGATAAATTGATATTTCCCACAAAATACACGTAACAGGCAATCAAATCAGTTATAGTATGAAAAAAATAAATAAAAAATGACGTATTTTGCGTGGGTGTTTTAATGATCTATACCTAAGGGTGATCATAAAACAATGATTTTAATTAATGCTTTGGGCGCTTAGCTCGGTACTGTTATTATCTCTCGGGTACGTAATAAACTTGTTCGTATCTTTTGTTTCTTTGAACGTTGAGAACTTGATTCTCTTCATAAGAAGTCTATAAAATTGTGAAATATAATCTACCAATTAATTTTTATTTGATTTTCGTATCGGTTAGTGCTTTTATAAGCAAAACAAGCAAAGTTAACAATAACTGTGTGATGCAGACTTGTGTTGGTTGTTTTACAACAAATACAAAGTAATTCTTACATTAATATATTTTTACAGTTACAGATTACATAAGTTAATTAAAATAATATGTTTCTGCTTTAGTGCATAAATTCTGTCGAATCAAATAAATCTGGATATTCGTTTTTAGACTATAAAGTTTGCTTATACTTTTAAATTCACAGGAATACTGTTGATAACTTTATATTCGCGGGTAGTACTTTTTATTTTATTCCATGGCCGTATATAACCTGTGTTCCGATAGACTTGAGCCAGTTGTCGAACGGAGCTCGCCTGGTGACCATTATGGCATGTTGCTGTTGTCAAGGTGCTGGGTCTCCATTACTTGGTTTAGTATAAGTATTTAATACTATTCACTCGTTTTAAGTGCATATATTTATTGGCTTGTGTGTGTTACTGTGCGGTATCGGTTCTATGTAGATAACAGGCACATAGTAAAAAAATATATTGTACTTTGAAATAAAAAATGGTTGGTATGTTTGTCTATTATAGCTGTACCAATCGGAATTTTCTTAAAAGCATAATTTAACCAAGAAAACCTATTTTTCTCTACTACTAGTAGTAGTAATTTTTATTACCCTACTAGTAGTAGGATAATAAAAATTCAAATTTCACATTTAAACCTGTAATATTTCATGCATGCTAATATCTTCATTAATATCATTATCACCGCAATTCCATTAAGAAAACGAATGGAAAATGGAAATTACACAAAAAATATATCGAAAAGCAATAATAATAAACTCTTTCTATGAAAGCAATACTATGATGCATAACAACTTAATTCAAGTATCAAGATATGCCTCCAATAGTGTTGTTGCATCATTGGGTCGAAACGTTTCTTGTACAAACAGTGGGGATCCAAGCTCGCCCACTCGCATTCCTACTGAAACTGGTTCTATGGGTCTTAACTAGTGCTTTGAGTTTATAGTACGACCTAGGGTCGTGCTGTACTGAGTCAATCAGTTATCGATGTAAATGATGATATATTTGAGGGAGAAACTACAATATCTTACATTCAATGCTGTATGTGTTCACCGGTACAGTTATGACAAGGTTTGATGTTTAATAATCATACTAAACTTGCTCTACACATATCACGCGTATCCTGACAGAACTTAAGTAATTAATAAAATGTGATATCATATAGTAAACATTACCTAAATTAGTGCAAGAAGTTATCCAAGCGTCAAGCAGGTATCCAGCACATAATCAAGTAAGTGTTACAATAGTGTGATAGGTTCGTAAGCCCCAGGTACTAAGTACATAGGACTTTCTATACAAAGTGCATTTTATTATTATAGTAATCTGTATTACTATACAGCAATAGGTTCTATTCCATAGGTACATTGTAATGAAATGATCAGATTTAAATTGTTAATGAAAATCTGAAAAAAATTTAAGCTCGAATATCGAAAAAGAAGTGAAAAAAGTACTTGTTCTACTAAAGCTTTAAGCACATAGGCATAGACCCAAACCAAACACATTACCCTAAGCCGTAGGTGATAATAACAGTTTGCCCAGTCACTTAGCACACCGATGCGAGCTACTGAGGATCTCGAATATTTGGACATTATTATCTCGACGTTGATTTAGGCGGTCTTTGAGATTTTGGAGCCTGAACTTATCTGTTGCTTCATTCTGGATGTGGGAAGAAAAAAATAAAGCTAAATTAGATAAAAAATAAGACAGTTAAAATACGTTTAGAAGACTTATAAAATTTAGTCATATTGATTTTGAGAAATAAATTAAATACAATGAAAAATTCTATCGTGCTATTTAAGTTAAGCCTGCAGCAATACAACTGTGAAACAAATAATTTTTTACTTCTATGGGTGTTATTTATACACTTCTCACCCTTTAGTAATTAATAGTTTTCATAAATACCTTCCATGAACAGATATTCGATAAAATTCGTCTTTATTATATACATATATATATAGATATTGGCTTACTTATATTAGAAAGTAGAACATTCGTTACGAAATCGGAAGTATAAGGGCAACACTATACAATATACATGTTTATGCATATAATGAATGAAATTATATTAGAATTTTAAGTTATTTATCTAGTGTAGTCTATTATTTAAATAAGATAAAGGATCATAATGTAACATGACCTGTATAAGATTTAGAGCATTAAGCAATCATTCTATATAACGAGCGAGTTTGCTCCGGGATCTGCCCGTCACTCAGGAGCTAACACGGGCTTCCTGTCTGTCTGTCTGTCCGAGATAAGGTTATACACTTGATTGTTTAATACTAACGCTTATAACGTTTCCGGTGATATTTGAGATAGATTTAATGTTAAATTTTTTTCTGATAGAATTTAAATTGTCTGATAAAGATATAATCAAGGAACGTAAAGTGCCATTGCCACATTTAGAATTATAATACTACAGATAGCATTTAAGTAAATGGAGTTTTATTTTATTCATAAGTTAAATATATGACTCCGCCTATTGTTTACTAGGAAACACGAACGACCGAAATAAAATAATTGTCTAGTTAGACGCTACTAAACACACCTCATAAGCATCTGATCTATCAGCAGTCACTATAAATTACACCCCACTTGACAGCTAAATGCACCTTTCATATTGTTTCTTCAGGTAACAAATGCCATAGAATTCGCAGAATAGCCGACAAAATCGCCAAATTGTGACGAAAAAATCATTAAGGCGTTCCAACAAAGGAAATTGTTTTGAGTTCTCAAAACTAGTTTCACAGATATATACCGACAAAAAAGTGTATTTTGATGTCTAAATAGACTTGTCAAGTCAGGTAGAAGGGACCGTAACGGACACTCGGAGTGAAAGAAGAGTCATTAATTTACCCAACCGAGCCTTCGCGATTTGTACTCAACATTTATTTAATAATTTATAAATTCGATATCAGATTGAAGTTTTTTGATCGTCGTATCAATGTTTTTTTAGCTATTTTTATTTTCTGAAGATGATTCTGATATATGAGTTTACTATAGGCATCTTTTGGGAAAGAGTTTTGGGACTTTTGAAATGAAGGAGCCATTCAATTCAAATCAAGTTAAAGCTAGTTACTAGAACAATTTATTATATATTCCGTCACATCTAGTCGTATAAGTAAAATGACAAAAGTCAAATATTACTTCAATCATATAAGTGAGGATCCAGTTAATCTTCATTCAGATGTTCATAATTGTTTTCCATCATCATAGGAGCGTTTAGTTTAGTTTTATTTTCATGACACAACCCCTATAGGTACTTAATTAATTCCTTTAATAACTTGTAATTCCAAGTTCCTGGAGATTCCAACATGCATAACTAAACTTTTTGTAGGATTGCGCAGACGTTGCATTCATTGAATTTATTCCGTCGAAATCCCAACATTACATCCTAATGGCAAGCAACAATAGGGGATTTATTTTACCTGAAAGTCTGTTCTCTGGTCCATTGTTCGGTAACAAATTCGGGCACTTTTGGTCCTTTTTCCAAGCCCTTGTTAGCAACTCCACGGATAGATCTCTTTTGTATGGACAATAGCGGGTTACATATTTATAAGTGGGTAGGTAGGTACAGGTGTTTTATCTGCTCGTCTACACCGTCTCCACAATCAAACCTATAATAGTTTTATATAGTTTAGTGTTTTTCTGACATCGCCACTAATTTGGTATAATAAATTTTCTAAATACTAACAAATTTTGGTCTGTTAAAGCAAAATGGATATGAATTTATTGGAGAACTAATGTTTTTTTTTACCGAAAACCTTTTAGAAGCAACACAAATTACTAAAATATTATTTTAATTTATTCAGTGGTTTCCGATAAAGCTGGAGGTTTACGACTAGGAGCTGAAACGTGGTCATGGAAAGTCAGTATAAAAACCAAGCAACCCCATTGAGTTGGGCTGATTTGATTCGTCTCGACGAGTATCCTGATCTTAGATGATCAACTTTTTTGTAAACGTCTAATTAAAACTCGATCGGTGGTTATTAATAATTATAAATATCCCAATTTTAGCATCTACTCCATCGATAACAATGATGAGGCAGTTCAATCCACGTTCAGTTACAAACCAGCGTGACTATTTATTCGAAGTAAAAGCAAATGCTCAAGCGGTCAAGATTTTTTGCCTGTTACCTCGCGTCCCCGCTTCGGTGGGTCTATCAAATAGAGGAGTACAACAAATAACTTTTTTAACTATAACCGAACACCAATTAGTTCTACCCTAGAAAGATGACTCTGTCGACGGTTTTTTTTCCTATTTTATTTGGAGAGGCTCGAATTTGACTCGCTCCTGTATGTTTATTACTACGCTGACTGTACAAATATTTTGTGCTCGTATTTTCTGGTAATGTCACGCTTTCGGCGCAATTTCGACATTAAAAGTAATGTTAACTTTTAATTGAAATGGTTTCGGTATATTATCAAGTAAATTATGACACTTACTTTTCAGTTTTAATATGTTAAATGAGTTGTTAGATCAATAGTGAACTTCTTATTAGTTGGTGTTATAATTTATTATGATGCTATAAAGTTTTTTATGATATATGTACATTATTCAATCCAGTATCCAATATTATTTAAGCTTTATTTCATCCTCTGTTTGATGAAGGGCTCCATGTATAAAATAAAAGGTCTATAGATATGTTATCAGTTCATCATAATCTAAAGAACCTTCCATTCCCACGTTATAACAAATAAAAATAAGTGTAAGTATTTCTCCATAGAACACGATATTCATAAATTTTATTGAATTAATTAACATGTGTGCTGTATAGATACAATAAAAGGCTTTACTTTCGAAAAATTATCACTGAGTTGTTAATTTTATTATTGATTTCAATGAATACACAGGAATTATGTAATAGAATGTTTAAAGCAATTAATTTCGTTAACAATTATTAATTACATACACATTTTTTAAATATTTCAATAGGGACTTGAATCTTTGGTTTTATGGAAACGAGACCCAATCTTAGAAAAGATCTCCTAGCACCAAATGTGTAGGATACTTGCTGTTCCTGAGATTTTTACCCAGATGCAAAATTTTCATGATGAGAAGAGGGAATTTAATAATAATTAACACTATGTTTTCTATAGTCACCAAAATCTAATATCTTAAAACAAAATAAATGAACTATTTAGCATACCTTCTAATAATTTTAGAGTTTCAAACTAAATTCCTATTGAAAAAAAATATTAAAATATATAAATTTTATTTACACAAATGTATAAAGAAATTTATGTACAAATAGTACATATATTATAATCATAAACATTATTTGAACTAAATAAGTTATATGACTGTGTAGCTTTTAAAAAATAATTGTTAAAATAAATACGATAAAGCACAAAGATTTATCAAATACAATACGGAATATTCAAGCATCATTATCAAGCACTAAGGCATGTTACCAATGTCTTCATTTCGCCGTGACCGCGATTGACCCACGACCAGTTCTCTGCTGTATTGTATAATTTATTTATATAGAAAACTAATTAAATAAAGCAATTGTATCGAAGTCTAATTCTATAGAGTAATAGGAAAGGTAATTTTGTAGAAACAGTACAATTAAAGTGAAGCCTTTTTTTAAGCAGTGTAACTATAAAATGAAAACGCTTTTAATTATTCAATTTAAATATTATAATCTATTCCGCTAATAAAGGAGTTCTCAGAGCATTATTATATAATAAACTTAACACGGGTTTTCATATAAATATCACGAGAAAAGTGTCTTAAACCATTAACACAACATGGTTAACTATTTTTTCTTTCTTCCACTTGATATTTATAATAATTTATCAAACAATTCATCTATTTCTAAAAAAAGTATTTTGACAAGGACAAATATTATAGTGTCTTTTATTTTGTTTTTTAGACTTTTACATTATTTAAATCAATTGTAATAAAAGACAAAAAAAACTCGAACAGCCTTTAGATTTTAATGCGACATAATAATAGAGGTCTCTAAAATTCTATTGGAACTCTTTTGTCACTTTTAAGCTCAGATTGTAATTTCTTAGTATTAATATAGGTGTTTATTATTATACTATTATTTTAGACTAATTCCATAGATTTTGAAATACTAAGCATTGGTTTATCATTATTAAAGTGGGTCCAAAGTAATATTAATAATAAAGAACCGGCAAGCTATAAAGCGATCTCACATTATCATCGTCCTACAGTTACATCCAAAAGTTCTTTTAAAAGCAACTAGTGATGGTATACGTTCGATATTAAGGTTCGATTTATATCGATATAATGTTGTTGGACATGCCTTAATTTTTACAATTTTTTATATTTGGATTATTATAATGTTTTAATCGTAATACTTTAGTTTTAAATATAGTCGTTTAGCTAAGAAATAGCTTTTGTTTTATTGAAATATGTTCATAGAACATTCAGACTGCCATTTTTATAAAATAACTAAACTATAATACACATACACGAAGTTATAATGCTCGAAAATATTTTCAATATCCGTATATATATATAGGCAATCATCGTTAGGGTTTAATAATAAAATAAAATATTATTTCCAAGCATTATAAAGATAATTTCAGCTGGTCAGTAATTTGAAACATGTTTCATATTACCGACATATACTTAAAGTAATAGAATAATCTAAACAAATTAAAGCCAGATTAAAATACTACCTCAAATGCTCAACATTAAAATATTCTACCTGGTTAAATTTCTCCAACGCACGATAACTGAATCGCATTATAGATAATATCTACATCCGTATGTCGTATCCGTAGTCCGTACATCACTAGAAGGCGTCGACATGCTCTATTGATGATCAATCGAGTTGATTAAGCAATTACCGAAACCATACGTCTCTATATCATTTGGTTCTATTAAACTATTCAAGTACATGTATTAGAAAGTTGTTGTGTAACTTTGTTTCTTTGTTAAAACAAGTTAAATGAAGAAATACATAATAACACTATATTGTTTATTTAAACCAAAATTTAAAAGAGAAAATTAATGTACTAAAACTCGGGGAAGTGCGAGTCAGACTTGCGCACGAATTGTTCCGTAGTCAATTTGCCAACTATATAAAAATTGTGGTGTTACTGTTAATTTAAAAACAAAATTGTGGTGCATCTGTAAATTTATAGTGTTCTGGATTCCTTTACATGTGATGTGTGTATAAGATGTTTATTGTCAAATTTCATGATTTTAAGTCAACTGTATAGATTTTGGTTCCCTAGTGGCAAGTGTTTCACAGCTTGTTACTGAGTATTTGATATTATTTTTAACCTCACTAATTCCCGTGAATAAAGGTTGTTAAAATCAGATAAACAATAAAGTGATCCCATAAGTTATTTTTCTTTGAGTTACGGAACTCTAAAAATATCTCCATTTCACGTACTTTTCTGCTCTATATAAACATAGCTCACATTAGCTCAGACTACGAGTACATTGATCATTCCAGTTGATTAAGTAGTTACCGAAACCATAGTTTTTATACACAATATCGAATACATGATCTTATACTATCTTTGTCTGGAAATCTAGAAAGTTATTATACTGATAATTATGCTAGAACTATTTTAAACTCTACTAACAGACGAAATCAAAGATCAAAAAAGGACCAAACCCACGTTAGTTGATTTAAATTTAAAAATTTAATATTATTACAACATTTGAAATAATTTCATGCAATTATAAAATACTTTGAAATCTTAAATAAATTTAAAAAATTCAAAAAGGTATTTAATGTTTTTTTAGTTTTTTAATCAAGTTCAAACGGAACATTTTTTTAAAATTATACTGTAATTTTTTTACTCTTTAAAAAATACTTTCTGTCTCACTTAGATTCTTAAAATTTAATTCTGGCTTACCTTTTTATAAATAAAAAGAATCAGGTATTAGCTTTAAGATAATTGCAATTAACGTCCATATTTTATAGGTTTTAAGAGTATTCAGATTACACCAGCGTACAGACATTTATGAAGCTATTTTTAGATATTTTCATCATAATAAACATTTTAATTAGCCACGGTATAACGAAGGTCAACTCAATAATGTGTTTATTGACCAGAAATTTTTTAAATATTAGCAAGTTTATGAAACTTTAGGATTAATTTTTTTTAATTACATCTAAAAAACCTCACACAATCAAAAAAAATGCTATGAGATCCTCAATAGCTGCAATATATTAGGCACATCAAAAAAATATATTTAAAAAAATGTTTGTATTTTTGTCCTTTAAGCGCTCATGAACCATTCGTTTGTGATGAAACTAGTATTGTTAAGTTGTTGTAGGTTTACTGGTACTAAAATGAAAACTTTAATCCTAGCATACATCAGCGAAGCGAGGATTGGTTAGCTAGTGTTTGATAAATTACTATGAGACGCACAAAAGTATATTCATATTCTATTTAATAAAATGATTGCAAAATTATTTTTAAATTATAATTAAATATATTTTTTATTTTACTTATTATTATTAAATTATTGAGTATTTAATAAATTATTAAATTCCTTTTATAATCTAAAATTTCATTAATTTACTATTAAACTTAAACCAATGATTAGAAAAGAATAAAAGAAAATATAATCTCATGGGAGGAGAGAATTGAACTTTTTAATGTATTTCTTATTGTATTACACAATTTTTCTCCTGAATATTTTAAGTAATCAAATTTTTCAAGTAGTTTACATTCTAAATCAACTTATCGATACAAATAAATCCGCATATTATATTCGTGATCTCAGGTCGGATCGAATCGTGATATGAGATTGCGATGTCGTTCTTGTTCCGGGTCTTTTCTAGAGATAATGTAACATAGAAATTATAATGTATTCTGCTATTGTTAATACACTGGTAAGTTCAACATAGATTACATATTTTATAAATACCTGAAAAAGCAGACAAAGTTCAGGTTCGAGTCATAGAATGATCATTAATGTCTTGACAACTTTATCATAAGATTTTTAAATCAAAATATAAATTTAATTTTGTTATTGCAACTATTAAGTCTTAAATGGTTAACAATGAATAGATAGACTCTACTGTTTGTCATACAATGTTTTTTCTGATTCTATGTTTTCATATTAGAAAATTCGACCTACACTCATTATAACAAACAAATTATGGTCATATAGTCAAAATAAGTCTGACTATCATATGAAAATATGTACGTAGGTTAATCAATAACAAATGAAATTCATCCTTGATTAGAATTATCCCAATACTTACACTTTGTATCCCTATAAAAACATTTATACTTATTAAAAGTGGTTGAAAATATCTGGATGAAAGAGTTTGAAATTAAAATAAAATATGACTTCCTATATTTTTACGAAATGTGTCAAATAAGTTAGATATAGATTAAGAATTCTCATAATAATATTAATAGTTATCTCTTACAAACAAAATTACATACTACATTACATATATTGATATAGTTTCTTCTTTAAAATTCCACTAATTGAAAAGAATTCCTTATTATTACAGTAACATTAGTCCTTACCATTAAATACGATATTCGCATTTTATAGCCTAAAAATAAAATGTGTATGACTTTTAACAAATAACGGTTACAACCAGTTAAATTTAATTAATACCATAACTTACTTATCTTAATTAAGTTATTAAAATGTCATTTTTATAATAAAAATTTACTTTACTTTAAACTGGCTAAGTTACATTGTATCAATATTATCGGGCTTTTATAATTAATTGCCTTATTTTGCAATAACAAGTTGTTAAAATTAAAATATACATCTTTTAGTTGCAGGACGATATATAGAAGTAACTTAAAGAAAATTTTTAATTCTAGAATTTACTATGCCCCTCGCCTCATTGAGGATAAATGAACTTTTTTCCCCTATTCACTACTCAGTCTCTACTTTAACTTACCCTGACTCTACTTTTTAACTTTCTAGCGCTTAAATGTATTAGGAACTATTTATAATTGTATGTTTTAAGACTTAAATATTATTTATTTAATATTAATCTATACTAATTTTATAAAGAAGAAAAATTTGTAAGTGTGTATTGAATAAACTCAAAAACTATTGGACTAATTTTGAAAATTTTATAATATAGGCTATATTTTTTTTTAAAATAAGGATCAAATATATGAGCCAACGGGCAAATATAGAGATAAAATTACAAATTAGTTTATTTTATGTCACTGTTTAATAAAGAAAGAAGTCATCAAAGTCTTAATATATTTAGAAATACATAAATGTAGAGTAACCTAACGATTAAGTTGGGCCTATACGTACTCCTAGATCTCTGCGAGCTTATACTTCAGCTATTTATTTATATTTCTTCCCATTTCGTGATTATTTTTAGTGATAAAAGAGCCAAGAGGACAAAGATAATACACTTATTAAAAGACGACGTCGGCCATATTTCGACTTCATTAAGCAATCAGATAAAATAGGTTAAGTGGTTTTCACATTTTTAAATCTAACTCTACATATCTCTCTACATATCAATCCTAGTGTGGAATCCTAGTTCGTTAAATATTTTTCCTTTTCATTCTTTAGTTTATATTGTGTCCATTCTTTAGCGTCTCACTACGACTTCTAGTAAAATATTACTTATGAATCCTCAAATCAAAGCCCAACGAAATGTAAGAGCTTGTCATAACTTTAAAACTTACAGGTAAAATAAAACGGAGGTCCTGACACCCTGTAAATATGACTTGAGAATAATGACATAAATCCTAAGCAGGTATAAACAATATTTCAAAGCTACTTCAGCACGGATGCATACTAATAAAAATGCAATGTCGACGTTAGGTGATAAATAAAAAAATCCCGGCAATTCTCGGGAAATACTAAAAACGTGACCGAACTGCAACACCGGTCGGGCTCCCCGTCGTTGGATTTCTTTGTTTTTAGTCTTACAAAAAGTCAGCCCTTGGTCGAGGCAGGTACAAATGCTCTGGACCACATGTTGTAGTCCTTCGCTAAAACGAAAACTTGTCACTTGAGTCAAAGGGACGGGTTTTAGGGTCCGACGGGCGGAATTTCGAAAATGTTACTGCACAGTCACGTTTTATAATTTTCATTTAAAAATATTATATTTAAAAACTAATTAATAATAATTTTTAATATTTTTTGATGTACGATATTTTATATGTCTAAACAAAATTTTATTATTTAAAGTTCTTCATCGATATCAGTTAAACTACTTACTGGTCTGATATGCAGATCTGTCAGGTCATCTCATGTCAAACTATATTGTGGCGGCAGCAATCCATTCGCATAATAATAAATACATCACAAAACACATGCGCACTTGACAAATTAATTTAAGGAACTTAATTGCACATAATTTTTTTAACAAACATCCAGTTGCCCACTGTCACTCGAGTGTATAAAAGTCACGTTTTATTTATAAATAAGTATAAAAGCATTTGTTTATTAAATATATCGAGAGAAAAGGGTAGGGACGACGTCCGTCGTCGGCGCGGCGCATACCGATATAGCAATAGGAGGACTCGAAAAGACCGCTGCCGGCGATTTCATCTTAATCTCACCCGTCGAAACGAGACAGTAACATGACAATAAACAATTGTAAAACGTCAAGAGGGAGAGAGACGGCCTATTTCTCATTATGCGTGCGTCGAGTTTGACATTTCAATCGCTCCGTCCTGCTCACGCGCAAAGTTATTTCTGTACAAATTATATGCGGGCGTATTTGTGCTGCGTCCCACTCTGCCACAGATAGTGGTAACCAGATAATGTCTTAATCGCATTTTCTTAGCGCTATGCTGACTGATGCACTAACATAAACAATGATAATTCATGGATTTGCATGGGCGATAAAATGTTTTTAATGAGTCAACTTCGATGGATTAATATATGCTAGATGGGTGGGCGGAGTAATAAATTAATATTCATAATTAAAGACGATATTCAGTCTTTAACATTGGCTCTACATGTTGTCCTAGCATTGCGGTAGTCAAAGTTAACTTAATCTATTTTGAAATACATATATTTAACATTATAGTGATTATGCATAATCCAAAATAATTTCCAGTAGCTGTTTAAAGAAGAACTTTGACAGCTTAGACCAGCGATAACATTTTTAAATACAAGTGTTACATAGAAATTAAATATGTAGCAGAAAAAATGCAGTAAGTAAATCAGGGATACGATAATTATCTATTTGTTAAGTGGTGAGTAAATACTCACCCGTGCGTGTTTGCGGTGGTGAGTACTATTAACATATTCGAGAGATGACAGTGCTGACAACTCAAGCAAGACCAATTTTCTGGGAAGTTGAACAAAACCTCTAATAAAAATAAAGTAATAACTACCACTTCAATTTAGGATACTTATAATTTTTAATCGATTCTATAGGCCTTAACAATTTTAAAGTTGAACTTGAAGAATGATAGAGTTATAAGAATGCATATACATAAATATTTTAAATAATGAATTTAAATGATAAGCTAGAAGTCCAAGCCACACATGCTACACTGAATGTCAACTTGAACGTCTTGCGTGAAATCACATCACTCGCAAAGGGTTTATGAATCATGCATGATCCTTCGAAAACTAAGGTACAGAGCAATGTTAGTATGTCTTAATGCACTTCCAATAAAAACAGAAAACCCACATCTCGCATCGATAGAACGTGACAATAACATCTTAACGAAACCATTTTTAAAAACTTAACTTTACAAAAATGACTCTACAATTTTGAACTCTACTAACATCAGAATAAATCCCAAAATACATCTGCGTACAATGGCACTAAACGGATTTTAAAACGGAACAGGTTTTCGTTACGAATGAAATGCTCCAAGAAAAGGGACGGGACTACAAAAAGCAATCGCGGTAAAGCAACTAAACTCGAAAGCTCAAAGGACTTGTGCTGTATTTTGTTTTGTCTGAGCGAGATAACTTGATCATCCTTACCACTTTCGAAAATGTTTTATGCGCCAAACAATACAACCTATTATAAACCTTAACTGAAAGCTATAAAGCTACATTTATATAACAATTATTAGAGTTAAGTCCTTAAAACCTGGACACATCGTAAAAAGAACAATTTACAAGTTCGTCTGGTGCAAATAAGGACGGATGCTGTGAATGTATTACGCAAGAGAAGGACAAAAAACAGCCTGTGACCGGAGTTAAAGCTGTGTATTTTTTTCTGAATTATTATGCCGGTTTCGATGTTAATTAAGACATTTGTGCATATATAATGAAATATTACAAAACTGTAACTAAGTCATGTCTGTACATGGAATATGTTTATTAAATCACTAGAATATTGACTATTTTGAGATAACTGGGAGACTTTCTGCGTAGTTTTTCTTCTATTTGTGTCTGACTCCTTCTTATTGATATAGTCAAAAATCTATTAATAGTTCTGTTTATTTAATTAGTATAATATAAGGTTAACTATAAACATTTAATTTTTAATACTGGATTTTATAATATATTATAGTTTTTAAAGAATTTAGGTACTATTCGGTGACGGATGATAATGGTCATTCGCAAGTGCAAGATTTATTTGAGGTTAGTGAGCTTTATGTATTGTTTGTATATTGTATATTATGCTCTATACTTTTTGTTTGGGGTAGGTCAGCCACTGAATACTTGTACAAATTCATTAACCTTGATGGAGTCAATGGAATGAATGATGAAATTGTTGAATCACCTCGAGAGAAGTGAACTCTCTTAAACATTTTATTTCATTCAGTATATTTATTCAGCTCTCAATTTCGATTCACCTAATATGTATCTTCTAGACGAACTGAACATGAATCATTCGTTCATAGTATCCCATCCTCTCATTTACTGTGCCTTTTTGGATTTGCAACAAAAATATGTATATTGTCATATTATAAGTATATCCTATCAAAATATACATGTATTCAAACATAGTTTATATAATATTATCAGTGCACGTGCATTAACGCTGACAAAATATAAAATGATAAATGAGAACTGTGTGAATGATAATAAGTTTTTACTTGAGTATGAAAATTGTTTGTTACTAATATCATAACTGAAATGAGAGTAGCAGGTTTGATTAAAATAATAATATGATCATTCTATTCCAATTTTTTTTAAATGTTTATATCTTAGTAGAAATTATATCTGGTCAAGTTTCAGAGTCTTAGATCAATTACTCGTACTCTTCCTTATACTAAATCAATACTTATAATAAAATCATTAGAGATTTAAAAAAAAGGTAATTGATATCGTGCAAAAAAAGTAATAGAACACATAAAAATAGAAGATATTTTTAAAAATTTTACCTGTTTGTTGGCTTGTCTGTATGTCTGCTTATTCGTGCACGCATCACGTTAAAACGGCTTGTCCGATTTTATTGAAATTTGGTACAAGGATACTTTATAAGGTGTATTAACGAATAAGGTACTTTATATCGTTCATACGGAAATAGACAAACAGCTTTTATCCTAGAACAGACTTGGCTCAACGTGGACGAAGTAACGCGGATCGACTCATTCCAAATATTTTCTTGATATCTTATTTGATGAGTGATGAGTGGATATAGAAAAAGGGTAAAGATATTGAGTTTTTAAAATGAATTTTTCTTTCTATATTATTTATTTAATCGCCTTAAAAAGTATTGAAAATAATAATAACAGTAACTTTCACGTTTATAATAAAATACATCAATTCGTAAACCTTTAACGTGATAGTAGGATCAAATCGACAAACAAACATGCACCCCTGTAATATTAGTATAGATTGTACAAAAAACCTTATAAATTTCTTACTATTATAACTATCGTTAAAAAAAATATACCCAAGGCGTAAAGTTTTTTAAACACAAAGCAACGACAGGTGCCATTAACTCTATTAAACGGTAACTGATCTACTTCACAGTTTTTTAGTCTGATTAACATAAATTCCTTCGTCGATTGATTATGTATCTCCACCTTTGTCCATTTATGAACATTTACCTCCAGAATTTATGACCATTAACTATTTTCTTGTACTAGGAACCGCACCGGATTCGTTCGGGTTTAATCAGTAAATATTAAAGTTAAGAATGCAAGCAGCACTTTTGATAGCTTTTGATTGTCTAATAGTTAAACACTATTTTAAAATAATGCCCACCAGCTATACAATTTATAAACGGCAGTGTGTAACTAGTAGTTTTGTAGAGTACCTAAATATCGATTTTTTAAATTTATTTTCATGATTAAAAATAAGCTACAAGATTAATTTTGATATAGGTATTACTATCTCACCCCTACACTCAGAATGAATTATATCCACTAAAAGTTTCACTCACTCACTCACTCACGTATTCTTTGAACAGATAATGTTATACTACTAATACTATACTTATTTCTAAGATAAAAATTATCCTACATGTTAATCTAACACATACTTAATCTGTATACAGATTAATCCGTTCATCTGTTCTTCTTCATCTTCCCACTGGATTTATGCTTTTTTTTGGGATAAAAGGTAGATTTTTATCAATCCAGGTTATAAAGTATGTATATGAAAAATTTCATCAAAATCTATTCTGCCGTTTTGTGTGATTAAGTAGAAAACTTTCAAACATCTACGCCCTTGCCATGTAATGTAATCAATGTCTAATTGACATCTATTCTTTTCTATGTCAACTTTATTTGTATTTGAAAGAAAGAGACAAAACACTGATTAACTAATAAATTGATTATATACTTTTGTAAGTAAACCCAATCGTTACCTAACTAGACGCGTAATTTTTTTTTTCATCAGAATTTAAAATTCTAAAGGATTCAAGAGATCATCAATTTATATAAGTTAAGCCAAGTGCATAAACTAGTTTCACCAATGTTTATTCTTTAGTGTGTCGCTGACTTAATATAACAGATCACTTATTCGGGATCGGTTCAACCGGTCCTCGTACTGATAGTTCGAGATAAACACATTATAGTACGGGAAAGGATAAGACATTAATTGAAGGGTTTTTTATGTTTATTTCTGAGATTGGATAATGGTGTATAGATTTGGGTTATAGCTTCGTTCGTATTTCATAGATAACGAATAAGAGTATTATAGTAAAAACATACTATACTAAATAATATAAAGAGAAATTTTCGTGTACATCCTTTTAACGTATAATGTTACTTAGGTTTTTGTATTATTATATTTTTTTTATGGCAGTTAAGGGTCAAACAAGCAGACGGCCGACTGGATAGTAAGTGGCTACCGTCGCCCATGTACATCGGTAATACTAGAGAGTGACTCTTATTTTACCAATGCGTTGCCACCTCAAAAATAGAGTAAGGAAGGGGAATGAAGAAAAAGTACTACAGTTTCAGCAGACCCTGAACAAAAACCTCACTAGAGAATTAAAATATATACAAAAATACCTACACACTTTAAACTTATAACACCTTCTAGCAAGGCATTTAAGGGTTAATTTTTTTTTAAAAGATATAAGATGTAAATCTGTCTATAGTCATAAAAATAATCTCAAAACAGGTCTAACATTCACAATAAGCATTTTAAAACTCTATATTTTTAAATATAAAATAACAATAATTGATTTACCCTACAGAGTCATAATTAAACCTTTATTTTAATGTAGCCTTATTCTCCAAGATTTCTCTACTCTACCATTTCTTATTTAATCTATGTAGCTTTAAGATTTTATGTCTCTTTCAAAACAAGGTAATAAAAATCTCATCAAATTATTAATATTTCGAAATCAATTAACCTATATTTGGAGTGTATTACAAATGTATTGATAAGTTGTAAATAACTATACAAAAAAAATAACCCCCAACTGAAACTCATTTAATACAGTCACTGAATATCGATTGAGAAGAATCTATACTAATATGAATTAGTCGATTTTTTGCATTGTTGAAAAGTATCGTAATCTATATAACGAATAGAGAAGCTGTGTTGAGATCATTCACAATCCCCAAGTACTGCTTAGGTTTCTATTGTGACATATTTAAGAACCAATAGAATCGCTTCATTTACCCAGCCTCGCTCAGTAGTGTCGAATGAAACGATTCTATTGATTCTTAACAAACACATCCTAGTACATCTCTGATATAAACGCAGCTGTATTACGTACTTGTTAACATTTCTCATATTTCCAATACATATAAACTGTATTTTGCATGTACTCAAATAATTAATTCCCATGATATAAATAATTTTAAAGCATATGCAATTATTCTTGGTATTCGTTATCATGTTTTGCTGCCACCTGTGTATGATCATTTTACTTAGTACCTAGTATTATATTACAAATTTTATTTTATTATAACGTACTTTATGGTAATTGTAACCAATTCCAATCTATACATATAATCCCAACTTAATATTGTAAAAACGAAATTAATTCTATACGTTCGTTACCCTTTCACGCTTACACCACTGAACTGATTTTGATGAAATTTGGTACGGAGATAGATTAGAGGTTAGGTCAGATCATAGGCTACGTTTAATCGCGAAAAAAAAACATGATGGGGTTAAAATAGGGGATGAAGTGCATGTCGTGCTGTGTGATTTATATCAAAATTTAAATAATTTTGTGAATTTTTATTCATTCGTCTGTTCTGTCTAACTTAAAATTTAGTATTTTTATTTTAAATCGGATGTTATGATTATCTTATATCTTATTTAATTTTTTTTTTCACAGTGAAGCAAGTACGTTTTAATGACTGTTCCTTTAAAATGCATTTTTTTTTTTAAAGAAATTTATTTGCTTAATAAGGTAGTATTTTTTCCCATACTAAAATGTATACCTATACTTGGTCCGTCTTTGACAAATTCAAATTCTATTCACAATTTGAGTAATCATATAAAAATTTAAAATCTCACGACAATTCTCACAAGGAATGGACCTTTAGGTGTGAAGGAGATAGGGATATGAAAAGAGTAATGAGTAAAGAAGATAACACGATATAAAGTCATAAATATCGCACAGCTGGATTCTTCTTACCCGATACTTTTTTCTTCAAAAACGAAGATCTTTGAGTCGTTTACGGGTAAAGGATGTCGCGGTCACAAGTGTAAATTTAATTATTTTATAACACTCCTAAAAATAAATAAAATACATTTAGAAACTTGTTTACATGAAAAAATAGTATCGATTTTGAATTATTTAGAAATACCAGATTTTATTTCGGTCTTTAAAGCAGTATAACTAGGACATAATGACAAAGAGTTTAGATTTTTTTAAATCAATAATATCAAAAAAAAATACATAGATAAATAGTACGTTTAAAATTGCTACAAATATGTATTTAAATTCTTTTTTTTAGTACTTTGTTTTGGTCTTAGTTTACTTTCGTTTTGGCCTTAGTATTTTAAATTTGAGGAGAGCAATGGAAATCGTTAGTGTTGAATGTTAAGACTAAACATGGTGGGAACTGTGGTAGCGATCACCAACTATTAATAACCCACATCAAAATTCGTCTCATCTCATCTCATTAAAACCTAAAAAGATTGTTAACCTATCATGTGATGGATGCAAAATAGGTTTTCTGATAGGTAGGAATATAAACTTTTACGTTCAAAAGCTTTGCAGACGTGACAGCATATTAATTCTGTATGTGACAACGTAGATAGATGGCGGTAATATTTCCAACAACTATACTGTGACAATAGTAATGGTCCTAAAGTAGAAAGAATGGATTGCATTTACTATGAGCCAGATAAAAGTATATATGTTTGACGAAGTTGAAGCTGCAGTCAATAAACTGCAGTTAATAAACTAAAATTAAAGTTAACATGTGGAACTACTCAGATGATCAAGAGCCTGGGTACAGACGGCATAAAGATCTTACACAAAATCTGTTAGAAAGCTTTTCGTACGAGCCAATGGTCTGCTGACTGGACTGGACTGGACTGACGCAATAAGTATTGAACCTCTCCACTAGAAAGGCTTCACTCGAAAATGTGAGAATTACAGGACCATCTCATTAATATCGCATACAAGTAAAGTTGTTTATTATTAATAAGAGGAGAGCATTTCATAAGTCCTTTAATTGCTAAGGGGTAGGCGGGCTTTGTTAAGGGTCAAAACACAAGAGAGCAAATCTGAAACATGAGGCAACTGATATAAAAGAGGAACATTAACATTCCGATGGTGCTTTATTTCGTAGATTACGCAAAATCATTTGACTGCATCGATTGGTGGAAAATGTTCGATGTTATGAGGGAAATAGGTATACCAGCACACTTCTTGTACAAAATTTATATCTGGAGAAAGTTAGAATAGACAATGTTCTATCGGAACCATTTAAACCAAAACGCGAAAACAGACAGGGATGCATCCTATCTCCTCAACTCTTTAATCTTATTAGAGAGCATATCATAAGAACCACACTTGATACCTGGGGTGGCCAATGCATTAGTAACCTTCACTTTACTGATGACACTACTTTAATTGGAGTCTCTGAACGTGAATTGAGTCAACTGCTGAGTAAAGTGGAAAAAATCAGTAAAAGTTACGGGCTACACATCAACCTAGCCAAAACCAAGTTGATGTTAGTTGATAGAGCCGGAACAAAGCTAGCATAAGACAAAGAAAAGATGCTTTTGAAATGTGGTGCTGGCGTAAAATGTTGGGCATTTCATGGATGGCGCGTCGCAAAAATGCTTCTATTCTTTCGGAGATGAAAATCAAAACCCGCCTGTCAACGATCTGTATGCAACAACTACTCAAATACTTTAGTTACGTGGTCCTTCGCGAACGGATAACCTGGAAAAACTTATAGTAGTAGGCCACGTGGAAGGCAAGAGAAGTCGTGGCAGGTAGATTCACAGACAAAGTGAAGCAGGGCTTGAACATCAGCATTCCAGCCGCTTTAAAACAGACCGAATGTCGCGAGTTTTGGCGAGTGCTCGTGCAGAGATTTGACCATGGTGGTCACGACCCTCAGACATGAGGAAACGACTATAAAGAAGAAGAAGATTATCAATTTTGTCTTAGTCTTGGTCTTAGTTCTGTGCAATTCAATAAAAATTCTATTAGCAACATCGTTTATAAATGGGTATTCGCGGGAAGTTCATTTCTTATTTTGAGTAGACAACGTATAACTTTCGTTTTTCCAGGATTGACTAGGTCTATCTGTAAGTGATATCACGCAGTACATATTAAAGTAGTGAGAATAGTGAAGTTTTGTTTGATGGCGTGGCTTCCGTTAGCGAGAAGCACGTGAGTAATGTACTCTAATATTTTAGAAGGAAGGTGAGCGTTTACGGTTATAAAAGACGTCTTTAAACCTGCTCCTGGGTCTCAAGCGCGAGGCATTGCATTCATCTAGATAACATATTGTCGTTTGAGTGTTACTGCGCAGTATAGCTCCCATACTCTTTATAATTATCATAAATAATTTTGTTCGCGACAGTATACACAGAGTAAGCTAATAAATTCAAATAGGCTTTATTGGAAACCCTACAGAGGCATCCGACACCGGTCGTATCAATATAGTGTGTTTTATTAATTCCTCCCTCCTCGACGATTATTCATGATATCACATCTTATACGTTGGAAAATATAAATAATCAAATAATTTTACATTCCTTCGAGTATTGAGATGTGTAGATTGAAAACAAGCTCCTACATCACAAACCCGGATTTTTAAATTCCACTTTTATTAATGGGAATAACTGTATTATTATTTTAACATCAAGATAATATTTGTTTTGCTCATTTGAGGCCTTAACATTCTGAAATTAGAAAAATAATATGATTTAATATAACGAACATTTTAAACTAATGTTAATTTTTAAACAACACTAAATAGGGATAATACCGTTCGTTATAAATATGTCACACTCATGTCTATTATGTATAATATCTATCTAATTTAGACAAAGTGATAATTCACTTAAAATTAATTATATTATATATGATACAGACAATGTAATACATTTGCTATTATTTATAATGGCTACCCAATAAATGTTATTGTTAAAATGTGCAGAAAATATGATAAATTAATCACTTCATCCTCTCCTTTCCCTCCTTTTCCATCCCCTCTTCATCCTTATCCTTCCCGTCTTTCTCCTCCTCTCCTTTCTATCCTCCTTTTTCTTTTTCTTCCCTGAGTCCTCTTTTTCCCGTTCTCCTTATTTCCCACCATTCAGTACAGGAATAAGAAGAAAGAAGAAGGAGAACCTCGCCATCCTCCTTTCTTTCCTCATCCTTTCCATCATCCTCCCTTTGCCTCTTCTTTCTTCACCTCAAACTACTTCTCTTTCTTGGTCTTTTGAGTAACACAGTTCTAAAACCTACATTTTTATTAAGCAAATGTGTTTTTGTTTCACCTAAGTTCACGTAAATTCCACCCGTGCGGAGCCGGGGCAAGTCGAATAGTAATATGTAATTATTTCTACAAGTTGTCTGGTCTGTTATAGAACTCACTTTGAGATACACTCAACCTTAACGCAGTACTTGTCTGTCATACTTCTAGTGTTTATAAAAAGCTGAGGCGCAGAGGGAGAGGAGCCCCTGTAACATAGTACGAGAGCATGAGTTGCTAAAGAGGGATTTATCTGTTCTCTGGAGAAGCCCTCTAATATTTGGCAAGGACTTCCTCCAGAAATTTTCAGTATGTGCAAATCTCAGATAATCCAATTCATATCCGTCAGGTTTGATTATTAATATGTACCTACCTACAATTTAACTTAATAGAAATAATATGACGAACGACTAAACTATGAACTACAGTTGTTGAACTATCCATAGTTTTTTGCCATATATATATAATTCAACAGAAATAGACCCATTTTAAGAAGTTACATGATATTTTTCAATGGCAGTGTTTAGAATGCGCTCAGTGAGTGGCGGTGCATCGGGTCCGTATCCACTAATTATCACGTCTAAGCTGATAGAGATTTTGTTTTTTCTACACATCCACTTAATAACATTCTTCACGCCGTACAAATGTGAATGGAGACGACAGTACAAATTAAACTATTAACTATTCGGTTTTTTTAAAAAAGCAAACTAAGCCTGAACTAATTATGTAAATGTAATTAGACAAAAGAGAAGGAATGGCATTCACTTAAGAATAACATTTTACCCGTAAGGGGACGGGTTAGAAAACAATTTTATTTCTGCCACTGAGAGAGCATCTCGTAAGAGGCGAATAAACCAGCACCCCCATTAAAAGTAGGGGATCTATTCCCCGACTGGCTTGCGCTGTAGCTTTAACGTGGTAAAAGTAAGTAAATATTTTGAGTTTGACTTTGACTCTGATGCGTTTCGATTGAGCCGCATGTGGGCCAGATCTATCCTCTCCCATTCCATTAATGTCTCAGTTCCAGTGAACCCTAAATAAAATTTAGGGTTCACTGAAACTGCAGCATTCTCATCTTCGCTCCCCCTCCTCGCTCTATCTTCGAGGCGACAACGCGGCGGGAACAAGATATATTCTACTGTTTAAGCTGTGGGACATAAAAGTTTTTTATTTAAATAATTAAGACAAATATATTGTTCGACTCTACGTATGTCTTTGTTCAATCCACGTCCTAATGCCCCGGTCGCCAGCGCAGCGGTCAAGTCTAGCGGAAGTGAACGAAACGGTTCATTTCTCTTAAACCACTTTTTTCTAAACAACAAGGTGAATAAAATTGACAAAAAGTAGAGCCCCTGGGAACTGCCAGATAAACAAATGTTGCAACTGATTTACTAGCACTTTACAGGGAATTTAAATAACTGCTGAAGTTGACAAAAAACGAATAAAAAATATACCTATTACTGAGAATTAAAATTGTAGTTCCTAAATATAATTTGTATTAAAATATACACCTCCTCACTCTATCTTCGAGGCGCTAACGCATCGACGTGGCGACGGTGGCCACTTTCTATGAGGTGACCCGTCTGCTCGTTTGTCCCTTATTTATCATTAAAAAAAAGAAAAAAGGTTTTTTCATCTGTTTAATCTTTTTAGTATTAAATTTAATTATTATTAACGCCATCTATTATGTACATAAGAAACTCTTTCGTCCTTTACGCAATTGTTATAAAATCTATCTTTATTTCGCATTTCATCAACGTTCTTATAGATGGCTCACTAAAAGTATATTATTCTTAATACACCGCCATCTTTACTTATTATTTGGAACTACACAAAAAAATTGTCTTCATAGTTCTATAAAAAATCCTGTAGATGTCATTAAATTGAAACATGATATAGCTAAGTAGTTCCTAAACTTGCCGTCAGGTAGCGCAGCTATTACACGACTTTTTCAAATGTACTCTTTAGATAATAGGTAGCTAAGCACTCGAGTGGCTCTTTAGTTTTGCTGGGTTAAGTAAAGCAACCTAGAAGCGGTGTAGTCAATACAGACAAAGCGCGCGTGTCTATGCCCCGGCCCCCGATTTACAAGTTTTTGACAGTCTGTTACCGCTTCTGCGACGGGAGGTTAGTGTCGACCTATTTATTAATTATCTCGTGCGAATTATAGTGTTTTTTCAAATGTTGTGACTGACATATAAAAAAAAACGCGTGTTTATTTATCTACAGTTACAGTGTAGTGGTTTATGTGTGTTTTAGTTAACAATACCGTAATAAAAACATGGTGCAGTAGCCGAAAATCGTTGGTGTTACACCAAGTTTACCGGCTGTCTTGTTGTGGTGAGTACAATCGATATTACCCCCTTTTATCCTGCTCCGTGCACCTTTTTCATTTTGAATAGGCTACATAAGTTCATAAGACATCGATTTTAATAAGTATTGCGTTATTAAAATGTGTTAAACGCGTCGTTTTTTTAAGTTATTAGACGCATGATTAGATCTAAGAAACGTGAAGTAATGACTAAAAACAGTGAAGTTAGTTTCCCCCTGCATTATTAGTGGTTCTGGCTAATTAGCTATCTAGTAGATTGGCAAGATCTATGGCAACTGTGCAAGAATTCCCATTTTTTTATTTTTCCAGTTAGATGGTTAGTGAGTAAGGTAAAATTACTTTCTCATACATAACTGTATGTCTTAATATGGTATGACTTTATGATGTAGAGAAGAGATTGTTTTATAAGATTGCATTTAAAATGTGTTCTTTTCACTTCACCTAATTGTTTTGTGCACTTTAAATAATTATAATGAACAAAATGAACACTATTGTTGACTATTTATTCATGTCATTATTTCTGTGATAAACTTGTAAATAATTAATAAAATCATAAGTACAAGAAAGTCTTCGAATAAATGTTTTACAACAAAATACCTAATTAAAATTATATTTATTTATTAATGTATTCAAATAAATAATTATTGAGTCAGTTGTTTACACTTTAGTGCTATTATTGATTAATAAAAATTATTTTTTTACTTTATTTCTATATTTAAAATATTAATAATGTAGATGAGAAAAAAAGCCATTACAACAAGATAAAAATAGAACTCCTCAAGAATAAAATTAACAGAATAATTAAATCAGATACTAAATGAACTGTACATTTAAATTAATATTATATTGATTTAGTTTTCCTTTAGGAAATAGGGCAATGGAATTTACTTACTTTATGTTAAATACATTTTACATGACAGTCATTCAGTACAAGAAATTTTTACATTTTATTTTATGTTGAATAAATTAAATTAATTAATAATAAAATTAAACGCTAAAGTTCTATCATATTAAATGTAAAATATTCTGGAATGAAGATTACATAATTGACATCATATATAATACTAAATAACCAATAGGCCTTGTTTTATATTAGCATTTACTCTCTCTATATATAAAGAAGTTTCATCAGATCTTCAAAGACAAGATGTTACCCAATAGGACTAAAAATAATCATATAAAAATTTTAAAAACCACCTTTAGTTAAGAATTGACGACGAACATTGAGAATCGCGCAAATCATCATTGAATCAGTAATTCAACTGTAATATCAATGGATGAAGATATTCTGCTAAATGTCTCGCTGTAATATTCGTCCATATAGAATAATATAAGATATTCTTAATCAATTTAAACAATATAATGCCAAGAAAACTAAGTTTTAAAGTAAAACTCCGTTCAACTGATTTACGACTAAGATGTAGAACAGATAAGTCATTGTATCGCGAGTGTCCACTGAGGCATAATAAATGAGTGCTTGTGCCTCGTATTAAAATGTTCCCATAGAAAAAGTAGGCAAAGTTTAAAAAAGTTGTTCACAGTATGTTGACATGAGTAAATGATACTGTTTTGATGGATCTTTTGTTGAAAGTTTTCAACGCTTAAACGAAACGCGTTCGAATTAAATTGCTAATATGAATTAATAATATTTCTATAAATCGTGACAATACTAATGTTAAAATATCTTTCGAAAAAAAACTCTTTTTCGCATAAAAAAGTGAAAATAATACTTGTTAATTTTATTTATTATTGAAAGGGGGATATTGATTATTAACGTAGCAACACTGACTGCTAAAGGTGGTATTGTTAGCAGGGAGATGAGATTTTTACGGAAGAAGGTTTAGTTATTCTTAGTACTCACGTGAGTTCAAACTTTGTTTCTCTATTAAAGTATGTTTTATTGAGCGTTTAAATAATTGCTGTTGGAATTAATAAAACCGAGTTTTTCTGAATAAAACGATAGATTTATGCTAAATTTTAGAAATATACGTATCATCTTTATGATGCATTAATTTATTCAATGCGGCTAAGTTTACGAACAAATTATGTATTTAAAACTAAAAAGCTCATTTATCCATCTACGATCACAACAACTAATTACTGAGAAATAAGAAAACAGCTTTCTAGATAACTTAAAAAGATAATCTAAAATTAGTATTCCTTTAGCGTTCAGAGCAACGCCCTAAGCTCGTTTCTTTATTTTTTATACCGCACATGCGTCGAAACAGTCTTTATACACATGGAATAATGACGTCACAATTCGGTCATTCATTATCGTCTTTATAATAGAAACTTCCATTAGCACTACAGATTTTTGCGATAAAATATTATTTTATTTCCTTACTCGGATCTTTTGAAATGTATTTTGTAGATTACAATTTTGGATCTTTAAATTGATTACACAAGTGAAATAATATCTTAAACATACATGTTTCATAGTTTAAATAGCAAAACAAATATTATATAGATATAACTGCATATTTAATGTGTTAATTTAAACTGAAGACCAGACCGAATTTTTTTGAATTTTCAGCAGTAATAAAATAATTTTCAACTTATTGAAGAACCATAGAAATATTTTAAAATATAACTGGACATATTTAATTTCTTGTTTATTTCGAGTAATCCAAATAAACTTGCTTATAACTAGCTAACATAACAAGTTGACCAACATTCGACGATTTAGTCCTATCACTTTCCAGTTCTTAAATATTTGTTTACCATTATCAATTTGATACCAGCAAGGGAAAGGGCGAACATTACAAATTAATTTGTAAACACTTTCAAAATGCAAATTGATAGCTATGATTACTGTAACTTTTAAAGTTTAACAAATGTCATGAATGAGAGAGAAACGATACCCATTACTGTGCAGCAATACGTAAACACATTGTATTTAGGACAGAGCCCAGCATTGCTTTGGCTTGAGACCCAGGAGCAGGTTTAAAGAGCTCTTTCATTATATATTAACTCTCACCTCCACCACTCGACCTACAACTACAATAGATAATAAAGTAAACTTACATAGACCTCAAGAAGGGCGACCGCAACCACGACCCTATAATACTAATGTGTACACTGCGCGAAAACCACTGATTAATCTATCGCACTAAAGTTTTATATATTGTCTACACATCACACATGATGCAGCACCTACTGCTGATATTGATAATGTCATTAACAGACTGAATAACGAATTAGGTAAAATCCTTGCTTGGAGTAAATCCTATGGTCTCCATTTAAACGCTTCTAAATCACAAGCAATTATTATTGTCGGTCTTAAGCAATTGCATAAAATTGATGTTAATTCACTACCCCCTATCCGGTTTAGAAACTCTAATATAGAACTTAGCAATTCCGTCAAAAACTTAGGTTTTTTTTTTAGATAATTCCCTATCTTGCTCTGTGCAAGTCTCCGAGGTGAGTAGAAAGATATTTGCAGTCCTTGGTATCTTAAGGCGGTGGAAACATTTTCTACCAGTTAAAATTAAAATTTCTCTAATCAATTCTCTTTTACTCCCCAAACTGGATTACGCCGTTGTTATCCCGATTTAACCGAACAGCAGCTTGATAAACTGGAACGTTTGCTTATCATATGTATTAAATATATCCATGGCTTACGCAAATTTGACCATGTCTCACAGTTTCGAGTTTTGCTGAAATGGTTGACAATCCTTCACTGTTCGCACTGTTTTTTTAATTTATGTATCAAGTATGTATTATCTTATTTAGTTCATGTCATGTTTCTTTCTCTGAGTGTGCAATAAAGATTTTATCTATCTACACATTGGTATACTTGACATAATATAAAAGGAACTACTAACTATGGTTACTAACACAAATCATTTTAATTGTCATTGTTATCTAGTTGCGCCATCTTTTAGGATGAATACAAATATACAGTGAAATGAGATTTAAATAAATAACCATGCTGGTAATTTAGTATGACATTTAACGCCTAACCAATTTTGTTTTTAATTAAAGTGAAGCTGTCAAATAAATTACTTTTTTCTATGAAAATGCGAGCAAAAGTAAATCTTATTATGTTTCAAAACTATTAATACTGTTTAGTAACTTTATTAAAATTACTAGCCGACCCGCGCGATTTCGTTCTCGTGTTGCTCCGCTCCTATGGGTCGTAGCGAAATGTTTAATAGCCTAAGTTACTCCTAGTTACATAAGCTATCTGCCAGTGAAAGTCCCGTCAAAATCAGTCAAGCCATTTCAGAGATTAGCCGGAATAAATAGACAGGCAGACAAAAATTGTAAAAAAAAATGATGTTTTAGTATATGTACCGTGTATCCATATGCACTTAGTAAAAAGCGGTTATTTTAATTATTTGTAATTGTTAAGTAAATATCATTTTGCAGTTATTTCAGGATTATCAAATACGTTAGATATTAATATTGCTACACGTATATTTTATATGGTATGAAGACAACAGTTTCAACTGAAAACGTTACCTGGTCCCGAATTATTTTTAGAAAAAATTGATTTTAGTTTTATCCGATCTCTAAAAAAATAAAACTTCTAATGCTACTTACTGCATATGGCAACAATTTCTACATAATTAAAGACGAACTTAGCATTCATTCGTGCGGGTGCAGGTCTATCGTGTGGAAGAGAGAGGAACTCCGAGCCAGTGACACGGGAGTAGGTTTAAAGGACCCTTTTCCGAAGCACATCAACACTCACCTTCTCCACTCGTGTTACTCTCCCTTCCCAGCCAAATATGGTACGATCCTGTCAACGCAGCTTAGTTACTCGCTTAAGTATAGAATTAACTGCCGTTCTGGACAGGTCTAAGTCTTTCAACAAGTTATAGAGATTTTGCTGGTATACCTCTCGTTCCTACTTCTACAGCGTATAAATAGGTTAGGTTAGGTCAGTTCATAATATTTATTTAGTTATAATATATTATAGGATAATTTCCATTAATATATAATCTTGAACGTTTATAAGTAACTTTATTACATAAGTAAAATATTGAATTTGTACATCACTTTTTTAAACTGTAGACGGCTAAATTAAGTGTCTTTCGCAGTTTAGTCTGATCCTTTTTAGGGTTCCTTAAAAGTAAAAAAGGAATTTATAGGATCACTTCGTTGTCCGTCTGTCCGTCAATGCAATGAAAAGGTATGGCCATTAATCTTGTTACTCATGAAATTATTTAGTACCTTCTCGACCAAGATGATGATCATGAAATTTGTTGAGAAGCAATATGTTTCGTACGTTAAGGAAATAATCCAAAAACCGTAAAATTACAAGAAACATATTTTATTGCAGTTTTAAACTGACTGCGGCCATGTTGATGTATGACAACAGATTTCGTCAGGACACTCGCACTTGGCCGATTAAGTGTCATTGTAATACAAACTGCAACATATATATTGCTCTATCACGACCCTTCAGTGGCCCACTCCTGAGCTGGGTCTCCTCAGAATAAGGAGGGTATTAGGCCATAGTCCACCACGAAGCCCAGTGCGGGTCGGCAGACTTCACACACCTTTGAGAACTTTTTGGGAACTCTCAAGAGTGCAGGTTTCCTCACGATGTTTTCCTTCACCGTTAAAGCAAGTGATATTTTATTGCTTAAAACACACATAACTCAGAGTCAGAGGTGTGTGCCCAGGATCGAACCCGGACCTCCCGAGTAAGACTTGAAGTCTCAACCACTGGGCCATAACTGCTTTTTTTATGTTGCATTATGTTGAACAGGAAACGTAATAAAAAAAAGTATTGATTACCTAATCCATGTTAGTAGCTTTAGAAAGAGTAAATTTTGTATATACTAACAAGGCGGAACTCATTTTAATTTTAGCGCTCTGACACAATACCTATACGTTCTAGAATATCATTATTACTTGTTACTGCGCTATGTAGTCTATTATATATGCTTTATTTATTCATTATTGTATATGGAGTTTTATTTAATTATCCTTGAGTTATGTTTATTTTTAACTGGCATGGATAGGCGACAATATTTTAAGTTAATTTTAAATAATCTAGCGCGAAAACCACTTACATAGAGCAAACAACGTTTTCCACGGGTTTTCAAAATTTTCATTAAAAAGAGAGAGTGGTAGTCTATACGCAGATTAGCAGTATGACGGCTGGACTAGAAAATCCTCCTGAGAGTTATACTTTAGACATAGTCCTTCAGCGTTACTCCCAAGTTACTCGCGATGCAATAATAAATCTTTCCGTCAGGGCGGCGTAATTATTTGGTTTGCTTTTATCTTTACGTTGGCACAATTACCGAATGATATTCAGTTTGTGCCAACTGCTAAAATCGAAAGTTTGTTGGATTAATGTTGCCGACATCATAACTAACAGGCTGCCACACAAATTAGTATTACCAACATCATAATTAACAATAATACGGAAAATGATTTTATCAGATGTTAACTGGATGTATGTTAACTGGATTTCAATATTTTGTTCTAATACTTAATCCATTTCTTAATCATACTTCGGGTTGTTTCTTCAACCGTTTTTAATGCTTTTTAAATTCATTTTATAATAAAATCTGAAGTTAGAACTTTAACTAGATTATAAGAGGAATTGAATCTTTGCCATTCATAACACTACTAATCAAATTACAACTGCAGTAAATCTATTAAAACATCTTTAAAAATATTAAAATAAATAGCGTCTACATAAATAATACATGGTGAACTATTTATGTTTCCTTACATAGTAGGAACAATACTAAACTAATATGGGTATACCAAAAATGGAACATTTATAAAAGGTCCGGTTTTTGTTTACAATACCTAAAAATATGGTCTCATGGCTGTTTAACAAGGTGAAAATAACCATATAAAATGGGTAGGTATGTACATGTTAAATATAAAGTTTTACAATTAAATTTGTAAGATAGAGCGAGAAAGTATAAAAAAAACACAAGGGCTATGTTTCCACCAGAGATGTGTGAGAATGTGCATCGGAATGTGTTTGTTAAGAACTAATAGAATCGATACATTTAATACACTATGCTAGTCTAGGTAATTGAAACGATTGCATTGATTCTTTAGGCTGCGTTTCCACTAGAGATGAGCGAGGATGTTTAGCGAGAAATGTGTTTGAGAACCAATAGGATCGCTTCATTTGACATACTGCCGCACAGAGCGAGGAATTTATACGTAAAGGAATATGTGCGAGAAATGTGTGAAAAATATTTTTTTAATTTGAACTAAAGTTTGACTCAATTCTTCTCCATTCCACCAGAGCCGAGCTAGGCACCCTCGCACTGCTCAGCTCAGCACATGTCTGGTGGAAACGCATCTTAACAAACGCTTCCTTCCCGACTCTTCCTCGCTCATCTTTGGCTGAATAGCAGTCTTAAAATTGTCCTTAGTTTAAAATAACCCATTCAAGTGCTCTTGTAAAAAGGAAAGCAATCTAGAAATAGATTTATTCATGATCTCAATAGTTTCTAGGTTAATAGAACGAATGGCCTTAAATAAGCAACAATAACTATCTACTACTGTTGTTTTACTATGTTTACCGTACAATATGATAATTTAACGTTTATGATACAATTTAGTTTATTAACTAATTTAGATGTTGCATATATGAAATATACATTTATAATATATTACATACGCGACATTATTACAAATAATAATTATTATGGATTTCAACATCTACCTACTCGATTAAGGAAAGTTTCTCCTACAAAATTATTCATTACCAGGATAATTGCTATTAGATATGGTTTCATATTTAAAAACATAGTATAAAACAAAGTCACTTCACGCTGTCTGTCTTTAAAACTATGCAACGGATTTTGATGTGAAACGCTGGCTGAACCCTACGAGATAGATCAAAAGAATGTACTATAGTATTGTACACCTTAAAAAGGTCTACAAAAAGTCCTCGATGGTATATGTCTATCTCTTAAGGATAAACCCACAATAACCATTTTTTATCGTTTACTTTTTACGAGAAATAATGGCTTATATATTAAGCGATTTTAAACAATCAACATTATTCCGTATCCAATTAGGTACCTTAAATACATTGTGCGTTTTATATAGATCAATATGGCCCTTTACAGCATGAAGTTTAATTTAATATTTTCGAAGATATTACAGATTTAAAATGCAGGGACATACAGGTTACGGCTAAATAAACGTGTTAAATTGCACCCGGGCGAAGCCGGGACGGATCGACTAATCCTACTAATATTATAAACGCGAAAGTTTGTAAGAATGTATGGATGTATGTTTGTTACTCTTTCAAGCAAAAACTACTGAATGGATTTTGATGAAACTTTACAATAATTTAGCTTACACATCAGAATAACACATAGGCTATAATTTATAATGATATAGCTAGTTTAAAATAACATTGAAATCGATTTGAATATAGAGGAATATTTCGTCTAGAAAATGGTCAAAAACGAATTGTAAGTTTAATATTCATGATGCAAATGCGGAAGGAAGTAGTCTGACAATAGTTGCTACAATTTGTTTACAGTTTTTATACTAATAAACATAATCATTAACTGTGTGAAAAGTTACAATAGAAAACAATCGCCGATCTTGATAATGTTACTCTATTTGAAGTTTCTGCGAAGGAGGCCAAGTGCTGCAACGGTGTAAATCGACCAATTATACTTGCACTTTGTTGTTACTTCAAACTAGTAGTATACCTATTGTGAAAATGTTTAAGAAGTGTAACAAGTACGAAATAATATTTTTGCTTACTATAAAGAGTCTCTTCCTAATGTTTGCCATGTGCCTAAAGTTTTCTTCGGTCTTTTACAAAGCCCCGATGCAGCTACGGTGCAGCGAGATAATATCCAGTGTCTTAACAAACTGACCTTAAAAACAACTTAATCCTTAATATACCTATACTGAACTATACCTACCTATACTGAAAATCATATCGGAAGCTCGTTTTCAAGACTCTAAGATCATTAAGTATAATTTCATTTTTAGTATAAACTAAATTATATACGAGTTACTTTGATATCAATTTAGAAGCTGTTAACTACTCAACGCTGAAATCTCACCAAGATTTGCGAGAAGTGGACGATCCGAAATTAATATTGGATAATACAGCTCACTCTAATCTGGTTCAGGTGGACAATGAGACCAATTAACCAAGACCCATGCGTTTCACTTAGCTAATGCAGCTAATTTACCGTTACACAGTTCAGTGGAAACTGGTGAACTATACAATGATACTGCAACTGTGATAATGACTGTAATGTTGCATCATTGGTTTGTTCAATTGTTTGATGTTAGCGTAACTTGTCATTGACATTCGATAAGTATTTTAGTAATATGCCGTGTTTTTCTAAGTGGCATATTTTCTTTATCTAGATAGTGTATATCAGAAAAATTGTCGTCTTGTTTTCATATCAAAAGTCACTTCCGAATTTTTCAAATGCTTTTATTTTACTTTTGACTTTTATTCCTCGTAAAGTATATATAATTTTTTTTTCAATACATTATATAGGGTTATAATCCCTATTTCTCAGAAACTAAAAACGAAATATTGCTATGTCTATCTATACAACATAGATTGATTTTTCTTTCACAGGTGGAATAAAAGTAATCTTATTCAATTGCTAATGAAAAACTCCTCTATTATCTTACTTTCCTATTTATCTTACTTTCGAAGGAAAATACAAAGTTTTTCGCTGATGGAGTGATGTAATTGAAAAAGTTTAGTTCCTCAGTTGATAAATTATTTGACGAAGAAATCAGGGGAGATATTAGAAAATTGCAGACGTAAATACGATACAAAGCTATTTGATTAATAAACAATAATTAGGTACAATTTTTAATATTCGTAAGGTATAGTTTTGTTAATAAAACTTAGACTAATTACAAATTTATCTTTCTTAAGTCTTTAAAAGCCGCAATTATAAATTCCGGAGTAAAACTTTCACACTTTGAATTATACTTTTCTCTCTGAAACATCGCAAAGGTATCCTATTAATTCTTAATGAACACTACGACACTTTTGAGAAGGCAACTTGCAAAAGGTTGGTGACAAAACTCATCAAGATAATTTCAAGCCAAGTAATAATTCATTAGAAGCGACATGGTAAATCGGGGTCAGTGGCTACTAGTAAAGGCATAGACTTAGCCATTCGACTTGAAGTAAATCTTTTGACGCCTTTGAAACCTTAACATGTGTGTACAAACTATATTTAATACTAAGCAACACGAGCTACTTCTTTCGCATTTTTTATTAGCCCATTGCCTTCAACGATAAATAGGCGTATCTGTTAGCAACACTGTTTATAAAGTAGTAGTAGCGGGTAGGTTATATTATATTATGTTAAGTGTACCGTCGTGTAGACAATGTATAACCTTTAGTGCGATAGATTAGACTCAGTCTCTCTGGTGTTTCCACGCAGTGTACATGGAAGGTAGTGTTGCGGTTAAGGTCACCCTTATTGAGGTCCACGTAAGTTTACTTTAGTATCTATTGTAGTTAGCGAGGTAGAGTGGTGGAGGTGAGAGTTAATATCTCAAGCCTCAGACAGACTCCGTATAAATTGAATGTGTATACGTATTGCTGTACAGTAATGGATATCATATCTCACTTATTCTATGACACTACACTAAAATAATTTTTCAATTCGAACCAGTAGTTCCTAAGGTTAGAGCGTTTAACCAAATAAACCTATCAGCTTCATTATAATAAAATTGAATAGTGAGTTTAAGTATTAAGTTTAAGTAACATGTATAATAATATATTTTTATAACGCTTTGATTAAATCTGAATATTACCCACTGATAGTGGTAATATTACCCATGAGGATTCTAAAACTTCGCAATTATGTTTTCCAATAATCCAATTCTAACGTGTAATGAACCGTTGTACTGTGGTTCCGTGAACATTAACTAAAAATCAGTGTTACTAGATCAGTGAATTATCAGTTTCGTATTATCCAATATTGAAAACCAAATTCTATAGTTATATAATCAATGATCTATGAAATATGAATAGTTATGAATCACCCATTGCTGTTTTAAAATCCATTGCGGTTAAGGTTAACCTAACCTTTGGATTAAACAGAGAACCTGGGTAGTGGAGGCGAGTGTTTCAATTGAATAAAAGACGTCCTTAAGCCTACACCTTGGTCACGAGTCCAAGGCACTGCTAAGGTTCCTGTCGTAATTGTAGGAGATGATGATATTTAGTTATTTATCGGTTCAGTAGCAGTACCTATGTTGCGTTTACCCAATAGTCCATTCAATATCACCAGCTCTTAATGTTTTCAATATAGGGGATATATCCTTCGCTTTCTCATTATTTATATTTTAATACGCTTTTATTAGATTCATACGTATGTTAGTATGTATGTAACAGATCTTTGAACATGATTTTGACCCCCTTCAAAACGTCGGATTATCTCGAAATTTGGCATACTTATTAAGGATCCTTACTAGGATAATCAGGATTAGCGATTTTTTGTTTTCCTGAGACCGGAGTGTCTTCGTCAAGACCAAGAAGGGAAACTACCAGGCGCGCCGATCACCTATTTCTCGGATAAGTTACCGACTGATTCAGATGAAAATTTCGAGGGTTTTTTTTTACAATAAAATCATTTTTTCTTACACTATTTTTAATTCAAATTTATTTTCTATTTTTTAGTTGGATTTTCTATAAAAGCGTATTTTTTAGTTTTTTTAAACTATTATTTTTTAAGAAGAGGTGAGAATTTTCAATATGAAATTAAATATTTTAGCGCTGTGGGAGTAAAGAGTTCTAAGATATGACACGTTAAGTAATAACCAATAAACTGTGGGTTTAACAGTGACGCAGCTGCAGACCCTAGATTTATTTCATACCACAATGAACACTTAATGCAATCTCTACTTGTAATGGCTTCGGATATTTTCTAAAGTTTCTGGAATCTGATTACAAATAAGTGGTTTATATAACAGTCAAAAACTATATGGAAGGACCTAGGAGAATCCTAATTTCGTGATTTTATATGTCGCAAAGACCAGGAACAGTTTGCCTTCTGATGTATATTACATGTCGCTATACAGTAAAAGGTATCGAAACATCCATCGAATGATTGATTGATAAATAATTTTCAAATTCTTTTGTACTATTTTTATAGAAATAAATACTCGAAGGAAGGGGTTCGAAGAGTCCCAACTCAGTTTATCAATTGAGCTCCTTTATTGCAACTCTTGATTTAAATTACCAAAGGAATCGCTAATTAATGAAGAGTCTATTTACAATTCTGAACAAAATACTTTGATTCTAACATCTGAACTTAACTTGAAAGGTTAATTGTAGAAGCTGAACTTTAGACAGTTTGTTTTACTTTTTCTTATACCGAATTTATATAATTATAGTCCTACTTATATTATAAATGCGAGTTAGTATGTACGTATAATTCGATATTTATTACTCAATTCCACAAAAACTATGATCTTGGATTACGAATAGACTATTTTTAACGCTAGTCCTGCGGAATAGAAGAGAGTTTCGAACATTAAGAATTCAAAGTATTTTATTATTGTATATTTAATATATTGTATACAGATGTTCTATAAAATTGAAAAAAAAAATATATAGAATGTACATCCAGGAAATAACATTAGTCTTTGCGGTATATATGATTATTCATAATTATTATTATATTTATCTGAAGTAGATTGAATGAATGAGTGTGCATGAGAGATTGAATGAGTCTGTTAGTTATTAAATTATATTGAGTGTAATTAGTATTTTATAATAATAATTTTAAACTGAAACAGTTTGAATTTTTGTGTAAGAGTTTTTCATAGTATACTGTGCGTAAATAAATATTGTCCTTTTGAGTCTAAAATTAAAAGTATTTTACTTATATATTAAGGTATAAATATATCTGTATTCTGTATATAATACACGTATCCCAGAAGCACTCGGATAATGTAATGGACAAGATCCAACGGAGTGAGGTGACCGCGAACACTTCACACTCCACCGCATCGTTATCACAATCGATTTACTTCGTCGCCATTTTTATGAAAGCAATGAGAAAACTATTTTAGGACCTTTATTTTTAATACTTTCTTTTTAACTCACTTCTGTGCAAAGGATTAGTCCGCTGTATATTTTGATAAACACTTGCCTTTTTAAAGTTTTGACCAAATTCCACAATGCATGTGTGCAGATTAGATTATCCCTGGCTCCAGGAACATGACACCTGGTTTTGGAAAATTTTGACTTTTTTTTGTGATTCTTATCCATTTTCGTTTGTAGTTGTATGTAGTAAAAAAAATTTCGTTTGTAGTAATTTCAAAAAAAAAATTATGAAACTTCAAAAAATCGCAGCCCCCGACTTTGATAAAATTTAAATTTAGCGATTGGTATTTATAGAAGATCGTTTGTAGTTGTTTGTAGTGAAAAAATTTTTGTTAGTTTGTATTGGAAAAAAAAATTACAAAAAAAAAATTTTGTTTTCCAAAATTTTTTAATTTTTTTTTTCATATTATAGAAAATATTGAAAATGTCTATTCAACTAAAAATTACTACAAATGACAAGAAAGGTTCTATCTTCAAATACCAAACGAAAGAGACCTCTCTGAGTCTCTACGTTCAACTACACACCACTACAATCGAAATAAACACTTGTATATTAAAATACTAACAACTACAAACGAAATAGAAGCTTGTATCTTCAATAACTGACTACTACAAACGAAATAGAAGCTTGTATCTTCAATAACTGACTACTACAAACGAAATAGACATCTCTATCTTCAATAACTGACTACTACAAACGAAATAGACATCTCTATCTTCAATAACTGACTACTACAAACGAAATAGAAGCTTGTATCTTCAATAACTGACTACTACAAACGAAATAGAAGCTTGTATCTTCAATAACTGACTACTACAAACGAAATAGAAGGTTGTATCTTCAATAACTGACTACTACAAACGAAATAGACATCTCTATCTTCACTAACTGACTACTACATACGAAATAGAAGCTTGTATCTTCAATAACTGACTACTACAAACGAAATAGACATCTCTATCTTCAATAACTGACTACTACAAACGAAATAGAAGCTTGTATCTTCAATAACTGACTACTACAAACGAAATAGACATCTCTATCTTCACTAACTGACTTCTACAAACGAAATAGAAGCTTGTATCTTCAATAACTGACTACTACAAACGAAATAGACATCTCTATCTTCAATAACTGACTACTACAAACGAAATAGACATCTCTATCTTCAATAACTGACTACTACAAACGAAATAGAAGCTTGTATCTTCAATAACTGACTACTACAAACGACTATTGAAGATACAAGCTTGTATTTAGAGATGTCTATTTCGTTTGTAGTAGTCAGTTATTGAAGATACAAGCTTCTATTTCGTTTGTAGAAGTCAGTTAGTGAAGATAGAGATGTCTATTTCGTTTGTAGTAGTCAGTAGTAGTTAGTAGTAGTCAGTTATTGAAGATAGAGATGTCTATTTCGTTTGTAGTAGTCAGTTATTGAAGATAGAGATGTCTATTTCGTTTGTAGTAGTCAGTTATTGAAGATAGAGATATCTATTTCGTTTGTAGTAGTCAGTTATTGAAGATACAAGCTTCTATTTCGTTTGTAGTAGTCAGTTATTGAAGATACACGCTTCTATTTCGTTTGTAGTAGTCAGTTATTGAAGATACACGCTTCTATTTCGTTTGTAGTAGTCAGTTATTGAAGATAGAGATGTCTAATTTGTTTGTAGTAGTCAGTTATTGAAGATAGAGATGTCTAATTTGTTTGTAGTAGTCAGTTATTCAAGATAGAGATGTCTAATTTGTTTGTATTAGTCAGTTATTGAAGATAGAGATGTCTATTTCGTTTGTAGTAGTCAGTTATTGAAGATACAAGCTTCAATTTCGTATGTAGTAGTCAGTTATTGAAGATAGAGATGTCTATTTCGTTTGTAGTAGTCAGTTATTGAAAATACACGCTTCTATTTCGTTTGTAGTAGTCAGTTATTGAAGATACACGCTTCTATTTCGTTTGTAGTAGTCAGTTATTGAAGATAGAGATGTCTAATTTGTTTGTAGTAGTCAGTTATTGAAGATAGAGATGTCTAATTTGTTTGTAGTAGTCAGTTATTGAAGATAGAGATGTATATTTCGTTTGTAGTAGTCAGTTATTCAAGATAGAGATGTCTAATTTGTTTGTAGTAGTAAGTTATTGAAGATAGAGATGTCTATTTCGTTTGTAGTAGTCAGTTATTGAAGATACAAGCTTCAATTTCGTATGTAGTAGTCAGTTATTGAAGATAGAGATGTCTATTTCGTTTGTAGTAGTCAGTTATTGAAAATACAAGCTTCTATTTCGTTTGTAGTAGTCAGTTATTGAAGATAGAGATGTCTATTTCGTTTGTAGTAGTCAGTTATTGAAGATAGAGATGTCTAATTCGTTTGTAGTAGTAAGTTATTGAAGATACAAGCTTCTATTTCGTTTGTAGTAGTCATTTTTTGAAAATACAAGCTTCTATTTCGTTTGTAGTAGTCAGGTTTTGAACATACATGCTTCTATTTCGTTTGTAGTAGTCAGTTATTGAAGATACAAGCTTCTATTTCGTTTGTAGTAGTCAGTTATTGAAGATACAAGCTTCTATTTCGTTTGTAGTAGTCAGTTATTGAAGATACAAGCGTCTATTTCGTTTGTAGTAGTCAGTTATTGAAGATACAAGCTTCTATTTCGTTTGTAGTAGTCAGTTATTGAAGATACAAGCGTCTATTTCGTTTGTAGTAGTCAGTTATTGAAGATAGAGATGTCTATTTCGTTTGTAGTAGTCAGTTATTGAAGATACAAGCGTCTATTTCGTTTGTAGTAGTCAGTTATTGAAGATACAAGCGTCTATTTCGTTTGTAGTAGTCAGTTATTGAAGATACAAGCTTCTATTTCGTTTGTAGTAGTCAGTTATTGAAGATACAAGCTTCTATTTCGTTTGTAGTAGTCAGTTATTGAAGATACAAGATTCTATTTCGTTTGTAGTAGTCAGTATTTGAAGATACAAGCTTCTATTTCATTTGTAGTAGTCAGTTATTGAAAATACAAGCTTCTATTTCGTTTGTAGTAGTCAGTTTTTGAAATTACAAGCGTCTATTTCGTTTGTAGTAGTCAGTTCTTGAAAATACAAGCTTCTATTTCATTTGTAGTTATTGGTTTTTGGAAATACTAGCGTTTATTTCGTTTGTAGTAGTCAGTTCTTGAAAATACAAGGTTCTATTTCGTTTGTAGTAGTCAGGTTTTGAAGATACAAGCGTCTATTTCGTTTGTAGTAGTCAGTATTTGAAGATACAAGCGTCTATTTCGTTTGTAGTAGTCAGTTCTTGAAAATACAAGCTTCTATTTCATTTGTAGTTATTGGTTTTTGGAAATACTAGCGTTTATTTCGTTTGTAGTAGTCAGTTCTTGAAAATACAAGGTTCTATTTCGTTTGTAGTAGTCAGTATTTGAAGATACAAGCGTTTATTTCGTTTGTAGTAGTCAGTTTTTGAAAATACAAGCTTCTATTTCGTTTGTAGTAGTCAGTTTTTGAAGATACAAGCGTCTATTTCGTTTGTTGTCAGTTATTGAAGATACAAGCGTCTATTTCGTTTGTAGTAGTCAGTTCTTGAAAATACAAGCTTCTATTTCATTTGTAGTTATTGGTTTTTGGAAATACTAGCGTTTATTTCGTTTGTAGTAGTCAGTTCTTGAAAATACAAGGTTCTATTTCGTTTGTAGTAGTCAGGTTTTGAAGATACAAGCGTCTATTTCGTTTGTAGTAGTCAGGTTTTGAAGATACAAGCGTCTATTTCGTTTGTAGTAGTCAGTTCTTGAAAATACAAGCTTCTATTTCATTTGTAGTTATTGGTTTTTGGAAATACTAGCGTTTATTTCGTTTGTAGTAGTCAGTTCTTGAAAATACAAGGTTCTATTTCGTTTGTAGTAGTCAGGTTTTGAAGATACAAGCGTCTATTTCGTTTGTAGTAGTCAGGTTTTGAAGATACAAGCGTCTATTTCGTTTGTAGTAGTCAGTTCTTGAAAATACAAGCTTCTATTTCATTTGTAGTTATTGGTTTTTGGAAATACTAGCGTTTATTTCGTTTGTAGTAGTCAGTTCTTGAAAATACAAGGTTCTATTTCGTTTGTAGTAGTCAGGTTTTGAAGATACAAGCGTCTATTTCGTTTGTAGTAGTCAGGTTTTGAAGATACAAGCGTCTATTTCGTTTGTAGTAGTCAGTTCTTGAAAATACAAGCTTCTATTTCATTTGTAGTTATTGGTTTTTGGAAATACTAGCGTTTATTTCGTTTGTAGTAGTCAGTATTTGAAGATACAAGCTTCTATTTCGTTTGTAGTAGTCAGTATTTGAAGATACAAGCGTCTATTTCGTTTGTAGTAGTCAGTATTTGAAGATACAAGCGTCTATTTCGTTTGTAGTAGTCAGTATTTGAAGATACAAGCTTTCATTTTGTTCGTTTTTAGTTATTTGTTGTTTAATGTACATTTTCTGTTTTTCTATACCGGTATCTGACGTTTGTTAAATAAATAATTTTAAAAAAATTGAAAAATATTTTGAAAAAAAAATTTTTTTTTTCTTTAAAACTTTTTTTCTTGATTACTACAAACAAATTTTTTTTTGCTACAAACAACTACAAACGATCCTCTATACATACCAATCGCAAAATTTAAATTTCATTAAAGTCGGGGGATGCGATTTTTTTGAAGTGTCATAATTTTTTTTTTAAATTACTACAAACGAAATTTTTTTTACTACATACAACTACAAACGAAAATGTATAAGAATCACAAAAAAAAGACAAGATTTTTCAAAATTGGGTGTCAAGTTCACATAGCCATTATCCCTTATCATTTATTTAGATTATAGGTAGCAGAAGATAAGATACGAAATTTCATTTTTTTCATTAATATTCATATTATTGAAAGAAAATGAAACTAAACTATAAAATATAGTATTAATACCAATCAAAAACTTTTTTGATTAGTGTTATTGAAACAGTTTTTAAATATTATTTTGATAATGTTAAAAACATATTTTATGAATAATATTGATTTTAAACAATTTAACTCTAAGAGTGACTTTTCTTTTGAAATCTTACACTACGGACAGAAAAATGCTTTGATGTAATACATATAATAATACAATAAATGCACCTAATAATGTGAAAAAACAGCAAATATAAAATAGCTAGTAACATTCGTGCTCAGGTTTAAAAATGTTAAAGTTGTTCGAGTCTGAGTCGAGGAAATAAAAAGAACTGTAAAATACCTCACTTGACTTAGTTTTAAGCTCTTGGAGCCTTTTGTACAATCATCATATTGAGGTGATTCCACTACCTGACTTACTTACTTTCTAGCTTTTGAAATTTGCTCATAAATTCTTAGGGTAAATAAGTTTTAATGCTTAGGTACATTCTAGTGTTAACGAATACCATTATAGTTATATAAAATTCTTTCCATAAAGTTTGAGGAGATAAGATCTTGAAATTTTAATAGTCTAAACTGGTGAAAGCTGAAGTAAAATATTGTTATTTCGCCCCGCTTTTAGGTTTCGGTATTTTGTTTAACTGATTCAAACTGTGACATAACATACATGTTAGAGTTTCCTGTTATGTGTGTCTATAGTGCTGGAAATTAATTTTAAATGCATTACGGGGAGAGAAACCTAAGCAGTGCCTTGGACTTGTGCCCGAGGTGTAGGCTTAAGGACGTCTTTTAACAGCATTCCAGCACTCACCTCCACTGCTCAGGCTCTCTATTAAACCCAAGATTAAACTTACATAAACCTAACCTAACACAAGCCGTGGCATATACAATGTAAAGTACTCACGTGACCTTAATCGGGCAGCACTCCAGCGTTAACAACACTGCACTGTACTTAACACTATCTAGAGACTACTTTACTCTTTGAGAGACCATCACGACTGCAGTCCGACTGTCAACGGTATATAAAGAGTAAAGACTGTCAAAAACATTTTAAATTTAGGACTAATATCATGCTTGATTTTTTTGTATAGCATAATTCTAGTAATAAGCACTAAACGTCATTGTTACATTTTTATATATAAATATTTCCTATCAGTACATAAACTGTAATACAAAGCAAAGTACTATATACAATCTAAATGAACAGCTAATTACTCTTTGATTATAAATTAATCTAGCGCTCATTAACTGTTTCATACCTCATATTTGTACAATCCGCTGGTTTAGAATAATGTTGTTTACTCGTATGCCTGTAGGCTGTAACTACTGAATTTGACTTCGGCTGTACTCGTTCTACAATCATTATATTTTTCACAATGCGAAGGCTGACAATAAGTCTAATATAATAAATTTAAAAAAATCTAACAATAACACGCGCAAATATCCTGGATAATCTTGACAACAACCATTGTAGAGTTAAGTCTACATCAACATTTTTAGAAATATTTTAAAGTTAGGATAACTTTAAACTTTCGCTGTTATGTAAATGAACTTTATATAATTTTAGTTAAATTCTTCTGATAATTGATTAAATTAAACTGTTTTGTAGAATGAGTAAGTGTGAAATTAGATATACTCTGGCCGCTTTTTAACCAACCATGAATAATCGTTGAATGCCGTAAGATGTGTTTCAAGGTTAGTTATAACATTAGGTCTGCCCTTCTTCATTCATTTATAACTACTCTACAAAAATATTTATTATGTACTAAGATGAACTCGGAAGTTTATATGAGGACTAGAATCTAACAAGTATTTTCTAAGAATAGAGTTAAGTAACAAATGTTTAAGGAGGCTAAGTTCCACTTCAGGATGTTGCCGATGTTTGAAATGATCATCTATATTATGATGAAATAAAGGAACTACATCATTTGGTATGGAATAGGTGCACCTTTTCATTTTACTATCGCTACGTTATCATTGCATACATTATTTGATAATGTGCACATAGATAACTTTAATTGGTAGGCATAATCATTACTTACGTCAAACCAAATTATTTCATATAATTTAAAAGATTAGGTAGGTAAGACAAACCGTATTAAATTGTATACTCATTGTTGATTTAATCGTATAATACATACAGTTAATTGACACATAAAACCTGGTATTATTGACTCGTGCGCAGGATCAATTAACTTTGAAAACAGAGACAATGCCTTATTGTTTGATGTTTATTATCATTAATACAATCTTGTGGTCATCTACAAAATTACTTAGATGTTTTACTTATAGCTATATCTAAATATTTTGATAGATTTAACTTTTAACTAAAAAAATCAATAATAAATTATCCAAATCGACTGTGAATCGATTCAATGATTCGCTTTTTCTGAATTAAATTAACGGACTCACGGATTGAAACCTAGGAAATAATAGAATGTTAATTGTATAACGGATTATTATTTTTTTCTCGTTTCTAATAATAATAATATTAAATGGCCTAGTCTTTCATGATATTTTATTTAGAAAAAATTTTGGTCAGTGAATTATCCAAGTAGTGTAAAATAGTTTTACAAGTAATTTCATAGAGAGAATATTGACAATCGTAATGAAATTGTAAATTTAACAAAGGTCTCCGTATAAAGAATGAGTTTAAGTTATTTTAGTTATGATCATTAAAATTGTGAGTTGCTCTTTAAACATGCAATTGGATCACAAGATTTTTCAAAGTACTAAAACTATACAGTATTGCTTATACAAAATAGATTAGATTGACACCAAAAATAAAATAAACCTAATGCTCAATATATTTATACACTTCCTGGCAAATTTTTAACTCAAACTTATTCAGAAAAAGGTCAACTTAGTCATGAATCTAATTAAAATCACAATATAAAATTGATTTAGCACCAGTCTCGCGAAATGATCAAATCTAAACTCTCCGTTGGTAGACCCATATTTAGATGGACCGCTCCCACCGGTTGATCTCGTGAGTATAAGTCATCTGTAATAATAATTCGTAAATGTCGAAAGTTAAAACAAACTTGCCTTTAAGGACTATTATTCTACCAAATTTCATTGTTTTCATTGACTTTCGAGTTTCGTAGAAACGTATCTGTTTTTCTTATTGATATAGGCGAATATCATTTGAATAATTGTAACTTATAGTAGATCAAATCAAGCGTAATTTGCTAAGGTTCTTTCAGAAACAACATTGTTAAGTTATTTAGATTCGGCATATCATTACAAAAACATATCATAATAACCATCAAAAGAATCCACCCAAAAAAATGAGTGGTCTAATTATCGGCTTTAATTGAATAACTATTATAAACAGGATCTAGACACACAGTCCTATACAGAATTACGATCAAAAAGGTCGACAATTTCACTAGAAATGCTATTATGTATTCAGTATGCTTCTTTATCTGTACTCAAATTCGCAGTGCCCCATTTTCATTTAAAAGACCACTCAGATGATCAAATGGGCTGAGATTTGGTTAGTAATATATATTTTGACTGATTGTATATTTAAACTAGTTCTTACATTCGAACCACCCTAGCTTTGCGTGGGTGCAATTTACCAAGTATATAGATATCTAGATTTATCAAAGAACATTCAATCTGTAATATATTATTGCTAAATTAAAATATTCAGACGCTTACGAAAGTAAACATACTTATTATATTATTATCCGGCAGGAACTTTGAATTTTTCCGGGATAAAAAGTATGTGATAATCCAGATTTTAAAATATCAGTTCTAAAATTTAAATTAAGATTAATGTTGCTAGTATAAAACCTTCTCTTTTCAATATTCAATAGACCGATTTCAAAGCAGCGTTAAGCAGTCGTCGAATTAACTGCTATAATTTTGTTTTATTTTTTAATATTTAGAATTAACATTAGATTGAACGTAAAGTAATATTAACGAAAACGTCAAAACTAAGTTTCAACCCTCATACAAAAATAAACCTCACGTTATCTGGTCTAATTCGATCGGCGCGCGCGCATCCAATGCACTTGACAGATGAGTCATGGGCAGGGCCACTGCACTCGTATAAGAGCTTATACTGATTTGTGTTTTGATAATATTAAGATATCTCAATTTTATTTCAGATCTTTAGAGCTATTAATAGAAGATATTTAATAATTAAGAAAATGAAATCAATTACATATCTACACTATTACATAGAGAGGAAAGATTTGATTGTTTGTATGTTTGTTTGTTGCGAACAGGCTCGAAAAGTACTGAACCGATTTTAAAAATTCTTTCACCGATAGAAAGCTACATCCTTTCCGGGTAACATAGGCCATGTGGTGTTGCCATAAATATTCTAATTAAAAAGATATGGCCATTTAAGTGCCATAACCTGATCATTTTGTAAATTGAATTTGAAATTGGGTTTCTCAGGAAATACTAATCCGATTTTAATTTTTTTTTCACAGATAGAAAACTACACTTTTCGTGAGTGACAAAGGTGATTCAGTGATGCCATATACATTTTTTAATTAAACGAATACGGCAATTTTGTCATTACCAATCTGATTTTAAAAATTCTTTCGCTGATAGAAAACTATACTTTTCGTGAGTGACAAAGGTGATTCAGTGTTGCCATATACATTTTTTAATTAAACGAATATGGCCATTTTGTCGTTACCAATCTGATTTTAAAAAATCTTTTGCTGATAGAAAACTATACTTTTCGTGAGTGACAAAGCTGATTTAGTGTTGCCATACACACTTTTTTAATTAACAGAACATGGCCGGCCGTTTTGTTACTAAAGATCCGATTTTAAAAATTCTTTCACTGAGGAAGTCTATAATATTTCTGTCTCTTTTCCTCTTATGTACTATCATTATCTCCCATCCTCTCTCTTTTTTTCTCTCTTTAATAGGTATTTATCTTTATCTCTGTTCAGAATGGTCAGTCTCTATTCGGTTTTTGTTTTTCGAGAGTCTTTCCCTCTCCTTTATTTTTATTTTCGTACATACATATATTCTTAATTAAACATATACTTTAACGTAGACAAAGTCACGGTAGTCGACTAGTAGTAGTAGTTTATAAATAAGTATTAATCGCTAAATGTGTTGTTAAACGCAAAATTCCAGGAAGGCTGGACCTGTTTTTAAATGATTGTTTTCACGTATTCGTTAAACTCTTAGGAAGAGATAAATTTAACCTGATAGCTGACAATATTAGGTGCCAATCCTAGCGTGATCTGAGATCGATTAAAGTTGGGTAGGTAAAATATTTGTATTGAACTTTGTGGACTTGAACGTGAACTAGATAACTAAATCGAAATGAAGGCGGGCTAGCTAGTACTTATTAACCTTAAAGTAGACCGTAACATAAACATATAAGATACTAGGGGCCCGTCCCGGCTTTGCACGGGTGGATAATTTTTTTTTAACATTTTGGCTCTCCCGCATTCTGTCGCTCCCTCTATCGCCGCGTTACTCGCTGCGCTGCGAGGCACTCCACACCGCGTCCGCGACCCGTCAGGGATTATTTTTTATTTATCTTGATATTTTTATTTCGTAATATCTTTTGACTGGAATGTCCGATTTTAATAATTCAAAAAGTATTTTACAGGTATTGAAACAGTCTTGAATACGAAATAATTTATTTGGATAAGGATTAATACAAAGTTATAGAAAACATGGTCTGATTTTGATTGGCATTTTTATCAACTTTTAAAATGTAAAAAAGTAGTTATAGTGACATAACTATAATAGTTGGACATATGGTCTCGCGGAGTTTTTTGTAGATATTGATACGTTCTATAATATTGTAGAACATTTCTTTGTTCTATCATCAATACTTTTTGCAGCGCATGCGATGAAAGATATTTTATGGCTAATTTTTTTGCACCTTGGGTTGGTTTTAGTGAGATTTCCTGAGGATCTCTAATTTTTTCTTTTAATAAATATAGCCTATGTTACTCAGGGATAATGTAGCTTTCTAATGGTGAAAGAATTTTTGAAATCGGTCCAGTAGTTTTTATGTTTATTCGTTACATACAAAAATACAAATCTTACTTCTTTATAATATTAGTATAGATATAGATTAAAGTTTTACAAAAACCAACGTAAATTTTAGCTTCGTTGAACACAAAACTCAACTCAGAATTCTTCCAAGAATCAAACACATCTCTTCTTGTTTTATTTAATAGGTAAATTTATTTAATTTAATATATTAAAATTATTAGTATAAAATAGTAAATTTATTTTTATTACGTATTTACTCTATAGATTTTAACAATTTTGTCATTTTGAGCGATTCTAAAAGTGTGATCCAACATTTAGCTTCCTAACATTTAGTGTTCCTCGACTTATCGAGGTCTACCTGTAGCTTATGAAATAATCAAATTGATATTAAATCTCTTTTCGCAAAACAAGAGGGTTATAATTTAGTGGATTCCGTCGCATGTTATGATTAGTGGAAACGATAAAGTCGACAGATTGGCAAATGAGGCTTTTTGAGAGGAATTTATGAAGGCATCATACTACCAGTTAGACCTTTCTACAGTGACTATATTCGTCAGTTAAAATAAAATGTACTGAGTTGTGGAAGGAGTATTTTGATCTACGCTCGAGAGAGAAGGGTATTTGGTATCGCACAATATAATCAGAACCTGTAACATCTTGGATAAGCAACTGTTCCTTTTCTAGGAGAATGTTAGTGGATATGATGAGGATTCGTACTGGACACACTCCTTTGAATAAATTCGCATACTTGATGGGCAAAGTTCCGTCCCCTAATTGTTCTGCGTGCGACATGGTGGAAGATACATACCGCATTTTATTTCAGTGTATTCGGAACGAATCATTAAGATGGGAAATATTTTCTCAATTCCCAATATTACGGGAATTGGATGGGTGTAACATTGCAGTGGCCGATCCTTTGTCCGAGGAGGCCAAGGCATTGTTGCGGCTGGCTGGAAAATTTCTCCCACGAAGATGAACTTTACAAAATAAGTTTTAGATTAAGGTTTTTTTGTAATGATAAAATTTTTCTTCGAATGTCATTTGTTTCCTTACTGAGCGACGTAGTCTTTAGGAAGCCAAGCCCCTCAAATAAAAAGTAAAAAAAAAATTTAAATACGTTTGTACCGAATTCTGCTAAGCTAAACTCGCCTAATTTTCTTCCTTTATTCTTAATTAGTTATTATTTTAGATGTTTCCACTGAACTTTTAGCGTTGAGATAAACAAAAATGTACTGTCTGCATTACTATGATCATGTTATCATATAAAAATATTCATATTATAATCGATGGAAATCTGTGAAGTATTCGACAATATTAATCTAATACTTCAGACACCGTTATAGGTATGAAGTGTAGGCTCAAAATGTCTTTTTTCATTCTGAGTGTTCGATAGGTCGCCATTATGAATGAATTTTAAATATGTCAATGTCATGATCTTTTCAGATTGCAGTCTGCTCATATCTAACCTGTAATAAAGTAAAACATTTACAAAATTTATTTCATTTATCCTCCATATTCCAACTTACAAAATAAGGCCACAATATCTCACCAGAGAAGAAAATTAGCTTTCTTTGAATGTTAGATACAAAGCAGTAGTTTTATTTGTGTACAGTTGTTAGAGAAATAGGAGTAAATGATAGTAGTTATTTTCTTTTCGCTTCAGTCCGTTTAAATCTTCTTTACCTTTTAGCACTTTTTGTTAAACTGATATAAAAAGTTTAAGAATGATTTTAAGGGTATGCTTAGAGCGATTAAACTTATTTGTGCCATATACCACTAAGCTGCCGTTTTACTTAGTTTTGCTCGCATCAGATCACTTCCTCATATTATGGCCAATTTAAATATACACAATTTGGAAGACCAAAAACAGACAACCCAGATTTTAGCCAATGTCATCCTAAAATTATTCTCTAAATGTATCCGCTGTACTGCACAGACCATAGACCCCCTATGACATCTCATCTGTCTGATGTCTTTTAGACATCTCATCGATCCTCGGTTCTTTTATAATTTATGTGGACCTCTGGCAACTCGTCATCGAGTCTTAGGGGTTGATATATACAACTTTTGGAATCAGTGACCTAGAGGCTATGTAAATACAAAAAACAGCTAAAACGAAATCACATAATAAAAGGCAAATCAATTTGAAATTTCATACCGATCCGTGATATCTAATTCCTTTACAGGAAGCAATGCGTTTAATTCTATTTTAACGATTTCTCCTAAGTGTTGCCAGTATATCTGAGAACAAAGGGCCTAAATAGGATTGATTGGCATCCGTCACGCATCACCCGCAGTCAAAGGAATAAATCAGTGCCAGTTAAAACCCTTATTGTCCAGTACAAAATATGGTATGGGAGATCAAGGGTGATAACCTTATATAGCTGTAGTTGTTTTTCACTGTGGATGTAGAACAATATTACTTATATAAGTTACTGTTCCCAATAACGTTATATCTAATAAAGGAGATTTCTCGAAAGCCGTACATCTTAGACCAATTTAGCCAATAAATTGTAGGGTAAAGTAATCCAATTTAGTCGATTTCGGTTAATACTACGTATTTGCAAATTAGTGTTTAATTGTATATTGACTATTTTGGTAATGTGTATAACATTCAGTCAAAGCGATATAACAAAATTAGATTCTACACAATATAAGATGTTTAAAGCATTTAACTATAATATGAAATATATTTTTCAAATATACATGAATATGGATACCATTGGTGTGACCATTTTATTTTTACACCAAAGTTTTTCAGACATCCCTAGGTGAAAAATCAAAATCAAACAAAACAAATTCATCTCGGGTATTTAAGGCATAGTGGCGATAGTCACACCAAAAAAATAAACAAACTATTATTTTAAATTCAACCTTCCGTTTGGTAGGTGAAATAATGAGTTAGTATAAAGATTGTATTTTAGTATTTTTTAAAACATGCTTTGCAATACTCGCTAAATTTCGCACGATTTCGAAGACGTAATACTAGTCCCAGTATTACGTCCCGAAGCTTTCTTTCGGGACAACGGGACGTAGGGCCGCAATAAATATACCAATCTTCTAACAAGAGACTAATAGAGAGAATAAAGATATCACAAATGTACAATTGTTAACACTTGTTAATTACAAAAATATTTCTGTTGACAATTACATGATTTTGTTGAATAATGATAAAATAAAATCAATTAACGGGATTGTAAGTTGTTACTCTGAGAAAGGTTAAAGTAGCCTCTGAACCAAAACTTATAATATATTTTATTTTGTCGTTAATACCTAAATATCTATGACATAATGAAAATTGATAAAAGATTTTAAACCGGTCCTATTTCCTTGTTACTTTTTAAGAGATGACTAATGCAAGACGAGTATTATAATTTTGATGAAGCTAAAAGTTTTACTTTATTTTGAGAAGAATACTTGTCGTCATATTAAACAACATTAATTAGATGTTATGTTAAAGGATTGTAATAGACTGAATACTACAAATATTGAATGTGTTTTCAAAACATTTTATAGTTAAGAACAGGCCTGTGTTTTTTGATTGGTTCTAATTGGCGAGTAACCCTACCCTATGCGCAACCACTTTTCTGATCAAATTGACTGTGAAATTTTTGTTTTCATTATTTTGTGTTAAACCTTATTTATTTAGTTCAATACTATTATACACATCGGTGTAAAAATTATTTAAGTCAAAATAGTGTAGACCATTAATGCTAATAGCACTGTTGATAGTGATAGATTCGACAATTTGCAAGTTCACTCCCGATAGTTTAGCATCAGTCTGATTACTAATTTCACGGAATGTTGACTTATCATAGGGAATGTAAAGGATTACGTGAGTTTTTGATATATTTATTATGTAAGTTATAGGGGAACAAGCTAGGGCAGTGTTTACGTAGTATAATATGTCTTTAAACCTGTTCCTGAGTTTCAATCCCCAGGTGAGCTTAAGTGTATATTAAGGCTATTAAAACACAGTATATGTGCTTAATGATTACTATTAATTTGTAAAAATGTACGGTAACCCTAGACATACAGCATGTCAGTATTGAGTCATGTTTTACGACTATAGCTGACAGATGTTCAATGCGTGAACTAAGCGGGCCAGTAAACTGCTCAATCCATAAAACTCTTTAACGTCCCTCCTTAAGCATCACAATAATGTGCTCGTATTCGAACTTAGTACTAAAGTGACGTCTACTGCGTCACAACGCTCTGCGGTGGCCGTTGCTCTCTTTTTCAGGAAATCAATACCAAGTTCATGGGAAGGTTCACAGCAAATGTAGGGTTTTTATGGGTTTGTTTGTTACTCGCTAGACACATACATTTTCCTAAATTGCTTCGTCTAATCTTTATACTAAATTTATTTTGAAATTAAAAATATTTTTGTATTGTCTTACCGAAATTACGGCTGAAATTAATTGTAAGATTTATATCTTCTGCAACACATAAAGACTCGTAATAATGTTGCAACTTTTATGCTAATAATACTTAATGTTAGGAACCTTTAAAGGACATATACAAGCCAAACATTCATCTGTAAAAATTTTGTCAGTCTGTTTTTAAGTATGCACACCATGCAAAAACGAATCCACGAAATTTGAATTTTTTACACTTGTATGCAGGTGAAACTTAAAATCTAGATTGATTTATTTAAATCGGGTGTTAGAAAAAAGATATTGTCATTTAAAACTACTAGCAGCCGACTAGTTATTTATGAACGTTTAGGTACTGCAGTTGCTGCCAACGCTAAAATATTGCATAAAATATGCAACGTATAGTTTTTACCACTAACGAGCTACTAAATTTGAAAGCAAATCAACAGTTTTTAAGGGTAAATAAATAAGTGAGACTCAATTATTAAAATTCGAGCCCGAATTCGCAGCGCTATCGATCCGTACTGCAATTGCACTGCCTCAAGTGATTTAGTATGGAGGGTGTTTTCGACACCAAAATGTCGCCTTTATTCCTTGTCCATAGAGGTTGTTATACCCATGGCGTTAAGGGAAATAATCCATGGGGTTCGGACCCACGTGTTTCGTACATTATTGCGTGATCTCTATGTTTTCTGTTTGTAATATAACTTGTAAGGGAGTGACTCTAGTGGTTTTTAGGTAGACAGAAATTTCATTTGGTTGTTGTTAATAACAATCCAATTTCTTAATGAATATTGTTGTCTAAGACTGTATGATAATAAAACCTTGTATAGTTTCAACGTCTATATAATAGTCAGAGTATCTATTTCCTACTAATTATGGTCGGACTGTGTAAATCCTTTGGGAGAAGGATTTTTGTTCTTACTTGGAAACTATGGGTATTGATATCAAAGGATAATAGCTATTGCTTTAGTAATGAATGAGAGAATCATATTAATATTTTCATTATTGGATAACTATTCAGTATTGGAGATAAACTACAGCAATATCCTGTATTTTTAAATAATATTTCATAAATACGAATACAATAAGTGCTTCTCGCATAAACAAAATGAACCAAGTTTTCACCACGATAACAAATTCGGAAATGTTATATCTTACCCAAAGGCTATTAAAATCCGTTCTACCTTCCTTTTATTAAAATAAACATGATTTATGTTGATCTCTATTTGCACATCTCTCGACTGCCTTTAGGAAACTTGATTGGCTGCTTCGGCATACGAAACCAATTTTCTTCAAGATGTTAAATCTCATATATATTCCGAAAAATGTAGTTATATTATTATTATATAATATAATTTAGATCTTATATATATCACTTTGCTTTAAGATTATACGAGAAGAATTTAGGATGCACTATTTATAATAAAATAAAAGTAAAATAAAATTAATTTACTGGTACGGTTATATTTTTCTAAATCACTGACTAGATAATTTATGAGTTCCGATAGATCTTCGACAGTTTGAAAATCGTTTTTGTGAAGTAAATTTAGACGACATTTAAATATAATATAAATAACTTAGTAAAGTGTCACATTTATCTTAGTTTATGATATATTTGTTGCTTCTGGTTCTCAATCTCCAGGCACTGTTTGCTTTTGCCTTTTGAAATTTATTGCGCAGTTTATTTCATATATTACCTAATACGTCGCAGTTAAAACCATAGGTGCGTAATATTTATTTAATATTTAACAGGTGGGGCTACGTTGAGTCATAATTTTCTATTAAATACAATTGTTCAATTATCGAAATTGCCTTTAACCAAATCCGATTAACCCGTGAAAGGGTGTCAAGATATCATATCGGGATTTATTTTTCAAATATAAGAGATAAGATAATCACCAGTGACGGTTGACATACCTGATAATATTGCATTTCAAAATAAATATTAAATGTTTGTTTGATAGTCATATCTCGATATAATTTAAATATTTAATGTGCTTAACCAATATGTTTTTGAATAGAAGAGTCTGTACTTTATCATACTACAATGATTGTAATCATAGTTAAAATTACTTACATTTCTTGAAAAGATATTTAAGAAATGTATGTTGTATAATGAGTCGATTATTTATATTTAATCGTCTATGTTCTCCATAGATTATAGTCAAGTTTCTAAAAAATAGGGTATTGAAACATTCTATTGGATGTTGAGAGGTTAAGAGTGCTAACAAAACTTAAAGCTTTAGTGTTTCTTCCAACTGAATGGTATTGGTCTACATCGATATTTCATGCTAAGTTTACAAATGCAACAAGCAAAAGTTATTTTAGTTCTTTCTTCTGACAAAAGCTTTAAAATTCGTTTTTCAGTTATTTACCCACATCAGTTAAGATAGGAATTTGAATTTGTCTTTATTGTGATAATCATTGTAATGAGTTCGCTGTGCAAATTTTTATAGTGGAAAGTTTCTCCTAATCCAATCATTTCCTTGTCTAAGTTGACGACCTCTTTAACTATAGAGGTGTTGTTTTATTTCTGCATAGTGTGTTCCCGGTCCTTTGTAAATTTGTAAGGCGTGACTAAAAAGCTATTGTTTGCGAATGAGAGCGTCGTCGCGAAGTTATAACCAACTACCTGTATGAAGCTCTAGTTCCTTAATTGATGTGTTTCTAAGTATTACTCTTAATGCCCTAGATATTGCCTAATGATCATGAAAACTTGTTCTTTTTCAGTAAACTTTACGTGTATTGTGTAATACATGGTCGAAAATCCTGGCAGATAAAACAATTTTATGGACTCTATCAAACTCTGCAATAAAAATCATCCCAATGTTGGAAACATTGAATACAGTCTCGTTTTGTTTGGGCAATAATACCTACGAGGCTACGCGTATTACGCGCTACAGTGGCTTTAGGGCGTTCGCAATTCGCATTAATGTCCCTATAAAACATTTGTTTGATTAAACACATGCAAAAGGATGGTTTAACTTCACCTGTATATAAATATAGATGATACGGTCAGTATATTTTGATAGGAGGATCTGAAATATTATGTATTATGTTACCGCTTACAATGCCTCTCAGAAAGGTTGTTTTAATTTGAATAAAGACCCAAAATTATTATAATTTTGATAAATATAAAACATTTTTTGTTTAAAATTGCAACTTAAAGTTTAATAAATAAACGTAATTGAACTTTTGTTTCATTTGATAAGCGACATGTAGTAACTCGTTTTAATAAGGTTAATTTGCATAAAAATAAACATTTAAGCATACCTTCGTGTCTAAAGCGCGTATATGTATGATGGAGTTCGTAGGTTTGATTCCCACGAAGATATCAAGTTTGTATCATTTTTTAATTATCTAATTATCTGGTGCTTAAATGTATCAAAACTAATCTGTGTTATGAAGACGATCAACAAAGCGTCCTAGCGCGTTTAGTTAGGAAATAGAAAGTGTACCTTGTTTGTATGTACAATTTTTGCCTTAGTTATGGCATAAATAGATTGAATATAAATCTATGGTAAATGTAAAGAAATTTGTCATATTTTAAAAAGACACATCAGTTTTTATTTGCGTAGGCAAAAAGAAGCACGGACTCACGAATATTTTTATATTCAAACTTAGTAGTTTATGGAACCTGCAGCCAATAAAGTATTGACAGTACGTCCATGTGATTTCGATTATTCAAATGGTTTTTTATGCACCGAGGGGACTTAAGGGTAGGTCGGGGGCATTTGACAAATCGCCCGAAGGCCAGACAGGGGGCTCTAAACGAGTATACAGCACGTTGGTAATGTCGAGGGTGTGGCGACTATGTAGTATAACTAGTAAGTTAAATCGATAACTCGTACCTTTATTGAGATTATTATAAAGCTACTCGAACTATTGCGTTTATTAATTATTTATAAATTCAAGAATTATTTGAACGACCTTGAAAATTGAGGATTTTTAATACTTTTCCCAAGTTTGAAAGAGCAAGTGAAAATTCATGTGCTCTCGACTTTGTCTGAGTGGTTCACATAAGAAATTTTAAGAACACTTAATCCATATGCTATTACCAACTCAGAAAGGTTACTTCTTTTCTTAACTTCATTATGATATAGTATAGAAAATAAATAAAGTTTTCTTTAATAAAATTTGACGTTGGGATATCAGCTTATCATAAACCAATGAGCAAAGAAGACAAGTCAGATAACGTTTTTCTTTTAATTTTCTCAAAACACACAATATATCATATACTTTTGAAGATTTTCATATATTTTTCAGTTTAGTTACATCTTAAACAATAGCCCATAGTGTCTCCAGACAGTCGGGACAACCCTTAATGACTGTTCTACGAAGGGTCGCTTTCATCAGAACTACGAGTTTGAGTTATTGTTTTTAAAACTAAAAATATTTGCGGTTTTATAGCAAACAATTATTTATTTATTTTTTATTCTTTTGTATAAAATTTAAGTTAAGATAATATACAATGATGTACTCATTTTTAGTAAAATAATTGACTTTAACATCGGTTTTTCTAATAAACATAGGTACTCTATAATAATTTAAACTTAATGGAGCTTAAACTCAATTAGTTTTCTAAAGCGTTTAAAAGTCGGCTTTAAAACTTTTCTCCCGGCCCCATGTTGGGTGCCAGTTATGCTGTATCATGGGACTATTTACAAGTTAGTGTTTGTTAACACTTCCAGCTACGAAGAGCTTTATGTAGTTTGCTTTCAATAAATAATTAACTACTTATTCATACTGCTATCCTTAAAGTGACGCTTACTCCAAACAAATTTTTTAAAAGTCAAATTTATCAAATTTACAGGGACTATCTATATAGTTTTGCTAATAATAATAGTTAGGTACAAATTCTGTTATCATCATCTAGAATATAGTTAAATTTATGGCTTCATGTAAACTAAACCATCAGCAAATGAGCATAATTATAAACGTCCGGCTTTTCAAACAATAAACTACTCATTCATTATTTTGTAGTGCTCTTGCGTAATAAAAGTAAACTATCACAAGGTCCTCAGTAAATTTTTAATTATTATATTTAAGTCAACGATTACTCATAAGAATTTACACAAATGCTTTAAATCGGAGAGTTTTATTTTATTTTATTTAAAGTATTGTTTTCAATGCTTTTGAAATACGCAGTTTTCTTGAATCATTTTTAATAAATTATCTGCTAAGTACGTAACAGAAAATCATGTTATAGTTATTTGTGTCATAAATTTCGTAGCAACTAAGATCCATGGGGTCAACCTAAGAGTTCCTTTGCAAAAATATCTCATACATAAATCCGGTTTAGTGTCATGGTACGATTCTTTTGTATAAAAGCAAGAGACTGCGTTATGTAATTTTTACGGACAATGAAAGTGGAAAGCCGCACGATATGAATGTATTACTACAAAACATTCTCTAATGTAAAATAACTTCATGTTTTGCTCGTTGAATGTGTAATGTAAATTTATTTTGTAAAAAAATATTACTCTTTTAAAAGAGAAACGCTTGAGGCGAACATGCTCTTTACTTTTTATAACAATGATATAATTTTTATTATTTATAAAGCAAGTTACAATGCTACATAGTTTTATGCAATAAGTGTAAAATTGCTAAAAATTTAATGAATTGCTTCCTGTAAATTGTTGTAAAATATTATTACATTATTATTTATAGACTTCCTTGATCAGCGGAATATGCTAAGTCTAAATCAAAAGAATGTTAATAATATTATTGCTGAAACAGTAAAAATACATTTAAGTTACTCTCTTATAAATAAAGAAGTGATAACAATATTTTTCTTCTTCTCAGAAGTCTCTGCTATTTTATTATGGTTTATATTCCTAACACATTTGAATCGGAAAGTAAAATGCTTTATTTTAACGTCTGTTGAAGTGCCGTGTCACCTTGTTTCTCAACTTTTCTCGTTTCTCGTGTATCTCAATAAAGTTTCTGGCGGGAAAGGTTATGAACGATGAAAGTACCCATAAAATTATTATATCAAACTCTATACTATATAGGACTTATATGGTTTCTATATTTTCTGTTATTTATAAGAGTAAAGGGAGCTCTACTTATTTTGATATGATTAATAAACATGTTACGAAATAGTTATAATGTTTATAACGAGCAATAAAACTTAAAATTTGTACGTTTCATGTTATATTTATTAGCTTATAGTTATTTATAAACAAATTTCTAGTATTATGAAAAAGAACTTGTAAGTTGTAGTTCAATCAAAGATCTGATTAAGAAAGACTAGTATATATTTTCTATACTCAGCTTTATGGGTATATAGAGTATATTTTTGGTAATCAAAAGCATGATTATTTCTTTTGTCCGATGTCATCAGTCATGTGAAAATAACTATGTTTGAATCACTTTGTTTCCCTCCACGCAAACTTTTGTTGTTTCTCGTGATGTATTCCGCGAAAGTTACTGACAGGAAAAGTAAGTTACAGACGATAATGTAGTCATAAAACGCCAAGATATTTTTATTCCTATCGTGGGTAGCTATGCTGACTACCCGATGACCCATATATAGAGACGTAGTCAACTTTATATTGATTTTCCCTATCCACGTGTCCTTTTTAATGAACATGCTTTTATTCTCTAATCCTATAGAATTCAAACCCACGGATAGTTATAAGGAAAACGTTGAATTTCAAAAACCTTTGGACGCTTTCGATGCATGAAATTATAAGCAACATATTAGATAGGCTTTGAATGGCTCATAGTATTTATTTTATTATTAAATACCTCTACTGGTGATTCGACAATACATAACCCCTATCACGATATAAAGCAGTCTGATAAATGATTTACTAGTATAAACTTTATCGAACTTGGTCACAAGGCCCAGGGTCAACTCTGCTTCTTAAATAAAATGCATGTTACCTAACAATACATGTTATAAAAATATATCCTACGAAATGTCTGTACATAGAAGATATTTAAGAAATACTTAATATCAGGAGAAATTGTGATACAAAGCCAAAAAAAATAATTGTTAAACTTTTTTAGGAAAATAAGCAATTGCCATCTAATGTTTTAGCTCAACGAAGTGGTATTTTTGTAAAGTAATATCTATCATTTTCTTCAGATTTATCTAGTATCAAGGCAGTTATCTATGTTAAACTATTATGTTAATGAACGATTTAAAGTTCGAGTTTAAACTAGGCCTAACAAATACTTCAACTTATGATTGGCTTATACTCCTGTTATACTTTGCTGCGTTCATTAACAACGCGTCATTTCTATCTCTACTCATCCTGAGGTAGTCCCAAGTACCAACAACAACATAATATTAGCTGTAGAGTGTAGCGCATAGAAGCGACGGATAGATGAATGGGTTGTTGGTGAATGCACAACATACTCAGACTGCTTTCATGGATTACAAGTGTCGACGTGTTTATAAGACGCAACGGGGGGATATTTTAGACATAATCTGTAATTAACATGATGGAAAATCCTGTATTTATATATTAAAAATATAAGAAAAAACACACGTTGTATGTACTCTGGAAGTACGATTGAATGTTAATACTATTATAGTCTTATAAATAATTGTTTAGGGCCTACATAAGCCGCGAATTTAAAAATACCTGTTTGCGTTATAATAAGTACGATACAAAGGATCAAAAGAAACTTGGGGTATCGCATAGTTGCATCGCATATTTCTTGTTAATTGATAAAATAAACAATTTTTTTCTTTATTATTTGTGAACACGATTGACGCGCTATTACCGAACCCGAAACTCATCTAACTTGTCAATTCAATTCACGTAGTTCACACGAGTTCTAACAGATGGCGCTTATTTTTTTAATTAAAAAAAAATATAAGAAATATTCAGATAAATAAATTATTTCGATTCTTTAGTCCATTCAATTTTTTTACTATTTTAATAATGCCCACTGTAATCGTTTTTTATGATATGGTTAATTCAACCTGATTCATAATTTGAGGGTTGTATAATCTACGGAAAAATAATTCGTTAAATAGTAAGCAGTATGTTATGGTCTACAATCTTTCGAGAGTTTACAATCTCGCTAGATAGATTATAATCTAACGGTATTTACATTTTTTACGGTCATATTTATATAATACTGTCATTAAACAGGTAATTACAGAAAAGGCAAACTAAATGTTGAAATCTATTTTCGATTACATATTCAAAATGGATTCGATATTTGGTTTTTATATGCACAAATATAAATTTAAATCTGCTGTTTACTAAACCAAATCAGGCAAAAAAAGGCATAATACATTTTGATCTGGATTAAAATCGTCCATGAGATTGCTAACGTGGCACAAGTCAAATACATAAACGGCCAATTAGTATGACCCCGAGCAATCATTTAATTTAAGAGGCCACATTGCGTACACGCAAGCCGTTTAGGCTCAATTCTGGTTGTGATTGAATGCTCTTATTATGTTGAATGGTTGGTTTTATATCTTTTTTAACTCCGACGATACAATGTCGGGGTATTATAGGTTTAACGTGTGTATCTGTGTGTTTGTCTGTGGCATCGTAGTGCTCAAAATTATGGATAGATTCTGATGAAGTTTTATTTGTTTAAAAATTTATTTAATCGAGATGATTCTTATGATCGACTCATACAAGTTAATATCGATTCTTCTAAATCGATGTCTTGTGGGTATCTGTATCGATATTTGGTGAATGTATTAAATTAGAGTTTCAGTCGGGGTAAATTAAGAAAATTTATTTTATAGTTATAATCACTTTTACATTGATAAAATTGTGACATTTAAATCATATTAAATTGGAATAGAAGATATTAAAGTAATGTACATTTGTAACCAAAAGCTTCCCAATTCTGGTTACTTTGTCCAATATTGAAATAAACGACTTATTTTATATACATAAATGTAATGTATTCATAAAAATAATAGAAATTGCTCAAAGTGCTCTGACATAACTAGTTTAAAACTTTAGAAGCAAATGGCGTCTATTTTAATAATTCATTTTCTAAAGCACCTGCATTCGGTTTAATTTATTTAAGCTATTATAAAAATAGCTGAAGTAAATTACTTAGTATGTATGTGTTTAAACTGATGAAATGATGCGTATAAATCACTTTGACGCCCACTAAACGTGTTTACGAAGTAATTTACTTAAGTTGAAATAAAAAGGGTAATTATAACATATTCAACCTACATATTTCGACGAAGTTGATAGACTGATAGAAACGCCTTATAAAAAAAAGGCCACGTTAAAGGCAATGCCTTTATATGTCAAATGAAATGTTTTGTCAATGATGGTATTTAATTCTAACAGAGAGATGTGGAATTATTAATAATAATATATAAGCCTGGCCAGTCTTTGGGTTAGTACATTCTCATTAGGTACTGAAATCCAAAGTTCGAGATTTCAAAGTTTCAAACCAAATTCTAGAGTTTAGCCACCAAAAGTTAGTTTTTGTTTATGTCCTCGAGCAAGTTTATATTATCTCTTATCTCTATACTCTATATTTAGGATCATGGTTAGTTCATCGAAGAATAATGAGTATTATTCTTTACAATTCTCGAATTTACAGCAAGCATTTTAAGGACAGCGTTATTGAGCACATATACATAAAACCAATGATTTGACTTGTATATTTATTTCATACTGACGGGGCCTCGCACTGGTAGACATTGAACACACCAGCGCGTCGGCGTGTATTTTTGTTTATATGTACATATTGACATTTTTAATTTCGTAATAACTTCAAATTCAAAAAGTTATTTACAGCAACAGTCTTGAATACGAAATAATTTATTTGGATAACAATTAATACCCCTTGTATTAATTGTTATCCATGGATAACATGGTCTAATTTTGATAGGCATTTCTATCAACTTTTAAAATGTAAAAAAGTAGTTGCAGTGACCTAACTACAATAGTTGAACATATGGTCTTGCAAAGTTTTTTTGTAGATATTGATACGTTCTATAATATTGCAGAACATTTTTTTGTTCTATCATCAATACTTTCCGCAGCGCATTCGATGAAAGACATTTTATAGCTAATTTATTTACAACTTGGGTTGGTTTTAGTAAGAATTTCTGAGGATCTCTAATTTTTTTCTAATAATAAATATAGCCTATGTTACTCAGGGATAAGGTAGCTTTCTAACGGCAAAAGAATTTTTGAAATCGGTCTAATAGTTTTCAAGTTTATTCGTTACATACAAAAATACAAATCTTTCCTCTTTATAATATTAGTGTTTAACGCCAGGTACTCCTCGCCTTTGTAGTTACAAATTCAACAAACGTGTGAGTAGTAATGGTAATTTAAAGTAAAAGGTGCAACAGGCCCTGACGCCAATAGGCAAAGCGGTGCTTATGATCTTGAATATATAATAAACATAATCATACTGGCAATCTAGGATAGCGAAAATATTTACATACTGTATAAATTTCTCAACTACTGAACTTTTTAAATACTTAATTGAAACTGAGCTACGATCGTCAAAGAAATATTAATTCATTAATGTCTAAACGTTGAATTGCTTTGAGTAAGGCAATTTCGCTACTACATTATTATGATAACTTAATCGAAATGTTAATATAAACACTCTGTATAAGGAAATTATTACTTGGAAGCTATAATGATTTTCTCTTATTCTCCAAAATTTGTGTTATAATAAATTTATCACAATATCTCTTTTTCGTCTTTTACGTAATTCGTTAATTTACTCACAATTTGCAGACTGCGTGAGCGTGTTGAATAATTAAAAATTCGTAAAATGCAATTACAAAATAATTGGGTTAATCGGCATAAGGTACATTTTCAAGGTTCATTCGGTATTGAGATAAGGTTTTTTAAATTTTATTTATTGTATTAAACACTGACACGTATAAAATTTTACTAACTCCTATACCATAGTAGAATCAGAATTCAAGACAATCAAGTTAATTATTATTAAAATATCTTATTTTAGTTTGTAAATATGTTTTTGTTACATGCATCATATACATACATATATTGTTTTTAATAATAATAATAATCACTTTATTTCTTCAAAAAATACATAGCCATAGCCATTTACAATATTACTTTTCATACTTTACATATATCAAATAGTACCTACTAAGGTTTAACATAATCACAAACATGAACCAAAAGCAACGGAGACTGACCCCTGAATTAGGATACCTTGTATCTCAGGGTCGTCCCCTCTAATAAATGTCATATAACATTACACTTAAATCAGTGAGAAGTTTTTTTATATTGATATATAGATACCGTGTAAAAAAATACTAAAAAAAATGATATTGTGTGTTGATTGAGGTGTGGATGTGTGAATGTATTTTTCAAAATGTCTGACACAAATTATTATTGTTACAATTTTATGTTACTTCAAAAATAAGATATATAGTCCACTTGTTTTACAGTATAATAACTGAACTTTTCCTCATTACTAAAATATTGCATAACCCTCAGTCCTCCCTACACCCTCCATGTACTCTGTATGAGCACATCCACTTAGCCAGTTGTTAGTTTAAGTACAAACAATCTAAACATTTTTGAAACAGATGTTTGTCTGTCATCACTTATTACTTGCATTGCTTAGACACATCAGCGTCATACGCGCACCGGATGTGACGTCACATATACCGGTACTATTATGACTTATGTTCCGCAACGTGTGGATTTGTGCATATAAACTAGTTTGTAGTAAAGTTAAAGTAATTACTAATTAATCAAAAATTAAGAAACAGACACAAATTTAAACTGTCGCCTACACACTCTGTCAAAGACTTACGTCATCCCTTATAGTTATGAGGGAATAGTTTACTAACCTACTACTTAAAATACTCATCAAACTATAGTAACAGAGACTACTAGCCAACGAAACGCTATCAAACGCGTTGCTAGCAAGATGACGAGCATCGCATAAAAAAACTCAAAAAACGATAGTGTTTTTACTATATAATGTAATGATTAGAATATTATTAATGTAGGTAGGCCATTAGTCTACTCGTATGAAAGTAAAATTGAGGCTTTTCCACCCACACAATGTTTTTGTCTTGTTTCTGAATATCATATCGTATTACTGTTATAATATTTTGACTTACTAATACGGTATAACTAATGTGTCTACGACAAGATTGAGTTTTAACATATTTTGAAAAATTAGACTTATGAAAGTACCGTGAGGGGACGGGTTACGAATTCAATTCCTTTCTGCCGCTGGATGAGCACCTCGTAAAAGGCGAGTTATCCATAACCGCAATTGTTGGTAGAGGATCTGTTCCTCGACTGGCTTGCGACCACCAGCATGCGAATCCGACCGCCATGTGTCTCTGACGCGTTTCAGTCGAACCGCATGTGGGCCAGATCTACAGCATCCTACTCCCATCACGATAATGCTGATGATTAATGAAACACGTCTGGCGGTTTAAAAACCGTTCATTTCGTCTGGCAAATATACATTATGTTTTATATTGTTTATTGAGTACGCCATAAAAATTTTAGAATACCTACAGTATTTTAGAATAATTTTTTTGAAAATCTTGGTCTGCCAAACCGACTATTCTAGATTGTTCTTTTACTATTTCAACCTTCTCTAAATTCGTTATCAGCTCCCTAGCTATAACGATATCAACGTTTTATTACCCGAGGCTGTATTGACGCATGACGTCAATCGTTATAGAAAGGGTTCATATAATAATTGATATTAAATTGCACCACCTACGCCTATTTGTACAGTACTTGGAAAATACTGACTATTTTTGATCTCCCACGCAAAAACTCCCCGGGATTCGCCCCTGTTTACTTTAATTTGGACTCTTGGCATTTTGTTTCACTTACTTTGTAATTTAGTTGAAAGAACTTTTCGGAGTCATGGTCTTGTTCTTTTCTTTTTGTTTTTCTAAGAATGTTCGAATAAGTAATTTCTATTTGAACTTATCTGAACTTATTGATTAAGTTGTATCCATTGACTACTAAAAATTATACTGAATTGTTCTTATTGATACGAAATCGATTATTATGCTATTTTTAGTAAAATAACTTCAATTATCTTCCAAGATCGAATGCTCATATAACGTAATTTGAGAGCCAGGAGGAGATAGGAAGCGTTGCGATTTCTTCCTGCTTCCATCTCGATTTTAATATTGAATTGTCTAGTGCACTTCCGAAGGTTCCACTGTTTTATTATTGTTATTATATTTATGGACTTTATTTTTAATAATATTTTTTTTCCTACTAACCGAACGACTAATTGAAATTTTTGATTGCGATCCTAAATACGCATCAATTCATCAGTTAATTGTAACTTTTTCCACTTTATCCTTATTTTATTTGTTGGATAGAAAATGTAAAGTTAAAACTTATAAATATAATAATTAATAAGTAATCTTGAATTGATAAAATCTATCATTTAATTAAATACGTTTACGTATCTTTTCATTTTACAGGCGGCTGTCATTCTGTCATTGCTTACTCACTTGTTGATAAAACAAGAAATAACTTTACGATGTCTCAGGTGTCGTGTTCTTCACCTGTCTGAGAATACCGATCCATTTAATAAGTTTAAGTGATATTCTCATTCAAGTTAATACTTAATATTACTAATAAACATCTTACTAATTTTATAAATGTGGAAGTCTCACACAAAAAGGGAAAAATGGATTTCATTAAAATTTGACACAGAGATACTTTAAAACCTAAATTAATACATAGTTTACTGTTTATCACGAAAAAGTAGGATCCTAAGGTAAGACAGAAGTTGTTTAAACAAAAACGATTATAAATGAAATATGTATTATTTACGGATATTTAACTATTGAACCAAATTCAGAATTTGTCGGCGACGAAATTGCAGGCAGATACTATTTTTTTGAAAAATCTTTAGCTTGTTATTCAAAGGTGTAATCGATATGGGACCGATACGGCCGCACAGCAACACGCATTAAAAACTTGCTCCAAATCTTAGTAATGGAGAGCTAGCATCACCACCACACCACAACACCATCGCGGGCAGATACCACAGACGAGTGCCGTTTGTCAACTGGCTCAAGTATATCGGAACAGAGGTTATATACAGTCTTGGTATAAAAAAAAGTATTACCCGCGAATATAAAGTTATCAACGGTGATGCTAACTAAGGTAAATATCAAAATGAACTATAACCACGTATAAATAATGAAAGTTTATGCTTCGATAAATATTTGAAGTAATTAGTGGCGTGCAATTTTAGATTACGTTGACGTTGAGTGTCGGATATTGGGTTTAATGATTCGAGTAATTGTGAAAAGGCTTATTAACTTACATTGATATTAAATAAGTAGGTATTGCTAAACAAAGTAGGTATAAATAATTAAATTTAAGAGGGGTGACAAATAGGGGTGATATATAGGTATGTAGGAGGTGTGAGTTAGGTTTAGGTTGGCCTTGTGTTAGGTTAGGTTAATGTTAGTCTAATCTTTGGTTTAGGCGGTGAAATTAAGCAGTGGAGGCGAGTGTTGTGATCACTTAAAGGACGTCCTTAAGCCTACACCTTGGTCACGAGTCCAAGGCACTGCTTAGGTTCCTGTCGTAATAGTTCTTGTCAGAATAGTAATGTTCATGATAGTAATGTTCAGTTATAGCCTGACCGTGTTGCGCCCGTATAGCTTTTGATTTAGGCCATCCATTCCAATCCATTCCTTCTTCTTTTTAGTTTCCGACATATATATATGTACACTGACTTATATATCTATATATTATTGGCTTGAGCCATTGTGAAATGTTTATGAATGTAGAAAGTGTCTCTAGTAAATCTAACTTGACGTAAAATTATAAGACCCTAAATAAGGAATTTAAAATTACGCTACAAAGGCGCAAAAGTGGATATCCTATCATCGGTACTTGGTACTCTTATTTAATAGTTAAATAAACTAAGGTTTATTAAAGAAAGTTATATTTTGCTAAGCTTGGAGATTCAATATTCTACTCACGTAATTTGTTCGACTTCTGAAAGATGTCACTACTGATTGCTTGATTGAAGAATAATGTTTATATATCAATTTCCTTATCTTTGATAGCCTTATAATTAATATTGCATGTGACAATAATAAGTAGGTAAGAGTAAAAAATAATTTCAATTAATATTAGAGAATCTTTACCTGAACAGTCTTCACAACTCGTGAGTGTCTTTCTTTAAATCAGTTTCCTCTACAATAAATTATCAACGATATTAGGTATATTTTTATAGTAGTAATATAAGTAATATTGTAACTTAAGTAGGCGTTTGGCAAATTTAAGGCCGTGAAGCTATTTGCGTTCAGGTGTTCAGGGACAAATTTTATATCTTGCTGAGGATATCCTAAGTGGTTGTAAATTCAACGGAAGTTACGGTTGACCCTTAAATTGTGATAAACATAAAAGGAACCGAAATGAAATCTGTTTTAATTCTATTGTGGTTAAAGGATCTTTTATAATTGCAAAAATTTCTTTGAAAATCTAGCAGCTTTTCAACCGCATAGATTTACCAACACATCCAAACCACAATTTTATCAGTTGAGTTATATAGTTATTCAATAAAACGATTTACGGAAAGCTTAAAATTCAATTTATCGGAGTTATTGCTATCCGAGTGTAAGTAATAGTTGTAAATCTCGCTTGGTACGAAATTGCGAGGGGAGAGGGAGAGAGTGCACATCGATTACAGACATACTAAAGATTTCATCTAACGTAGAAAAAATAGAAAAATCTTTTTTCTGAGCCCTCCTTAATAAGGAACACTATTTTATATTAATCAAGAAGTGTCTTTGAATTATTATTTACTTTGTGAATAAATATGCTCACAAATTAATTTGTCAAGCATATGTCGTTAGACGACTCTTTTGAATGCTATTAAAAAAATTCGACTCGATGCCACATCAATATAATAACGACAACGGAGATAGAACTGCAAATCTTCACACAAACTTTCCATAATGCATAATATACATTATGCATGTTTATAAATCCGAATAAAATATTATTCAATTTTTTATTGATGTAGGTACCTAATTATTGTTCATACATTATTGGCTTAGAATTATTGGAGTGGTCCATTTCCCTTGTCCGTTTTCGTAGGCGTAAACAGATAAGTTAATCAAGCTAAATGGATTAACATTACTACTGCAATGCAAGAAAAAAAATTGGTCAAGTTTAAGTCGAGAATCCTTTTTCCATTTTGCGTGAGAAACGGATCTATTGCCATAATTTCACTATTCTAGTGCAATTTCATTACAATTCACAAGAGGAAAAAATCCTTTATGAATTCTTTAGAAAAGCTGCTGTGTAAACCTGAACTACGTACGAGTTCATAACCTGATCCAATTTCTCCTGAATTCAAATGAACGATGCATGGAAAATCTCTCTTCAAAAACGTGCTCGGTTCAACTTTTCATAGCAAAGCTTTGTATTGTAAATCGGGTCACGATCTGTGATTGCATGAGATAAAAGCTTCCATGGACGCGTGGGATAGGTAAGCCTGAATTTGCGGTTTTAACTTATAATAAGAATTAATACTACGATACTAACATACTGATCAAGGCTATTGATTTTAACTGGTTCATCAGAAAAATACCAATATTTGTTTTACCTTTATATGTCAGTCACTATTGTTAAGTCAAGTTTTACTTTATTACTTGTTGTATTTGTTATTTCGGGATATGGTATACTGCCTAAACATAGATTGGTTGTGATCTATGTGCCTAACCTATTAGAAAGCTTTTTGATAAAATTCAAACTTATGTATTTTAATCAATACTGCCAAAATTATAATAAGTAAGTATATGATTATGTAGATCAGATGTTGGAATCGGGTACTTGATCTATAGGGGCTGCTGGTAAATCCCTAGAGCATGGGCTTATATGACGTCTTGCAACAGATTGCATCTGGTGTCAAGAGTCAAATAAAAGTCTGTCAAAATTTCCCTATATATAAAACTATCAGTTGCTTTTTGCAAACCATTTGGGGGATTTAAGCGAGGAATCAGTCTCCCGTAAAAATGTACCAAGTATATCCAAATATGAGATTAGAAAGTACATACATTTTACAATAGTTCGGACATTACATACTAACTTGTAATATTTTAAAAATTAGCGAAACTCAAAACCTCATGATATTTTTTCTCCAACCACGATAAAACTATAACACACACACTATAATGAAAGTGATTGGCTAGAAAGATTTCTTTATGCCGAAAAAGTTATTACCAGTTTTGCTAGTTTTAAATAATGGTAGGAGGTTACACTAGCATTGTAAAACAATTGTGACAAGTATCACCCCTTTCCCCCGGTATCCAATATAAAATATCGTACTTTCAACTGTGAATCTTTGTTTATTTCAAAAGTGATTGAAATAAAGAACATATAAAAAGGTTAAAAGCCAATCATAAAAAGTCAACTGTTATTGAAACACAAACAGAGCACAATTTTATTGCCATTTGAGAAACAAAGTGCTGACCAAAGCTTGTTATTCAAGATAGATGCGGTCACGAAAATGATATACACTCAATTTCTCTTGTTATTGGTTTCCTTACGGAGATTACATTTTATCTCCATCGTATAATTGGATTTTTTATATCAAACGATGATATTACTCTTCACAAATTAAGCGGTCAAGGTTTTATTGGATACTTTGTTTGTCGTTTTGTAGAGGCTTATATAGTTATATATTTTCTTTGAAATTACTTTTTTGATCAGCTTAATTACAAAATTACTAGGCCTGAAAATCGTTGTTCAGTCTTCACAATGAATATTGATTAAATGACTGACAGTCAAACGCCATGAATAACTTCATTACAACAATATATAAAACATACATATTAGTTTATACTGGCAACAGCGATAACGTTTAAGTTAATATAATATTATAGACGTTTAGTTTTCTTACATTTTCTAAATTTCTTTAGTTTTTTTTTACATAAGAACCTTCTCCTGACAATAACAAATACAATAAATAAGGAATTACATAGGAATCAATCCAGCCGTTCACGCGTGATGCTGCGGAGAAAATTTTTCTGTCATCCGCTTTAAATGAAACAAAATTTATATTTTAACTTAGACCAGACCAGTGTGACAACAGTATCCTATTTCATGAAGTTGTTGATGATACGCAAGCAAATAGAAAAAAAGTTTTTAGAAATAAAAGTTGCACGTGAAGATAACTATTTTTTGAGTATAACCTAATAGATATATTTGCTTATATATTGAATACTTACTTAGCTTTTGATAAAATTTAATAGTATCTGTTTTGAATTATAATAGTTAAAAAATTATAAATTTGAAATTTTGTCAACTATCCCGAAAAAAACTTAATAAAATTTAATTTAAAATATTTTTACGAAGCACAAATCGCTGTAGATATAAAAATCGCCAACGCTTAGGATGCATTAAAATTTAAAAATAAACCTCAGCAAAGAGTTTGCAACATCAAAGTCCGGTGGGTTTTCCCTGTGACGTCACGAGCAGGACGACAGACTAATTGCTTTATCAAAAATTTATTTTCGAGAGTGATGTGAAATGTATATGTATTTTTAAACATTATGGTTTGAAAATATGATAATTAGAAACTAATATAAAATTAGAAACTTGTCAGAATAATCTATGTCTGAGATTTTTTTTATATTACAAATATTACGTATGCTATAAGAAATTATGCCAGAGAAAAATATAAAAACTACTTGTGTTGTGAATTTGTGCAGGTTACAGCTTTTACAGTTGGCATCTCGGAACACACACACACACACACTACAAATTCACAGATTTTTTGTTAAACATGAATTTCCGCAAAGTAACGTCTGAATCAATTCAATATCGGTGCTTTTATTTAGGTAGGTAGATTTTATCATATTGGTTTAAATATTTAAAAAAATTTAAATTGTATAAATTTAATTTTAAAAATTTAATTAATATTTACACATTATTGTGATTGCAAATTTTGCGACCAATTTCTGTATAAAGGTGATTCTACGATAAGAGGTAGTTTCGATGGCCAGCACAAAAAAAATGTATTTTTTTAAATTAACTTCATAATTAACCTATTCATTACTTAAAACTAAATGTTTTTTACTTAGTCACTTAAATTTATTACATAAATGTACGCAGTTTAGTCACAATAAGCTGTAATATAAGAAAAAAGTCTTTCTCCTGGTCTGTCCCCCAAACGACTTTATTTGTAAACAAGTAATTATGAATTAATTAAAAAATTCAATAATTACTTTAGCATCGTTAATTTTAAACAGAAACATAACTTAGTAACAGTATCTTACAAGTAAAATTGCTTATATTACTATTTTTCATAAAAAATATCAACGTCGAAATTTGTCCTCCGGGTTTCGTGTCTCGTCCCCTGGCTTTTTGTTTTCGTTTAAAAATCTGTTTTTTTTTTGCTAATATGTGGAAGTTGTAACCTTGAGTGCATAGGATGTAAAGTAAAGTTCACATCAAGCGGTGAATAAGCCGACTGTGCAGCCATTTTGTCGACCATTTTATTCACACCACACGCTGATTACAGAAGTGTTAAGTGAGTGTTGCCTTTCATCTAGTAAATTTTATTTAGTAATTATTTGTTAAAATTCTAATATATACTTAAATATTCACTATGTATAGTGCATACATTGTTACGCTTAGTTGTGAATTGCGTACGAGAAACTCTTTTACGGCATTTTTAGATATTAATCGAAAATGTATCTATTGATGACAGTGGATACTTAATGTCCAGGGGAGATACATTTGTACTTGTTTTAATTAATACTACTACCGTTTTCTCTATACATTTACTTTGCATTATGTCTATCTTAGCTTAACAATGTAATATGAGTTTTTTTACAAATTTCTATTTTGAGTTTGAGCGATGCAAATGACACCCAGAGAGCAGCGGAATGCTAGAAAAGTAGGGAGAGAAAAAACAAAACTCCACCATGATTGGGTAATAAAGACACACCACCCCCTTAAAATATAAACATTCATTCATAAAATCATTAGTAAAGATGGAAAAAGCATGAATAAGAATGGGTGGTTATTGCATGAAAATCTCGATAATAGTTATTTATGCACCTGTATAATAAGGGGTATTAAAACACGAATGTGGGTTTATCACATGAGCTGAAGCCGAGTGTGATAATAGTATCACTTGAGTGTTTTAATACCTAATTATCAACAGTTGCATACAAGACTATATCTAATAATTGAATTCTCTATAAAAAAAATCATTAATGCATTAAAACAGCCAATCCCAGTAACCTTATATCATCCATTACTGAGTATATACAAATAAACTAAGTATTGATGAAAGAATCATTTATTGTTGTTGTAATAAACATTTTGTACAGTGCAATTATTAAAATTTACTTCAATATGTTCTTTAATGTTGGAAGGTCGCTCATTTTTTGAATGTATGAATGAATGAATGAATTTCTTTAATACTAAAAACACACTGCATTACAGTACCTTATATCTAGTGTTAAATATACTGTTTTTAAATTATGGTATTAATTACTAAATACTATTCACATTGAACTTAAACTAGTGTACAGCAGTGTGACGTTGGCAAAGGTAGGTCACTCAGCATAGATGTCGGCACACGGGAGTTGCCCCACGTGTACCAACGCTGGTTTTCAGTGACTGCCTCAACGAGGACTTGCCTGCGAATGTCAGGCAGATAATAAATTAAATATTATTTATGTTAATTATTATGAGTGTATGAATTAATTTCTCTTTAATACCTAAATGTTTGCATTTGTACAAGATAATTTTAAATGGAATATTTACGAGTTGAGTTTGACGATGTTTAATTTTATGAGTATGGGGAATATAATTTACTATATTTTGATGACGTTGTAAAGGAGAAGAAATAAGAAAATAATATAAAATAAATAGTAGTGCTGGTATATCAATTAGATTATGTTATTATTATATCTGTTAATTAATAAGCTGTAAAATAATAAAGGTACAAGAGAGGTTTTATTTAAAAAATTGAAATTTCAGTGGAAATTAAATCCGATTTTTGCATTTCTAATAAATTTGATTTTACTATCGTTTTGAATTTATTTTTACTCCCTATTTCACGTGAAGGTGGCGGAAGATCGTTTTCGCATATAAAACAATAAAAATCAAATAATAATGGCGGGGATTCGAATAACATATTGTTTATACGGCGCGTGACGTTCTAGTAGTGAAACGCGTGTGAATGAGTGTTCTTTTTTTGAAATTCAAACAGATACCACGCATACAGCAGTAAGAATGTTACTGTCTGTTGAGTAAACCCTTTGCACAGAAGGGACCAAGAAAACAAGTGAGTGTTATTATGAAATTCAGTACAACATTATATCATCCGTTTGGATGATATAATGGTTATTAGGACATTGAGTGTTTTAATGTTGGCAATAAGCTATCTGCATGGGAAGAAGAAGCATGGGAGTAGATAAAATAAAATATGTGACAGACTATAAACACAACGTAAAACAAAGAATGAACGCGAAATGGGGGATAAGGGCGGAAATAAAAAAACCCAAATTATTTTTCCTTTTTAATGTAATCACCTGCAAGACAGATACATTTTAAGGTTTTTTAATTAATTTATTAATATACGCTGAAACTGCCTCCTTGACGTCATCGTCGGTGGTAAATTTTTTACCCCGCAGCTCTTTTCATTTTTGGAAACAGGTAATAATCACTCGGGACCAGGTCTGGGCTGTAAGGTGGGTGATTCAAAATATCGAAGCCCACCTTATGTAGGGCAGCCAACGCAACGCGGCTCTTGTGGACCGGCGCGTTGTCGTGGAAAAGCACCTTCCGTCAATTTCCCCGTCTTTTCTTTCTAATGATTTCTTTTCGTCGTTCTATTATTGAAGCGTAGTATTCTCCGGTTATAGAAACACTTTTATCTTTATAATCAATGACCTTTTTATGCTACTGCATGGAGTCTTGTACATAATGATGAACCCAAGTTTTGTCTCCAGTGACAGTATCAGAGTGTTCACGTGCATTTTTTGATAGAGGTGAGACAGATGCACGTGAACACTCTACGTGCTGTTGTTTTTGCAGCGGAGTGAGCATTCTCGGCACCCATCTTACGCTGACCTTAGTCCAGTTATACTCCAACCATTTTTGCGAGTTGCTTCTTCTTTAGTCGAGCATCGTTTTCGATAAATTTTTTCGACTTTTTGGATAAGTTCTAACGTGGTCACATCGATGCTCCTGCCCGGCCTCGGATCATCTTCAAGGGATTCCCTTCCTTGTTTAAATAAACTGTGCCACTTGTACATCATGGCTTTTCCTGGACAAGAGTTGCCGTAAACCAATGACATCTCAATCATTATGGTAGCAACGTTTTCCTTGCATGGTAGAAACTTTATAACGGCACGATATTCGATTTTTTCCATATTTCACTTTTCACATCTGATTATGTTGCTTGGTTGACGATAGCTCAAAGACTAATTGCCTATTAACAACGAAACCTCGTATTTATACTAATTATGAATCACTGAACACGTTACGATCATAATGAGACTAATCACCCCCCTCCAACCCTCTAATTCCGCGAACTTTAAAACGCAAACTCGTAGTAATATTGTTCCGGGAGAAGCTAGGGCTATTATGATATAAATGCGTATTATATAACATTATTGTAGCATTAAATACACAAATCAATTAAACAAATAAATCAATACCTTCCCACGCTGTTGTTACATAATATTTTCTGCCCGGGATCACGCCTACAGAGCTCAAAGCTCGGGCTCAGTGCATGTGGACTAGACAGGCTGTGCGCAGTGCACAGTGCACAGGCTGCTATAGGGCCTCCACACACACACGCACGCACATGTCTATCAATACATGTAACGGCAACGGATATTTGATCGTCGTTAAGGTTAGTAACAACTGTACTAAAATTATTATTTGTCAGTTTATCCATTTTTCACGTAACAGAAAAAAAGAAGACAAAGGAAGGAATTACCTAACGTGAAGTGAGAGGAAGAAGGCAATTCATGAAAGTAAACAACCACCTGTGGAATAAATAACAACATTCACTATAAGGAAAGCAAGGGCTATCACTGATGATGAAGATGCCTTAAGGGCTTATACCAGATGATATGATGATATACTATGATGATTAGTCGAACCACACCGGTTTCCCACTTGGTTTAACAAAAAACCATTTTATTTTTCAATATATAATCTTATTTTATTAAATAAATGAAAAAGTTTGGTGTTTGGGGAGTTTAATGTTTGTTACTCTTACTATATGAAATATTTAGGCGTTCAATAAACATATTTTATAAAGTATTTGTGTGCCAAATTTCATTGAAATCCGTTCAGGAGTTTTTGTTTCATTGAGTAAAAAACACTAATACAAACTTTGAAATTTATTATATTAGTGAGATTATAGTAATATCACCTAATTTACGTTAAGAATATATTCAAGATTAAACTTAAAAAGTATGGATGTGAGAGGTAATCTTTGATCCTGATAATCGTTTATGAGTAGTTAATTTAAAAGTGCTACTTTGATAGGACTAAGCAATACAAGAACGGCAAAACCTATTTAAAACTACGAGCTTGTCAATAGCTATGAGGCAAATATGGTATATTGATTTATGTCGATCGATATAAGTAATTAAATAATATTTTGTCTACATGTGTAAATACCCTAAAAATATTTTGTAGGAAATTCGCAATACAGAGGGGAAAAGGGGTGCAGGATGCATTGACGGCCCGGGGTTGCCATTCGGTCTCCTGACGCCGGCGATTGTAGACGACAGCGCTGTAAGATGTCTAATTCAAGTGATTTCTATGTTCTTTTTGTTTTCTGGTCTGGTTGTTTTTTATTTGGTCTCTTTATTGGATGTTTTATTATCCTGCCGCTTATCATCTGCTGTTGTTACCTCAAAATGAGAGCAATTGAACTTTACCGTTATCCTGATCGTTTTGATGTGTAAATACCTATATTCTTTTCTGTTGGTTATAGCATGATTTATTATTTGCTTTTATTTATTTTAACATACATGTGATAATTCCATTGATGTATTATTTTCATTTTTGGGTATTCTGTTTGTATTGTTGATTTTTTTTTTGTGCTTGAATTGTAGGTATTAAATATTTTTTACATTACTTTTTTTGACTGTAATATCAATGTATTTGAATAACTTACGACGTGACATGAAAAATGGTTTTAAAGTTAGCGGCATGCCTCTTTGTTGTTATATTTGTTTGTTATATAGTGAAACGGTAATTTTTTTTCGCCCAAGTGCATTATGTTTTGCAAAAAGTTTTTACCATGATATCTTTTTGGATTAAACGTAAGATTAACAAGCGTGTTGATAAATTCATGAAACTTACTTAATTACTGATTTTTCCAACAAAGTAAAACTGACATACATAACTTACCTACAGATAAAATGTATCCTTAGTAACATACTTCGTGGAGCATATTGATTTTCTCTGTGACTTTATTCCAGAAATAGATTCGTATTATGATCAAAAGAAGATACTTCCTTTTATCGCCCACCACCAAGCCCACCCTAAAATATTGTTTGACAATATACATTCCCATTAGTAAATATAATTGGTATTACTTTGTAACGTTACATTTAAAGTACTTTTTATTTTTCATAATGATGTAGAATATTTCTTATTTTGATATTTTAAGACTGAATGTTTATATTAGTCTAAAAATCACGTGTTCATATTTTATTTTTTTGCTGTTAACAATTCCTTAAAGGTAAATGCATATCCTGGATACCTATTTAAATATGTTTGTCAACCGTTACCGTGGTAACGTACAGCGTCGTCTCTATCGCAGGGGTCATATCGATGCATATTATTTAATACTTCATTGCATCTAAAAAAATCAAGTTAACCTCACTGTGACTTATGAGTACTTTGAAATAATTGATTTTTTTTAATGATATTGTTTAATCTATTATTATAATTCATTCGAAATCTCAGAAACTGAATAAGTCTGACACCTGTTTCGTACTGACTGATATTTGATTTCAAACAAGCTCGAAGCCAGGTTACTCGACCCATGCGCATAATGCATTATCTCCAGTGCCCTACTTTATATCGGGAACTTCATCGGGATAGAGCGAGGCTGTCTAAATTAAATCTTTTGTTGAACAAACCTTCCTGTAAACCGCCTCACCAAACGGTTCCGTGGCATTGTTTTTGTTTTCACTCAAAATTCTATTGTATCTAATTTTGATGTAACTATTCAAGTTAATTCAGGGTTTAAGTGAAGTCAAATGAAATAATTTATGATTCTGTACTGATAATGTCATAAAATTTTCTCTACATTTCTCTACATCATTGTTTTTTTAGTTTTTCTACTTTAAAAAATGTGGAGCAACTGACATTGCGCTGTAAATTTATTCTAACTGATATAAACGTTTTTTATATTCAATTATTTAGTAATTTCAAATAAAACATAATAATTGTGCTAATGTTTTTTAAAGTTTTTTAAAAGGTTTTATTTTGAAATTTTACTTCATATAAACTAGTTGCCGTTCGAATACGGCTTTTATAATATTATAACCATTTGGAAATTTTTTTTTATATATAGTTGCCGTTCGAATACGGCTTTTATAATATTATAACCATTTGGAAATTTTTTTTATAAAAATATATATTATAGGTACAAATAATATTTATACTAACTTTACACTTTTCAAAATCTACCCACTATTTTAATATGTAAAATATATTATAAAAATATTTATAAGATTTTTTTTCACTAAAAACACTTGATTGAAATGATACATTAAGTTTTGGTTATTTTTTAATATAACTCAAAAAATATTTTTAAAGAATCATATGAAACTGGTTATAAAAGAATTTTAAAGCCATAATATACCAGGTGTGTTTGTGCATCTGCCCTTCTTGAGATATGCGGTGAGCACGTGGGTACTGATATTGTGTGTTACGATGTCAAACCCAGGTGCATATGCTTTATAATTAAGCATTAAATGCTTAAGAGGCTGTGAATATTTCAAATAAATAAGTTCTTGCCAAAACATCTTAAGCAACCAAAGACAAATAAAAAAAAAAACAACGAATTTCGTATCATATTTGATAATAATATATGTATGCCTAAAATTATATTCATATAATAACTTGAGTTGGTAATTAAGATGAGTAATTGTATATATTTCAACAAACCAAATTGCAATCTCTATTACTGCGCAACTAATGAACAAGTGGTTTTGGTTTGCGGAAATGTTTATGTTCTACTTATTTATTATTTTGTATTTATTAATAAGTTGCAAATATATCTATCTATCTGAAATAAAGGTCTTATTAGTAAGGTCATATCTGTATTATATACTACTATTACTCAAAATTTTGGTTGTATAACTATAACATATTTTGCTTATGTACTTTTTCTGTGCAAAATATAGAGTATATGGTAAAGTTTGATATAAAATTGCTCTATGGTGTAAGTAAAAATCAATAATCAATTAGGTATTCTACGGCCATTTTACAGTCTAGTGAGCCGATACCATAACAAAAGAGCAGGTCATCGCACTACGGATTACGATTTACGGACTACTAACTGAATCTATGTTAAATTGAATTAATGTACTTTAAAGTGTGTAAAACTGCAGTGCGAATTAGGTATATTCTGATTGGACTAACTTGAAAACTTTAAACTGCTTTAGTGCTGTGCGTTTTACCGTATAACGTTGGTTATTTTTCCGGAAGTGCAATTTGCAGGGAGAACAATACAAAATTTAATAAAATATGGCGTTTTTCCTATGTCAGAAGAAAGTACATGTTTCAATAAGAAAATGGCGAATACCGAAGATATTCATTTCTTTCCAATAAGATACCGCAAACCAATGCCTGCGTTAGTCATGTGAGCGCCCCGGACGAGATGTATTACTGACAACTCCCAAAAAAGTCATCCAGGAATAAAGCTACTCCTCAAAGCTGCTGGCTTGCTTGGTGCCGCTGGTAGTTGGTCGCTTCGCCCGCCACTAAAGCAGCTAGCCGGCGCCATTTTATATTTGGCGTTCTGGCCGTCATCCCAACTGGCCCTGGCCGTCGCTGCACCCGCCCCTAAAGCAGCTAGCCGGCGCCATTTTATATTTGGCCGTCACTGCACCCTAATACCGCTACTGCTACGAACTAAAAAATGAACACTTCTATTATATCAAAAGAATCAATGACGAAATGAAAAGTCATGACGAAATTAAAATTGGACTATGCAAAATGAAACAACTGCAATATTTAATCAGCATGAAAGGAAAATTTGAGACGAAAAAATATTTGTTTCAACAAACATATTATGATTAGTTTTGATGGATCCAGTCTACGACAAAAGGAATGAAATACTTCGTGAATCGCGCACGAGTTTGAGCAAAATCTGAAACTACATTTTGATGAGACGCCAGAGACAATTAAATATAAACCCTGCAATATTGCTAAAAAATAAACTGCATAATTAAATATTGTATCCGTAGTGCGATAATTTTAAAATTTATGTTCATTTTGATGAAACTTGTATATAATACGAGCTTATTCTATTAAAAGGACATCGAAATATATTCTAACTTTTTGTGCCTAAATATGTTAATTTTGTAATATGTTTGTTTTCTATCTATCATACACTATATTGTAAATTAGGTACATTATGTTTTAGATATATAAAACAAATTTACAAATAAGGCAGATAGTTGTATCTCACAATGTCTATAACTTGCAACATTATTAAATAAAAATTAAATACATTTTATACACATTTAAAAATAGCACAATGTGATGTTTGTCTACTTTGGTACTATTTAGTACGATAAAATTACTATTTTATATGATAAAATTAAATAAAAAAACTGTAAATGTAGAAAATAACTAACTGATGAATTTCGAGAAGTTATTTTTAATCAGTGGTTTTTCTGAACATTTAAACCTATCTTTTTAACTTTTACTATTAGTTGGTTATTTTTTATTACATATTTAATTATATCAAAGATCGCATTATGATGTTCTAGTACATAAGTATCTTTGTATACGATATAAAGAGTTAGCGTCAGTAGCTCAGTGGTTCAGGCGTTGGATTCACGATCAACAAGTCGTGGGTTCAAATCCCGGACTACTGGCGTGGCCCACTCCTAACACAAGCATTTAGCTTAGTTGGAGAGGTAAAAGGACAAGTAGTATGTGATCCATACTATTAGTAAACTTTTAAAAAAAATATGTAAAAAATGTAGAAAATGTCTAACTGATGAGTTTCTTAGTGCTTCTTCTCATCAGCGGTCTTTCCGAAGCACTGCTAGTAAATAAAAAAATTTAAAAAATTAATGCTTTTTATTTAAATCATAACCTAAAGCTTAACATAGCTTAAAGAAATTGAATTAAATTAGATATTCAAATATTTACGCATTAAAAATATAAAATTCGACTCTATATTCTACTTTTTTAGTTAAGTTAAATATAAATATATTTTTGACATGCAATTAAATGTTTGTTGAAAATGAATTTCTTATAATTTAACTGTAATGACTGTTTTAAAAATTTAATAAAAAAATTTTTTGTAATGTAAAACCTGTACGACTACGTCAGTTGACGCTGATTCATAGTCTGAATCAATTTCCAGTAAACCATAAACATTACAATATTTAAGCTCAGAAATAACATGTACTGACTGTACTATACTTTAATCTTGTAAAAGTAAATCATTTTTAATGTCACCATTATATCTGTTATACTTAGATAGAAAACTACACTTTTATAAAATCTTGGATCTAATAATTATTAAATTTAACTTTAATTTATTTAAAACAATTTATAATTAAATTACTTATTAATATGGTAGAGTAACTAGGCTACATTTTTTGCTCCTCCTTTCATAGTTTTTAAAATATACGCTTATAAACCATTTACCACGCATCAGGTGGATTTTTAGTCATTTTGAAAAAAATATAGCGTAAAAGGTAAACGCAATAGCAGCTTATGGTATAGCTTTTGTTGACAATACGTATATTACTTTTCTATACTTACATAAATATTTTAGAACTTAAGTGATGCTACACGATTCAAAAGATAAAAAAAATATTTAACTAAATAATTCACACGAATTTTGCTAGTGTAGCGGGTTCGTTGCTTCGCGCCGCGTCGCACAGCCACCGCTACCTACGCACGCTTGCGGCTATCCTACGTTACGAGATGACATGATTATAATATTTTTTCAGAATAATTTATTAATTATTCTACCATTTTCACATATAAACATTTCGCATATATAGGTTTGCCATATGTTTTTCACGACTGACCGAAAAGCAACCGTATATAAAATAAAACGTATACCAACAATTTAACGAATTAAATAAATTGTTACGTCACTTTGAAACAACTTTAAGGGTTCCGTTCAACACGGTAAAAGTTTTATACGGATTTTAGGACTTTTTCAAATCCACAAAATTTGCTCTACACTTAGTATAGAGCTTCGTAAACTGATCATTTTTATTAACTTTATGGAGCAGTCCTAGTCAACTGAGAACTATGTAGGTATATTGAGTACACAGGTGTGCTTTGCTGAGCTGGGATGTACTATGAGCAGCACTCCTTTACTCTATCATAGTTGAAGTGCAGTTAGAGAGAACAATGGGCTATTGAGAAGAAATAGTTTTATCGAGATCAATTTTCTGCATTTTATTTACATGGTTTGATTCTCATAAAGCATTTACATTTACTACCTACTAGATAGTTTTGGAGCAAAAAAATTAAAAAAATAATAAAATCTTACAAAAAAATTAATCGTATCTCTAAAAATATTAATTATTAATGCATTTAAGAAAACTTAATATGAATAATATTTATGACTGAAGATCTAGGCTCTCCTTTCATATTTATTTTAATAAAATCGCTTGGTAAGAAAAGTAACTTAATTAAATGATTTTTTAACTACAACGAAGCCTTCAATGAATCGTTGATATAATAAATATTCAGATGTTTTCCATTTAATATTTTCTAAAAATTTTATAACGCAGGATTTATGCATTATCTAGGATAAAAGAGGCCTTAATTACTTTCAGATCAATCAATAGCTTATGGCTAAAATAGGCAAAAGCCTGTTACTAAATTGTCTATTGCAAAAATTAACGTTTTTTCATCACAATGTTACATAGAAAGACAAATCAATCAACAATCACACTTTCGTATTTATGATATTAGTATTGTTAAAGTATATTTCGGCACAAAGGCTCTATGGAATCGTATTCGACTATACATTAATCACCGACTAGTCAATATTACACGTGTCTAGCATATATATTATAGCACTAGATATTGTTGTTTGGTAGTCATAAGTCTCGTGACCACAACTACGTGAAATTTAGACGCCTATATGCCAAAATATAGATGCTTTAAAATTATATGCTTTCCATATCATGACAGATAATCGCGCAGTAAAGTAATCAGTCTCTAAGTTGTTATGTAGTTTAAACTTTTTTCTACGCGTATTCCTTTCGCTTTAGTATTCATAGAGTGGCTGTATTGATTTCAATACATGTTTTTAAAAATCATTACTGGAATATTAAAATGATACCGTAACTAATATATTTTTATTATAATAAATGAAAAAGTAAGTAGTCTATTTGTTACGCTGTCACGCTTAAACCACTGAATCGATTGTGATGATATTTGGTACAGAGATAGGGCAGATTTTGTTAAAGCACATAGGCTACATTTTATCGCGAAAAAAGGCTTGAAGAGGTTGAAATAGAGTTTATGTCTTTGGGAACTCACTCAACCCATATATAAATTTTAATAAGTAATTAATAAATTAAATAATAAATATATTAAATTAAATAATTAATAAATTAAAATGGAAACTAATGAAGAACACGTGGTAAATTGCTCCCGGGGGCAAGCAAGGCGGATTGACCAGTTGTAAAATAATTGACTTTTCACAATTATTTTCATAAGTTTTCTGTGTGTCCGTAAATGCTACCGATATGTATATGTAAAGACTAAAGTAATGTATTACTAAAAAATACAATAATTTGCACTCCCATTAGATTATTTATGTCTCATTTGTATCGTAGAGAGGGTTACGATTAAACAACAACCAAATAAAATAAATAAACTTTTTTGGTTTTCTTACTCATATTAAAACAAAAACGTATATATACACTTAACCTAACACGACTACGTTAACTACTGTTTATATTTCCTACAGCACGGTAAGGACCGTACACCGGATACTTAATGTTAGCGCCACAGTGTTAACTGTTATCTGCTTTCCTCCTCGTATTTTATTAAGTGTACTTTGCTTAAGACTCCTTATTTTGATGGACAACCTGTAACAAAATAATTCAGGTCAAAAATTATTTCTAATTATTAATATTAATATAACATGTAAACAATAAACTTTTGACATTCGCAAGAAGGGTGGAAGTGACATAATATGTTGTAATGAAAGTACATAAACATGTTTAATATCTAATTTAATAGAATGTATCAATCATGGAGTGAAAGAGATAGGCACATTCTGACATAGTGTAAGAGAGATAGAGATAGAAGTCCAGCATAAATCACATTCAGTATGCCGCAAGCGCAGAGTGAAACTGCGGCGCACTCGTATTAGGAATGCGAGTAAAAGTGTATCCAGATATAGTGGTTGGGACCATGATTCTTGTTATATATTAGGACAAATATAATAAAAATACTATGCTCTATAAAACAGATGGAGGTGTCAGGTTAGGTGTGAAAATTCGAAATGCGTTCGCGGAATGATGAGTTTGAAATTTGAAAGTTTATCGAGAAGTGCAGAAAACTAACAATAAATAAAAATAAATCGCCTCTATGTATGTAAGATTGCACCAAATTGGATAATTATTTATCTTTTGAATAAGATTTGCCCGTGAGGGGACGGGATAGAATACAATTCCCCTCTGCCGCTGGGAGAGCATCTCGTAAGAACCGAGCACCCCCTTGGTGGTAGGGGATCTGTTCCCCGACTGGCTTGCGACCACCAGCCGCACCGAATCTGACCGCCATCGCAAGTGTCTCTGACGCGTTCCGGCCGAGCCTCATGTGGGCCAGAGCTACCTCCCTCTCCCATCCCATTACTGCTGGGGTTCCAGTGAACACCGGGTTCTTGCTCGGGGTCCATTGAAACCGCAGCAGTCTTCTCTTCGCTCCCCCTCCTAAGTCTATCTTCAAGGCGGCAACGCATCGACAAAACAAGAGATACTCTCTAGTTTTGTCGATGTCTATGGGCGACGGTGGCCACTTTCCAGTCAGGTGGACCGTCTGCTCGTTTGTCCCTTACCTATCTTAAAAAAATATATATAATAAAAAGTGTGTAAGACAGAAGACAGATATTCATAGTTACGGACTATAATTGAATAAATAAGTGAGTAAACGATTTTATTAAACACCAGCGAAGCAAGAGCAGATCATTAATTTATTTAAAAGCATATTATAGTCAAGTCAACAAGTGCTTTTTAGGTCGGAACTTTTTATTCTCCAAAAATTATGATTTAGGTATCATTCGATTCGGAATGGCATGTAGAAACTTTTTGAGAAAATTGAAGCGAAAATTAAAAAGCTCTTGTTGACTAGACTATTAGACATACTACACAATGCGTTTAACATGGTCGTGTGTATAATGTCAATATGTATGTCAAGTCAATAAGAAATTCTGCTATAGGTACTTCAGTTAAGTAAAAATACCAAGAATGTTCTTATCACGTAACCTAGACACAATTAAATGTATGATGGCATTGTGTTATGGCGTTATACACTAAATGACTCATATCTGAGTCACTCAGACATTTACAAGGATATAATTTTACAAGTAAGGTACTCGTAAACTTCAAATACAAGTAATAATTTGATTTAATTTTATATTTTAATGTGTTAGGAAACATCCATGAAACTGATTTACTTTTTCTACACCGATTGTCCTGGAAGAAAATATTTCATGGTTATCCTACAAACAACGGTATTCATGGAGTAACCCCTCGTAATTTTCGCTTTATTTTCACTTTAGATTTGCGACTTGACAGCTGTATGATGCCATCTCAAGTACATAACGTTGAATTCATTATGTCTTTTGTAATGTTTTATACATGATTCGAATAATAATGTGAATCTTTTATTTCACATTACAACTGTTACACTGTTGACAAGTTTGTATTTTAATGCAAGTATACCCACGTTTACTTGCATTAAAATGCACCCACCAAAAAAAAAGCAGTGATGGCCCAGTGGTTGAGACTTCAAGTCTTACTCGGGAGGTCCGAGGTTCGATCCTGGGCACACACCTCTGACTCTGAGTTGTGTGTTTTAAGCAATTAAATATCATTTGCTTTAACGGTGAAGGCAAACATCGTGAGGTAACCTGCACTCCTGAGAGTTCCCTAAAAGTTCTCAAAGGTGTGTGAAGTCTGCCAACCCGCACTGGGCCAGCGTGGTGGACTATGGCCTAATACCCTCCTCAGACTGAGGAGACCCGGCTCAGCAGTGGGCCATTGAAGGGTCGTGATGATACCCACGTTTAGACACTATATAATGTTACGATAGATTTGAGCCAATCTGTCAAGTGAATTCGTCTTTACATATTATGAAACATAGTCGTTTTCCCTGTTTGTACACTTAGATCTTTTAAACTACGCTACGGATTTTTGATGTGGTATTGACAAATAAACAGAGAGATTGGAGAGAAAAGTTAATTGACGCAAATTATAGTAAAGATAACCTGCGAAGTCGAGCCGGGTCTCTTGTGAATATAAAAGTAGTGTAGTTTGGTAGTGCTAGGTCTTATCACTAAACTATTCTTAAATGTAAGGTTATTTTATTTAATAATGAATTGAAAGAAGACGTTGAATCTTTAAGTCCTAGGAGTATAGCTCCCATGTAGATAACAAAACTCCAATATTAAAATAGTATAAACATCACCTATTATAGTATTAGCTAAAATAGAAACCAAACAACGAGTGGGTGGGCTCTATAAAAATTTAAAGCCTCACCGACCCAATTAATTATTCCCGCTCGAACCCACCATGATTGGCTTAGGGCTGTCGATTTTATGGGGTTCCTCGTAAATCTGCCGATACATTATTGGCCTATAAAGGCCATATGGAATCAGTTGCTGATAGCATTTTAAGTTATGGTAGTTATGAGAACGTAATAAGCACATATATTTTTGTAGATTTGTCGAGGACTGGTATGTAGTCCTTAGGATTTTCCTTCAGCAAAATTTAGGAAATAACCACCTTTGATTCTTCAAATGCATTTGCTTTTCACACAAGTGTTGGTCAGTGTCAGTTTCATTGATTATTCAATTATTATTTACATAGTTTATTTTATAATTCTTTATTTAAGGAGCATGGTTTTTTTTATTGTTTGTAATATTTATGTTGGAGACCAAATTTATCCATTATAATACTATCAAAATAATAAAACTGCATGCCAACATACAAAATTATTTTTTTTTTATGGTAGGTGTAAACGAGCAGATGGTCCACCTGATGGTAAGTGGCCACCATCGCCCATGGACATCGACAAAACAAGAGATACCCTCTTGCTTTGTCGATGCGTTGCATCTTCGAAGATAGAATGTTGAAGGGGAGTGAAGAAAAAATGCTGCGGTTTCAGGGGAGCAAGAGCCCATAGTCCACTAGATCCGCAGCATTAATGGGGCGTCCATGACACTAGGCGGTCGGATTCGCATGCTGGTGGTCGCAAGCCAGTCAGGGAACAGATCCCCTACCACCATGGGGTGCTGGGTTACTCGGCTCTTACAAGATGCTCTCATAACCCATCCCCTCACGGGTAAAAGTTTTCAAGCTAAGATGTCTGTAAAAACCTATTTACAAATATAAATAATACACATGCTGCACTTTAGCCGCAATGACTGTGAAGATGTAGGACTATCAATTTTATTGTCTTCATTGTAATTTAAAATGATTCCCACGATTTATGCACCATTAGATGAGATAATAGTCTCTTTGAACTTGAGTATTACGACGTTGCTTTTTATTTTACATCTTCAATATTGTCCAATTTTTAAAATGCAGAATAAAATCAAAATGACTATCTCAAGCACTTACTTTGAGTATTTTTGATAAAGGCCTACGAGGGGAGGTCCAAAAGTTCGTGGAATGGAAGGGTTTGAAATAAAATGAAACAACAAAACTATTTTTCCTTTTAATGAATACATTTATTAGATCTATGAATTAATTTTTCTAAACCGTCGTAAAAATATTTTTTATCTTTTGCCGCAAAATGACCCAAAATTGCCCCCTTTACTTCATTGTCGTCGGAAAATATCCTTCCCCTTAGGTCTTATTTTAAATTAGGGAACAAATAAAAATCACTTGGGGCCAGATCTGGACTGTAGGGTGGGTGGACTAGCGATTCGAAGCCATGTGTGTGCAGAGCAGCCATTGCAACTCTGCTCTTGTGAACCGGTGCGTTGTCTTGCAAAAGCAACACACCTTTGGTCAGTTTTCCTTGACGTTTTTCCTTGGACTCCTTTAATTTTTCTAGAATCGTTGCGTAGTATTCTCCTGTTATGGTCCTTCCCTTTTCTTTATAATCAATCAGTAGTATCCCTTCACAATCCCAAAAAACAGTTGCCATCAACTTTCCAGCCGACTCCGACACTTTGAACTTTTTTGGCGGTGGTGTCCCCTTTTTGTGCCATTGCATGGACTCTTGTTTGGACTCAGGCTCAAAGTGATGAACCCATGTTTCATCTCCGGTAACAACTCCAAAAATTGTTTTGAAGCAACAACGCGTTGCTGTTTCTGAAGCGGCGTGAGCATTCTCGGTACAGATGGTCATGTATCTTCCAGTACAATTTTTTCCACTTTTTCGATGATGTTTGATGTGGTGGCCTCAACTGACCTTCCTGAGCGAGGGTCGTCTTCAATCGACTCCCGACCATGTTTAAGAGACCATGCCACTTGTAAATCATTGATTTAATAGGGCACTGGTCCCCATAAACGGTTCCCATTGCATTCAAAATGGTTTGAGCGGTCTTTCCTTGCTTGGTAAGGAATAGAAGGAATATTACAGCACGGTGTTCAATTTTCTCCATAGTTTTAGTGTTCTTCCGGATTTTCTTGTTTATCAGGCGAGTATTCGTAAACGAATGACGCAATTAGGCTGAAACTCAGTTTATATACTAATGATGAGTCCGCAATTAGTATGACACTAAGCAAGCATCCCTATCCCCACTCCATCCCCTCCATTCCACGAACTTTTGGACCTCACCGCGTACTTATATAACCTAATACTGCACAATAGAATGTATTTTGATTTTAGGCAGGAACCAATGTGCGCCTGGGCCTTAGACGCAGATTTACTCCTTTATAACAAATATGAATACTCGTACTTGTTAATCACTAATTAAGCTAATATTAAACACAACAGTAACAATATGGATCAAAAGCCATCAAAAGGTCTAAGGAAAATACAATAAATATCAATTTTAAATTATAAATCAAAATTGAAACCTTGTTGAAAAATTACACATGTAACAGCAGCTTCTTTAAGTGAGTGGCTAAACCTAAACTAATGCTTTGAAGTACATATTACTTATATTCTTCTATCTAAATCAAAATGAATGGTTAAATGTGTGTTTTGTTAAATGCGCAAAACTCGAGAACGACTTTGAATGATTTCTTTTTCAACTGTTCGTTTAAAAAGGTTTTTATAAAGTGAAAAATCAGAGAAATCTAAAAATCTAATTTTTATTTATACATTAAAATTTTATCTGTATTGTATATAGAGGTTGGCAGCCGGTACCCAAGCCATTATCTGAGATCGATTCATATACATGAGTACCAATGCAATAGTAAAGTTTTTGTCTATTTATTTTCCGACCAAAGTAATTAGAATTACTTGGAAAACTCCATTTGCATGAACAAAGAGAGGTCGGACAACTGGTGCTTATGCTTAATATTACACACCATATCTAGACTAACTTCCGTTACAGATTAGCCTCGTTTCTAGACGGAACATTTTCCTAGATCATCAGTTTTCGAGCGTATAATTTGGCTCTCGGCCAGTATTAAGGGAATACAAGAAAACAAGCTTGTTTAGCATAAATTAACTCAAACTCCTTATTTCTAAGTAGCTTACTAAGCATTGCCGTAACAAAATGATAATATAAGTTCATGTTCTTCTCAATTTTTAATATATAACTGCTACTTATAGTTTTCAAAGTAATCAAACGATTTTATTGTCACACAGTCTTTCGTAGATACCTAATGCTTTTGAAAAATACTTGCAGTAGTTAGGAGAGGTGCTAGAAGATAAAAACATGATGTTGATATATACGGACCGTGATACTGTAGTTTTGTTTGTAACGAATAAAAGTAATATAATAATACCAAATTTGTGACTTGTGTCAATACTTAGGATGATATGGTTATTCGTCTTAAAAGCTAACGCGGTAGCTTTACTGCACAATTACACTCAAGCCTACAATAATACACAAGTCTAGCAACGCCTGGGGCTAGCGATACAGGTGCAGGATTAAAAGGCCTTTCTTCAACGCGTTGACATTCTCCTTTAACGCTCGACCATCAAATTTAAATATTCAGCGAACTATCTCAACTGAATGAATACCTATTAACTAAACCTTCTTGCGTAAAAGTCATCCTTTTACAAAATACCCACATCTATTCCCACTATAATGACTGGTGGATTCGTAGGCCTGCTGATGCTTAGTTAATATTCGGTAATCGAGATATTAAATTATTCTAATTACATTTAATATCGATATTTTACAGTATTAATATTTTAATAAAACTTAACAATTTTCAATATATTTTTTATTCTATAACTTATTAATAAAAATAATTTATCTGTATTCATCATAATTATTCTTAAAAGACAATTTAATATACGTCTTTACATTTTACTATCTAATATGTCATAGAGTTTTTTTAATATTTCTATAACGCGTACTTTTTAGTGATCAATGTCCCATTTTTCATGTAACACAAATAGTCTGTTGTAATGATCTGCACAATTTACAAGAATCATAAACTCATTTGCTCCAGTATCCCAGATCGTGCGGTGAACTAGTTTTGAATAGTACACCTGATTGCCGATGAACCTGGATACTATTGCCTTAACTAAGTACTGATTTGATTATTTTTCTCACTAGAGATAAGCTGGAAAACTTCGTTAGTGTACCTTTTTTCTAAGTAATTTCCTCAGCGCATGTGATGAAAGACATTTTATGGCTAATTATTTTACATCTTTGGGTGGTTTTAGTAAGAATTTCTGAGGAGCTCTAATTTTTTCTAGTAATAAATATAGCCTATGTTACTCAGTGATAATCTAGCTTTCTAACGGCCAAAGAATTTTTGAAATCGGTCCAGTAGTTTATTAGTTACGTACAAAAATACAAGACTTTCCTCTTAATAATATTAGTTATTAGTATAGATTGGAATTTTAAAAAGACTTGTCTGATGACAGACGGACAGACGCTAAGCCATTTAGAACATTTTTAATAAATTTCAAATGTTTGTAATTAATAGAACACAAAAACATATATAATACAAATTATGGAAGCAAAAAATTGGCCAAGTGCGGATGAAACTCGAGCACCGAAGATTCTGTACGTACTACGAACAAATTTAACTTAGCCACAGAAAAACTGTTTTCTGGGTTCACCAACATTCAGGTTACTAACTAAAAAATTTTTTTTTTGCTATGTAATTATACCACTTTTTAACGTTTACCTTTAATTTTGCTATATAAGATATTTTTATCATATTGTGTGATTCTTGGTCAACGTGAAGTATCCAACAGGTTTTAAACCCTTAATTTTTATTGTGTTAACTTAGAACATAGATATTTTCACAGCTCCAAAAGACTAAGACCTAAGAATGTTATATTAATTTAACCTTAAGAAAAGTAATCTTGACAGATAGACAAACTAACGAAGAAAATTATCTAATAACAGTTTCCTTTTTATTTTTAAATACGGAACCCTATATTTCCCTATTACTTATATCAACACTTACTTTGTAAGTACTCAGAGTTACTTTCACATAATTAATGAGGGATAGTAATTAGCTAAAAGTTTACGTAACCTGAAAGAGGCTGGGATTGGGACACATTTGTATTTTACCCAAACTAAGCCTTCCCAGGAATAGTCCTATTCAAATAAATTATAACATTTGAGTTTGAGGTTGGAAATTAGGATTGAAAAAGGTGATCATGTGGTCTGTGTCCCTTTTGTAAATTACATCGCGAACTCCATAGTATAGAAAAATAATATAATACTCATAAAGTTCATTCACTTTAATTACGTCGTTGTAATCATTTAAATGTTTTTCACATTTACTTTTCTGATTCTTAATTATATTACGCTACGCCATTGTTTATGGTGTCGAATCGAGATGTTATCTGTTTAGACACACAGGTTTTTGATTAATTTTTCCCAGCATATTTTTTTATCTTAGTAACTATTTAGTAATCTTTACCTTTTTAAGCATAACGATTTTATGATAGTTAATAAATTTACAGCCTCATTTGCTATTCTTGAATAGATATGATCAGTTTATTAGTTAGACTCCAGCTGTGTTTTTATTGTAGACGAGCGATGTGCCCTCGCTTAGCTCTGGGTATTTAAAGAAATATTATTATTGATGTCCTTGATCATTATTGATGTCATTCTGTAATTGTGTAGTTATTCATTATTTGAAGAAAGAGAGAGAAAGAGTTATTAAAAGAAAAGCGACAGATAATAGAGAGGGAGGACAGAGCAAAAATAAAATTGAATAGATAAAGGAGAGAAAAAGAGAAATAGAGAGAGAGAGATAATCGAAAGAAAGTGAAAAGTGACTGATCATTCTGAACAGAGATAAATATAAAAATTAAAGAGGAGGAAGAGAGACGGAAATACTATAATAGACTTCTCTTAGTGAAAGAATTTTAAAAATCAGGTCAGTGAACCAGACAACAAAATGGCCATATTCTATTAATTTAAAAATGTATGATTCTGGGTTCGACGTTTGTGGCGGGAAGTTTGAACTTGAGAAAAAATTTAGTTAATATTCGAGATTGCGAATTTAATATAATAAGTGCGTGCTTATTATGCACATAAAATGGAGGGAAATGAAGGTGGTGGTACGATACCACCTATAAATACCAAAAAAAGAAAAATGACAAATATTTCAGGAAAAGACTCAGCAAAATATAAACCTTATATAAAGCCAAATTACCGGCGATGCTATCCAGATACTTCAAATAATACAGAGTTTCCGGTGTTTGTGGAATCGGAAGATAAAATTGGCAATAAGGATCCATTATATCTCCAAAAACTATTTTCAAAGTTTGTTAAAGGCTTTTATGAACTAAGTCGTATTAATGCTTATAAAGTCCAAATTACATTTTCTCAGGCTTTAGCAGCAAATGACTTCCTGAATGCTAACGATGCGTTAGCTAACTTTAAAATGAGGGCATTTATACCTGCAGCCTTCGTAGAAAAGGTGGGTGTGGTACAGTTTATTCCAGAAGATATGAGTAATGAGGATTTGTACAGAAAACTTTCATGTGAGTATGACATTGTAGCTGTTCGCCGATTTATGAAAAAGGGGGATGATGGAGAATTATTCGCTTTAAAGACAATAACAGTTACATTTTATACAAGTACATTGCCACAATATATTTTCTTAGACAGGTGGCGTTCAAAAGTAAGTCCGTACATTCCACCTGTTATGCAGTGCTATAAGTGTATGAAATTTAATCACTCTGCTAAAATTTGTAAAAACAGCCAAGTTTGTTCTATATGTTCATGTGGGCACTCTTACAAAGATTGTACTAATGAAAATGATATTAAATGTGCTAACTGTGGTGGTGCTCACATGGCTATATCTAAAGTATGTCCCATAAAGCAAGTTAAAATTAATAAAAAAAGACAAAGTTATGCAGCAGTTGCAAATAATAATTCTCTTCAACTACAAAATAGTAAAAATTTTCCGGAGTTGCCATCTAAGCAAACTTCAAAACAAGATGTAAATAAAAATTTAGAACTCAATTTCTCAGAGATAGTTAATAATTCCAGAATATTAAATGCATTAATTAAAACGTTAGTATATATAGCAAATAGTGTAGATACACCGAATACAACAGGTAAAATTAAAGAAATTTTATTAAAAAATTTGAATGAATAAAATTAGAATTGTTCAACATAACATTCAGAGTCTTAATAACAAAAAAACGTTAGTTAAGAAGTTTCTAAATGAAAATGACATTGACATCTATCTAATTAATGAAACATGGCTCAAACAGTCCAATGTCAATAATATTTATTTTAATAATTATAATTCTGTTTTTAAAAATGCTAAAAATGGTTATGGAGGAGTAGGTATTATAATAAAAAACAATATTAAATATAATATTATTGATACAAAATTTTCAGAAGACATTCAAACGGTAGCAATTTCGGTCATAACTTCAGCTGGTCCACTCTCTATTCTTAATGTTTATTGTCCACCTGAAAAAAAAAGAAATAAAATTAAAAAACTTAAAACTATTATAAGTAACCTACCCAGACCATGTCTAGTCAGTGGAGATTTCAATGCACATCATATAGCTTTTGGATGTGATTTAACTAAATCTCGTGGGGTTGAATTATTTAACATGTTTGATGAGTTTGATCTGTGCATTTTAAATTCAGGTTCAACAACTACAGTACAGCCTCCTTGTAGAAATAAATCTGCAATTGACGTTACAGCTGTTAGTTCTCTCATAGCTCCATTATGCAATTGGTTTGTGGGGGATGACCCATTGGGTAGCTATCATCTCCCAACATTTACTGATATTTTATTAGGAAAAGTGACATATGATACAGGAAATAATACTGAAAAATTTTTATTATCGAAAGCTGATTGGAATAAGTACTATGATATGTCAGAAAGGGTATTTCAGAACTTTGAATTAGATTTATCTGACCCATTTAAATCATATAATGAATTTAGTTCACGATTAATTTACTTAAGAAAGATTTGTATACCAATTTACAAACCTAATCATAATAAATCATATCACAGTCCAGCTCCTTGGTGGAATGAAGAATGTGCAGAAGCTGTCAAAAAATCTAAAGAAGCATTAAATCATTATTATAATACTTTTACTTCTGAATCTTATATTGAGTATAAAAAAAAAGATGCTATTAAAAAAAGAATAATAAGTAAATGTAAAAATGATAGCTGGACCAATTTATGTAGTAGTTTTAATAGAACTACTCCGATTTCGATAATTTGGAATTATATGCGTAGATTCAAAAGAATAAATACAGACAGAAATAGGTACAAAAATGATAAATGGGTACCTTCATTTATAAATAATCTTGCTCAAACTAATGAGATAAATGATTCAGATATAATTAATTTTTTTGAACTAAATAACAATGTTAAGGATTCTTGCTGGCTTATTTCTCCCTTTAAAATGTCAGAATTTAAAATAGCATTAGACTCACGGAGAGATACTACACCGGGCTTAGATAATTTTTCATATAGCATGATTAAAAAATTACATCCTATTGGTAAACAAGTACTTTTAAATACCTTAAATTTATTATGGTCTAAACAAATCATTCCAGAAGAGTGGAAAACCCAATGTGTCATTCCTATTATCAAACCAAATAAATCACCTGATGATTACAATTCTTACAGACCTATATCTCTAACTTCATGTATAAGTAAATTAACTGAACAGATGATTAAGTTCAGATTAGACTATCATGTTGAAAGAAATAGTTTATTACCCACAAACCAGTTTGGTTTTCGCAAAGGAAGAAGTGCTTCTGAAAGTTTTGTAACTTTTATATCTGATATGAGAAAAACTAAGCTTTCCAAATCCACTGCTGTTGCTGCATTTATCGATGTGAGAGGTGCTTATGATAATGTAGATTTGTATCAACTGTTGCAAACCTTGTCTATTTTAGGCCTTCCTGGAAAGTTAATAAAATGGATATTTAATTTTTTAAATAATAGAATGCTTTTTGTTAAATGTAACAATGTAATGTATGGACCAGAAACTGCTAATAAAGGTCTAATGCAAGGGGCTGTATTGTCACCCATTTTATTTAATCTATATGTTTCACAAATATTAAAATATGTTACATCAGATATACATATACTACAATTTGCTGATGACTTAGTTTTATATACTATAGACAAAAGTTCTCAACTAGCAGAAAAGAAACTTAATTTAGCTTTATTCCAATTACATAATTACTATTTTAATACATTAAAATTAGACATTAATGCTTCTAAAAGTAAAGTACTGGTATTTGGGGAACAAAGACATGTTAATATTAGATACAACAATATAACAATTCCAATTGATAAAGAACATAAATTTTTGGGAGTTATCATAGACAATCAGCTAAAATTTAATAAACATATAGATTATATTGCAAAAAAAGCTCATAAAGCAATTAATATTATGAGATGTTTAGCTGGAAAATTTTGGGGTGCTGACCCAAAAATTTTATCAATGCTTTATAAAAGTATTGTACGAAGTCATTTCGACTATAGTTGTTTAGCTTACATTAATATTAGTACTAATCTACTTAGAAAACTGGATGTTATACAAAATATTGGATTAAGATTAATAATGGGAGCCATGAAAACAACACCTATTAATTCAATGGAAGTAGAATGTTGCATAGAACCTTTAATATTAAGAAGAACTTATTTAGCTGAAAGGTTTTGTCTCAAGGCTCTCTCAAATCAAAACGGAGTTGTAAAAAATAAACTATTGTTACCTGAATTATTGAATGTATCACCTCAATCTGTAAATGTTAAATACTGTACTCCGGATGATATTGTTCACATGAATACACCTGGAATGATAATGATAATGTTGCAGCTATATAGTAGTGCTTATAGCAATCTTAAGAGTAGTAGTATTTGGCCTATCTATAACACAAATTATAATGTATATTTGGACCCCAAGATTTATGTTGATAGTAATGATATAACTAGTCAAACTGAATTTAATGTTCATATCGAAAAAATTGATCCAATTTATAAGATTTTTACTGACGGTTCTAAAGAAAAGGGTAGGGTAACCTCTGCGTTTTATGATGCCCAAAGTAAAATATCAAAAACTATTTTATTAGATAGTAATTGTTCTATTTTTACTGCAGAATGCTATGCAATCTATTGCGCTCTTAATTATATATTTAATGATATCAAAAGTGTAAGGAATGTCATAATATGTAGTGATTCAAAAAGTGCCTTATTCGCTTTAAGTAACCATAAATGTAAATATAACACAAATTATATTATACTAGATATTATAGAATTAGTTAATAACTTATACAACTTAGGAGTTTCTGTAAGATTTATATGGGTCGCTTCCCATTCTCAGATAACTGGTAATGAAATAGTTGACAAAGCTACTCATTTTCCTTATGACGAAGACCACAGATCTACTATGAAATGTCCATATACTGACTACCACACCCACATTAAAGATGCCTTAAAGAAACGTTGGCAAGATTATTGGTATAAGATCAACAAGGATAAGGGCAGCTGGTACGCCCAAATTCAAAAAGAGATGCCCGCCACACCATGGTATTATAAATATAAAAGAGCTGATGGTAGACAATTCATCACAATGATTTGTAGAATGAGATTTGGCCATTGCCTGACTCCTTCACATCTATATAGACTAAAGATTTTTAATAGTAAGAATTGTTTTTACTGTGGAGAAGAATTTGAAGGAGATCTAACACATATTATAACGAAATGTAATAAATTTAAACTGGATAGGCTAATATTAGCTGCGCAAATTAGTGATTTGTGTGAAGATGAAAGTGATGGTGTTATAGATTTAAAATGTATTCTAAGAAATTCTAAATTTTATTGTGCTATTGTAAAGTTTATAAGAATGACTTTGCAAAATATTTAAAACAGTTAAAATATTTTATTTAAGATTGGCTAAAAGGTTTCGTTGCCAAGCCGTTAAATAAATTAAAAAAAAAAAAAAAATTAAAAATGTATGTGGCAACACCAAATCACCCTTGTCACTCACAAATATTGTAGTTTTCTATCAGTGAAAAAAATGTTAAAATCGGATTTTAAAAAAAAATTTAAAATCGGATTTAATTCCTAAGAAACCCTTCAAATTACAAAATTACCACTTCATGACACTTAAATGGCCATTTCATTTTAATTAGAATATTTATGGCAACACCACATATATTTCATGTATACACATACACATATTTCATATTCTAAATCGGTTCAGTAGTTTTTGAGCTTATTCACAACAAACAAACATACAAACAATCAAACCTTTACTCTTTATATAATAGTGTAGGTTCGAAATATATTGTAAACATTAAGCTTTACGTGTAAGTGGCGCCATCTATTACCAGATCACAAACTCTGAGTTGACTAGTTTGCCTTGGTGTTGTAGATCGTTCACAGATGGCGTTAGTAGGAGTATTTTTGGAACTATTCATATCTTTTTATAATCTACTTGATCTAACTAATTATGACTAACTCATTAAACTGGTGGAAAAATTTGATAGTTGTCCGCACATTTATAGCAAAATACGTAATTTCTATTATTCTAAATAATTGTTTATCTTTCTTATTGTCTATTTTAAAAAGTACTAAAAATTATTATTTTATAAATTTATAGACTTATTTAAAATTATTATTTAAAATTTATTAATAAGAATAAAAATGTATTGGAAAAATTTAATATTTCGATTGAGAAAAAAAGTTATGATAACATAGGTATTTATAATGTAGCGTGGTTTTTACCACATTTTCATGGATGGATGAAAAAATAATCTGAATCCACCAAGTGCATATTGTCAACGATCTGCCGAAACATCTATGTATATAAAACAATGTCGGGTTAGTTCACCATTTATAACCCAACAACGGCTGGACAAATTTTGATGAAATTTAGTACAGAGATACGCTAAAGCTTGGGAAATGACATAGGCTATATTACCTCTTACCACAAAAAAAGCTTTAAAGGTATTTAAAATAGGCAATGAAATTTTATATGGGAATTCACGGGTAAATTGCAAACCTGGTTTTTAATAATTCTAAATTTTGATAGTAATATAGTACTGAATTTAGAATTTATATAAGTAATAAGAATACTGCAGAAGTAATATTTCAAATTATGCAAAACACTTCACATCCTCGACTACAACTCGACGTGACATCAGGAAATGGATTTCATGACGCAAAACCGCGACCCATTTAGAATGACAGGATGATAAGAAAAATATGTAGTTTCTATATTATTTTTATGCTATTTTTAATTGATTAAAATGTAAAGCGTGTATCGATATTATTTTATGGTGTCAAAAAGAATAAAAGCATTATTTTATCTCTTTTCATTTCTAGTGTCTACAGGAGTTTGTGCACAAGGAGCTGATTTAAGGGGTCTATTTAAAACGATCACAATACTCATCCTCTATTATAATTAACGTAATACCTAACTAAACTTTAATAATTAGTATAACATATCACTGGAGCAAAAGTAAATTATTATAAAAATAAATATGAGCTTAAAGTTTAAAACTATTACTGTAACTAAAGAAAAAATGACTGATGTCTGGTGGAAATTTCTTCTTTTTTCTCAGCGGCTCTATCCTAAAGTAAGTGAAATAATAAAAATCTTTGCTAGCTCGTTCCCATATAGACATAGAAAAATCGTTGTTGCTATTCATGTTGCTGTATATATTGCTGCTGCTACGTTTTTATGACACAGTTAATTTTTTTGCCATATCTATCATTGTACGTAATTAGTATTCACTAGAGAGAATTAAATTAACATTTAGATTAGCATCTCTCTCTAAAACTACCTCTTGCCTTATAATGAAAGTTTATAATTCAAGCTTAAGAACTATACGACAATAATAAACATCGTTGCCTACGAAACAAATTAAAATAGATTTTCATAGTCCCCGGGAGCGGCTAATTGGAAACACACCGTATACCTGAAAATTTCATTTAACGCGAGTAACAAAGGTGAATTAAAACACTCCCCTTTCCTTTTGTACTCAACTGAAATTCGCTGGCGAATTGAATTTTCCTTACAACTTGTTCATACGAGTTCTTGAAAATTTCTTCACAAAATAAGAATAGGTCCATAACTAGGTAAGTTTTAGTCTACTTTTAGTAACATTATTTACGGATTTCTTTTTATATGAAAATTAAATATTTCATGAAAAATCCACAAGATAATTAAGATACAACTTGACACGACTCCTATTAAATACCTGGGAGTTAAAGCAATTATTTTTCTGAATCTTGCCATTAGTTTTGTTTGAAAAGATCATTTTGTAATCAAAAATATAAAAGATATCGTAATATATAAATCATAATTAATACTACAACTTAAGAAGATTTAGATTTAGTCTAGTTTATGGCTATTTAAAGCAGAAGGGGAAAATGCATAAATAAAAAAATGACAATAAACTTTTAGGAGAGTTCCTTAAAAGTTCTCTCAGGTGCAGGTTTCCTCACGATGTTTTCCTTCACCGTTAAAGCAAGTGATATTTAATTGCTTAAAAAAATAAAGATATAAAACTTATAAATTAAATATTACCTTGTGAATATACGCTTACATACAATACAAATACTTTTTGTGATTTAATTAAGTGGATTTTACCTAAGGCGTATTGGATAAAGTAGGAACAGTAAATTTATGATTGGAGGATTGGGATCTGGTACGGATTTACGTAAATGATCGAATGATTCGAAAAGTTCAAAATCTGCTTTGGTTTACGTTTTCATTCAATTTTAATATAAGTAATTTAGGCAAAGTCTTCGAGGAATTGAGATGAACGTTTATAATATTTCTTAGGTACATTAACTTATATGATGTTTTATGATCTCTTAATTTTATAGTCTGTAAAATTACATATTTCAACAAAAACCTTCTTTACGGGTAGTTTCATTCACCAGACTAAAATATTTTTAAATGATGAAAAATTTATTTCCGATTATCCGATGTATATGAACAAACTATATTTTTAGTTGGACTTGCAGCAAGTAATAAAAACCGTACCGTATTTCGTCCGAATAGTTTTTATATGATGCGCCTTCGAACAAACAAACACATAGACGAACGGACAAAAATTTTAAAACTGATTATTTTAAAAAATCTATTCAAAATCCGTGTATCTTCCAAGGAAAAGGACATTACGTTTTGTTAAATCCATGACGCATCAAAGCAATCTCCATAATTGCATGCCAGGTGTTCTTCTTGTTATTGTGTTTAAAACGACTCGATTACTCAAAGATAACGATACGGAAACTCTACTTTTAAAACAATATTTTATCTATCTTCGCAAGAGACGTGACATAATTATAGTCGTTTCATATTAATTGATGCGTCTACGTTATACTGGTGTTTATTTGAATTAAAAATCTTTGTCAGAATATCAAACTAACGCCGCCACTCATTTAAAGAATTTTTATTTATATATGAAATAAATCTCAAAAAGATGACTAACAAAACATTATAATATTGATACAGATCTATATAATAAATCAAACCTGAATAATGGTCATATAATATAGGTTAAGCACACTCACCCATTAATAATGCAACAATAGAGAATTTTGCTTTTATCATACTAGAAGTCTTTATTTTCACAAACCAAATAAAGCAAACAATTTCAGTTATTTATGCCCCTATATTAACATGGCTGCCGACTTCATAGCGCAGTAGTTTATGAACAAAATATTCCGAATTCTCACATGAACTCTCTTTCAATGTTAACGGAATGATATATTGTTTCAGATGCCTGAAATGTAGCCAGAGCAAGATTAACGTCAGCCGAGTGAAGTGTTAGTGCAGTATTTTCATCTCAAGTAGACAATGCGTAAACGCCATTGGCTTTTTTGAAATGAGTGTTGTGTGTCGATAGTGGTTATCGATAGCCGATACAATGGCGAGCATGGATTTGACGAATGAAGTCGTCCGACTTAGGGCTGAATTGGAAAAAGTGTCAACGGAGAGGGACATGCTACTCTGCGAGGTCTCAAATTTGAGGAGGGAGTTAGAGCTCAGCGAGTTAAAAAATTTACAGGACGACAGGTTAGTAAAGTAAGTGACGATTTTTTCAAAATAAATAATGTTACATTTATATTTTTATGCGAATACCTTGGTGGTTCAAATTAACATATCACAAATTAAAGGCTTTTAATTTCTAGTTATTTCTGGAGTATCTAAAGACACAATACAGATAATGATACTACGACGTATAGATATATAAAACAATCCGTCAAACAAAGAGCGCCTTCGTCTTCCATCCTTTGTAGGGCTCGACAGACGACGGGATCTCTTATGCTGTGTAGAGTGTGGTGTAAGTTATACGATTTTAATTAAAAATACCTATAAAAAATTTTGATTTCTCGGTGGCAAACACAATTATTTGATGATAATCCCATCATTTGATAATAAATTATATTAAGGAAGTTAATCTACTATTATTTAGTAAGGTATTTTAAGTACTCTGAGATAGATTATCATGCTTATATATTGAGACCTGATAACTGGTTTAATAAAAATAGTTAACAAACAATATTTACGACAGGTATTTTAATCAGGAATTAAAAATAGATTTATGGTATATGAAAAAGATAAAAAAAAATAGTGCATTTTTGTCGCTGGGATATGTATAATAGTCAACAAATAGTAGCGACAAATGTCAGAACTCTTACGAACTATGCAAGTATTGAAAAGTTGGATGCACTTCGCGTTCGGTGACGGCGCGTCATTAGCCGTCGCAATCTCACCACTATTACGTTAATAAGAAATAGTAATTACTCGTAAATAAAATGTAAGAGATGTAACGATTATACGAATGATGAGGATGAATTTTTATGGCAATTTATGGCAAGTAAATTATCGACTTACGACACCTGTGTGTGAAGGAGACACGTTAGTCCTAAATATTAGAACAGAGAAAAGTTCACTCTTTTTAGTTTCTTGTAATACAGATTGCTCATGATCTAAACCAAAGAACCAGTACCCCTATTACCATTGTTCAGCGCGATGCCTACGTCAGTGCCGACAGACGGCCTCCGTTTCTGACAGGCTAAGAGACTATGATGATGTTAGAATTGCGGTCTTGAAAGGTTTTAGCGTATTTTTCGGGGTTTGTTAGTGTGTTGTAGGTGCTTGGGCTTTGTTAGCTGAAATATTTTTTGTTTTGTTTGCGTTTTAGATAGGTACTTATGAGTTTTTTCAATGATTGTTATAATAGTATGTTACATATTTTTACGTGATGTGAAAAATTAAAGTTACCTTAATTTCAAGACAAGCGAAACATTGTTTTATTTCACGAAATAGATACTTTTTCCAAACTTTGCTCGATTATTATATTAAATGTTATTACTTTCTAGCTGACCTTAGACAAGAGGTTTTTCATAAGAGATATCCAGAAGAAATTAAAAAAGTTTGGTCCATAATTTTTATTCATAAGAACTTTACTTTGAGAAATATTAAAAAAAATATATTGTTCAATTTAGTCCACCCGTTCTCGAGTTTTGCGTTTAGTTATTTCATTATAAATCATAATTATTGACTTTTATGAGTGTGTTAGATACAGCTTGAGCTTTAACTTTCTTGTTCTTGAAAACAAATGCACTGATTTTCTTAAGCAGCAAAATAATTAACAAATTACGCAAACTTCAGAATCTGATTATCTCGAAGCCAGCTCTTTAAAGACCTTGTCTGATACGGCCTTCTGTTTATCTATTTCAATCGAGTGACATTTACTTTAGTTTAAACTTTCAAGAATCAATGTAAATAAGTCCTTAATACAAGTACATAAATATTTTTTTAATCTATATTTCAATTATTAACGTGAAAGTATTATTTTATTCTGTTATCAGAGTTAATGTCTTGAAAATAGTATAATGATGGCATACTCCAAGTAAATGTTAATATTATTATGTGAAAAGTCTATTTATTTTAAGGCAACTCACCATCATCTCATTAGTGACGAACTTTTCCCGAAATGGGTTATTTTCCTCTTAGTTAATCCACAACTGCCTCGAAATATTTTTTCACATCAAAGGGTGGAAATCCCTCTTTAAAATCTGCACATTTCATCCCAGTTTTAAATTATGACTTAATGGAGACGGGAAAATGGAAAAAGTATGTTATGTATATTTTTTTGTAAGTAAAAAAAGATTTAATATTTACAAGCTTTCGCTCAACTATTACTCGTATTTTAATATTAAATATGTTAATTTAAACAATACCTACAATAATAGTGGAGATGAAGTCTTCTTACAAATATCACGAAAAAAAACTGCGGTTTACACATAAATAAGTATTTAAAATGTGTGTGTAAATAATTATTTTGAAACTAATTTTATTTCAACTCTTAAAAGTTTTATTTCATTCGTCATCATCATCATCACGACCCTTCAATGGCCCACTGCTGAGCCGGGTCTCCTCCTCAGAATGAGGAGGGTAGCAGGCCATAGTCCACCACGCTGGCCTAGTGCGGGTTGGTAGACTTCACACACCTTTGAGAACTTTTTGGGAACTCTCAGGAGTGCAGGTTTCCTCACGATGTTTTCCTTCACCGTTAAAGCAAGTGATATTTAAAATGCTTAAAACACACATAACTCAGAGTCAGAGGTGTGTGCCCAGGATCGAACCTCGGACCTCCCGAGTAAGACTTGAAGTCTCAACTACTGGGCCATCACTGCTTTTTTTTTTTTTTTTTTTATTATTTCATTGCAACTACTAAAATACACAGCTTAGTCTAACAATTACAAATAAAATTTAATTTAAGATCAGTAAGAGTAACACCAGTTAAAAGTTTTCATAGTTATAAAAAGATGTAGCACTCGTACATTTCGTCATGTTACAAAACCCTGCGAATGTTTTCAATAATATTAGTATGCACTACTTTACTCTGTTTACAAAATAGTTCGCGTAAAAGGTAACGGTGCTCAACTGCTAAATGTAAACCAGTCCGGGCGGCATAAACTTGTATGTGGATAATATCTCTAGTACTCAGTTAAACTCTATTGGGTGTAAAGGAGAATACGCATATATTATGTTGATCGGTTTACTAGCTTCAACGGTAATCAATGTTTATGTTAAGATGTAAGCTAATGGAAAAGAAACTAGGTGAACAACTTTATTGGGCAGTTACTGTTTATAAAGAGCAAAGTACAAGATTACATAATATTATTCTTATTTGCAGTCTCATTTTAAATGCTACTTATTCAGATTTACATCACTAACGGTAAGTTCATGTAAGCTAGCTTAGTTAAAGTCGACTATTTCAGTATTCCCATCAATTCGGAGACCATCAAGACCATTAAACACTTCATTCTATTAAACAATTGCATAAGAACATTTCAATAAAATTTTCGGTTATCGGTCGATTGATAAACGAAAAATTTATCCAGGGTTAATGTAGTTAGTTACACACACTTAACCTTTGAACGATGACCTAAAGCCTTATGTTCATAACCAAGAGATAATACGTAACTCTAGCCTGTCATATTGGATTAATATGGTTCACTAGTTATACCCTAAGATACACAGAAGCTTTGGAAGCTTCCAGAATTAATTACTCTTTAATTGTAATATATACATTCTGAAGAACGAACGAATAAGAAAGAATTATAATCATTATGTAGATTAAAATAATAGACAGTAATGAAATTCTTTAGATACTTGTACACCTAAAGGTAGACTGTAAAATAAACTAAGTCTTCTTAAGAGTTAAATATTTCAAGGTACCACAACATCTTAAGAAAGCTCAGAGCTAAAGTAAAATAGGTCACCATAAAATAAATAAAGGACAATGAAATTCTCATTAAAAACTGTTCCTTAAGCGTAGAATGAAAGTAGAATTTTTATCATAATTAATTTTAAAAATACAAGTTTTTTATTAATGTTTTAATTTGAAATGGTCTAGAGAAAGTGACTTCAAAAGTACTCTTTTTACTTTTTTTTCAATAAGGTAGTAACGTATATTTTCTCCGTTAGTTTGATCTATCGATTGGATGTAAATTTCTCTTTGAAGAGGAAATTCAGTGCGCGTAATGAACCGTTCTATACTGCTATTTTTATTTAAATGCAATATGCAAAAGACTTACGTTTCGCATATAGATGATGTAACGTAGTAAAAGTACCTGGATATGTTTGTAATAAAAATTAGTTTAGTTTAGTGACTATTATTTATAATAATTAGAAACGTTCAATAATATAGTAAAATATGAAGTTTTTTCCTGTTAGTATACCAAACAATTTAATGACATTTAGATATATTTAATGTACTAAATCCATTTAGGAAGTATTAGAGTTAGCAACACCGTTTATTATGTATGTTCTCCGGTAGATTCTTTTATATTGTTTCAGGTATACCCACGTGTAGTCAATATATAACGTATATAAGTAAAGTACATGGAAGTTAGTATTGTAGTGTCGAGGTTAAGGTTATCCTCTTGAGGTCCACGTAAGTTAACTTTATTATGTATTATATAAAAGCCCTTTAAACCTGCACCTTGGTCGCAAGTCCAAGGCGACTTTCTGTATGTATAGGTATTGCATGTGTATATGCACTATACAGTAATGGGTATCATTCCTCTCTCATACTATGACATTAGTTATAATAATATTGCTTTCTCAAGTTATTTATAATTTTCAAGTTTATAGTCCAAAATGTAACAGAACTAAGTATACTACACATTAAAATATTCAAAGTAAATTCAACTAGAATTAATATTTCATTTCTGTTATTCTAGAAAAATACAAGTTGTTTTTGCACATCATTCTTACAATGCGAGACCATTTAACATTGACCTTCATACTGTAATTGACATTATTATTTACTCGCGTGGTTAATATAGATTGAAAGATGAACAGTTAGCAAAATGGTCGTTTGAATGTTAATAAAGTCGTCATTAAATTGATTCGAGGAGTTGGACTAGTTTTGGAAATTCAGTAAGTAATATTTTTATTTTAAAATGTATGTTACAAATATACAGGCAAAATAAAATTGGCACATTTATTTTTGGATAAAGGTAGAGTCCGATTAAGTTCAACGTAACCAGTGGTCCATGAATTGGTGTAGAAGTAAAAATGTTTGACCCATTTCGAAATATTTACTTTTTAATTTAAAATTGAAACTGAAAATATACTATAGTTTATTCCGAGAGGGGACAGGATAGAATATTATTCCCCTCTGCCAGAAATCTCGTAAAAGACGAGTAACCCAGCACCCCCTTGGTGGTAGGGGATCTGTTCCCCGACTGGCTTGCAACCACCAGCATGCGAATCCGACCGCCAAGTGTCATAGACGCGTTCCAGTCGAGCCCAATAGTCCACTAAATCCACAGCATCCCATTAATGCTGTGGACTATGGGATCTAGCTTAGGGTCCGTTGAAACGGCACCACTTTATCTTCTTCACTCCCCCTCCCCACTCTATCTTCGAGGATTCAATATCTTCGAGCATGCAACGCATCCTCGAAGATAGAGTGGGCGAAGGTTGCTACTTACCGTCAGGTGGACCATCTGCTGCATATTAAAAAAATAGTCTTCATATTTCCATTAAGGGTGAATCTGGATTCTTGTTACTCTTTCACTACATATTATTTATTGCGATTAACTCAAAAACTACTGAAAGGATCTTCACGTTGTTTTCATTTGAAATATGACGATATATGAAATGTCGGAAAAAGTCAAGGGTGGGTCTCGTGTGGGTCGCTAGCAAGTACCTAATAAATAATTTCACCAAGAAAAAATAAATTACAAACAGACCTGTTGCGCCATATTTCCCTGAAGTATTTCATTCAAATAATATTCATTTGCAGTTCACGGACGTTTGCCATAGATCCATAATTTCATACAACAATTTTGCAACGTTACGCCCTATATTCAATAAATAATATATTATTGGTCCGTGCTGTTACAAACTAGCGCATTTTACTTTCTAAATTGCTTTTGCCTTTTTCGTTTTGCCTGTCGCACTTCACGGTGGTTAGGTGATTTGTACAGTAAAAGTGCTATTATGGTTACGGAAAATTCATTGTTAATTCGTTACGAAACATTCGTAATAAGTGCTCTCGTATCAAATGCTGTAGAGTTATCATTGAGTTTAATTATTGTCAGGCGAGTGACTTGTACAACTCGTTTTGGAATGTATAAATAAATTTTATGAAAAACGTCGTGCTCAAATATTATTTTATTTCTTTTATAATGAAGATAGCTTTTTTTTGAGAAATGAGAGAAAGTAAAATTGTAACTTTTTCGCCTACTAAAGAGTTGTAGAACAATGTTATAAAGAATATCTTTGTATAATCTTGACTTGATGCAAGTTAGCCTTAAAACAAAACCATTATGAAGTGGGCTTCTTAAAATGAAATGCCGAAAGCCATCTTTAGCTTAAATTAGGTTAATGTTTCCTTGAAAGCCCTCGACTGATCCCTCGGGAGTGTCGTTTTGATTACCCTTGCTGGAGGTGGCGATGTTTTACTTGTATCTGAAGATGGTTGCTTTTAATTATACTTTCTTTGTAATTTGATGTCTTATTTCACCTTTTAACTAACTTTAGGAAAGGACCCTTTGGAAGGTTTAATTTATGTGGGTTTTTCCTACGTAGGTTGCAGTTACAAGGTATTATTTAAATCACGTTTAAAATATTATCGTTACGTACATTATATGACTTGAAATAAAATAAGCAATTTGAAGGTTTAAATACCCAGACAAAAAAGTCGTATCTTAAACCGATTAGGTGGAATTCCTTATACACGTTTAGATTGCGTGGCAATTCATGGTGGTGGATCCATCTAAGATGGCAGGATAGTATAGTATAGTATAGTATGAAGTACTAATGTGTCATATTACATAGAGTTTGGTGGGAAGAATATGAAAGAACAGTTGAATTTAAGGTAAATTATTTTGTCATCATGATAGTAAAGATTAGTTTCTGTATTATTCACTTATTTGAGTAGGTTCTCAATTCGTATGAATTTATTAAAAATATATATTCACTCAAAGATGCCTGAACCTATTTAGATTTTTTAAGTTAAGTGTACTTCACAGGTGGTCCTATTTAAAATTTTACGGAAATCGGTCGTGCGGTTTTTGAAAATCTAAATTAATTATAATCATATTATTGTTATTATCGTAAATTCTTCTTGTAACAGCCTCAAAGGTAATTAATCACTTAGTAGCATTAACAAAAACCGAAATACCAATTGATAGATGTTGTCAAGTCAATGTCGTAAATTACGTTCAAACATGGACGTCAGGGGCTCTGACGTCAACTGGCCTTGCTAGAACACCACTTTCGGTTTCATCAAACAGCCTAGCCCGTTAATCAGTGCTAAATGTTCTACGTTTTACTTTTTATTGATTGTTTTCCTTTCTCCGCGTAATTAGTTTTTTAGATTGACTAAGGTATGTATCGGTAAAACATTGTTTCTCTACTATCTTGACTATGCGAAACTCCTGCTACGTGGAATTAGATTCGGAAAAGTAAACTTCGAAGCGTCAGTAGTTCAGGCGTTGGACTCACGATCGATAAGTCGTGGGTTCAAGTCCTAGTCATTGGACTACTAACGAGACCCCCTCCTAACACAAGCATTTTAGCTATTACTGATGAACAGTATGAAATATTGTATGAAATTTGATTTCACTCTCTTTAGGTTCCTTTTAAGGTTGATTTCTCCAGACACATGATATAATTGTAGTTACTATAATGATTATGATACTGACCATTACAACACAACATAAAGTTTCAGGGAATAATAAAAAAAATATCTCGTCGAAATTATCGATCGATTTTTCAGGTAAGAAAAAGCGTAATTTATTACGCGGCACGAAATATACAACTATAATTTTTGATAATGTTCTAAGGAAATTGGTAAAATTTCAGAAAAAATATTAAATGGCTTTTATCACTCTAGGATTTATTCCCTTTCGACATTTAAAAACCTTCTGCTCATGTCGAAATTAAATTTTTCTTGGGTTAAGAAAAAACGTAACTTTTTACGGGAATCAACATACATAATGACTTTATATTTATAAAATAGAAATAAATTATTAGTCAATAACATGTTGAAATGTTTGCAGATTACACGCGTTAACACTAGGACATGTGGGTTGTTACCACACGATGGCGAAACTTCTCGTGATGACCCTAACCTCATAGTCTTTGAAGACCTGTCCATTTTAAATACCAATGATTTTTTGATTAATCACAGTAATCATATTTGCTATTTTGGATAAATTAAAAGTAAATTATTTTTGATGACCGCTGAAGGTTGCTTTAAAATGTTAATTTAAATTGGATTAGCAAAACATATATCGACATTATTTTATTTCTTACTAGCGACCCGCCCTAGCTTCGCACGATTTCTTTACTATTACGAGTATATGCTTGTATTGTACATATAAACCTTCCCTTTTAATCACTATGTATTGCTAAAAACTGCATTAAAATCCGTTGAGTAGTTTAAACGATCTAAGCGAACAGACTGCGAAAGCGACTTCATTTTATACTAGGTAAAGATAAATATTTATTTAATAGATATTTATTTTTGAAACTAATGAGATTGAGTAATAATTGTAATTTTATTAACTTACGTTGTATCCTTACGTACTTTAAGCGTCCATTTTTAAAGAATTAGTATGCTTTAAATCATTATAACAATTCCCTTTAATAATATGGACGCCGGGTCTTTTATACAAATGTATCATAAAAAGTGTCTGAACCCACCACACAATTATTTTCGTTCCTCTACCGATCTTACGAAGATGGAGACGGTCGTATTTCATAATAAAAGATAAGATATTTTTAACTAGCTCCACCCAATATGATAATTATATTTAAATGCAAGGTGAAATTAATTAAGAAGGTATTGCCTTTAAAGTCAAATACCCATGGTTCATGTAACCTCGCAATAAACGTATTATAATTTTACCTTGCCTACCTGTTTTCGACTTTAGCGACATATTTTGTCCGCCCACAAAATGCGTGGGCCTTCATATTATTTCGCTTGTTTGAGGTCAAAGAGACTACCTCCGTAGAATGTTTTTGATGAGCCCCTGAATAGAAACATAATATTTTATTAAAGGTTACGCAGGAAATAATAATATTTCTTACTGTTTAAATGTAACTATGTAGGAGGAGAGTCACATTGCCTTAATATCTGTCTTGATTATGACGTCTATATCTAAATTACAGTTCTGCCTAGATAGTGATTAATTGTGATAGTAATAAATGAGAAGCGTAGTAAAGTTTTTCTTATATTAGTCTAAGTGAGAATTGAGTAACATACCTTTTCTTGTAAAAGTTGTGATAGAGTAGCAAAAATTTGTTCTGTTCTATGCTATTGTAAAATAAATTATTATGTCATTTAGTTTATTACGCTTACAGATAGAGATAAAAATATTATAAGATACATTTGGCTTTTTTAATGATTGCAGTCAGATGTTCATACTTCATGCCACATAGAAGGTGATTAATCTAATAATAGACCTTCAGATTTTTTCTCGCAGAGGAAGTAAAATAAAAGCTTATTTTGTTAAAGATTTTATATTCTTCGTAATTAGTAATAATAAAAAGTTGCCAGTATCGTAAGTCAAAGTCGAGTTCATTGAATCATCTGCTGGTTATATTAAACTTTCCAACACTTGTGCTCTAATGTTTTAATATCAAAATTAAGCGTAATAGAGATAGAGAGTAAGAGATGAAATATTTTATATTAAACGTATTGTTCCCTACAAAACTTAATAATTCTAGAGCTTCTTATAGAAAGGAACGATTATGCAATGTAAAGCTGGGCAAAATTAAGACATGTTAAATTCTGTACCTTAATTCAGATGAAGTCTTCTTTATAGTTCGCTGTAGGAAAATAAACATTTTTATAACGTTTACAGCGGGGAATAAATTTAGAATACTTGAGGTAAAAATGTTAACAAACGTGTTATATAAAACAGAAACCCTATGTTAGGTGTAAAATATAAGAGACTTTCATATACGGATCACAATAAATTTAAGATAATACCCAGATCTTTTTGCAATGTACAAATGAGTTTTTCCAAGTACTCAGAATATATTATTCTATTAATTTATCTTCGCACTCCACAAAGGATCGTCAGTGAGCGTATTGTGTTTGAGTATTCATCAGCGCTCGCTTTCATTAATTTTGTCATATCTTACAACCGCATATATATATAAGCAAATTATTATTTTAGATAAAATTACATTAAAATGACGTCGTCTATAAAATAGATTGTATATGTATCAAAATTGTTGAAAACCAGGGAAACGCCCCATATTCTTGGTTACACGTGTTTCTATCAACGCCCCTTACTAAACAATAAGCCATGTTACACAATTGAGCCCCTTTAGCTACGATACTTTCGTTGTATAAATATTTAAAGCTAGTTTTTGAAATCTAAAATCATTTTGCTCTATGCATCCAAGTTTAAAGGTACCACCTAAGGCTTAAAATTAGACTGAGGCTGGCTGGCTTTTTTAAAATTGTGCAAGGTTTTTAGGATTTCTTAGTACCTAATACGATATTTGTAAGGTTTTGCGCAGAAAATATGTGTATATTTGACCATTCAAATTAAGACCAGAATGATATAATTGAATAATGTTTGACCTAATCTTTTGAAGCGGACAAATTGAAGTCGTTATAATAGATTTTGCAACTCCAGCCTTACTTTTATTACTCGATATTATGCAGTTGTTACTTTTCATTGTCTGATCATACGTAACGGTAGTTAGTTGTTATATTATTGTTTTAATAAAATAATACGTCAACTGGTAGTAAATAAATAGTTGTTTTATGCAGATAACCAAGTCCGTGATGTTATTTAACTAAAGTGGAACAATGCGTGTCTTGGTAATGCAATCAGGCAAATCTAGGTTTCGATACATATGTGTTAGTGATAAATGTGAATGTCCGTATAAGGGGTAAGTGTTACGTTAAGAAACGACCTTGGTACCTTAAAAACATTTCCTAGCAGATAAGCCTCGACCCTGAACACAATAGCGGTATCAATAGAGGTAAAGCGACATTCTTTGTCCATTCTATTTTATATCTATTATTTTAATATAACTTATTGTTTGTTGCTTGTTTTGTTACTTATTTAATAACCTTTTATTTTGTAAATCTACACTCTACTCTAATGCATTTTCTCATCCACGTAAAATGTTTTTGCTTAACAATGAAATAATATAAGAAATAGATCTATCTTAAAACGAAAAACATAGGTACTTGTCGACGTGTCAGTTAATTTTGTAGACCTCTTCTTTAATTTAAATTTATTGAATATATATATTCAAAAATCCGAAGATTAATAAAGATTATAAATTTGCGACGATCTGTAATCTTTTAATAATATTATTTAATTCTTGTACTTTATTAGATGAATTGAAAGCAATGTTATATAATATTTTCGGTCAAAGTTTTGAGTGTCAAGATTGACGAAATAAATACATAAATTCGAAACAGTTGTCTACAGTGTTCACTGTCAAGTAATGTATTCAAGATTACATAAAGCTCTCGTAATGTTTTCAAAAGAGCGAACATGCAAATCTAATATTGAGAGCAGCTTGTGAAATGCATATTGTAGATGGAGTCTCTCAAAGGCTAATGGGACTTAAGGCTAATTAAAATTGCGTGACTAGAAAACGACACTAGTTTCTGTACTTTATGTTTTAGCTTAGTAGAAGGATTACGGTAAAGAAGGTTAGGTTCTTATTTTACATAAATGTTTGTGTAATATTTTAACATTTCATTAATGAACATCTTATTTGCTGGGAGAGCATCTCGTAAGAGACGTGTAACCTAGCACAGCCTGGTGGTAGGGAATATGTACCCCGACTGGCTTTCTTTTAGATGCTTCCCGGTCTTAGACGCATTACGGTCGCGCTGCATGTGGGCCAGACCAACCCTTCCTCCTTCTATCCTATAAATGCTGCGATACCAATAGACTGAGTTCTCACTTAGAGTCCACTAAAACCGTAGCTTCTATGCACTCTCTCTTCATTCTAAGACACTTTCATTGCTGAAGACCATAAACGGCAGTGGCCACTTACAACCAGATGGACTGTCTGTTCGTTCGTTTGTCTTACATTCAGGACAAACACTAACTTAATTTAAGATAGTCTACGGCAATAAATAAACACATTGATCATTTAATGGAATATCGAAACAAAACCAAATCTTTATTTCATATTTCATCAACTATTGAATAATTAATAATCAGTTCACCGGAAATGAAAGGAAAGAAAATTATACCAGCTCGCGTGGAATTTCTTAATGTTGTGTATCTACTCAATTGCAAAAATATGTCACCTGTAGCACTCGTGTTCTTGTGTAAGAATATTAAATCTTTAGTAGATCGCTTTTAATATAAGTCGTTATATAAATCAAATGTTTGTACATATATAGGTATTACAATACCATTACAGATAATAATAGTTAGAAAAACAGAAACAATTATAGCTCTATAATAGCGTTCGAAAACTTAGAATAAATCAATGAGATATCCAAAATGTGATATATTAACAATTTTACATACAATAAACTTCAGTGTTGTCTAAGAAGATATTCCGAATCGATACCATAACAAGCCTTGTAGGATAATCAATCACGTAATCGAAAAATTTACTCTCCTATCATGTCGCTACGGCAATCTTAGAATTTCATGTCGTGGGTTACGAAATAATATAAAAAAAGATAACACATAAAGTTAACGCAAAAAGTATAATTAATTTTACGTGTAACTAGTAAGTTTAAGAAAAATGCAAATCGTAACTACGACATTAGTATTGTTTAATTTTTTCATAGACATATAACAAGTATATGTACATTTTTTTTGTTTTTATCTATTAAAATGTTCACCGCATCTCCCATCAATAAGATACTGTTCCTTATAAATCAGTCAGAGCACGTCGACCGCTACTTGCTTTGCATCGATTCGGCTTATTTCCTTTAAGATCCTGAGTGCTTTCGAGTCAACTATCTCTTTCGATTTCGCTGTTATTTTAAGGAAACAGAAAGAGATAGAAGGCTTTAGATAAATTTATGAAAGATACATCGATAGCGCGTAACACGTTCACCTAGTTAACGCTATTACTCGTTGCGAATGATCGAAATGCGTTGTCTAACTCGGATAACGGTGTTTGAACCAATTATCTGAAGACGTAAGTTTTGCGCTTTATATATTGGAAATCTTCTAGTGCATATTAATCACTCGGCGTATTTAGACGTATTTCTCAATCATGTCTCTTCTCAGCCCATTGCCTCCCAGTGCTGCATGTAGGCGTCTTCTATTGCACCCATTCTTTACGGTCTTGAGCTTTCCGCGGATGATTTTAGTCTTATAGATGTTAGGCCTATAATGATGAATTACGTGTGATTCTGTTACGTGATCGAAAACAGGGTCTCTGCTATTATTTATATACATGCAATCTGTACAGTTGAATGATAACGCAAGGTTATGGGTCACCGCATTCGGACAGCCGCAGAATGATACGGCGCCTGCGCTTCCATTATCTTAAACCTACAGATCTATAACAGAAATGTGACTAATATTACTTTTATATTGTTTACAATGTAGGCTCTAGCCTCTAAGTGACTTTTGATTTTATAGGACAACCTTGCATTGTGATTTAATTTGAATGATAGATAGTTAATAATCCAGAACAGAATAATCAGGAAACTGCACTGGATGGCAGTGACCTTTCAATAAAGATGAAAGGTTTCAGATATTAAATCGTAAAGTGTCTTTAAGTTAAAAATTGTAATAAATTATGTAAAAAGTTGTCGAAACTACATGTTAGTGTATTTTATGGAGTAAGTTAGTCAATATTAAAAACATTAAACTTTCCCTTTCATAATTTAGTTACAGTTTAATGCACATTTATTCAGATGAAACATTGAAAAAAAACAGAAACTTTTCAGAAATATTAACATTAAAATCTTCTGTAACATCAAAGCAAATTTGTTTCTTCACGAAAGTTGTTAAACATCCTATAGTTTCACGCTTATAGTATTGGCCAATAAAGTATTGCCCGAACCTACAGAGACTGGACTGAAGTTTGTTTGATTGAGGACCGGTTCCAGCGACCTTGCGCAGGCGCACGTTCACTTGCCAATCTCAAAGATGCTTTGTAACATTTGTCAATTTATTGCTTTTGTTTTTATTTCTTATCAACTGTTTCGAATGCTTTCAGATACGTTATTTTTTTCTTACTTTCAATTTAACTCAATACATTAATATATTTTTAGGTGGAATTGAATAATTTTAAAGGACCATTGATTATTATATTATCATATCTTTAGCTTATTTGAGAAGGTATCATTATTTTAACATACGGGTAAATAATTCAAACTGTTTCTGTCGTGCCGTTGACATAGGTCCAAGATTATGGATAAAACATATAAGGATATGATCTAAACAACGATCTCAATATTTTTATGTCAACTTACTTATAAAATGATTGTACTTGTCCATCTTTGCTATATAATTCACAATTATAGACAGATAAAAAAAGTTAATGTGATGGCATTGACCTTCAACAGTAAATCACCTTGAGCTCCTATTGTTGCTTCAAACAGGTGTTTCAGGCTGTATATGCGGAGTGACGCAGAAATATGTTGAGTGACATATGGCTCATGGATCTGTCTACTTATAAGGTTTCACAGATTAATAGCGGAAAAAGCATATGGCAGACGAACAAGGATGTTGTAATATCCTGTTTAAAATATTTCAAAAAAAGGTCAAAAAGAAAGATTGTTTTCCATCGTTAGTACGAATTAGAGAAAATTTCTAAAGGGAGAAGAAATTGACCATCAGTGCCTAGAAAGTGTACATAACACGATGCAGCAAAACAGCGCTGGATTCTGAAATGTAAGGGTTTATAGTAAATTTGTACCAGCGCAGGCTTTTATTAAGCGACACATCGCTGACTACGCATGCGTTAAGTCAGTCGCTCACGGCCGTTCGGTGTGGCCGCACGCGTTGCTTGTCGCCTTAATATCCAAAGACGATTGATAAAGATACGTCACCACCAATTAATTCAAGTGTTATAGTGAATAGTGCAAAAACAAATGTTGAAACATTTGGACATGCCAAGGTTAAAAGTGCTCTAGTGAAAAAGTTGGAGATTCACGAATGTTTATCGTTGGACATCGTCACGCTTGTTGACTGTTTTTTGTAGGTTTGCATTAATTTTGCAGTATCTGAACATATTCATATAGTTCAACATTTTTTATAATCATCTTAAACTTTGTTTTACTGATATACAGTATTCTATATTATTACAAAGGATTAACTTAGTGGTAATGAATCATTATAACTAGTAAGGATCAGATATTCGTGTGGGATTTTGAGTTACCAAGTGATTCAAATTTGCAATATTCAACTGATGTAGGTATGGTTGAAGGTGAAATTATCTGGCTAAAGTAATATGAGAATATTGTAGCATATATTGTAGTAGGTAGGTATTGAAAATAACAACGATGTTTTTAAGTAGGTAAAAACTTATAAAATATTTAGTAGCTGTTCAATTAAACTGTATATAAGTAAAACTGCAAGTGAACTATAATAATAAAATTTATCACCATAAATCTTAGCATCATAATTTCATTTCGCGCCGACATCGTGAGAATACTTTATTTTGTTTATCAGTCAATTGATAAAAACATCTTTTTTCTCACACATTATCTATCCGCTATCAAGTGTGAAAATAAAATTGAAGAGATATAATTTTTATAGCTATTCGATCTTTTAATTCACATTCACTTACGTAAGGCAGTCAAGTAATCAGTTATTATCATTTTATAATAACCTACACATTAATGATGTTACTGTTGGTTATTAAAATTTAGCTAATCATAATAACGATGATATTAACAATATAATCATAACATATTATATATGTCGGGGGTATAGTTGGGGTAGGATAATAGGGAAGACCGTATCGGTTTATAATTAGGGTAGGATAATCGTTTACTCGTTTGAGGCTGTCAAAAATCTTTGAATATAAAAATCGCGACGGAAGTCATAATAAATCTTCTTTATCATTCATCATCACGACCCTTCAATGGCCCAAAACTGAGCCGGGTCTTCTCCTCAGAATGAGAAGGGTATTAGGCCTTAGTCCACCACGCTGACCCAGTGCGGGTTGGCAGACTTCACACACCTTTGAGAACATTTGGGAACTCTCAGGAGTGCAGGTTTCCTCACGATGTTTTCCTTCACTGTTAAAGCTATTTAATTAATTACTTAATTATTTATTGATATTTAATATGATATTTAATTACTTAAAACACACGTAACTCAGAGTCAGAGGTGTGTGCCCAGGATCGGACTCGGACCTCCCGAGTAAGACTTGAAGTCTCAACCACTGGGCCATCACTGCTTTTCTTTATCATTATCCTATCCCGACACGGTCTTCCCTATTATTCTACCCCAACTATACCCCGACATATATATAATAGGAAAATTCATCTCAACATTCTTTTTATTATTCTCCGGAATAATATTTTTTTTTAGATTTTTGACAAGTCTTTGAGCTTTTTTATCATATAATTAAATCATCAGTAGCATTTTGTGCCTTGTTTTCGTAAAACAATTAGAGCAGTTGTTCTTTTCAGTTTAAGATACGTTATCTGAATAAGAAATCCGTTTTGATCTTTCACCTTTAAGACAAGAAAGTTATGACATCTTTGTTTTCATTATGTGTCTGGGTAACTAAGCTAAAATAAGTTTATGCAAATGAAATTTCATATTGTAACGACTATTATATTCTGGTCTTTGTTGATAAATATAAAAACTTGTTTTAAGAAAAACCACATCTACGTAAATTGCAAGACCTATTAATAATATATAAGTTACATATTTAAATGAACCATTAATCTTCTATATATAAAAATGAAACCCTTAGTAACGGCATCACGAATGAACGGCTAGACCGATTTCGCTAATTCTTTTTTTGTTGTGTTTGTTATTGTCAGGAGAAGGTTCTTATGTAAGAAAACATTAATAAAGTTGCGCGACAAGTTAGAAAATTTAATAAAACTTAACGACCGTATTAACTTTTCGAATGAATGCTTTATGGCTTTTGACGTAACTCTCACTCCTTTGACCTATGTTCATAGTTAAGACAGGACATCATCTGTCGGGTCAGCTTGTCATTAAAAAAAAGCAAATTAAAATATGGCTTTTTCTTAATGATGTCAACATCACTGTCCATATACTTAATTTTTTCTGCACTTTGAGAACAATTGTGTATTTATTGATCTACTGTTTTTGAGGTTAAACTTATTCTCATATCATCGTTTACATAAGATGTTACCTAGCTTAGAATTTCCGCAATAATAAAATCTTAATAGCGAATTAAGTCGAGCATCTCGGTAATCAAACTTTGTCTTTTCATAAAAGTATGAAGAAAGACGTTGAGACTCATTAAACATTAATTACTCTAGTATTAAACTTCGTTAGTTATAAAGACATCTTTAAATGGCTTATATTTTTAATTTGAAAGTTGCTAAATACCTTCCTATCCACTATAATCATATCCTACATAATATAAGAAAAATGTCTGTACATAGAAGATATTTAAGAAAATATCATCATCACATAAAAACAACTACACGAAAATAGATACAGTTTTCACAGTTGTATTCCTGCAAGTCTTACTTGAAATATAGGCTTTGACTTATTTAAATCGATATTGTCATTTATCTTCTATGTAATTTGTAAATAAATCAATTATCGTAATATTATAGTTCATGACAAAATAGTTTTTACTATCGTTTGTCACGCATTGCTGAAATATAACAAAACAAAGTTGAATAGTTGTGAAATCTGCATCCGTTCTGTCAAAAAAATAGTTGACTTAGAAGACGGAAATAGTTTTTGTATATTTTTTCCTTGAGAAATAATAAAACAGAACCAGATCTAACGACTTAAACGTTTTCTGAAGCAAATTATATTCGGCTAGAAAACCTGACTAAAGTATTCTTACTTATTATATAACTTTATAACTTATAAATTAATAGTTTCTATTAAATAATTGGTGATTTGGTCATTATACATGATAATAAGTCATTATAAATTACATTATAATTTGTTGGTAACAAAACAGGTTTTTTATAGTTATTAACAAAAGATAAAACATTTATTTTTTATTAAATTAATGATATATTTAATTTTAACTAAAACCATGATAACTTTAATTTTTATATAATTTAATCTCTCTCTCTCTCTCTCTCGCGATAATAGCTTCAATATGATAATACTTATGGACTATGAAAAATCTAGTCATAAAATTTTCTCTTCTATATAAATAAGAAGGTAAACGTGACGTAAGAATAAAGGGCGTTGAATTTATGAGCTCACGTAGTTGTAATGCGTTCGCTCAGTTTGCATGGCAAGCAGGATCTATTTCGAGTTTGAGACAATCACGTTATCTTTGCATCCATTTTTATAACTCTGTATCTATTATTTATTATTAAAGAAATATACATAAATGTCCCAAATTAAATATCACATAACATCGTTAATATTCAAGTTATGTTACTAGGAGAAAATGTAAGGAGGAGAAAGAGAATGAGAAGAGATATATTGAAAAACACTTCAAGAGTTATTGGGTATGGGCTAGACTATTGGGTATTCGCAACGTAGATACTGCTACTAAACTCATATAGAACTAAACATTATGACCTCTTACAATTACAAAAGGAACCTAAACTTGTGACCGTGGTGTAAGCTTAAGGAACTCCTTTTTTCACTTGAAAACTCGCCTGCACCGACCGACCAGGTTCTATGTTAAAACCTAAGGTTAGATTAACGTAAGCCTAACTTACGCGACGTAATATTTATTCTATATTTTCTGTTATTAAATAATAATTAAGACAAAATTATTTCCTTATTCGAGCACAAAACTATTTTTGAATGAATAATTATTTTTTAAGATGTAGGAAATGAAAAATCATAGCTTCATTTGTTAGCATGAGTGATGATCTAAGATGGGTAATTTTAAACAACTTCCTGATTACTTTCGGAAGATCTATTCATTTTAGATGTTATTTAATTTATAATAGTCACCACTACATTATATTAGATATTAGATAATAATTTTGAAACTTGAAGTATCGAGTTTCCATCTCATAAGTTTCTTGTTGTAAAAAACATAGAATTATAGACAAAATGTATATTTTGCTACGTATAATAATTTATATATAAACATTGGGTGAGATTTAGTCGCCGTTTTGAATATGAATGGAAAACAACCCGCATGCATGTTGAACTCCTTTCATGTGGATGTTTGGATAGCAAATGAATAAACAATTAAGCTAATAATTAGCTGAATTGTTAAGTCATTTCGTTCGTGTTTACTCAGTGGTTGAGTTACGCACGACTGAAATTCAATTGTAAACGCGACCTTTCCAAGTTTGAGGCTCATTCCCTTTCCTCTTTACAACATTGACGTCCTGTAGATATGGGTCTCTGAAAATAAAACCATCTCACTTTTAAATTATTGTGTAGCCATTAATCCTCCGCAAACTAAACATCACATTTTGATTGTTAAAATTCGTCTAGATTATCCTTAAATTGAGGTTTTAAAAGAAATTGTAAGTTTCCACTCTCTTGCAATTTTGAATGAGAACGCAGAGCCAATGATTGTGATGGCAAGAAATAAATAAGATTACTATGATAAATTTCTCTCACAGACATGATGACTGATATTAAAGCAATACACCTTTTTCATTGCGATTAGAGTTTCGCAAGTAGAACTGTTTCTCTTGATATATTTACATATTTAAATGAACACGTCATTAATACATGTATTGGAATTAGATAATTCTATTAATACGTTACTGTTATGAGATGGACAGAAAAAAACTAATCCTTACTAATGATTCTCGTAAATAATATTATGTTCTGTGTGAGGATTGAATTTATGGAAAAGATTTCTTCGATAAAATATATTTTATCACCAAACGTCTTGAGCCTTGGTTAGAATTTACGTTCAGTTCAGTTCACTACCAAATTCTCATAATTTACGAACTTACTTTAAAAGCTACATATCCGACATCGATCGAAAAGCTAATAAACATTTCGTTGATAGCTTCGGAAGGGTTCTCGCGAAAGTTAGAGATACTATATTTGCTTAGGGACGATGTTGGAACTTGCGAGTCTCGGTCAATGATCTCCACGATATCTTTGCACGTTCGTTTGTATGTAGATTTGTGTATAAGGAACCGAAAGCAATGAACTTTGTTTTTGATGACATTACTATCTTAAAGGTTTATTACATTGTTCAAATATTCTTGATATTTTCATTATTGTTATGAATCTCAATGTTGTCTTGTAGGATAAAATACATTTGGTTATCTTATAATCGTGTCATGCTATCTATTTAAAATCACCAAACCAGTTTCATGTACAGTTAATATAATTAGTAATGATGATGTATGTCATCTGAGAAACCTAATCATACGACAGCCTTGAGTCTATATTTAATATGTAAGCAGAGTGTCATGCCTTGAACTGCTTTCTATCTGCAAATGGTGTTGCAAAGTTGTCTAGCAATACCGCCATTTAAGAGTATTTGCAGAAACTAGACCCAGAAAAAGTATTTTCTATTATCAAGTGCATGTACCCGTACATTTAATAGAATATATTTCCCTATTTAAAGACAACCAAAGCTAAAATGAACGCACCGAATGCTACACATTTATTAAGAGTAATTCCTTTTAAGCAGAATATATATCACTTAAATGAATAAACATGGCACATAGTTGCACCATTTAAGTTTAAAATGTTTTTTAAAAGTTTATTTTCCCAACTTTCATCGAGTTACGTATATTTTATCATTTATTATGTGTCTCGCGTAAATTTCAGACGGTTCAAAGTCCTTAGGTCGGAAGAACATAAAAGCAGACATCGTGCGAATATAAAACAGCTTGTGACAATTCAGGTTTTTAAATGTGGTGTTCGGTCCGAAGTGCAGTAGTTTGGTGATGCTGAATAAGGCCTTGTTGACGTCTTAAAGCCTGAGTGTAAAATAAACTAAAAAAACATAATTCTCCTTTATATTTTTCTCGTAAACCCTTATCAAAATTAGAGCATTTTGCCAATTTATTGATAAATAAATTGTTTTACGCAAATCATCTTTGTCGTTCTTTATAGTAGTACCAAAGCATACACACACACACACACACACAAACATACGCACGAATACAAATCTTTATAAATATATATTTTATAATATGTGGTTCAATGGCGGAGACCTGGTGACCAGTACTACAGGTTTCTTACCTGTCATAGGCACCAGCGAACCACATACAAATATATTAAAATCATAAATAAATAGACTTAGGTAGTGAAGACTTGTTTATTTTATTGCAAAACTTTTTCTTTTTTTTATAAGGCTATGTATGTGTAATATTGCTTTTGTTGCTTACCTGAATAAATACTTTTACTTTTTTTTTTTTAAAAAAAGCATGTTATATCTTCAAATCTATTTTAGATTGTATGATTTTCGTAGATTAGAAATTGTTGCATTTTATTAATAAATAAAAACTGACAAAATGGTCGCCGAAAAATTCGGCGGTCTGTCGAAGCAATAAAGTATAATGTACGTGGAGATATAGTGGTCGCCCACAAAAACCACAATAAATTGATATTTTTTGTATCCAATATTCATCCAGTACTGCGGTATATTCGATTCTTTTTGCCCTTTGAATTCATGTTGCAGTTTTGTTGATTTCACAATCAAAGCGAGAATAATACGTTGCAGTTATGTATGTTGTAGAATTTACGACTATCACTTTCTTTATTTGAGAACTATTGCCTAGTGTTAGTTTTATTAGGTAGTAGAAGTGTCGAAAATAATGGACAATAACCGATTTGTTACGTTACGTCATCTACAGATGGCGCTCTCACTTTCACTGCGCGTGATCTATCACTGGCGTTAGAAAAATGCAAAAAGTTCACGTCTTTGAACTTTTGTGGGTTTGTTTTGCTACTTTTGGTAAGTTGTTCTGCTCATTTAAGTTCAGTTTGGACAGAGATTTATGGATATTCATAGTAGTGCTTGCAAGACCAACGATTCTTTAGCTATTTGACATTGGAAAAATTATTGCAACTACAACTGCATAATAGAAAAGTTAATGGAAAAGTCGGTTTGTGTTAAATTTTAAATTTTACTTCTTTTTATGTAATTCCTTTCTTAAGTCGCACAACGGCGGCAAGTTGTTGATGAAATTGGAATTTTTATTTATTCCTGTAATTTATGTTATCGTTGACATTATAATTTTAATAAAAAATGAAAAGCAACATGCATTGATTAGTAATATTAACACTAACTGAGAACAAAATGTTTATTATACAACCGTCTCGAATTCATGAATAATACCTATTAATCGCGTAATTTCTTGGAGTACTTTAAGGTAACTAACCTTATTGAAGTTACGACATGGATTTTAAACTTGTTCTACTTTCCTCGACATTTCTTATCACACAAATTCGTATAAGCGCAAATTTTTAATAAAGACGATTATTTAAACTTGTCTTGTCGTAACTTTGCAGGGCAAACACAAGTTTAAATGGCGATAATATTATTTCCTAATATACATGGAACATACACATTGTTTAAAGTTAGTCTTGCAACGAAAGATGTGAGAACTGTATTCAATTTCGTGCAGTAGATTTTGCTTCATATACAAACATACAAATCAGACAGGCAAACAAATTACTTTATATGATTTGGGCTTCTTTGGTGTTATAAATACCCCTAATATTAAGTTTTTTTAAATATCTTGTGTGTGTGTGTATAGATAAATTCGATAAGTTGGATTTTTATTATATGTATAGACATAGGTGTAGGAATAAGATATCCTAGACAACATATTGTTATGACAAATCCGTCTGTGTGGTTTCACAAGGTCTCTGCACAATATGACTTCATTCGTAAAGCTGGAACAAAGTATGTTTTATGTTTATCCACGCTAGCATATCATGCAAAAAGTATCCTTGGAAAACATCTCGTCTAGTCTCTATGTATATTTTGTTTGTTCGTGATATTTATCCGAGTAGAGTCACGTATGAAGTAATAGCGGAATTCCAAATCTTGTAATAAATCATGTATATTTTATTCTATACTTATCTATTTATGTAAAATTATCTATTTAAAACTAAAATTAATACAATAATGTTGCTAAGGTTTTTCCATTTTTTCTATGTAAATGTTTATTTATTCAGAACTTGCTTTATTATACCTGATTTCCTACTTGGCGACCTTTATTGATGGTCACGAGATTATTATTTTAAATGTGTCACTAGTTTACGGAAAAAGTATAATAAACGAGGTGCCGCTTGGATTTTGAGTATTAAAAAATCAATACTTAGATTTCACAATTCTTACTATGTAAATTTCACTTAGTTTCTAAAAAGTCAAGAGGTAAAACCTCGATACTACTTATTTTTACTTTCGATTTCATTTATAGCTTGTTTTGCAAAACTATATAATTGGCAAATATTACTTTTATTAACTTATTGAGAATTAATTTTCGACAGTTTATTTTGATAATTGTAAAAAGAAATGGTTACTTACTGCAGAACATTTAAAGATAAATAAAATAAATCGTTAAGATATAGATTCGACAGCTAGATTTAAGATCTATTTAATATTTCAGTGTTAATTAAATCATGTTCAGTAATTAAGGTCAAACAAATTCAAGATTTTAAAGCGACAAAAACAATCTGAATCCGTAAACGACACGTTGCATCGAAACCAGTTCTGTACGTCGAGGTCGTCAATGGTCAAACCGACAATGATCTTTTTAAGTGCAAAGCATATTGCAATTTTTTAATTTATTAGAGTAATTTTATATTGATATTTTATTTCAAACTATTAATTTTTCCTTGACATGCAACTGCAGGTGTTTCCAAATTTTAAAATATTAAAAAACCGAGAGCACTAAATTTAATCTCATGTGATCGGTCCTTTTTTGTAACATGCTGTTGAAAAATATGATAACTTTAAACTATACTATTAGTATATATTTCTTTTTGAACATGTTTCCTTCTATAAAGTTTTTGAATTGATTTATTGAAATAATTTATATTCTATCTTACTTTATTCCATGACTTACAAATTTTAGTAGGACATTAGTATATACGCTTTAAAAGTTAGGTATTACTTATGTTTAAATTTGGTATAACCAGTAATAAGCTATAGTTACTAATCTAAACTTTATGCCTAATCAGATTTTACTTACACCTTTATTACAGACCTACACTATTACTCTATCTACAACCCGTAACCCGTTCCCCGACTGGGTTGTGACCACCAGCGGAATCCGACCCCAAGTGTCTATGACACGTTCTGCTCGCACCTCTTGTGGGCTAGACTTACCTACTCACGGTTTCTTCCCATTAATTCTTTGGTTCCATTGCATTCTGTGCTCTTACTTAATACCCACTGAAACCCGCTGCATTTTTCTCTTCATGACCACTTCCGACTCTTCAAGGTTACAACGTATCGGCAAAACTAAAACTCAAAATATTTTGCACAAGGGCAACGGTAGCCACTTTCCATGAGATGGACCGTCTGCTCTTTTGCGCCTTATCTACTATAAACCCTTTTACTGTTGAAAAATCCATGTCGATTCTAGACCAAAATAAAAGGCGAATTTTACAGAATAATAATAATAATTCTAAATGTTGCTATAGTAACAAAATATATCTATAAAACGGATCTCGTAAACGAGCTGTTTGAAATAGAAATGGAAATTAGCAATTTAGAATGTGGTCGGATATCGCCTCAACCTTTGCAAGTCTTTTTAGGTTTGTCAACATGAATAAGTAATAAAGGTTACAAGATAACTCAGATTTTCCTAGCTTATTTCAAGTAATTTAAAATGTAAATTTTCTTTGACGTCGATTATTTTCTGTATGATAAACAGAACAGTAATTTATTTGTATTTAAACGATCAATACTATTAACATTCATTGGTAAAATACATGCATCAGTAATAAGTGTTTTTTTTACTAAAATCCGGTTTGTAATGTTGAGTCTGTTAATTGTTCGATAAAAATTAAATGGTAAAGTTAATGGGTATTTTAATTATTTTTGTACGATAAGTACTTTATTTTCTGTAATGGATTTAACAATTTATTAAAAAAACTTGTTTAAATCATCAAAAGCTAAGCGTGGATATTTAGTGAAGTCAATCTGTGTTAGATTTTAATACCGATAGAATCGCTTCATTTGACACATTCTGAGCTAGGCTTTATTGAAGTGAAAGACGAAAAAATGTTATACCGCTCATAGTAAAGTTGGATATTGGATTTTGTGAAGATAAACCGATGGGAATCGGATTATACATATTGCCACTCGTATAATGTGAAAACTCCTGACTTTTTGGATAAATTATATTTACACTATGTACCCTCGTAGCTTCTCGTTAAATAAAATAAAACTTATATGAAATAAATGTCTATAAACCTAAACTTCTTTAGAGGTTAATTTTGTCTAACAATCAGAACATGGTAACCTTTTATATCTATCTAAGACATGATCTGAATATTCCTCATATACTTAGACAACGGTGACAAAATTGAAGATAACTTTATAAAAATGTTATGTTCGTTGACAGACACCATTCAACACATTGTCTTAATAACGTAAATTTAGCATCTTCACATGAACAGCCCGGAACAGATTTAGGTTAATTAGAGACTATTTCTGACATGAATTTTTCGCTATTGTTTTACTGCTTTAAACAGGCTGTTACAAAAGAAACCTATTGCTAAAAGTTTAAAAAACATTTTTCTTGACTCAAAAATTACATAATTTCCTTCCTTGTACTGTATCTGCGCAATTTAAAGATTAAAAGTTTATTTTTCCTTACTTTAAGTATTTACATTAATTTAAAAACTAATAAAATCTACGAATAATAATTATTATTATTAATAAAATGAAAAATACATTATGATATTTCTCCTCCTTCTCCTCCTTGGATTTTCCTCTCAAGTTTTTTGTTTGCAAGATCAAAATCTGTTTGTGAAAACGAATTATAATATTGATTTTTTATTAATATTTAGGAAATTTATAATTTTGAAATGAATTGTTTAACTTTAAATATATTATTATTTTCAATGTTCATGATAAGTAATGTTTTTTTTTTCTATCTTAATTATATCTATATCAAAATTAAAAAATATATATTTTTTTAAATTTGTTAGGCAAGTATATTCTATATAAAAATAGGATCTTTAGTTACTTGTAGGCGCTTTGTGAATCTTATGGATTTGTTTTGGTTACATTGAGCTGAATTAATTACGTAAACTATTAACCAAAGTCGATACACTAATTCAATCGACCATTAAGCAACTTCCCTATCAAGTGTTATGTAAAATTGACCAACTTGCATCATAACAATGCTATACGGCCTCTTTATGCCACCTCGTTCTCAGTAACGTCAGCTTCACACGATGTTACGTGAGTTACAGAAGTGCTTGTGTCAAGAGTAGAGACAATGGGGTCGTGGAAATGTATTGTGTGAAAGGGCCATAATATTGCAGTATTGATGATTACTATCTGGCGTTGATATGGCTTTGTTAAGGTTATTCGTATGTTCTGTAATTATCCCAAAAAATCAGAACAATATCTGTTTGCAATTCACCAGTTTCCGCGTTTCAGTCGTGTTGTGGCTAATAATAGGTCTTCTAAAATAAATATTTTTGGGAATCACCAAATAAATAAAGTAGTAAAATTTATTATGACTACACAATACTGCTTTTTGGGTTCCACCATTACGTAAATAGCAGCATAATGCAATTAAATCTTAAATGCCGATTTGTATTCTTTTCCATCCTGTAAGATAAGATCTTAGATACTTTATTTTACTAAGTAGGTTTCAAGGTTACGGAATACCCCGAATAATCCCTAATTCAATGTCACATACGCAAAATGTATCCTAATGTAGTGTAATCGACCTATTGTCTATACCTCCTCATTAGTATGCTGCAACAGTGCGCTAGCTGTATATATTGGGCGTCCTTATTGACTCATCAATTAGTCAAGGCTTGATTTATGAGTATATGAAGTACTAACGAGACCTAAAATTTAGAGTTTTATGTTTTACCTCTCAAGTAATTTGAAATTCCATCCCTCGAAAAGAGGAGGACAATAATAAATATAGTATAAAAACTGTGTGTCGCAGTCAAAATGAGCTAAATACTTAAATTAGTTCTTTTCTATACTTTATTCAAATACGTATATTTTTAATGCTTTTATATTTTTTTCTTATGACTAATAGTCGACCCGTCTCGGCTTCGCCCGCGCGCAATTTAATACGTGTTAGTAATACTGTATTTTAAATCTGTAATATCTTCGAAAATATTCATTTAAATTTCATGCTGTAAAGAGCCATATTGATCTATATAAAATACACAATGTATTTAAGTACCTAATTGGATAAGAATTAATGCTGTATTGTTTAAAATCACTTCGTATATAAGCCAGACATCACATTAGAAACCTATAACATCATCGGTGTTTCTCTACTATATTATGTGTGTATTATACATATAAACCTTCCTCTTGAATCACTCTATTTATTAAAAAAACTGCATTCGTTGCTTAATTTTAAAGATCTAAGCATACACAGGGACATACAGACAGATAGACAGCGGGAAGCGACATTTTTTATACTATGAGTACATTCAAATGTTGAAGATTAAAAGTATCGTAGGTATTCGACACGTACAGAAAATACTTTGTTTTTATACCGATTTAAGTGAAAGCAGGACGGTACTATAAAATATATAATAGATAAATAAAAATATCTTAAAGTAATAAGCTAACAATTAAATCTTATATTTTTACATCCAATATCTCAGTACCAAACGTGATGCATGCCAAATAAGAACAACGATCGATTAAACTACTTTTGCAATGCTTTATTTACAACGTAATATTGTGCATGATTTATGTAACGATTTATTGTATTAGTGGTTTCGTAAAATTATTCAATACAATTATTTTGTTAAAAACATGTTGCTAAAGTAAAATATTTTTTTTTGAGAAACCTGAAGTTTTAGAATGACCGACCGATTATAATTTATTTTGCAAAATTAAATTGTAATTAAATTAGCAGTCTATAAGTATTTGAAGATTGAAGATCGTTACAAATGCACAATGTTTTTTTTATTTTCTACTAGACTTAGTAGTCTGCGTTTTGCATTAAAAGTAATGTCGGTCTGATTATTCTACTAATGTGGATAAACTGCTATTAATAGGAATGTAAAGTCACATGAATACTTGAATGTACCTATTAATTATTTATAGAGAGCGAATCATTTTGAAGCATTCAGTGCTCTAAGTGCAAAACAAGTTTATTAATCGATTGTTTCTTGAATCGAACAAGTTTGTATGTCCAACAAGTATCTATTCTTAGGTCTATAAACTAATGAGGCAGTAAACATTACTCTATTTTAAGGCTTTTGTTTTATCTTGCCACTGAATTTTGATGTAGATATCAATCATCAAACGATTCAGATGAAACGTGGCAAGCATGCTTATATTGGATGACGATACATTGTTATGTAATTTATATAATTTTAAATCCAATATGGCAGACCGCCTAAGATAGAAGTCTAGTTATTTCACTCATTTTCAGGTATCCAATGAAGCTGAAACTTGTCATATATTTTTTAGTTTTCTAAATGACTTTTATTATAACATAAAAGAAATAAATGTAGGACCAAAAATCACATTTTCGATTTCGAGTATAACTAATCTAAATTGTATTTGAAACCTCTAAACTCATACCATCAAAAGTCAAAACAGGTATTTTGCCACTTAGAAGTAGATTAGAACGTGACACACTAATAAATGTAACTTTGTATTCCTATCAAGTTTCAATGTTTAACACCTTTGACGTCTTTAATTCGTCATGGCGCCTGACATGGCGTATGTAAGTTGTCCATCATTGCAGGCTATTTTTCATTGTGTTACAGAGTTCTTTAAACATACATTCTTGTCCATAAGACCAAGGCACTGCTTGGGTTCCTGTCAGAATTGTACGAGTTCGTAATATTTAGTTATCTCCTGACTGTATTGCGCCCGTAGATTTTGAAATAGACCATTCATCCATTGTGCACATACGATGCCTTTAAAATGTTCTCTACAACTATCTCTTCATTCCAATTCCCGACATATAAATATTAAATACCATGCTGGATAGATGGTTGAAAATATACGGGATGGTCAAATCATGGGCTTATTTGTTTAGGTATCAGTAATTGTAAAACTAATATTTGATTTTTTAGAAAATCCTGAGTTATACACAAAGAAAATAAACAGGTATTTTCTAAAATTGTAAACAAAACGCCTTCGAATAATATTAAGTGTTAACGCATTTACGTTAAGATCGAGGACGTTTTCTCTATGCGTGAGCGTCGCATGTACTCGAATAATATGCGTGAACGATTTGCTCTGATTGCGGCTTTCTTATCCTAGGTAGGAAAACATTGTTTTGAATCTCGTTCATAATATTAAGAAGACCTTGTCACATAACAAAACCTCTAGTAGAGTAGCCTTTATATTGGACTCATCAAAATGATCCTAACCTAAAAGAGTTACTAGTGAATAGCCACTAAAGAGGTACACTATACACCTTCTGCATCCATCATTAGATTAGATTATGGTGTCTTGGAGACACCAATTTATTATTGTCACCCAAACACATATACATACAAAGTTTAATTTGATTACATTATTAGTTTGTTACATGTGAAGCTAAGTCCAATATCTAGTATAGTATAAAATGTTTCTGTTTGAATGTGTAAAAAGGAATTTTACATGAATGTTACCTAATTCTTATAAATGTAGCAGCTGTTATATACGTGGTATCCAAATCGCGTGAGATAAACTGATCGATCACCACCTGCTTCTATTTAAAACCTGCTTGCTTGAGCATACGTTAAGAAAACATTCTCTTAAGTTGTTGTTGCATATTATACCACATAGCGAGTACTTGTTTCATAGGGCTTAGTTTTTGCATCTATAACACAGCCTGTATTAGACTTGCTACTAAAACTGTATTTCCACCAGATATGAGCGAGGATGTCTTGCGAGAAATGTGTTTGTTAAGAACCAATAGAGAAGTAATAAGAAAGGCAAATGAAGCAATTCTTTTCTTAACAGACATACTCGCTTATCTCTGCTGAAAACGCAGCCTTAAACGACAAAAGAAATTAAAAGTTTTTAATAAATAAAGCATACCTACCAGTACTATTTTGTATAGTATTACTTGAATAATGAAAACTTGGAATGTAGATGACGTAGACACTAAGGTTGAATGATTACATTTGTAATTTAATACTAATATTATGAAGCTAAAGATTTTGTTCGGTTGAATACGCTAATCTTAAGAACTACTGGTTTTAGTATCACTGCAGAGTACTGTTGAGTTTTTCAGCGGATAACCGCATCCGAGCTAGTTGTAATCTCAGACGAAGTGACTGACCTATTTTGACGTATCTAAAGTACTTGGTAAAAACATTCTAAAGGAAATGATTAGTAGAAACTAAATGGCTTCATTCACAACATAATTGAGCTGTCAAAGAATATATTAAAAAAGCCTAAATTTACAAAAGAGCATGTAAAGCAGAAAGCTTGCTTATCACCCTCATGGTATCTGTATTCACCTGTCGACGGAAGGCGAATGCCCCGATTGCCATTCACAATCATTGTTATCTACGTTTGTTTTGAAATACCCATTCTGTACCAGCTGTGTACGATGCCTTTTGCTCTTGTTAACAGTGAAACTCTTAATTGATTTTAATATCAGTTACAACTGCTACATTTAATTTAATAAAAGATGAAGTAAAATATTGTTTATCTATAGACTTATTTAATTTCAAATATTTTACACAGTCTCACTATAGGAATTTTTGAGAAACCTTAAATTACTCTAGATTATTTCAGAAATCTACTACTATTATTATGCTATTTACTACTGATTAGTTATAGTTAATGAGCCATAAAATGCTGAACAACGGGATAAGTAATTCTAGTCTCGTATATATGCGATATCTAGCCGTAAATGTTTCATTAAACCTGTTAATATTATAGCTATAAATAATATAGCCTATTTATTGAAACCACTGAACCGATTTATCTCGGCCTTTTGATACCATATCACAGGTAGTGAATGATTTGGTTCATTTAGTCAAACAAGATAAATATGTTCGTGTTTGTATACAAAAATGTATTGAAAAGAACTGAATGGTTAACAAAAGGACATACACAGTTTAATGAACCGAAGCTTAAATGCCAAACCTAATTTTTTATTGGAATTAGGGTTATTTAAAAATCATTTCATGGTATGACCTCCAGCAGCTAGTTGCTGCATGCCGTTCTCCATTAAACAGACCCTAATAGTGACTTCTGCGCATTTAAGGTTAGAAATACACTTAGATGCCGGCAGCTGTATTCTTCATACTTAGCTGTCAACAAACCACAGTTTGTTTCATTAAAATTGTCTTTTATCTGTTCAAGTATGATACCTAAATATCATTTCAATATTATCAGCATCATTGTAAAGAGAAAACAATGCTTTTAATTGATTCCGATTGTTATTATATTGATACAGTTTAATGAGATCAAGGCTTTAGTGACCGACTCAACGACCTTCGCGTGATGTACATAACATATTATATTACTAAGATAAATGCATGCAATGACATTTAACCAGTATGAACACTTACTCCTATAGGAGCTTTGCTTTTCTGCGGAATAAAAAGTATCTTATTTGTTACGTTTACCAACAAACCAATAACCTGAAAAAAATATCACCACTATTTTGTTGCAAATATCTCTAATGTTATAATATCTAGCCGTTATCTGTTTGTTATGACTTTTAAAAATGTATAAAAATATACGTAATATCCTGAAACAACGGTATAATATTTATCGTGATAGTAAATGGTAAATTAATTTATTTGCTTATTATTCTCGAGATAGTTAATAGCGAGAGTTATTTTTAATATAAGATAGTAGGTATTATCATGCTAATGGTTGAAAGGAAACCTCAAGTTGATATCAGTTGAGTATTATAGCTTATTTATTAATTTGTTTATCTTGTTATCTACCTATCTATATTGTGAGATGTCCGAGTGATAATTATAATCAAAACAACAAAAAATATTGAATCTATGTGCTTTTGTTGACTTCTTGAACCGATTAACCTCAGTCTAGAAGCCATCATATGGGCCTTTTTTTAATGAATAACAGTATCTAGTACCTGTGCATGATTTGGTCCAGTTTCTTTTGGAAGAATAGTCTTCTTCGGCTATATTATATTTCTAATAAATTTATCTTACCATTAAAATTGACACCAACTCAAGATAAAAATGTTTTATTAGTCCATTCCATTACAAATCTGATTCCTCTGAAAGCATGAAATGAAATGCTATTTAACTTTATTACATTTTATGTTCTATTGTCTCGTAATTCAGTTTGTTTTCAATTGCATTTGTCCCGTGGAAGGCGGCGACGTCTCCAACTATCGGACTTGTATTACGTATGATCCAAGTCGTAAACATACGCGATAAATTCAAGTGAAAGTAAATTAAATTTTCAATCTATTCTCGTAAAATAATATATTTCAGTCTCTTTGTTTTTCTTTAATCAATAAAAAGGTCATTTGAAAAATCTCATAAATCCTACAAATAGAATTTTTCCTTATTGCTCCCTGAAAAATTCACAATTATATAATATCTGATCTTAACTTATGCTTTTTATTCTGTTTCGCAAACCCTTTTTTATATCGTTTCTGGCACAATTATATTAAAAACGTTTTTAGTTATATTTCGCGGTATTATTAGAATTATATAAGGAAGTATTGACATACATGGTAATTTACACACAGGAGACGTATCTATTTCATGTTCGCAGTAAAAAATGAATAAAAAAAATAATATGACTTATGTGATTTTGAAATTACCTTTTTAACTGTAGTACAGATATTTGTTATTACTTTCCATAAATAATAATCATTTTAATTTCACGTTATCAAAATGAGTTACTGTCAACATAGTTAACCTAAATTTTACGCAAGTTCTTACGGTTGTAAAACATTTATACTATTGCATTACTGTTAAAAGTATATTATGTAAAATTAAACTTAAGGTGATAACTATGAGGCAACAGCAAATTTAGGGCAAAATTATATTACATTAAGTAGTCTCATATAAAGTATCTTCTCTTTAAATATTTGGTCTTTTAAAGTCCTAAGTTTTAGTTAATTAAAGTTTGCATGACAATCACACAAAAACGGCGGCCAGATACTAATAAGTAATAAAAAAATAGTAGTCTTTAACTTAAAACAGGATAAAGGCCTTGGTTAATTGAGAAGGTCGTTTATAGACCTTTAGTATTAAAGCTTTGCTTGCAAAATACTTGTCTACGAAAACAACCGCTTTGATTTATTATTGAAATGTAATTAACATTTTAAACATTGAAAGTGTAAAAAATGGCTAAGAAAGACAGATATTTTTTAAATTCAAAAATGTATAAAAATTAACCTACATATCGTCATGTCCAGTTATTCACAGTGTCCTAGTGACTTCTATGTTACTTGAAATATAGACTTTATTTAATATTTACGGTATTAAGACATTCAATATCAAGTAATCAACACCTTCATGTGAATGATGACATTGAAATTTTATATCACGAAGAAATATTACACCATTTTACAATGTCCCGTAATTAGTTTTCATATTCTGCTTACTGTTAAAATGAGTTTAGCATTCCATTTTAAGATAAGTTAAAATATACAAAAAATAATTTCTTGACCTCATAATTTGTCGTTGTTATTACTAGTCAAATAATGATTCTGCTAAAATTTAGAAAGGTTGACATTGCATGTTGTAAACCTATATTTAATTAATGTCTCATTTGTAGAGTAGAGCCTCTTTAAGAAACGGTTTTTCAAAATTAAATCATTAACAGGTAACCCCTAAAGGTAAAGGCAAAGAAAGAATAGGAAATGAAAGAATCTTCACCTGTTAACCTAACCATTAAATTAATACTTCAAATCTCTATGAATCGATATACAACTTGTCCAGTACAATATATGGCTCGTGTTTGTTTGCCTTAATAGAATTATTATAGTACTAAAATTATTACCAATCAAAAGTATTTATCTTCAAGGGTATACCCATTAAAAGGTATATTTATTTGCACGTGTTTAAGTGTCAGAAAATTATAAATAACAAGCAGTTTAATGTCATAACACATTCACTTTTCAGGTTTCCCTTTTATATTTAAAGCAAGGCTTCTTGCGTTATACATACAGAGTAGTGTAATATATTATCACTTTAATATACCTGTAATACTTTAATATCTATAGGTTTTATGGTTTTAAAAAAAATCGCCCTTTTCAAGGCTTATTTTGACATTTCACAATGGTTAAAGTTTACCATGACATCATCGTATTATGTCACGACGACGATATTGAGAAGTGGGAAATGTTTAAATAAATATGGCTGTCCTTTAATGTTTTGACTTATAAATGATACATTTAGATCCATATCATATAAGGTCATGAATTTATAGAGGGTTATTGATCTGAAGTTTTAAAATATAGTAGCTGATTCTATACTTCGACAAAAGTTTGATTAAATAGATTTTTCCAATTCGTAGACTTTGTTTCGGCTGAGTCGAGTTTTTCCTTATTGTCGATATTTGTGACGTTCTCATCAATTTGATTATCGTTTATATGTAAATTCCAAGTTCTGGAATATGATGCCAATTTACTGGCTAGGGTTATTGTTAACCCGGTCACTATTTTGCACCAGTCATGTGTATGACATGCAAACGATGCCAGTGATTAATGGCTTCAGCTTCTTGATGCTCGTGTTGTAATGCAAATCTGATGAGTTTAGCTTAGTTACTCTCACTTTCATGAATTATAATAATATTTACAATACTTAACGTTTTTAATACCTAAATAACCATTGAAGACTTTTTATCATACATTTTGTTTGTCATCATGAATATTAATTCTGACGATAGATATCATTGATAAGTTATATTTGAAAAACGTCTTTTCCTAATCAACTTATTCGTTCAACTACGTTTTTAATATAGGTTTTTATTAGCTATGTAAATATTCTAAACTACACACATATTATGCTATTCTGTTATCGAATATTCAATTGAGAGCACGCTAATATTTGGTCATTTTTATTGATTGCAATATGATACACAATACCGTTCTACGCCAGGTATTCTCAGCTTCAACCTTGCCTGCACTGCTACTGATGTTAGTTGAAATTTTATCATTTACAATTACTTTAATTTTGAAGGTCTTCTATCTTTTAACCATTGGAATAAAATATAAAATGACACCTATCATATTTTAAGTGAAATAATGTGCTTGGTATTTTGTGTGTACTAATCAGGACATGATAATTAAAATAACTACACGAAACAAGTAGTTTAAATAACATTTCAAAGTGGCGAAGTCAGAGTCTCGTGTTGTGTTAGTGGGTGATGGTCAAGAGGATGGATGTTGTTGTCCTGGCATGAGGATCGGTGACATTGGAGGAGTGCTCCTTGAAGCTGCGAAGCTGACCAGGTCCTGGTTCTGTCAGAGGCCTGATTACGGGTAAGTTGACCAGACCTAACTTTAATGGAGTATTATAATTAGTTACGTTTATCTTTCTTACAGCTAATTATGAGAACGAATCTTTAATTTTTCTATTTTGATTCATCATTTGCGATTTGTACTTATACATAAAAAAACTGCAAGGTATTTGTAGGATACAAGACAACTTTTTTATTAGTAAATTCCTGACACAGATCTGTTCCGTATGTAATTACAGTATGCATTACAATTAATAGATTGCATTATAATTAACAGATGTAATTATTTCCTAGTCATGCACAGTTAACTCTAAAATAACATTGTAGGTACTTCGACTTGCAATACAACCTAAAGAATCATCTCATAGTTTAGTTCGGTCGAAATAATTTTGAAGTGAAAAATTGAATTTACCTATGTAAATTGAATATCCAGAAATACCTAAAGAAGTTCTAGGAAAGCAATTCGCTTTCACCACACAGAATCGTTAAAAACGAGAGCAATCCATTCCGTCAAACCAGGCAATCTGCCGCAAACGTTGCCCAGTTTAATAACCGCCTACTTTTTCTGAAACTGGGTCGTTCCTGCAGCTAGCGGGTGCATTCATCCGTATTAATCAAGTCGGTGCAACTGAATAGTCCCCCACCGATTCCCCACCAACAATGGGTGGGGGTTGTCTCGCTCTATTTGACAAATAAACTGCAAGCGATACTCAACACAGTAAGTGTCCTAAATACGCGGTCGTGAACTTTTGAAAGCTTCGTAATTAATTACTCGAATCTGTACAAAAAGTAGGAAATTAAATTCAGCCAAGTCAGAGATGGACTCGCTCACCGATGGTCCCGTTCAAATCTTAATTATTTTTCACCGCCGAAAATCTCGCAATCAGTTTTACTAATTACAAAAAAAATATTTTTGGTTAGGTATGTAACATGATAATAAAGTTTGGTGTTTTCACAGTTCCAAGACACCTCTGAGTTTCTTCCTTAATCTTATTTTCAATTCGATATCTCAATGCGTTCCTTAGAAAAAGGGTCAAGACTGAAACACAGACTAATGGGAATCAATTGATCCTAATAAAGATTTTTTTTATATTGAGTTACGGAACTCTAAAAATTAAGAAATAAATAACCTTATCTGACATCTAAGATTAAATTTTAATTACACTTGCTGCAAAGTGACCGTATTTTGTGAATGGGTGTTCAATATCGAGTTTCTTCTTAATTAAGTATTTATCTCATTTTTCTTTAGTACTAATGTATAGTACTTAGGTTTAAAGACAAACTGATTGTCATGTTACTTTAGTTAGAAACACTGTTGATATTTTTGTATTGGAAAGTAGTTCCTTTTGTTTTATTTAAGAATCCCGATCCAGTATTTTTGGCAGTTTGTCGTGTTTTTTCACACAAATTATGTCTATTTAATGTTGTGTAGAGGATGGAATGTATCTTTAGTTGCAAAATATTTTCCCTTTTACATTTTAAATGAACTTTCACAATGGTTTCTCTGGCCATTAGTGTAATAGAGAACAAACACTGCAGCAATTTAACTGTAGTATCGAATTTCCCATTTAAGGCGCGCCGCAAGCCTTTACTCTGGCTGCGCTCCAGCCAACACAAGTTACATATTAATTGGCGAGCTTTATCTGACGATAAGTGTGTCAAAGCCACCTATTGTCAACGTTCATTTTAATTTGGAACTACTTATTCTCTTAAATGCGTACTGTACACAAAACAGCACTTCTAAATATCCATTTTGAACTGAGAGAAAGGGATGAAGATGAAGAGATGAAATCACTTCTCATATACGGATACTTAGCAATAGTGTAATATTATTTATCTAAATTAATTTAATTTTTAGATATCAATATACGACGCATTTAAATTTTTAAACATATCTCTGCGGTTATATAAAAATGATGAGGAATATTGCACACTCTCTTTAATTTGGTCTAACGTGAGAGATAGAATTATTATTTTCTTATTGCAAATTAAATGTTTATGACAGGATAAAGTGTTGTCATTGTTCGTAAGTTCCATAATAACCTAATAGATGGCGCTGTATCAATATATCAAATGTATGTAGTGTAACTGCAATATGATTGAGTATTGTATGAATACTGAGTGAGTCGCTGGTAGTTGCAATAAATATAACATTAGCATGCTATCAAACATTTTCCATATTTATAGAATTTTGTTAATATATTTTTTATCTCCAAATACTTTGATGTATATTCCTTGTAAGTGTCAGCATTTGTATTGGACGCCGTGTAAGAATGTAGGAATTTATTTGCACTTGTAGATGTAGTGCATTAACTGTAAATCAATTATGCAGAATTTGCGTGTTAATAGTATTTCAATTCAGCTTTCTAAATAGATAAAGAATTATCCAACGAACAATTGAGATAGTTAACTGCGTTAGGATTTAACTTTGTAGTTTATCGTAAACTTTCGAATATAAAAAATAATTAGTATGTTTTGAAATTTTAGATTCGAGACATTACGCTAGGCTAAAAAATAACTTTTTCTGCCATACGATTTGAATGAAAATTCTCAGATTTAAGTTAGTCCTGGACTAATACAACAGTGAAAACCGTATCCAATAGACAAATATACCGACATATAGTTGTGGCTTCTATTGGTGTTATAAAGACCCCTCACATTAAGGAGTTAGGGGTAGTCAAAGTGGCTAAAAACAAACAGCTATAACTTTTTAAATTATATTTTTTTTTTCAAATTTTCGTGACTTCAAGTCAAAACATTGTGTTATGATGACTTATTATTAATTTTATAAAATAAAACGATTTTATGACAATAAAATTTACTGAAATTTCACATTCATTTTTTAATGTCTCCTAACCCCTTAAGTTTTCTGTAATATTTTGTATGTGCAGACTTTGAATATGTTACATTTTCTAAATTTTATATATATGTATAGATTGTAGTCACCAAACAAAATATAAAATGTTTATAGCATAATTAAATATTATGTATATTATTTCTAAAGTGATATTATAACACAATTATTACTTAACATTTTTACATATTTAAATTTTAGTTTAGTTCACCTTATTTTAGAATTATATGGAAGTGTTACACATTATGCAAACAACAATCTAAGATGATATTAAGAAGGCAATTAACATAGAAACTGAGAATAACTTAGCTCTTGTTTACACGTTCTGTTTTATTTTTAACGTGTTATTCACGTGTTGATAATTAAAAAAAAATTAATATATAATCCTAGTCTAACTTTCCCGGCTACATTTTTCTTTTCAACTCCTATTTATACACTTTAAGGCTTTTTTTGGGATAAAAGATCATCACAATCAGTCCACTGGTTCTTGAGTTATAAATGGTGTAACAAATCCTGAAGTTCAAAGTTCGTCTAAGAAAATGCAAATTTGCAAATAGTAGCTACGACCAATGAGAATCTTGAATAATGTCCCGTAATCTTATCGGTAAAGTGTGTTCTTATATTCCTTATATGTAATTAATATTTGTTTTATTCTTTCTATATGTTATTAAGTAGTATTACAAGGTTAAATTTTTGTCTCTCTGTCATTTGTATACTTAATTTTTCTTGATGACTTAACTAAGATATTAATAATTAATTCAGTTTAACAAATATTAAAGTTTTCTCTAAGTACAGTGTGTGTCTTCCTCATCTATCTATCACTCTCTCTATTAGTGAAAACTTACCAAAAGCGGCTTTGGATAAACCAACAGACTGAAAGACAGACGCGGAAAGTTAATTGGATGTATAAATTAAGTCAATAAATTCATATTTTGGCAATGTAAGAAGCAATCGCTTAAGTTAGTGTTAGAATATTAAAATATTTCTTAATTACTACTATAAATGTTGTAATTAATATTATAAGGAAGAGATGTTGTAAACTAAAGATTTCCAAATTGTATAAATTGTTATCAAAACGTGAAATATTCCGTAACTTTGTCATCTAAATTATATTCAAAGTTAGTGCAACGGAATTTGCGTGTAAATTGCATTTCAATTCAGCTTTCCAATTTCGGACAAGTTAGTTTATAACTCATGTGAGTGTTTACTCAGTTTACCTTAAAGGCTCTACGTAGATGTATATTGTGTGACCACATATTCAAGATGAAATTAACTCAATGGAATCCAAATTTAGACTTGATTATTTAGGAGTGTACTATGTTGAAATTCTTTAATAGTTAGTACTTTAGTTATATTTGTATCTTGCTCTTTTATCGAATCGACGCTATATTTTCCATTGCAAATTCATTATTTTTATTTATTTTATTCTATTAAAATTGTAAGACAGCGCCATCTATTGAATGCTTATATCAGTTATATTTAACAAAAGATGTAGCAGCATTGTGTCAATAGACTAGTTGACACCACCGCTTCTGGAACGTTTTGTCCTATACGTAGGAGAAAACGAGGAGGTAGGTATTAAAATAATAAAAGGGAGATTCGAATGTAAAGCTACGGTCAAGAGATAACTAAACATTACGATCTCTTAGTATTCTGACAGGAACTCAAGGAGTGCCTACGACTGTGATCCGTGTGACTAAGGGCTGCCCTGCCACATATGGTAACGCTCATCTTCACTGCCTAGGCTCTCCATCTAAGTTTAAGGTGCCGACATATATAATACAAAAATAATTTTCATCCAAAAAAATAATGGTGCTATTAATAGAGTCAAAAACAATGTGAAAAAATAAAGATCGGTTAAATAATTACGAGGATAAACATCGTGGTTCAAAATACATTTCGTGGGACAGGTACTTATTTTATTTTAGTTTTATAACAAATTGAAACAGTTTAGATGTTGCAAAATTCTTTACTGGTCTACGGAATTTTACCTAAAAGGCATGTTTAAAATTCTTATTTACCATGATTTCTCAAATTCTTGAGAACAAACGCCCATCCGGAATTTCTCTTTGATATTGTAGACGATTTAAATTACGATTATAGCCTTTGGCAGCTTTTGTTGTTTGTCTTCATGCTTAATTGGAAACCTATTAGATTTGAACTTGAGTAAATCGTCTTTAAATTTTAATGTCGTAAATAGTTTATTTATAACATCTTCACTTTTAAAAATATTTTCTTTTCATGGCAGAAGGTAGACGGAACGACTTTATGTTTAATAATAGTAATTAATTACAGTCCGATATAAAATCTCCTAACAACTTTATTTTCTTCTCAAAAATATATAATCGTAAAGTAAATAAAATCGTATAATAAAAATCTTATTATCGCCTTTAATCATACTATTGGTTACGCTATTTGCACTCACTACTCTATCTTAAATATTAAATTTGACACTGAAGTGAAAATAACACCATTGTTTTCCATGAAATTATACCATTATAATCAGTTCTATTTCTAGATAATATTATATCTTATAAATTTCTTGAACTTCAAATTATAGTCTACAGCAGTTTTCACGAACTTTCTATAAAGTCGTGACTATCGTTTCATATTCTTCTTGCTAAATACGAGTACACGATTATACGATTTCCAGAGACGCTTCTTAAATATTGTTTATCTATTGTTTAAACAATATTGAGGTTTTACAAGCTAATATTTAACACACAATATATGTATGTATATTCGAGTCAAATCTTGAAACTGAATTTTAAAGCAGTTATCCTCACCCAGTTTAGATTTGATAACAATGCAGTGTAAGTAAAGTGACATCATTCTAAATTCAATATGGCGGGCCACCCAAGATGGTGGAATGGTAAAATGTATATGGAGGCGCCGGAATTATCGTCAGATCCATGATTATAAAAAACTATTTGGACTTTTTAAAATGCCTTACTTTTGACATTTTATATCTTTTAAAAAATTAATATTAAAACCTGCATATATTTCTATATGTTCAAGTCTTTAAATGGATCTTAACGAGTGTAGTAAATATAACTTTTAGTAAACAAGTTCAAAATAAAGCCGAGACTTTGCTGCTGAAGCACGGCAAGATAAAGTTTCTCTCTTGCTAGCTAAGCTCCGGCACGAAATTTAGGTTAGATCTACTGTAGGCTTATAACATTATTAATAATAATAATATACGATATTTTATTTAAAGATATTACAGTACAGATAAGTTCTACCTTAAAAGTTGATCTCAAATCAGGTCTTCATTAAGTATTTCAAAATAAAAGCTGCAATAAAAATAAAGACATTACAGTGGCGAAGAAATACTGCTATTTTAACTGCAGTAAGGACGTCATACCATTCGCCTCAGCATTTCATAATAGAAAAGTAGAACTCATTTCACTAATGCTTATTTGTTTGTTTGTCTTTCATAAGAACAACATGCAATTTTTATTAGATTGTGAAGAGTGAAAACAGTAATTAAAAGTTATAATTTACGTATTCGTAATAAACCTGCCATCGTGCTAAGTTATAGCTCCCAGACATAACGTTAGCGGAGATATGAATGAACTTAATATTGTCTCCTTTTATGTACGCATAAAATATAAACAGCTTAATGTCTCTATGAAGAAGGAAAGAAAATATGCCGCCTCGGCATATTTTGTTATTAGAAAATTAAAAATGTGCCTTAGGACTTTCATTTTCTTATACAAGCCTCTAATAGTTAAAAGGCACGTTAATCTAAAGTAATTAAGAGCACTTTTATACCCCATTATTGTGTGAAGTTTCTTCAACAGATATATTTCTTATTAGCTCTATACAATGCTATGGAGATGAATTGTTTGTACATAGTGTCATTTAAGACTAGCCGATCCACGCATATTTACTTGCGTGAAATCCCAGCTATTATGGGTAATGGCATATGGCCTATAGCCGGCCTCGATAAATGGGCCATCCTACACAACATTAATTTTTCAATTCGAACCAAGTAGTTCATGAGAATGTAGCGTTTCACAAACAAACTCCTCAGCTTTATAATATTAGTATAAATGTCTATCAAATGGCTTCATAGATTCGATTTTACTGCCACTAACTAAAATACCGATTAGTTAGAAACTTTCTTGGTTAATAAACAGCTAGATGATTATATATATTTTATTCTCTCATCGTAAGCTTTCTGAGGTTACCAAGAAAACAAACATTTTACAAATGTCGTTCTGTTTGCGTTGTAACCGCCGAATAGAAAGAACCTCATTTCTATGTCACAACATGTTTTCCTAGTAGAAGCCTATATATTTATGATGTTTACGCTATTTCATTTCGTATTAAATATACATAGAGTATTTTGAGCAAAATAAATAGCGGTATACTTTTGTAATTCTACGTTCCCAATAGACAACAAAGATGAGAAGACTTATTTTTTTCTATAAGTATACGATACTTGTAAGATTATTATATGTAGTTAGCATTTAAATATTTTAAATAAAATAATTAAATGAGGTTCATACTTGCGTCATTCTTTTGAGAAGATGTAAATTGTAAAAAATTAGTAACATTAACATTAGAGTATAGAAAAAAAAATGTATCTAGGTAATGCTAAATTAAAGGTAAAACTTCTCAATTTTAAATATCCTGTATTCATAATAATTTAGTTAAATTAAAATGAGCTCAGTTAACATTAAAGTAAATGATATAATAAGGCGAGTTTTTAACTTGATTAATAACTGCAACATGAATTCACTCTTGCAGTAGTTTTCGCAGTGCTAACTTAAAATTTCTTGGCACTTTAATACTATGTAGGTAGGTAAATTACTACAGTAGTTTTGTAACATCTCTGAGTACATCTAAGTGTTAATATTTGCGGTGCATTGCAGCAACCACGGTATCTAGAGTCATAAATTCGTGGTATCTCTGTCACAATGCTTAGGACTGTAAGTTATCTGGAATGAAAAATAAATAAACATTTCTAAGTTCAGAATATTACAATTATATTATTTTTAAAAACAATTTAATGCAATATATTATTGAAACTCATCGTCTTAATTGATGATGCACATGTATTAGAATTAATATTCTAATTATATAAATATATAACATTTATATTATGCAGGCAGTGATGGCCCAGTGGTTGAGAGACTTCAAGTCTTACTCGGAAGGTCCGAGTTCGATCCTGGGCACATGCCTCTGAGAGTTATGTGAGTTTTAAGGAATTAAATATCACTTGCTTTAACGGTGAAGGAAAACATCGTGAGGAAACCTGCACTCCTGAGAGTTCCCAAATGTTCTCAAAGGTGTGTGAAGTCTGCCAATCCGCACTGGGTCAGCGTGGTGGACTAAGGCCTAATACCCTCCTCATTCTGAGGAGAAGACCCGGCTCAGTTTTGGGCCATTGAAGGGTCGTGATGATGATAAATATATAGTAAGTTATACTTATCTATATAAAGTCTATTATAAAGAGGTGAAGTTTGTGCGGGTTTCCCTAAACTGGTAATGGATCTACTGAACAGATTTTGAAAATTCTTTTACCAATAGAAAACCAAATTATTTGTGTCTTTGATTGTGGGTGTCATAGGCTCTATATTAATCCAAAAAATGAAAAGAGTTTCGGAGAAAAAACGATCGAACGAAAACGTTTCTTACGAATGATTCATAGTTGCAGGTAGAGTATAAATGAGTAAGTGCGTGAGTGAGTGAACAGCGAAGCGTTACTAGGCTACCAGGCTCACACAGTTAAGGACTTTCCCCCACAACGATGTGGCAGACGAATTAAATTTCACGAACTCTATTTTAAATTTTAAATATTCGAAGACGTGTTTATAAATTAAAGTAGAAATCGCTTAAAGTAAGTAAAACGATATTACTCGAATCGCTAAATGAACAGTACTTATAAACTGTCCGCTTGACCGCTCGTGGTCATTGTCAAGGAACGTACCGCGCCTCAGTCCGCACTTGGGATTACGGCTGAATGAAATAATTGTTACCATATTTAGTAGATTGGAGTGTTTTTGTAATTTCTGTTATCTAACAGTTCTAGATTAATTATGTATAGATTGCAATAACTAGACTGATTGCTATTCGATTCTTGAGATTATCATATACTTCACTGGCGCTTCAAAATCTTAGACTGACTAGCGACAAACGATTCCACTTTATTAATAACTAGCGGCCCATCCCGGCTTCGCGCGGGTGAAATATTATTTTTAAAAATATATTGGCCCTCCCGCATTTCGGTGCCCCCTCTCTTGCCGCTTACTCGCTGCGCTGCGTCGCTATACTGGCCCGTCGCGTCGTCGTGTATTTTTTGTTTATATTGATATTTTTAATTTCGTAATATCTTTTGAATGGAAAGTCCGATTTTAATAATTCAAAAAGTAATTAACAGGTATTGAAATAGTCTTGAATACGAAATAATTTATTTGGATAAGGATTAATACAAAGTTATAGAAAACATGGTCTGATTTTGATAGGCATTTTTATCAACTTTTAAAATGTAAAAAAGTAGTTATAGTGACGTAACTATAATAGTTGGACATATGGTCTCGCGGACTTTTTTGTAGATATCGATACGTTCTATAATATTGTAGAACATTTTTTTGTTCTATCATCAATACTTTTTGCAGCGCATGCGATGAAAGATATTTTATGGCAAATTTTTTGGCACCTTGGGTTGGTTTCCGTGAGATTTCCTAAGGATCTCTAATTTTTTCTTGTAATAAATATAGCCTATGTTACTCAGGGATAATGTAGCTTTCTAATGGTGAAAGAATTTTTGAAATCGGTCCAGTAGTTTTTATGTTTATTCGTTACATACAAAAATACAAAAATACAAATCTTACTTCTTTATAATATTAGTATAGATTACTTCAACTTAAATCTATCAAAATATAACTTGTACAAATGTAAATAGCGAAGTAATGAGCTGCACAAACTCAAAGTCAAATTCAAATTAGTTTCAATTAGACTTCCATCAAATCAAAATTCAGTCTGTTGAGGATATCTAGAAGCTATTTTACAAATCACTTGATTACTATCATCCCTCTGTAAAATCGCAAAATGTAACATTTTTCTAATAGTTACATCTCAGTGGATATGTAGAACAGCTGCTTTCATCCGATGTTTCAGAAGTTCAACTTTGAAAACTTCGCTTCTCGTTTACTAGCTACAATTATCGTCTATAAACTGTGAAGCAATTTTCTATAAAAATTCAAAGTTCGATTGCATGCTGTCTAATCAAACTGTACATGTTTTACGGTAATTTTTGTACGCTCTGACGGACTCCACACATCGGACGCTTTATAATTTGAATATTAACGGGTGCTGCACTTTCCAGGTTTTTATCATTAGATATTTTACCATTCATTAGTTGTTTTTTATGAATTACAAGCAGATCTACCCTCGCGTCGCTGAGGTATTAGGGATTAGGTAGCATATTCGAAGGCCTAGGAGCCTTTTCGGACATAAACAATGATCGTCCAACACGTACACGTACCTTGCTCAAGAATCAGTCTGTTTATTGGTGAAAACTGCATGAAAATCTGTGTAGTATTTTTTTGTGTTATCATGTACAAACAGACAGAAACATTTTGTTATATATATGTATTTGTGTTTTTTTTTTATATATTTAATTAACTCATTCATTAATGTATCGATAAAGGGATTAGGAAGGATTTACTAGTATAGATCTAACGTAACACAGCTTACTAATTATCAACGGATAAATATACTAGCTAATCAAATACCATTAACAGTGTTTCTAACATTGTAAGTATTATTTATAGATGGCAGTACCTAACTTAACTAAGGAAAATATAAGCAAATATTTTGGTCTCAATTTTGCTTTCTAAGCCATCAACTACAATACAATATTTATTATGTCATATAATACGTCTTCCTATTCTTATACAATCTTTATTTTATATAACTATTTTTTTTACTATAATGATTTAGTTATTCGTTATACTATTACCGTAATTAAATATTATCATCTTATATGCTAATTTTTTCTCTTCCTGCATTACGTGTTTTTCTTTTAATTTAAGCTTATTATTTTAAAAACATATTACGCAGATTGCGTGTTTTTAAATATTTAATTTAAATGTATTGTTATTTTAATATGTTTTTGTAAGATAAGAAGTTTATTTGTACCCATAACAAAAACCTGTCAATTTGTGAAGGAAATAGGTTGGCCTAAAATGATAAAGGTTACTGAGCGAGTGCGAGTTACTTTGTGTGATACTGATAACGGAAAAATATTAGGTATAACAAAAACATGTTTTGGTGTAACAACAAATTGAGTACTGGTTTTTAAGTTAGTTATTTTTGTACTATATATAGATATATATATGTAATTTTCATATAAATCATATTTTATACTTGTCGACCCGCCCTAGTTTCGTTGATCTAACACTTTAAATGTTATATAATTTTTTTTCTGAGAACCGATTTAGATGAAACAGCCTACATATTTGTGTAATGCTCGTATGTATACATATTATAAACAACAAACATAAAAAAATGAGTTATTAATGCACCCCTTACATCTTAATATAATATATTTTATATTTTCAGAAATTCGGGAAATCAAAATTAATATGTATTTCTAGAAAGTTCTAAAGATAACAAGTTTGTTATAATTTTTTTGTCTTTAATCCAACTTTTTCTTTCATGATAATGTTAATTAATAAAGGGAGAGTTGAAATCATACGCAGACTAACAGTATCACTGCTTGACTAGAATGTCCTCCTGGGGTTAAATTTTGGACTCAGACCTTCAGAGTTACGGTTAGAATACCAGTGATGTAATAATCAGTATTTCCGTCATAGAGGCGTATTTATTTGGTTTGCTTTTATCTTTACGTTATCACAACCGAATGATATTCAGTTTGTCCCAACTTTTAAAATCAAATGTTACTTAGATTAATGTTGCCAACATCATAATTATTTATCAAAATTAATATACTATGTAAAAGTTATATTGTCGAATACACCTCCAATTATGAACGCAAATGAAAACCAATCGCGTGGATTAAATTACCCAAACTTCAATAATATGTTTGATCATTTAAGGACAAACTCAACTGTAAGTCTGTGAGAGGTGATTGAGTGTATATTTAATATTTATAAATGAACAATATTGAAATTGAACTGTATTGAGTTGTGAATAAATAATTTTTAATTTCTAATTGTTGGTTTCATCTCTCATGAAATATGTTATGATAATTTGGCAGGTAAGTAGTGTTTTATTTGAGTATAAAATTATAATGATGATAGTAATATCGAACTAGAATGAAGTAGCATAAAATTGGTTATCTGTCTTTATATTAACCTTCGTAAAACGATTAAATAAAATTGTAAAGTCGATACTGACTGGAAAAACCTGTTTGCTGCTCGGAAAAACGATCGTAAAAAATATATTGAAAAAGAACTTAGAATTTCCTTCTTTTACAAAAAAATTTTAAGTTCTTATACTCACTGAATCTGTCATATGCATTATATGACTAAGACTTCGCTGTCCGTCCATGCGTCTGTCTATCACCAGGTTGTATCTCATAAACCGTGATAGTTAAACAGTTGAAATTTTCACAAATTGTGTACTTCTGTTGCCCCTATAACAAAACATATTAAAAACAGAATAAAATAAATATTTCTTTACTTTCTGTTTCCATACAAAGTGATTAGACCGATTTTTTAAAAAGTTTTCTTCTTAATTGTATTTTTTGAAAAAAATAATTGTTATGATATAAAAAAACATACTTAAAAAACTAATTCAAAAAATAAAAGTCTTAAAAATTTAATTTAGTTTTTTAAGAATTTTCTCTAACTAGAATGTATACATTTTAACTACATCTATGTTGCTTTATACTATATTCTCTAGATTATACAGGATGGATTTTTGTGACGAGTCAGTAAGGACAGCTACCTTAACGGTTACAGTTACAGAAAAACGTTCCTAGGAGACCATCCATAACTTTTTAAAATATTCTGAACTGCATTCACAGATTTTTGAGAAAATGTACGGTTAGCGAAGAAAGTGCTAAAATCCAAAAAAAAATGTTTTATGCTTATCAATCCTACTTCGTAAGGGGATCAAAAGACTCTACGGGACTATTTAAGGTATGAGCGCCAAAAACATTTTTCATACTATTTGTACTGAAAACGATAAATCAACTCTTAATATTTTTATTGCCAAACAATCCTATTTCTTATTGTGATTAAAAGATTCTTTTGGACCAACTGAAATTTATATACAAAAACTACGGTACGACACAAAATGTCACACCTGTATAGTAGTAAGAACAAATAAAGAATATAACAGCTTTATCAAATTGGTTTTATTACAGTAGTAGTAGCTTTAATGTCTTATACGATTCGGCTCAAAGTTTGTAGTTCAGGTCAACGATCTTGTCGGAAATATCATAACTATCTATGTCTAGACAAACCTCCTCCATAGTCTCCTATAATATAATAAAAAACAGTTTGTAACTTTTCTAATTACTTTGTTGCTTACAATATTTTTTGCTAACGTTGACTTTTAAATTTCTTGCGTACCTAACTAACCTTTGATCTTTTAACTCTCACTATTTTACTTCATCGTCTATTGGTCTAAGAATAATCAAGATTTTAAGTAAAGCGGAAAATCTTATTATTAATGATAATCAGTATTAATGTTTTATAATCTTTTTTATATTGTATAATGTTTAATTTATAAAAAATCCCTAAAAAATTAAATTATTTAACATATTTTTAGGAAACTAAAAATTTATATATTTTGCTTATCTTAGTTATGTGATGTTATTTAAAAAAATTTTATGTATATCGAAAATAATATTTTTATTGACCCAATTGTACATTTTACATGTTACCCAAATTATACAGACACAGGAGTGCTTTGCTGACTACAACATTAATTAAATTTAAAATTCATTATTTTCATCCTATTTAAATTGCAATGTAGTATAAATGAAGATTTTTACTCAGAAGTATGTTAAGCTGTCTCATTACTGCGATCTCGTCCACTATATAACGATAGCGACAGCGCTCTATTAAATTTAAAATGACGAAGTAAACACATCATTATGGCAGATTTTAAAAGAAAGAAATTCAAAACTGGGCATTTTAAAATATGTAGGTTAGTTCAACTGTTTTGGATTAAGTATCTGCTCTGAAATACAGCGAAACCAGAAGATTATTCTACCCTAATTAATTAAAAAAAAGGATAGTCGTGTCTAAATATTTCAGATATATTTCTAAAAACCAAAAAAATCGTCGTGACTTGTATAATCCACGTGAGTAAAGCACTCAAAGGTTAAATGAACTTCGCGAACGGTTACAGCGCGTCAAAGACCACCGCCTCTATCAAAATTATGACCGTAATAAAATTAATACATCAAATTGATAAAAAAAATATAATGTGAGACACGTACCTATTATATCTTCAGTTAGTTCAGGTCCTTCAGCTAGCAATATATAATTCTATGAATCAAATATTTTTTGATCTGGCTTACCTGAAAACACTTTATAGGCAAAGTCCTGATTTTCCTATAGAAAAGTTTTTACCTTTTTTTCAGATTTCTAACCATTAATATCATTGTTCACAGCTTCTCCCAAAAAGTGGACGAAGAGGAGGGCGGTGGAGGGGTGGCGCTACATCCCCCTGACGGCTTCTACTCCCACCAGCATAGTATACACAGCGGTCACCATGCCCACCAAGCCGAGCCCGATCGTGGCTATATGGAGGGAAATAGATATGTTACTGCGGTCCATCGACCATTGCCTGGTGAGTTTTATGTATCTTATGTCTTTATATTAAAGATATGTATCAAAATCGAAGAGAAAGGATAGGACAGATGCTTTCTGGGTTTGATACCATATCAGAGTCAGAATATGCTTGAAAATTTCAATGCGTTTGATTCTAAAACCACCAACACTGAATTTCTGTTTATCTGGTCAGGTTTTCGGACTATAAAAGTAGTTTCTTTAAAGATAAATAGAATTGGGTCTACAGTATTAATAAATTATACTTTTTTTATGCAATAAAAAATTGCTGATTTATGTTAATTTTTTAATTTATAATGTCATGATATAATACAATTAGTAATATTAAACACATAAGACTAGTTCAATATTTATTTATAACTATTTATCATGTAATAAAACTAGTTCTCTGTTATTTATTCACACATTACAATAAATATGTCGATTTTAAATTAGCCATGATGTTAAAATACGAGAGTTCTGTAACCATTGGTGTAATTTATGTTATTATGGTATGTATAGTAGCTTATATTCCTCTGGTTCATCATCAATATTGCGCAAAGAGATGACATCGATCCGTTTTTTCAACGAACACACCCATTTGTAATAACCGATGTTTAGATAACTACCTTTTCTCGATAATTTTGATAGAACCGAAATAACGCTGACACACTCTACTTTTAAATAAAATATCATGTAATCTCAAATGCACGATAAATCCTAATAATACGGTTATCGTTAATCTTTATCTGTAGAGAGATTATTTTCGTAAAAACTACCGACTCCCCTCACTTCGCTTCGGTATTAATATAACCATACTCGTGTTTTACAAGTTAAATATTAAAATATTTCAATAACTAATCTTACCCTTGTAGATTATATTTATTTTATATATTTCAAAAATCGTAATGTTAGAACAAAATCAATACAACACAAAGGGGAATTAAATTGGAGCTTTGATTACATTATTTGTTGTGGTTAACCTTTGTCTTATCCAAATTTCATTTAAAAAAACAGACCGTTTGGTCTCTACATTCTTATTGTATTTTCGTACTCCAGTCGTGCTGCTTGTAAACTAGACTTTTACTCACTAATCGCTGTCTTTTACCATTGGGACTTCCTAAATCACAAATTCTTTACTTTCCTTCTCGTCGTCTGATGTTTATACCGTTAAACCATTTAATATTGAGACTCCTAAAGTTAAAGATTATTTTATATCTTTACGCAATAGTAATTAAGTCATTTAAGATTTCAACTAAATAGGAGACGCAAAGCTGACTTCAAAGCGAATGCCACCGAAATACCAGAATATCAAAGAGTTGAGGCGGGGAATTGTAAATAACATGAAGTGTTTTAAGTTTCGTACTGCTTTTGTAAATCTCTGAGTTAAACATTTATTGTTCTAATTCTCTGACAGTTTAAATCTTTCAAGAGTCGTAGAATTTTGGTACTTTACTCGTATATAATAAATTTTATCAAATTCTATTCGCTTTAGGTCTAATACTTGTTATTTCAAGTCAATGGACAAATGTTTTTAATACGCTTTTAATAGCTTCAAACGCATGTTAATATATGTATGTAACGGAATCTTTGAACCTGATTTTGACCCCCTTCAAAACGTCGGGTTATCTCGAAATTTGGCATACTTATTAAGGATCGATGACAATTCAATTTTTTAAACAGTTTGATCCGTTATCTTTACTAGGATAATCAGGGTTAGCGATTTTTTGTTCTTTTTTTTTTACAATGAAATAATTTTTTCTTACACTATTTTTAAATCAAATTTATTTTCTATTTTTTAGTTGGATTTTCTATAAAAGCGATTTTTTTTTGTTTTTTTTTTAATTAATCGCCTAGTTACATGTAGTTATAGCATTGGCAACATATATCTGCAACTGATTGAGTGCATTTTACTTAAGAAAGTGGCACAACTGATAAATTCTTCTATGATGTTGGCAACATTAATCTGAGTAGCTTTTGAGTTTAGAAGTTGGCACAAACTTAGTAATTCAGTTATGTCAACGTAAAGATAAGAGGTAAGCACAGAAAAGCAAGCAGTAATTCTGTCTATCTGTGTGTAAAGTATAACCCCCAGGAGTAATATTCTTGTCAACGAGCCGTCATACTGTCGGTCTGCGTGTATAGAATAACCCTTCACTAACAAAATTTTTTGGATTTGTGTTTTTTTTTTAAATGAAATGCAATGAATTAAAGTTTAAGGTAAACTTATTTAGTCGAGGGTTAAAATAACAACACCATAAAAGTGACTGTTAAATTAAATAAAGTAAATTGTTTGGAACAACTTGTAAATACAACAGGCACTTAAATGTTTATCGTTCAGGTTTTCGTGACTGTTTTTATCAGGCAATATTTTATTGTTGTCGAACTGCTGAATGCAATATATGTATGCTATTTGTTAATTGATCAAGTGTATTGAAATGCTTCATGTTTCAATTTTGGAGACCCGATTGTTTTTTTCATATTTTTATATAAATATTTTCAAATGATACGGCACGTTTTATAATATTGTGTTTGAAACAGGGTTGGAAAAAAAACAGTTTTTTTTTAATTTATAAAAAACAAATAGTTCAAATTGTTTTAATCAAGTAATTTTTTTTTTTAATGTTTTATTTTTCTTTTATATTAATTCTTTTCTAGACTAGGTACTTTCAAATACGCCATAGTAAATTTACGAAAATCGATCTAGGAATAAACATTTTATGCTGTGTGCGTGCCTATCTCTAATTCGTACTAAACGCTTTACATTCATTCTGTATATTCATAACTAATGTTATTTTTTAATAGGGGAAACCCCAATATTAGTATAGATAAGGGGAATACCCACTAGTCCATTGAATTACTTTCTTATGACAGATGAGTGCCGCCATATCTTTGTTTTTAAACTTTTTAAAAACACGGTTTTAATTCCAACTGTTTTAAACACTGATTTAAACATGTTTAAAACAACTTGTCTTAATCATGCCAACCTTGGTTTGAAATAAATAAATATTGCTAAACTGAAAAATAAGCAAAACCAATATCTCTCTCTTTCACCCTTTGTTGCTAACATAATATTTGAACGACCCTTAAGATTAATAAATATGCTTTCATACTGCATAAAATGCGGAACTCTTTTAAATGTCAGCACCACACACAATATCGATTAAAAAAAAAATTATTCTATTATTCTTTAAGGCTTTAAAAGATCATCAGAAATAATTCATCTTACTTATACTTAGTTACTAACTTCTAATAAAAAAAATAAGCAAAGAGTAGTATAGTAAGTATACTTGTATAGTGATTGTGTTCACATTTTCCCTTTACTTTTGAAACGATTATTCTAATTAGATATATCCTTCTCTTCCAGCTCTAAACCATTCCAACTCGTCATGCTCGTCGGCGTCGAACGCGTCGACGGGCGCGGGACTGTGCGCGGGCGCGGCGGAACCGGCCCCGCCGCTGTACATTGCCGCACCACCAGAGGGGTTCGGCCTCGCTGTCCATACGAACAGGTAATGAATATTGTACATGATTTAATAGTTAGGTGTTTGATTGTAGATTTGATTGATGGTGATGGTAAGATCCTTTTAAGGGTTTTCTGAGGTCGATGACTTGAATGCAATTCTTCATATTTTTATTTTATAGACACCATGTAATTCAATGAAATCAATAATGTAAATAAGTTTCTATTTGTGTTTGTATATATAGTAGTGTATTTATAGCAGATAATATTCTTAGATCTTCTCTTCTCATAGTCGTTTTAATTTGGATTTAGAATATAGATAAAGACAAAAAATTTGTCTATTTAAAAAATATGTTATATTTCTTGTATATAACGAGAATTGTAAATATACCTATTGTTTCTAATGGTAATCATTATTAAAAGTAATGGCACTCTACGCTTAAACTTTCAAAACGCTTTAAATTACTCTTTGTCTCGTTTTAGTATATTATTTTTCATCATTGTTTAACATATATATACGCTAAATAACTTTCTAAGAAATTCAAGTAAATTACACTTGGGATATCTCGAAAACTTGTTTATGATTTATAGCGAGTTATTATTAAAACAATATGTTACTTTGATGAACACCTTTTGTTAGTTTTGGTTTCTTTTCATCAGATTGGTTTACGATCCATTCAATAACTATAAATAATTTAATTTCATCTCACTGATGGTGATGTGATAAGTTTTCTAAAGGATTTTAGTTTGTAACTCTCTCCATAGGCGAGGCACAGACGTTGGGATCATTGGCACTACCGGAATATCACAAAAAGATCCAACTTTGCCACAAAAACGGGGCAAATTGACCCGAGGGTATGTCCCTAACCTCAGGAATGCGTTTTGTTAACTGAAACCTAAAACCTCTTGCAAATAACTTGAATGTACCCACTATCGATAATCGCTTGCTATTTAGGACACTGATTCTCACGAAATCTACCTTAAACCATATGACCATTCAAATCTAATCCATAACGCATGACTATTAGGATCTGTTACTCTCAAAAATTACTTTCCCTTGTACAATTGTACATATTTAAATAATTGCTGCGGCATGTTTGAAATTGAAAACTAACGCTTACTATTCTTTAACTAAATTCACTTCAGTTAGTCATGTAAATAAATAACTAAATTTATCTCTAACGTCATTTTTGTACTCGCATGATAATGAACTATTCTCATATGAATCGATATCAATTCTATCTCGCGATAAGAGGAATTGGCTTATTTTCAGGATAATCAATTTTATTACCTTATCACTGTTACCTGGACATTTGTTATAGAATTAGAAATCACTATCCTAACCACATTCACATCAATTTTAGATCGGTATAGATTAGCAAGTAACGTGAGCAATATTCATAGCATTTGCAACAATCATTCCTTTAGTATGAATTTAGTATAATATGAGCTCTTTAAATACATGAAAATATATAGAAAATTATATTAAGTATATAGTAGGCAACTTATGTTAGTATAAAAGGTGACATTTTCCATCGCAGTGGTGATAGTTACTAATCTTCTTCTTGTTTGTGTTGTTATTTATACATTTTATTTATATATAAAATGACATCAAATACGTAATACATAATATAGTATCTTTGAGTTCTAGTATAAGTTCAAAACTGTGCAATTTCGAAGGACTGCAAGTATTTAAAGAGCTCTTGTTAAGATAGAAATATAATGAAAAATGTATGAAGAAAGTTTTACTTACTTTCCAGTCGTTATGAAATGTCCCAAGATCTTCTGGATAAGCAAGTCGAGATTCTAGAAAGGCGATACGGAGGTCTAAGAGCAAGACGAGCGGCAGTTACCATACAAAGAGCGTTCAGACGACGACAATTACTAAAGAAGTTCAGTGCAATCACAGCTATGGCGAAAGCGGCTGATTCAAACGCGAGGAGGCTGCAGGATGGATCTGACCATCTACTTGTCAATGGTAAGTCTTTTACTAGTATTCATAATATATATAATTTTTCCATCTACTCCCTTAATTGTAAAATTATGTTTTAGTTTAGAAATTTTATCCCTTGACTGGTCACTACTGATAGTTTAAAAGCTCGTTATTTTGACGCGGTATGACGTCACGATCGATAATAACAAACAATACTGCATATGAAGTATCAAATGCTTTATAATTTATCTAAATATTGTAGTATAACGAAGTACGAAGCGTCAGTAGCTCAGTGGTTCGGGCGTTGGATTCACGATCAACAAGTCGTGGGTTCAAATCCCGGACATTGGACTACTGGCGTGGCCCACTCCTGACACAAGCTATTTATTAGCTTACTAGGAGGGGTAAAGGGAATACTAGTAGTGTGTGATCCATACTGCTAGTAATCTTTTTAAAAAAAAAAAGAAATATTGTAGTATACACCTTATATGTATAATATCGTCATATTCCTACAACTAGAAACGTTGCGTTAAAGCTACTTCGATTTTTTCGCAATTTTTTGCTGTAATTTGTCTTTACTAATGGTAGAGAATTAAAACTTTAAGTCCTATATATTGAGTCCCCAATGGCGTCTTGGCAGAGCACCAAGGATGTTTAGAGAACTGCAGGTTGGAATAACACTATGTTCGGTATTTGCCCTAAATTTTATAGTAAACCCTATGTGGATCTAACAGACAACAAAACAAACTAGACATAAAATATGTAATAGTTTCTTATACTTTTGAGTATATGTGTGTTCAATATTAATAGCACTGCAGTAACCTTTTTTTGGCAAATACCTTGTAAATGTTTTGGCAAAAGAAGTAGAAAGTTTGCTGCTGTGTCTAGAATTTTAATAAATCTTGATACTTTTGTTATTTATCTTACGATTTCTGTCCAAGAATTAAAGATTTATTACAACTTACAATAATATGAAGTACGATTTTCTCATACAAAAACATTTCAATAAACGTCGCTAACTTCCGCTTTGATACTTATATTGGTAACCTTGAATGTCTATAATAATATAAATATTTAAATAATAGCATTTTATCAAAGCAAACTAGAACAAAGACCTGTCAAAAGAATTCTTTTTTTTTCAGTGCTAAGATTTTAGTATTACTTTTTGTATCTGACTCCATCAATGTTTTTAACTTCTGCCATTACTCGTCACTTCCTCGATTATTTTAATCTTAGTTTTTATATTATATTTAATTTTCTTTTCTATATTTCCAGGCAATGATATCTACGCAAACACACTATTACAGAAAAGCCCTGGTGGACAAGAAAAGTCTCTGGCCCTAACAAGACCTATGCGTTCCATGTCACTCAGAGAAAGACATGATATTGATATGAGGTAATGGCATCTAAACTTTTATTTTTTTTAAATTAATTAGTGTTCAATTGGTCATTAAAATATTATAAATCCTCAAAGGACAGAATATTCTCGTACATTTTATCACCAATTAACATTGACCTATCAAGAAAAGCAATTTAAAATATATTACAAGACAATATTTTGATTTCATGTTACTTAATTTCTAATTAATTCAGTTCTGTTTGAGTATTATTTGTCCTTCTTAAATGTCACGGTTATTGAATGTAAATAAACATTCTAAATTGTCTAACATTGAACATAGAAACCATCTTGTTCTAATGTTTAAAGGGGTTTAGATTTAGTTTTATACAAACAAAGATATAAGTAATTCTTTATTAGCTAAGTTTCATTATCCTCTTTATTGCGCACAAAAACATAGTTAAGGAAAAATATAATTAATAAACTTATCGCTTATGAAATGTATTTAATTAATCAGTCACAGTATGTAATAAATATAATTAGATGTTATTATAAAAAAAATACTTGATTTTAATATCATAACTGTTTCCAGTAACCACCTACCATGTGATCCTCAAATAGAAGTCGAAGCAATGGTCGCCCGGGTGCAGCAATCTGCACACCAGATCCAGATGATAGCATCAGAAATACCACCACATCATCGAGGAGATGCTGATAGTGGAGTAAGTCGCTTGAAAAAAAACTTTTCAACCAAAAAACCCAATAATCATATTTATAAATAGCTGAAAACCCATTTCGGCATTATCAAAACAAATAGTGATAATGTTGTCAAACTTTTATTCTAAACATATAATAATAAACCGGTCAAGTGTGAGTCGGATTCGCATACGAAGGGTTCCGTACCAATATTTCGCAAAAAAAATTACGTTTGTTATACGGGAGCCCCCCTTAAATATTCATTTTATTCTGTTTTTAGTATTTGTTGTTATAGGGGCAACAGAAATACATAATTTGTGAAAATTCCAACTGTCTAGCTATCACGGTTCATGATATACAGCCTGATCAAAGACAGGCGGACGTACAAACAGTCTTATTATTAGGGTCGCGTTTTTAGCCTATGAGTACGTACCATTAAAATATTTTTTTAGCCCAGCGAAGCCAGTGCGGTTTGTGGCGGTAAATTACAATAACCTTAGATATCTAAAAATAAATTCTTATTATAACACTCAAAATAAATTTAGTTTCGCGTTATAATTAAACCTGTATCATAAATAAAGATGAAGCCATTACGCGTATCATCACCACGGATGTATTCTTTAATAACAAAATCAAATATTTGTGCCTTTAATTATCACACACGTCCAATATTCCATACAATTAGCAACACTCGTTAAATCATCTTCCAAATATAGTCTTTAATCCTAAGACGTAAGCACTAAAATTCCTTAATTGTTTAATGATAATGCGAAAGTCGTATCAATCTAGCTGTACGTAATAATTTTTATCAGTTATTCGCGTGACATGTACCTCTTATAACGTGTGGCGTCTAAGAATTCGAAATGAATCATAAAACTAAGAAGTTTTTAAAGAAAATATTGAAAAACAGAAATTTTATGTTGTTAAACAAAGTGACTAAAATAAGAGTGTCGCGTGGGGGGACGAGTATGACGTACGAAGTGCGTACATTTTATTTATAATACAGATTATATTTAAAATCTATTATCGTCACATTAATAAATATATAACAGCTGTTATGTACGATATGGAATTTAACGGTTTAAGAAAAGGCGACATTTAAAAAAGTGCGTTAGATTATTTAGTTCTATGTAAAAGGAAGGCAGCTTTGTTATTCTTTTATCTAGAAAGTTCCATCTGCAATTAGAATGACATGCATTTGATAGTTTGTTTGAATAAAGTACTTCATTGCTTGCGTGCGTGCTTCACTGACTGAAAGACAACAAACTTAGACTGTTGACTAACAGCCAAAATTAATAATCGATCTCAATCGAAATTTGGATTATGCATTGAAATTGACTGATTTCAAATTCAAATGTGTATACAGAAAATACAAATTTGACATCTATTTCTGATCTATTATCTAGTTTTGGATTGAATTAGATTGAAAATAAATTCCAAATTTGAATTTTATATGCACAAATTTGAGTTTAGATTCCATTTTCAATACGTAATCCAGAGATTTTGGATTAAAAACTAGTCATAAATTTTTTATATTTATGATGGTTATTGACTTTTGATAAAATGCATCTCTTATCTAATTATGTTGAGATAATGTTTAAGGTATAAATCTTGTAACTGGAGCATTGTTCTGTCTACATCTTTGTTTATCTTAGTCTTACTCGTGTCATTCTTAGCATGCCATGACCTAGACGTTTGTAACAATATTATGTTAATAAAATACTTTTGATATACCCAAAAGATCTCTCTGATTGTGTGTCATATTAAATGTAATTTTTTTTATCGATGTTTTTCCAGGTTTGCAGTTGTTCTGTTAGTGGATCAGTTACGAATATATCCACATCCTCCTCACACAATGAATCTCTACACAACCACCAGTTATTAAATAATTCAGGTAATTTTTCTTTTTTCAAGGAAATTAAGATTATTAAGTAAAAATAAATTACTCAGGTTTTTCCTAATTTATTTTTATCAGGTCCTATATATGGAAACCTACTATCATCGGGCGGGAAACCCCTATCATCACCCACCGCGCGACAACAGCAACAATTAGCAGCCATACAAGCGGCAAACGCAAGACGACTACCACCAGAAGTACCTAAAAGGACCAGCAGTATAACACTAAAGTATGAATCCTAACCTTTTTAAGTAAATTATTAATTTACATACTCGAACATAGTTTATTTAACTGAATGGTACCATGAAAACAGAAAACATACTGAGTGCGTGTCTTAGAAAATGAATTTTAGGTTCTCCCATAACTTGACCATTGTGATAGCGCGCGAGTTGAATGCAGAGTTAAGGAATGTGTCAGTCACGTAACAGTGATGTGATATAATTCAAATTATCGATGTCTATTAAGAGTCTGTCTATAAAAACTCTACTTTGTTTTAGTAAACTTTTATTTTTATATCTTGGTTAACGTATTACTAGAAGCATAAGGTATTAAGACTCCTCTGATTAATATTATTGGTGTAAACATAAAATATTTGATACACTATAAATGATCAATAATCACATTCACACTGCTTAAAAATTTCATAAATTATCATCTAAAACCTCATCCATACAAGACATGACATTTAGCAACAAAATTAGCTAGAAAAGATGCTAAATCCCTTTATGTTTAGTCATAGTTTACAAAAATATTTTTAGTCATATTTCTAGTCATTTGAAATAATATAAACATCTTTTGTGTTACAGTGCGGAAAGTCCCGTATCTCTTAGACGAGCTGAATGTGGAGGTGCAGTAGTGAGGGGAGGGTCCATGTCCTCTGTGCAATCGTCATCGTCGTCCTCTTCACAGGAACACCGACATCATTACCATCAACCTTACCAACCGAGGGCACCGGTTAGTAAATAATTAAACCTACTCTACCAAAAAGGATAAGAATTAATATTTTTTTTATATTATTACGTTACTAATGACATGTCTCTTCTCAGGAACCCCACATCCACATAACCCCAGAACAACAATACCAACAACACGCGCGTACAGCGTCTGGTACGCTTTACGAGGGCGAAAGGTTTGCAGTCTGGAAGAGACAGGAAGCACCGCCATATTACGAAGCACCTCCACCGGCCACGTGCTGCAGGCCACAGCATGACCACCATCCGCATACGCACCAACAACCTTTAAAAGTAAGAAATTAATTTAAAATTTTGTAGCTTAAGAGTTTTGTAACAGTAAACAAGAAAATAGCAGAGACTGAATTTTTGAGCTAGTCTTAATTTATTTGGTTAGTAGACTATAGAGATTCCGAACTTTCTAAATAAAATATTAACTAAATATATAGGCGAGAAGAGGAATTTCATATTTCCGAAGTTAAAACGTTTTATTTTTTCTGTTCCAGGTCTCAGAAACAGTTCGAAAACGTCAATATCGAGTTGGGCTAAATTTGTTCAACAAAAAACCAGAGCGTGGTATAGCGTACTTGATCTCCCGGGGGTTTCTAGAAAACTCTCCCCGAGGCGTGGCACGGTTTCTTATTACGAGGAAGGGGTTGAGCAAACAAATGATTGGGGAATACTTGGGAAATCTACAGAGTCCTTTCAATATGGCTGTACTAGAGTAAGTTGAAGGCATTTTTGTGTCTTCTGTTGCTTTGAGACAGGATAACTTTTTTTATTTATCATTCTCTTTTTTAGGTGTTTTGTAACCGAACTCGATCTGTCCGGTATGGCGGTTGACGTAGCCCTACGTAGATATCAAGGACACTTCCGGTTGCCTGGTGAGGCGCAGAAGATTGAAAGATTGGTGGAAGCTTTCGCACGAAGATACTGTGTATGCAACACTGATTTTGTGCAACGGTTACGTACTCAAGATACGGTAAGGATGATGTTAAGCGTAATGTATGCTAAATATTTCTATTATATGTTTTTACTTTTTGCTTAACACAACTCTTTCTTTATAGATATTTGTGTTAGCATTCGCAATAATAATGCTAAACACGGACCTCCATACTCCAAACCTGAAGCCCGAAGCTCGAATGTCCTTAGATGACTTCGTTCGAAACCTCCGCGGTATAGATGACTGTGGGGATATAGATAGGGATATGCTCGCTGGGATATACGACAGGGTGAAGGCGAGTGAATTTAGGCCAGGGAGCGATCATGTTACGCAGGTAATATACAAAATTGACAGGCAGTTTACTTTTTCGTAGAAATACTTAAATTATACTGCTGATATTTTTTTTATTAACATTAAATTATTTTGTTACAACTTAATCTATAAAAAAATTATTTCCAGGTGATGAAAGTTCAAGCTACAATTGTGGGTAAGAAGCCCCACTTGGCGTTACCGCACCGACGACTAGTCTGTTACTGTCGGCTCTATGAAATACCTGATATACATAAGAAGGAACGACCCGGAGTTCACCAAAGAGAGGTTAGTAAAAAATCATTGAAAGAAACAATATTTATTAATTTTTTCAGAATTTATTACGAAAGTCTCAACTGTTTACTTGCCAATACAAAAATATGACCTATTTTTATTTACCAGGTATTCCTGTTCAACGATCTGCTAGTGATAACAAAGATATTCAGCAAGAAGAAGTCATCAGTGACGTACACTTTCCGACAGTCATTCCCGCTTTGCGGAATGCTTGTCAATCTTTTTTCTGTGCCACGTGAGTATATGAGAAGTAATTCGTAACCATTATTTTTTCACTGATGGTCCATCCTTACCTTGTTAGGTTATCTTGCCACTATGGATAGATTTGATTTCCTCTATCTATTAATTGTTTAAATTATTTCGTATACTAATAATTCGTTAATAACATATTATTTTTATTACCAGATTACCCATTCGGTATTCGTCTTTCCCGTCGTGTTGATGGTCGTCGATTGGCTACGTTCAATGCACGCAATGAACATGACCGTTGCAAGTTCGCGGAAGATCTACGCGAAAGCGTGGCAGAGATGGACGAAATGGAAGCCATGAGGATTGAGGGAGAACTTAATCGGGGGAAACGAACCACGGGAAATACTGGAAGAAACGGTTAGCATATCAATAAGCTTCTAATCATCATGATAACTAAACACCTTAAGGACATATTATCTCTAAGAAGATTAGGAGATAGATCTCTCAGGAGTTCAGGTTTCCTCACGACGTTTTCCTTTACCGTTAAAGAAAGTAATATTTAATTGCTTAAAAGCGCGAAAAGTTTGTTGTATATATGCCTAGGATCAAAATCGTATCGTCGCTTATTGTAAAGAAATTCAAGACTTTTTTTGTTGCAGTTATGGAAAATCGTGATAGCGGCGTAGCGGATGTTGAGATTGACCATCAGCAATGCATAGATCATGTACATGTCCATGGGTATGTAAAATAAACTAATAGCATGTTATTACATTCAATAAATCGTTTAAAACTTTTATTTTTCTTTTTATTTCTATGCCTTTTCCTAACTTTGTTATAAATTCAAAAATATATATATAAAATTGAACTAGTAGGACTTAAACTCATTGATAAAGTTTTCTTTAATTTCCTTTACGAAATTGCAAAACTTTAAGTTTATCGGTAACTCTAAATCTTGCAATAATTTTTTAGTGTGGTAGTACCGCCACCACCATCATGCCCAGCGCCGGCTGCTCCGTCACGGCTATCGCAAAACCCACCACCCACTAACATTATCAAGAGGAACGTGTTGAGCAACTCACTTGTTGATATTAATGATCCTGGTAAGTAAATTACCAGTGTTTATAACATTTTTTAAGTTCATATAGATATGGAATGTTCCTGACCGAATCGTGTGAGTGAAAGAAGAAATAATGTTAGTATGAATGAAAGAAAAAGCTAGCTATGATAGATGAAGGAGTGTGATTGGTGGGTATGGGAGTTAAATTGCAAGGATAGCGGAAAGAAATAGTGTTGAAAATTTTTAATTTGTGTTTGCACCCACAAATTTTGGGGGCCAGTCCGGGATTTAAACCCTGAACTCGTAACCATTTAATCCCTTTTCTTCTTCTTTCTCATACTTGTATACCAATTCATTTGGGGTCAGGTCTCCATGTAAATCTACGCCAGAATAGTTGATCTTGGGATGTCTGTAGAGATGTAACTGTGCTCATGTCCATCAACGTTCGTCCACCATATAGTGAGGATATTTCATGCAGTATTGATGTTAAACTGGTTTTTGATGTCTTCAGTGGCATTGGCAGCAGAACGTCTTCAACGACGAGGATCAGTGGGTTCTCTGGACAGCGGCATGTCTGTGTCATTTCAACAAGGAAGCCGAACCGCATTACACGCTACATCCCCACGTCATCCGCCAGACCAGCGTTCACCAGGTAAAATAAATGCTTTGTACTAAATTTATGTCTGTTAGTTTATTATTTAAAAAATAAATAAACTAATATTATAAATGCGACAGCGTGTTGGTTAATTCTTCATTATTAAATAATTGTAAATTGTATTTTATATCTTTATTCATTATTTTTACAGGTCGGCTATTCGGCGGAATATTTCCCAGTCGTCAAAGGAAATTAAGCGCATCAGGAGTCCCGGACACTAAATCTGGTCAAGTCGGCAAAAGCACAGAAGTTTAAACTATATTCGATTCTTGTCTTCTAAAATTTTCTCTTTTAAATATGAACTTTTAGCGCAAGGCTACGTAATTTATTTTTCTTTAATTCAAAATAATTCGGGTAATATTGAGAACACAAACACTGTTCAGAAAAACTCTCACCCTTAATTTTTATATTTTTGCCTGATTTAATATTGCATGCCGTGTATTGTTTGTTGGTGTAATTATAATATCAATGATTTAATTATTACTCTGTTAACCTAAACGTGAGGCAAAATTATAATACAGATACATATTACTCTCTATTTTTTGCTGTCAATAAAATTATCTGAGGAGGGTAAAATAGTCGTCATCTCAGCCGATGGACGTCCGCTCACGACAAAGACTTCTACCATACGTTGCCAGCTAGAGCGGTCATGTGCCCCTGCATCCAACGACTCCTTTCGATCTGCTTGAAGTCGGGTGGAGAAAATAGTATATAATAATGATATATTGGAAACTACTCCCGGATTCCTAGTAGTAATTCTACACACACAAATTAATGCGAAAAAGCTGGATAATTTAAAAACAAAACCGATACATATTTAACTAGTGTTAATTTTGAATTTCTCATTGCAACTTCATACTACATTTTTTTTAAGATTATAAAATACTTGTTTTAGTTTTGCCTCACGTTAAGTTGAGCAGAGCATGGGTCCTTTAGTGCCATCTTATATATAATAATTTTGCATCCCTACACTGAAATCTACTTCTGCATATAATAATTTAAATAATATAAAGGTGTTGGAACATCTTCTCAATTTTTTAAAAGGAATGGGAATAAAAGCAGGGTATTCTAATATCGACGACTATAAATCTGTTATTTCAGCAGATTTCAATGGGTTTGTCTTCCTAAGGTTGCGTTAACAAGTGCAACCGTGATCTGTCACTAGTTCGTGCCAATGACAACAATTACTGATTATACAAAAAAGAAACACTCGAATTTTTCAATTTCGATTAAAGTATGAGATTCGGTCAGGACAACGAAATTTTTTTTTGGGCCGCATTAAGGGGCCACGGTTTTGGAATGTTTACTCGAATTACATCGTAATTATGACGATAAGTGGTTAAGGGTTACGACAGTTACAGGGTCATGTAACAGATTTGGGCTGTTCTTTGTTTATCATAATAAAAAATAGTTTAGAACAATTTTTGGATATTATCTTAAAAGTATAACGTAGAATCCATTGCACGTTACCAGCCGAAAAGTATTAAAGATTATTTAAAAAATTAAATCGAAGAGTTTTATCTTTCTTTAGATATAGTTGTACATACGTTCAGTATAGATGCAATAGGAAATGTATAACGTCACAGTTTAAATTTCTTTCAGCACAAAACATTTTATTATAGCGTCACAGTAAATTATATTATATATGAATTTAAATTATTGTTGAAAATATAGATATACATTCTCTTTAAATAGCCTTTGGGCGGTAATGCCGTACAAATCCATTTTAGTGTCCTTAGATATGCTTATATAGATGGCGCTAGTCGCTGACTTATATGAATTGCTAAAAAAATGCTAATTCGGCCAAGTGCGAGTGTGGATCTCGCTGAGGGTTCCGTATATCAATAAAGAGACAAATACTATCAAATTTTTATTTGTTTGTGCGGGTCAAAATATCACCAAAAAATTTAACGACTTCATCTGTTTCTGCAAATATTTCTTTACTTTTCCCTATTCACAATTAATAATGTACTCTGTAGTCTAGATTTTTTATAAATTTCTAAAATTACAGGTAATTTATATGAGTCAGTTACTATTGCGTCACCTGATCTATATATTGTATGAACTCAGCTCATACTGGGATTCTGTCCATAAATACTTTTTATAGAAAAAACTCGTGTTTAATACATTTCATTGACATCACATTTAAATTAAATTTAACGATTTTGTTCTATAAAAAGTACAAAATAAATCCTAACACAGAAATTCTTGTCCATTTATCAGAATAAGATGTCCTATTTATCTTTCGTACCTATAACGTCTTGTATTTGACAATAAAGCGCCATTACTTTACATTTGTCTTGCTATGCGATTTTTACTGTATTTATAAAATCTATGGAACTGATTTTTTTTTCGATTTATATCAATATGCCTTTTTATCGCCATTTTTAGACCCATAACCTGACTTGTTACCACTACTTTCAGATTACCATTAAACCTAAAATTTAAAAAATGTATTTACTAGTTATATTTCAAAATTATAATTTAAACGTAGTCCTATATTTGTATGGTTAAAAAAAGCGGATGATATATTATACTTTTGATTTTTAATTATTTTGATTAAAATGCCATTTGGTGAGTTGCCACCTATTATTTATTTCAAGATTACTTTATGTACTGTTTATATGTATATTTAACACTTATCTTACAAACAATAAATTAACCACTTACGGAGGAATCTTACAACAACATTTCTTGAAAAAAAAAATCATTTATATTATATTTTACTCTATATAATTAAAAGTCAGAGTATAACTGCTTTTTTGTGACATCTACACTTGTTCTAAGATATATTGTCATCCCCATTAATAAAGTACATACAGTAATAACTCTATATAACGTCAAAATCCGTAAAACGTCACGATGATTGAGTTTTTTTTTACTTTCTAATAACGCTATAACCGTCGTTATATAGAGTTTACACTGTTTATAAATCCCTGCTTAGCTTAAATATCCATTGTTGACTTGAAAGTCTGAATTAGTAATGTTACTTCCACGATTGGCGATGACGTCACCTAAATCGTTATTTTTTTAAATTAACGGATTATAATCGCCATTAAACTTATTCCCATTTAAAAGTTGTCTAAATTAGCTAATAATGTTGACTATCGATTGTAGGCTCGTTGTTTCTACTATTTGATACGAGGGTAGATAGACAAATAATTGACTTGTTGACGGGTGGTATATAAATATGGAGTATATTAAAACATATACTCTATATATTATTGGTGAGTGGTTCTATATGGTGAATGATAATCTTAAGGGCAGGATCTTTCATCTTATTTTTATTTTTTCAAAAAAAAAAAAAACATTGAAGTTTCCCATTTTTTTTTTCTTAAATAAAATTGTATACGTCGCGTACAAATATTTAAATAATCTGTCCAATAACTATTGTACTGTTGAATCTCCATTTATCGTAAGTTTTGGTTTTCAACTTATATTGTAAGAGGTTATAGTTGACCATAATATTTAATTCTTTTTATGGTCAACTAAATCTGGTTTTAAAATTCCATGTTTGCTAATTCTAAATTTAGAGTAATGCTAATATATAAATATTTCAAGATCCCGCAGCGATCACATCTTTGTTATTTTATAAAACCTGAAAGTTTCTTTGTATATGTTCCCAATAGAGATATAAACGATCCCTAACTTTGGACTTTGGATCACGGTTGCTGTAAAAGGTGTATAAAATTGCACTTCAAATTCAACAACCAGTCAGAAAAAGCTGAATTTTATGTATGTTAGTTGAGAAACTGTGATAAGATGTTTTCTCAGTAATCAGACAGTTTCGATGGTTCATATACCTTGTTAGATATATTAAATAATATTTACTTTCCAAGCAACTGTGATCCAAACTTCATAGTAGGGATTCTTTATATCTCTATTCTCTATTAGGGACTTACTCAAAGAAACTTTCAGGAGTTTCAAAATAACGAAAGCCTGCTCGTCGCGAGCTCTTGTGTTAAAATGGAATTGATCAATCGTTTTGTCGTTGTATTTTGGAACTATTATAACCTATATGTGAGAACGATTATATATTTCAAGCGAGCGTTTGGTCTCGATAAACATTTTCAAAATGGCGGAAGTTGCCAATTTTTTTCTTCGTAATAAAAACAAATTTTGTGTGAAATGGCATTGCTTTTGTAAATTTCGCTTGAAGCCAAAGATGTATTTTGTGTTCACGTTATAAGAAACGCGTGTATTTCGTTTAAAAATGTATATGTTTTTTAGATTTCTCATATAAAATTTTCATTTTTTTATGTCAACTGTCACTGAGCTGTCAAATACGTAACTAAGAAGAATTTGATTGACAGCTCAGTGTATAGTAATATTTAGTCCGAAGTTAATTTTCTGTAACATAAACCATACTAACTTATATCTTATGTATATGTATATTTTAGAGTTTGTCTAATATATATGTTTTAGTTGATAATTGTTATAGATTAAGCAATAAACGCGTTCGGCGTCTCCCTGTACGTTGTATTATAATGTTGTTGAGAGTTGCTACAACTAAGTCACTTACATTAGTTTTATTTAAAAAAACATGAAAATGTATTTATTTATTAAATATGAATTAACATTCATGAGGGTTTTTGGCGTTTTATTTCTGACCACCTTAGTTTTTAATATACTTTAGTCTTAAATACACGATAGCAAAGATTATAAATGATTAACAAGTTTATAACAATTTTAAAGACGAACATCATCTATCGAAACGTTTCGATAACAATCTACAGAATATTTTACCATCTTTGATGTCATCTATACAGTCTCGAGAGTAGATTATAGGCGCGTTCCACTAAGCGATCTCAACGCCCCTAACGCTTATTAAGCTGTTCCACTTGACGATCGTGGGCGTTGTGGTCGCGGCGAAAACGTCATTAATGACGTCATGACTGGTGCTCACTCGAAGCTCACGACGACCCATGTCAAATCTTGGGTCGTTGCAAAATTTCTGATCTGTCAAAAATGGCGACGATATAAATAACTTTATTTGATACGGATAGAGATTTATTAGTGGACGTGAATTTTTCTGCAGCACATATTTATATAAAATTAATTTTAGTTTCAATTAAATTATAAATATAAAAAAAAATCAATCAATAAAAAATATGAATTTAAATTTATTTAACCAATAATAATAAATTTAACCTCATGAAACTATTAATTTGTAACTCACCATTTGAATTCTTTACGTTAACGCTCAAAACGCACAATTACCACTTGGGTTAACGATCGAAACGCTCGCTGACAAGTGGAACGGAAAAAACCACGATCGTGAGCGTGGGCGTTGAGATCGAATAGTGGAACACAGGGTATATGAATATAATAGTTTGATTTCTTTTTATTATTGGCATGCAAATAATATCTAAGATAGCATAAAATACTTTTTTACAGAATTAAATCTTCCTAATAGCCAAGATGATAATATTAAAGTATAGGAGATTAGTATAATTTCCAATAAAATAAACATTTTAAAATACTTTAGTCTGCCATGTTTCTGAAGGCAGGAAACATTTAGTCCGAGTGACGTCACAAACGGAGACATGACACCCCTGATGGCTTAGCAAAGTGATAATCGCCTTGAAGCGACTCTTTATCTTTAGTTGTAATTGCTTCATCATTCATAAATTAAAATTGACAGCAAATGTATCTTACGCCCAATTATTGAAACCGCCGTAATTGTCAATATCACGGTGTTGACAACTGTCAAAAAAGTTACTTTACTACGTATTATTATGAAATTCTACATTTGCTGTCAATTTTCGTTTTTCAATGTAAGCTACGTGACCTATTCTTAACCTTACGTTAATCCCATAAACTTAAAATTTTTCAAAAAGCGTTATTGAATATTGATTGGACATTTTGCTTAGGCTTGGGAACGTATTCGTGTATATTCAAATACAGAGAAAACATTTCGACATAGCCTTAAAATGTACGTTTATTGCCGAAATAATTTTAACTTAAAGACACAATAGATAGATTTTTGTCCTAAAGCCGACGGCTCGACGGCGCCAGGGCAGAAAAGGCGTCAGGAAGCTTTCTGGGAGCGCCAGATTAAAAATATGATATGACATGATTTGATTAAAAAAAAGTTGAGGCTAGTGAAGGAAAGAAGGCTAGTGAGGGCTAGCCACGTAGACTAATGGCGTGGCCCACTCCTGACACAAGCGTTTAAGCTTACTAGGAAGGGTAAAGGGAATACTAGTAGTATGTGATCCACACTGCTAGTAATCTTTTTTTAAAAAAAAAAACTTGTTTTTTCAAATTATAATGCTCGATAATAAAATTAAATTTTAACAAATATCTTTTATGATTTCTTTATTAAGGATTAATATATTATTTAACATGATGACATAATATGCTTGAATAAGCTGAAGGTTGTACCTTTTGAGAGTGTTTTGTAGTGTTAATTAATATTATTTTCTAAGGACAGATTAGGGACAAACAAGCAGACAAGCAGAGTGGTTGCGACCACCAGCATGCCAGTCGGGGAACAGATTACCTACCACCAATGGCGGTGATGGGTTACTCGGCTCTTACGAGATGCCCTCCCAGGGGCAGAGGGGAATTGTATTCTAACCCGTCACCTCACGGGTCATGATGTTGGCAACACTAATTTGAGTAGCGGTAGTCCTGTTATTTATGATGTTGGTAGGATTGATATGAGTAGTTTTTACTTTCTTAAATGTTGGACAAATGATTAACATCAATCGAAGAAGTAGGGATTGCAAAATAAATACACCGTCACGACAGAATTATTATGATTACGTCGCGAGTATTCTAGAGTTAATACTGTAGGTCTGCATAGAATACATCTCTTCTTAATTAACAGTAGTAGGATGTAATAGACAGTTTAATGTTAATCCATTACGGCCCAAAGCTTGTCTACTATTTTGGCCACGGGTATCAATATTTTGACAGTAGTGGCCATCAAACATTGACAATGATCAAATCATTGGAATATTATTGATATCGGAAAATACTATATCCGGATTTGAAAATTGTTGATACAGTTTTATTTGTTTGAAATTTATACGAAATGGTTCTTAGCTATAATTACTCAGCCGTTTACGACTTTTTGAGTAAGACGATATTTAAATACTTTATTTCAAAAGTAATACTTAAACGTAGAAAATACTTAAGAATACAAACTTAACAAACGAAAGTTCTATTTAATATACTACTAACGCCATCTATTGACGAATAAATGGCGTCTGTCTGTCTGTTACAGAATCAGGCTTAAATCACAGAAGCGATTTTGATGAAATACGATACAGATATAAAGTAGAGCTTGAGGAAGGACATAGGCTATGTTTTATAGTGAAAAAAAAATTTAAGTATGTAAAGTAAACAAATGTATGCGATTACGCCATCTATAGACGTGGGGATGAAGTGCATGTCGAGCTGTGTGGCCGTTATGTCTTTGGGCATTAGTGTTATATATATTAAAATGTAAAATATAGTGATATCGGGTGAAAATGAGAAATTAATCGTGGTAAATTGCACGCGGGCGAAACCGGGACAGCTCGACTAGTGACATATAAAGTCAGTAAGTTTCTTTCTTCATCTAACGTATAAATACTGTTTGAAAGGTCGGGAATTTAGAGATAAAAAGTATCTATTTGACTCAAAACGATAAATATTTGTAAGAACCGATTCCACCGCATCTACTCGTGTGTATCCACCAGCAAAGCCGCACTCGCCCAGCACTGGCACGGCTTCTACTCCACCCGCCACCCCCTTGAGCTTGGCTTAGCACCGAAACGTACACGTGGCACTGTGTGTAGGTTTCGTTATAAACGTCATTGCTTTTCTAGGACAATAATGTAAGGAGCTGCTATAGATTAAACTAGGAGATAAATATATTATTATTATTATTTTCAAAAGTGTATTTGTTTGTTTATTCTTCTTTCCTACTTTAACGAATTCCTACTTTTAGAATTCGACAGATTAAGTAATTTCGATGATAGACTACTTTTTATATATCATAACCAGTGTTAGACAATCCGCGCGACTTCGTTCGCGTGTTGCTCCGCTCCTATAGGTCGTAGTGAGATGTTAAATAGCCAAAGTTACTCCTTGTTACATCAGCTATCTGCCAGAAAAGTAACGTCATAATCGGTCCAGGCATTTCAGAGATTAGCCGGAACAAACAGACAGATAGACAAAAATTGTAAAAAGATTTGTGGGTTAAAACATAGACATTAAAGGAAATAATTTTTTAAACCACTTATTTTTTCTAATTTAGTATGTTTTAATGAGTATTTATTTGTAAAGGTTAAAACAACGTCTCGACAAACGTTCAATGTTGATGTTTAATTTATCAGTATGGGCGTTGAATATGGAGTATTTGCCCATTCACTTAAAGAGATTTTACGAAAATATGCGATTCATAGGAATCGCAATGAAGTACAAGCATTTTTAAGCGTATAATTTATTCGTAAGCAATATTTCAGTAAGATTCAATAACAAACGTCCAAAGATTCTCATTTACAATATTAGTAGAAATAATCATGAGTAGAAACAAAATTATTTTAATACATGCGTCTCTACGACTCCATGCATTTCACTATTCCACTAGTGACAGTCGATCCTCCATATCGCCTCAGTACAACCGACCACGTGACAATAGTTACTGCCTTCGGCGCGATTTTTCATTTATCGAAAGCATTTACTAAACATAGGAATACGTTAAGGTACGCTTATTTAATTATTTACTTATTGAATTAACTTACTAACTTACTTATTAATTTACTTTATTAATTACATTAATTTAATTAGTTCTGAAAATATAATTTACGGTTTTTTTTTGTATTTAGCTGTCTATTTTAAATTCTATTCACGATTTTTCGATACAAGTTTGGTGTTTCGATTTATCGAATCAATGACATTTTTTTTTCTTAAAATGGATGAGTATTATTCAGTATGTTTTCCTATACATTTGTAACATTTAAATAAATTAGTATAATGTTATGATAAATAGTTCTTAAATGTGCTCTTTAAAAGGAAGATCAATTGAATTTTGAAGTCAAAATTTTTTTTTATTTTGTAATTTGTATAAAATATTAAACATCGTTTAGTTGTAGCTTTCACTTCATTATTTTTAACAAAAAATCCAATTTTTCACTTCATTTTACTGATATTCGGTTATCTCATTTTGATGTTTATAACATTAAAAAAAGTATAATCTGTTAATAAACATTTATTAACTGTGGTCTAGTGTACTTTAGTTTTTACAAACACAAAATATATTGCACAAAAAAAAACACAGAAAATAATTCCCGCAAACGTAATTATCAGCGACGTAATTGGACAGGGCACAAATTCAAAATACAATCCGAGAACTGCCATTTCCAGACACCAATTATTCTTATTGTTACCAAAGTGACAGATGTCAAAGTTTCGGCGCGAAAAAGAAACATGGCGCGACTCCGAACGCGCCAACTAAACTGTCTTGTAAGTTGTAAACGGAAACACAAATTATCCTCATTTAGTAGTAATTTAATAAACTTAACTAAATTATAGGCATTTAATTCAATTTAAGCGTAGTCGTCGCTCGTTGTGCAATGGCGGTCAATCACCTTTCGTGTTAACTACTAAACAAAGGATCGCTAAGGATCGTAATTGAAATGAAGCTTTTATACTTATTTTGTTAAAAATGTTAAAACTTTTTTGTGTATCATAGTTATAGCGTCTATTCAACTTTTTTTATTGTTAAAATAAAAGGAAATAAACACTGTTAATTATAAAGGAGTTACAGTCTATATGCAGACCAACAGTATGAAGGCTTGACTAGAATATCCTCTTTGGGGTTACACCATAGACACAGAGCTTCAGCGTTACTGCTAGAATAATCGCGATGTAATCATTACTATGTTGTGACGGCGTATTTATTTTGCTAGTTTATCAGTTGTCCACAATTCAAGAAAGTTAAAATTAAAGCTACTCAAATTAGTATTGGCAACATGATGATTAACAATATCTACCTACTACTAAAAAAGGGATATAATTTAGATTCCTATTAAATTCCTTTCAAATAGCTTATATCATGCTCTAAATATAATAAGCTGCTTTTAAAGGTCTTATTAGATACCTAAATGTTCGTCCAAAATGTCAAATACTGTTACCGGTGTAGGTACCTTACTAGTCGTTTAGACGTAATTATTTTCTTCTCAAAACTTCTAAAATATATTTCTCTATTCTTTACAAAATGGCGCTGTAGCGAAGTGAGCAAGAGGTGTCCGCAGCATTATTTATAAATTTTAGTTTTCACTCTTCGACAATATAAACTGCTCATAATTATATCAAATTTCACACTCATTTAAACAATACAATTAATTACAAATTCGGCCAAGTGCGAGTCGGTCTAGAAAGAAAGGGACAGACGGACAAAAAGCGATCCTATTAGGAACCTCTTTTTTTCCTTTTAAGATACGAAATCTTAATAATTCAGCTGAAGTTCTTCATGTTTCTATTAAATTACGAAATTAATTTGATATTTGGTCAAAAAGCAAGAAAACTTACTCCTATTGTGTTAGTTACATAATTTTGCGTGATTAATACTGAACTATAACTAAATATGGCTACGTTAGCACGCGACAACGTTTTTTAATTAAAAAATGTTTGTAGCTAAAGTGTAGCGTGTATGACATTTATTTTTGTTTGCAGTTAAGATTATATTGTACTAGCTGCGCCCCGCGGTTTCACCCGCTATATTTTGGATAATTCACACTATATCATTATAAATTATAGCCTATATATTATTCTGATATGTAAGCTATATTATTGTAAAGTTTCACCAAAATCGATTCAGTAGTTTTTGCGTGAAAGAGTAACAAACATAGATCCATACATTCTTACAAACTTTCGCGTTATAGTATTAGTAGGATTATTTAAATGATAGATAATCTTAGTAATAAGAATTATAAAAATAATGGTTGATAAATTATTAAATATATGTAATCAAACCTTAGAAAAATATAAAACGTTTTATCAGATTTTTTACAGATGATTCCAAAGGTAAAGAAATCTCTGGTGCTGCTATTTATGATAATCAGTTATGTTGTGGTTTAAAATTTAAAATTACGGGTAATGTGTCTATTATGCACTTGGAGCTTTTCGCCATAGCAGAGGCATTGGTATACGCTGAAAGTTTAAATGAAAATAGGATCGTAATCTTGACAGACTCCAAGAGTTCACTTCAACACTTGGCTCCTCGAATTTTCGAGGGCTCTCGATAGCCTATACCATTCTTAAAACGTTATTGAAGCTAAATTTTAAAACAATAATATTACAGTGGATTCCATCACATGATGGTATAATAGGTAATGAAAAAGTGGTCAATTTGGCCAGAGAAGCCTGTGATGAGGGTATTGATGTTTTTATACGTGCATCGCACTTTGAGTGTATTAAAGTTATTAAAAAACAGTGTTATGATTTGTGGATGGAATACTTTGACGAAAGGTCTAAGGAAAAAGGGATCTGGTATAGGACGATTCAGCCACAACCACCAAAACAGCCCTGGATCGATCAGTGTGGTTGGTGTCACTTTTAATGCGTCTTCGCTCCGGACAGATTACATAAATTCACATATTTGATGAAAAAAACCAATTCGCCAAATTGTACTGCGTGTAATGTGGTAGAAGATGTCTTCCACATTATAATGGAATGTGTTCGGAACGACGAATACAGACGAAAAATATCAATGTATGGTAAAATGAAACATGGTGTGGGTTACTTGAATAGTGTTTTGGCCGAACCCCTTTCTGAAACTGCTGCTCAATTGTTGCAGCTAGTTAAGGTTGGCCTTAATAATAGAATTACTGATTTATAATTTGAGTTTGTAAATTTAGATTTTATTTTATTTTGTGTACTTTACGGAGTGGCATATTCGTGTCTGTATCATATTTCATCAAAATCGGTTCAATGATTTAAATCTGATTGTGCAATTGACGAATAGATAGCATAAGTAGTATATTAAATCGCATTTTCGTTTGTTTAATTTTATTCATAAGTATTTAGATTAGGATTAGGATAAATAAATAACAAAAAAATTTGAAGACGGCAATTTGACTCTTAGGGGGATGACATTCATTTAAAATTTTTTTCGTGATCAAAAGTATCCTGTTTTTCAAGGTTATAAGGAATAGGATACGTTACGTATCTATATGCAAGAATAATTTAAGTTGTCTGGAACTCCCTTCTATTCCACTAGACTTTTGCTCTTTTTTGTTAAAAAATAACCTATTTAATATCTGTGGGCCAAATTAGGTTCATATCTATATCCTATCCTAATACACAAACTTTTACAAGTTTAATATTAATAGGATTTAAAATATTGATTACCTTCCCTGTCGCCGAGAACAGAATCTATTTTAATCCTATAACATAAGTAGCGTGGCGGATAAGCTTCATGTTTAAAATAGAGACTTCATAAAAGAGGATTATGTACTTTGCGATGTTACTGCATAGAAAAACTTTATAAAACTACATGAACTCTACAATATTTTGCATTTTATAATTAGTAAATTATTAATTATTTGTAAACCTACAATCCTCTAAATTTTAAAAATTAGGGTTTTAGCTAATCATTGCAGTTCGTTAACGGCCTACTGCTGAGCCGAGTCAAGGGTAATTACATAACTTAAATTTAATAGGAAAGGATAAGGATACTTAAATTTAATTATAATCTTATGTACAGACATTGGCTGATGTGTCTGATTGAATGAAGAGCTTCTTACTTAAATTTAATAGCAAAGGAAAGGAAAAAATACTTAAATTACATTATTATCCAACGTGCAGCCATTGGCTGATGTGTCTGATTGAATAAAGGGCAATTATTTTACTTAAATTTAATAGGAAAGGATAGAAAAAGGATACTTAAATTTAATCATAATCTAATGTACAGCCAATGGCTGGTATATCTGATTTAGTAAAGGGCAATTTTTTTTTCTTAAATATTATAGGAAAAGGATACTTAAATTTAATCACAATCTAATGTACAGCCAATGGCTGATGTGTCTGTTTGTATAAAGGGCTTCTTACTCAAATTTAATAGGAAAGGATAGGAAAAGGATACTTAAATTTAATCATTATCTTATGTACAGCCAATGGCTGATGTGTCTGATTGAATAAAGGGCTTCTTACTTAAATTTAATAGGAAAGGATAGGAATGGGATACTTAAATTTAATCATAATCTAGTGTACCTACAGCCAATGGCTGATGTGTCTGATTGAATAAAGAGGCTACCTTTTTTTATACTGCACAACTAACGGGTCTACAACTTTATTTTATATAAATACCAGATTCAGAGTAATTGACTTTTTATGAAAGTTTTACTACACAATAACACTCAAAAGACATCAATAATACGTAAGCCGAGTAGTGCCTGGGGCTTGCGACCCACATGCAGGATTAAAAGGCCTTCCTACTACCAGTAAACACTCTCCTTCACCGCTCGATCTGACTCTAATATTTTACACATCTTCAGCAGAAAAGCATCCTCTTAATAAAATAAAAACATAACACCTCCCTCATTTATACCCACTAAAATGACAGGTGGGGTCGTAGGCCTGGGTTGCAAAGCTTATATTCGATAATCGAGATATTGATCAAATTATTCTAATTATATTTAATATCGATGTTTTATAGTATTAACATTTATATAAAACCTAACAGTAAGATGATGATTTCAGATGGAGGAATCATTAGATGGACGTGAAGCTACCACAAGTGCACCCGGATTCGACTCTGCGACCATATTAAACGACGACGTATCACCTACCACCAGTTTCTGTTATAATATTCCTAATCTTTTTAATGGGTAGGTTTTCTACTAAAATCAATGAATAATTAATAAGAGTATGGTAGCTATACAGCGCAGTAATAGATATAAAGACGTCTTTTACTATGTAGAAAATCTTACCTTCACCGCAAATAATAGAGCACATTACTCACGTGCTCCTCAATACCGGAGGCTAGCATCACGCCACCAAAAAACACTACACTCAGTCTCAATACTTTAATATGTACTGCGCGATATGACTTGACAGACTAACTCAATACTATCGGAACGTAAGTTACATTTGTCTACTCGAAATAAAATAAAATGAACTACCCGCGAATACTAATTAATAAACGGTGTTGCTAGCATTCATCGTCGTCTACTTCTATAGGTTGACTAAATGGAACAGATGATAATACTTTTTTTTTAGAGATAACCCTATCTTTGTCAACAACCATCTATTGCAGTCAATAAATAATAATAGTCAAGGATTCTCTCAAGACAATTGTATCAGTTATCATCAGGTTTTTGACTTCGACTTTCGACTTAAATATCCTTCAATTTAACTTCTTTCTTCTCTTTACATAAAACAAAGTCGCTTCCCACTATTTGTATGCTTAGATCTTTTAAACTGCGGAACAGATTGTAATGCGAATTTCATAAATAGACAGAGTGATCCAAGACCAATTATTAAATGTATAAAACATGTATTTTATAGAGAAACCATGCGAAACTGGGGCGGCTCACTAGTTCTGTTATAAACATATATTGCAATATTTAAATATTTCTACAAAATCTCACTTTATGAAATTTTGTATCTAAGTATTACATTTGAGATTGAACGCTGGTCTAGACTGAAGTTTACGACATGTGTTTCGTTTCATGAAAAGCAACAATATAAGTTTTATAAAAGTGCTACTATTATAATAAAAGATTATTCTTGTTTACTACATATTCGGAAATATTGACTTCTGAAAAATCTACGTTATGTTAACAACTTCTTGACTAATATTTTCAGGCTTGGTCCTGGTTCAGTTCTTTGTGAGCGTCCCGATACAGAAGTAAATGAAACATATACCTCAAATAACGAACCATCAGAAGATGCTGGAGACAACCAACAGTATGAAGAAGATGAGGAATACTCGCCTAATAGTAAGAATTTTGCAACACTTATATAGCTTATCGATTAAAAAAAATGTTCTTAACAAATATGCTAGACGTCCATCTATGTGCCATCAACTGTTACATGTAGTCTCAGTTTTACAATATTGAAATAGATTATAATTTATTTAATCATGATAATTTCAATATTTGCGTATGTAAATTTTAATTTGTTTTTAGGTTCAAAAAGCGACATTCCGAAACGTAAACAACGTCGATATAGGTAATACATTTAATATTTTAATGTTAATAACAATGTTGTGAGTTTGATTTGTTCTAAAAATCTTAATTTAAAAATATAGTTTTACAATTTAACCAAACTTTTAGGACAACTTTCTCAAATGTTCAACTGGAACAACTGGAGGCAGCATTTCATAAAACTCATTACCCCGATGTGTTCTTTAGAGAGGAACTGGCGATGAGAATAGATTTGACTGAAGCTAGAGTTCAGGTGAGAACAAATATGCCTAAATAGTATAATTACGTACTATAAACATTTTTAAACATACAGAGGACATAAAAAGTATGATTTCTAAGTCTTATATTTTGCAGGTATGGTTTCAAAATCGTCGTGCAAAATGGCGGAAACAACAAAAAGCGGGATGCGAAACCTACGCGCGTTCTACTAGATCTCCTGATCCGAGATCTCCATCCGCACTTGCTCTGGAGATGAGAGATTTTATTACCATACCAGGTTCATTATATTTTATTTTTATTAAAATAATAATTGAATCTTTTGTTGCAATCAATATTATAACTTTAAACATTTTTTTCAGTATCATCTTCACAAATAATAAGCTTAGCGGAAACATCGAATCAAAACAATTATGTATCAAAAGCAAAGCAACCAGCACCCGCCATACACATATCAGCGCTACCAACCAGACAAAACTCACACATGGATCTACCCTCCTTCTCAATACCACTTCAATACAACTTAGGAACTTTCAAGAAAATAGAAGATCCACAAATAGATCTAGAACCTTCTACCTCAGAAAGCCAGAATCAAAATTGGGATGCACGAATGATGCCTAACTTCAATCTAATGAACATAAAACCGCTTTTAGATAATCGACAAAATATAGACATGTCAGAAGTTAAATATGAAGTTAAAAACGAAAACAGACAGTATAGTGAAATAACTAATACTATTCAAACTATCGAGCCAGATGATTTATTAGGCAAAGAAACTGTTACAGAAGGACAGACAATTACACCAGATTTTGATATAGAAAGATATCAGAATTATCATAATGAAAACGAAAAGAGATATAGAGAGTCCAGTTTCGAAGAATCTATGATAGAAGATAGAAATGATTTTGTGTGTGATAATGATTTTCTTTGTAAGAACAATTTTGAGAAAGTTGATGAGAAAAGGAATGAATTTGAAGAGTGTCATTTATTAGACACTGATAGTAATGCTATTAATAATTTTGAACATAATCTATAATTAAACAAAGATAAGTTATTAGTCACCTTTGTGTTTTTAAGATTTTCTATAATTAGGTGGGTATCGTTATTGATCATTTGTAAAATATTGGTATGCAATGAATACTAATAAAGAAGTTCCATGACTATTAGGTTGCTATAGCAATAATTTTTTCTTTTAAGATGTTTCTGTTAAGTAAAAATTGAAATAAATGATTCTAGTCAAGCCTACTTTTCATTTCAATCATTAGCTTCTCTCAAATTAAACTTCAATGAGTAGAAAACTTTACCTCGCTTCGAACTTTCGAGAAGGTAATCGCGTAATAATTGTTGGAGTTTCTTAAAGGAAATTCTTTGGTGTAATGTCTTACTTCGCAAATGTAGTCATCTTAATATTACATATATGTGTTAAACTTTTCCGAAGTTTAATTTAAGTTATTACTTATGAGTAACTGTATCTTCTGAGTTCGAGTATACATGTTCTCATATCTTTGTCTCCTAATCTCTTTCTATGAACCTCCAGACCTCCTACCTTTTTCCTCCTTCTTATGAATCCCCCTTAAGATCTCTAAATTCGTTAATATGTATCTGTTAATCTGACGCCATAAGAACTTTTTAGACATTTTTATATATCTGTCTTTGAAATTGAAATTGATTTCGATGACGATGCCATAAGTTCCCTTCTTTTCTGTAGTAGTATTGTAGATAGATTTATAAAATACCCGTAAACGTATTTTTCAGTTACAATTGGCCTAAAGTGTCTGCTAGTAGCCAAGATTTTATTTCAGACAAAAGTCTTATTTTTCAGAATCAACTTGTAGACAATTCCACAATCATCAGATGTTATGAATCTTGTCTTCAATTTAAGTAAAATATAGCTATGATTTTAGCTTTAATTATATTACAGAGAAAACAATTTTAATTTATGCAATATTGATATAGTATTAAACAGACAAATAATAAACCTTATTCTCTTTATACAAACTTAAAGCTTTCCGAGATAGTTGATTGTATTAAATGTCGAGTCAACAACTACAAGTATTTTGAATTTAAAGCATTTAAGACTCATTTCACCCGTTTTAGTTTCTGATAGTTATCTGACACATAACGCACTTATCCACACGCAATGTTTTGTTTATTAGGATTACACTTTTATTATACATAGAACTTATTACAATAATAATTATACAAGCCAAGTGTTGCCACAATTAAGGGTGATGACGACTTGGAAAATATATGTATCTATTAATTATCTATGTTTGAAAATTAAAAAAAAATTCTACAAAAAAATAGATGTTTTATGTTAGTAAAATAAAACTGGTTGTTACATTAAATTAGTATCGAAATTACAAGTCATGGCATTTATAGCCGTGTTATAACTATAACTACTTACCTTCGTACTACTTTGGTCATGGTAATGGGTATAGTAATATTGTAATCGAAGGAACGATAAATACCAAATTACTTTAATTATCCATTGATTAAAAATCTACTAACATTTTCGAATATAATACCAACGAAAAACTCTTTATAAAGACAATGCTTGAAGCGTCAGTAGCTCAGTGGTTCAGGCGTTGGATTCACGATCGATAAGTCGTGGGTTCAAATCCCGGAAATTGGACTACTGGCGTGGCCCACTCCTGACACAAGCATTTAAGCTTACTAGGAGGGGTAAAGGGAATACTAGTAGTATGTAATCTTTTAAAAAAAATGCTGACAGGCGTAAAGACGTATGTGAGATAATATAATCTGTAACATTATTTCGTGACAGTTTTAAATTACAGACAGTAAATGCATAAATAAGTTATGAAGTCATATTATTTAAAGTTTTAACTCTTGTCATAGAATGACCGGACAGCGCCTTGGACTTGCGACCAAGATGTTACGTTAAATATAATTATAACGCTGCTCGAACACTAACTGCAGATAATAATAAAGTAAACTTACGTGGACCTCTAGAAGGGTGAACGACAGCAGTTTAAGTACGACACTATAATACTAACTTCCATGTACATTGTCCGAATACACCAGAGAGACTGACTCTAATCTATGCTAAAGGTACATTGTCTACACGTTGGTACGCTTGAAATAATATAAAAGGAACTACCCAAGAACACTAATTTATAAACGGTGTTGCTAATAATAGAGGTTAAAGTATGAAATTGTCGTTTTATTGTAATAGGTAATTCGAATTGACATAGAACCTTCATAGTTTGAGATTTTGAGTGAAACTTTTTTCACATGGTACCTGTAGTTTTTCTTTTAAAAAATGTGCAACCCCAAGCGAAAATTTGAGTTGTGTGTTTTAAGCAATTAAATATCACTTGCTTTAACGGTGACTTGACTGACACATTTCTTAACTCTGCATGCCACTCGTGCTCTATCTACTTTACACAAAACAACACAAACTTTGTTACCACGTTGTCACGATACCTCCTCCACTACCTACGTCTCTGATACTGAACACTGATTTATAATTTATTAACTAAAATATAGGCGACCAGGTGACGTTTGTCGTCCACGACAGCCACCGGCGGACATTTAACATTATAAATGCAAAAGTGACTCTGAAGTGGTATTGATGAAAGCTTTGGAAAGGTTAGACTACTTTTTATCGCGAAAAAAGGTTTTAAGGGGTTGAAATGAGGAATGAAGTGTATTTAATGTCTTTTGGATTTTGTCATAATATATTTAGATGTTCACATGTTTGTTATTCAACTACTCATAAAAGGCTGAACTGATTTCAATTAAATTTGACACACATATGATTAAACGTAGGACTTTTTATCCCGAAAAATCCAGAGTTTCGCAGGATAAAAATAATATATGTTTGTTATCGTTAACGCTTGAACATTTTGATTCAGCGACAATATATTAAAAATTAAATGTTATTTGAAAAATCTAAATAGGCATACTTTGTAAATTCCTACCTTGTAAAGCTGGAGTCGGTCTTTGCTTATATTCATTGCATCATTCCTCCTGTCCTGGAGAGGGCAACTTTTAATAAGGCTCCTTTGTGCATGTTTAAGACATTCTTAAAGCTGATTTTTTTATTCCTTGGTTAAGAAGATTACACAATGTAGACAACTTCATTTTAACGTTTTTCAAGTTAAAAAAAAGTATTTAATTGATTGACTTTTGAATTTTATTGCAAGTACGTTCAGAATCATCGTTTTGTTTTTTATAAATTAATACCCTAACTACTACAGAATACTTATAATACATTTTAATTATTATATAAAGAATGATCCTACAATTTGTCTGTATATAAGTCATGTAGGTAAGTACTATTAAATTATAGCACCCAGGAGACCCAGCTTCTCCCGAACCGATTTCTTCAGTTTTTTTTCGGGAAAGATAGTTATTTAAATAAGTTTACAAACAGTTTAATGCTATCATAATAAAATATTATTTTTGCCTTATCACGGCATAAAATTTTATGCAAATAGAGTTTTAGAATTAAGAAAAAATTAAGTACCTGTTTCAACTATTTTTGTATCTTTATTTATATATTTAACACAATAAAACTTGATATTTTTTTATAAGGCATAGTGTATGCACAGTAATTTATTTAAAATTTATAATTACTTAAAAAGCAGTTATAGCCTTGTGGGTTAGATGATGTCTACTTGGGAGGTCCGATTTCGATCCTGGGCACACACTTTTTATTGCTAAGTTATGTGTATTTTAAGAATTTAAAATATCACTTGCTTTAACGGTAAAGTAAAACATCGTGAGGAAACCTGCACTCCTAAGAGTTCTCCATGTTCTTAAAGGTGTGAGAAGTCTGAAAATCCGCACTAGGCCAGCGTGGTGGACTAAGGCCTAATTGATCCTTCCTCATTCTGAGGAGGAGACCCAGCTCCTTATCCTTATCCATTATCTTCACAATCTTTTTATAACGCCGATTCCACTGGTAGAGAAGGTAAGTCTTTGGTGTCGAGTAAGGCGAAAATTTTACATTTAACTATTCATAGACACAGATTCTATTTAAGTTATTAGTCTGATGTAACTTAATTGTTAAGAAATGAACTTTAATTTGCCAAAAAATAACATTTGTTAATATGAATATGACCATTGTTCTCTAAAAGTTACGAGCGTGTATCTCGAATCCTAGACATGATATAAATAAAAAACCTGCAGTGATTACATCCTTAAATTAATGGAAAACGCATAATAGTAATCATTTTTTCGGGTACCAAAATCTCATTTAAATACGGACGAATTCTCGCTCGAATATTGATATCTATCTTGAATTATGAGTAAATTACGTAAATTAAAATAAGATTTTAAAAATTGTATTCCACAAAATATCTCGGATAATGGATAATAGACTTAGGTTTTAGTTTTTAAAAGCTTATTAAAATCGTCTGTAAACAGCATTCGTTCGCCTTTGTTGTGGTCGAGAGCTCTTAACGTTTAATGCCTCAAAGATTTTTATCATTAGCGTTTGATGTTTTATTGAATTTAAAGTCCTTAAAAATATTTAATGTAATTGAGCAGTACTTGCTTTGATTTGTTTTTAATGAGGTTGCATTACCTACTTCTCTTTTACTGATTTATAATAAAGACAACCCTAAAGACCTTGAGGAAACTTTCTGCTTGCCCAGATAAACCGAAAAAGTATTATTAATAATAAAATCTTAGATAAACATTTATTCTCATAAAAATTATGTAGAATATGAATGCAATGATTTTGGTAAAAAATTTTGGTTACACTTTCCTGAGAAAAAAAGATTCTTGACAGACAGACAGGTCAACAAATGATGCTATAAAGGTTCCGTTCCTTTCCACTTAAGATTGTTCATTGCATAATCTAAGTTTCTGTCAAGGACGCAGTCTCAGTCATTAAGCCAAGCTCATTAACAACTAAAATTGTTATTACGTACACATAAATTACTGTAAGTCAGTTTGTATTCATTTACATAAAATTTACAAATATTGCTTAAACTCAAATCCAAATAGCTGCTTGTGAAGTATTTTTGATAATTAAATAAGAGTTAAATTAGCTTAATTGTTGAACTAAGTTAAATTGTTATGAAAACTTCCTTGTATGCCTATTTTTCTGAAATAGATGATAACTATAAGCCCAAAAAAAAGTAATGAAAATTAGTTTACCTGTTAATTCTTAGTAGTTTTGACGCTATTGCGCTAATGTTGATTAATCTAAATCAGAGGTTCTCAAACTTAATTGAGCCGTAGACCAATTAGCATGTAGATACTTTTTATATTGCTATTTCAGAATAAAAGCATAGTTACTCAGCGGACGATAAAGATATGCTCGGAGTATCTCTATGAGATCTAGGTATCTAACATAGCTCAGAGAATCGCAAAGCTGATAATAAATGCATCATTTGATAGATTTTCTTCCAAATAGTTCGTGATAGACTATTTGGAATATAACCTATCAAATGATGCAGAGACTTTATAAACAACTGCAGATATCACGCAGATCATCTATTCCTGCAGACTATAAAACCCGTCCGTAACCGCTGAAACTCGCCCTAAAAGTCTAAATCTAAATCTTAATTGAATCTAAACTGAGCATGACAAAAATATTATGTAATAGTTTTAGGTAAATCAAACTTTACAAATAAACTGAAACTGAAATCATAAGAACTGTGGGAGTGCATGTCAAATACGATGTTTTGATATTTCTGTATAAATAAATCAAACCATTTGAATTTTATCTGTTTCAACCACCGCAATGTTATTCGTATGAAATTTAAAATAACACGACTTTTATGTACTACACAATTTTTTTGGAAAGTGTAATTTTTATAAAAAATAAAGACTAATAGTGCAATCTACAAGGAACCCATACCGCACAGTAACACGCACAAGACAATAATAAAATGCATTTAAAACCTGTAAATAAAAAAATGCACTTAAACCGTGTAACCAATATTAAACACTTACTCCAAACCTTAATAATTGAGGTCCAGCACCACAACACACCTTTTAACAACTGGCTCAAGTCTATCAGAACAGAGATTATATACAATCTTGGAATAAAATAAAAAGTACTATTAATATAAAGTTATAAACGGTGTTGCTAACTATAGCGAATAAAGAATAGGCAAAGAATAAACATTTATTTTTATATAATAGGATGTTTTATATAATAGGATAAGGGAGGAAGTTCATATACTGAGAATAATCCAATAACCTATTTTAATGATAGATAAGGCTAAATAGAATTATTTAAAAGAAAATATTTGATTAAGTATATGGATAAAATTAGTTTAATTTTACTTATCTACACTAATATATTATAAAGAGGAAAGGTTTGATTTTTTTGTATGTAACGAATAAACATAAAAACTACTGGACTGATTTCAAAATTCTTTTGCCATTAGAAAGCTACTTTATTCCTGAGTGACATAAGTTATATTTATTACTAGAAAAAAATAGAGATCCTCAGAAATTGTTACTAAAACCAATGCAAGGTGTAAAAAAATTAGCCATAAAATGTCTTTCATCGGATGCGCGGCGGAAAGTATTGATGATAGAACAAAAAAATATTATAGAACGTATCAATATCTACAAAAACTTCACGAGACCATATGGCCAACTATTGTAGTTAGGACACTATTACTACTTTTTTACTTTTTAAAATTTGATAGAAATGCCTATCAAAATCAGACCATGTTATCCATACCTTTGTATTCATTCTTATCCAAATAAATCATTTTGTATTCAAGACTGTTTCTATACCTGTTGATTACTTTTCGAATTATTGAAATCGGACATTCCATTCAAAAGTTATTACGAAATTAAAAATGTCTTTATAAACAAAAAATACACGCCGACGCGCCGGTGTGTTCAATGTCGAAGCCGGGACGGGCCGCTATCTCATATATTTGTGACTTTAATTTAAACAACTTTTTACAAAGTATTAAATATATTTAGCATAGAGCTATGAAACAGAAAAAACAATATTGGAAATAATTCGTACTCAATTAAAACTTTGAATAAGAATATTTTTTGTAACATGCTTAAAACCGAAATGTGCGTTTTAAATTGAACGCGTGCAGACGTTTGAGTAGTTGTAAATAAAAACCACTACATGGCTCTTTTATATTCGTTTACAAATAAAAAATGCATCGAATATATTTAAACTATTCTGAGCTATATCGGTGCGGGTCAACCGTCTGGGTCACAGGTATCGCACGCGAACTCGATAGCCCTCTAGATAGATTTTGATATATGAACACTCTTTATATGATGTCGCGTAATAGTTAAGCTTATGTGATGATTGATTCTTGAAGAATTGTACTTCTTAACTTGGATTTATGCAAAATGTTATTATATTTCGATAATTTCATAGCTCCGACTCAGAACAATTATGTCGTTTGAGTAGGCTTACATACAATCGTAACGATTTATCTAGTAGGATTTTAAGATACTATAATGCTTACACCTAATATAGCGATGTGGTTCCGTCTTGTAGAGTTTTAAGTTACCAGTAGGCTTACATCCAATTGTACAATGTAACTCCATATTGTAGAATATTAAGATGCCAGTAGGCTTACATTTATTTAATTTTTTTTTATGGTAGATAAGGTGCAAACGAGCAGATAGTCCACCTGATGGTAAGTGGCCACCATCGCCAATGAACATCGGCAAAACTAGAGATATCCTCTTGTTTTCTCGATGTGTTGCATCCTTGAAGATAAAGTGGGGAGGGGGAGTGAAGAAAAAAATGCTGCAATTTCAGCGGATCCTGAGCAAGAGCCCAGAGTCCACTAAATCCGCAGCATTAAATTAATGGGGGTAATGGCCCACACGCGGCTCGACCAGAATCTATGACACTTGGCGGTCGGATTCGCATGGTGGTTGCAAGCCAGTCGGGGAGCAGATCCCCTGCCACCAAGGGGGTGCTGGTTTACTCGGCTCTTACGAGATGCTCTCCCAGTGGCATAGGCAAAATAGTATTCTAACCCGTCCCGTCACGGATAAAAACATCCAATAGTACAATGTAATTCCAGCTTGTAGAGTTTTAAGATACCAGTAGGCCTACATCCAAAAGTACAATGTAACTCCATCTTGTAGATTATTAAAAAAAATGATTAGTTGAAATGAGGATAGTCCAGTTTATGACGATGGATGTATATTTATAACTTTTTATATAAAAAAGTCTGAATATTTTAATACCTTAATTTTTTTTATAAAAATGGGAATGCAATAAAAATAGTGTTTGAGTAATTTCACAAATGTCTATAAAAGTGTACGTTATGAGGCAAGACGACATTTTTTATTTTATGTTTTACTAGATTACAATCTTGGTTCTGCATTTTTCTGACACGCTAAAAAAGCGCACGAAACTGAAGTTTCTCGTGTTTAGAATTTGTTTTTGACATGTTGAACTACACTAAACTGTATTATTCAGAATATTAGTAAGATTTTTAGCTTTTGTCAGAGTTTTAAGGTATCTTTTTATAGTGCTTATTGATACTTCCCTTCACTATTTAAATTCTTTGGTCGCTTGAATCATGAAAGGCTGGAAGCCTTTGAGCAATGACTGGACAATTTTTTATATGAAATCGATGTTTTACATTGTCAAAAATATTACGCTATTAAATTTATTATCTAAATATGGTGATTAATATCCTAACTAACATTATAAATGCGAAAGTAATTCTATCAGTTTGTCTTTTACGCTCTCACGCTTAAACCACAAATCCGATTAAGATGAAATTTGGTACAAAAATACACTAGAAAGGTAAAGGACATAGCAAAGATATAATTGACTACATATTTTAGCTAAATAAATTTAATTAGGCGTTTACGACAGAAAATATATCTTATTATTATCCCACAGGAGAAATTTTCTATGTGTGAATCCTGGTTATAAAATATCTGTGAACTTTCAATTCTACTTTAGTGTTATTTCAATGTAATCTGTTCAGCCCTTTTATTCTAAATTGTTTTCATTCCACTACTCATCTAAATTTAACAGGGCGAACTCACTCATTATATTAATATCAAATAAAAAGAAAAAACAAGATGAAAAAGATTAATTTAGTAAGTTTTATTGTATGTCCACAAGATAGTTATCATTATAAAATAAAAACATCATTATAGAAAAAGATGCTCTGAGTACAAGAATTTGAAAACCTCAGTTCTTTTTGAATACATTAGTAACGAAGCGCAATTTCTAGGTCAACCGAGCTCTTCTTTAATAAAATGAAATCGTAGTATAACAATATTTTTAACCGGCGTCCAAAAAGGCCTTTTTGATATTACATAGGTATATTTATGACATCACAAAAAGAATTAAAAATAAAATTGTAGTTTGTCAACACGAGAAGAAACAATAATAAAAACACATATCTGACTGACGCCCTTAAACATTGTGTTAAAATAAAATGGAGAGGGGCATATAAAGATCACCGGTGGACAATTCTCATCACAAAATATAAAGGATCCACAGAAAAGAGAAGAGTGAGTCGACCAATAAAAAAGGGAGGACCGTACCTACCTACCTCTTTGAACCTAAAAGAAGATACTAACAGTACTAACATAGATATTAATAAATTAAAAGTAAATGAAATTGTAAAGAAAGTATGGAAAAATGGCTTTGTTTTTATTGCATGTATTTTCCAATATTATTAATGTAGAGTATACATACAGACAAATAGATTAATTCATTTTTGTTTATATTGATACAGAGACACCGTTAAGTAAAGTATATTAATGTTTTGTGTAGGAAAATAGCTAGCAAGTTGATATTTCAAATTGTTTCATAAAGTTGAAGTATGGGCGAAGTTTAAAAAATAATGCATCTATTTGTCAAACGAACTGCACTTCTTACGATACTCATTTGACAAAATCTACGTCGACATTAATAACCGTCCCTCGGTGTTAAATTTCGATTTTTCTTATTATAATTTGAAAACCAAATATAAGCTCTACAACACAAGTTATAAAGCTTAAATTTATTTGTTCTTCCATTTCGAGCTTAGTACTAGCTAATATGAACCGTGGAAAGCAAACAGTACATTTGGAAAACTGACCGTTGATTTACAAAAATGACCTTTATGTTTAATAGATAAGAGCTATTATTACGGTACGCTTCATAACAATTATAACGTAATCGAATTCGGACATTAGTGTTCGTTGCACACATTTGCAACCTTTTCTCAGTCATCCAACTACGTGTAAAGAAAAATGAACTTTATTCTTTAGATGTTAAGACTCAAAGTTCAAATAAAGCGAATTATACAACTGTAACAGTTGATTGCATGTATGTGTGAGTGTATTCGCTTTTCCGGCACACATATTTACAATTGGAAAACCGGCAGGTTTCTTATTTTATAATGAACTTTAAAGCAATACAATAAAGTTGAAATTTGTTTGAGCATGTCATATGATATAAGTTATTTCGTATGTATTTCGCGGCCTGGGCAGAGGGCTTAAAGGGGTGTGAGGGGTGAAAGCTGCGGGGGTAGCTAAAGCCTTTCCAGGTCTACTACGTTTAGTAGCACCGCGTTCGTCGTGTCGCATGCACGCATGACGCGCTATGGAACGCGCGGGCAATTTTCGAATTTTTTTAAAGTAAACCTTCTATTTTCTTCGCTATTTTGAGAAATTATTAGAAGTATTTAGAAATATACATGTGGTGTGGATGTATTAGTTGATTGTGGCTTGGACGTCTATATCCATAGTATACAGGGTGAATATATGACCTAGTTGTAAAAATATAGTACACATAGCTCCTAAATATTGATAGTTGTACATATAAACACAATGCTATTTTTGTTGGTTTACTTATATAGTTTCAAGTTGCAAGTAAGAAATTAGATTCTTATGTAATATAAAGTACCTTAGGTACATCGATTGTAAATAAATACAATAAAGACTAGATTATTTAAATATTAGCAGTTATGTAGACTGTATTGATTACCTGTAATTTTTAAAATATATTAAAACTATATTGACCAAAATCAATAAATAAATTTGATCGATATATCAAAAAAATAGCAATAGCATGTAAAACCTTAACATTTAGACGATGAAATAAGATTTCAAGAGCGGTAAATATTTAAAAACATTACTGACTCGGTAAAAAGCGCGGGAAGGCACACACGGCAATGGCGGGAACGATAAGGCTTGGCATATTAAAATTTCATTAAGAATATGAACTCTCGAATATACTACATTAAACCCATTTTCTTAAAGAAATAAATAGAAAATTAAATGCACTTTCAAATTTTATTTATACTTATTGGAAATTTAATTCAAATGTTTTTAAGTACTTAAATCGAAAAGGAAAATACTTCTAAAAATAGGTTTACGTACCATTTTCCTTAAAGTAAATATAAGTAAGTTAAACTTGTAATGTACTTAGGTAAAACTTTGATATATTATAAAACTGTAATAAATTTCCCATTTTGTTTGAAAAGAAGAAGGAAATTAATAAATCATTAAGTTATGAAATAAGGATGCACTTATAGAGCAAAATGGCGAATGCAAACACTTTAAAGAAATCGGACTTCGACTTCAAAAGATTTCTCCATTTTGCTTTAAGCGGTACACTTTTAGTGGTCAATATTTAAATATTTTTCACGTTTAAAAAGATTTTTATCTCTATCTCCATTTGTGGAAAACTATGCTTTTAAGGATTATGGTTTTATTTAATGAAGCGGCTGTACTTTTTTTTTATGGTCTAATAATCTAATAAATACTTAAACATTTTTTTGATTAAAAAATGTTTAATTGGCATGGATCAGTGATAGCTTAGTGTTTAAGACATTGGTGCCTCACTCGGGAGGTCCGAGTTCGATCTTTGGCACACACCTCTGACTTTTCTGAGTTATGTGTGTTTTAAGAAATTAAATATCACTTGCTTTAAAGGTGAAGGAAAACATCGTAAGAAAACCTTCACTCCTGTTCTGAGACTTCTTCATGTTCTTAAAAGTATCCCGCTTTCCTTCCTTCTGAGGAAGAGACCCGTCTCAGCAGTGGGTCATTCATTGATTGTGATGATGGTGATGATGATAATTTGATTATGAATCAAATACAGCCCTCAGTACTACTTCAAATCAACTAAGAAATGTATGCTGATTGAAATATTGGTAGATTTTAATAATTTATTAAAAATGGTAATGGTAAATAACATTCATTTTATGTTATTATATGTTATTATGTAGTATAAAAGCCTAAAGAAATTAGTGGATATCACGTATATTTTGGCAGTACTGAACTCTGCCGTCCTTGAGACTTATGATACGAGTACGCTGATATAATTACGAGTACAGCGCTCTCACTACATCAGAATATATTACGCTTTATTGTTAATATGTGGAGTATACGTTTATCTAAGGCGTATAAAATAATAAATTAATATTTTAATAAAATAATACCTTAGTGTATTTATCTTGTTAGAGAGAAGACCGGAGCTTTCTGTTTAGGGAAAAATTAGTAATACGTTGTAGATAACATTATTATGGTTCTTTTAACTTGATTCCAGCCCCTGGAACTTACGGCTACGTGCAAGTTTACTATCTTTCCATAATACATTTAATTATTATTATATTATTATAATTTTTCACGTTTATATGTCACTGAAATTCTACTAAACGACTGTACCCATACCTACGATTTTTTAGTATTTCGATTTAATAAGAAAAATCCTTAATGAAACGAAAGCTAGATAGTTAATAATTGTTGTATACTTTCTGTAATATAAAACAGATGATATTTTTTTCAATTTCAGTTGACTAAAAAGCTAATACAGACAGACGGGTGATAGCAGAAATATACTGATTTTATGTAAATCACATTACATAAGCACTCCCAGGTATTGGCTATACCAAGTAACCTTGGGTAAACGATTTCACCTGCAAAGAAGCAAACAATGAACCCTCATTTTTCATAAGTCAAGGCCTTTGAATCGGGTTTATGATAAATTGTATAAATAAATTCAAGATTTTTTACCTACCTACATGCTAAAATAATTGTTTTAAATTACTACTGATTTATAACGGGTCAATTAGTCTGTTTTGGTTGTAATCACATTTTGAGCAAGACTGGACGATATTAAACATAATTTTTTTAATTACAAAATACGTCTAGAATACCTATATTATTCTAGGAAATATTTTAGAGGAAAATGTTTCTTCTACTTCACATAGGTGAGGTAAAATATCTTGGCACACGTACATTAGTGGGTATCTATTTCAGTGACGAAGGTCGAAGGGTGCGATGGCGGAAATGTGACGATGGCAACATGTCACACAATTATTTCTCGTTATTACACAGTATAAAGAAAGCTAATACATCTCTAAATACTTAAGTGAACTAATTCATTTCCTTGCTCTAAAAATAAACTATATATACTAAAAATACTATATATACTAAATTTATGATAAACAGCAAATAATAGAAATCAATATTTCTAAATCAAAACCCAAAAATTTATAACCGCAGTCATTGAATAAAACTCTATTTCGGATTAATTAGAAAATTCATATTTTTCATTCATTTTGTAAAAGCTATTGAATTCCTTTTACCGCAGCCTCTTTTTGTAAGTTTTATTTCCGTTAGGGCCGTATCGCAATATTTCGAAAACCAATCAAATTATAAGGAGCCATATCTTTTTATGTTATAGCCGTCAGGTACTTGGAACTATTAGGAAATTAAATACTTACTGTGATAAGGTTTTACATAATACTAGCGTCTTTAGATATTTTGCTGATATTTAGTGTAGGTTTAATTTAAAGTTCTATGAAATATCGTAGCTGCGTAGAGGGTCTACGTCGTAGAGTTTATAGATGTATCGGATTTAATATGAATTATCTATTTAATAGTTTCGTAATCATTTTTTTTTATTAATACTATAAATGTTATAAATTTATTTGTTTAGACATTTGATACTTAATCACAAAATTTTGCACACAGTGTCTCTAAGACATAGGCAACTTTTTATAAAATACTATTAACTGATATTTTATAAGATTGAAATACATAGGATAATTTTTATCCCACAAAAAAGCTTAGATTTTGTAGTTTAGAAGATTTTTATCTCCAAATATTTAAATCGTTACAGTTTTTTTCTTATCACGTTATGATTCATATAATGTATGTAAAGATATTATATGGGTAGATTTTCTCATGTATTTATTTTAAAATTATCATATTGAATACAGACCATATAACATTTTGGTGTGTCTTACAAATCATTTCAAGTATTGAATCTATTGATAGTTATTGGAAATATTCTTTCAATACCTAAGAGAATTAGCAGAATATATCAGATACAAATACAATAAGACTTATTGTTTATTATATCATTCTTTATAGTAATTTTATCCTTTAACAACATCTATATCTTTACATAGTATCAAACAAAGTCGCTTCCCACTGACTGTCTTCTTAGATTTTTAAATATTATAGAGAAACTGCGGGAAGTAGGGTTAGTTTTTTAAAATAATATTTACAAATGGTATCCTGTAAACTGTTAAATTTTGATCTACTATAAATCTAATGCTTTTAGCAATAATTGAGATAGATTTTAGTGGACTGGCTCGAAAGTCATATCAAGAATTACTACGTAGAACATGGCGAACGCATTTCCTAATGGATGTCTCGCGATATACGGGAATAGTATATTTAATGTGACAAGGAATTTTATTAAATTGCAACTTGTACTATATTTGAATATCAAGTAATCCTACTCTAACATTAATTAATAATATAGATTTAGTCTAGTCTTGTCTATTTTAGCGTAGAATTTCGATTTCTACTTATTGAAGTATTTGTCCTAAAATCAAACTCGGTTTATCTTGTATGTATTATGTTTTTTTATTAATTTAGTTTGTTAAATTATTGGGTTCGTTGGTCTCATTTTCCTTTATACTCATATCACGAAAAACACATTTAACTTATCTTTATATGTCTCTTTCTAATAATTGCATATTAAGTTTAATGACAAAGACAAATATATAGTTGTAGTTTTATGTTTTTTAATTTAAATATGAATACGACTTATTCATATTGTGATTTTTTCACGTTACTCGACTTAATTATTTATTTTTAGTGTAGCCCCCGACTTTTGGGGGGCTACGGCAAGACTCCTTAATTTAAGACGGGGTAAGAAGTTTTTCAGTAGGGAAAATTTAAAAAGGCATTAATGTTACAATGCGTTTCTTGTTATTGGTATGATATTTACAAAGTTTGCGATTTGGAACTTTTTTGCTTAGGATTACCATAGAAAAGCTGCTTCATCTTACCGTTAATTAAGCAAAGTAAGTTATATTTAAATGTAAATCATCCCACAATCGTCCCAATGTTTCCATGTCAAGGCTACAATATACGATTTTAACTTAAATACGTTTCGGAGCATGACAAACTCGAGCTAAATGAAGGTAAACAGCTCATTAGCATGGACCCATTGTTGGCAGTTTCTTTTAATGACTGCCAGGAAAACTCAAACGTGCCTGTCTAAAGGTTAAATAGTTAATTTTTGAGGAAAATTGACAATGACGAAGTTTTCTGTATTTTTGAAAAGGCACTTGGGGCTATAATGGTATGGCTTCGCTTTTATACGGAAGAAATAGCTAGCTTTAGACTTTAATTATGAATTTAAATTAGTAAGAAGATAATTTTTAACTTACAATGTTTGTATGTATGTTCAGGTCTTGCAACTGAACTTTAAAGTTATCCTCAACCGATTGTAATAAAATTTTGGCAAAACGGTTATATTGGATGATATTGCATGGCTAACTAAGTGACATTCGAAATCCAATATGGCGGATATTCTCAGATAGCGTAAGATAGTATTTAAATAGTATAAAAAGAAAAGATAAATGCAGTAGTTTATAGTATATTAAAAAGGTATAGTAAAGTCGCTACAAGTATTAATTTAGGTAAATTGTATGTATAAACACAAAAACAAAAAAAAAATAAAAAAAAATTATAAAGTATATAAAAAAAAGAATAAAAATACGATGATATAAAAAAGAAAAAGAAAGAAAAAAAAATTCCAAAATTATGTAGTATGCATGAAGAATAAATTAATAATAAAGTATAATTATATAAGACAAGATTGTAAACCATGAACGTCACATTTCACACTATAAATATACAGACACATGCCACACACACACACACACAAAAAAAAAACAATTATCCATAACATACACAACATAATTTTAATTTAGTGGCAAAATAACTAATGAGCCAACTAATTGAACAGATCAAAAATTGGACGGAAATTCAATAGTACTGGCCAAGAAATGGCTCTGACCATCATGTCGGAGGCAAATTGGACTGGAACTAAAAAAAAAATGGCGGACAGCCCAAAATGGACGACTTATTTTTTACGCCCATGAAATGATTATCAAATAAAAGATTTCACCGAGAAAAATACATAAATAAAATGACTTTCATTGAATGAAAGCCGAAAGATAATTAAATCTGATTATTCATTATCTTATATACGTTGAATAAGTTTCATGACTTGAAACAAATGTCCACTAGTTTTAGCGTGTTTCACGAACTGTATAATTGCTTACAAAATAACACATAAAATGGTTTTAGAGTTACATATAATTAGTAAAACGTGGTAATAAACGCTGCGTTTAGAGTTTTCAAGTTCGTATTATGCCGTAACAATATAAATCGTACCAATAAAACAAAATGTAAAAAAAAGGTATCTATAAAGATGAATTTGAACCAAGGAATAAGGTTTGAAATAAGGCTTTAATAAAATACTTGCTTATCCTTTTATAAATAAACATTTAATGTAACGTTCATATTTAATAATTATGTAGGAAGAGGCATACATTCACTACGCTTTTTGACGCCATTTTCTTTCAAAGCCATACCACTATATTCTAAGAACTTTAAATATAATAATCTAAAGTAAAATAAAAAAAAAATCTGTAAAAAACTCACTATTAACTTATGTGTATGACAAAAAAAACAAACAAAATTTATAAATATTCAAAATTTAATATATTATTACAATATAAGTAGAATAAAATATAATTTTTGTAATTTTATTAAAAAATATAAAACTAAATTCGTCACACATTTGCTATTATATTATTTTTTGGAGCTTTTATAATAACTCGTGCGATACACGACCTAAAGCTAAGGCCTTGAGATAATTTGTTTATCGTCGTTACCCACTGAAAGGGTTAGTGCGTAGTGCGTGCCTTATCCGGAAGTCGGACATTTTTTATTTATAGTTTAGTAGCAGGAAAGTTAGCACAGGCCTTTTATGATTATCGATTTTATAAAATATTATTAGATTCACTTAAAGAGTCGGTAATTTTTTTTTATCTTGGTAACATTATTATTATAGGAAAAATAAAAACGATTGCGAAATTTTAAATATTAAATAAGGTTTAATTTATTAGAAATTGTTAAAAAATTCTCAATTGAATGACGTCACTTTAGTTGTATAGATCACTACCATTGTCGTACTTACATAGTTTTCATCATCTTTAAACTTTGATAATTATTCTAAAATGAGTATTATATTTAGGAAATCAAGAGTAAGTAAAATAAAAGACTGAAATGTATAAATTTTGTCGAAAATTCCTTATCGATACGAAGTTTTTAAACTTGAACAAATTACAAAGTGAAATTTATGACTTTTCCAACAAGAAGATAAGTGCCGTCTGCAGGTTTGGCTATTAAATTAATATTTGACGAGATTAGAATAATGAAAGCTCTCAAATCTGTCGAAATAGTTTAAAATTTACTTTACGTTCATGAATAAATTTTTAGATTGTTAAACTAATAATTTGAGCTGTATAAATTTAATGTTTCATAAAATTTATTAATAATTCGTAAGATCTTATTAAATTATGCGTCGATTTTTTTAAACCTAGACAAAATCATGGATATTTATATATATAATTAGGTTTATTAAAAAAACCTTTATCCTCAAAAATATATTGTTGCTAAGTAAAAATTTTTAGGCGCTTACGACAATATATCAGAATTAAATTAAAAGATAAAAATGTGTTAATCCAGGTTATAAAGTTTCTGTATGCTAAATTTCATCAAAATCCATTCAGCCATTTTTGGTTGATTGAGCTACAAATATCTAAACATATATCTTATATTTTAGTTATTTTATTATTTTTTGTCGTCAGTGTAAACACAAATATTCAAATCATTCTTAATGTTTGTAATACATATTCAACGTTTTTACTTCAATTAATATGAACGTTAAGCCTCACGAATATTTACAGGGTAACGAAAAAGAATAAATGAGGAAAGTCCATAATTGTATGCTTTTTAATGAAATTCCTCTTAAATAGCCCAAGTTTAAAAAACAAAAGTAATACGCGTCGAGATTTCCACCAAAAAGTTAAATGGCGTATTACGAATTCAATTTATTTAATGCCCTCGGTATTAACATGAGGATAATATATAAATATAATCATTAAATATACATTTTTAGAATGTTACTAAAGGTAATAAAGATATATATATACTATGAAAAACTTGATAGTTGTTTTGTTTGGACTGTGATGAAAATTCTTTACATTTCTCACTTTTAGTAGCTATTAGATACATATATACAGTATTAACAAATACTAGTCGACCGGCCCTGGATTCACATTGGCGCAATTTACCACGTATAAGTACTTACATTTATAAAATAAACATTTTTTTTAATTGAATTTTTATTGACAACTTACAACAGTAAACATAATTTATTATTATCCCGCAGGAACTCTGAATTTTTCCGGGATAAAAAGGTAGCGTATGTGGTTATCCAGGTCATGAAAGTGTCTGTGTGCTAAATTTCATTAAAATCCGTTCAATACTTTATGGGTGAAAGAGTAACAAATATCCATACATACTCACATTTTTCATGTTTATAATATTATAGTAAAGAGGATACAGTAAAGTTAAAGTATTACTTTTTTTTATTAGTTATTATTATTATAAACTTTTAGTTTAGGTGTAGAAACAAATATAGGCGGATTCTGATATAATCACCATACGAAAGAGTGAAACATATAAAATTAAAAAAAAAAAAATATAATCGGATGCATAATATACGTTCTATCAGAATAATGATATTGGAGGGTATAATATTCTGCTATATTTTTCCATGTTTATACCAAAGGGAAGTTCGTTAGTTTGTGATCATGCTACTTTTAAACTTATTATTTACTAGGCGATCCTCCCGGCTTGGCCCGGGTGACATTTACCACGTATATTTAGGTTTAATTGTACATTTCAATATACAAATTTTCATAGCATCCGAAAATTGTTGTAGCTTCTTAGCAAGGTTGCTGAATGCTTGAATAAAATGGCGCTACTTGATAATATTATATTAATTGATAGGTGTTTTAAAAATACAAATTTATACAAAAGAAAAATATGTTTTCTCTTCGAAAGTTGATTGATGAATAATATGACAATGTAAAATATTAACTTTCCTAAAAAATGTAAATGTAAAAATAACATATAGCTAGCAACCCATGCACCATGCATGCATGTGATTGCGTAACAGACAGACATACAGTTTTAATTTCGCATTTATAATATTAATATTAGTTAGGATTATACTAAATCTAAATACTATTTAGCACCTAACACAAATAATTATAATAAATTCAATATTGAAGAAATTTTATTAAAAATATTAATTAAACAGAATATACATTTAAAATATATTTTGTCTGTGTATCACAGAGATATCGTCCAAGCCACATCAATTATTAATTTTTGTTGTAAATTATAATTTATACAGATTATAATATTATTTGTTGCTTTTTCGTTAATTTAATTTATGCATGCTACTGACCAGATTGTAAATATAAATTCCAATTTATTTACAGTAATTTGCAATTTAAATATAATTTATACAACTAGATATTTCGGATAGAGTCACTTGTACTATTTGAATAAAATAAAATTCAATGAGAACAAATTAAATACCATCGGTGGATTCTCAATAACAAGTAGCTTTTGAATTATTGTATTTAATATTCAAAAATAGGGACATGTTTTGTAAGTATACTTCGTTTTTTAACTCGGAGAGAAAATCTTTTATGTCAATTTAGCTTTTGAGATTAAGAAGCTAGGCATAATATGAAGCATACATATACTTGTAAGTGTTAAATATAATGCATGACCTATACTATCCTTTAAGCAAACTCCTAATACTAAAGTTTCAGCATCTATAAATTCCTGAATTCTCAAGTTTAATAATATTTAATTTTATTTTTAGAATATTTAATCACGAGTTTTAAAGTCTTTTGAATATACAAACATTCCATACAAGTCAATTATGTGCGAGATATAAATAATATGTAAGTGTTAAATACAATGTGGGACAGATGACTGCTCAACATGGATATCTACGAGTTTACAAGGATAATGTGCAGGGAGTGGGGTTGAGGGTTCCCAGGGTTCCGCGGGTTCACTTGGTCCTGGTGATGAAAGGGTGGGTGATATTTTTGGGGTTGGTGATGGTGCAGGGTAGTGAGTTCCCGGAGAGAGAATGTTGCGATCCGATATATCCGCCGAATACTGCGACGACTGCTGCGGCTCCTGTCACTCATCCTGTCAGCAGGGTTCCAGGTAAGTGTTATAGTTTTAGATAAATAAATATTTATATTATAAGTAAAACAGTTAAAAAGCGTCTGTCTGTTTCATTCATTCGGTTATTTGCATTATACAATTTAGCAGGAGTTATATTTGACTTTCAAAGAATGTTTTTACTCTCAGAGATGGTGGTTTCGACGTTAACTGAAGGTGAACGTAGAAAGCATTAATTCCGCATGTTATGTTTAACCCTTGGAAAGAACGTAAAATCGTGAAAAATTAAATTTCATTCAATATATTTTATGCACTGAGAGTAATTTCGCACTGGAACCATTTTTTAAACTAATATGTAATGGAATTTTGAATTATAGAATAAAATATATGTAAATGTTTTTTATTACATTATACAAGGTAACTAACACATAGGCTGCATAATATAACTGAACTTGTAACAAAAAGCTGTGTAAGTGGTTCTATTTTTTTAGATTAAGTTAAAATACTGGTTAATACTAGACAGATTATTAATAGAGTAAATCAAAATTACCTTGTAATCATATTAACGCTCCGCAAAGTGCTTAAATTAGAGCAGAAAATGTCACGTCATCACTATCCTAGCGTGACAACGTCTCTACTAATTAATGTCACGCGATGACGCGAAACTGATAGTTTTGACACTACCCGATTTTACTATTTTTACTTTAGGGAAAAGTGCTAAAAAGTTTTTAATGGTTTGTTGATATATTAAAATAATTTTTCATGTCATAAAATAAGAGGGGAATGATACCCATTACTGTAAAGCAATACGTGTACACATGCAATTTAGACTGAGGCGAGCAGTGCCTGGGGCTTGAGACCCAGGAGCAGGTAGAGCTCTTTCATAATAAAACTCTCACCTTCACCACTCGACCTCTTCAACTACGATAAATAATAATGTAAACTTACGTGGACCTCTAGAACGGCGACCTTAACCGCGACACTATAACACTAACTTCCATGTACACTGCGTGACAACACCAGAAAGACTGAGACAAATCTATCGCACTAAAGGTTATATATTCACGTCGGTATACTTGAAATAATATAAAATGATCTACTCGCTACTGCTACTTTATAAACAGTGTTGCTAACCTTCTGTATCTGTGTGTACTGTTATTATGACATCGTGAGTATTCTAGCAGTAACGCTGCAGCACTGAGTATGAAGTATAATCCCTAGGAGGATATTCTAGTCAAAACGTCATACTGTTGGTCTGCGTATAGACTTAAACTCTTTTTTTATTAACACTACTAATAAAAGCTTATTGTAGTCTAATTTTTGATTGAATCGCAATTCTCTTAATTATATATAAAACTTTGTCCAGCTATTGTAAAGATTTTTACGTTAGAGTTGTTATTAACAGTCGCATTATTTATAGATTTTTCAATAGACAAACAGTTTCTTCGTATAATTTAAGTAGCCTATTATGCAATAAAGCTCAAGGAAGCCTTTTACTCCAGTTGGATCACATGTTGGCAAGCTCTGTATTTATCGAAGCGTTTTGCTTTAACTTTTCCACTTGATCCTCCACGCTATACAACCCAATTGGAGTACATAAATCCTATGTATTTAAAGTATCTGGTACTCAACCTAGTTTGGGTTTCTTTGCCGAAAATAAATCTTGCAAAACAATTAATAACCAATATCATAATTATTGTAAACTTCTTATCAGGTTTGGTAAAGTTACTTGGTAGTAACTGAAATCCAAGGTCCAATGATAATGAAATTAAAATGATGTATATGGTATCCATTTTCCAAATTCCAAGGTTTTAAATGGAATATTACTTTTAATTGCAGTTGTTGTATGTTACAAAGAAAATCTAATTGAAAACGTTTCATATTTTTAACATATCTTTATCGTGATCTTATATGAAACTAGAAGAATGATAAATGGACATGTAATTTTTATTTTTTTTAAATGTGAGCCCGGTAATGGTTAAAATCAAAAAAACTTATACTATTCTTGAGATGTAAACGCCGAATGATGTCATACTCGTTTGTACGGTTAATTAGCGATGTCTTTGCTTTAACAAATATGGCAAAAGCATTATCTTATTCCGTCGTATATGTGACGTCATGACATATCTTCTAGTTTTTTTTTGTAACCAATGAGCAAAAAAATCAAAGGTATTTTTTAAACTCAGGGCATGTTAGCAACACCATTCATAAAATAGTATTAGTAGATCATTTTATTATGTCAAGTATATCGACGTGAAGACAATATATAACCTTTAATGGGATAGATTAGTCTCAGTCTCTCTGGTCTTTTCGCGCAGTGTACATGGAAGTTATAGTTATAGTGTCGTGTTAGGCGTCCGTTATCGAGGAGCACGTGAGTAATGTACTGTATTATTAGAATTTGTGCATAGTAGAAGATGTCTTTAAACCTGCTCCTGGGTCTCAAGCCCCAGGCACTGTTCTGTTTCTGTCTAGATTACATGTTGGTATTATTGTTTGAGAGGTACTGCGCAGTATAGCTCCCGTATACTTTCCAGGCAGATAAATAATGAAGCGGTATTTTTGTTTTAAGTGATTAATATTTTTTAAATGTTGTCAATTATTAAAAATAGGGGGAGATTGGGGAGATCTTGCCCTATTTTATAATTCGTTATTCTATGGACATACACAATAATGGAGCAAACAATACGGATTCATAATACATAACAGATTATTACTAACAAGCAGTAAGACATGTTAATTGTTCAGTTTATAAATATATTTTTTACCATATTTGATTAAAGATTGCAAACTTTATCGTCCAGTGACAATCTACAGTTGATAAATTATATGTTTTATTATATAAAATCGATATTCAATTTTTGAAGTCGGTTAAACAGCAGTTAGTATTAACTACAATTTATCAGTTTTTCCACCCTCAGACCGTTAATAAAGTATATAAAGGGCAAAGTGATGAATTGCAGATTGTAAATGTAAGTTCGACCTAAATAGTTGATGGTCTAGCTCTGGATGAAGCGTTGAAAAATTAGGTTACGACAACTATTGAATAAAATTTCGTTCTAGAGATCGTTTTAAATGAACTTCATACTAAATTTATTTTATTTATATTTCAAAGGGAATGATAAATTAGATTGAATTGATAGATGTTCAATTATAGCAGTTCAGTCATTAATAATAATAATCTTTCTTTATTTAGCACAAAATAAGTTGAATAGAGTAAATAAGTTGAGCCATAACTCCTAAATGGGTTTCCCTCTGGTTTTTTAGGATATCAGTGCTCTCCTGCCTTCTCTCCTTCTGGTCGCCTTCTTATTATAAATACCTAAAAATAATATATTTTTTTAGAAAATAAAAGGACCTGGGTCTCTATTCTCCACACAAATTTTTATAAGTATTTGTGTTTTTCATTACTGATAATTACAACATAATGTTTACACACGTTTATATTTTACATTTGGAATGAATGTGAACTAACTCTCCTCCTCCTTAAATTGTTTTCCTCATGTCTGAGTGTCGTGACCACCTCCATTTATGACTTTGCCCTTACGATGATACGCCATCGTGTCCTACCTCTAACTACTCGGAGAGCTTCGTAGACGGAGGAATCGAGTGTGTTGGTGATCTGGTCAGACCAATGCATCGGGCTGCGGCTCCGCGGTCTTTTTCCTTCCAATTTGCTGGTGGCCAATACTTTTTAAAGTTTGTCCCTATCTTTTCTGGCAACGTAACCGAAGTACTCAAGGATACGCTTGAGGCAGATGGTAGAGAGATGAGCTGGCCCTGATTTTGAACTAACTCTATATTCCTATAATTTATGATTTTGAATTAGGTGTCGTCTTAGTTAATGATTTTGAATTAGTGTAGTTTATCTTTAAAAATTTACTATAAAACTCTTTAGCTAAGGAGAAATAAATGTTACAACATCGGTCAATATTTGAACAATATTTAATACTTTATCATTTTGAAAAAGTGCACAATTCATTCAGATAAATAAAAAGTAATTGTCGCGGAAAAACGCTACGAATATATCAACACTTTAAAGGATAAAAAAGAAATATCCTTTTTATATTTTCCATTAACACGTTGAGTGAGGTTTAAGCAACTAAACTTTACTTAGTTTGACGTGAAGGAAAACATCGTGAGGCATCCTGAGAGTTCTCCATGTTCTCAAAATTGTGTGAAGTTTGTCAACCCGCAATGGGTGGTGGACTATGGCCTAACACTTCTTATTCTGAGGAGGAGACCCAGCTCAGCAGTGGACCATTAATGGGTTGTGATGATGCTGATGATGACACGTCGAGTTATAGATTTCATACAAATATCAAAATTTGTTTAGGCAAGTTACACCTTTCTTGGCGTACCTGTATAAAAACAACAATATTTTTCAATTTTATAGATTCATAAAGCTGAAAACTATTAATCCGACGTTTTATACGCTCGTAAAGTTTTTCATAACGTTACAATTGATTTTTGCGGAATTATTATGGAGAGATTGCTTTACTTTACAGGAATTTGATCCCACATTTAAGTACATAATTAACTCCCATCATTTAGATACAGTTTTTAATAACACTTGTAATGAGACATAATAACAACCGAGTTTTTGGTTTCAATTTCTGAATATACGGGGAAAGATTTGATTGTTTGTACTTATATATTTTATATAGGCTCGTAAACTACTGAAACGATTTTGAAAATTCTTACACCGATAGAAAGCGACTTCCTTTCTAGGTAACATAGGCTATATGGTGTTGCTAAAATATTTTTTTTAAAAAGTAATGGCCTGGAATACTGATCCGACTTTGAAAATTCTTTCACTGATAGAAAGCTACACTATTCCTGAGTGACATGGTAATGGTTATGTAATATTGCCCTATATATTTTTTTAGTTAATAGAATATTTCAGTTTTATCTTTATCTCCGTTTACTCTGTCTCTTTTCCTTCTCTCTATTATCTCCCTCTTTCATTTTTATCTTTGCTCTGTCTTTCTCGATCTTTAATTATCAGTCTATTTTCTCTTTTTTATCACCTTACCTCATGCTCTTTCTTCCTCTTTTTTTTGAAATAATGGAAAGCACCATTACAGAGTGACAATTTAAGGACATCAATTATAATATTGCTTCAAACACCCGGAGCGAAGCGAGGGCAGGCCGCTCATGTAACATAAATGAGCAGTGTTATAATTTACTCCTTTACCATTTAAAAGATTGTGTGTCATAAATTAATTTTTAGTATAATATACAACTAGCTGGCCCGCCCTAGCTCATGAAGGAATCATCTTGTGGTGAGTGAGAGTACAACACAATTTTTACATATACAATATAAGAGAGTAAATCAGAGAAGTGAAGAGTACAGCGGTTTCTGTAAACCCTGAACGAGAACCCCGAGTCCACTGAAACAGCATTAATGGGATGGGTGGTGGCTTGACTCACATGCAGCTCTACTATGGTGGTCGCAAACCAATCGAGACACAGATCTCCTACAACCAAGGGATACTGAGTTTTTGCCCTTTACGAGATGCTTTCCCAGCGAAAGAGACTAAGTGCTACATCTTTAAATTAAAACACGATTAATGATAATCTTATTTAATATTAAAGCAGATTTTCAATGAATTAGGTAAAAAAGAAAACGAATATACTTATACAAGTATTATGTAGGTACACGACATCATTATCGCGTTCAAATATCCTTGAGTATCGCTTTGTCATACTTATGAATATAAAATGCGTCGTCTTGTTATAACAATATTTATATAATTTCCTTTATTTTTGAAGCTTAATCGTATTTGAGTTAGTTTAGTCTGTCATTTCTGTTGGGATTAGGAATATATTTGAATTATTTAATCTTTATATTAGGAATTCTAGATTATCAAATAATTTATATATTACAGGTTTTAAAAAAAATCGGCCAAGTGCGAAACGGACTACTACATAATCCGAACAGAAGCCGAACAGTGTCTGGGGCCTAGACCCAGGTGCCAGGAATAAAGGGTCCTTCTACTATCAGTAAACGCTTTCCTTGTGCGACTCTACTAACACTGCTTCCGCAAAACAGCAATTACACTAATTATTAAAATATTTGGCAAACAATCTTTAAATACACAACACTTTTAAGTCACACGAGATCCGAGAACAACTAAACTTTATTGCGTAAAAGTCATCCTTTTTGTAATACAAAATACCCCCTCCATCTATTCTTTAATGACAGGTGGTGACGTAGTTGCCAAGTTAATATTCGATAATTGAGATATTGAACAAATTATTCTAATTACATTTAATATCGATATTTAAAAGTATTAATATTTCCATAAAAACCTAAGACTTAAAAAAACAGATATGTTGTATCATTCGTATAGTTAACTCATACTCTAATAGTTCATCAAATTTGTCCATTTTATTATAATATTGAGCATATTCAAGTTAACTGTATATACAATGCGAAAATGCAGCTATTAAAGGGTCATTTCCACGAACAAATCATCTCATGAATAATAACGTGGTCGTGTTGCAAGCGACAGAACGATTAAGTTAATTTTATATTTAGCTCCAGGGCTGCTTTTACTGCAAATAAGAATAAAATGAGAATTCATTTTTTACTTGAGACGGGTTAATCGGTTTTGATAAAAAATTAAAATATAATAGCTACTGTTAGAGTTACAGTTAGACGAGTATTTTCATATTTATACCTTTCTATAGTTAGGTATAATCCTTTTTAAGGAATAATTTAATATTTTGTTAGATAAATGTTAGCTATCGTGGGCGGCATTAGACCCAGGCACTGCTTAGCTACATATCTGAAGTACATATTATTATCAAAGGTAAAGCTTTATATTCTAACCTTTTCAAGAAGGTTTTCCCTTTATATCAAAAGTTCCCTGGTTACTCTTCCATGAAGCTTATGGAGTTACCAAAAATTTAAAATAGAAATAGAGTCGGTTTATTCAAAAGTAAAACATACATCTAAATTTCTGTTTGAATTGTCTTTCTAATACACGTCAAACAAATGTGATTTTATAAAATAAAATTTGAGAATTGTCTATACGTAACTTGCATTGCGAGATCATATTGCTTCTGACCTAGATTTCCGCTCGGGATGTGAATGTCTAGTTTCTTCAATATTATGTAAAGCGTAATTTTGTACTACTTTATTTGAATACACATATTTTAAAATAGAAATAGTTATATTTATTGTGAACTAGCCATTTCACTGAGGTGTATTGAAGACGTCCAATAACACGCTCAATTGTTTAATCATTCATACTCTCCTACCTACCTGCAACTATGAATATTCTATAATGCGTAGCATATCACTTATTTCCTGTGGACCCGACCATCTTAGTGTCTTCTGTCTCACTCACTTTATTCTTTATACAAACTTTGTCCTGATAATAACTAACACAACAAAAAAAAATCAAATTTGGTGTATTCGTTTTGAAATTTTGAAGCTTACATACATAGGGGCGATCTATTTTTATTTATTTAGATTTTTGAATTTGAATTGAAAACATGAACAAATGAACAACAAGTTGAGCGGATATTTCTTTTTTGGTAACTAAATATTTTAATTACTTCAATAATATTATGTATTTTACCTCCTTTTTATTAATAAGTAATCTTTAAAATTTGACATACTCATGGACGAACGACAATCAAAAATACTAATAAATTGTATTATCTTCTTATTCGCTAGCATTATCACTGCACCCTTATAGCAATCGAGTAGAAGCATCAGCTTGTACGCTTATGAATATAAATGGGCTAGCAAATTAGGGTTCCTTGCAGAATGCACTATTCATACATTAATATTAAAAGCTTACAACATGTTTTATGTCAAAATAATAACCAAGTAATTTAAAAAACTGGCCACATCAATATCCTATCAGTGAATATTATTTTTACTAACTTTTTTATCATATAAAACGAACTTCTACATAGTACTGTCATGGCTTAATTTTGTTTTTTTTTTACAAAAACAATACAGGTCCAAAACAAGGTACTCTACATACCTTACTATGTGGGACTGCGGATCCGATCCCACTTCTGAGTTTTTATAAATCAAATTATACAATGCTCTCCTATTGGTACTCGATATTGTCAAATCACTTTAAATACATTCTTTATAACTACCAAAATATTTCATATTCCAAAACGTCACATTGATCATTTTTTGGCGGGAAATGTTCTGATTGGCCAAAAGAATAAAGAAAAGATAATACACGAACTAATGTTGCTACTAGAAGAAATATTAAATCATTACAATTGCCATACTAAAATAAAGTCATGATAGTACTCACTAAATTTTTTATTTACATTTTTAAGGGTCAATTCATTAGAATATGCTACCTAGATAAAATGTACGTTAACTTTGCATTCTCCTAGCTAACGACGATAATGTAATGATTACCTTCTGATATTTCTCAGAAACTGGAAAAGCTAAAATAGCTTAAAATAAATTCATATGCTTAAATTTATTGCTTCAATTAAAATTTAGATTTTATTCTATTTTCATTTTTAAAATATTTAGGTAACAAAATTCAAACATTCTATTTTATTCCCCAAAACTACAACGACGGGATGTTATTAGTTTAACGTGTGTCTGTATGTCTGTCTATGCTATAATTTGTAAGACTATCAGCTCATTTCCAATTTGAGAGCTACGTGACCGTATTAATATATCGGGGATTTTAATGATGAGAAGGAAGGGAAATATTTTAAATTAGTAACAGGGGTCTTTTAATGGACTCAGGCTCTCTAGGGTTAAACTCACATAAACCTAACCTAACACAAGATGTACTCACGTGACCTTAATCAGATAGCAATGTTAGCACTTACACAACACTGCACTTAATACTTTCACTGACACTATCTAGAGATTACTTCACTCCTTAAGATACCGCGCAAGAGTAAGACCACAGTCAGACTGTCGAAGGTATATAAAGGATCGAGACTGTCAAACCGAAGGAAGTGAGTTCTACCCTACTCCAATGCCATAAATAGCGATGACGATTCGATTATTCGACAATCTTTTACTATTCTCCGACAAATATATTGACAATTATAACAATCTTGTAACCATGGTGACACACTGACAGTGCTTAGACTGAGAGAGATGAAACGCTATCTCTCAATACCTGTATTGACTGCTGTGTTTATATTTTGTTTTATACAAAAAGATAGACTTATACGAGTTAATATTATTGTTACTCTTTCTCCATCTCCTTTAATTAGTCAAAAAATGATCTATATTTTATTATGCAGATTACTCTACTTTAACACAGTGTTTTCTTTCAAACTAAAAGTAAATTTGTATAATGTATTACTCTGAGAAGTCTTAAAACATTTTAATATGTTAGTGAATTATTCATAAGTCTCTCACTTTGTTTTTAAAAAGTTTATAAAGCTAGAAAAGATGTTAAGTTAATGTTATACTTTTGATTGATAATAAGGGCTTTTATATAAGTTATGTTATGCTAGAGGTTGCGAGTTATTTAATTTAATTTATACTCGATCGATCATATCTAGACAGCTAGTTTTAAAACTAACATATATTATAATAACAATGTACTCATATATGAGTACCCTCAATAGGTTTCTTATAATTTAAAATCTCCATTTTTAAAAATGTATTATTAAAAAAATTGTATTAGTTTAACAAAATTTAGTATTGGACATTTAAATAACCTGATTTTTTAAAATTATATTTTCCATCTCGAACTGATAATATCATTGTTTTTCGTGTTTTTCATGCCAAAGTATTAGGAGAAAATAGCTTTTTAATTTTTTGATACAGCCAAAAAAAATAAAAAACCTAGATTTTGGCACCTATTTTTACTGCCTAAAAAAACTAATTTTAAAATAGTTTGCGACATAAATTCTCCATAGAAATCATTAGTATCTATCTAGACAATACTGAACCCTAGTAAAGTTTTAAAATAACTTAGAACAAAAACGTCTTACAATAAGGCCATGTAAACCTTGAGCATAAAATAAGCTTTAAGTTTATTTATGTGGATGACGTCATCCCTACGTAACGGTTTAATCAGACCACATCGAACCTACAGCCATTTTTATATGACACAGTAAAAGTTTAATATAATGCAGTTATTTTTAAATCGCCATTGACTGTGTTTAATGTTTTTATTGTATTAATGCCCTCGCTTTACTGAGGGGAAATTGATTTGAAAAAAAGTCAATTAAGTTTACACAAAATGGAATTTAAATAAGAAGCTGAAGCTTTTTATAATTTCTATATACATTTACAAAACTAAGTAAAAGATAATTAGCATCAGCCACACAACAATACAGTTTGTTAAAATAACACTATGATAGACGATATTAAGGTTTACGAAATAACTTAAATTGACTATTACATATATAGAGCTAGAGTTCGAAAAATAGAAATCTAAAGTTTCATGAAGATTTTTACGATGGCGCTGTTATTTAAAAAATGATTTTAATTTTATATTGACAATATATCTTGTTATGAGTATTATTTCCTATCTGTAAAGAAAGGTTCTATAGTTATGTGATTCACCCTACAATTCACCTATTGCCCTACTAAATGACCTAGTTGGAAACTACATAACGATTGGGCTAATTACACTTCGGCTTCTAATGTCGATTTTGCATTTTGTAAAACTATTAATGATATCATAAGTTACTTTGTATAGATAGCAATAATATAAATTAGAAATAGATTCTAAATGTGAATTGTATATCCAGTTTGAAACTGGATTCTATTTTTTATCCATAATCTAAAGATTTCGGATTAACAGTGGTTATTAATTACAACCCTTAGCTACATCGGCGTCGGAAAATATCCTATCAATAGTTACACACAGTTATTAACTTGGTGTTTGCAGGTACCTTTTATCCGTATGAAACCTTCTTTCCGATAGGAGCCAGTCTGTCAAAATAGTGAAACAAATAGTGTTGTGTTGTTAACTGGCGTGGTGCATGTGACTAGTACAACTATGTTAACTCTGTTCCTTGTTCTCGAGCTCCAGACACTGCTGAACTTTCGTCTAGATTAGATTTGTTGTATGAACGTTACTCCGCAGTATAACTCTTTAGAAAAAAAATTATACTGGATAAGTTGAACCTTTCCAAGGGTTTAATCAAGTAGAATAATTAATGACGTCATTATTCCAGTACGAGTAGATGTCATCTGACGTAGTTATTATTCTGAGAGAAGTTCATTATATCCAGGGTCAAGTTCACAGGCATACTTAATACATCCTTAGAAACCACATTTTGTGAGAAATATTATACCTTAGAATTCAGATAGGATATTAAGCGGTACCTGGGGCTTGCGACACTGATGCAAATTTACGTTGCCCATTTAACAACTAAAGTTAACTGAACGTGATCCTAAATATAGATAGACAAAATTCATTCTATGAAATCACTAGTCAAACTGCTTCTATAATAATTGGAGCTACTAATCAACCAAGCTCACATGATACCTTTCACTAATTACGTTAAAATACTATTCTCCTCTGCCACTGGGAGAGCATCTCGTAAGAGCCGAATAACCCAGCACCCCCTTGGTGGTAGAGGATCTGTTCCCCGACTAGCTTGCGACCACCAGCATGCGAATCCAACCGCCAAGTGTCAGAGACGTCCGTTCCGGTCCTCCTTCTCCAATCTCATTAATTCTGCCGATCTAGTGGACTGTGGCCTCTTTCTCAGGGTCCGCTGAGACCGCATCATTTTTTCTTCACTCCCACTCCCCACTCTATCTTCGAGGATGCAACGCAGCGACAAAACAAGAGAGTATCTCTTGATTTGTTGATATCCATGGGCAATGGTGGCCATTTACCATCAGGTGGACCATCTGCTCGTTTGCATTTCATTCTACCATAAAAAAATGGTAATTATACTGAAGTTGAGTTGCGACTCGTCGACGTCCGTTGTCCACACCCACCGAAGGAAACTTCTATAATATCACATTTTTAGAAAACTTTATCAAAATTCTTAAGCAAGTAAATTTGTATATAAGACACTTATTAAATACGTATTTATGATTGATATATAACTTATATAGTCCCGGCTTTACATGGGTAGTAGAGTTGAAAAGGGTTTAGGCAGCTTTTACCATAGAATCTTCCAAGAGGTTTGACACAACACAAAACACAACCTTCCCCATGAATCATATTGAAAAATCTATTAGTGAAAACCGTATGGAAATCCGTTCAGTAGTTTGAGTTTATCACGGACAGACAGACAGACTATGTGTTTTATACATAAAATATATAGTGATAGTAATATATAGATATTAGATATACACTAAAACTAAAAATGGGTTAAAACCTTCATTTAACTTAAAGTAGTTAGTGGTGTATCTGCTTCTCTCATCTTTGAGTGCATCGATTCACTTGCAAATATTGTCCTGTGACGTCATCACTTGTGACCTGGTTTCCCGTAATTATATGTACGGTGTTAATTTGCAGTAAACCAAACTTGATTAATTTGTCTGTCTGTTCTGTGCACATTAAAATTAAAACTAAATATTTGTGTAAGATATGATACTTATTACTGTACAGTAATACGTAGAAACATTTGTTTCTAATAGTACACCAAGCAGAGCTTGGGGATTGCGACCCGTATGCAAGGTTACTGAGCTCCTTTATGTTAATAAACCTCTCCTATCCGATTTTTAACCGTAATAGATAATAACGTAAGCTCACATGCTTTTCAAGATATAACCAAACAGTAAACTTGTTGAGCAAGTGAGGTATTCTTTTTCTAAAGTGTATCTAAACATCATTAAAAATGACATAATGACGTATTGAGGGTAGAGTATTTTTTCAAAGAAAATCGTACTTATTTACTTAGCTTGTTACCATTAAAAGGATAGTCTAAGAAAACAATTTAAAGCAAAGTAAAAAGTTAGTAAAGAAAAGTTGTTCTAATTAAAAGAATATTGTAGAGTTTCATGATGATCATAAACGATACTTTTTATATTATTTTACTTCGTTAAAAATATTGGCTTTTTTCGATCTCGAGCACACACCTTTGACTTTTTGAGTTATGTGTGTTTTAAGCAGATAAATCCCTTGCTTTAACGGTGAAGGAAAACATCGTGAGGAAACCTGCACTCTTAAGCGTTATCCATGTTCTCAAAGGTGTGTGAAGTCTGCACAACTTGAACTTGGCCAGCGTGGTGCCTTTGGCCTATAACTATGGCCTAATCCCTCCTCATTCTGAGGAGGAGACCCGGCTCAGCAGTGATGATGAAAAATATTGGTAATAATACTTATCTATTTATTTTAAAGAAGAAAAAACGACGAGACCTTCGTTATTTTATACAACCTGAAAGTTTCACTGTGTATATCCATTATAGAGATATAAACGTGGTTTTTGGAAACTACTTGGTCCATTGTCGGACACTTATTACAGTTGCACCCCCTGTCAGACACGTTAGTGAGACAAAGTTATTATTATTAACCAATTATAATTATACTTAGTCATAAAAAGTTTAATTTTATGTATGTCGGAAGGGTAAGTTAGCATTGATTTAGATTAGTGCTAGGTTAGCCTTGTGTTAGGTTAGCTTTGTGTTGAGTTAGCTAACCCTAAATTCGAACAGAGAACCTATGCAGTGGAGTGTTCACATATGTGGCAAGAACGTCCTTAAACCTTCCCGCTTGGTTACAAATCCAAGGCACTGCTTGGGTTCCCATCATAATAGTAAGAGATCGTAATGTTTAGTTATTTCCTGACCGTATTACGGGTAACTTTCAAGATAGGCCACCCATTGTGCACAGACGATGCTTATAAAATATTGTATATTCTCTACAATTATTACTTCATTCTAATTTATCCGTATGTGTTATGAGGAACTATCAAAAAACGATTTCTCAGTAATTAGATAGTCTGATGGTTCTTGTCAGACTAATGTAATTATCGTCGCGGGATCTTGCTCAATTACATAAATAACACAGGGATTAGGAAAAATTATCAAAAAAGTTTTACCATCATTGGCCTGTATAATTTAAAGTGTAGTCTCGTTAAAAATGTTAAAATATTAAAGTAATTGATGTATTCATTCAAAAATATGTTAATGAGAGTACACACATTATATCTTCATTACATTTTATCCCGCTTCGTAATCACCGCTTCGAGTGACCTATATTCAGTGGAACGTAGGGTGTGTTCCACTAGTGCATATCCCGGCTTATTCTAACCTACAACATTTATGTTCTTAGCTGTTTGTATGTGATAGGAATCAAAAGTTACTAAAAGAACTTATCTCTCTGATCTCTTTACTCGTTGTGTCATAGAAAAATGCAAAATTATGACATTATACCCTACAAAAATGGGGTCCTGTTTTAACTCTTTGGGTACGGAACCCTAAAAGCAGTGATGACCTAGTTGTTAAGACTTGAATGTCTTACTCAGGTGGTCCAAGTTCAATACTGGGCACACACCTCTGACTTTTCTAATTTATGTGGTGAAGGAATACATCGCGACGAAACCTGCACTTCTGAGAGTTTCCTAAAAGTTCTCAAAGATGTGTGAAGTCTGCCAACCCTCCTCATTCTGAGGAGGAGACCCGGCTCAGCAGTGGGCCTTTAACGGGTTGTGGATACCTACCAAAATTAAAAAATAGTACAAAAAAATGTCTTTGATATAGTTTTTAGTCAATGACAAAATATAATTCATAATATTGAATTTTTTTGGTAATTTATGTCAACGACTTCGTTACAAGATGTTGATGCCAAACGCAAAATCTAAGCACCATTAAGACGGAGTATCTTTTTTTTACCTAGAAACCTGGCAAAAGCTGCAATCAACCTACCACACAATCCATGACCACGATCACTTCGCCAGGAATGTGTGACTAAGAAATAGAAGAATCAGTCTTTGGAGAGTTCCGGGAAAGTTACGGGAAATTAAAATGCGTCGAAAAGGGTATTTCAAAGAAAATCATCTAAATATAGAAGAAATAGACTGTTGATTAAATTGACAACCTTCTTTTTCGAAATCATTTTACATAAATAATGTTTCTTTCCAACTATAAAGCTTAATGCATTTACAATGTTAGAAAAATTCATTACATACACTCAAGTGAAAAACTTTCAATTTTATACTTTAAAAGTTGTAGAGTGGAGAGTTATGAATATTTTATGAAGTAATAGTTAAAAATGTGTCAATTTTCTTTTAGGTCTGTAGAGTCTGGATTTTTCTTATAAGAGAAAAATTATGTTTTAGTTTTTCATATTAATAAAAAAAAGAAAGACTAGACTACAGGTTAGTCAAGAATATGGTAACCTAATCATTGTACTATTCTATAATATGTAAAATTAGTTTCTCTAAATATATAAAACTATTCAAATTGCCAAAAAAAATTGACAATTTGAACTTGAAAGTCGGAATTGTAATTTTTTTCATTGGATTATTAAGCCAAATCGATTATAGATTTTAAAAAACTGTAAGTTTTTTTGGTCTTTGGAACTTTATTCTAAATGTGACGAAGAAGCTACTTAATTGAACTATTATTACACCGGCACATTAAAAAAAAGTGGAAAGTGCATTTGACTGGACCGACCTTAGGGTAGGTATTTCGACTCACTGAATCCGAATTCGAGGTCAGTTTGACCTACCCTCTAAATATCGAGAAAACTTTAAAAGTTATTGATATAATTTTTTTTTTTGAACTAAACAAACCATGATTTTAATGTTTTTTGATCCGCTGAATACTAATACAAAGTTTATTTAGACCATAAGCTATTTTAAATGTAAGAAAATTGCACAAAACTCTTGAAAATTACGAAAAAATGCAGTTTCTATTTATTTTAATTATAATTGATTGACTAAACACGATTTGATGCAATGAAGAAATGCCAATCAATTCGAAACCTGCAAAAAAAAAGATATATAGTAACATTGAGGATAACGATTTTCACGAATTCTAAAATTTTCTTGGTTTGTATCGAACTCTTTTATTTGATGGAGTAGTGCTAGGTTATCTAGAAGCACGTGAGTAATGAACTTTATCATTTTAAAATTTAGTAGCGAGGTTCAGCAGTGAAGGTGAAAGTTTTCAGTTATACCCCAGGCACTACTCAGCTTCCATCTAAATTGCATGTTAATATTGTCGTTTGAGTGTATCTGCGCAGAATTTTAATACACAAGAATGTGTAACATTTAAATATAAATTAAGTCCTTAAGATTGTACCAAACGATATTAACAACCCAAATGTTAGTATAGGCTCAGTTTAAATATCCATATGTAATTTCAAGATACCCACGGAGCAAGTTCGAAGTCAAATACAATACAATACCTTCTTGATAACGTTCTCAACTTTGATTACTTATTATTATCGGTTCTTTGGTTTGAATAAAGTTAAATTTATATAAAGTCTATATCTAGGAACTTTTGCGTGCCTTTTTATCATAATTTAATTTTGTGGAAAGTTCCGAGATTGCTATGGTGGAGGAATACAAAATTATGGATTAAGATATTTTGTCTAACTTCATTTAGGAATGTCGGTTCATCAACACGACGCTGAACTCAAAATATATAATAACAGATTTAGTTTTTAAAATACTTTAAATATACCAAAGAAGTTACTCAATCTGTCTGTCTACATATCTAATTCTACTAAGAGCTTAGAAATCATATAATTCTAGAGGGTAAAAACAGATATTTTACGTTGCGATACTTGAAAGGAAATTTAAATGCTGAGTAGTTTGGTAAAGTAAAATTCAAAATATTTTCTGTCCATTCAAGACTTCTTTTGTCCTTTTGAAATATCAAAAAATATTCAATTTGCTAATTTTTGCTAGTAAAGCATTAAGAATGACTTTTCGCTTGTCGCCATATATGTATTTAAAGGTCTTTTTTAATCAAAAAATCTATTACTATTGATAGAGTTAGACCTAAATCAAAGACTGGCAGAAATCAGAGGCAAACAAATGAATTGGTCCAACCGTTAACTGTTCGGGACACGACGTCTGCGACATTGAACCCCTTGATAAATTACTTCGACTTTACCCGGGTAACCTCTTATATAAGAAACCACACGTATAACACTTTCAATGTAAAATTACTTTCTCTTACAGTCTCTATATCGATGTTCACTCAATATAATTCTAACAGAAAGACTTCAAAAGATTAAAAACTTGATAACACACGCATAGATAGCTTGTGATGTTTTGTGAGCCTCTATCCTGTCAGAAATGATTTGCTTATAGTAAGATAAGTGGCTATTTGATAAATTGTAGTGCAGTAGCTGGAGGATTTAATAATCTCTAGAACTCTTACTAAACAGAACAGAACATTTACAGAGTTTTTAGGTATCCAAGTTAGTAAAACGGCCTCATTATCTTACACCTCGGTCTCTATCTTTAAGCACTGCTCAGACTCCTGGTTAGGTTGCTAGATATAGTAGTAATCTGTATTGCACATATTTAACACAGACAAATAGTAAAGAAAGAATTTCTTACTAGACAATTTCCTGATTTTGCAACAACTCCCTCTGATTTTAACGTAGAAAATATTTTTGTTTATAACTTATAGATAAAAAAATGTTAGTGTTTATTTGAACTGCTTCGAAAACAACGTTTGCCGTGTCAGCTTGTATAATAAAATAAGGTTACCATAATATTGTGACTCATGTTTATAAGTCTACATTTGTGTAATACCGCCAAAACTTTTCTGCTCAAGAAAGCATGTTATAAGATGAAGATTTTCATAAATCCTTGCTTGCCTGAGGTGTTTACTCCATGCTCATGTATTATGTCCAAGTTATTACGTAAAAATAACTTATGCATCAACACGGAAATAATATTTGAATGCTTTAATTAATATACCTATCATGTAATTGGTGACTCGAAAATAATTATTTATGACACCTAGGAAAACTATTCATCCTGTTGTAACGAAGCAAAATAATAAAGAATGTTTTCTTAATGGTAATTAATATTTTTATATAATTTGTTTGTATATGAGAGAACAATATTTTGAATAAAATATTGTATTTTAAATGTTTAACAGTTTCTAAGATCGTATCGGAATCCCAGAAAGTTTCAGAGTTCTAAATGAGTACGAAAAACCAAAACTAAAAATGTCTTTAACGTATATAAAATATGTTTAGAGTTTGCTTCAATAGTTTTTAAAACAACAACTAAAACGTTACAAGCCCATATTCATTAAAACTTTAAGCTTTTGAATGTGAAGTAACCAAAAGTCTAGAATAGAATCAGGTCAAGTAACATAAGCGTAATATAATCTAACTTGTTGAACCCAAGTTTCAACATGCAGAGCAAGTTGGTTGAGCACGCTCTCAAGATCCTGAAATTCATATTTTATGCCTTTAGATATTTACTTAACCAATCTCTGTTATGAAATGTAATATGGCTGTGAACATTGTAATTATTCTTATATAATTAAAATAATATTCAGTTGAGTTTGAATATATGATTTCATTTTGTAAATTCACATGTGTAAAACCAAATTAGACATATAAACATGGCCTCCAGGTCAATTTAAAAGTTAAAATGTATATATTTATTTCAGCCTAATATTAGCTACAAATAATATTAGTGATCTAGACATTTCGTTAGTATATAGTAATAATAATAATTATTATTGTAGACCCTAAATAAAATGTCTGAAAAATGGAGGCAAAATATTACTTAACTAATCTCTGTTATACAATACTAGTTGACTCGCGCAACTTCGTCCGCGTGTAGCTCCGCTCCTATTGTTCTTACCGTAATGATATATAATATACACTATACAGCCTTCCTCGATAAATGGGCTATCTAAAACTGAAAGAATTTTTCAAATCGGACTAGTAGATCCTGAGATTAGCGCGTTCAAGCAAACAAACAAACAACCTCTTCAGCTTTATATATTAGTATAAGATATAATATGGCTATTAATCTAGTAATTATTCTTATATAATTAAAATAACATCAGGTTGCGTTTTAATATATGATTTCCTTTTGTTAATTCACATATTAGGTGGTTTAAGAAAATTAGTCTTATAAAATATATTAATTATTGTAGAACTATGAAATAAAATAGCGGCAAGTCGTGTTTTGTACTGTATTGAGTGTCCATCAATAAATCTAAAATGGCGTCAATATTTCCTGTCGAAGGAGGCATGAATGTACTGTAACATCGAATCTTCCGGACATGTGATCTTAAGGCAATAAGTAAATTAATGTAGATTTGGCAGTCAGTCTCAAAATTCATATTGATTATAGGCCGAAATTAATAATCAATCTCCGATCAAGAAAATAGATTCAATATTCAAATTTGTCTATTGAAAATTTAAATTTGGAATGCATTTTCTATTTGTTATTATCTATATGAGAGTAATACTGCACAGTAACACGTAAAATATGAGAATAATATACCAATTGACCAGGCGAGCTCCGTTTGACAACTGACAACAAATATATCGGAACAATGGTTATATATTGTCTTATTATAAATTGTTACATGAGTATAATTGAAATAAAATAGAAGTAATCGCGAATAACGGTGTGGCTAACTATTATGTGTATAACGTCAAGTTACCCTTACTTAGATTTGCTTTCAATGTTAATACATAACATGACTCTGAAATTATTGTTTCTAAGAAATGTGTACCTAATACAATAAACATAAAACTTTTATTTTTATTTTTAGCATTTCTTTAGTTAGCAGGTAGACGAAGGTTGACAACTGAGCCTTGAATCCTTTTTCATCTAAGATCCATCTAAGGTTAATCTGCACTGACGTGAGCAGACATATTCAATTGTTCTGATTTGTTGGTTTTTGTGATAAAAATCCTTTACCTTAGTTAAAATAAAAGGAATCTGGAAAAACCAAAAGAAATCACAACTTCTATATTCTAAACTACAGTAGGGCAGTACCTTTCAAATAAACGAATGAATATATTAGAAAGTATGAATACTAAGACTAAATCCACTTATGGTTTAATTACGACTGAAACGAAATTTTTTTAAATAAATTATATTTCTTTTGATAAAAAATAACAATGATCTTTTTCCTTGTGTTATTAATTGCAATGAATTTGTTTTCAGTTTTTAGTAATGGTGGTGATATATTTTTGTTAGTATATATTCAAAGTAGTTCAACAAAATCCAGACAAAAATATTAAGGGTATTGGAGCTATACTGCGCAGTAACACTCAAAGAACATTGACAACGATTACTAAAGTGATAAAGTACATTACTCACGTGCTCCTCGATAACGAAGGCCTAACACCACGCCACCAAACAACACTGCACTATTATATTATAGTCTCAATACTTTAATATGTACTGCGCGACACCACTTGAGAAACTGGCTCAATCCTATAGGAACGAAAGTTATACTCGTATTGTCGGCTCGAAATGAGATAAAATGAACTACCCGCGAATACTAATTTATAAACGGTGTTGCTAACAAAAAGTACCGTTATCGTACTTAGATTTTAATAAACTACTTAGTTCTTTATGTTCGATCTATAAAAACTATCAGGATAACCCTAGGGTCGATAATATTGGAGTAATTCGTCAGGGAGTTCAATGTCAGCGTCGCGTGTCTTTAGCTACTTACCAGTTGGCTAATTCATTTGTATGATTCGACCTCAAAGAGTCCATATGTCAACTTTAATATAAGGTCACTAAATATAATTTAGAAAGGATATAGAGAACTAATTAAAATATATTTTTTCATCTTATTAATATGAGGGCTGGTCGATCAGCTCTCGTTTCGCTGAGGTGTATTAAATCACTCATTTATATCATTAATACTCTACCCGCAATTATGAATCATATATCTCTCATCCTTAAGGCAACGTTCGTAAGACGATTTCGTTCGACCATTTTTTCTCTACTTTGAAAATCTGACTACCACAAAAAACTATTAGGACATCCACAAATAATGCAGTTTTCTATTGGTAAAGAATTTTCAAAATTGGTTCAGTTGATCCAGAGATTACCCCCCACAACCTCACAAACTTTACCTCTTTATAATATTACTAGCTGACCCGACAGCCGTTGTTCTGTCTTAACTATGAATATTGAATTCTAATTGGCTGTCTAAAGCTTACATTACAAAAGTTAATATGTTTTTGTTTTTTTAAATTTTCTTATTTCCCGCCCAACTTTTTTAATTTTTTCTTCCATAAGAACCTTCTCCTGACAATAACAAACACAACAAAAAAAGAATTAGCGAAATCGGTCCAGTCGTTTAGGCGTGATGCCGTGACCAAGATTCATTTTTATATATAAGAAAGAAGATAGTTTAGATAAAGATGGATATCCGCTAGATTATAAGAAAAGTAGATCCGTTTATAATTTAAAAACTCTTGTATAAATACAAAAATAAATTATATTTTATTAAAAGAACAATATTTGAATTTCAACTCACAAATTAAAGAGAATTGTAGCACAAAAATATTACGACCGGCAAAAAATCCTTCTTTAAAAATTCCTAAATACAATAATAATTATGGAAAACAGGCTTTGTCCTATGTCATTCCCAACCTTATTAATAATCTCCCAAAAAATAATCAAAAAAACTTAAATGATAAGAACTATAAAAACATTAAAGCTTATTTTCTGGAACATTCTATAAAAATAGTACACAAAGACGATTGGCAAGCATTCCAGCGTCGAGTATGATGCGAGCGACCTACCTTGTTCATAATTATATTTTCGTTCTTAAAATTTTGTAAGTACCCACTTTTGTATTTGTAAAATGTAAATATTAAGTTATTGTTAGTGAATCAGCGGTGCACGGGAAAACCAATTCCAGGTTTATGTTGCGCCGTTTTTGAAAGCATCCTTATGTAATTCTTTTGTTAATATAAATAAAAATAAAAAATGTCAATTTAATGGGTAAAAACATCAAGAAAATTCAAAGTATTTCGTTCTCTGGTCATTCTAACCTTTAATATATGTATATAGATATCTGCCCCTGGCTTTCGTCTTTATGTTTATGACTAAAACAATCAAGAGTTCGTGTCATCTAAAAGCCAATATTAAGTTATCGGAATTTCCACACAATAAGCCTACTTTCCATGGAATCGTCTCAAGTCATCTATTTTTTTTGCTCTTTTTTAAAAATTAAAATTCAATCTACAAAATCAATTTAATAGGTAACAAGATTAAAGATGCAGATTAAAAAAAATAAAAGTTTTAAGAAACCAAAAATTGTTTGGTAAAACTCTGAAATATATCTGATCGATGAAAAAAGATGAATGATGTATGAACCGGTAAAAAAGCAAATTTTTTTTCATACGGAATATAACTTTATACAAAAAAGTTTTAGTAAAGATTGTTATCGCACAGATTTTCATTATTCCCTTATTAACTTTTCAACGTTTATTCATTATCTCGGGGAAGACATTTCCATTTAATTGTTTACTTTGTAAAGTTACAGCAAATAGTTTATCTTATGGCTTGCTATGAAGTTGTTTACACAGGCTGAGGGTGCGCAAAATAGAGGTTTTTTCATAATAATCAAATTTCTCCAAAATTGTTATTAATCGTTGCAAATCAATGCAATTACAAAAATAAAAGTTGTTGGTTTGTCTTTTTTTCATTTTAACTAATGTACTTTGGCTTCTAACACCATATTCTCCTTTTATCCGTAATTTAATAATAATAATTTTATCTATATGGCTGCTATACTTCACAGTAACACGTAAAAGTTCCTTAACTGGCGCAAATATATCGTAACAGAGGTTATATATTATCTTGTTATAAATTGTTACGTTGGTATAATTGTTAATAAACAGTGTTGCTAAATCTATAATAATAATTTTATTTAGATTTAATATATGTGTATATATAGTGTAGTCGTACGTGTTTTGTTGTCGAATAGCTGAATATTAGATGACGAATGACGATGAAGTTTTAAAGAAGAAAAAATGACGCAGTTTAATCGAAGACGTAAAAAGGTAAAGACGATTTACAATATTATTTTAAGTATATTATTTTATTTTTCTACAAATATTTATAAACGAAAAACTTAAATAACTTTTAAGCAATTTGTAATAATTAATACAATTTTCAATTGTGGATATGATAACAGTGTGAGAGTATCTTTGAAGGTAATTTCACCAAAAATAATTTTGACGCTTCTAAAATAAACCATCGCTACCTAACCTTTAACAAATTAAATCTGACACAAATAATGATTAAGTTAAAAAATCGTACGATTCACAAAGCCCTATCTCTATCTTGTAATGACAAAATAAATCAAGCGAGGGAAAGTGGCAGGCAATCCAGTGCTCGAGGCAATGTCAGGTTGTCCGCAACCAATATACGAAGATCCCCAGTATTAGTGGTATTTCTTTGGGAAATAAGTGTGCTGTTAGATATAAATGAAATTTATTAAATGTTACTTAATCATATTGATTTTGTCTTTCATTTAATTTCATCATAGCTTAAAGAATTTTCAAAATAAGTTTAATAGTTTCAGATTACCTCGAACATCAGGATTTATAAATTTTAATAAAAAATATTATTACAAATATATTGAAAAGGAAATTAAGAGTTAAGTTTTTTTAAGTTGTTTCTTACATTAATTATAGTTAAATTTAAAACTACTTAATTTAAATTCAAAATTTGTAGTTTGTCCAGTGACAAAATCAAATAAGTTTGACAAATTCTTTAAAAAAAATATTTTGGTAGTTTCTGTTCATATGTCCTGATCACCGAAAATTCAATCTATCATTGTCTGATTCTATGTTTGTACGTGCATTACTTTATCACAGTTATATTGCTAAAAGTCTAATTTAATATAGTCTTTGTTTAATTGAATTCACGAAAAAAATTATGTCATTAAAAATATTTTAGCCGAGCGAAGCTAGGGGGGATCGACTAGTCAATATAATATTAACAAGGTTTCAGAAAGCATAAAGTTGTAGTGGATAAAAACATGTCCCATAAATCAAGTAGAGCAATCCTGGAAGGGACAAGTCAGTTTATGTTCAGTTTTAAGAAGATCCCTATGTGTAACTCGGGATACTTTTATAGGTAAGGTTACGCTTCGATGTTATACTTTTTAGAAGCTTATACTAGCTGACTATATTACAAACAAACTAACAAACAATGACTTCAGTGACTAACAAATGATGTTTCGAGATTTGATCATTAGGATTCGTTCTGACTAAAATCTAACTGTTTGACTTCATCATCAGACCATTCGAGTGTCAGTCACTGAGTTTGTTAAGAAGGCTGTAAACGCGTTTAGCAATTTGTTTAACGGTTTGCGGTCATGTTTGACGTGTTTGTCAAGCAAACTACTTGTTTGGCCATTTGTTTGAAGATTTTGATTGACAGCATACTTGTCATATATGTTTGAAGGCCATATTTGTCAAACAAAGCCATTTTGATATTGATTGAAATCTTAAATCTTCAAAATCAGCATCACTTGCTAAAAATCTTAGAGTTATCAATAAATAGCCTTTGAGATGCTGGAATAGATTTTCGCACGATTGTATCTCTTTTTCTTATTACAGGACCAACTAACACTAGTAACTCGTTGAAGGTTTTATTGTTAATTTTAAGAAAGTTATGGTAGTTGTCTGGGCTTGTACGCAATATTTTATTCGTTATTGTAATGAATAAATTTATCTCTTAGTTTTAACCATTCTCGTGTCTAACGTCTTCTTTTTTTATACACATTGCCAAAGTCAATGCAAAAAATTCTTTGTCAACGTTACTCATCTGAGCGTCTAAGCGTCATTTCACGGTGAAAACTGCTTTGAAAGTTAAGTCTTATTTGACAAACTTGATGGTATGTGTGCGCTGATGTTTAATGAAAACATACAAACAAAATGTAAAGTTTGACAAATATGTTTGAACGTTTTCAGGGCGCTTTAAAGATTGATTTTAGAATGTATTTAAAAGCATACTTTAAATTTTCATATAATTCTTTTACTAAAATATTTGAATATAATAATAATTAATCTCTTCTTACTTTATATATTTTATATCATCAAATAATTACAGAGAAGCTTTCTTATTGATTTATTTTAAAATTATTCCCATTAGAACTACAATTTATAAACTCTGTCCCGATCAATTAAATGCAGTTTGAAAATTATTTCATATAGTGGATATTCTGTGGATTGTTTGACTTGTTGAATTAATTACTATATATATTAGCTAGCAATACGAGAGAATCTGTTGATCTGATACTCAAACGTTATCTAATAGCGTAAGTATAAAATCAATCAAGCTCACAAACTAACAAAGACTGTCTTAAAAGACATCATTTATATTTGGTGGTAAAAAAAGATGAAAACTATTATATCTTGTCACGTAGTAGAGTAGTAACGTAACAAATCGAGAGTGGCGGCAGGATCAAAGGCGGTAGTTTTTTATCCCCGTCTTTCTTGTGCCGTTAAGTTCCCTTACTCCGCATTCCTGAAAGCTTACACTTGAACAAGGATATATTGGCATGTTTCTTTATAAAACTCTATATGGGCTGTCGTATTTGTTACTAAAATACTTCTGAGAAATAATCTACTCCATTGTATAAAGATATATAACCAGAACGTTCAACATTCATATTACAACCGTTTTTCGTCTGTCCCGTTATCCATCTGTCTGTAAAGACTCTTTTTTTTTGGAACGAATGGAGGTATCAAGTTGAAATTAATATCAAATACTTAAGTCTTTTGTCCCTTGGAGCTACAAAAAAATAAAATTTCTAAATCAACGTAATTAAAAGGTACAACCATTTCTACCGCATATATTAATTTTTTATTCTTAGTAGAGAAAACAAAATTCCCTATACCAGTGACTTAGAAATTTTAAAATGAAGTAAAGCCTTAAAACACTATTAGATGAAAAAATCCGAAAAGTGGGAACAAAATATTTTTTTAATGTTTAGGTCCTGACCCGGTATCTCGGAAAGTCTTTTTAGCTTTAAAAAAAATCAAGCTTGAAGTAAACGTAATCCAAGGGGACAAACGTCTAGTCTACACTGCGTGTATTGATATTTTGATCCTCATATACGAATCAAAATTCCCAAAGTGTTTCCCGTTGACCTGGAATCATGAATACAAAGTAAGGACTTAAAGCAATTGCATAAAGAAAAATCTTAAAACTGGTAATTTTTAGTTACATCTACGAAAAAATTCTGAGAATTTCTACACATTTAATTTAATTTATGCTTTATTACTTAAGCAACGTATTTCCTTTGGTAGAACTAGAGTTATGTATTTGATATAGAATATCTGTTTAGGTGACCAAGTTCTACCTAACATAATATTTCTAAAAAGGTCACATTATATTACTGAATATAAAATATATAAAGGAAGAACGCTGAATATGATGCGGGTTTGGCAAATTTCATATGTCCAAAAGATTTCCGTTCGTCGTAGAGCTATTGTAGAGCTCAGGTTTACCACTGACTTACTTCGATATAAGTAGGTCGTGGCCTCTTTTAAATATATTTGCTTATATATTATATACTGTGACATTGCCTTGTTATATAGCGAATATATTCTTTGAAATTTTTCTTTGTTAACTGACTAAGTTTAAGTTCTTTTTAACACTACTTAAGAAATCCTCTTGTATGTAAATATTTGTTTTAATTTTGAGATCCTTTTAAAATCCTTTGGAGACGCGGGTCTCGCAAGGACGCAATTTAACAAGTGTAAAAACATTCAATTTTCTATTTATTTTTTCCACATCTTCTATTTAAATATAATAATATTCACGTGTTAAAATAAATCCAATTTTTTTCTCTCTTATAAAGAGGTCTCAATTATGAAAATGAAAATTTTTTCAAGAAATATAGGTTTCTTCATGGATTTAGATGTTACGTATAAACTAGCAAAAACCTAACCTGCATATATAGGAAATAAATTTTAAAGTTTTCCAAAATACAAGATTATCTAAATAAAAATAGAACCTGGAAATTAAAACTGTTTTATTACTTTCATTCCTATGGGAGTAAAACAATTTTAAAAGGTAAAATAAAACATTGCATTATATATCTTTCAGAGATATTAATAGGCTATGAAGATAAATAATACTTTAAAATGAGTCCCATCATAAAATTTAATACGAACAAGACTTTCGAAGTCGATTAAGAGTGGGATTGTAAAATAAAATCGGCCATTACGCAGAAGTTTCAACGATTTGTTACCTTAAGCCGGGTAACCCTCTAGTTGGGGTAATCTCAGTAAATACTGGATACTCAGACCATAAAATAGAGATGCTAACAAAGTAGAATATTAACCAGATACATTTTTGACAGTTATTTTTACACAAAACATCAATTACATTTAGCAACAGCTTTAAAAAAATCGGTATAGTTTAGTGCTGTACATGTAATTTTATATTTTACTGGAAATCCACTTATACTTATAGAAAACCAAAAAAATCCCTTAAAAGTTCAAGTATGTTTTATCAATTTACAATTTAAGTCAAAACAAGTTGATAAAAATATTGTATTATTTATTAACAGGAATTATGCATTTTTCAGAGACTTCTTACTTTCATTGACTTGAAAGTAAGAAGTCTCTGAAAAGTATATTTGTCAATATCTATTAGTCAAAAATTATGTCAATCCGTCACTCTATAATATAGTGAAAGAAAGACAAACCAAAAGAGAAAGTTTTGCATTTGTTATAATAATTATGAAAGAAATACATTAAAACTAAAATCACTTCACAAAAAATGAAAAAGAAGTGGTAATAAGAGAGAATATTAAGTTGGATCACAAGTAAGAGTTTTGTCAATAAATTTAGTAGTAGGTAGATGCCACTTCCATTCCTTTTCTTAGATTTTTTTAATAGAAAGAAATATTAAATTTACAAACTACTAATATTGTTAAAAAAATTAATAATATTATCAAGAGAATTGAAAGTGAAATTCTCAGAAAGTCGTGAATTGATCTACCCTCTTTAAGAATCCTGTTCTTAGGAGTCTAGGGTGTTTATCAGATAAAACTGGGTGAAGGGTTAATTTAGACGAGTTGGGGTGTAATTAATATTGATTACCTATTGATATAGTTGAGTGGATTGGATTTATGTGTGGATTTACCCTTTTTGGTAGGGCTTACTTTGTTTGAAGTGAATTAATATAGTTTTAGTGGTTTTCTTCGGAAGCTTACTTCCTTAGAAGGGTGAAGACTAGTATGCATAGCTTTAAAGAGTTAATATTAATAATAAATAAACGATAACGAGTACAAAGTAAAACATTTATAATGTTCTACCAGTATACCACATATAGCGTTTGAATTAAATATGGATAATTTCAACCACTAATGCGAATTATTAAATATACAATTTCATATAAAATTATACTATTGTATATTTAAAATGAGTATATAGTTGAGAACGTGCTTACTCTAATATATTGAAATAATTCTTATATATAAAAAAATAATAGTCCAAAAAAACTAAAAAATACGCTTTTATAGAAAATCCAACTAAAAAATGGAACATAAAATTTAATAAATTTGAATTAAAAATAGTGCAAGAAAAAATGATTTTATTGTAAAAAAAGCGTGAGGTGCTTTTCAGGATATTATAATAATAACCCTTCTATACATATATGTGTTTATAAAATATTTATAACTATTGATAACATGATGTTTTGAGACGATATAAAAAATTTGACAACAAAAACGGGACGGACACTAAGTTAAATTTTGAAATTTTGTATATGTTTATTATAAGATATCGAACCTTTTTCGTTCGTCCTGAAAGATATCTTAACTAGAGTGATGTCGTTGAATAGGTGATAAAAAACGCTATTCAACGATATATAAACAAGCGAAATCGGATAAACTAATATTACTATTGTCTACTAAAAACTTGATTTTTGAACCAAATTTTGTTAAAATTTAACAATTTTACTGAAATTTCGATAAATTTTACTATAAAACGGGGGTGAAAACTACTTTAGAATATAGGGAGATGATTTACGTATAAGATAGGGAAAGTATAAAACATAAATATAAAGTGTTTTGACGCAGACACTCCGGGTCTCCGGAAAACTAAAAATCGCTAATCCTAATTATCCTAGTAAGGATAACGGATCAAACTGGTTCTGAATATTTGTGGGCGTCCAGGAAGGTTTAAACGTTGAAAAATGCTCAAATGATTTTGATAACACTTTTACCTATTGTTTAATTTATTACCTTATTGAAGCGAGAACATTTCAGTTAGTAAGTTTTATAATAATGAGATAACCAGTAATTTTTGTATGATTTTATAGGATTTTTATTTAAACATTGTGACGTGTTTAATATTGTTCAAATGAGTTGCCCTTTTTTTAAATATTTTTTGTTCCTCTCAGTTGGTCGCAGATAGAGAATGAATAATCTATGTTTTATATGCCTGAAAACGCCAAAAGGATAATCACTTTTAAAAATAATGTGATACAGATACTGTCCTAATTAATACCAATAGCATTCAAATACACTCCTAATAGAGACAGTAATATAAAAATATGTATATTTAACATTGAAAAAATTCCGTTCATCATACAATAAACCAAACACGACGTGTGTATTATACTAGATGACCTTTCCAAGTACCTTTTGTTAACGAACTAAACCACAATATAATGGAACCATCAAACGATAATGATCCTTATGAACTTGTGAATAGAGGTAGATATATAATAGGTTAGGCCGATTTTTAAAAAGGAGAAAAAGGGATACGATCCGATGGACCTTTTTAGTTGAGGGCTCTTCAGTTCATAGTAACGAGTGTCGTGCGAGCTTAGGCTTTGTTGACAGGTTAATGACATAGACTTTTGTGCTCATGTTTGGAAATTATAGTAGTTTTACCAAGAAACTGCTAACATTAAGAAAGTATACATAATTTAACGAGTATTCAGCTTAGAAAGCAAGACATAGTAAGCATTAATTTTTTGTTATCCATAATTTATTTTTTTTAAGCTTTTAAACTTCAAAACACTTCTTTACAATGAATTATTTGATCTACTTCCTCAGCTTATTATTCTAATCCAAACTACACAATGAAGATAAAGTATATATAAAAAAGCATAAAACTGTTTTTAATATTAAGTTAGTCGGAAATGTAGCTATACTAAATAATATCTGTGAATAGATTGAGTTTCTATAAATAATTAAGTTTCAGATCTTACATCATGATAAGACAAAATTAGTCCATGAAAAGCCTGTAAGAGAAATATAAATATGATTTAACAAGTAAAACGATCAAAAATGATTATAGATAATAGAGTAATTTTCTAAACCGTTTTTGTTGGATTCCTAATCTATCTTCTCTCTATGTATATAAAAAAATGAATCCCTATTCCCCTCATGATTTCTCTAAATATTTTTGTTGTGTTTGCTTTTGTCGGAAGAAGATTTTTTGTACGAAAAAATTAAGACATTTGATCGGAGAATTAGAAAATTTAAGAAAACTTAACGACCTTATTGATTTTTTTAATGTAACGTTTAAGGAATTTGACATAACTATCAGTCTTCCGACCAATATTCATAGTTAAGACATGCCACCTTTATAGGGTCAGCTAGACTTTTAATACTATTATAATCGGACCAATTCTTTTTTATAAAGAGATGTGGATAATCAATGTCCCTAAAAACATTTAGAAAAAAACTTTTATTAGAGTTCTTATAAAAGCAATTTTCTTATTCCGCTTCCCCACAATATACAACATATAATTACTCATATAATTGTGTCGCCCGACTGGCGCCAGTTGTAAAGATTATCGATCATGCCCGGAATTACCTTGTCCTTCCAACTTTATATTTGAGGCGAGTGGAATAGGAAAGAAACGTGTTAACTGAAACTTGCTTATATTGTACACTTTCAATGAAATGTGAACATTTTATCAGTAACCTAGAAAGCTTTTATTATTTTTTAAAATCACATTGAAAAAGTTTGCTATTATTCCGTATAATACCATACTATTAATAGTTGCTAGTTTAAAAGATAACTAACACATTTATTTATTTAAAATTAAAAAGAGGGTGAGAAAGTCTTGAAAATAATTATTTTATTTTGTACTATATTAATAAAGCTGAATCATCTGTTCGTATGAATCAAATTTCAAGAAAAGGTTTGTATAAAAAAACCTTACGGGTGAGTTTTTTAAATCCATGGTGAGTGAGAGAGTGAGTTATAGTATAATGAATAAACGCGAAGGGTCTGAGTCTGCGAGTGAGCAGGTGGGCAAGAAAGTTAGCGAATGAGTGAGTATGGAGGAAATGAGCAAAATAATTTTACTTCTCGAACATGTTAAAAACAAGGATATAATTTGGAAATTGAACAGGATAGTTAGACTTCAAAATGTATTATTAAACTATATCTTACTGTCTGTACTGTAATATGAATTATAAACTTAGAAAGAATATTGATTATATGTTAGCTTGTGTTTTTTACCCTGAAGGCTACAGTATGGACGGTAAATAGCCTCTTTGTTGAGAAGTTTTTATACGACCGCGACGATGTTAGCCTAGCCATCTTTGTTAATAGGAAATGCGTATGGTTAGCTCTGATGGGACTTCCGTGTCTAGGAAACTAACAAAGAAGTCTCTTTCCCACTTTTATGTATATGCTGGTCGATAATATTATGGATAAGTTAATTTAGTAAAACCGTTTTGTTAGTGCCGTATAAAGGTAACCATTGTAAATTAACTTTGTAGGAAATTCCTTTTTCCATTCATTCCTAAATCACTGTAATAAGCATTACTTGGTAATAGAAAAACTATAAAGTTCAAAATCAAATTCCTGAAGAAATTAACCTACAAAATAAAATACCTCCCCCGAAAACAAGCAAGCCATTTTAGTATTTTATTATTACTATCCTGTAAAACGAATTTAACGAACGCTATAAACTGAGAGCACATTAAGCTCAGTTAGCGGACTATGGGGCAATCTGCTGGCTAATTTGATAGGTACAGACAAACGAGCGGATATTACATTGTATATAAAAGTTAAGTAGACAGCGATTTAAACTTCTTATTTCTCGAATAAGCAATGATATGATTAAACACTTAAAAATGTTTATAAACATTTTTAGCATTCATACTAGCTAACACTTGGACTTGTAAATTTACATTTTTCAGTCAATTCTGACTCTTGAGCTGATCTGATGATGACAGGGAAATAGGGACTGAAAAATCATGTTGACAAATGGATACAAAGTCAAGTAAGTCCGTTAGCATTAGTACTAAGAGTTTGTATTTATTTTTTAATATTATATTTGCCGGGAACGAGTAAACGATTATAGAATAATAGAATCGTTATCGCCACCTATGGCGTTTTAGTAGGGTAGTAGTCACTTCCGTCGTTTTGACAGTCTGGGTCCTTTATATGCCTTCCACAGTGTGACTGTAGTCTTACTCTTGCGTGGTCTCTTAAGGAGTGAAGTAGTCTCTAGATAGTGCTAGTGAAGTGTTAAGTGCAGGTTGTGTTAGTGCTGTTCCATTCCGATTAAGGTCACGTAGGTCCTAACAATGTAATTGCCACCTGGTTAAGTTAGGTTAGCCTAACACAACGTTAGGTTAGGTTAGCCTAATGTTAAGTTTTATAAGGTATTTTTTCTTTTTATAGATAAAATACAGTGTTAAGCTCTTAAACTATAGCTTTAGCTATGTACTAACTAAATATAAGATATATCTATGGCTAATAATATAGTATAAGAAACATCAAAAGAGAGTACAGATCCAATTTCCGACGACGCAATAATATCTCTACTAAATATCGATAGGCTACAAATTTCAGTATTATGATATTCGATATTTACGTAATATCTTACACATATAAAAGAACATTCCCTTATTATTAGGCAAAAGTTACTTTTTCTATTACAAAAACGTCTATAAGCCATAAAACCAATTCATTCTGACTCTAAATATAAGGTCATACGCATATTCTCAAAATATTGCTGGCAGACTGTCTGTACTCACGCAAGGTTTATTCTTTAAGTGATGATATTTAATAGTTTTATGAGTGTTTGCTGTACTTCTTATTTCTATCAAATTGTGAAGTTTGGGTTAAAAGAAAGAAGTTAAATTTTTGAGCTTGAACATGTAGAGTATATAACAATGTTAACGATTTAATAAGATCTTCATAAAATCTTTCATTCAGATGGACAGTTATTGTAGAAAAACGTAGATATTAGTAGTGTTAATTATGATCTTGGCAAAACTAATTTGAGTAGCATTATGTTAGTTATGATACTGGCAACACTGATTTTGTGGCAGCCTGTTAGTTATTATGTCGGTAACACTAATCGGAATAACATGGATACCATTCGGTTGTGCCAACGTAAAGCAAACCAAATAAATGCGCCGCCATGACGGAAATATTTAATAATACATCGCGAGTATTCGAACAGTAACGCTAAAGCTCTGAGTCTAAAGTATAACCTCAGGAGGATATTCTAGTCAATCCCTCATATTTTTAATTAATACTAGCAACGTTAAGAATATTAGACATCTGGAATTTGAATATATAAACAAATACGTTGGCATTGGACTGTACCTCTCGTATCATGTGTCTTTCAATCTGATCCCGTACACAAAATCATAATGTAACACTTTTTTTGAATAATGTATTTTGATTGTTGTTCATATATTTTACATAAGCAAATAAAGGTATAGTAACTAACGCGAAGTTACACAACAAACGAATCTCATCGAATTCGGAGCGAATTTTCAATACTTGCTGTATAAGATAAAGTTCGAGTGAGTTTTTTAGATCTTGATAATTTAAAAAACTCACTCGAGTTCAAGAGTTCTCGTGAAGTTACTTAAATTATTGCCCGGAGCGTCTTACGTTATCGAAAATCTTTAGGGATTCAGTATTGGCGCTTCAATGTATATGGCGAAAAAGTTCTATTCTGCGGATATATTGGTTGGATTGCGGAATAATACTGATGGAGGGGTTTGTGGCCGATTACGTAATGATACTGTAGGCTATAGCCAATTTTTACTCCATTATCACATTGAGCAAGCTAAGAGTATTGATTGTATAAACCTTACACTACAATCGCATGGGATTAAAGTCGCCCACGACTGGTTTTTTTTTTTGTGTTTTTTATTATTTCCAACACTGACAGAAAGATACGTACTTGATGAGCTAAGTTCAGCACGGATGTTACTTTTTTTTGCAATTTTAAATAAAAATTGATGTTTGATATAAGACTTTATAATTTTAATAAAAATAGACAACTCAAGATCTAGACAAAAATAAAATTTAAAAAATCGCTCTATGATATTTTTCTATACAAAAACAATTTTATATACAATATTGAAATACATACTGGACGTCCCTAGTCCTTCACATGTGTAGGTATCTACATGTGTAGACTCTAAAAACAACAAATTCTTCTCTAAGACAACCCAAGGGTTTATTAAAACAATGTGTGAATAAGGCCTTATACCAAACTAAGTTTCATTACACCTACATATAAACGGAACGCCTCGGGTAATGTTTGTACGATGGCCTTACTTTGACTCTACCCAATTAGCGGCCATGTGTATTACTAAGCCCTCTCATGTGGAAGGGACCTTTTTGATAAATATGCACTTTTGAAAGGGCTTTATTAAATTCTTAATCATATTAATATATTAACGACCAACATTCTCATTATATGAGTCTTATAGAGCCAAGCAGTACCTAAGCATGCGCCCAAGAGCAGGTATAAAGGAAATTTCAGATTGCAAATACTCTCGCCTTTACTACTTAACCTAATAATTTAACCAAACCAATTACATCAAATACTTATGTGATATGTTTATACACTTAGGGGTTAACTTATAAAAGTATTTAATCAATTAGTTAAGCAGTGTTTTGTCTCTTTCTTTCAAATACAAATAAAGTTGACATAGAAAGGAATAGATTTAAGATCAAAGACATTGATTACGTTAATCACTGTTTATAAGTAAATGTGATAATATTAATTATTTAATATTTGAAAAAAAAAAAAAACTTCTGGAGAATCAAATTTTATAAACGGTGTGACTAACATCGAGTTTCAAAATTAAATTTAATAAGAAACTATAATAAAAAGGTTATAAATTTTCTTCAGTAGGTGGCGCCATCTATCAACAGTATACTTTACTAAATAACAGTTAAACTGTGCGGCATATTTGAACTGTTCAACTGGTAGTTTAATCAAAAAATACATTCTTTTTTGTAAAATGTAGATATTGAATAATAGATTTTTAGATTACAATTACAGATTAAAATTAGCAATACAATCTTTTATTAACAAACCTTGCTTGAAATATTCAATTTACCACTATTATTCAATAACTAATAATTATTCAATTATTATATTCAAACCTTCCACCATAGTAAGTTTTTAAAGCGATAAATTTAAATTTTATCATAACAAGTGGAAAACTTATTCATTACGTCAAAACTCAGTATTTCAAAGTGAAAAACGAATATTTAATTCCGCTTACATTAATCTACAGTATTATGGTTAGAAAATGACCTACATATGTTTTTTAATTATCTCTCATTAGAAATGTTATCTCTGAGGGACATTTTTACATTACTTTTTTATGATTTAATTATATTTTTCTTCCTCGTACTTAGAGCGGTAATTTGTAGCATTTAAATATTTTAACAAAATTTAATGTATACGATAAAAAAAATTTTAGCACTTATCGTATTTTTTAAATATTTTTTTTGGATATTTTAATTTAAGTTTTCGTCTGCGTGGAATTTAATACTCTACATGCTCACTCACTCTCTCGCACATCTTATCCTCACGATTGCTCAGTTGCCTACTTACATCCATAAACTCAATTACTCGCTCAATTTTGTTCACTCACCCACTAACCCCCTCACTCATCGACTTACTCCTAATTTAACGACATTTGAGATACGCGAACTGTTCAATACTATTTTCCAATTTTCTTAATTTTTCTTGCCTTTGCAAAGTAATAGAAAGCTTTACAAAAGATGAAATGTCCTTTTGTCATGGTTTGAAAAAGAAAGGGCTATAGTGATTCATTTTAATACAAGATAGATATCTTTGTATCCTCAGAGAGTAAGAGCAACTCACGTAAAATATAATAACTAGTTCAACCATAATTCTCGTCAATATAGTAAAGTACTCGCTCTCTACAAATGTTTGTTAATTATACATTTCAATACAATACGTGTTGATTAAATAACAAGAACAGACTTGTGCAATGTCGATCATAAGATAGCAGGTTAATTATATGTCAACTATACTGCACAGTAAAACATAAAGGACTATGACTCGCTGATAATATTCAAAATTCTTAGGGAACTTATTGAAGTCATAGAAATCTAAAATTCGGTATGTAAGTAAGTATTGTATTAATACACAAACAACAAAAAAAATCTAAAACTTGTAAGTCCCTTAAAATCTGAAATTTATATCGCCCTGATCTATCCCTTATTATAAACAGCAGACCAACGATGAAAAAAGACAAATATAGAGAGTGGGCTATGAAAAAAGAAACCTCTGATGTACAAGGAATCCACCCCAAAAAAAGAAAGAAAAAATGAAATAAAATAAAAAAATATGAAGCAACTTACAAAAAGAAGTGAAATCCACAAACCTTAACTTCACAAACTTTACACCCCAGTCAATATAATATGTGGCTTGGCCGTTTCGCTACCGTCTTATATATTTATATACATTCAATTGAAGCGTCAGTAGCTCAGTGGTTCGGGCGTTGGATTTACGATCGATAAGTCGTGGATTCAAACCCCAGTCATTGGACTACTGACGTGGCCCACTAACCTAACACAAGCATTTTAGCTTACATGGAGGGGTAAAGGGAATACTAGTAGTATGTGATCCATACCGCTAGTAATCTTTAAAAAAATTACTACTTTTCATTTCATTATTTTTGCTGTTTATACGAGAGTACTTGATGTAACTAAAAGACCAAGTTAAGACCAAGTTGTGAAGCTTGTGAAGTTTGTTCTAATCGATCAGTTATCATCGAATAAAGTAATGCAAATGGTGGTTTATCCCTTCTTGAGGTTCACTTGTTTACTTTATTATTTAGTTAGCAGTCAGGCAGAAAAGCTCCGTAATTATACACCTTGTACCCAACTCTAAGGAACTGCTCGCCTTTCTCTCTTAAATGCGTTTTTCAATGTATTTCTATACAGTTAACATACCTAACTAAACTTTCCTCATAAATCATTCTTTCTGTTAATGAAAATCCATTCAGTAGTTTTTGAGTGTATCGCTAATATATAGACGCGGAAAAGGACTTTGTTTTATAATAAGTAATGATAGTTAAACCCATTGGAAAATCATAAAGATCTGTATCCATGTCCCAATGGATATGAAAACTGCTTCACATCATTAAGTAAACACGTATCCTCGCGTCTAGGCGTGGTATAAGTCAAAGTTTGCAAAATTTATGCCCTCGTAAAGTGTTCGTTGGACCCTCGTGCGTATATGTTGCTAAATTAATATTTGCATACCACTTCCATATTCCGTTTCGTGTTCTTCAACTTCTCTTTATGTTGGTCTTCATTGACATTTGGGCACATTCATTAGTCTCTTTTAGGTATAATTATTTGTTGCTAATTAATCTGCCCAAGCTTTTCTGATATCCAGTTAAATTAGACAAACCTTATCCAATTAAATGCAGTAGTTACAGTGTAGCGTGTAAAATTCGCTACACCCTATTCTTATTATTTTTAATCCAATCTTCTTCAAATATACAAATATTTTACTTTAAATTTGTTTAAATAGTGCATACTACTGCCATCTATGGTGAACCATCCACACTGAGCGTGAGCGCCATCTAGTTTCGAACGCGTGATCTAGCACGTATAAATCGATTCGTTTGTTTAGTAATATTATATGATTTCTTTTTTTTATTTTCAAATAAACAATTTCAAAATTAATATTAACCAATATTAAATAAATTATAATTTTTGGAACTTCAACAATTAATTATTATTGATATAGTGGTACACGGACCTATATTTCATTATTCGATTTTTAATTGTCTCTCGTAGGAGCTGGCAATATTTTATTTCTTTTCCGTCAAGTTGTAGTACTTCATTTCTTTCTTTTTCTCCATGTCGTTTGGGTAGGCGACTGTTCCTTGTGATCCCTGGAGAGGTGCCAGGAGCACCTAATATTATTTTCTTTTTTTGGTAAGTACTACATTTGAATCGTATTAACGTTGGCGTTGGGAGTGGATAGTGTCTTATTATTGTATTCGTTATAGCTGCCGTGACGCGAGCCATGCTGCGTGCGAGCATGCCTTTGATCATCATGCCAGGCTTGGAATCCTTAATGCCCCAACAAGCCTGACATACTAAAAACCTCCACAGGTTAGTTAAATATAATAATTACGTATTTCATACAGTTCTAATTGTTCTAAACTTATAGAGGTTATTACCATGTGCTTACATTATTTATATTAATACTTATATTCTCTTTATAAATTCCTATTTAAAAACGTTTGAATAAAATATCTAAACGATACGAGAGCGTGTCTTCATGAATTTGTACGATTTTTGGGAGTTTATTCAACTTAATATGTTACCGCTATCCGGCACATATAGGTTGCATGATATATGTCCATGAAATCTTAATTCCTTGTTAATAATCTTCTAAATGTGGTTAAAACCAATAAAAGAGATAATGTATGCACATGATTTATGTAGAATTTCTAAATATTTTGGGGTATCCGGAGACAGTTGATGTCCGGCCTCTCCGGAAACAATTTTCATTTCTTAATTCTTATTTATATGTTTGAATAACATAATTTAATAGTCAAAGTGGACAAATATTAATGTGTCTGTATTGGGATTCTATTGGATTTTCTTGTTGTTTTGGAGATTTTGGATAATTTATATACCGTCTCAGTGAACATTTAAGTTTTCTTTATTTTATATTTGTGTTATCAGATAGTAGTGTTAAATGGTTGATTTGGATTACTGTTAGTTTCCTGAATATAGATTTATTCATTTTTTTAATAAGATATTTTATAAAAATAATTAAAGTTTCTTCTTATGTAGCTTCGGACTACAGTTGTTCTTCTTAGTCCAAGCCGTTATAATAGCTTTGTTTATTCTGTAATTACAGGAGGTGTACCTAGGGGGCGTGTGTACCTAGGGGGCGTGTGTACCTAGGGGGCGTGTGTACCTAGGGTACTCCGTATCCGGAGGGTAGTCCGTATCCGGATGTTCGTCTGTATCCGGATGTTTGTATCCGGAGGGGATTGTGTTGTTGGTGCGTGGAGTTGCGTCCGGAAGACCCTTGTTTCCCGAAGGACAAGTTCCTAGGATTCTTTTCTTTTTTTTTTTTACTCCCTGCATACCCTGCTCCGGGTTCCATTATGAAGGCGATTAGGAGGCTGATGCTGCCTCTCCGAGTCGCCCGGCTCCGTGAGAAGCCCGCGGACTCTGGCATGCGCGCCGTCAGGCGTGGATGACCGTGAGCAAGTAACCGGTTGTTTTTTCTTATGTCTGTTAATTCAACTCAACCCTTCAATTTTACCACTGTAAGTCCTACGGTCAGTCCCTCAGGCGCGCAAATCAAATCCTGTAAACTATACTAGAATGCGAAGGAAGCTTTAGGTAGCTTTTCGATTCATTTCTTGCTAATAAAACTTTATGTAGTAAAGAGTTGTTTTTTTTTTTACAATTGTAACTGTGGAATCTTCGGATCGTATTGTCATTAAACAATTTAATTTAATTTACATTTTTTTTTGTTAACCTCCCACCCGAAGGGTAGGAGAGGTTACAATGGCGACCCTGCCAGGATTAAATTTGCTGCGCGGACGTTGTTTAGTTCTTTTTAATCGAGTTTTCTCAGTTAATTACTGTTGGACTGATTGTTGAGTTGAGTTGACATACTACTTACTACCTGGTTAAGAATGTATTTTCTTAAGCCGTTTATGTGTTACTTGGTTTACCTACATTATTTTTTACTTGTACTTGTATTTTACTTGTACTACTTTGTAACTACCGTTATATTTAACTGTTCAGTTTAATACACTGACAGTATGTATTATTCTTACTTAAATGTTACGTATGTACCAATGATCTAGGGCATTTTAATTGTTTACTATTTTTTTATTGTTTTGTATTATACCTACCTTAGAGCTTCACTCTAAACAATTTGTTATTTCTACATTGTGCTCCGTATTTGCTATCCTGGGCTACTGACCATTTATTTTTTTTTATATTTGCTTTATTTAATTAATTTACAATGGAGGAACGACCAATTAATTTTAACCTTTTACATAAAGATGAGTTGATATACGAAGTCTTAATAAGAGAAGCCAAGCCTGCGAATACCGTTGTTGGCTTGCGTTCCCAAATTAAATCCTTAGCTAAAGAATATCCTAGTGATGATATCGATGTCTATGAGGGTGACATTGCTGTCGAATTAAAATTAATTTCCTGTAAGTTAGTTGAGTTGTCCGGACTTATGTCCGAAAAGCAATTGCGTTTAAAAAGTTTAAATCGTATTCATACTTTAGGTAATCATTTATTTCATCGGTTAGGAAGGTTGAAGCCGGTCGAACCTGATGATATTACTTTGCATACCGATCGACAATCACAATTGGATAAAATATTAGACAAGTCTGATTCCGTTTTCGTGAGTTACCAAAGGAGCTTGAAGAACTCAGTACATTCCTTGTCCATCGAAGCAGAGAGTGCACCGGAACCTAGTGTCAGCGCGTGTTGTGATCGAAGTAAGGGAGTTCACACGCTCGGTATAAAGTACAACGGTCGCTCTTGCGTGCTTTCTTTTGTTCAGCGGTTGGAGGAATTGTGTTTGTCGCGAGGATTGTCTCATCAGAGGTTGTTTGAAGGAGCAGCGGAATTATTCACGGAAGAGGCTTTGTTTTGGTATCGTAGTATTCGTGATTCGGTACATTCTTGGTCGGAACTTAAGGAATACCTATTAGATGATTATTTGCCAGTGGATTATGACCAACGGTTGCTGGGTGAGATCCGAGACCGAACCCAAGGTCGTGATGAGTCTATAATTAGTTATTTAAGTGTAATGAGAAATTACTTTAGTAGGTTACGGGTTCCTTTAAAGGAAGAGGAACAGCTACATATTGTTCGATATAATTTACGCCCTCATTTTTCTTCTCAATTAGCTTTTGTGGATATTCATTCTTGGTCAGAATTAAAGTCCAGGTGTCTTTTGTTGGAGTACGCTAAGCAACGAGCGGATTCATTTACCGAACCCCCTCGATTTAACTCAGATTTAATTGCCCCAGATTTAGTATATAAAGGAGTACAGAAGCCGTGTCATGTGGTTTCTAAGTTATCTACCGAGAAACGTCAAGAGTTCTGTGTACGCTGCCGTAACAGCGGACACACTTTAAAGAATTGTCGGGAGAAGCCTTCCTTGGTTTGTTATCGTTGTGGTGAGAAGAATTTCACGGCGGCGAGTTGTCCTAAATGCAACCAAAGCCAGACAAACAGGCCAGGTTCGAGTTCTGGTACAAAAAACTTGCCAGAGCGGACCACAGAAGGAAAGAGCTAGAACTCTCCGACTCTATTGATAGTCATATTCGTCCTACCTCGTTACCTATGAGTGAGGATCCAGCTATCTCTTGTACAAGCTCAAGTCACGTTTCGAATTATAACTCCTCTTTGGTCCGCGAAACGAATAAAAATCGTGTTCGTGTTTTCCCTACCCAGGGCATACGTAATGTTATTCCTGTTACCCAGGAATTACCTATTTCTCGTCGTGAAACCCACGATGTCATTCCTGTTACCCAGGAATTACCTAACTTACCTACTCCACGTCGTGTTACCCACGATGTTACCCCTGTCATCCAGGAATTACCTAATTTACCTACTTTATCTACCTCTCGTCGTGTTACCCATGACAATATTTCTGTTACCCAGGAATTACCTACTTCACATTGTGTTACCCGCAATGTAACTCCTGTTACCCAGGACTTATTTATTTTACCTAGTACCCATCGTGTTACCCACGATGATATTCCTGTTACCCAGGAATTACCTATCTTACCTACGTCTCGTCGTGTTACCCATGACAATATTCCTGTTACCCAGGAATTACCTACTTCACATCGTGATACCCACGATGATAATCCTGTTACCCAGGATTCTACCCTTATGCTGCCCCACGTATACAATGGCGTAGCAGTTATACACCATGTTACCCATGGTGCAGTTTCTGCTAAACAGAAACTTACCCCTATTACCACTTTGGGACTGGAATCTCGGACTGATTCCAATTGCCCTGCATTAACTTGTTCGTCTGTAACAGATCGTTATAATAATGATCTCAGACCCTATTTAAATACAAATATTTACCGTGTTAGTTATGCTACCTTACATAAAGATGTGGACTTGGTTTTTATTTTAACCGCAAAGGGTTCTATATCTCCCGTGGTAGGTTACTACCTATTGCTTGTCACGGTTGATACTTTTACTCCAGTGGTTGAATTAAAGACACTTTGTTTTAAATACCGCCGTAAACGAGGTTTATGTATTTCTAAGGTTTATTTTATTGTTTCAGGATGTTCTTACTTCTAATTTAGGTTTTTTGGTGTTGTTTAGTTTAAGATTGGATTTTGTTATTAAGTTGTTTTACTTTGGTGTAGTGAGTGGACGGGTGAGGGCACCCGACGAATTTACTACCGTAAATTCTTTCTGATGGGAGGGGCACTGTAGCGTGTAAAATTCGCTACACCCTATTCTTATTATTTTTAATCCAATCTTCTTCAAATATACAAATATTTTACTTTAAATTTGTTTAAATAGTGCATACTACTGCCATCTATGGTGAACCATCCACACTGAGCGTGAGCGCCATCTAGTTTCGAACGCGTGATCTAGCACGTATAAATCGATTCGTTTGTTTAGTAATATTATATGATTTCTTTTTTTTATTTTCAAATAAACAATTTCAAAATTAATATTAACCAATATTAAATAAATTATAATTTTTGGAACTTCAACAATTAATTATTATTGATATAGTGGTACACGGACCTATATTTCATTATTCGATTTTTAATTGTCTCTCGTAGGAGCTGGCAATATTTTATTTCTTTTCCGTCAAGTTGTAGTACTTCATTTCTTTCTTTTTCTCCATGTCGTTTGGGTAGGCGACTGTTCCTTGTGATCCCTGGAGAGGTGCCAGGAGCACCTAATATTATTTTCTTTTTTTGGTAAGTACTACATTTGAATCGTATTAACGTTGGCGTTGGGAGTGGATAGTGTCTTATTATTGTATTCGTTATAGCTGCCGTGACGCGAGCCATGCTGCGTGCGAGCATGCCTTTGATCATCATGCCAGGCTTGGAATCCTTAATGCCCTAACAAGCCTGACATACTAAAAACCTCCACAGGTTAGTTAAATATAATAATTACGTATTTCATACAGTTCTAATTGTTCTAAACTTATAGAGGTTATTACCATGTGCTTACATTATTTATATTAATACTTATATTCTCTTTATAAATTCCTATTTAAAAACGTTTGAATAAAATATCTAAACGATACGAGAGCGTGTCTTCATGAATTTGTACGATTTTTGGGAGTTTATTCAACTTAATATGTTACCGCTATCCGGCACATATAGGTTGGATGATATATGTCCATGAAATCTTAATTCCTTGTTAATAATCTTCTAAATGTGGTTAAAACCAATAAAAGAGATAATGTATGCACATGATTTATGTAGAATTTCTAAATATTTTGGGGTATCCGGAGACAGTTGATGTCCGGCCTCTCCGGAAACAATTTTCATTTCTTAATTCTTATTTATATGTTTGAATAACATAATTTAATAGTCAAAGTGGACAAATATTAATGTGTCTGTATTGGGATTCTATTGGATTTTCTTGTTGTTTTGGAGATTTTGGATAATTTATATACCGTCTCAGTGAACATTTAAGTTTTCTTTATTTTATATTTGTGTTATCAGATAGTAGTGTTAAATGGTTGATTTGGATTACTGTTAGTTTCCTGAATATAGATTTATTCATTTTTTTAATAAGATATTTTATAAAAATAATTAAAGTTTCTTCTTATGTAGCTTCGGACTACAGTTGTTCTTCTTAGTCCAAGCCGTTATAATAGCTTTGTTTATTCTGTAATTACAGGAGGTGTACCTAGGGGGCGTGTGTACCTAGGGGGCGTGTGTACCTAGGGGGCGTGTGTACCTAGGGGGCGTGTGTACCTAGGGTACTCCGTATCCGGAGGGTAGTCCGTATCCGGATGTTCGTCTGTATCCGGATGTTTGTATCCGGAGGGGATTGTGTTGTTGGTGCGTGGAGTTGCGTCCGGAAGACCCTTGTTTCCCGAAGGACAAGTTCCTAGGATTCTTTTCTTTTTTTTTTTTACTCCCTGCATACCCTGCTCCGGGTTCCATTATGAAGGCGATTAGGAGGCTGATGCTGCCTCTCCGAGTCGCCCGGCTCCGTGAGAAGCCCGCGGACTCTGGCATGCGCGCCGTCAGGCGTGGATGACCGTGAGCAAGTAACCGGTTGTTTTTTCTTATGTCTGTTAATTCAACTCAACCCTTCAATTTTACCACTGTAAGTCCTACGGTCAGTCCCTCAGGCGCGCAAATCAAATCCTGTAAACTATACTAGAATGCGAAGGAAGCTTTAGGTAGCTTTTCGATTCATTTCTTGCTAATAAAACTTTATGTAGTAAAGAGTTGTTTTTTTTTTTACAATTGTAACTGTGGAATCTTCGGATCGTATTGTCATTAAACAATTTAATTTAATTTACATTTTTTTTTGTTAACCTCCCACCCGAAGGGTAGGAGAGGTTACAACAGACAGATAGACAATCCTATTGGTGTCTTTAACATTTTTAAACATTTGTTTACTTCGACTCAAACCGCCGAATACTAAACGTTTTGACCATTTAACATCTTTATATGCAGTAAAATATTTTATGTAAAACATTAAAAATTCCTTAGTAAAGTGAGTTTATTGAATGTTTTATTATTTAGGTTTTGAAATAAAGACTATAATTTTTTGTTTAATTGTATTAAAATATAATTATATTATTACTAAATCACGTGTGTTAAGTGTTTTTTTTATTCTATCCTCCGCTTACTCCTTTACCTCAGACTCAATATTATATAATAATAACAATCATGATGATATGTTACTATGACACAATATTATAAAAGTTATTTTACAGTAGAAATTAGTCAATAACTTAGAATTTCTAAACAAACTGAGTAGGATTTAAATAAATAATTAATACTTTCATAAAGAAATACTAAGACAAGTAATAAAAAATAAATGAACCTGCTTTATATTACTCGTTTTGATCCCAAACTACTAATCGTATTATATCTTTAATCTCCTAACGGCGACGTAATAATTACGCAAACAAAATTACCTGAATTCAAAGAAAAAATATTGTAGAAAGACAATTTAATTAAATGAGGTCTCTGGAGAAGATTTTTTATTATTTATTCGTACTATTTTGAGGTTAAGAAAATTATTAAATAAAATACTATCAACCTTTATCGTATCAGAGATCAAACTATTGTACTTGACCACTGATACCCAAAATGTGAAAAAACCTAGCTAGGTCTAGGGGTCTTGAAATACAAACAGGAGTGTACAGTAGTCGTTATATATATAACTCGGAAAAAATTATGAGAAGGAGATGGGATACATTGAAAAACACTACAAGGGGGGTGTGTTATTAAATGGACTTTTTAGTAAACGCAACGTAGATACTGCTACTGAACCGATAAATTATGATCTCTTACAATTACGACCAAGGTGATTTTTTAACAGAATTCCAATACTCGCCTCCACTGCTTAGTTTTACTGTTCAAACCTAAGGTTAGGTTAACCTAAGCCTTACTTCGGGGTCGCGGAAGTACTTTTCAATTTCCCGTGGCCTCGTCCCGGTTAGTTTACCGGTCGGGTCGGGCTGCCTCCTACTGAGGCAGTTTTGGACTATCTCCTGCAAAGGCAATCACACCAACCCCGCATAACCTTCCCAAGTCCCTGCTTTTGAATGTATCTGTAAGCAGATTCCTTCGGGTCAAAAAAAGCCTATCTTACACGCCCACATATCAACGATCACAGAAAAAAAAGAGGATACCGCAAGTACGCCCGATTCGTGTCCCACTGAAACTCCGCTCAATTCAAAAACTCCGCGCATCGCCCGTTAGTTGGCATACGACTGTCAGTGCGAGAGTTGTCAGTTTAGCATCGTAAAATATTGCAAAAATGCCGTCATTAAATCGTGGAAAAATGATACTAGGAAGCATAATAAAGTAAAAATAAATATAGTATTACATTTCATGAGAGAGTAACTGTTCAAATACAACATTTGATATGAAAAATAAATATTTATAATTCAATTAATAGATACATTTAATCGGCTTGGATAAAGTGGAGACGGCTTCTAAAAAAATGGAGGACAGAGGTTAAATTCCGTCATAAAAATCATAAAATTTATATTCCTTTTGCGTTTGTCACCCAGGCCTTTGTTACGAATCTATTGATACCTCATACTTTAAAATTGGTTCAGTAGTTTACCTGCTAGAGCGTAACATACACACATATATACATAGATACATACATAGACTGCCAAAATTATCATCTTTCTGACAAAAGGCTAACCCAACACAAGACTAACCTAAACCTGGCTTACACTTCCGACATCTTTTATTTTATGTTGTGTTTTTAGTTTAATATTGATAAACAAACCCTTGCACAGTGGAAATGACTAGATGTCTAATATACTAGGTAATAATTACTTAGTAAAAGTACGGCATAATGAAAAATACTGCTGAGGCGTAGTCATGAAAAACTATTAAATAAAATCGAGCCTTTTGGTACGTAGTTTAATGCTTGATTGGTTAAAATCATACCTTACTAATAGAAAACAAAAAAAATGGCCCTTAACCAAATTGGTATCACAAATAACACGTATTAATCAGACTATAGGAATAATGATTCTGGCGTGTCAGAAGGAAGTATACTAGGCCCTCATTTTATTTTATATAAACGATATTCCTGAGTGTTTAAAATATCAATCAATATTATTTGCTGATGACACTACTGTCATTATACTATATAAAATTGACATATTAATTTGACATAACTAAATTTTTGAATGACACCATAACATGGTTAGAAGAAAATAATCTATCAGTAAATGTAACTTAAAACTTCCTATTTAATTGATCCTTTATAAATTATTTTTAAATTTATATTTATATTATATTAAAATATTTGACTCAACTGCTTTAACAACGACATATCATTAATAATTATTTTAAAATCGTAAATTCAATATTTTTGTACTACCACATTAAATCGACTTATTATTAAAATGATTTTTTGTGTGTTTATAATATTTGCATGCCTTAATATGGTAGAAAATGAAAAACTTATAAATTGTAAAACCATGTTTGGCAAACAAATGTCATTTCATTATTATATCTTTACCATTACAATTAGTACAGAATTTTCAATTAGTTGATTAATGATACAAAAAAAATTTAATTTAAAAAAATAAGAAGCCGCTATCCATACTTTTGAGCCAGTCAGAATACGTCAATTATTAGACGCGACATCGCATTTGATTAATGCAACTAATATGCTTGTCATAAGCTTGCATAGTAGTTAAAATACATACAATTTCAACAAAAAACCAAGAAACGCTTTTAGCATGAACTGAAAGATCTGGTTTAAAGAGCTCTTCCACTTCACGTAATTTCTAACCTAAACTGCTCGATCTTTAACTAACGTAGTAATAAATCAAAGATACTTATAATCTTCTATAAGTATAACACTTCACTATGATAATTCAATATTTAATCTGTTGCGAATGTAAAGCTTAGAGGTAGTTAAGCCGGTGGGGATGTTCTTAAAATAAACTACTACAGTCAATCAAATACTACTAGTGTTGCCAGCAATGTAATTTTTTTTTTGATTAGTTGAAAAAATAAAATATAAGATTTCAATATACATGATTTGTTAATTTACCTAAATCCGAAAAATATTACATAGTAAATAAAAAGTTTGAAGAATTCCGGACTAACAGTTTAGTTTATAGTACACAAAAATAGCGCGAATATTTTTCCCTTCTCATTTAAATACATAAAAATACGAATTGGTTTGTACACAGATTAGAAATCTTACAAAGAAACAACTTTTTACTTCATTAGTATCTGGAACGAAGAATATTTTGGTTCATTTTAATAACAAGCTCATTTAGAAATAAAGCATTGATGTCTTGTTCGGATTTTCTTTCATCTTTATTTTTTGTTAAATCCCACCCGATTGTATTTATAAATTAATAATTTGGTGTGTTCCTTATAATTTTGTTTTCTTTTACAGACACATTTATATTATATATATATATATGACGAACTCACATGCAACTTTCATCCCCTATTGCCGTATCGCTATTTTAACAACCTCTTCGTGCCTTTTTTCACAATATAACCTTACACCAAAGTCTATCTTTATACCAAATGTCATCAATGTCGATTCAGTTGTTTAAGCGTAAAAGCGTAACAGACAAACAGTTACTTCAGCATTTACAGTACTAAGTTGAGATCGTATGCTACTTCGAACCTAGGACTAACTCACTCAATCAGTCTCCCACTAACAAAATCATGAACTCACTTACATTCAATGACGTTTTAAAATGATCAAACCGAGACTGTTTCTTTATCCTACTAATATTATAAACGCAAAAGTTTGTAAGAATGTATGGATGTATATTTGTTACTCTTTCACGCAAAAACTACTGAATGGATTTTGATGACACTTTAGAATAATATAGCTTACACATCAGAATAACACATAGGTAATAATTTATAATGATATAGTGTGAATTATCCAAAATTTAGAGGGTGAAACCGCGGGACGTAGTTAGTGGAGTATAAAGTATCTGTTAAAACAAGTTCTTAAAAGTGCAAGATTTCATTTGAATGACAGCGTAACAAACATACAAACTTTCAGATCTATTATATTATAGAATCAGAATAATCCCACTAATATTATAAACGCGAAAGTTTGTAAGAATGTATGGATGTCTGGATGTATGTTTGTTACTCTTTCACGCGAAAACTACTGTTTTATATATAAACGGCTGGACCGATTCCGCTAATTCTATTTTTGTTGTGTTTGTTATTGTCAGGAGAAGGTTCTTATGGAAGAAAAAATTCAAAAAGTTGCATGGAAAATACAAAAATTTAAGAAAACTTAACGACCATATTAACTAATGTAAGCTTTTGACAGCCAATTCGAATTCAATATTCATAGCTAAGACAGGACAACGTCTGTCGGGTCAGCTAGTATAATATACAAAACATTGACTGCAATATTAGAAAGAAATAAAAAAGGTACTTCATAACTGTGTCCTATTAATTATTATAAGGACAAGGTTTTTATACAAAAAAGTAAGTGAGATTTTAGTGCATACTGCCAATCAGTGACATACTATATATATGCATTATAGAATAAAAATTCAACGATAATAGTGGTAATTAGTGAGTGTGTGATTGAATCAGTGGACGGTTTGTATACACCTCAGCTAAGCGAGAGCAGGACGGCTAGTAATTATATTAATTTGAAGACACTTCTTCATATTTTAGATATTGGTTTAATATAAAAGTTATTTGTGTTAGAAAACAAGATTAAAGAGATCTAGGCAGCCTTTCTAGATAGTGCCTATGTGTAGATATTCGTACGTTGGCAGAAGTGCATTGCGCTTTAGAGCTGGGAAATGTTCGATAACTTACTTATCGAGAAACCTACTTATCGATTATTGAATAATCGAATCTTCATCGCCATCTATGACGCTGGAGTAGGATAGTAGTCACTTCCGTCATTTTGACAGTCTCGATTCTTTATATGCTCTCAACTGTATGACTGTAGCTTTAGTCTTTCGCGATCTCTCAAGGAGTGAAGTAGTATCTTGATAGTGTTAAGTGCAATGCAATGTTAGTACTGGGAATGCTGTCCGATTAAGGTCACTTAAGTACCCTACAATGTAGTTCCCACGTCTTGTGTTAGGTTGGGTTTATTATACTTATTGGGTTTAAAGAGAGAGCCTAGCACTAGAGGCGAGTGTGCAAGCAGTGCCTTGGTCACAAGTCCAAGGCACTGCTTAGGTTTCTCTCGTAATTGCTAAAGGTCATATTTGATTATTATTATTTTTTTTTTAATTCCGAATCTAAATCTCCGAGATATATATTATAATACTTTTGTGAATAATAATCAGAGAGTCTTCATTTAAAATAATTTCAAGACATATTTCTTTTTTAAGGAATATAATCTTTAATATATTCTTTATTTTCAACAAATGCAAGTTTCAAATTTGACAAATTGTATTTTAAATATTTATTTTATTATTTATTCTGTAAAAAATATCGCTGACACCTTACTTTGTTACAACATGTTAGAACGACAAACAGTTCTATCAACTGTATTAGATATATTTTAACAAGCTACATTTAGATTAATTAAGCAGAGATCAGTTATGTTATCTCATATTTTGAATAGAATTATTATTATTATGAAATGCTCTAAAATAACTATAGATATTATTTATCGTACCATCCCCATCCTTACCGTCTTGGCTTGGAGAGGACTCAAGAGGGGTCGTGGCCTATGTACGTTTCATTTGTCTCGAGCCTGAATTGTCTTAGCCTCCCAGCAGGATTATAGTTTTCTTTATGTGTGATACAATTTTTAGAATAGTATTAGTTTTATTTTATGGTTGCTATTACATACTTTTTATAATAATATAATAAGTATCTATGTGTTGTTTTAAAGAACTCATTCATCCACCCAATCACACATTTAATAGTAATAGTATAACTGTCTTTGAGTGAATTATTTGTAAAGAATCTGCCAAATTTCATTCTTATCCATTTACTTATACTCACAGAGTTAAACATCCAAATTATTTCTAACTCAAGTTTTTTAAATTATAGAGTCTGGATACAGCTTGATCGATGATAACTGTCATCGCAAAACACGCCTATGAATAATCGTATTTTGCGACTTTGAAATGTATAGTGAAAATTATCATACTTTATTAACAAATAGTGACAACTAATGGTTCGACTAATCTAATCGAGTCGATAAAAGAAAGAAGAAGAAGATTGGGAACTGATTATAAGTCTACAAGACTGCTGCAGCGAGTCAAAATCAGTTTTTAGATGAATAAAAACGTGTTACAACTTTCTTTTGTTTCATTTGTTTGAAACATTCAGTAACTTGAGTTGGAATATCGATAATTTATATTGACCTTATCCTCAGGTCTAGTTATGTCAAAGTGATATCGATTAAGCTATGATGGACAAACTATAAACATCTATTCACAATTAAAACAAATGAAAATTAACACAAGATGTTATCCTTATTTTAATAAAAGGGTATAGCCGGGTTTCTATAGGATATCTGCCCTTGGGCCCTTTTCTATTCGTACTTAGGGGTTCATTTACGTTATGAATAAAAATAATTCTGACAAATTGTCTGCCATTTATATCAAACCGTTTTCTAGTTTTTAAAAAAAAGAACGCTTTTTTCGTTTTCATTTTTTTTTGTCATGGTAAAATTCAAAATTACTGAATGGTAATTTTGTCTCCAATTTTTAGGAGTAAAAGACGTGAAAAAAAAAATGGCGATTTTTGGAGCAAGAAATAAAAATTTCAATCTTTTTTTTATACTTTTTTGAAAAGTGTCACTCACCGAATTTTGTCAGAAAATGTGTTTCATTCTCCTCTATACTGAGGATTTTAAGTATGAAAAAAGTATGAAAAAAAATGATTGAAATTTTTATTTCTTGCTCCAAAAATCGCCATTTTTAAAGAATCATAACTAAAATATTTTTTCATGTCTTTTACTCCTAAGAATTGGGGAAAAAATTTAAACTTCATATACATATTGTGAGTATGTTTATCCTACTTCCTACTAACATTGTAACAATGAAAGTTTATATGTTAGAATAATCAGATGTTTGAATGTTTGTATCAATCACACAAAAATTGCCGAAATCTGCCGAAACTACTTGAATTCTGTTCAATGAAATTTGACACATACATACTTCCTAGATTGGCTTAACTCGTATGATACTTTTCACCCCGGAAAAAACATATTCCCTGCAAGATATCATAATGTTTATATCGTAAGCCAGAACGAATCAACTTGTTAGTAATAATTAAAATATATAGCTTAACTAGTCGACCCGTCCTGACTTCGCTCGGGAGCAATTTACCACGTGTATTTAGGATTAATTTCAGATTTTAATCGCGATATCACTACATGACTATATTTACCATTTTATTTTATACTAGAGGGCTGCCCTCGCTTCGCTCCGGGTATTTAAAGCAATATTATAATTGATGTCCTTAAATTGTCATTCTGTAATTGTGTAGTTTTTGATTATTTGAAAAATTAGAGAGAGTAAGAAAAAGTTATAAAAAGAAAAATAATAGAAACAAAATTAAAGATGATAAAAGAGGGAGGTCAAAGCAGAATTAAAATTCAATGGGTAATGGAGAGAAAGAGAGAGAGAGAAATTATCGAAAGTGAAAAGAGGCTAATCATTCTGAACAGATAAAAATAAAAATTAAAGTGAGAAAAAACAGAGAGGATGAGAGACAATGATAGTATTATAAGAGAAAGAGAGACGGAAATACTATAGACTTCTATCAGTGAAAGAATTTTTAAAATCAGATTAGAAACAACAAAGTGGCCATATACTATTAATTAAAAATGTATCTGGCAACACTAAATCACCTTTGTCACTCACGAATAGTGCAGTTTTCAATGAGTGAAAGAATTTTTAAAATCAGATTAGAAACAACAAAGTGGCCATATACTATTAATTATAAAATGTATATGGCAACACTAAATCACTTTTGTCACTCACGAATAGTGTAGTTTTCTATCAGTGAAAGAATTTTTAAAATCAAATTAGAAACAACAGAGTGGCCATATTCTATTAATTAAAAATGTTTTTGGCAACACTAAATCACCTTTGTCACTTACGAATAGTGTAGTTTTCTATCAGTGAAAAAGTTTTGAAAATCAGATTAGAAACAACAAAGTGGCCATATACTATTAATTATAAAATGTATATGGCAACACTAAATCACTTTTGTCACTCACGAATAGTGTAGTTTTCTATCAGTGAAAGAATTTTTAAAATCAAATTAGAAACAACAAAGTGGCCATATTCTATTAATTAAAAATGTGTCTGGCAACACTAAATCACTTTTGTCACTCACGAATAGTGTAGTTTTCTAACAGTGACAAATTTTTTAAATCGGATTTGTAGTTCCTGAGAAGCTTTTCAATTTACAAAATGACCACCTTATGGCACTTAAATGGCCATATCTTTTTAATTAGAGTATTTATGGCAACACCACATAGCCTATGTTACCCGGAAAGAATGTAGCTTCCTATCGGTGAAAGAATTTTCAAAATCGGTTCAGTACTTTTTGATTCTATTCGCAACAAACAAACAAACACACAAACATACAAACAATCAAATCTTTCCTCTTTATATAATAGTATAGATATGACTCTGAAATTCTCAAAGGCATAACAGCCACACAGCTTGACATACACTTCATTCTTACGTCGATAGATGGCGTAATCGCACACTAATTTGTTTACTTAGTATACTCAAATAAATATAGCCTTTATCCTTACTCAAGGTCTACTTTATCTCTGTATTATATTTCATCAAAATCGGTTCAACGATTTGAGCCTTATAATGTAACAGACAGACGCCATTTATTCTTTAATAGATGGCGTAAGTAGTAGATTAACTTTAGTTTTTTTATTTAGTTTGTATTCTTAAATATATTGTAACTAACTACACCACCTACTAAATTTTAACCTTCGCTCTTTCCAAGGCAGTGTGGTATACAATAAAGATATAAAATACATAAATATTTCCCACGTTTCTTAAGTGTTCGGAAATTATAAATAGGAAGTTTGGATTTGAAAACTAGGCGTGTCTTCGTAATAAAAGCAAATCTGAAAATATGACAAAATCCCGTCTCAGCGGAATTGTGCATTATACACAAGTCTTTGTACTTACGCTTCAAAGCTGCTAACGAGGCAATTTTTTCGACCTACTCTTTTCATCCTGACCTTTATTGACGAAGCGGATTCTAGGCCAACGGTCATTTTATATAATTATTTAATTAAAGCTTGAATACTTTTATTTATCCTATAAGGTCTTCATTTTGCTGAGATGCTTCTATGGGTGACATTATGTAATTCATACATTCTTTAAAAATATTTGAAATATTGCCAAAGTCCGCTAAATGATTACTTATGATCTTAGGAACTAGTATAGACACTTAGGTACATTATATTTCTTTAAAAATTAGACTTAGGTGTAAATAGCTCCTTGACTATGCAACTTCCGCCTAAATTGCATCATTGCCAAAAATTATGAAAGTGATCCTTAATAAAGATAACTCTACACTATATCAATAAACAAATCTTTTTTTGCTATCCGGTGGGGGTATGCTTAAAGATAAACCAATAGAAACAGTCCTGCTATAGAATTTTGAATAACGATTATAGTGAAAGATTAAAGACTACTTAAAATATCAATAAATACAATTTAAACAAGATATTGACCTCTTGAGCGGTCTAAAAGCCTTTATTCACAAAGCTCAAAGCTTTCATCAAATTTTAAAGACGAAACTACGAGTATTTATGAAAGTCTATCAAAATTCGTGAAAGCACTAACTGAATAATGAGGTAGGTATTCCCAAGCTTGTAAATCACGTCTCAATCTATAAGCTTACCGAATTTCAACTAATTTCTCTAGGGATCAGTTAAACAAGAATCGTGGTCAGTTTGAATAGTCAAAAGTGGCTTGATTTCATTAGTTAGTAAGTAGTAATACAGGGCTCCATTGTTGGTAGAATATTTTAAATTAATAAACATGTGCTTTTGAAAACAACTTGTTGATAAAAACAGAAAACACTGAGAACATTCAGTTCTCATTCCTAACCTTCGTTATTCTTGGTGATCCCGGAATTTTGTAGAATATGTGAAGGAGGATGATATATAGAGAGTTATTCTAGATCCCTTAAATTGACCTAGCAAAGAGGTCTCGTTAAAATATTAAATAATACCTTAGAATATCAAATATATTTTTTTGTCGTCGTCGCTGGGGTAGAAGAGAATATCGATGCATTTCACCTATATATAAGAAAGTCGTTGCAACTCAATTACAACACTCACCTCCTCTGCCCAGATTCTCTGTGTTAACCTAAGGTTTAAAAATTCAACTTTAACTTTGAGTGAGAGCTTTTTTGAACGTACGTTTTAAGCTCTCCAGACCTTCGAAACAAATCAAATCTCTCATTAATATATAACTAGTAATTTATTATTATATAATTATATTATTTATGAATGTATTGACTCTAATACTTCTCTAATCCAATAACTATATGAATTAATAACTTTTATTACAAGGAATACATGGTTACTACGCTTGTAATATTTGCACACCACTCGTTCTACTCTATAGTCTAGCCTTTATTTACTCATACTGACCTTAGCTTAGCGTTAAGTGATTGTACAGTTGTTTGCAAACTACTATAAATTATATGCTTGCGGCCACTTAGCTTGTAGACGGATTTATTGTATTAAATTATGTTGGTATAACTACATTAATTATTCTAATTTAATAGTAGTAAATGTTAGCAATCTGTTTACATGGATATGGACATCTAATGTTAATGACAATTTTTTTATGTTGTAACAGAGAAAGAGAGTAGATGGACAAGTATGTTTAAACAGTCAGTGAATGTGATTTGTGACTGAGGAGTCTTGACATGACCATGATATCACCAACAATTCCCGAGATTTCGTCAGTCAGATTTACAATCAGTACTAGGATCGAGACTATTATCTATCTGTATTTTATAAAAGACAATAATAACGTATACTTTAGACATGAATCCAGTCTGATAATAATATCAAAGTTTTACCTGATGCTTAATAATTGTTACACCTCACATCAGGGGCAACTTTAGCCCATGTGCAAACATTATCGTAGCGCTCTTAGTAACGAAAAAAAGGTCTTCACCTTAGTGGGTGTAAAAATCTATGAAGCTTAACCTCGCTTGTAATTAAGTCTTCATTGACAATGATGACTTTTTTTAACGCAGCTAGTTGAGAAATCAGTCTTTTCCGAAAAGACAACACTACACTATAGGTAAAGCCGCTCCTGTCTCACACTAACATGAAACTCTAGCCAATCAAACATTATCTACAGTATTGCTGTCGATTAATATCCATAATTACTCAAGAAATATCAAGGTACTCCAATTATATAATACTAGCTAACCCGGTTCTAAAATTTGAGGGGAAAGTTTACCGTATTGATGGGATGAACATTAAATGTTTGACAGTTACGAAACCCATCGAGATTTTGTATGGGAAAATGTTTTTAATAGTTATTCTGGTATTCGAGACGGAGATAAATACAACAAATCAAAAACCGTGAACATCGGTCCAACCGTTTTCGAGTTATAAGTGTTCGAATAAACCCGACTTTGTTTTATATATGTCGGAAAATAAGTAAAAGATTATCGATTAATCGAATCGTTATCGCTATCTGTGGCGTTGGAGTAGGGTAGTGGTCACTTCCGTTGTTTTGACAGTCTCTACCCTCGACCCTTTATATGCGATCGACAGTCTAACTGAAGTCTTAGTCGTGCGCGGTCTCTCAAGAAGTGAACATCATCTAAGTAGTGATAGTGATAGTGTCAAGTGCAGTGTAGTGTGGAAGTGCTGTCCGACTAAGGTCACGTAAGTCCTTACAATGTAATCACCACGTGGTTAAGTAAACACAATGTTAGGTTAGGTTAGCCTTAAGTTAGGTTAGCCTTGTGTTAGATTCGGTTTATGTGCGTTTAACCTTAGGTTTAAACAGAGAGCCTGAGCAGTGGAGATGAGTGTCGTAATTACTTAAAGGAATTCCTTAAGCCTACACCTTGGTCACAAGTCCAAGGCACTGCTTAGGTTTCTCTCGTAATTGTTAAAGATCATATTTGATAATTTATCGGTTCAGTAGAAGTATCTGCGTCGCGTTTACCCAATATTCCACTCATTACCATCACCCCCCTTTTAGTGTTCCCCAATATTCCCCATCTTCCTCCTTCCATCTCCTTTCACATCGTTTTAAAATCCCCGACATATATATGGATATGGCTGACTTAATTAACCAAGCCTATCCGACGCAATCGATTCTTTTGGGTCTAAGAAAAACGTCGTATGTACGTGGACGTGCTAGGAATAAAACCCGATAGGATAGGCTGAGGACAAATCGCTCGTATTACCGTAATGCCGCGCAAAGCTTCGGTAAATTGTTGAGGTATATAGATGAGTTTAATTTGGAGATTGAGTTCTGATGGCATATAGGAATTATAATGAGAACTTATTTTTAAGAAGCCATCTTGACCTTGATAATATTAAGACTATGGGAACTATATAACACTCAAACGTAACCTCTCCACTTCATTACACGACCTCCCTACCAAATATTAAAATAATAAAGTACATTAATCATGCTCCTCGATAACGGAGGCCTAACACCACGCCACCAAACCACACTACACAATTAGTTTCACAACTTTAACCTGTACTGCGCGACACCACTCGACAGACTAATAAAACTCAATGTTATCGGAACGAGAGTTATGTATTGACTATTCGAAATAAGATTGTTAGCAACACTGTTTATAAAGTAGTAGTATCGGGTAGATCATTTTATATTATTTCAAGTATACCGACGTGAAGACAATATATAACCTTTAGTACGATAGATTAGTCTTAGTCTCTCTGGTGTTTTCGTGCAGTGAACATGGAAGTTAGTGTTATAGTGTTGTGATTAAGGTTACCCTTCTCGAGGTCCACGTAAGTTTACTTTATTATCTATTGTAGTTAGCGAGGTCGAGTGGTGGAGGTGAGAGTTAATATATTATGAAAGAGCTCTTTAAACCTGCTCCTGGGTCTCAAGCCCCAGGCACTGCTCGCCTCAGTCTAAATTGCATGTGTATACGTATTGCTGTACAGTAATGGGTATCACATATCTCTCTCATATATTTAGCAAGATAAACTGCCTGCAACTACTCTTGAATCTTGATGATAAAAAAATCCACAATAATTCGCAAGATATTAAAAAAAAAAAGGATTTTGAACATTTCACACATATTATTAATTTCAACAATAGTAGCGCCATCTGTCTAAACTCGTACAAACTACGTGAGTAAAGCATTGAAATGTTGTTGAACTTCGCGCACGGTGTCACCACGTCAATGGCATAACCTCTATGAAGATTACGGTTTTAATATAATTTTTTTATTTAATTGCTAACTATAAATTAAATACAATGTAAAGTACTTACGAAAAGATTCCATCATGATTGGCATTTGGGTATAATTAGTGTAAGTCTGTTTTCATTTCATTATAAAATGTGTCAGTATGTACAACTCTTAAACCTGTATCCTAGTTCTAAAACCTGTAATAAAAACGCAAGGACGTCGACGACTCTCCGACTAATTTCAAGGGGGTTATTCTCTTATACAACGAGACAATTCGTATTCTAGATACGTCAACGATTAAATCAGATTTTCACATAAAAGTAACAATGCGCGCTTTCAGTCTTTATTCCACTGTTAGACTTCGCTACCTTACAACTAAATAACAAAATAAAAAATGTTCCTTCGGTGAAATTACTTGTCAGAGTGTCTTAGATTTATAGTGATCGAGGTTATAATTATGCTGTCAAGCTTCTGAGATATCCTTAAAATAGTTTACCCGTGAGGGGACGGGTTAGAATACTATTCCCCTCTGCCGCTGGGAGAGCATCTCGTAAGAGCCGAGTAACCCAGCACACCCTTGGTGGTAGGGGATCTGTTCCCCGACTGGCTTGCGACCACCAGCATGCGAATCCGACCGCCAAGTGTCTTAAACGCGTTCCGGTTGAGCCGCATGTGGGCCAGACTTACCCCTTCCCTTTCCCATCCCATTAATGCTGTGGATCTAGTAGACTCTGGGCTCTTGCCTAGGGTCCGCTGAATCCGCATCATTTTTCTTCTTTATTCCCCCTTCCCACTCTATCTTCGGAGATGCAACGCATCGACAAAAAGAGTGTTTCTTGTTTTTCCGATGTCCATGGGCGATGGTAGCCACTTACCATCAGGTGGGCCATCTGCTCGTTTGCACCTTATCTATTATAAAAAAATAAAAAAAAGTGATATATTTAGCCGAAGAATATAATAATATGCACTTAAAATGGAAACCGAGTAACCAATACTAAAAACTTACTCCAAACATTAGTAATAGAGATCCAGCATCACGACACCACACCACAGCTACAATGGTCACCAAGCGAGCTCCATTTGACAACTGGCTCAAGTCTATCGGAAGAGAGGTTATATACAGTCTTCGTATACGGGGAATGAATGCCTCGTAAATCGTTACGCGTTGTCAGCAATTTACGTCGCCGTGCGATATTTCATCATTTAATTCTACAGTACACGTCGACACCCATAGCGGTTCGCGTTGCTCATTATCATTACCATCATAGTATAAGTGTAGCAAATAAAGTAATTTAACCAAATTACGGCTACCATTTTAGCAAGTTACCAAATAACCAAGTGACCATTTAGCAATCATTAATAAAATAAAGAGGACTAATTTTTTTTAATGATAGATAAGGGACAAACAAGCAGACGGCCCACCTGATGGAAAGTGGCCACCGTCGCCTATGGACATCGACAAAACTAGATGGCACCTCTTGTTTCGTCGATGCGTTGCCGCCTCGAAGATAGAGGGAGGAGGGGGAGCGAACAGAAGACTGCTACGGTTTCAATGGACCCCGAGCTAGGACCCCTCGGCTCTTACGAGATGCTCTCCCAGCGGCAGAGGGGAATTGTTCTAACCCGTCCCCTCACGGGTAGCCTATACGCGATCTGCGGCATGGATTTTATTTAGTATAGCATTTATTTAATATAGCATCAATATCCTTAATATAATTTTATTGTACTCGTTCTTGAATGAATTTTACTATAACCACCAGATTTCTCAACTAATTTCTACATTTTGTCAAATAAAACTAACAACCTTGCACCATCTAGTATTTTATGACAAGTAAGCGTGTCTTTCATTCTTATGCCTCTCATGCCTTGTCGCCTTTTCATTCCTCTTCCCTTATTAGAACCGTCATATTGCCTAGCTTTTATTTTTTTATTTTTAGTCACCAGTCACGTTTGGGCTGCCAATGAGTTTATTGAGTGCCGTTATGATTTGATATTATACTCAACCGTTTGTTGTACATAAAAATTAAATGACAAAAATAATATTGTTACTGACAAAATCTAACTTAACTAATTGCTTGTTATCTTTATAAGTTCAAATACCTTTATCTTCCAGGAATAACAATAGTCCAAAAGTATAAGTAAAAACTAAAAGAAGAACTAGGCAGAAAAACCTTCAGATCAACTGAAGTCATAGTATAAAACTTTAATTTTCCTTAGTACGTCTCGGTCGTGCTACATGTAACTCAGATTTTCTACTGTAATATTCCATTAGTACAGATATTGTCAAGGAGACTATCGACTCTTTTATTACTTTCTTTTCTTGTCAAACGAAGCTCGCTTGGTGACTTGTACGACTTGTGCTATGCTGGGTCTACATTACGAAGGTTTTGAATAAGTTTTTAATATTAGTTACTCGGTTTCCGTTGTATGCAGATAACACTAGGTACTATGTAGATAACACTAAGAATTTAGATAATTAGGATATCTAACAAATTCACCATTTAGTAGTTAAATTATGTACTAAGTGTCTGAAACTTAATCGGTGTAGATATAAACTTGTAGCCCGTTTAAGCTGCCTAAATCTAAGTCAAATACTGTTTATGATTTAGTTGAGAACTAAAGTGTGTCTTCAGTTAATTAAGTGTTTAGTGTTATAACATGTTTATCTATATTTTCCCTGAAAATAATGGATTTAGCTTCTTCACAAACATTCCTTTTGTTTTCGTCTAGGTGGATTAAAAATTTTTGATTTTCATACAAACTTTATCTGCTTACTTTATTATAATTTGTCAAAGGCTAAGGTATCCAAATACTTTAGTATTTATATGCTTTCTTGTTTTCTATGTCCACACCTAATGGACTAAGGACGAATGAAAACTAATTAAGAAAAAAGTCTGAAACAAGAAGCTGACAAAAGCATTTATGAAAGTTTTTATATATAAGCTACTATATTCGATATAAATTTTAGAATAACAAAACTCACAAAGTAGGAAAAACAAAAATCTGAAGTTTTGTAAGTCAACACAGAAGCAAGTTATGGAACAAATTTCATCCTCTGGGTTTACCCTGTACTATTAAACTTGAGGAAGTTTTAATATTTGAATCAATTTTGCTTTTAATTCTTATTTATTGAATACTAGCTGAGTCGCCCTCGCTTTTCGCTCGCCAAAATTGTTAGTGTGTATGTTAGTGTTATTGATTTGCAGTGGAGACCATCATAACACTAAAAGTCTTTTGTCTCACTCACTTTTTTCATCATGTACAAACCTTGCCCTGACAATAACTATCACAACAAAAAAGAATGATTTAGTGCAGAAGTTCTGAAGTTATGCGCTTATATACATAGATGGGATCCATTTTTATTAATATAGATTTTAAACGATTTTGAAAAAACCTTCTTACTATTGATACTAGCTAACCCGGCAAACGTTGTTTTGCCGTTGTATCATCGTAGCCGTATCTCAGACCTACTGAATATGCATATAAAATTTTATAAAAATCGGTCAAGCCGTTTCAGAGGATTATAGTAACTAACATTGTGACACGAGAATTTTATATATAAGATATTGATACCATAATATGATAGTCAATATAATTACATAGTTTTAATAAACACATAGATTTTTTTTCAATGACAGTTTCCTTTAAATTTCACATCCTTTTGTAATTTTATACCATACTCATATGCATGTAGATTAAATGTAACAGTTTTATAAAATAGTAGTGTATCTATATGTAAATATTTATTTAAACGAATAAGCATAATACTGTTTAATTAAACATATTATGATAAACGTGAACAAATTTGAAATGGTTACTGTAATAATGCTGATTCTATCAATGAAACATGATCTCCAATTAACCGAGCTCATATAAACCACATTAGCCATAATAATTATTACAAATCTAATTGGATCATTGATCAAATCCAATGTTAGCTTTTCTCTCAACAATAATGCGAAATATCTAATAATACCATAGACCAGTCTAACTCTATGCTTTTAGAGATGAATGAGTATATGAAAGATATAACGTCTAACACGCCTGATCATTCAAACCATGGTGGCGGTCGACTTTCTATCACTCACATTTTTCAAGCCGCTCTTAAGCTTACTTTTGACTCCAAACTATGTTATGATAGCAAATCTATCATTTTAAATGGAAAAAATACAACAGAGTTTGGGACTTGTGACCCAGATGGAAGTCGTTTGTAAATAATTAAATAACTAAACCAAACTAAATTATAAACTATCTCAGGTAATCTTTATTGAGGAAGGATCACCACACTAAACTTGCACTACTTGCACTAAGTTATACTATGTGTACTATATGAAATCACTTTTGAGACTACCTTAGTTCTATCAAAACAAAAGATATATATTTTAAGCGAATAAAAATTATTCATTGCACAACTGTTAAACTTCTGTAGGATTTTTTCCATTATAAGGGCTTAATTTCTTTTAATAATGTAAAGATATTTTTCCCATTTTGTTTTTTAATTTTATTATAAAATACTCGGAGATGTGGAAATGATGAGGAGTGAGAGGGGGTATATTGAAAAGATTAAGAGGGTTGTGGTATTGAATGGACTATTGGGTAAACGTAACATAGATACTGCTAATGAACCATAAATAACTAAACATTATGATCTCTTACAATTATGACAAGAACCTAACCAGTGACAAGCATATTCTTCAAGCGATTGTAACACTCGCCTTCACTGTCCAGGTTAAGGCTTACTTAACCTACGCTTCGACATAAATAGATTAGTCTAAAATATTATTATTTTATTAGATGGTGCATAATATTCTAGTGAACAAGCCGTGATACAGTTCTGTTAAGTAACAACACAATAAAGCAACACTCGCTGACCAATAACGACTTGGTCAAAAACTTACACAATAATGGCCTTATAGCTAAAATGTCGCCCAAATCAAAACGATAGCGTAATCTACATCAGCACGCTATCGAATTTAGTAGTTGATCAAACGACTTAAATGCGTACTGTAACCCAAATGTGTCAAAATCACCCCAAAGTCACGCCACGACTACTGACCGGGTCTGTTATATTTTAATATGATGTTCGTGACCCAATAAAATTATAGCTCAAGAGCAGGATTTACATAATTTAAGTAATAATAGAGGAATTCTGATCATAGAATGCTATTAATCAGTGCATAAGTATTTTTAGAATAGTAGAAGTATAAAAAAACCGTTTCATATTAATCCTAATATCTCCAGTTAAGAATTTTTCTGATGATGGAGTAATATAAACCGCGCGATTAGCTGTGGTGTAGCAGGTTTTCTTCAGGTTAGGTTTCCGTACTCAGAGTAAAAACAGGACCCTACTACTAAGACTCCGCTGTCCATCTGTCTGTTACCAGGTGGTATCTCATGAACCGTGATAAGACAACTGAATAAAGTGCGATTCGCAGTTGGTCGGTTTTTATAACCATACTTTTTGAAGAAAGCTCAAGATTAGAAATGTTGATAGGGAAAAAGCAATTGCGGTCTCTTATGTATCATTAAATTAAAAAAATATACGTATTTTAGGGGGATGGGTTAGAATATAATTCCCCTCTGCCGTTGGGAGAGCGCCTCGTAAGAATCGAGTAACCCCTAAAGCCGAGGAACCCTTGGTGGTTGACCAACGCGTACCGGACCTAGCATGTGGACCAGACCTACTATTAAGTAATAATTTAAGACACACAAAACACTAGATTTATTAATTAAAATTGGTAAAATAAAATTTAAAAAAATTACTGATATTTTCTTATTAAATGAGCACAAAATTTCTTCATGATAACGCAAATATTGTGTCAGCTTATCTTGATGATTTATGTTTTTTGTCAAAAACTATTTAATTTTATGTCACTAATGGTTTCAAATTTATTTACTTTATTGACCATTGACTATGGATTTGAAGTGTAAAAAGTTTTTTATCATTATCATTCGTGAGAGAAGGTTATAGTCGTTTATCAGCCAAAGTATAGGAATTCGGATTCACCGCGGAAATGCATTCTTACAACATTCTTCAACACCGTGACTTACATTGTAATATTTAAGCAATGCGTACTACGTAAACTTAAAACTAAAACAACTTATTCAAGTTATATTTGTCAGTAATTTTGATGTTGATTTTTTTCGAAATGATTCTAAACATTTTTGTGATTTTATTGAAATTTTAATTTTTTGTCACTTTAATTTCGATCTTCAGGTTCTATATGATTTTGTTAAAACATACCTACGTCTCCGTTAAGAAAAATATTGTTTAAAAATTTTTTTTCTTACCAATTTTTTCAGCTTAGCTAGAAGCTTGTAATTAAACCACTCTCAAAATCTAATTTAACCTTCTTGCCTTACGTCAAAATCCTCTCTAATATTAAATTGTTAAATTACAAAATAATATAACAGCTGACATTTCCAAAGTCGGTAACTTTCGAAAATAAAATATATATTGAGGTGGTTGGTTCGAGCTATAAGCTTTCAAACACCCCTAAAACTCTAAGTACCTAGTTGTTTTTCTATAAAAGCTTTTTAAGTAATTTTTTTCCATCTAATTCACCATTCACAACACATTGACATACGCTAAGGGTTTATATGAATTAATCAACAAGCTTCAGGACGTGTTAACATAATTCCTAATGTTTTATTCACATTTGAACCTTTGGTACACGTTTGAACATGGCTTTAACGAAATGGAGAGTGGATGAGTATGAGAAAATTGTAGTTTTCAAGCTCTTAATTTTTTATGTGTAAATAGTACAGATGAGAAGATTCATAAATGAAATATAAATTGATTAACACAGAGGGGTTTATAAAAGCATAATAATTATACTGCCATTAACAAACACATAAGGCATTACTTAAGCTTAAATTTATGTTTAAATTTTAAATTTCTTGATTCCTTAGAATTAGACTTAGTAGCAGCAGGATCACCTGAAGAATATAAGAGTATTATTTCAAACAATAAAAGGATTTTTCGTCTACAATTAAGAAAGAAATCTGTCTTACTTACAATCTTATATAGAGGGTCTATGAACACCCCCCTTTTTTAAAGTTGGTTAAAATGCCCAAAACTCACTCACTCATATCAGTGGTTCTCATATAATATGCTCTTGGATTTATCGAAACGATTAAATTAGATATTTCGGATCACAAGAAGAGACAGGTTACAAAACACTTCTCTTCTGTAATTTGGTAAGCTTATAAATTAATTCTATTGGATTGAATGAAAATACTTCTGAATGAAATTATTCTACGCCCAAAAATCTTTGTACACAATAAAACGATCTCATAAATATCCGGAATCGATTCAAGGAAATCACAATTCGTACATTTTAATTTGTGTTAAACTTTCCGGAGCTTCCAAACCAAATTATTGACGCTTCTCTGATGGAAAATTGGATACTCAGACACTTAATCTACTCCTACCTCCTTAATCTTAGAACCAAATTTGATTTATCTTCTGATGTTATTAATTGTTAGTTAAATATATTAATTGGTTTTTGATTTATTGAGGACTGGTCTACCCGTCCGGCTCCGCCCGGGTGTTATTGACATAGTGCTCTTTACTATTTTTCTAGATTTCTTTTAAATAATAAATCTATATAATACGCAAATGTGCTCTAAATCTAAATTCGAGGGAAATCTTAATATGCGTACCCATACCGCATTAAGAGCCCTTATTAAGCTTGTAGAATTATTTAAAATTGTGATAAATCTGAATTTGAAAAGGTCAATGAAGGATATTGACTGAAATTAAATTAATAGATTCTTACCCAACCTAGAAATAATAGATGTTGAATTGTTGTATCAGTAAACTAATTTACCGCCCTCTGTTACAAAGTTATAGAACTTATGTATTATAACGCTTTGCTTTGTATTAAACACTAGTCAACCGGTCCTGGCTTTTAGGTATCCGTATATTTAGGTTTAATTTCACATTTTAATCAATATATCGCTATGTCAGCTATCGCTATATTTTACATTTTATTATATTATGAACACCAACGTAATTTATATATGACTAATTCCCAAAGACATAACTATCATACAGCCCGAAATGATCATCGTTAGATGCATAACTCATTTCTATAGTTTGTATTCTTATGTAAGTGTAGTTTTTGTGATAAAACATAGCCTATGTGCATCCCCAAATTTAAAGCTATCTCTGTTCCGGATTTCATCAAAATCGCGTCAGTGATTGAAACACGATTACGTATGTTTGTATGACAAACAAACCATATATCCGCCGATAGATGGCGTGAGTAGTATATTAAATCGCACATTCATATGTGTAGTTTAAATTCTAAAGTTTTATGTACGTTTATTAACAGTTACTTACGAATTTTTAATTTAATTTGTTAAAATTGATTTAATCACACAATGTGTAGAATTTCACAAAGAGCATTTAAGTAGTTTCAAAGTATATGGTGGAACGAAATTTCGTAATTTATATAATATATGTCAGAGGTGTGTGTTAGGTTAGGTTAGCCTTGTGTTAGGTTAGGTTTATGTTAGTCTAATCTTAGGTTGAGGCGGTGAAACTAAGCAGTGAAGGCGACTGTCGTGATCACTTGAAGGAGCTCCTTAAGCCTACACCTTGGTCACAAGTCCAAGGCACTACTTGGGTTCCTGTCATAATAATTCTTGTCAGAATAGTACGTGATAGTAATGTTTAGTTATATCCTGACCGTGTTGCGTCCGTATAGCTTTTGAGATAGGCCATCCATCTATATCCTTTTTATTTTAGTTTCTGACATATATAAAATGTTATGAATATGACTATATTTCTTATTGTAATAATGTGTATTTCTTTTTCAGGTAAGCACTAGAAGAGCCTATTTCTAGGTTTAAGCGATAGAAACAAATATAATAATAAAGTAAGTGTGTATATTTTATATCTATATTTTAGACGTTGTTTATATATTTTCATTAAGCACACACAAACAACAAACACACCAGTTCTATTTATCTATTGAAATAAAATTTTCTATCATATAAACAACAAAAACTAAAATATCTTTAAAATCTATCGAATAGGTATATATTTGTTTAGAATAGGCAGAATTAAAATATAAATAGAACCCTTTTAAATTGAATTGGGTTGTCTTACGTGGCCCATTCCGTAAGCTTACTGAATATTGAAGAAAGTTTCTGAAAACACGGCGTTTTTCTCAAAAGGATGTGACATTTATTACAGGAAGGATGAATAGTTATTTTTTGTTATATATAAATATTTTAATTATATCTATTACATGTCCTTAGTAATTTTTCCTGTTTTGAATCAAGTGCATATATGTACCGTACTGTATAGTAAAACATAAATAACATATACTTGAGACGGAAGTGAAGAAATTCCTCAAGACCCAAGAGCAGATTTAGAGAGTGATCTAATATGCAAAAGCTCTCATCAAGTAAACAAAAGCAACTATTTACGTAATCCTCAAAAGGGCCATACTTCGCTGTGATAACACAACATTCTTTCAACAAAATACTAATAAAACTGCCGCTAAACTTTTGGGGCTAAACTTATAACTTCACAAGCCACACAGATTAATTTTTAAACATTAATTGTCATAAATAAGAGAGATATAATGCCCATTACGGTACAGCAATACGCATACACATGCAATTTAGACTGAGGCGAGACTGGGGCTTGAGACCCAGGAGCAGGTTTAAAGAGCTCTTTCATAATATATTAACTCTCACTTCCACCACTCGACCTCGCCATCTACAATAGGTAATAAAGTAAACTTACGTGGACCTCCAGAAGGGTGACCTTAACCACGACACTATTACACTAACTTCCATGTACACTGCGCGAAAACACCAGAGATACTGAAGTTTAATTTTTTCCGGGATAAAAAAATAGCCTATTTGTTAATTTAATTTATAAAATATCTGTGTAGCAAATTTCCTTAAAATCTATTAAACCGTTTTTGTGTGTAACAAAAATCCGAACCTCTAAACATCCAAATATCCGGGATAATACTAAACTGTTAACTATCTCCTATATGTCGCCGGTAAACGCCTGAATATTTTTTTAGCAACTATAAATCTAAGTATTGTACATAATAAATTTTACCCGTACGAAAGCAGGGCTAGTTGACTAGTATAGATGTAAAATTTTAAAAGTAAACAAAGCACTATTAAAAAACAACGTACAAATTATCCCAAAACACTCGTCTGGTCAAAGTCGACAAAATGTAAATGTGTCTTTAAGTCAGTTTCTAGGTCACTACTTCGTAAGTTGTAATGACTATGAAATGTTTAACTTGACCTATATCTGATGTGTGGACACTTGTTGAACTGCGAGCTAGTTAACAAGAATGTAGACTTTTTGCCTAAATAGAAGAGTTCTTAGAAATTTTTAGATAAGTTACAAGTTGCATGACATCTAGAGCTTCTTTATTATAGATACTGTTAATTAAAAAAGAAAGAGTTATAGTCTACACGTAGACCAAAGGTATTACTGCTAGAATAGAATCTCCTCTTCCTCTTTACTTTAGACTCAGAACTTCAACGTTGCTGCTAGCATGCTCGAGATGTAATAATATTTTCGTCATGGCGGCGTATTTATTTGGTTTACTTTTAACTTTACGTTGGCACAGCCAAATGATTTTCAAATTTGTGCCAACTTTTAAAATTAAAAAGTTACTCAGATCAATGTTGCCGACATCATAATTAACAGGCTGCCACACAAATCAGTGTTTAATAATACTTATGCGATTTTAATTATGTTAATGATATATGTCAGAAAATAGAGAGACGATTTAAATGAATGAAGTGATCGAATATCACGATTCCGTAAGTTTTTGGACAGGAACCCAGGCAGTGGAGGCCCACCTCGGACTTGTGACCAAGGTGTTGGCTTAAGGGATCCCTTTATGTAATTACGACACTCACCTCCACTGCCCGGTCTCACAGTCCGTCTTAGGTTAGGTTAACATAAGGCTAACCTAACCTAATATAAACCTAACCTAAGGTTGTGTTAACACATCTAAGTACAATGTAGGGACTCATAATAAATAAGACGTAATAACTCACATGATCCCTAGTCCGATATCCGTGATGCGACACACTATTTGTTACACTTCAACTCCAGGTGATGTTCACTCAAAGAGACTTGTCGAGAGACTAAAGTGTACTGCGTCGGTCGGGAAATATAAAGGGACTAGACAATGGTAGCAATGCCCCTCCACTAGTGGGGAGAAGTAAATCAACAAAACGGAAATAGGGCGCTGGCATCCCGATTAATCGATAATCTTTTACTCGTTCGTGACTGTTAAAAGTCGTTGAATATTAAAATGACGTGACAAAAGTGATTATTAATTTTCTTTATTATTATCTGAAGTAAATCAACATAAAGGAAGTATGGCGCTGGCGTCGCGATTAATAGATAATCGTTTACTCGTTTGAGGCTGTCAAAAATCTTTGAATATAAAAACCGCGACGGAAGTCACAATTCATTTTTTTTATCATTATCCTACTCTAATTATAGCCCGACACGGCCTTCACTATTATCCTACCCTAACTATACCCCGACATATATAATAATAAAAACAGATTCGGAAAGCCCAACTATAGATTTCAACAAAGACCATAGTTGGATCTTACTTCTCAATTTTTTAAAAGAGTAACGGTTACATTAACTTTAAAAAAAATTCAAACTCATAATTTTTTTCAACTTATGTATGTTTTTTTATTTTTCACATAATTTTATTTCATTTTAATCTCACGCTCATTTTTTATAACTTCTTAACATACACAATTTAAAAAAATTAATTATTTAAAAATATCAAAGTGGCGAATGTTTAAAAGATAATCTAAATTGTGTAAATTTAATGTTTGAAATGATTAGACTGACTAAAAGAAATGTTTAAAATAAATAATTATTTACTTTTCTAATAAGTTTTCTTGAAGATATATAAAGTTTTACAAATATTATAAATGTAAAAGTTTATATGTTTGGATATTTGTTTGTAACTCAATCGCACAGACACAGAACGAATTTGAAAGAAATTTAGCATACAGATATTTTATAACCTGGATTAACTCATGGGTCCCTATTAATCCCGGAAAAAATCAGAATTCCTGTAAGATAATAATAAAATATATTTAATGTAACGCTTATTAGGGCCTGAATATTATTATTCAGCAACACTATATTGAAAATGTATTATTTACTTACTATTCACTTTAAACATATTATACCAGTTGTTGATTTATCTTCGTAGCACTATGTAGCACTGCGTAGCACTATCTCTACGCCGAGGTTTGAACCTATATCAAAACAATGATTTTATGGTATAAAAGTATAGTATTATTATTATATTTATTGGTAGTATTATTTAGATGTAAGTGTTTTTAAAATTAATCATTGTTCTGTCTGTTTACTACAGATACAAAGCTTATATGAACCCTATTGCCAAGTCAATATAACTTGTTGCTTGAAAAGTAGCTTTTTTACAACTTTTTAAATAGATAAAACTGTTAAAAAGTACAGACCTTTTGCAATGATCTCTACACTCTTTCACAATCGGTGTTAATTACGTAATAACTGACTCCATTCAGGAGAATTCCACCATTTTACAGGAATGGAATGGTACTAATATCAACTATTACACTTCCACTAACACATATATACACATATTCTAAATACACTTAAACAAACAAAGTATAAGAATTGTATTTTTTTGCAATACTTTTAAGTGCAAGCAGTATAATTTTTATTTAAAAAAAAAAATTCTTATAGTATAAGAAAAATAATAATTTGTATGATAAACTCTTAGTCTATATAACTACATAAAGCTACGATAAGTCGCTTCCCAGGTCTATCCCTTTTATGCTTAAGTCTTTAAAACTACGCAACTGATTTTGATGAAGTTTTTTTAATAGATACAGTGATTTAAGAGGAAGGTTTATATGTATAATACTTGCACCCGTGCCGGGGCGAGTCACTAGTTGTTTAATAAAATCAGTATACAATATCGATTTTGTAGTTATATAGGATCAGCTATCGGTTATCGGTATCTGTTTGCATATGTTTAAGAAATGTTGATGTATACAAAATTCCGTGTAAATATATAAGATACTATCAATACATTTTGATAATAAACTTTTTAATTTAAAAATGTAAAAGCAAATTGTGAAAACCGTGTACCGGACACATGTTAACCTTATTATTCATTTAACGGTTTACACATCAAATTTTGAAAAATTACCTGATATGGCAAAATGCTCTTTAAAATTATGAAAATAAAATTCGAAATTGCGCACAGAATTCGCCACCACCATGACCTACGTAAAATAAATTTTTAGATACGCAAATTTAAGCTATATGATTTATATTTAAGATTCAAAATACCGTGTAGACATGCGTTTGTCGCGATCCTGCTATATCTACATCAGCTTCGTACGGCGATCAGCGCAGAACGGAATGTTGTCAATGGAGTATCGTTCTTATGATATTGTAGTAATAAGAGTCATTAGTATTTGTTTATAAGACCGGTATACATATCAGGTAGCCCCCGGATAAATATCTCAAGAGCCAGGCGCGGGACGTGCCTACCTAGCTTTACTGCAGATGTAGGGAGACGTCCACAGGGACTTTAGAATTTGACAGGATATCATTTTTTTAAATAACCAAATATATATTAAAATATAAAAATTAAAATTCAGAAACATTTAAAGCAACTATACGAAAAGTATGAAATATGTTAGTTAATGAGATAATATGTAATAGATGCGCAAGAGTTTGTTGAGTATCAAAGGTCATAAGACTTCGTTATTTATGTAGTTAAGTAATGTACTAAAATAAGTAAGAGTTTTGTTATAAATTAAATTAGATATTTCATTAAAAAAAGGATCTTCTGTAACTTGACGATAAAGTTCAGTTATCACGATATATTTAGTACAAATACCAAGTATATAAATACGTGACAGTGTAGTGAAAATGTCAAATAAAGGTGTGACATTTGTGATAATAATAAAAGAGACAGCGTACTAGATAATTGTGTTAGAATCGTAAAAATATCGTAAACTCTACAAAGGGTAGCCACGGCTTAAGAATATACGCATGCACCAGTCTTCATTGCGCATGTCCGGACCTCACTCATTCCGTTCTATTTGTTTTGTCGTTACACTATCAAAAACCTTTGGATTGCTAGCAAAGTAACATCTCTACATAATTGTTCTGAGTCCTATCTCTCTACTACTCTATAGTAGTAGCAGTAAAAGAGACAACTCGATCGACGGGTATCAATCAGCTACCTGTCAAGTGTTCGCGCCAATTCGACGTTTGACCGCGTGGTCTTGACTGAAACTGTTATAGTGGTGTTTAGTGCTAGAAAATAGATATATCTGCAATACGACAGAACTAAACTCAGTGAAAACTTAATTGAACTCTAAACTTAAGTTGAAGTTTCGGCTAAACTGAGAAACAGTTAATTTAGATCTGGTCAAGATGAACATCACGTCGACTACAGATGGTATGTTTAATAGATAAGACGGAAAATCTGCAATGTAAAACTCCTAATTGCTTGCATTTCATAGATTGTTGCGGATATAATCGCGCAACCAAAAATAACCTTTCGGGTTAAAGCGTAGGAGTTAAATTCGGGCTTCTTGAAGATATCGTTTCTGCAAACTATTTTCAACTCTAACTATTAGGAATAGAGTCCGTTTTAGTTTACATATGTTTCATGAGCTACGATAAATGTGACGTGAGCAGAATATGTCTTTTCATGTTTTAAGTTCTGAATTTCTTTTGTCAGGCAAAACTTTGCTAACTTTAGGTTATTGATGAGTCTATTTGTAGTTTCTAAGAAATATTTTACAAAAAAGAAAATGACGAGCAAATAATATATTCGAATTCTCAAAAGAATAAAAGTTTATCAATTTTTTAAATTATAACTAAAGGTTAATTCCTATGAAGAAATACAAGTTATAATTTTACTTTATTTGGATAACAATTGATAATAATTAAATTATATTATGACCAATTTAATGAATAATTTTACATCCATTTACTAAAATATGGAAATCAGTTATGGAGAATGAAAATATTTAAAGCAGTGTTGTTATCGTCCAATGATTTATGTACTGGAACGTGAATAGCTCTATTATTATTGCCTTAAGCGACAGTCATTGGAATTTAAACTGTTTATCGACTATAATGTATTATTTATTAAGGATTATTAGATTTAACAACTAAATCATATTTCAAATGATGAATATTAATATGTAACTATATTGTATATTTCTTTGAATTATATTGTGCTATAAATATCATCAGAATATAAAAAAATATGTATAAGCATGGAACTATAATAACAGTCATCGTTTAAGTGTCTTAAAATAAGTCTGAAATCTAAAAAGAAATCCAATCCCATTTTAGTCATAAATGCCATACTAAATCCCAAAGTTATTCAGGAGAAGTTGGAAATTATATTATTTAAAAAAAACTATACAGAACATAACAATATATTAGTCCTTGTCATCGCATTTAATAGTACAATTATTAGGAAGAATCAATATGTGACTTACGGAGCAACTGTTAGAAAAAATTTAAATATAAGAGAATAGATTTAGGGTTTAAATTAGCTAGAAAATAATTATTTAAATTTGGACCTTTTTAGGCTAATATTTTAACCAGAAGGAAAGGAGATGTTGGTTATAATGTATGGTTTTTTCTTCCTAAAAGTAACTTCAGCGATTGATTAATTATTTCATTAAAAATAGTTTTAAAATGATGTCAAAGCAATCCTATTTGCGTTCAAGTAATTACGTTTTGGCAACAGTTGCCTGTTGAAAACTTTGAAGATGTTATACACTGATTGCTATTACATAAATGAGAGATTTAAGAACTCATACTTATGGACTTATTATCCAACTTGTATCTGCCCTCGTCTTTGTTTGAGGAAACTTTCGAAATGGAGTCCGGAATTAATTGAAATACATTCGCTACCGTAAAAATATCCTTTATTAATCATAAATCCTTTGAGCTTTTTTGTATAAATAACTCCCTTCTTTCCCTCTGGGTCTTTGCTTTATTCGGGATAAATCTTAATTATTAATTCAGGTTTTAAAGCTTCTTTACAGCCTCATCTTTAACTTTACAGCAGTTAAGTACACCATTGCAGTAACTGCGACAATCCGCAACGTCCTTTAATTAGCAACGAGTAGTTAGAGTTTAATCGAGAACCGTATTGCGGTGTTTGGAAGTATTGTACCTGAACTATTGGTATTAAGTTCTACCTTACTGTAGGCGGTATCGTTTTAACGTGAGTACTACGTTTCTTCACTAAAACAGTTTTTTTCCTGAAGAGTTACATCTTCAACAATATTACTCTGAAGACTTTACAGCAAAAATCTAACTTAAAATATAAGCTTTATTGAATGTTAATTTAAAATGCTTGGAGCAGTTACTACAAATGTATGAATGAATCATATATTTGTAGTAACAAAAATAAATCTTTTTACGATGTTTCATCATAATCGGATGAGTAAGTGGAAAACGAAAAAACAACTTAATTTTTTTAATGGATGTTGACCGATTAAGAAGATATTTTTACCCGACTACGGCGAAGCCAAAAGGAAGGGTTATGATTTTGGCAGTCTATGTATGTATGTATGTATGTATCTATGTATGTATGTTTGTATGTTCCACTCTAGCGCCTAAACTACAGAACCAATTTTCATGAGTGAGGTGTCAATAGATTCGTAATAATGGCGCGGGTGGCATAGGCTATAAAAATTTTATGATTTTTTTAATGACAGAATTTAAACCTCAGATTCTAACTTAGAAAAAATTAAACTGAGCTGATTATCACGTGTTTGGTGTCAAAAGAAAGGTCTTGACAAGCACATTACAAATATGTATATATATCTTATTGTTTAAGTCAACATATATGTTTAAAATGCGGTTGTATAGTTCGCGCGGTAATGTCGTTGCAGTTATTTACTCGATTAAACAAATAAAAGCCAACAATTACGTTATTATATTAGATTATAAAAGTTATCTCGATCGCGAAACGGATAATTATTAAATAAAAAATTAAATTTTACAAAACTTTATTTTTTTTATTGAGTGTTAATAGTATAAAAGCTATACTGCGCAGTAACACTCAAACGACAATATAAAAATGTAATTTAGATGGAAGTTGAGAAGTACCTGGAGCTTGAGACCCAGGAGCAGGTTTAGACATCTTAAACCGTAAACTTTCACCTTCACCGCTCGACCTCGTTACTAAATATTAAAAAATAAAGATCATTACTAACGTGCTCCTTGATATCGAAGGCCTATTTTAATATGTCCTGCGCGACAGTCTACCACAATCATATAGGATCGAAAGTTATATATTGTCTACTCGCAATGAAATAAAACGAACTACCCGCGAATAATAATTTATAAACGGTGTTGCTAACATGAGATAATTTTGAACTTCATAAATACCAGGAAACTCCTAAAAATACTATTATCGATAGCGATATAGGCATAGGTGATAGAAAGTATAATTTATTATGACAAACCAATTGAAGATATTTTTTACTTAACTCTATTTTAACTTTAAATCACAAAGTTATCCGTCCATCCATGTGTTACCTAATAAAGCCAGCTACGAGCTGATAAAATATAAGCAACCAGAAGTATCTCGTTTAGGTACTGACCCATTTCCTTCCTGTAAATATTTGATTCCCTCACCCTTGTTTACTTCTTACGTCATAGGAGTAATGGATAAGTGAAATTATGAGGTGGATTAGTTGTTATTTTTTTATAAAAGTAATGTAGGATTTTCTTCAAAATACCAATATTTTTGTACAAAAAATACTTTTATGTTGGTATGTATATTACATATTTTACACAGAAAGCATTATCGGGGTGGATAATGCTTTCTGTGTACCTGTCTCCACTGCGCCTACGCGCCCCTCATCTGCGGGTATTAGCCTCCGGATAGTAATAGTGGAAAATTACTATCCGTAGATGCCCAGGGTGCACCGGCCCACAAAATGGTGGGCTCTTGAGGAGGTTTCCGCAGCTAGCACCCCATATTAATTAGATACCTTAACGACGATCATGTAAGAAGTCGAACAGTAGACGGTGGTGTATTGATCATAAAAACGTACTTAATCCTGCTCCTGGGTCACAAGCCTCAGACACTGCCCGCCTTCCTATACTATACGTATTGCTGTACTAAAATGGGTATCATCCACTCCTTTTTTTACCTCCTTTCTTGAACCTCGCTTTACTCAGCCAAAATCTTAACTCAAAGCAATTAAAAAACGTCAGTAGCTCATTTGTTAAGGCGTAAGATTGGACTACTGACATGGCCCACTCCTAACCCAAGCATTTTAGCTTACTTGGAGGGGTAAAAAGAATAGTAGTATGTGATCTATACTGCTAGTAATCTTTAAAAAAAAATATAAAAACATGATGTCCCTACAAAATTTATTCGAAGCTATATTAAAGTTTAATGACTTCAGACATACTAAAATACATGTTTTGTATATAGATTGCTATATCAATTGACTGAAATAATATTTCTGTGTTTACGCATGTCAGCCACAGTATCTTAGTTTTCTTTGAGACTTTATTGGTCTGTAAATGATCTTTTACGAACATTGCCTTCAATGTTTTTTAAAACTTTAATTTAGGTGAGCTATCACCTTATATTTTTACTAGTCGACCCGCGCAACTTCGTCCGCGTGTAGCTCCGCTCCTATTGGTCGTAGCGTAATGATATATAGCCTATAGCCTTTCTCGATAAATGGGTTATCTAAACTGAAAGAATTTTTCAAATCGGACCAGTAGTTCCTGAGATTAGCGCGTTCAAACAAACAAACTCTGCGGCTTTATATATTAGTATAAGATTTAATAAAACTTTATGCTAAAATAAGATTAAGACTAAGAACAATAATCTGAAACTGCTTCAAACAATGCTGGTTTTGATTAAATTCTTTGCACAGTGAAAACCTTTCGCAACAAATATAGACCACTAGCTGTGCCCTCGACTTCGTCCGCGTGGGATAGCGATACTTCCATACAATTTTTCAACCCCAAACAACCCTTTTTTAGCATTAAAAAGTAGTTTCTCAGGCTCTAGACTATCTATATACCAAATTTCATTTAAACCGGTTCAATAGTTTTGACGTGAAAGCGCGACAAACAGACAGACAGTTACATTCGCATTTATAATGTTATAGTAAGGATTAGACACTATATAGTTTTGGTGAATTTTATGCCAACTTTTTATAGATTTACCTATACTTTAGGACATCTACCATACAAAAATATGATATATGAAACAATTTAAGTTCAACTAATTACAGACTGAAGTATTATTTCCAAATGAACATAAAATAATAACTCGTTTTATAAATTTGAAATTCTTACATTTTTAACAACATTTATCTCATACGAGCCGATCCACATTCGAATCGCTGAGGTGTATTCAAACCATTCGATCACTCACTTACTCATTTATTTATTCATACTCTGCCATCCGCAACTATGAATATACTATTGTCTCTACTAGTTCCGTTAAATCCTTATTCTATAATGCGGATCATGTCACTGCTTTGCAGAGAACACCGCGATCTCACTGACAGTCTTCTCTCTCACTCACTTTAGCTTTTATACAAAGTTTGTCCTTACAATAACTAACACAACAAAAAAGCATTATCCAATTTGGTGCAGTGGTTCTAAAGTTATGCGCTTACATAGCGGCGAGTCTTTTTAATAAATTTAGATATTTAATTAGTACCAAACGTAAATTTGCCCTTATATAAATATAGAAAACTAGTAGTGTATATGATTAGAAAATATCTAATACACATACCAAGTCATGTACAAAGTTAATCAACTAGTATACCTTGGAAATTTGAAGATAACTTAGTTTTGATACCGCCTACGTAATTATTTAACCCGTTGCGAGGTAACGCGGTTAATCTTAATAAACTCGATACAGCTTATATTATTGAAGGGAGATAATATTGATTAAATAATTAGGGATTTCGTACTAAATATTGGTTTAGCAAAATACTACTTGAACGTTATTATTCTTGATGTTGATTTTTGCTCTTCATCCCCTGCTACATCTGATTTAAAGAATTCATCCGATTAAAAATAATATAATGTAGAAATATCAGTGTTTAAGTTTGAGTTCTGCTTGTTAAAAGAATTGTAGGTATTGGGGATCACTATATTTTTATTTCTTGATTTTGAACATAAAAGTTACCAATATGATGAGATATATGGAATCTAAACTTATCGGGTACTTTCTTTTACTAATACTATGTTATAACCTCTGATTCGAAAGACTTGAAGCCAGTTGTCAAACGGTGCTCACCTGGTGACTATTGTAGCTGTGCAGTGTTGTGGTGTCTAGATTCTGGGTCTGGATTACTAAGGTTTGGAGTAAGTTTTTCAAGTTTCCCTTTTAAGTGCATATTATTATTGTCTTACGCGTGTTACGGTGTATCGGTCACGTAAATAACAAGAATATATGTTTTACAGTTGGTAAACTGACCTTTCTTTTTATCAACAAATTTCCGACGGTAAAGTTAAGTTTGTCCCTCAATGCAAATTGCACGGAACTAATAATAATGTTCTGTACATAAATATAGTATTTTAATTGGTATAGTATAGTATTTTAATTTATATTGCATACAAAGTTACAACTGTTATTACTTTTAATTTTGTAAAGTGCTTTTAAATTCTAAATATGAATACTCTTTGATACAATTAAAAGTTGCATGTTCAAGCGTATTAAAAGTTTTGCACTGACATATTATGACTTTTATGGCCCTAAAAAATTATAGGAATATATTACGTTGTAGTTAGTTTTCATTATTTTTTCTGTAAAATTAGTAACAATATTTTTTAAATATGTATTTTATTTCTCTTATTGCTATTTCCTAGGACCTATAACTTAACGAAATAGATGCCGGGTCTTCATTCAAACATCACTAAAAAAGACATAAATATCTTTTTACAATCAATTTAATGATAAGCAACAACTGGGAGAAAAATGGAATAAAGAGAAGGAGAGAGGATGTAAATGCAACGTAGATACAGCTACTAATTTGATAAATAACTAAACATTATGATCTCTTACAATTACGACAGAAACCTAAACAGTGCCTTGGACTTGTGACCAAGGTGTAGACTTACAAGGCCTTTTGAGAAAATATCAACACCGCTTAGTTTCACCTGTTTAAACCTAAGGTTAATCTCGGCCTAACATATGCGCCGACATATATATGTCGGGGATTTTTAAATGATGAAAAGGAGATGGAAGGAGGAAGATGGGGAATATCGGAGAACATTAAAAGGGGGGATGATATTTAATAGAATATTGGGTAAACGCAACGAAGATACTCCTATTGAACCGATAAATGATCAAATATGATCTCTAACAATTACGAGAGAAACCTAAGCAGTGCCTTGGACTTGTGACCAAGGTGTAGGCTTAAGGAGCTCCTTTAAGTGATCACGACACTCGCCTCCACTTTAAGCTTAAACGTACATAAACCTAACCTAACACAAGACGAGGAGTTATTTTACCGACATATATGTCGGAGAATAAAATAAAAGATTATCGAATAATCGAATCGTTATCGCCATCTATGACGTTGGAGTAGGGTAGTTGTCTTCTTAGTTCACTTCCGTGGTTTTGACAGTCCCGACCCTTCGGCTATCGACAGCCTGACTGAAGTTTTAGTCGTGCCCAGCCTCTCAAGGAGTGAAGTAGTCTCGCGATAGTATTAGTGTTGTGCAGTGCAGTGTTAGTGCTAAGAGTGCTGTTCGATTAAGGTCACGTGTGTACCTTACAATTTAGTTACTACGTCTTGTGTAGGGTAAGATTTATGTGACTTTAATCTTGGGTTTAAGCAGAGAACCTGAGCAGTGGAGGTGAGTGTTGGAATACTGTTAAAAGTCGTCTTTAAGCCTACACCTTGGTCACAAGTCCAAGGCAGTTAGAGATCATATTTGATTATTTATCTGGTCAGTAGAAGTATCTACGTTGCGTTTACCCAATAGTCCATTCAATATCATCACCCCTTTTAGTGTTCTCCAATATAGGAGGAGAGGGGGACTCTTCCTTCCTTCTCATCATTAAAATCCCCGACATATAGTTACGTTAGTTTTTGGAACATCTAATTTTCTGTATTGTACCAATAGTCAATAAAGCCGATATAAAATGTATTCTTACGAAAAGTATATATTTTACTATTCAACCTATAGAACAAAGTCGTTAATCGTGTCTGTTTTTTACTATTTTTGTTTATCTTATTTTTTAGTGTATCTGGTGCAATTACGCTAATAGAAAGAACGATAAACAAAGATGGTTTCAATATAAAATGTATAATTATAAATGAACCACAGAACTGATATAATATGATATTCTCGATCCAATGCAATTCTCCATTCACCTCAGCATTATATTTATATTCTGCAAATACCTACATTATGTTTGTGGCGTCGCTAAATGTAACCTATGACATTTAAAACTACTGCATACGTGTATTAACTTTCTATATTATGTTACCATCTTAATGTTTCTATAGATTATTAAATATTCTTTTGTCGTATAGAGAATAAACAGGTTTCCAATTGAAACATGTTTGTGGTGAATAAACTACTGTTTGTACTTTCTTTGTTTTCATTGAAAGGGTTGCTTTATATTTTTCTAATTTGCCACTAGATGGACATTTGTGAAAACAACAATCTCAGGGCCAGCTTGTTGGTCGGATGTTCGTATATATATTTATAACATTCACTTAACATGACAGCCTTGCAGTGCCTGAACCAGCTGTTAGTCTTAAGAGTAAGTCAGTAATCGTCTAAAGACTTGCTTGAAGTCTTCATGCATTGTTTAAAAACATTGTAATCATAATATATACCATATTTCTCGTAAAAAATAACGAAAATTCATCAAAGCGTTAATGGCTTCTAGAAACTCATCAGCAAACACATAGGAACATGTCCTTGACATTTTGATATACAATTATATTTTTTTGTATTCTGGTGAAACTATAATAAATAACATAATAGATATAGAATCAAATATAACACTTTGATAGCCTTTGATTCGTTCCTAGTTACTATTTGTTTCGAGGACGTCTGACAAGTATTTAATGGAATAAACATCGTCGAACGTAGTCTTTCTTTCTTCTTTCCCCTGCCCTTGTCCCAGTTTACTTGGGGTTCCTTGTACATTTGCGCCAGGATAATCTATCCTGGGTTGTCGTCTTAGAAATGCTCAGCTCTTTCATGTCTCTTTTCACATTAGTCCACCAGGTTGCGGGTGGCCTTCCTCTTCCTCGGGGTTTAACCGCGCGGGGTTTAATATTGAGCGCGACCTTAACTGAGTATCTGTCGTCCCATCGCATTGTATGCCCATACCAACGGAGCCTGCTTTCTTTGAGCTTTTCTGTGATTGGAGCTACTTTGAACAAGCCTCTAATATATTCATTGCGAACTTTGTCTAGTCGTGTCACTCCTCCAACCGTAACATTTTCATTTATCCTGTGTGCAACCTTTGTTAATGTTTTCTTAGAGTGGTCCAGCATTCTGATCCATATGTCATCGCTGCTCTAACAGCAGTTTTATAAATCTTACCCTTGGGTTTTATGGGCATTTTGGTATCGCACAAAACTCCAGTTAGAAAACGCCACTACACTTTCACACGATCTACATCTTTTTCTATTTACTCGTTTTTCTATTGTCGAAAGTTGAAATATAATAATATGTAGATTAGTGTACTACTACACTCTTTTCTAAGACCACCTAAAAAATTGAGTTCGGCAATCCAGAAATTGCTTGGTTTCTTATTAACTTATACTATACTGTAATAGTTATAATTTCCAATACATTGAAGTTTTAATAAAAAATTTAAAGTAAACTATCATAGATTTTACAAATAGCGAGTAATTTCCAAAACCATTAAAAAAAGTCTAAAACCAGCATATTGTTCGCAATTCTGGAAAACATAGGTCAATCGAAAGGTAATCGTTTCTAAAAACTAATCTGCAACTCAACCCTGAACACGTTGATCGAGTCACGTGAAACGTTTCGATTAAGCGAAATTGATAAAGGACTAATACGTGATAACTTTTTTATTTCTACCTACTTTCAACCTACGACAGTGACCTTATTTTAACGACTACCTTGAGGTTTAATAGTATTCAATTTCACACATGACTAACATTTCATCACATGACAAATAAGGGATCATCATCAACCTTTACTGGCCATAGTCCACCTCGCTAGCCAAGTGCGGGTTGGCAGACTTCAAACATCTTTTAGAACATGGAGAAGTGCAGGTTTCCTCACGATGTTTTCCTTCACCGTTAAAGCAAGTGATATTTAATTTTTTATAACACACATAACTCAAGTTAGAGGTGTGTGACCAGAATTCAACTCGGACCTCCCGAGTAGACATCAACATCTTAACCACTAGGCTATCACTGCTCTTATCTTATCTTAAAAGGGATAAACGAATGTTAAAGAAGATGTGGAGGAGGAAGAGATGAAGAAATCTATATAATAATTTTTTTTGAGATTTGATGTTTTTGAGATTCCTACAGCAGCACTAAAAAAATACACCATTGACTCTAAAACTTAAAGACTTAGTCATACTAGTTTATCAGCATTTTATAATACTGTGTGAGCCTCCTCGTGTTTCTTGGTTTCAAATGTAAACATTGGAAAACGTTGATTCAATAACCAGTCAATTGTAGGCTTGATAAAGCTGCGTAATTCAATAATACTTATGTATAGGCGAGCCTGAAACAAACAGTATAAAAAATTATTTCCAGTACAGACGGACTTCTAATCATTGATAGAAGTATGTGTTGCACAATCAACAACAGCCTAAAATGAGACACTAGCGTCCAATTACCAATACCAGTATGGGCTATTATCTCGCTTAACAAACATAGGTAGCTATAACAGATATAATATTACGTTTTCCAAGTGGCAATTTTTCATCGTCAATGTGTAGCGGTTCTGGCGACAGATTGGTGCAATGGTGTCATGGAGCACCTGGTTTTGTACCCTTGTGTACCCTTCAACGGCCAAGTCACACAACATTAACTATAATAATAAAGAAATCGCAGTAAGGAACCTTAGTCTTGGCACGACTTTGTCTAGATTTCATTACTTTTTAGAGATAAACAAGCAGCTCCATCGAACTTGGCTAGAATGGTTTTACAGAATGATTTGGTGGGATATAAACTTATAAGAAACTTTAGGTTAAATACAATTGATTTGGGACTGTTTTTTTCTATGTTGTCAAAGTCAAAGTCAAAATTTTTTATTCAATGTTGGAATTTACATTCTCTTATTGAACGTCGGAATCTACCACCCTTTCGGAAACGACCTAACCCAGACCTGAGAAGAATGGGCGCAAGAAACTCAGCGGGACTGTTTCTTTTGGATATTTTCCTTTTTTATCTTTGATTTTTTAAACGCCAATTTTTATAACAAGTATATTTATACATTGAGAAAGCCTGGAGCGAACGCATCATTCCCAAGGCGTGACATCTTCCAAAAAATCTTTAATGTTATAATAGCCTTTGTCACACAAACGTTTTTTAACTAACTTTTTAAATTTTCCTATAGAACAATTTTGAACGTTTTCTGGGATCCTGTTGTAAAAGCATACACATCGCCCAACAAAAGAATTACTAATTCTACTCAATCGAGTAGTAGGAGTAACAAGTTTGTGTTTGTTCCTAGTATTAATGTCATGCAAGTCACTATTTCTAATAAAATCATTAATGGTTTTACGCACATACATAACATTTTCAAAAATATATTGTGAAGCAACAGTCAATATATTAATTTCTTTGAATTTATCTCTTAAAGATATTTTAGGGCCGAGACCATAGATTGCGCGAATAGCCCTCTTCTGCAGTATGAAAATCGTGTTTATGTCGGCTGCGTTACCCCAAAGTAGAATGCCGTAAGACATTATACTATGGAAGTAGCTAAAGTAAACTAAACGAGCCGTGTCTATATCAGTTAATTGGCATATTTTCTTAACCGCGTATGCTGCAGAGCTGAGTCTATTGGCCAATCTCTCAATATGGGGGCCCCATTGCAATTTAGAATCGACAGTGATGCCCAAAAATACAGTAGATTCCACTGGTTCCAACTCCTCTCTATTTATAAATACACCAGTCTCTATTTTCTTAACATTGGGTGTCGTAAATTTTATATATTTAGTTTTCTTACTATTTAACATTAGATTATTAGCACTGAACCAATTTACAATATCAGAGAGAGCATTGTTTACATCGTCATATTCAGTTTGATGGCGTTTCACTTTAAATATTAGTGAAGTGTCATCAGCAAACAATACTATCTTGTTCTTTTTTTCTATGTTGTCCAGTATCCGAACCAGCTTTATTTTTATTTAAATATTTAGTATAGTAACCTATAATTTTTATTGTCATTTTTATTTAAATATTCAGTTAAGTTAGTTTTCATTTTTATTGTTATTAGGGTATGATGGGGCTGACATACGGTAGATACGGTACATGTCGTACAAAAGCCACGTTAAATAAATCGAGAAATAAAGAAAAATAAAAAACCAGTACATTCGTGGATTGACTAACATAGTAAAATATAGATTATATTATTTCTAGCTTGAAACGGAAATGATGGTGAAATTTTTACGCGTACCAAACCTGATCTTGGTACTCAAGCCCTAGGTACTGCTTGACTTCCAATCCAAAGTACGTGTGTATACATGTACGAAGTGAAGACAAGAACTGTTCTGTAAAAACCTTCAAACCTTAGTAATGGAGACCCCGCATCACGACACCATACCACTGACCAAACTCCGTTTGACAACTGGCTCAAGACTATCGGAACAGAGGTTATATAAAGTCTTGAAATAAAATAAAATCTTTTATTGCCAAGAAATTGCTATCTCACCTTGAATGTCTTTTATGTGAATTGTTATTTCTTTTCTCAGTTTTAACTTTTTAAATCGCATTCAGCACGATTTATTACCTTTCGATGGACGTGAACGATATAAGAAATTAAGCTGCGCTCAAACGTACACGTGACCTTCTCACCTTTCTTTATTATGTTACGAGTCATTTTTTTATCTCTAAAGATATTTTTTTAAAAAGCATTAAAAAGGAAAAGAGATTTATTCATTAATTTTTGTCTTACAAAGGCGTTTTGTCTCAGTTTACCTACAACTAAAGGTGTTATATGATAGATTCTGAGAAGTTAGTTATTATTACATTAAAATGTCTGTAAATTTTTTTGTGTTATAAAAAATTAAATATCACTTGCTTTAACGGTGAAGGAAAACATCGTGAGGAAACCTGCACTCCTGATAGTTCTTCATGTTATAAAGCGTGGTGGACTGTGGCCTAATCTCTCCTCATTCTGAGGAGGAGACCCCGTCCAGCAGTAGGCCAGTAAAGGTTGATGATGATCCCTTATTTGTCATGTGATGAAATGTTAGTCATGTGTGAAATTGAATACTATTAAACCTCAAGGTAGTCATTAAAATAAGGTCACTGTCGTAGGTTGAAAGTAGGTAGAAATAAAAAAGTTATCTCGTATTAGTCCTTTATCAATTTCGCTTAATCGAAACGTTTCACGTGACTCGATCAACGTGTTCAGTGTTGAGTTGCAGATTAGTTTTTAGAAACGATTACCTTTCGATTGACCTATGTTTTCCAGAATTGCGAACAATATGCTGGTTTTAGACTTTTTTTGATGATTCTATGATTCAAGGCGTTTTGTCCCAGTTTACCTACAACTAAAGGTATTATGATAGATTCTGAGAAGTTAGTTATTATTACATTTTAATGTAATAATAGCTAACTTCTCAGAATCTATCTGAGTACATGCTGGAATGATCTGCCTACGCCTATTCGTAGTCTCAAAACTATACATAGTTTCAAAGTTACTTTGAAGAAGTACTTACTAGATTTACACTTTACAAGCCTTTGTAAATCTAGTAAGTACTTCTTCAATAGGAGAATAATATTAATTAATTTTATTTCATATTTATTATTTAATAATCATTATACAGCAATACACACAACCTAAATAACATGTAATTATACAAGACACAACACAACATAATATATAATATACATAATATAGTAGTATACAGATAAGCTGCTGCTGTCAACATGTGTCGGAAGGGGGCCACTGAAAACCAGCCGAGACTATTCCGCCTCTTCAGTGCTGAGTGGCTTCCTATTCTGTTAATGCCGCCAAATTATGTGTTTATTAGTTATTAAGACTTTTATTTTGCTACTTTTGTATTATTTTTTTCTCTCTATTTTAATTTTATATCTCGGGTTTTTTGGTGGTGGCAATTTAATGGAATAAAGTTCTTCTTCTTTCTTTAAAATAATATCCTAATTACTATTTATTTCTTATTTAAAGACTTAAGGTTTAGAGTATATAAAATTAATATAAGACCGCCTTTAATGCTCATAAAAAAACTCATCAATCACTCGTGAATCCTACTAATATTATAAACGCAAAAGTTTGTAAGAATGTATTGTATGTATGGATGTATGTTTGTTACTCTTTCACGCAAAAAATTATGCTTGAATATCTTTAAAAAAAATATTAAATAACATTTTTTTTGGTAAAGATTATTTTGTGGGCGTAAATAGAGTAGTTTACCAATCGGATAATTTTTTACCAAAATGATAAAGTCATACGATTATTTTTACATTTTAATATGTATCGTATGACTTTAATGGATTATGGAAAAAAAACTTTTTGACTCGTATATTTTAGTATAGAGAGTCATTGGAGATTCCTAATAATAATATCAAAGTATATTTATTGGTCCTTAAAAATCTCTACGTTCTCATCAAAGAAGATGAATAAATTACTCGTTTGTGAGTGTTCTTATAAATCATTAGCATGCAACAAGAGGAGCATCTCGATTTTGTAGATATCATGATTTATAGTCAAAGATCAAACGTTACGGAGAAAAATTAGAATTCACGTAAAAGCTACGTTTCCAAAAGCTACTGAAGGTAAACGATGTTCCAAAGCATGTAAAGAGGTGTTAAATTTACGCCAAAGGAGAGAAGTCTGTTTATTTATTTTGAATTTCTTTTTGAACTTTTATAGTTCAGCTTTTGCGTTTCTTGCAATAGCTTGCTAAACTTTGTGATTCGTTAAACCATACCGACTTAGTTTTAGTTTTCTTTGCAACTGAGAAACGTACATTAATTCATATAGAAGTAATTTGCATTAACCTGAAAGGTTCTGTTCAGATATTATGTAAGGTGTATTCTTGTAATTTTTACTCCTTATCCCTTCTCTCCTTTGCTTTCACTCCCTTTTCCGCAACAGTAAGTTCTTTCAACATCGCTCTATACTTAGTTAAACATTTATAAATAATTTTATACATACTGGACATTTAATTTTCGGATTGTGTTCATGTAATGATTTTATAATTTGCGGACTCTTGCATATCAATAACATTATAAAGGACTCTAAGCAACAAATACAATAAGAATTTAAGTAAAATAATAGAATAAATTGAATGGGAAGTCGGGGTATGATATTTACGACAATCACTAATGAAGTGAGATCAACATTGCCCTCTAAATTCCAATGTAAATCATCTGCTGTGTTAGTAGGGGAAAACCAATTCTAATGGAAAGCCACGGCCAGTCCCGAGTCCTCCTCGTCCTAATCGTACATCCTGGAAACTACTCCAACCACGCTACAACGTAACCACTACCTGGGAGTTGCAGCTGAGCTAAAAAGGCAGAGCATCAGGAAAATATTTTGCGCCACAAAACTGAATCGAATCGCTTAGGAAGGATATCAGTTTCAAATCAAGCATGTTCGTAGGCTTTGAAAAGGCAGCTCCACTCACGGGCTAAGGCATAAAAGGCTAGTCACTTGCTTGCCCTACAACCAACTGAATAAAAAAATCGAAACAGAAACAAAACGATCTGGGAGAGTCACTGTGGATGCCCTCCTTCCCAATTTGGAGGACATAGGAACAAAACTTGATGCATTAGATATTCCCTAACAGATACATTTTTTGTTTATTCATTTCGTAGGTCCTAATAAATTTCATTACACTCCATAAAGGGCTTAGCTGCTACGAGTATATTGCTAGCAATATTATCCCACTTATAACAGCGTGTTACTTTATTTTGTTACATAACACAAGTGGGAAAATAATGAAGAAAAGATAATCGCAACAAGATAGCGTTAGTAAAATCCGTTCAAGGTGAAAAATTGCTCGCGACGTCCCCAACCATTTGTTACTTTGCGAAAATTTAAATTCTTCAAGCCAGCGCACATATTTCAAATGGTTGATTTATGATTTTCTGGGAGGTTATCCTGCTTTATTGCGTTACGTATTTCCCACTTATGTATAGATATCAAACTATCCTTCGTTTATTGAATGAAACTAATACCTTATAATCTTACAATTTAAATGCAAGATTTCACTACTAATATCAAGATATATATTATCAAGATATATTATACTGCGCAGTAAAACTCAAAATATGATAATAAACATGCGATTTAGAGTCGAACGGTGCCTGGAGCTTGAGACTCAGATCTTACTAACAAATACTAACATAATAAAGTACATTACTCACGTGCTCATAACGGAAGCCTAAAACCACGCCACCAAACAACACTATATTAGTCTCTCTACTTTCTTATGTAGTGCGCTATATCAATTGACTGACTAACTCATTCCTATCGGAACGAAAGTTATATATTGTCTACTCAAAATAAGATAAAATACGAATACTAATTTATTATCGGTGATGCTGACACTATTTACAACAAAATTCTACAGCTCTTCCGTTTACTGTCAGATAGTTCAGGTCCCGGTATTTTTTTATGGTAGATAAGGTGCAAACGAGCAGATGGTCCACCTGATGGTAAGTGGCCACCATCGTCCATGGACATCGGCAAAACAAGAGAGTAGTTTTACCGATACGTTGCATCCTCGAAGATATAGTGAAGAGGGGGAGAGAAGAAAAAAAATGCTTCTGTTTCAGCGAATACTGAACAAGGACCCAGAGTCCGTAGCATTAACTGTGATGGGAGAGGGAGGGGTAAGTCTGGCCTACATGTGTTCCGATAGATAAAATATATACTGTTACGTACTGTAAAAGAGCTTGATACTCGATTTTATTCGATACTTGATATCGAAAGAAAGGTATCGAGAAATACCGTTTCATCTCTATTTAGTGTAAGCAGTCAGTGTGTTACTATAGTTACAAGATTGTTATAATTGTCAATATATTAATATTGTCACGTAGCTCTCATGTCAGAAATGAGCTGATAGTCTTCAAACGGCTGACTAGATCTTGACAAATTATTGCTAAGAACAATCTCAATTATATTACCCTTTAAACAAATAAAACTTCTTTACAATTCGTCCAGTATCTTAGGCCCTATGATGCTACAGACAGATATAAGTTATATGTCGGGGATTTTAAATGGTGTGAAAGGAAATGGAAGGACGGAGATGGGGAATATTGGGGAACACTAAAAGGGGGTGATGGTAATGAGTGGAATATTGGGTAAACGCAACGTAGATACTCCTATTGAACCGATAAATAATCAAATATGATCTCCAACAATTACGAGAGAAACCTTAGCAGTGCCCTGGACTTGTGACCAAGGTGTAGGCTTAAGGACGTCCTTTAAGTGATCACGACACTCGCCTCCACTGCTAGGCTCTCTGTTTAAACCCAAGGTTAAACGCACATAAACCGAATCTAATACAAGGCTAACCTAACCTAAGGCTAACCTAACCTAAGGCTAACCTAACCTAACATTGTGTTTACTTAACCACGTGGCAATTACATTGTAAGGACTTACGTGACCTTAGTTGGACAGCACTTCCACACTACACTGCACTTGACACTATCACTATCACTATCACTATCACTATCACTATCACTATCACTATCACTATCACTACTTAAACGATGTTCACTTCTTGAGAGACTGCGTACGACTAAGACTTCAGTTAGACTGTCGATCGCATATAAAGGGTCGAGGGTAGAGACTGTCAAAACAACGGAAGTGACTACTACCCCACTCCAACGCCATAGACAACGATAACGATTCGATTAATCGATAATCTTTTACTATGCTCCGACATATATATAAATCAACAATAATTTACAACAGGGTAAATAGTTAATGCAATTTCGTTTGCTTCAGAGCCAGTATTATGTATCCATTTAATACACCGGAATACCTTAAAAAGTCGCTAAACCATTAAATCCGCGCTTTTCTATTTATTCTAAGTATTCGATCGCGTGTACTCTCGTAATGGCATTATGTAATATCATAGCATAGCCTGTCCCCCTCTCCCCGGTGACCCACAAACCTAATCCAGCTTTAGCAATGACGTCTATATATCACTATACTATTTTACTTCCATGCAAAAAAAGTTAATGTTAGCAACACTGTTAATAACTTTATATTGGCGAATATTCTCTTTTGTTTTATTTACAAGAATACCCACTATCTTAACACATTTGAGGCAGCTTTCGAAGTGATAATGTTAAACATTGGTGCTCTTGATCATGTCAAAGACGTCCTTTAACCGTCCGTAGCTTTCAAGCGTCAATAGCTCAGTGGTTCAGGTGTTGGATTCACGATCGATAGGTCGTGGGTTCATACCCCAGTCATTAGACTACTGTCGTGGCCCACTCCTAGCCCACAAGCCTTACAGCTTACTTGGATTGGTTAAGGCATACTAGTAGTATTCGATTCATACACCTCGTATGCTTTAAAAAAAACCCTCCTAGTTCACAGGCCCTAGGCAATTCTCAGCTTGAAGTCTAAAGTGAATGTTTGTGCGTATTTTTAACCGACCTCAAAAAGGAGGAGGTTCTCAATTCGATTGGTATATTTTTTATGTATTTATTTCTGTGCTTAAAAAAAATACCTAAATATCTTCTCTTATTATTCCTCTATATATATATTACACAACATATTTCAGGAAATATGGAAAATAATTAAGTAAATTTTTAGAAAACTTCGACTTTGCCGACTACTTACTTTGGCAGTATGACAAGTAATCCTATTAAGTGTCTATCGTAATACCAGTGTCTATCGTACGGGAAGAGAAAATTAAATGCAATATAACTGGTGCTAAGTTTCCCTTATTGAATAAAATATGAATAGTTAACTTTGTTGCAAGGTTTAATTAAATGTTAGATAGTAGAGACGAACATGGGTCACAATCCCTGAGTAATGTTCAGATTACTGCTAGAAGACGAAGGTATTATTAGCTTTTACGTATAAGTAAATAATTATGTTTAATATGAGTTTAATGACTTTCTCAGAAGGAATAATTTTAAAGGTCAAAATTTTGCTACTAACGTTTTGCCTCAAAATTTACTTAATTCTCTAGAAAATATTACCTATTTAATAGACTCGATCAAAACATTTTAAATTTTTAAACAAGTTGGGAAAGTTTAAATTTATTCAATTCGCTTTCTTATCCTCAGCAACAACTGTCAAATTTCCATAACTAGGGTTTTAAAGTGACAATCGCTTTGTAATTTTATTTAAATAAGTATCGAAATCGCAAAAAGCTTTAAAGATTTTTACATTTCTTAAGAACATTACTATAATTTCTCGATCGAGGTTTATTGGGAGTTAGATTAGAGTTCTGCGAGATAAAAAATCCAGATCCAATTTCTTTTTACTACGTCAAGATATTTTTTACTTAAAATTTAGGATAGTAGTAATAGATTTTTATCAATAGTGTCGTTCATCAGTCATCAAGGATTTTGTGTTTGAGATTATATTTCTTGGTTTCCGTCTAAACTGCATATTATTATTGAATTTTACGTGTTACAGTGCAGTATAACTTATGTAGATAATAGGATTCTGTTTTTTTTTATTTTTAAAAATAACCTTAAAAGTTAATTTCAATTCAATCACTTATAGCTTCGTAATAAAAGAGAAAAAAGCAGGTCAAATGAAAATGGGTTCAAAATTAATACTGGGAAAATATTATTGATGAAATTGATATTGGCTCAAATAAATTTTTGGTTTATTTTTTTAATACTACATGTATAATGGCGCAAAAAAGGGAATCACTGTGTAAGCCTAAGGTTAGGCTAACCTAACCTAACCTCACACAAAACGTGGTTACTAAATTGTAAGGTTTTTACGTGACCTTCATCAGACAGCCCTAACGCTTTCACTAGCACTATCTAGAGACAACTTCACTTCTTGAGAAACCGCGCAAGACTAAGATTACAGTCAGACTATCGAAGGTATATAAAGAGGCGTGACTGTCAAAATGACGAAAGTGACTACTACCCTACTCCAGCGCTATAGATGGCGACAAAGATTCGATTACTTGATTATCGTTTACTATTCTCCAACATGTATACCATTTAATTGTAAAAAAATCTTTCAGACTATGTCTTTCATTTATAACTTTATTTAAATCGGTTTATGTCTTTGAACTTTTTTATCTACGGAGTAATCTCGTTTATACTATTTGAAGTTTTTAAAGGGTATATTGTCCAATTTTTATATATTCAAGTTTTAAAAACTTTACTAACAACTATGAATAATTTTAAACTCGAAAGAATAACCAATAGTGACGCCTCACACCAAGAATCGTTATTTATTGAAAGTCATGAATACAAAGCAGACTCGAGTTTACTTTTTGTTTTATTGTTTGTTTGTTCATGTTCTAAGTTATTGAATGTATAGATGCTAATATTGTTTATCTTCACTTAGAATTAGCTAGAATTTAAATTTCATTATATTCCTGTGAGTTTGTGTATTTTTTTGGGAATATGTTTTGCATTATTTATTGTTAACTTTTAAATAGACTACATTTTTTGTTATTAACATTCTAGCAGACTTTACTTACTGTGTTAATAGATATTGCTTATTAATTCAATTCATCGGTGATTATGAAGTTATATTTTTAGGGTCATTTAGCCATAATCTTGTTATTTATCACAATAATTATATTAATTATGAAATAATAGAATTTACGAAGGCCCAGTAGCTTTAAAGTGTATCCTTATAATAGGGACTAATGTAAATATATTTTTAGATTATTTCTTTAAAGTATTTTCAAACACTAGTTAGGATTACAAGTTTAATACTAGTGTTTTGTGTTCTCCATACATTATAGAGTTTTAAAACCTCATCACGTGCTAGCTCAAGAAACATTCCGCGATGAAACTAGCTCGTCTCTGGAGAAATTCAGAGATATTTATATGCGGTAACAAGGAACTGAAGTATCGGGAGCTATTTACTTTAGGAAAAAAAACTGAGCATACGCCTTATTCTATGACAAATTTTATTCAATTATTAGTTGATTATTCATGACCACCTTATTTCGCTGGCTTTTCCGATTTAAATGAAAGTAGCCTAGATTCAAAGTTAAACCTGAAGAACTGTTTTTATGTGATGTGAGTATAAACATACAAATATACTTACAAACAAAAATACTAAACATTAGTTTTGGCTTCAGTTGATCCGCATGACAGACACTTTACATAATATATATATGTCGGAGCATAGTAAAAGATTATCGATTAATCGAATCGTTATCGTTGTCTATGGCGTTGGAGTGGGGTAGTAGTCACTTCCGTTGTTTTGACAGTCTCTACCCTCGACCCTTTATATGCGATCGGCAGTCTGACTGAAGTCTTAGTCGTGCGCGGTCTCTCAAGAAGTGAACATCATCTAAGTAGTGCTAGTGATAGTGTCAAGTGCAGTGTAGTGTGGAAGTGCTGTCCAACTAAGGTCACGTAAGTCCTTACAATGTAATTGCCACGTGATTAAGTAAACACAATGTTAGATTAGGTTAGCCTTAGGTTAGGTTAGCCTTGTGTTAGATTCGGTTTATGTGCGTTTAACCTTGGGTTTAAACAGAGAGCCTGAGCAGTGGAGGTGAGTGTCGTAATTACTTAAAGGAATTCCTTAAGCCTACACCTTGGTCACAAGTCCAAGGCACTGCTTAGGTTTCTCTCGTAATTGTTAGAGATCATATTTGATCATTTATGGATTCAGTAGAAGTATCTACATTGCGTTTACCCAATATTCCATTCAATACCATCACCCCCTTTTAGTGTTCCCCAATATTCCCCATCTTCCTGCTTCCATCTCCTTCCACATCGTTTTAAAATCCCCGACATATATAGCTATATGTCGGAGGTGTGAGTTAGGTTTAGGTTAGGTTTAGGTTAGCCTCGTGTTAGGTTAGGGTAATGTTAGTCTAATCTTAGGATTAAACAGTGAAACTTAGCAGTGGAGGCTAAAGGAATTCCTTAAGCCTACAACTTGGTTAAAAATCCAAGGCACTGCTTGTATTGGGTTCCTGTCATAATAGTTCTAGTCAGAATATTAAGAGATTGTAATGTTTAGTTATATCCTGACGGTATAGCTTTAGAGTTAGGCCATCCATTCCCATTACTCTTATCCTTATTAGTTACCAAATTATAATATTGACATCCAAACTATATAGTTTGGATGTCAATATTATACTTTGGTATCTTGGCGATGATCTGATGAGCCAGGAGGAGGAAAGATAATCTTCATATTAAGAGTGTGGGATCTATAATACGCACTAACACTTAAACGACAATAATAAAATTTATATGAAAGGCGAGCAGCGCCTGGAGCTTGGGATAACTCTCACTTTACATTACTTACGTTCCTCGATAACAGAAGCCTAGCACCACACCACCAAACAATACTACAGTATTAGTCTCACACCTTTAATATGTTCACGATATCACTTGGCAGACTAACTCAATCCTATCGGAACGAAAGTTATGTATTGTCTACTCAACTGCTAAGTATATAAGAGAGAAATGTGGTACCCATCACTGTACAGCAACACGTATACACATGCAATATAGACTGAGGCGAGCGGTGCCTGGGGCTTGAGACCCAGGAGCAGGTTTAAAGAGCTCTTTCATAATATATTAACTCTCACCTCCACCACTCGACCTCGCTAACAACAATAGATAATAAAGTAAACTTACGTGGACCTCGAGAAGGGTAACCTTAATCACGACACTATAACACTAACTTCCATGTTCACTGCACGAAAACACCAGAGAGACCGAATGATCTACCCGATACTACTACTTTATAAACAGTGTTGCTAACACAACTACCCGCGAATACTAATTTATAAACAGTGTTGCTAACATTCACTTTACTTCTTATAAAATCTTAATCTGAGTCTGAGTGTTATGATTCATTTTGATGAGTTTAATATATTGCACCACTTTCGATGATGGGAGTCAAAAGTTAGATAATATAATCCTGTAGTGTATTTTACTTGTTTACGTATTGGTTCAATATTAGTTTCCATACAAACAAAATTCTAATTGACTTCCTCGTTGAAAGCTCATTGAAATTCCTCTTGCATTAATATCATTGTATTTATCAAACAATAGCACATTTTGGTCATTCATTTTCGAGCTGTGGGCAATACTCGATATTATATATTAACACTTAAATATGGGTCAAATAACATCGCGGTCATGATTTTAATATCATGATTGAGGTGAATAATATTTGCTATTTATTCTTCAGTTCAGTAACAATCAAAAGGTAACACTAAGAACAGATTTTTCGATTTTTTTAATTTGATCTTTATCCATGCTGTAACTTAAAGAAGGGGCGACGTATTTTTTTTAAATACAGATACCTTATGGACCTAAAAGTTATTTTTTATTTTCACTCAGATAGATAGATAGTTGTAATAGTGTGTAATGATTTAAATATAAACAAATATATTACTATGGAAAATACATACCTATATATTTAAAATACTTATACTACATATACTTTAAACACACTATACTATAACAAATATAGACAACCAAATGATAAATAGTTATAAACGTATATATATAATAAAAGTTATAAAATTTTGAGATAATATTCTGTAAGACGACACTTATTATTAATCATACGAGTGTAATCGTAATTGGTGCTCTCTAGTTATTAATATATAGAAATTATAGATAGTAATAGATATTCCGGATTTCGTCTACTTGCGTCGATTCATTAAAATTGACGTTTAACAAACTTTGTGATGAATTCAATACAAATCAGTGGTTTAAAATTTCTTGGTGTGACGAGAGATATGGGCGAGACTCGTAGCCGCATTAATTTTTTCAATAAATCAATCTTTTTTAGCTAAATAAATAAATACTATTAACATAGTTACTAAAAATACGAAGGATTCATTTAAATGTTATAAATGTAAGAAACTCGGAAAAAATCATTTAAGATGATAGTAAAAATCTTATTCCTTCTATCTGTGGAAAAAATAAGGTGACGATAAAATCGCCAAAAATATTTGTTTATTCATTATTATGGTTAAATCAATATTCCCACTACTCAGGTATTCGATTACCCAGGGTTCAGATACAAAACAAAAATAAGTCTATATAGTTCTCGGTTTGGAACTATCGTCACTGATTTATTTCCAACCTTCCTTATTGGTTCCAATAAACACCGCCGTTCCGTTCCGCAAAAGTAGCCTTTTTATATCTTTGAGCATTTTTGTACGTGCTAGAGAAAATAGCTACACATATTTTGTAGTGATATATGTTCTGTATAACCTAGGTGATAAAGTATATTTATTTTGCGCCTAGCAATTTTTATGAAATAAGCTAAAATCACAATTTTTTAGTTAACACTCGCATCATTTGGAAAATGGTATCTATATTTCGTATCGAGTATAAAATGTTAAAATACTTCTCAGATAATTAATTCATAGTTAAGTAGGTAATACTCATTCATACTTAAACATATCACATTAGCGACAAGGATGAGATTTAATAGACGCAATACCATCCACATAAGACTATAATAGAATGAAATCACTAAGCTACAAATGAAGTTATATCTATATATCAGATTTACTGTAAAATTATGTAATATTAATTTTATATGTCGGGGATTTTAAAATGATGTGAAAGGAAATGGAAGGAGGGAGATGGGGAATATTGGGGAACACTAAAAGGGGGTGATGGTATAGAATGGAATATTGGGTAAACGCGACGTAGATACTTCTACTGAACCGATAAATGATCAAATATGATCTCTAACAATTACGGGAGAAACCTAAGCAGTGCCTTGGACTTGTGACCAAGGTGTAGGCTTAAGGAGCTCCTTTAAGTAATTACAACACTCGCCTCCACTGCTACGCTCTCTATTTAAACCCAAGGTTAAACGCACATAAACCTAACCTAACACAAAACGAGGTAATTACATTGTAAGGTACTCACGTGACCTTGATCGGACAGCACTCCTATCACTATTTAGACACTACTTCACTTCTTGAGAGACCGCGCACGACTAAGACTTCAATCAGACTGTCGATGGTATATAAAGGGTCGAGGGTCGAGACTGTCAAAACAACGGAAGTGACTACTACCCTACTCCAACGCCATAAACAGCGATGATGATTCGATTTAATCGATAACCTTTTACTATTCTCCGACATATATATGTAATTATTATCTATATTTTGTTGGTGGGCGAAGTAGCCAGTATCATTTTTCTTGAAAAAGTGCGAAAAGATATATCATACAATATTTCACACTAAAAATTAATATTTATCATACAATAGAAATTATCTTTAAAGGGAGTGGAATAAAACCATTTTCTCCATAGCTCTATCTAGTGGGGAGAATAACTCAACATAGAACTTACATGGTGTACGGTCAAAACTTAATGTTTTTATGTAAATTTTCCAATAAATTAACACATATACGCAGCTGGTGTGAAACAGAAATAAAAATTAGCTCAAAGAAAACAAATGTAAAACCTTTACATTTCCATTTAGTTTTTATTCGTTATTCGTAAAGATGATCTCGATTCGATAATATTTTTATGAACATTTTACGATATAACGGACGTTAATTAACAGTATTATTCATTTTTCTAGAAAGGGGTATACGAGGTTCGTGATTAGACTAGATTTTTATGTGTTCATTTCTGGAAAGTGTTTAGAAAAAAGACGTAGGAATCCCAATTTGATTATAAATAATTTAGAAGTTCTGGCACTCCTTTTTTTGTTTATATTAGATCTTGGACTCTAAACCTAACACCACTTATTAGGAATCATAAAAATCAAATATTTTATATCTACTTAGTTATTAAATGACACAAAAACGACTAAACGGATTTCAAGGGCATTTGGCACAGTTACTTTACAACCTGTATTTACATATAGGCTGATTTTTATTCCGAAAAAATTTATAGTTCCTGCGGGATACTGCGGCCACAATATATAGAAAATAGTCGACTAAGTAGATTTATAAGAATTCTGTAGTATTTCTGTATATATTATCTAAAGATCCATACACTTTTGACAACATAATGATATCGAGATAATAGTCAGTTGAGTACTATATAGGTATACTAAGCGGGTAGTAGGTAGAAACCACTTGATTATCGAGTTGGTACCATCGTTTATAAATTAGTATTTGCGGGTAATTCCATTTATTTTATTTCAAGACGTTTGTTGAGATAGATGAACGTCGGTCTCTCAGGCGTTTTAGCACAGTCTACGTGGAAGTAGTGAAACTAGTATAGTAGTGTTCTGGTCAAGGTAACTTCTTGAAGTAAGCTTACCTTATTATCTATTGTAGCTAGTGTTCGGGCAGTGGAGAGGAATGTTATCCTCCATTCATGCGCACTTCAGAGGTAGTTTTGAGCTGTATCCTTCAGAGGATGTCATATCAACCCAGCATAACCAACACACAAATACATTCTTTGACAATCGTAAATATCACTAATCTGTGCAGTTAAATACGAGCTTTTGAATTAACTTCGTGTACGATATGAAGTTATAAAATTAATACAAATTCTTATAGACAGACCCTTTATTTTCGGTAAAAACATCGAATTCCACTCGAACGATGTTTATTGCGCAATTGGATAAATTATGTAGCGTTCGAATACTGAACGTTACCCAAACAAAAATTGTGTTATTGGAACAATAACTTATGGAAATAATGTCGAAAAATTTGAATCCATTATTTCTGTAGTATTTTCTTCCTGTTTACAAATTGTATTCTAATAATCGTCTATAACTTTCGTAGCTACTTAACTGATTTTGTAAGTGGTAGTAGTAAGAACTGCTTACTCCAATTTATTAACTAGTTTTTAATTATTATTATAATTTATTTATATTGAAAAACAGATTTTTTTATAGAGGTAAACTAGAAAAACTATTTATTATAAATTAACATTCGTCTATTTTTTATTATTCCTAACATTTCGCTTCGCTATAAGGAAATCAAGACTAGAAGAAATCTAACATATTCAATATAACTTTTTTAATTCGAGAGCGTGTTTATGATTATTTTTATCATAAAAAGCGCATAAATTTCGTGGGATAAAAATAATATGTTTATCTAATTGAAGTACTGGACTATTTAGCTGTGAAAGAGATACATATCTTTACGTATCCTAATTCCATGTTATTATTAAAAAAATCATACTTCTAAACTAATATATTTTCAGAGATTTTTCTTTTATAATATGGATGTATTATTTATATAAAACTTCTTCTTGATTCACTCTTTCTATTGGTTAAAACCACATTAAAATCTTTTCAGTAGCTTAAAAGATCTAAGCGTACAGACAGCGGGAAGCAACTTTGTTTTATACTGTGTAAAGAAATAAGATACTGTAATATCGTATAAACAATAAAGTCAGTAATTCTGGCTAACTTTTGTGCTATCTTAATTTTACATTAGATAATTACTACCCTTCTCATTAGAGTCCTGCAGAGTAAGGGTGTCACCTAATTACATCGTAAAAAGCGAACTCGTAAACGCACTTGTAGGTTTCACACATCGCTTCGGGGTAATAAAGACTTTGTGGGACTTTTGGAAAAGGACCTTTGTGTCTGACACATCCACACGAAAATAGGATTAAAATAGCTTGGTTAAATATTAATGGTGGCAAAATTTTATTCACATTTATCATAAAATAAGAGAGGAATGATAAAATATACACAATAAGACAACAGAGAGTTACTCTAGCATATTAAACCTAGACAATAATAAAAATAAAAATTGTTATAATCTTAATAATAATAATAATAAAATTGTAAACCTGGTGCACCAAAACTTACAAGGACTTTTAGGTAAAGAATTAGAACTGGAATTATTTATGGGATGTGAAAACATTCATTTTTTTTGTATTACAGAGCATTGGCTTCGTAATTATGAACTCATATTTAATTTCAGTGGTCACCAGGTAGCAAGTGCGTACTGCAGAGAAAAGTCGTTACGTGGGGGCTCCTTAATAATTATAAGTAGACTTTTTAAATTTAAAGAACGCAAAGACATTGTGAGCCTCTCTGTAGAACGATAGCCTGTGCAGAACTTGAGCGCATCATTGTTGTGAGCATATACAGTCCCCCTGGAGCGTTATATGAATTATTTGAAAATGTGTTATAACCTAGTAAATATATTTTTAGAGCCAACTAGAGTAACTGCAACCTCAGCAACATGTATTGATAATATATTTACCAACTTTCAACCCAATTCGTATTCAATTATTAAAAAGTTGAGTTCGGATCATTTTGGGCAATTAGTCTCTTTTAAATGTGAGTTAAAAAAAGAAAATTAAAATTAAAAAGATTGTGTTTGTTCCTACAAACTCCAGACGTATGGAGAAATTTAAAGGTAGTATTATAGCAAAACTCACATACTTAAATTTTGACAACAATAACCCTGATATGTTATATAACACACTATTTAAATTAATAAAATCAGAGTACTGCTATATTCACTACCAAGACAGTCAATTCGGGTGGTCTCTTGTCATTTAATGATTGGGCAACTGTTGGTATTCATCGAAGTAGACAAAAACTATATCAACTTTATAATGAGAGATCATACAACCATTCAGAGTCCTTTATAGCCTTTGTTAAAGCATATTCAAAGTTATTTAAAAAAGTGTGTTCCATGGCAAAGTCATTACATATTAAACAAAAAATTTATAATGCACAAAACAAAATAAAAATGACATGGAATATTATCAATTGGGAAACTGGAAGAGTCAGAGATCGTAACTTCAAGTATAATCTCATTTATAATAACATTAATATCAAAACTGATCAGGAAGTAGCATCCACGTTTGAAAAATATTTCTCTGACATTCCAATCTCATCAACTTGTTCTCTCATTTCATCTGCCAGCGTTGCTGAATCATTATTGCTAGAAAATGTTAAAAAATGTGATGTACTGTTCGAATTTAGTACTGTTAACAGTAAAGATATAATTAAAACATTTAAAACCTTAGTACTGTTAACAGTAAAGATATAATTAAAAAAGATAAGAAGAAAACAGCTGATATTTGGGGTATTAAACGTGGCGTGTTTCCTGACCTGATGAAGCATAGTAAAGTAACGCCTATATTTAAATCTGGATTTATAACTGATCCAAATAATTTTCGACCCATCTCAGTATTGCCAACGCTTAGTAAAATTTTTGAAAAACTAATTTTAATTCATTTAGTTAATTCATTTTAATTCACAGAGACTTCTCCATGTGAAACAATTTGGTTTTACTAAGGGTTGTTCAACAACGGATGCCGGTGTCGAATTAATTAAGAATATCTTCGAGGCCTGGGAGGAATCACAGAATGCACTTGGAATATTGTACAACATGCGACTCTGGTCAGAAAGCTGCGCCACTATGGCATCAAAGGAACTGCGCTCGACCTTATGAACTCCTATCTAAACAATAGGGTTCAAAGGGCTGACGTGAATGGCAAGAGATCTCCTGGGGCTTGTCTGGATATGGGGGTCCCCCAGGGTTCTATTCTTGGACCATTTCTCTTCCTCATTTACATAAACGACCTGCCAAACCTCGTAGAAAAAAAGAACAAGATAGTATTGTTTGCTGATGACACTTCACTAATATTTAAAGTGAAACGCCATCAAACTGAATATGACGATGTAAACAATGCTCTCTCTGATATTGTAAATTGGTTCAGTGCTAATAATCTAATGTTAAATAGTAAGAAAACTAAATATATAAAATTTACGACACCCAATGTTAAGAAAATAGAGACTGGTGTATTTATAAATGGAGAGGAGTTGGAACCGGTGGAATCTACCGTATTTTTGGGCATCACTGTCGATTCTAAATTGCAATGGGGCCCCCATATTGAGGGATTGGCCAATAGACTCAGCTCTGCAGCATACGCTGTTAAGAAAATACGCCAATTAACTGATATAGACACGGCTCGTTTAGTTTACTTTAGCTACTTCCATAGTATAATGTCTTACGGCATTCTACTTTGGGGTAACGCAGCCGACATAAACACGATTTTCATATTGCAGAAGAGGGCTATTCGCGCAATCTATGGTCTTGGCCCTAAAATATCTTTAAGGGATAAATTCAGAGAAATTAATATATTGACTGTTGCTTCACAATATATTTTTGAAAATGTTATGTATGTTCGTAAAAACATTAATGATTTTATTAGAAATAGTGACTTGCATGACATTAATACTAGGAACAAACACAAACTTGTTACTCCTACTACTCGATTGAGTAGAATTAGTAATTCTTTTGTTGGGCGATGTGTATGCTTTTACAACAGGATCCCAGAAAACGTTCAAAATTGTTCTATAGGAAAATTTAAAAAGTTAGTTAGAAAAGGTTTGTGTGACAAAGGCTATTATAACATTAAAGATTTTTTGGAAGATGTCACGCCTTGGGAATGATGCGTTCGCTCCAGGCTTTCTCAATGTATAAATATACTTGTTATAAAAATTGGCGTTTAAAAATTCAAAGATAAAAAAGTAAAATATCCAAAAGAAACAGTCCCGCTGAGTTTCTTGCGCCCATTCTTCTCAGATCTGGGTTAGGTCGTTTCCGAAAGGGTGGTAGATTCCGACGTTCAATAAGAGAATGTAAATTCCAACATTGAATAAAAAAAATTTGACTTTGATTTTGACTTTGATACTCATTACTGTACAGCAATACGTATACACATGCAATTTAGACTGAGGCGAGCGCTTGAAACCCAGGAGCAGGTTTAAAGAGCTCTTTCATAATATATTAACTCTCACCTCCACCACTCGTCCTCGGTAACGACAATAGATATTAAAGTAAACATACGTGGACCTCAAGAAGGGTGACCTTAACCACGATACTATAACACTAACTTCCATGTACACTGTGCGAAAACACCAGAGAGACTGAGACTAATCTGTCGCACTAAACGTTATATATATTGTCTACACGTTAGTATACTTGACATAAGATAAAATGACCTACCCGCTAATACTACTTTATTAACAGTAAATCAAGGTTACGATATTTTTTTCTTTATTAATCAAATCATCCTCACGAATTACACGGGAATTATTATTCCGTCGTTTCTCCTTATATAGCCATTTTAACTTAATAACTCACCAATTCAATTCAATTAAAATTTTAAGTAATGTATGTGACAAGAACTATGCTTTAATCCGGGATAAGAGGGAATTCTAAACATATTTTTTTAATTTATAAGTAGGATATACGCGACACAAAAGCTATCTTATCTCTCAAGTTAAGTAGCAAGCAAGTAGTTGAAGTATTTATTATTTTATTATAGTAAGATTATACATTACTAACGATTATACGAAAAAGAAAAACATATTTTTTTTCACATGTATGGTAATCTTTTTATTTGTCTCTATATGCTTGTAAGTATTGTGAGTGTAGGTAATTAACAAACACACGTACAAACAATACATCAAAAACTTTATTATGAAAACAACCCTTACCGGATTTGTCCAAAATCCAACAATTTATGCTGAGTTTAAGGGCGAGTTTCAAGTTTTCAGATTTGTCTTCAGCAGAGGATGAAAAGATGTCGCTAATGCGAATAGTTCCGCTCGGATTCGCACTCAAAAGTTTTTATTGTTTTCATAAACTGAGTTACGAATCTTGTTTATTTCTGAAACACGGTTGTAAATTTTTACTGCTACTTTAATTTTATTATAGATTAATAGAAAAATTTTATAAGGCAGTACATAAGATAAGCGACAATATTTTTTAAGCTACAGCGAAGGAATATCCCAAAAGGCAACCAGTAAAGATTGTATATATGTCGGCAACTATTAAGAAATGGATGACGTATCTCAAAAGCTACGGTCAGGATATAACTAAACATTACGATATCGTACTATTTTGACAGGAAGTATTATGACAGGAATCCACTCAGTGCCTTGGACTTGTGACCAAGATGTAGGCTTAAGGACGTCCTTTAGTGCCCAGGTTCTCTGTTTAAACCTAAGGTTAGGCTAACACAAGGCTAACCAAAACTTAACTTACACTTCCGACATATATTTAGGAGAGATATTTAAATAAAATAATTATGTGTAAATAACAGTATAAAATGAATTGAATCTAGGGTGAATTGTACTCCCTTCTGATATTACTCACATTCGTCATCATGCGCTAACTCGCTCATCACTGCACTCACTGATTGTTTGAGCTTTTAAAATATCGGTATGCAATATTTTATTTAAATTCGCTGAGCTGTTTCTGAAAATAAATCTCGCCAATCCCACAAGAGCATTGCGTTCTTTAAAATTAAATATAGTAAATTAGATCATATATTTTCTGTATTTCAAATTTAATTTAAATATATTTAGAAATTTTTGTGAGATTGGGAAACAAACATACAAATTGTTACATCTACAATATTTAGTAAGGTGTATATGTTAATATTAAAAATTTATTCTTTATATTTGTTTACACGTACCTAATTAGTTTGGGTTTTATGCATTAATTAGTCCACGAATAGGTGTAATCAAGATTGGCTATTTCCCAATGCAGCTACTGTGACTTATGACCATACTCAGTTAGTGTCCATTTGGATTTATTCCAAAGGATTTGAAGGTACTTAAATTACACTTGTTGTTGCTATTACATTCACCCTATAAAGTGAAAATTATATCGTTTATCTTAACATCATTAAACATTCGAGAAAAACGTTTAAAAATACTATACTTTGGCATTAAATATGTGTTTTTACTTCATGTAATTTATGATATTCGTACAATTAATTAAAAAAATACAATCTTCAGCTAAAACTTAAATAATTATTCATCCCTTTCTAATAACTTAAAAGGGGACACATTTAGTTAAGGCGATGAATACATAAATTAATTCCAAACATACAAAATTCAAACAGTCACATAATGAAGAACAAACTTTAGCAAAGGCAGTTTTACGGCAAACAGGCGGTTCTATATTAGTACGAACTTCATTATAAACTTGTTATAATTGTGGTTTAACTGAAATATACAGACGATTTCAGTTTCTATTACATGTTAGTAGAGTACATTTTTACATTACGTTATATGAATGCTGAGTCGGATTTTATGTTTAATGTAATAAGAAAATTAGAAAGTTGGAATATGTCCATCTCATCAAAGTGAATAGGGAAGTTATGTTTTAAAACAATTATTAAGTAAATGTTTACATTCATTTCCTTAATATGAAAAGTTTATCTTGCTAGACAGAGTATTTTAAGCAAAATATCTATTTAGTTATAGAACCAAGAAATGTAATTACCTTTCAATACACACGTTAAACTTATAACACCTGTAGTTATTGCGTCAGGGGTTAAAAAGTAAAATAATAATAGTTATATCGTTGTATAACTCATGAATAATTGTGACAATAAACATATTAAATTTAGTTTATTCCAAGAATTTCTTTTACTTATCAAGAAGAGCTAGGCTTTTATGTCATAATAAGTAAATTCGTCATGCGTAAAAGGCATTATTGGCTATGATACAAAACAGACCGCACTCACCAAAATAAGCTACTCAGGTAACTAGTTAACTATAAGTTTACTGTTTTTGTCTTCAAAAATTGTCAACGACACATCATCAAAATTTAATAAAGCAAAAAATTATTAGAATGAATTAAGTATATAACACAAAAGTGATTTATATTGAGAATATAAAATGATATAAGCTAAATGATACCGTTACATTCATTGCTCAGAATGTTCCGAGGTAATTCCATTCGACACTAATGTCTGCTGACACCTGCTACGTAAGTAGCAGTATTGCTACGGCGTAGCTCTGTTCTACGAATTCTGCAGCCAAGAAGGTATTAAAAAGATACGTTTTTTTTACGATTAGAAGAAAAGTTTTTTTGCTGCTTTATAAGTTAATATTGGTTAATTTCGCTGAACTATAAGAACGCCACAAAAATATTGGTAGCATAAATAATAATATACTTCTAGTCACTAATTTGAAAGAACCGTGTAAAAGATAATTGCTACATTTTATAAAACAAACACTGTCTGTTTGAGATAAAACTCAAAAACTACCTAATGGATTTTCATATAAAATTCACCAATAGACAGAGAGATTTATGAGGATATATAATTTGGTAAGGTTTTGTGTAAATTCTGGGAGCCCCATCGAAAACGCTGCCTAATGTCTTTTGAGATATAATAAAACGATGTCTTCACACTTGTAATAATTGATGTACATGAGAGGGTAAAGAATGAGTGAGAAAGTGAGTGAGTAAACAATTACAATATACCTCAGCGTAACGAGAGCGGGCCGGGTTGTATTTTATATTAAACATAATTTCCTCTATAATATAAGTACAAAGGATTTTGGATAATCAAGCGAGTGTTCAACCCGATCGTAATCACGCAGTAATAAATCATCGCGAGTGAATTACTTTACGTCATTAATATCGAAAAACGGTACCGTGTTTAAATATTTTATAATGGCTATTATTGTTCTGAATGTATTTTATGTTAAACGGTTGTGAAATTGTTCGATATTGTTCTGATTACTTTATAAACTAGTTGCGCTTTCGATAAGCCCTTGTTAAATAAATGTGACAGTATTTTGCAAATAAATAAATATAAAAACACTTGTTACGAGTGTAGTGCCTTTAGTAATACAATATTAAAGATAACAGAGTTCCAGGAAATGCAATAAGACTCTTTGCCACACTTGTGTATCGTTTCAGAATTATTCCACTTCTCATCAACTTAAAAATAAAATAATAATAATCAAATATAAATGTGTTTAACCTAAACTATAAAACACGATAGAAGTGAAACTTCAGTAAATCGACAAAAGAATGAGATGAATATATATAATAATATAAAATAGTATGTATATTTCTGTCTCATTCTTTCCTACACATTTTTGTATTTGTGTCTCTTACCTGTCGTTTTGTATATTTCTGTCTCATTCTTTCCTACACATTTTTGTATTTGTGTCTCTTACCTGTCGTTTTTTCCGTTGCATCAGGTTTGAAATCACAACGATTCTAAAGAAGTTTCACTTCAAAAATAAACTGTGTTTTCTGGATAAAGGCGTATTAAACTCATGACAGCTGCCCCCACACGAAACACACTAAACAATAATGTTATTCATTTATAGCACTTACTAATACTATAGATATAGAGAGAGATATGATACCCATTACTGCACAGCAATACGTATACACATGCAATTTAGACTGAGGCGAGCAGTGCCTGGGGCTTGAGACCCAGGAGCAGGTTTAAAGAGCTCTTTCATAAAATATTAACTCTAACCACCACTCGACCTTGCTAACAACAATAGATAATAAAGTAAACTTACGTGGACCTCGAGAAGGGTAACCTTAATCACGACACTATAACACTAACTTCCATGTTCACTGCACGAAAACACCAGAGAGACTGAGACTAATCTATCGCACTAAAGATTATATATTGTCTTCACGTCGGTATACTTGAAATAATATAAAATAATCTAGCCGCTACTACTACTTTATAAACAGTGTTGCTAACACTAATACTTAATTACAAAATAGGTAAAACATTATTTTTATATATTGAGAATATATTATTTATTTAGATTTTTATTTATAATTTTCAACCGACTTCAAAAAAAGGAGGTTATCAATTTAGTTGTATTTTTTTATTATTTTTTTTATGTGCGTTACCTCAGAACTCTGTCATTTATGAGCCGAATTGGAATTTTCTTTTTCTATTTGGCAGAATATGCTTACAAACTGGTCCATTTTTTTCAAAATCCAGTTCTGTTGGTTTTTGGAGAGAAAGGAATTGAGAGAACTCCTCAAAAGTTATAGGCACACATATAGTGATTTTGATATTTTCAGAAGGGTTTTAACCATTTGCATTCAGAATTTATGATTTGGTGAAGTGGAACTGATGAGTAAGACCACAGATAGCAATAATATGGTTAAGAATGTTACGCAACTATTACTATGAGAAAATTTAAATAAATACTTATAATGTTGATGTTACCAGTAGATTCTTAGACCTTCCGGCTTCATCTACCATAAGTTGACGATGACACCAGAAGGTATGTACTGGAAACCAGGCATGGGACAACGTAAACTAGTTACTTTGGCTGTAAATAATTTTTTAATGGTAATGTGCGTTTGTTTGTCTAATCGTAGCGCCCGAATTACTTTACCGATTTTGATGCGGATTTTTCTATGCGGAAGCAGACGGGATCAAGATACTATCGTTTTATAAGTTTAATAGTGTATAATATGTGTATCTGTCTATGACATCGTAACTCCCGAAAAATTGATCTGATTTTGATACGGATTTTTCTGTGTGGAAACAGACGGGATCAAGATGACATTGTTTTATTAGTTTAATAATGTATCTGTGTGTCTGTCTGTAACATCGTAATAACTTGATAAATGAACCTATTTTGGTGCGGTTGTTTATACTTGATATTTCAGGTGATCTAGATGTTTCTTACCTATAATTTATGAAGAGCTGAGGGCTATCTGTTGAGTGCCTACAGTAGATTGGAGATGGAAGGGCGAGTAGAGTGCTACAGTTTAGTATTTGAGATAGTAGTTGAATGAGTAGGTACATTATAAACAGGTAAATTGAGTGAGTCACTTTGTAAATGAGTTAAATGTGTATGGGTGTCTAGAGTAAATTAGTGATTTAGTGAGTGAGTGAGTGAATAAGTAAACAGGTGAAAGAGTTAATTAGTGGATGAGCGATGAGTAAGTCACAGAATTATATAATATTCACTAAAAAGCAAGAAATAAAACATTTTTAACAAAAAAATTAACCGTCTTCAAAACTAAAAAATGCATTAAACAGCAATAGTACGTAATAGTATAATAGTTCAATCGCACATACTATATTTTTATTCTATCAGATTTGTACTGAACAAATGTGTTCACCTGGCTAGCACCGACTTCTTTCGTTATTTTTAACAATTATTTATTATTATTGTCCTAATAAAGGGCGGGCAATAAATTACGGAATTATTCATTATTTTTTTGATGTAATAGTACGACTGAATAAAAATACTAATAATAAAACATTGATATAGTTAATAGAAATGAATACTTCTTAATTTACTATTGATTGTTATTACTGATCGTGACGTCACACCTAATGCACCAAAATTACAGGAGTTAAGTGCCTACTACTTTCATAATTTTTACATTTATATAACGCTGCCAAATATTATACAAATATACATAAAAAAGATACACATATTTCTGTCTTTGTCGTTTGTCTTATCTATGTCACATTAAAATTAAATCACAATTATTGTCATTTAAAAAATGTTTTAGAACAGCGAAAATAAGGTGAGTAGTAGTATTATGAAATAGGAAAATTGGCAGAATTTTTAATATTTAATGAAAGTGTATAATTTATAATTCCAATCTATATGAGTGATTGATCCAATTTTGTGGATTTACATTAATTTATTCTATAGTTTAAAATCCAATATAAATATTCGTATTTATAGTATCGAATATCATTATAAGTTTAAAATTAAGTTAAGAGTGAACTAATAAAAGTCAGTAGACGTGGCTAACGATTTTATAAACTTTTTAAATTTATAATGCTTTTGAACGCCAATATTGGTATAATAAATCCAATTTTAATGTACACTGAAATTATGAACAAAAACTTCATGATACGAACACCTTTATATGTTATTAAACTTTCGATCTAATGCTAATCTTTCTATTTATTTAGCTTACTTTTGGAATTCTGAAAAGGTTTTATTTTGCTTTACTGCTACTGTTCAAACTGTTTTAGTACTGTTTTAGTGCACCAGTAAGAAATATCTGCAAAAATACGTAAGTTACAAGACACTTAATTATCTTAATTTACTGGAAAACTCAACCAAAACACATTATAGTTTAAAATAGCAATAATAAATAGACAGGTAACTTACTACTTTAACTTACTAACTTCCTTGACAAAAACTGCGACTTTCTTCATCTAATTCTTTGTGAATAAAATTACAAATTAAGGCCCGATAAACTTATGTTTATCTCAAACGAATGATAATATAATAAAACAACTTATTCCTGATGTTATTGTACGATACAATCGCTTCAATTGTAAACACTTCACAGAGTTATAATATTACTTATAGGACGTTAAAAATGAGGGAGTTTTATGTAACCGTAAATTGTAAACACCTTTAGATTATTAATTATCTCGCGAGATTATAAGCTATCGAAAGATTGTGAATCCTCAGTTACTGGTCTCCGGTTGTCCCTGATTGGTCGGCCTTACAGTAGGTTGTTCTGTATCCACAGTCAGTAGTAGTTAATCAATAAAATCTATCGAAGTGAAATCCTCAAATTGTAACTCAGGATACATTTACTACAGAGTTACAAAACTATTACAGTGGACATAATGAAAATAGTTAAAAAATTAGTAAATTATATACTATAGATATTTTGATTGTTTTCAGTGTATTTTCACGTCATAATATCAAAATAAAAACATTTTTTAGATTAATTCAAATACATAGCAAATATATTATTCATATTATTGTTGACTATTAATGTTTATTGTTATATAACGACTTATATTCTTTGCTATCTATTAATAGATTAGACTCTAGAGACTATTCAAAATTACTTACCATTATTAAATAATAGTAAACATTTATCCTAAACTGCTGCATACACACTACACGGAACCGTGCGTGACTACCTTTTTTTGTTTTTGACTTTCAAACTATATTTCCTATTAATAAGGTCATAAAGACTATTGTATTTTACAATAAGTTACCCGCAATGCGGAGCCATTACGCCCTTTGACATAGGCTAATCACTTAAGGAGTAAATCTGGATTGATAAGGATATTATAATTTTAAATAGGGCCGGTTCCTTGTACGGTGAAGCTTACATGTTATGTCGTGACATTAAAAAAAGAGGTTTTATTGTCCCGATAGAGCAGTAAAATTATACCTGTTATGTTGATATGATATATTATGGTATGTTGATATTGTCTATTAGCGTAAATAGAAATTTAATAAAGTTTAGTAAAGTGCTAGAGCTAACATCTAACTATACTAAATACTAAGTATAATGATATATTAGGTTATCCATTAAACCTGCAATAGGGCTACAAACACTAAGCCTACCTTCATCTAACATACACACATAAAAAAGTATTTTTTACTTAAAACTTTGCAGTATATATTTAGACACAAAGATTTTAAATCCCTATCAAATTTAGTCAAATTTAATAACGCTTGTTTTTTTTAATTTCAAATTTACTAATTTAAGTAGTGAATGTTATGATCTTATAAAGAAGCCCTGTAAATCTACAATCGGGCCACAAGCCCCAAACTCTGATCGGCTTCCTATCGTGATATACAACTATTGATATATTCATAAGTGAAACACTAGTTAATCTAAAGTCCATTATATTATTATATTAAAAATTTAACTTGTTTAAACCCGTGAGAGGACGGGTAAGAATACTGCCGTCTACCGCTGGGAGAGCATCTCGTAAGAGCCGAGTAACCCAACACCCTTTGGTGGTAGAGGATCTGTTCCCCGACTGCTGCTGCATTAATGCTGTGAATCTATCTCGACTCTGAGCTCATGCTCAGTGGCCGCTAAAAGCGCAGAACTTTTCTCTTCCCGTCCTTACTCTATCTTCGAGGTTGCAACTGCAATCTTGTATTGCCCATGTTCATGGGTGACGGTGGCTACTAACCATCAGGTGAACCGCCAGCTTGTTTGCGCCTTATCTACCATAAAAAAGATGTAGTTTCCATTTTGATGTTTTAATAACATTCGCGCTCTTCTGTACATTCGATTACATCTTGATTCGGTTCGGTGCAACAAAGGCACTCCCATTACTCGCGTTGATTAAGCCGACACTGTCGGGAAATTTGAGTTTTTCCAAGTCCCATCAACTTATTTAAAAAATATTGTACTATTTTGTTTGTTGGAATAAGAGTTTTTCCCTTTTAAATGTTAAAAACATAATTTTTACTTACTTAGCATGATACTAATGCTAAGTAAGTATCAAAATAAGCCACGATATTGTTTCCGCATTTAGAAGTTATTGTAAAAATACACCATATTTTATTTTTTAAAGATATCAAGGAGAAAACAGGCTGATGTAAAGTTGTGTAAAGTAAAATGCAGTGTGGATGATAGACAACATAAAATTGAAAATAAAACGACAGATATACATGTTCATTACATAAAGATAAATGTATCTATAACATCAGAATATAGACTATACTTTTAACCAGGAAAATGTATATAATGGGCAAATTGGAGGCGTTAAAAGTTGCTAAGAAGGTATTTTACTTCACCTTTGATAACTAAATTGCAACCCTTACAAAGCCATAGCAGCTCAATAAATATTTCACATTTACAATAACTATAATATTTTTCGCCGTTTCTCGTTCGCCCTTTCTTCTGAAGAAAGATGGCCTAAATGAGTGACAAAATGGACAAGTCCGGGAGGTAAAAGACAAAGGGGCAGACTGGATAGACGATATACTTCAACTGGCAGGTAGTGACTGGATAAGAACAGCTAACGACAGGGAAAAATGGAGGCATTCATATATATAAAAAAAAACAATCTTATTTTGTTAATGTCATGGAAATAATAAAGACTCGTTATTATTATTATTATTATATTTTTCTTTATAAATACAACAAAAAAACAAGTATGAACTTCAGTATAAATGATCTAACCGTTGAATGCGCCATGCTATTAATTTCCAATCAAAAGTCAATCAACGTGTACTATACCGATCGATGATGTCCGACAGTTTTTTTAAGTAAAGGGGTTGGAACTTACAGTTTTAAAAATGTACGTACAACAACAAAAAAGTCGAAAAGCTCTATGAAATTTAAATCGAAGTTACTATTTTCCTACGAGTTAGGTACTATTATGATTGTGTTTTGGCTTCTAAATTTTCCATAATCTATTTTAATTGTGTAATTTCCTTAATAAATATATTTCATTCATTCATATTCAAATTCATTAAAAATTAATATGAGTAAAAAGCTTATAATATTTATAATAAATTCTTATTGTTTACAAAACCAAGAAAATTATAATAAAAAAATTTCATTCTATTTTAATGCTTTAATTCTATTTCGACACATCGGAAGAAATATTGGTTTTTGACATATAAAGCTTACTTATGCCATGTATTGAGATGTAAGTATAAAAAAATGCAGTCAGTTTAGTTAGTATCTATTCAATGAAAGACCTATTCAACAACTTTAACTGCATCATTATTAGACATCTTTATTTCTGTAAATAACTTATTATATAGCACACGACAACATGTCTATCCAATATTACCGATAAATTACAAATGAAATCCTAAGTAATTCTAAGCAGTAAACACCAAGTGTAAGCGTTATTAAATTGTTTAAAGGGAGGTTTTAAATATTAACTTGGCAACACAGACCTACGACCTGTCACTATAGTGGGAATAGATGAGGGGGTATTTTGTATTATAAAAAACGATAATTTTCACGCAATAAAGTATAGTGTTAAATATTAAGAGTGTTGATGCATTTGAAGAAAGGCCTTATAATCCTGCACCTGGGTTGCAAGCCCCAGGTACTGTTTGGCTTCCGTCTGGATTGTGTAATAGTAGTCTTTTGAGTGTTATTGTGCGGTCAAACTACCGTGTAGCTTTCACAAGCTTCCGATTTTTTAATAATTTTCAAAGACGTTTAAGCTGCGTTTCCACCAGAAATGAGCGAGCTAAATACATATTAACTAATGATGAAGTAGTTCAAAGTAACACAGAATATTACAAATGCATACAGTTTCGCAGGACCGAAGAAATGACTTTGAATTTAAACAGAAGGATTGCCTTGAGCCAATTCGGAGTCCCGAACTGAATAATTAGATTGAGCGCGCTACAACTTCACTCTAACCTGAAGTTATTTTGAAAACAACAATTTGCATTCTTATTTACTTTACATGTATTTAATTATCTACACGAGTACTTTAGATTATTTGTAACAATGTTGATAACTTTTGCTTAGCTAGTTTGTTTTGGTTTATTTTAGAGTACCTACTCTACAAGAGCGACAATCTAAAAACTCTATAACGATATATTAGAGTTAGCAACACCGTAATTTTATATTCGCGGGTAGTACTTTTTATTATTTTCCAAGACTACATTTAATCTCTTTTCCGATAGACTTGAGCCAGTTGTCAAAAGGAGCTTGCCTGTTGGTTAGTGAGGTGTCGTGATGTTGCTATCCATTACTGAGGTTTTAAGTAAGTTTTTATGTGGTTACTCAGTTTCCTTTTGTTGAGCCGTGTCTCCTCCTCAGTATGAGGAGGGTATTAGGCCTTAGTCCACCACACTGACCCAGTGCGGGTTGGCAGACTTCACACACCTTTGAGAACTTTAGGGAACTCTCAGAAGTGCAGGTGTCCTCACGATGTTTTCCTTCACCGTTAAAGCGAGTGATATTTAATTGCTTAACCCACACATAACTCAGAAAAGTCAGAGATGTGTGCCCAGGATCGAACTCGGACCTCTCGAGTAAGACATTGAAGTCTCAACCACTGGGCCATCATGTAGATAACATTAGTTGCAATTTGAGGCGCAATAAAGTAGATATTCAGTATCATAGTAAAAGCTCAATATTATTTGAATGACTCGTATTTAGTTTAGTAAGCTATTATGCACAACGAGCAGTGGATGTTGCGCGGTGGGTCACATAATCCAAGCACCATTCGGCTTCGTGCTTTTATGTTGCTGTTATGTTTTAGTTGTTGCTGTGCTTTATGTCTTATATACCTATAGTTTATTGAGATACATTCTCCGAATCTCCTGGTTCAGATCTGATTTCTTTCTCTGTGCTAGAAAAACTTTCATATATCAATTTATTTAAGAACCCATTATATTAACCGATGTTTCCAAAAACTGTAAAGGCACTGCAACTCGTCATTGATTTTATTTAAAGAAAAAGAAGAGATGTTTGTTAAGCAGAAGTCACTATAAGGGCATTATTGGCAGGTAACAAGAGAAGAAGTACCACACGTGATCGGTTCTTATGCGACGGTTCTGCTCCCGCGAACCAGCTATTTGACAAAATAGTAGACTTCGTGAATTGAACTACCTATACGCTCACAATGCGCAACTATCCCCACTACTTTTGCTCAGACAATCCTAACTTCATGATTTACATTTATCAAGAAACACCTAAATTAAATTAAGCTAAAATCAGTTCCTTTTAAGATAAAAATATGAACAAAATATTCTGACTAATGTTATGTGTGACAAATGCATAGCTTCAGAACAGAATAAATGATGCTGAATCGAGACAAAGATTAACTTGAGCCCGTTTGAGCTTCTACATCTAGGACTTGATCTAAAATAAAGCGACTGCTTTTGTACAGTTTTCTTTTGAGCTTTAATTTTATATTATAGTTTTCCGCTTCTATTTTCTGCACTTAAATATAATACACTGCAAACATCATCTATTCTAAGAATCTTCTCTCTATTGCTTTAAATGATGCTATGTCAAACCTTTTTTTTCAATGTTTCATTGTGATTGACTAAATTGTATCATCAACAGAAGTTTCCATAGAAAGTATTCTGTTCAAAAGAACAAAGAGTTAAAAGCTAGCAAGATTCAAAAACTGATTTATACTTTAATGGATTACAACACTGTTTATCTCAGATTTAATAACCTACAGAAATTCGATGGAGATGGAGTATTTCTACATTAAATATTAGTTGACCGACCTTAAATTCGTTAAGCAAAAACCTACATTGAAAATGAGGAAAAAACGTATATTACACTAATTTTCTCATGCACTCCTTCACTAATTTATTTATACTCTCTAAACCATCTATCACTATGGAAATATTTTTTGTAGTTCATACAAAAACACTATAGAACAGTCCTCCTGTTTTCACTAAATAAGATAAATTTCCGGTGAATTTTTCTCTTCACAAGAGTTATTATTATACAGTACTTACTTTGTTAACTGCATAGCTAAATCTCAAGTCGTACATCAAACGCATAAGCATCGCTGAACTGAATAAATTATGTTCAATTTAAACAGAGGATTTCCTTGAACCCGTTTGAGCTGCCCCGAACTCCGTAACTCGATGGAGCGTTGTTGACCGAATATACTTATTCTATATATTTATATAACATTTCTTCTTTATGGCGTCGATGCATGTTAAAGATCCTGGAGAGACAAAATACGAGAGGAAATTGTGTTGCGAAAAATTGGGAAGAAGGTTGAAGTTCTTAAGACCATTAAAAGACAAAAGCATATAATACGCTTTCCCAAATATGAACTGTTACAGCTCATAATCCAGGGAAAGATACTAGGAAATAGGAACGTTGGAAGAAGAAGAACATCTTGGGCTAAAAATCTGCGCCAATGCCTTTTGTAAAAAGATATATCTATATAAATAAAAGAAAAGGTTTTCTTGTACTTAAAAAGAATAACATATTATATTGTCTATTTCATAAAAATCAAATTCTTTTGAAATATACGTTGCTTGACGAAGGAATGTTGTTTCATAATAATTTTAAAAATTAAAAACAAAATAGAGACTCGTCCAAAACAGTGTCCAAAAAAGTACTCAAATTTGAACTTATGTGGAACAAGTTTATTGTGGAATACATACTTAGAACTTCATTGGTGACTTAAAATTACTAAGGCAAAAAATTAAAATAAATAGCTTTTTAATATACCTGTTTTCGAAGAGTTTTTTATATCGTAACATATTTGTAAAAAAATATTTATGGCAACTATTCCGTATCAAACTAATGAAGAATCACGTAATTCGGGCCATAAATCTCAGCGTAATCGGTATACATACATAAAAAAAATATACCAATCGAATTAAGAACTTCCTCCTTTTTGAATAGAATAGTTAGTAGTCTTTACTAATATTATAAAGAAGTAAGATTTGTATTTTTGTATTTTTGTATTTTTGTATGTAACGAATAAACATAAAAACTACTGGACCGATTTCAAAAAATCTTTCACCATTAGGAAGCTACATTATCCCTGAGTAACATAGGCTATATTTATTACAAGAAAAAATTAGAGATCCTTAGAAAATCTCACGAAAACCAACCCAAGGTGCCAAAAAATTTGCCATAAAATATCTTTCATCGCATGCGCTGCAAAAAGTATTGATGATAGAACAAAAAAATGTTCTACAATATTATAGAACGTATAAATATCTACAAAAAAGTCCGCGAGACCATATGTCCAACTATTATAGTTACGTCACTATAACTACTTTTTTACATTTTAAAAGTTGATAAAAATGCCTATCAAAATCAGACCATGTTTTCTATAACTTTGTATTAATCCTTATCCAAATAAATTATTTCGTATTCAAGACTATTTCAATACCTGTAAATAACTTTTTGAATTATTAAAATCGGACTTTCTATTCAAAAGATATTACGAAATTAAAAATATCAATATAAACAAAAAATACACGTCGACGCGACGGGCCAGTATAGCGACGCAGCGCAGCGAGTAAAGCGGCAAGAGAGTGGGAACCGAAATGCGGGAGGGCCAATATATTTTTAAAAATAATATTCCACCCGCGCGAAGCCGGGATGGGCCGCTAGTTTACTATAAAAATGAAATTATTCATAAAATATGTAACTTAAGTCACGTAAAAATAAAAAAGCCTCTCGATTACAAGTTATTTTAAGAATTCCAAATGTTCTATCGAATAAACAATATAATATGCTATTTCTGAATAAAACTAATACAATATTCGAACAAAACTACAGGATTTATAAATATAGCATTCAATAGCTCTATTTTAGTATTGAGCTTAGTCTATATTTTTACTATTGGTTATTTATTGTAAGGGCTTTCGTCTTAAAACTTTAAAAAGTCTTTAAACTGTTAAAAGTCGGCAAATCTAATGTAGAGAGTCAAGTTTTAGTTAGTATCTATGGAAGCTTCAATTTTAGAGAGATTTCTTTCTATAACAAGAAATAACATTATCAATATTATTATCTAAAATATAAAATTTGTTAATATTATTGTAGGATTCTGACTGAAAGAATAATATAGGAACATCGGTATACTCTTTCATAAGAATTGTACTTTATTTGGAACTTCAATACCTTTTCTCACTTTACTTGGTTATAATAATAAATGTATGTAATCTAAACCGAACCATACGACGAGTAATGGCCCTTTTTTTAATCTTTTGCTGCATCACCATCAAAATACCACATCGCTCTCCCACCATTTTGTTTTTCCCGCCATTAGTTGTAGTCAATAAAATAACTAATATAAAAATATGCTTACAATATATAATAAAAAATTATATAATTAAATATTTAATCTATAATAATTATTATTATCGTTGATGACATTATATATGTATACTAGGGGCCCGTCCCGGCTTCGCACGATAATTTTTTTTTAACATTTTGGCTCCCGCATTCTATCGCTCCCTCTATCGCCGCGTTACTCGCTGCGCTGCGAGGCATTCTACACCGCACACCGCGCCGGCGGCCCGTCTAGGATTATTTTTTATTTATCTTTATATTTTTATTTCGTAATATCTTTTGACTGGAATGTCCGATTTCAATAATTCAAAAAGTAATTAACAGGTATTGAAACAGTCTTCATTACGAAATAATTTATTTGGATAAGAATGAATACAAAGTTATGGAAAACATGGTCTGATTTTGATAGGCATTTTTATCAACTTTTAAAATGTAAAAAAGTAGTTATAGTGACTTAACTACAATAGTTGGACATATGGTCTCGCGGAGTTTTTTGTAGATATTGATACGTTCTATAATATTGTAAAACATTTTTTTGTTCTATAATCTATACTTTTCGCAGCGCATGCGATGAAAGATATTTTATGGCTAATTTTTTTGCACCTTGTGTTGGTTTTAGTGAGAATTTCTGGGGATCTCTAATTTTTTCTTGTAATAGATATAGCCTATGTTACTCAGGGATAATGTAGCTTTCTAATGGTGAAATAATTTTTGAAATCGGTCCAGTAGTTTTTATGTTTATTCGTTACATACAAAAATACAAAAATACAAAAATCCAAAAATACAAAAATACAAATCTTTCCTCTTTATAATATTAGTATAGATATAGATTAAATCTTGATGTAAAACAAAATGTAAGTACTTTGACAGTCGATGGTTCGCAAAATAGAAAATATAGAGAGTTAATAATAATTAAGGAATTTGTTAAACATATGTTAAACAGTATGTTACGGCCTGTGTTTATTTGTTGACTTTGCACGACTTGGCGTAGGCACTGCCCAGTCCCCAGAAAGATACTAATTTTCCTTCCATTCCCATGCTCCTATTAAAGCAATAACTTACTTTATCACGTACATACTCCAAGCTGTAGAATATTGTAAGTTAGCTACAATAACGCCACGAAGTTGCTTATTAGCTGCAAACATGCTAATGTATGTGAAACCGCGCTGACTCCGAGAATGCGAGAACAAATGTGCATTAATTAGGATATTCTTAGGTAAAATATATCTGTGTGATTTATCTAAAGTTTTAGACGTACAAGTTTAATAATTATTTATACAGAAATAGCATAGAATATCGAAACCATTTTCCATAGTGGCCTAATCTACATCTACACTATTATATAAAGAGGAAAGATTTGACTGTTTATATGTTTATTTGTTGCGAATAGGCTCAAAAACTACAGAACTGATTTTGAAAATTCTTTTACCGATAGAAAGCTATATCCTTTTCGGGTAACATAGGCTATGGGGTGTTGCCATAAATATTCATATTAAAAAGATATGGCCATATAAGTGCCATAATCTGGTCATTTTATGAATTGTAGGGTTTCTGAGGAACTACTAATCCGATTATAAAATTTTTTCACTGATAGAAAACTACACTTTTCATGAGTGACAAATGTGATTTAGTGTTGCCATACACACTTTTTAATTAATAGAATATGGCCATTTTGTTGTTACTAATCCGATTTTTAAAATTCTTTCACTGAGAGAAGTCTATAGTATTTCCGTCTCTCTTCCTCTTATATACTTTCATTCTCTCTCTCATCCTCTCTGTTTTCTCTCTCTTTAATTTTTATCTTTATCTCTGTTCAGAAGGATTAATCTCTTTTCACTTTCTTTTTTTTCGATTATCTCCTCTCTGTTATCTGTCGCTTTTCTTTTCTTTTTCTTACTATCATTTTTCTTTTTTAACTTTTCCTCAATATCTCCCTTTTTTCAAATAATGAAAAACTACACAATTACACAAAGACAAATTGAGGACATCAATTATAATATTGCTTTAAATACCCGAAGCGAAGCGAGGGCAGGCCGCTCGTAAGAAAATGAAATAGAGTATTAGCATCGAATTTAAAAAAAGTACTAGAAACTTTTAGTAATGTAAAAAAGTGACAGAAAAAATAAACAGAAGTGAAAACTTTATTACTGACATTTATGGCGTTTACATTGGCAACACTTTATTCATAAGCAAAATAAGGTTTGACAGATGTCCTAACCGACTAATAAATGTGAGCAGAGTAGGTTCGATACCACTTTTATTCTTATTAATCAGATGCACTCAACATTATATTAACAACTAGGGGCCCGTCCCGGCTTCGCTCAGGTGGATAATTTTTTTTTAACATTTTGGCTCCCGCATTCTGTCGCTCCCTCTATCGCCGCGTTACTCGCTGCGCTGCGAGGCACTGCACACCGCGACGGCGGCCCGTCTGGGATTATTTTTTATTTATCTTGATATTTTTATTTCGTAATATCTTTTGACTGGAATGTCCGATTTCAATAATTCAAAAAGTAATTAACAGGTATTGAAACAATTTTCATTACGAAATAATTTATTTGGATAAGAATTAATACAAAGTTATGGAAAACATGGTCTGATTTTGATAGGCATTTTTATCAACTTTTAAAATTTTAAAAAGTAGTTATAGTGACATAACTATATTAGTTGGACATATGGTCTCGCGGAGTTTTTTGTAGATATTGATACGTTCTATAATATTGTAAAACATTTTTTTGTTCTATCATCAATACTTTTCGCAGCGCATGCGATGAAAGATATTTTATGGGTAATTTTTTTGCACCTTGGGTTGGTTTTAGTGAGAATTTCTGGGGATCTCTAATTTTTTCTTGTAATAAATATAGCCTATGTTACTCAAGGATAATGTAGCTTTCTAATGGTGAAAGAATTTTTGAAATCGGTCCAGTAGTTTTTATGTTTATTCGTTACATACAAAAATACAAAAATCCAAAAATACAAATCTTTCCTCTTTATAATATTAGTATAGATATAGATATAGACTATAAAGTCTCGAATGTTTATGATCATTGTAAAGGAGCATTCCGAAAACTTACACCTGTGTCACAATCCCCAATCAGTGTTCTGTTTTATAGCACAGAATTTAAGTTAGTAAAGTTTAAATTTTTAATAAAATAACACAAATAAAAAAATATTTGGTGATATTGTTTTTTACTCATATAATAAGATTTTGTTACTTTTTGAACTATTACAAAATAATTCTAATATGATGGATGATATAAATAAAATAGTTGTTACAAGTTAAATATATATTTTAATTAAAGGTCTTTAATGTAAGACATTAGACACGTTGAAGTTCAACAATACAAACTTACCTACCCTTACAAATCAGGCAAATCTACTGAAGCCTAAAGTTTGAACAAACAGTGAACAATCATCTGTCCGGACCCGAGCAAATGTCGTTTTGTTATGTAAATATATGTAAACTTCGTTTCTACATTAGCTAGTTTTATATTATACGATATTCAAACGACTAATAAACACATAATATTATAATAAAATGAGGTCTCCTCCTCAGAATGAGCAAGAATGAGCAGAGTATTAGGCCATAGTCCACCACGCTGGCACTTTGAGGACATGAGGAACTTTCAGGAGTGCAGATTTCCTTACGATGTTTTCCTTCACCGTTAAAGCAAGCGATATTTAATTTCTTAAAACACACACAACTCAGAAAGTCAGTGGTGTGTGCCAAGGATCGAACTCGGACCCCCCGAGTAAGATATCATCGTCCTAATTAACAACAAGGCTATCACTGCTTATTAGTAGAATGATATATAGAAGTAAAACTACTTCATTAAATGTTTAGTTTGAGCTGATCCATGTTAAGAAAATTAAATACTTTTATGTGATAAATAGTTACAAAGAGATGTTGTAGAACTTCCAGAAGGAATACATGGTCGTTGCACTATATTATATTTAACATATAACAAGCGCAATAAAATATGGTAATAAAATTGTATTAATTTATTTAATTCTTTTTGTTTTGTCTCTTTCATCTCTCTTCTTATATAGCAAACGTACATGCTATTCTAACAATTGCATCTTACAATACTATCCAATAAAATGATATCGTATCGTAATCGTGTAGTTGTCGTTTAATATAAAAATAACTTATAAACGAACCTGACTGAACAGTACCTGCGAATTATGTATATTTGACTAAAGGCAAATCGTCTCTATCTATAGATATTTAATATTTATATCACTACAATATATATATACAAACCTTTTAAAAGTACTTATAATTTAAGGATTTTTTCTTAATAATCGTAAGGAATGATATCTGTTACTCAACAGTAATACGTATAAACATACAATTTGACGCAATTGTAACACTCGTAGTAATAAAAAATACTTCTGAATTAGTTTCAAAGTAAATTTAAATGCCAATTCACTACTCTATAAGATTCATTCACTTTCTTACCCACTCTATGTCAGACTATTCTACACCACTAGTACCATGTTTCCTTCCGGGATATCCTACAGGATCTTTGTATTTTTTTCGAGGTTAAGTAACCTCTGTATTAATCCAAATTATACAATATCTGTTTGCTTAATTTTATTATAATCCATTCACCCGTTTTTGTGTACTAAATAAAGTAATAAAAGTAATTCTAATCATAAAAACTATCAAATAATATTAGTAGGATATCTTATTAAAATCGCTTGTCAGACTGCATCGTTTCTAGCAACAATTATATATTATTCTTTAAACAAATCTAAAACAAGTATTCAGCAATCATAAGTTAAGAAAAGTGTTGCTAACAAAGGAACCTTTTAAACTTGTTTTAACAGGGGATTTCCCTATTCTCTAAATGATAACCTAACTTTAAAGCTTTGAAGTTCAAAGTATTTCAGGTGTTTACTACATTTAGATATCTAAAGTCTAGACATTCGAATCTCGGCAAGCTAAAATACAGTGGCACAATTTGTAAGAGAGCAGGTGTAAAAATAAATTCTATTCTAACTTCAATTTTATCTCTTAATGGACGATGAAAAATTTAGAATAGCTCAATAAAAAGTATTGTCTAGACAAGGGTTTCCTATACTATTTTTGGTAGGTGACCTTTTTTCCAAAATGAACTGATACTTTAAACCACCATAGCCAAATTACTTTAAAAATCCAATCGATAGTTTTCTTACCAATTTAATAACTTTTTAGTTGGTTATGTTTAATAATTTACATCATATTCTTATCAAAAATACACATAAAATTAGGTAAATATATAATGTCATTAATAATTAATGATACAAATTCCATAAAACTATTTAAGGAGGTTAATTATTTGTTGAAAAAAAAATATTTAAAAAATCATCTTTTGAGACCATATTGGGTCTAGATTAAATAATTAAATGAATTAATAATGATAAAATATGCTTACTGTCGCCAGCATATAATGATACTAGTCGACCCACGCGAATTCGTCCGCGTGATGCTCCACACCAATTGGTCTTAACGTGATGATATATAGCCTATAGTCTTCCTCGATAAATGGGCTATCTAACACTGAAAGAATTTTTCAAATCGGACCAGTAGATCCTGAGATTAGTGCGTTCAAGCAAACAAACAAACTCTTCAGCTGTATATATTAGTATAGATATAAATTCGGGGCGGTTCGACTAGTAGGTAACATTGCCAACAAATAATATAACCTATATATACTAAATAGATATATGCATATACATATAAATAAATTATTTATAGTTATTTCGAAACAGTATTGACCGTTTAACATATATAATTCAAAACTTAAAGGCTCCTTCGGTCTCCTTCACGTATTATTTAAATCAATAAAACAACCATCGCATGTTTATTGTTTGATTGGATTTATTGACGCTATGAAAATGTTTTTATATATACTAACAATTAATTTTAACAAAGTATTTGTTTTAGAAATAGAAACGCTAAGAAATAGAATATAATAAACATATTTATAGTGTATAATTTTAAATCGCTACTTATAAAACAACGCTGCTTCTATCTGTCTGCTCGCGATAAATTAAAAAACTCTTGAACGGGGTTTCGCGCGGTTTTTACCAATAGACAGAGTGTAAAATTGTTTAGGTTTTGTGTAAATTGGTTTAAATAAGATAATTATTGAAGATATCAGAAAAAGTCAAACCTCTCGGAAGCTTTCAACGAAAACACTGCCTAAACCCTTTTGAGGTTATAATTGATATTCAATGAGAAGGTAAAGTACGTGTAAGGAAGTGATAAACGATTATCTATATATCTCAGCGAAACGAGGGCAGGTCGGCTAGTAAATAATAATATCTAGACCTTAACATTTTGAGGAAAGACAGAGATTATTCCCGATAGTGGGAATAATCATAAAATAATTTGACCAAGTGGTGAGGGTTCCGTACAATTTCAATAAATTGACAAACGCGATTAAATTTTGTTTTTCGTGTGCGGATCAAAATATCATCGTATTGAGGGCGTTTACTCTTGACTAAAAGAATATAAGAAAACATGATATACGATTAATATATTTTTTTAATTTTATGAGTAACCACATAAAGGGCTATCTATCTTTTCATTGCATGGACTTAGAAATTTGATTTTTTGACAGCCCCAAGGGGCTGTAGGCTAGAGTATTTAAAATAAATTTCAACTTGATACCTCCACGCATTCCAGAGAAAAAGGGTCATGCCAGACAGAAGGACAACGAAGTAATCCTATAGGGTTACCTTTTTCCTCTAAGGTATGGAAACCTAAAAATTGGTAGTTCAATTTATATAACTACTAGGGGCCCGTCCCGGCTTCGCACGGGTGGATAATTTTTTTTTAACATTTTGGCTCCCGCATTCTGTCGCTCCCTCTATCGCCGCGTTACTCGCTGCGCTGCGAGGCACGCCACGCCGCGTCCGCGACCCGTCTGGGATTATTTTTTATTTATCTTGATATTTTTATTTCGTAATATCTTTTGACTGGAATGTCCGATTTTAATAATTCAAAAAGTATTTTACAGGTATTGAAACAGTCTTGAATACGAAATAATTTATTTAGATAAGGATTAATACAAAGTTATAGAAAACATGGTCTGATTTTGATTGGCATTTTTATCAACTTTTAAAATGTAAAAAAGTAGTTATAGTGACATAACTATAATAGTTGGACATATGGTCTCGCGGAGTTTTTTGTAGATATTGATACGTTCTATAATATTGTAGAACATTTCTTTGTTCTATCATCAATACTTTTTGCAGCGCATGCGATGAAAGATATTTTATGGCTAATTTTTTTGCACCTTGGGTTGGTTTTAGTGAGATTTCCAGAGGATCTCTAATTTTTTCTTGTAATAAATATAGCCTATGTTACTCAGGAATAATGTAGCTTTCTAATGGTGAAAGAATTTTTGAAATCGGTCCAGTAGTTTTTATGTTTATTCGTTACATACAAAAATACAAAAATACAAAAATACAAATCTTACTTCTTTATAATATTAGTATAGATTATCTGAAGATAATGTATTAAAGTTGTATGAAGAGACTATGAAAAAGCTAGTTAACTTATAATTGCTTTATTTACTGCATTTGATAGGATTTTACAATGTATTTTAAACAAAGGACATGACCGCAGACCACGGGATCACTTCACTGTCGAATGCACGTAAATTCATTATCGAAGCCTTATAGCTATTGAACTAGATTAGAAATATTTTTACATTTTTTACTACGAATGAAATCATATATTTATTTTTCTATCAAAAAGATCCATAGGATTCTAACTTGATAAACGTATTTTATTATTATACTAGTCGACCCTTGAGTTTCTTTTATTAGAATTATCTTTAAGTGAGGATAACTTTTTTCTTGATACCTGATTCACATTAAATATACCTTATATGCGAACATAACACCGTCAAACCTGCAGGAACTCTGCTTTATTTCTGGATAAGTAGTATCTTATGCGATCATTCAGATTACAAACTATACGTGTAAAAACTTTCATATATGAGTAAAATCCCTCTATCCCACAGGAGCTGTACATTTTTCCAGGATAAAAAGTATCCTATTTTCTAGGTCAGACTATAAAGTATCTGTATGCTTAATTTCATTCAAATCGGTACAGCCGTTTTAACACGTCATAGATGCGTGCACAAACATCCTAATTTTAGGTATGCAAATAATTTATTTTAAAAAATATGCGAATTTTTGTATAAAAAATATAGAATAGTCCATTTTATTTTACTTTCAACGTGAAAGATGTACAAACCAACAAACATTCTTTTGCTTTTATAGTGTAGATTATAAGTGTATAAGAGTAATTACTTACTCTTCTAATTGAAAACCATTTAAAAAATAACTATTATTGTAACGTCACAATTTAAGGGTCTTATCAGATTAAAACATGAAACATATCGATTAGAACAATTAATCATACATTTTTATTTTAACCAACTTAAAAAAAAGATGTCGTTCTCAACTGCATCGTAAGTTTTTTATCGATGGTTCTTGTTTATGGAAGGATTCAAATACTTTATTGGTGCCTCCATTTTTTACCAGTACATAAAAATGTTAATTGCATTTTAAAGTGGAGCAATGCCTGGGGCTTGTGACCCAAGTGCAGATTTACAAAGCCTTTAGACATAATTATAACACCTACCATCCACTACTTGACTTCTGCAACTTAAATCTTAATAAGAGGGATCTAAAACAAACACAGTCAACTGTATTTTTAATTTACAATTTAAACCCACTTGTCAGACTGCCATGGTTGTGTTTATTACTAACAAGTCTATGTAAAGTACAGCTAACATATTAATATTGTCTTTATAATTGGCACATTTGTGCATAACTATACAGCGACGTATCACACGTTAACACCCCACGTTTCTGTATGTATATCATACCTATGTATCGGCCTCGCGGCCTTTGTTAACATTTATTTCATACATCCAGATAGATGCATTAGGGTAATTAATCTGATAAACTCTAGCTTTCACTGGGCTTTCCGAATGATAACCAACAGGGTTATCCGTGTGTCCATTGACATTTATCCGTTTTGGATTTAAAATTAAAAGAATGAATGTTTCTAAAAACAAGTAACATAGCTTCAGTAATTTTCCCTAAAATAACAATAACTACATAAAGCAGGCAGATATAATTTTCATAAAGTTTGATACTGTGTCCACTGCAATTCTTCACTCAAGTAGCCCGAACGAGTTGGCATGGCACTACTGAGTACTCATTGTGAGACAGGAACCCCTAGCAGTGTCCTGACCTTGTAATCAAAGTTTACAGGACCCTTAACAACATGAACTCTTGAAAACTCACCTTCCACTAAGGTCCCTCTCCTATCCCATTACTGCTGCAGTTCCAATGAACACTGTCATCTTGCTCGGGGTCCATTGAAACCGCAGCATTCTTCTCTTTACTCCTTCTCCTCACTCCATCTTCGAGGCGGCAACGCATCAACAAAACAAGAGATACCCTCTAATTCAATTTATGAAATTACTAGACAGACTACTCCATCCTACTGGTATATCCCACTATAAGAAACTTAGTCTTCAAGATGATTTTTATCCTTCAATAAAGCACGATTCCTGTACTTTAAGACTGGATATACTCGTGGGCAGGATACTAGTAGGTTATACATTTATAAGCAAGTAGTAGGATTATAAAATAATAATAATTCTTAGATTTATTGAAACTACAGCTAATCAAAGGCTATCAAAAGTGTTGCTACATTATACATGCTTTTAATCTTTCATGCTGAAGTTTACTTATGTTTATTCAAAAGGACCTAAAGTGACCCCACTAAGTTCAACAAGGTAACGTATATTAAAACCATATGAGTGAAAGGGACAACTATATAAAATATCATTTGCACATCAGATGGCTTCACTTGAGCAGCGTTGACTTTGAAGTCGTTAAAATTGCTCACTCGAATAATTAAAGAATTATATAGAGTTGAGAAACTTATTGTTGTCCAAAATTTAACAACTTGAGTTGAAAATTGTTTGTACTTAACTTAGAATTTTATAATAAATGATTAAAAGTTTTAAAGATTCAGGATGCAGATAAAATCGGATTTCCTTAGAAACAAGTTAAGAAATATTGTTTTACGAATTATTGAAGTAAATCTTATATATAAAATTCTCGTGTCACAATGTTAGATACCATATTCCTCCGAAACGGCTCGACCGATTTTTATGAAATTTTGTGTACATGTCGGGTAGGTCTGAGAATCGGTCAACACCTATTTTTTATACCCCTAAGTGATAACGGTAGCCCACGGTGGCAAAACAACGTTTGCTGGGTCAGCTAGTTATTGTTAATTTTTGAATTCTAAAGAAGAATGCAAAAAGATTATCAGGATATGTTACAATTTAAGGATCTAACTTAAAATATGAATTTCAGAGACTAAATAGTAATCCTATTTCATTCTATCTGTGACTCTCGAATCCAACTATTCTAAACATTTGGTCCAACTTTTCTTTCTACTTGTATTTCTACGTATAAACCGTGTATCACCCTGAAATCACGCAAACTATGAGTATTTATTAAATAACAGGGAGTTAATAAGTTTAATCCAGTCCTTACGTTTTTGAAAGAGTTACATAAAATAAATGGTAATAACAACTCTATACATTCAAATGCGTAATCTCATGATCTCGTACTGTATTAATGCAAAACAAGAAAATAATTATTCGCATACCTAAAATTAGAATCTAACCTAATTTAGATTTTTTCAATATATTATTTAAGCTAAATAAGTACCTAGAAATTACATAATATCTTTTAAGATATCCAAACTCTTTTAACGTAATAAACTACAGAACTGGACAGTTACAAAGTCATATACATTTTTAAATTTTAAAATATATAGAATTTAAAGAAAATCCATCATTTGTTTTAAGACCATCTTTCTAGTAGGTCGAATTTGAGGTCGGTGACAAATAAAAGTATTTAAGTTAAAAACTAATTTTATTAATACTACAATGAGGGAAATTGTACATATACAGGCTGGACAATGTGGTAATCAGATTGGTGCAAAGGTTAGTCTAAATATATGAATTGGTATAATTTTAAATCTTAGCAAACGTAAGCTTTAAACGGCAACCGTTTTTAGATGATTAACGAACTACTAATCATAGTTCGTAAAAGTAAATATTACACAATTGTGTATTGTACATTTAACATGCAACAAAAAAAAACGCTCAAATCCCACCAAGCCCACTAATTCTTGTATAACCATGCAGTAACATAAATCACCTATTTCAGTTCTGGGAGGTTATATCGGACGAGCATGGCATTGATCCAACTGGCACATACCACGGCGACTCCGACCTTCAGCTGGAACGGATAAACGTGTACTACAATGAAGCCACTGGAGGCAAATATGTACCTCGAGCAATATTAGTTGATCTCGAACCAGGTACCATGGACTCTGTGCGTTCTGGACCTTTCGGACAAATCTTTCGTCCTGATAATTTCGTTTTTGGCCAGTCTGGAGCAGGTAATAATTGGGCAAAGGGACATTACACAGAAGGGGCAGAACTGGTCGATTCAGTTCTGGATGTTGTCAGGAAGGAAGCGGAAGGTTGCGATTGCTTACAAGGATTTCAATTAACACACTCGCTTGGAGGTGGTACCGGAGCAGGTTTAGGAACACTTCTGATTTCTAAGATACGAGAAGAATATCCTGATCGTATAATGAATACATTTTCTGTCGTCCCTTCTCCTAAAGTATCTGATACTGTTGTCGAACCGTACAACGCTACGCTTTCTGTCCACCAGCTTGTAGAAAATACTGATGAATCTTACTGCATAGACAATGAAGCTCTGTACGATATTTGTTTCCGAACGCTGAAGCTGACAACGCCGACTTATGGTGACCTGAACCATCTCGTATCTGCTACAATGTCTGGTGTCACCACTTGTCTTAGATTCCCAGGTCAATTAAATGCGGATTTGAGAAAGCTAGCTGTAAATATGGTACCGTTTCCTCGTCTTCACTTCTTTATTCCTGGGTTCGCACCTTTAACTTCTCGAGGCAGCCAGCAATACAGAGCCTTGACGGTTCCAGAGCTTACTCAGCAGATGTTTGATGCCAAGAACATGATGGCGGCTTGTGATCCTCGTCATGGTCGATACTTAACCGTTGCTGCAGTCTTCCGAGGCCGTATGTCAATGAAAGAAGTCGACGAGCAGATGATGAATATTCAAAACAAGAATTCATCGTATTTTGTAGAATGGATTCCCAACAATGTTAAAACAGCAGTGTGTGATATTCCACCACGAGGTTTGAAAATGTCTGCTACATTTATTGGGAATTCCACTGCCATTCAAGAATTATTTAAGCGAATTTCTGAACAATTTACTGCTATGTTTAGACGAAAGGCATTCTTGCACTGGTACACTGGTGAAGGTATGGATGAAATGGAATTTACTGAAGCAGAAAGTAACATGAATGACCTGGTGTCAGAGTACCAGCAGTACCAAGATGCCACTGCTGAGGAAGAAGGTGAATTTGATGAGGAGGAGGAAGGTGGTGACGAAGGAGATTAAACTATGGATTTGTTAAGATTTTCATTATTAAATGTTACATTTATATATTTTTTATTATATTATTTTTATATAAATTGTGTTTTTAATATTTTAATTAGTATAATATTACTCTGAGAATTGAAAAGTCTACATTTTATTAGAAATTTATATTGGTTGACCTTTATTTTATTACAAACCAAAAGAAATTTTAAGATAATAGAACAATTCCGCTGGGTATTGTTTAGGAAAATTCGACTTTGACAATCTTCCCTAAGGATTTTTTCTTGCTGTTTCACGATTTTCAAATTTGTAAAAATTAGATATTCTACGTAAATATAAACTTGCAATATTGTTTGAAATCACGTTTGGCCGAATGTCAGTTAAAGTATGGTAAATAATTTTGAAATAGACAGCTATAAGTAAGGTCATTCTATTTAGACTAATTATACCACATTAAGTAGTTTCATATCGAATTCAAATACACCATTGACGTCAAAACACTAGCCAAGGTTAGCCTATGTAAAATTATTCATGCAACCAATAGCTAATGTTCTAAGTCGCCTTTTAGTCTGGGTCAATCGGACTACGTGATAGCAGCCTTATAAGAAAGTCTATATTTATCATTCTTACTCATGCATTTTATAATAGACAGCAAAGGTCTTTAAAGGTGACATCACTAAATTTCTACAGAAGTAGAATAACTACTGTTTTTGACGTATTATTGTTGCGCCGCATGTGTGCCAGACTGTCGTATGTAAGATCGTCCTCTCCCATCCTGCATTAATACTCGTGAATGATGTATTAGTTCAAGCCTTAACTTTAAAATGGAAATGGGCTGGGCATGTAGCACGCCTTCAGGACTAGAAATGGAATAAAAAAGTTACAATGTGGCAGGGCCCACTAGGAAAAAGAAAGAAGGGAAGACCATATACTAGATGGGAAGAAGATATAAAGAAAGTAGCAACTACAAATTGGGTTAAAATAGCCAAATCTAGAGAAGAGAACTTTTGTCTTGTAAAACACTTGTATGAAATAAAAGGCTTTTTTATTTTTATTTTATTTATTTATTTATATACATATCTGTTTCTAACGTTTTATTAGTTAAGATCTAAATTCTAAAATCCTTATAAGTTTTAATCACCACTATAATACTATAATGTTCAAACTATACAAAATATAATTGTATCATTAATAAGGTCTAGTACCTTTCCAAATAATTTAATCCTTATATTATTTCCAGTTTCCGATACAAAACGGCTTGGTAGATATATTATTTCTGTACCCGAAACTAAATCCCGAACTAAAAGCAAATTAATGTAGCGTAGTTGTACCTGAATAAGTATAATTGAGGCCGTTGAAAATATCTTCGCTTTCAAAATAGCCGAGATTCGTATCGATCGTCAAATGAATGCACGGTTCGGCTTTTGAATATTCTACAAGGTAGAGTGTGCGCATGTTGTAAGTAAGACTGTCGTGGTATAATTATTTTATTTACGATTTATCAAAAAGGTCTCAATATACATATACCACATACATTTTACAATTCCAGTGATAACTTAATAATAGAGTTTTAATAGCAGATAAGATTTTTTTCAACATTTCAGTTTTAAAATTTATAATTTTCATTTTATGATCGCAGATCTTAAGAGTGATTTCAGTATAATTCTCTTGATAACTGTTGCAGTAACATAGTAGTTAGGGCTTTAGATTCATAATTCCATGGCAGTGGGTTAGAATCCCAGTCATTGCACTACTGACATGAGTCCACTCTTATTATAAACACATAGCTCAGATCGATGAGTGAAGAACACTAGCAGTTTGTAATCCAAATTGCTAGTAATTCGAAGCTTCAGCAGCTCAATGGTTGAGGCGTTGGATTCACGATCGATAAGTCGTGTTTTTTAGCTTACTTGGAGGGGTAAAGGGAATACTAGTAGTATAAAAAAGATATTACATAATGACCAATCTCATAGATCTTAATGAGAATCTATGGCAGACTTTTTTATCGTAAGTTTGCGCCTATACTTAGTTTGCTTTAGATAACCGCTCTCAGTTTGGCTATTGGATAAAATTTACAACTTCAAACATAGACCGTTAATCTAAACTTCAATATAGCCATTAGCCATAGTTTAATAACTTAAATATATATATTTTTGACAAAAAATATCTGATTTATTACGGTTATAAACAAACCCGATTTTTTTTGGAATAAATCAAAAACAGACAAGATATTTTATAAATCTTAACATATTGAAATATAGTCGTCTGTTTTATGGAAGTTTTTATTACTATCGCACTTCACTGACAAGTAGTTAAAGAAAAACTTTGTATATTTTCCTAATTTTATAGGCATTAATACTGAAATGAATTCCATTTCAAGAAGTAATCTAAACTTTACTGTACTATTTTAAATAAAACAATATTTTCTATGAGTTTAACCTAGTTACTACTTTCATGTTGATTTTACGTTTGAAATTAAACTTCCAAAAATGTCGTTGGTTCTGAAACTTTCTATATTTGAGGTATATAGAGACCATGTCACTCTTATTCTTACCATCTTTGCTATTAAATATTGAAATGAATCAGGCGTTACTTCGCTGGAATTCATGGTTTAAAAGGAATCAAAAGGTTACCTTGCTATAATCCGCGGAATCAGAACCACCAGACTGGTATGGCACAACCCAGAAGAGCACCCTGCCCACATAAAGGTGAGACGTGCGAACCCGAACCAAGACACACCACAAAAGTAGATCACGATCGACAATCGACGTACGTTTCGCTCCGTAAAAGAAGCATCTTCAGGAGTTGTTGACTCTACAAGCGTCACTTTTCGCAATCTTTGCTACTATCCGCAAACACAGAGTAGACCTGTAAAAGTTTCACTCTACGCATATTTCATTAGATCTTTTAAATTACGCAACGGATTTTAATGCGGTGTCCATCAATAGATACCGTGATTAAAAAGGAAGGTTTATATCTATAATAAATGTATATGATAGTAGAGAAGCCGTGTGAGGCCAGGGCGGTTCGCTAGTTGTAGTATATTCTGTTGTCTATATACAACAATAATCAATCGTAACGAATAAACCAAATTCATAAGTAAAAAGTTTTTGTCCCAAGTTCCCAACGTAGCATGAAAGAATTTATTTCCCTACTTACAATTTCAAGGAAAATATGACTTAATCACGTGATATTTTTTGTGACTGCTTAAATAATTAGAATATTTATTAAACTGTATATACGTTTATTATTTATTAAGATAAAACTATTTTGTTTGTTAATAAGAATGTATGGTGTGTAAAACATGATAGATTTTACTAGAAATAGAACTTTTCAAGTTATTTAATTTAAATATTTTTACAAGCATTTATTTAATTTGCAATGTTTGTAGCAGTTATCATCAATTAATTAGGATGAATTTTGGTTAATATTATATTCGATTGCATTCCTAATCCAATATGGCGGACAGTTCGTTACTTAACTAGTACTTTTTTGTGCACACTGAAGATAAATGTGTCATATCAACTTAGTTCACTCTAAATTCAATATGGCGGGTCGCCCAAGATGGCAGTCTAGTTATTCAGCTGCTTTATATAGTATCTAATATCTAATGGTAAACATTAGGACAGACGAATTTAGGAAAATGTTGTTATCAAAAGTAGAAAAAGTGTATTTAATAATTTGTTTTAAGTTTGGAATTATTATATTTAACTATAGCCATAAAGTATCTAATATCTAATGGTAAACATTAGGACAGACGAATTTAGGAAAATGTTGTTATCAAAAGTAGAAAAAGTGTATTTAATAATTTGTTTTAAGTTTGGAATTATTATATTTAACTATAGCCATAAATGGTCAATACTATTTTTAATAAGAACTAATTCAACAACCACAAAGAATATTTTTAATTAACTTATGTTTTCTATCTGTTTCAGGGCCGGGGATAAAAGGCACTATGGCGATCCTCAACTGCCTGCTCGCGAGGCAGCTTTGCTTTGAGGACGCCTCGTGTTCCGCCATCTTGGAAATCATCCCTCGCGTTTGTGGTTCTGAACTTGGTAAGTACTTTACACGGATAATATTTCTATTAAATAATATTAAAATATGTATTCTTAATTTATAAATATATCTTTCAGCTATGGTATAACTGGTTTAAGAGATAGGATGCCAAGCATTCTTGAAAATCTGAATGAAAATATCAATATAATAATCAGGCACAACCTAAACAACTGGAAATAAAAAGTCTTTAACACTTTTTACCCATGAGGGGACGGGTTAGAATACAATTCCCCTCTGCCGCTGGGAGAACACCTCGTAAGAGGCCGTAAAAAGCGGTGGTAGGGGATATGTTCCCTGACTAGCTCGTGACCATCAGAAAGCGAATCCGACCACCAAGTGTCTCCGACGCGTTTCAGTCGAGCCGTATCTGGGCTAGATCTACCCCCTCCCTCTCCCATCCCATTAAAGCTGCGGTTCCAGTGAACACCGGATTCTTGCTTAGGGTCCACTGACATCGCAGCATTCTTCTCTTCGCTCCCCTTCTCACTCTACCTTGGAGTCGGCAACTCAAAAGATACTCTCCTGTTTTGCCGATGTCTATGAGCGACTGTGGCCACTTTCCATCAGGTATCTTTAATTTAAAAAAAATATATCATACTTAAAAATACAAACAACTTAACACTTCTTAGAATAAGATTTTTACTACAAAATACAAAGCAGTAAGGTTTAATACCTTTTTATATAAAGCAATGAAAAAAATAATAGCTGTCATATTAGTGAAAGTATTGTAAATAGATGGCGCGTGTCCCTAATGAAAATAAAATCCAATATAATGTGCAAAATTGCGTTTGTTATACTGTATGAACAACTCAAGATATCATAGTAAATGATAATTATAGGAAATAAATTCTAATTTAGGCATTTGTATGCAATATATAGCAGTTACTGAGGACATCCGCCAAGTGACGTAATATAGCGCCCAAGTTCTGAGATTAACAGATTAAGCAACTACATGAAATTATTACCTTTAGCTGACAGTGCTATAAATCATCTAGGTACAATTAATTTAAATTAAATTTTGGTCATCTAATTTTTTGAACAAAAAGGACCTTAATAGTTGAAATATTTGGATAAATACATCAAAAAAAGTTACTCGATTAGACTGGATAGGCATAACCTCTTTATTTATCAACAAAATCAAATAGAAAAGTAGTAATTGAGGAATTTGGTACATTCAAATTGAATTTATTTTATTTAAAAATATCTTGAGACCGATCGAAATAAACATTCTTTTAATTGCTTGTGATTCCATTGACAGTGGAAATTATGCATATTTTGCATTGACTCATATATTATCGGCTAACGGCCCTAAAATATATCACGTATTTAAAAATGTCAATGTTTGGGATGGGACAAGGGATATCCTATCGTTAAAACGTACGTTACATTGAATTTATTTCTTGTTTAGTAATTATATATTTATTATTGAAGCAATAATGTCAATTTCAATTTACTAAAAACATCATTCGCGCCGTCCATATGTATTAGGTTGTGCGTAAATATTGTTGATCCAAAAAGTCCTTCAGACGAAGCGGCTGCTCAACAATTTCATAATATACTTTAAGAACTCAATATATATTTTTTGCTCTCACCTCTTTCATTAAATATTGTGACTCAAGGTAATTCTCTTAGAAATTAAAGACTTAAAGACAGGAGCGTCAAAAACTAATAGACAACCACAAAACTAAAACTACTAAGCAGGCCAAAACAAAACTTTTTTTTGGTCTTCAACTGTAGGCGCTGATACTCTATGTATTTGGCACGATGGCGCAAAAGATGCTTGGCGCGTCCTTGACTTTTATTACGTAATTCGTACTAGTTCTAACATATGTCACTACTATCCTTATTGTTAATGTATTATTGACTTTAATTTTTCCTTCTAATTACTCAATTTTATTTAATAACGAGCGGCCTGCCCTCGCTTCGCTCCGGGTATTTAAAGCAATATTATAATCGATGTCCTCAATTAGTCTTTCTGTAATTTTGTAGTTTTCCATTATTTGCAAAAAAAGAGAGAGTGAGAAAAAGTTATAAAAAGAAAAATGATAGAAAGAAAAAGAAAAATGACAGATAATATAAAAGGAAAGAGCAAAAATAAAATTCGATAAATATAGGAGAAAGAGAGATATTACCGAAAGAAAAAACCGAATAGAGACTGACCATTCTGACCAGAGATGAAGATAAATATTAAAGAGAGAAAAAAGAGAGAGGATGAGTGAGAATGATAGTATATAAGAGGAAGAGAGACGGAAATACTATAGACTTCTCTCAGTGAAAGATTTTTAAAAATCGGATCAGTAGCAACGAAATGGCCATATTCTATTAATTAAAAAATGCATATGGCAACACTATCTATATCAGTGAAAAAAAAATTAAAATCGGATTTGTAGTTCCTGAGAAACCCTTCAATTTACAAAATGACCAGGTTATGGCACTTAAATGGTCATATCTTTTTAATTAGAAAATTTATGGCAACACCACATAGCCTATGTTAACCGGAAAGGATGTAGCTTTCTATCGGTGAAAGAATTTTCAAACTCGGTTCAGTACTTTTCGCAACAAACAAACATACAAACAATCAAATCTTTCCTCTTTATATAATAGTGTAGATTAATACTTTTTACAAAAATTTAACCATTTTCAACACACGTCACAGACCATAAACAAAATTATTATTTTTAATTATTAGTCTCTACTCATCATCCATGTTAGCACGAATTTAATTTGTAGTATTTATCACTTTACCAATTGATTACATGAAACAATAACAATTATGAAAGCCTAATGATCTGATAATGGTGCGCATTGATTACTCTTGTCTGTTAGCTAAATACCTCGGTGTACTATTACACACATATCCATACACAATACTAATAATTTGTTAGTGAATATTATCAATTTGTCCGTATTTATTGCGTAACGATCTGCTAACGAATGCTTTTAGTTAGAGACAACGCTCAGTAATGAGGGACGATGGACAACAAGTCATTTAAAAATATGATAGAAGAGTACGCAGTAAATCAACGACATCACGACAAGACCAAGACAATTAAGATCTTAGACCATATTATGTATAATATTAAGTTAAGCCCATCCGGTTTTGTTTAAAGTAAAAATATCTGCTAAGTTATAAAGTTATTTCTAATAAATGTAAGCTTTAATAATTTTTTCTCTACAATTTATTCATACTATCTGTACATTGTAATAAAAAGAAAACATTAGTTTCTTATTTCTAATATTATTATTTTCTTTGAACTTGTACTATAAAGTAATTGATCATTAAAGATTGCGAGTTTGATTTCAAAAGAAACTTAACGTTTGACTATAAAAATGGTATAATGTTATATGACTGCTAGAATAGGGATTTTTCAACACACTTGCTCGTAAAGTGGAGTGTGAAACAAAACTGAACTGTTTTTTAAGAACGTAACACACGTGTGCTTTTTACTTTTCATTACCGCACTAGTGCGGTAATGGATTTATATAAACAACACGCAGGACATTGTCTGCTTGATGCTCCGCATTTTGGCAGATATTTTGTACTCCTATATACGTATGTTTGTTTATACGTTGTTTATATGTATCTATACATACATAAAAATAACTATATAAATAAGCAAACGTGTAGATAGTTTAATCCATGATGGCGTCTGGCGCGGCTGCTATATGTAAATATATTAAGCAGGCGTCGTAATGGATTATAGTATCTACACGTATGTTTCTTTATATAGTTATTATATATATATGTGTAGATTGTTCAATCAATAACGGCGGCGACGCGTCTACTATATGAGAAAATAATCAGTGGACCGTGCGTCGTCGTGGATTGAACTATCTACACGTTTGCTTATTTATAAAGTTATTTTTAAGTATGTATAGATCGTTCAATTCATGACGACGCTCGTCACATCTACTGCATGTCATAATAATAAGCGAGCCGTGCGAAGCAGTGGTATGAACTACCTATACATACATCAATGTTTGTTTTTATGGTTGTTTCTTTGTATGTCTGTAAGTTTGTATGTTTTCGTAAACCACCCATGGTTTTTTTTCTCGCAAATGTGTTGAAAAACGTCGTATGACACTCGTGTGCTTCGGTCATTACAGTTCTCGGCTCCCTTACGTCCTCGTCTCCGGCTCGGGCTGCAACACCCCTCCGCCTCGACTGTAATGACCAACTTAGCACACTCGTATCATAATGTATAGTACATTATTCTGGAATTCAAACGAATATACTATATCACTAATTTCTGCTTAAGTATATTTAATTTAGATTTATCAAACAATAGTAATACTGAAGAATTCTGAATGTCTACACTCTAAATAATAAAATTAAAAGAAAAATATCAACAAGCGACGATGAATTATGACTTCAACTAGTAAGTACTTAACAGTACTTAGTTAACGTTGTATTCAAAATAAATGTAGACAATGTAAGAAGTTCTGTAGTAGCAAGTATTTGAAACGAACGCAATTAAAACTAGGGAGGAGCCATTGTGAATTTCCCCTAGTTAAAAAGAATTTCCTTTGTGCACCATTATGTAGGTCCTACGAATATTGTAGATATTTTTTTATAAACAAGCTCACGGCCCACCTGATGGTAAGTGGTCACCGTCAGCCATGGTCATCGGCAATGCGACCTCGAAAATAGAGTGAGGAAGGGGAACAAAGAGAAGAAGGCTACGGCTAATTCTGGCCAACATACTCGGACTCAGCACAAAATATTGCTTTTACTGTAGAGGTCACAAAAATAAAAAAAAATTAATTAAATGTAAAGCCAATGGTGTTTTATAATCTACATCAATAAAAATAAAACCCTAATTGTGCTTGACTCAAAACTCTAAAACAGCTGGAGAGTGTGAATGGACAAAAAATTGACATTAATTTTTTTTTTATAGAAAAGTCAGTAATCAAATTTACAGAATTACGATCTTTTTTATATTATACTAGTCGACCCTTGTGAATTCGTCCGCGTAATGCTCCGATCCTATTGGTCTTAGCGAGATGATATATAGCCTATAGCCTTCCTCGATAAATGGCCTATCTAACACTGAAAGAATTTTTCAAATCGGACCAGTAGTTTCTGAGATTAGCGCGTTCAGCAAACAAACAAATTTTTCAGCTTTATATATTAATATAGATTATAATAGAAATTTTCGTTTGAAAACTTAACTACAAAATAAATCGCTTCCGATATCTTTTACTAAACTAAAAAAGGAACAAATAAACCACGTATGATATAAAATATACTTTAACTTGTATAGATAACAAAAGCTCTACAACAATAGGTGGCCGATATTGAAATAAACTGCAATTTTGAACTTTACTCCCTTGTAATAGAATACGTGGCGTTGAAAGTTTTTAATATTTTCAACAATAGGGAAAAAGGAGGTCACGAGAGAAATAAGTTTAGTCACTCACTAGAAATCAGGTATTGATTTGATGTTATTATTTGAATATGTTAACTTTTAAAGAGCTGTTTGCGTCTGTACGTCATAATTACAACTTCATAAAAAAATGTCAACAATAAACAGAATTTTTTTTTATATTCCTTAAACCTAAAAGCGTTAGCAGAAATATTTTATCACGTCACAATTTCTTCCTAAAGTCAATTTTTTTGTTTATACGTTCGCTCCATACGACAATTATATTGTTTCGGATTGATTTAAAATGCCGAATAGAAAATGTAAACAAAGTTCTGATCGTATTTGTTATGTTTGTGGACAGTTTGTATTTTCAAAAACGAGTAGAGCCAATTATTCGTTAAAAAGTGCATATCTTCATATTTTGGATTTCCTGTTGCAAATCAAGATTAAAAATTTTGTTCACCCACAAATCTGTAAAATTATGCAAGATTCTCAGTTTAAAAGCCTTTCATCTGTTAATAAAAGATCTGCTTGGAAGTCATTCAAAATGGTTTTAAAAGATTTTCTAGGAAATAAAAAAAAGTGAAAGAAATGTTACCGATTTATTTTTGAGTGTTTTTCCTGAAAACGTAGGAAATATGATTCAAATTATTATAAAAAAGCAAAAAATAGTCAATATTTTATTTTTTAAGTATTAATACCAAAACTATTTATTAATTTAGTTAATAATTTTTTCTTAAACCAGACTAGATAGAATTTTTTTATTATTTTTTATATATTAATAAAAAAATAACAACTTTCAGCTGGGGTGTGAAAACCGTGTAAACTAGTGTTATCCTTAAGTTTTGGTTTCCAAAAAGACGGCCATGTTTTAATGATTTTAACACAGGGTTAGAGAATTTATTTAATTATATGTAGTTAATACATCATATTTACTATAATATACCTATCTATTCGCTATTCATAATCTCTTTAAAAAAGATTGACCGAGAGACCATTTATGCGTTAGTTCGCCTTTTGTTAATATGTTTCTGTTATTAGTGGAATAAATAAATAATTAAATAAATAAAATATTATAAAATATTTCTTAAAATCGCACAAAATTTATTTAAATTTATTTTTCCTAATTTAATTGAGGTTTGTATTAAAATCACAGGCATTGAAAAATCGTTCAAAAACTCTTCAGCTCCGAAAGGAGAGCCCTCATGCCAATGGCAGCACCATTGTTGAGGTTATGGTTTCAAAAACGCTAGAAAATCAACGCCATCTTGTTTAGTGATGTTATTCACCGCTTTTATAACCATCATAATATCCTTAGTAGCCTTAAAACTAAAGACTCAAAAAAATAAATCAATACTAAAAGTAATATCTGCAATCAGTTCTTTTAGAACTAAGTTATAATTATTTACTAGTCCACGCGACTTCGTCTGCGTGTAGCTCCGCTCCTATTGATCTTCGCGTAATTATATATAGCCTATAGCCTTTCTCCATAAATGGTCTATCTAACATTGAAAGTATCTTTCAAATCGGACCAGTAGTTCCTGAGATTAGCGCGTTCAAACAAACAAACTCTTCTTTTACATATTAGTATAAGATTTGGTACTAGTTAACCCGCCTAACTTTCGCTGGGCTAAAACATACACATTTAAATGAAAACCTTATATATTAGTTAGACCTGAACGATATAGTTGTGAAAACCTTGTCCAATTTCGTGCAGCAGGTTTTAAGTTATGCGCTTAGAAACGTATGGACAGACAGACAAAACTACATATATTTTTGGCTTTTATTAGTGTTACAAAGGCTCCTCATATTAAATCTTCTAAAAGAACTCCTATTTTCAGACTTTCGATGAGTTACATTTTTATTATGTATTGAAAAGTTTTTCTTTTTTATTGTCCAAACTTTACTAAGCTGATTGAGTGAAAGAGGGGTTAGTAAGTTACCTCATAAAAATCATAAGTTCATCTAACTTTATCTATTATCTCGTTCCCTAACAGAATTATCACAATCAAATCAAGTGGTGACCTTATTTCTTTCACAATCTTTATAATACTCGAAGGGTTTGGTTGAGGGCCCTTGACTTGATCCTGAAAGAGCCCTTAGTACGGATTTGTCCACATAAAATGGGTAGTCGTTTATGCAATATGGAATATTTATGTATACGTCGTTCATAACGATAACGAATACGTCATATTAAGATTCTAAATTATGATTGAGTATAAAATATTCTATTATATAAAATTCTCGTGTCACAATGTTAGTTACCATACTCCCGAAACGGCTCGGCCGATTTTTATGAAATTTTTTATGCATATTCAGTAGGTCTCAGAATCAGCTTCTATCTATTTTTCATCCCCCTAAGTGATAAAGGTGGCCCACCCTAAATTTATATGGAAAAACAACGTTTGCCGGGTCAGCTAGTATTCTTAATAAAAAAAACGTCAATAAAGTTAGTCATACCGTTGATAAAATAATACTTGAGGGTAGTTTCTTTTATTTCATTTCAAGTATACCCACCTGTAGACAATATATAACCGTTGGTGCGACAGATAAATGTCAGTCTCTCTCGCGTTTTCGCGTAGTGTACATGGAAGAGTGGAACTAATATTGTAGTGTCGTAGTTACCTTTTTTTCAAGTCTACGTAAGTTAACTTTATTATCTATCGTAGTTGAACATTATAATCACTTGAAACGGTACTCTACAATGACTACAGGCTTAAATCATTTCATTATCTATCTCAAAATTTAATTCAATAATAAGTTTTAATATCTTTCATTAGTGTTGTAAAGAGAAGATATTTAGTAGTAGATAAAAAAATTTATTGTTGTGTATTTATTATTGTTAGACTATAATAGAGCATCGCTATTCAATGTCGTTATTTATTCCGTGATATTGCATTTGAAGGTATCATTACACTTTTATTTTCAAAAAACCTATAATTGTTCATTTCAAAGTAAATAATGTAAATTTATAAAGTTTTTGTAAAAGTTCTGGTTAACTTTAAAAAAAATTGCTAAAATTTTGATCTAAAATATCTTTTATTGGGAAATCTAAATTAAATAACTTGCAACATTCTTATGATAGAATCTGTGTATTTTGTAAATCTGTTATTGTTAAAAGGCTTACTCTCTTGTATAAATTAATTTTAACCGAATGTATTGTAAATTTGGTTATTACATTAATTCCATAAATAAATAATTAAATAACACTTTTATTTTATATGTATTGTGTAAATTACAGTCAAATTTAATACACAATTCCGAGTTTTAACAACATATTGATATATTTAAATCCTTGTTTTACCATTGTCTTTAAATAACCCACTTTAAATCAATATTAAATGCTTCAATACTAAGATTGTATGTACCACTTAACTTTTTTATTAATAACATCGAATTTTATACCAAAAATGTGTATTCTTTGAATAAGTAAACCACAATAATTTATCCTTCAAAGTATTCCTCTAAGTTAATCTTGACAATGATAAGTCGTTTCAAACACGACTAATTGAGATGAATGTTCAGCCATTGTTTCTGAAAAGTCAAAGATTCCAGAATAAAGCGTTTTGTGGAATATTTTTGAGGAATTCAGCGACAAAATGGCGATCCCTTGTCAAATTTGTTCCCATTGTGGGTACTGACAGCTTTAACAATGTGCTGATGTGTAACTTTAACAAGAATGATGAGTGATATCCTGAAAACTATTATAAGTCTCGCTATGTGATAGTATTGCCAATTTATTAATAATCTTTTAAATTATCTTACCTGTTTAACAATTTTCTGGAATAACAATACATAAAAAAAATCGGGAATATAATTGTAAGTTAAATTATTTGATATAAAACATGTTTATTTCTGTTTTGATAATAATATTTTTACCTATTGAGTATACCATCAAAATTCCATTTAGGTAACTTAAAAAATTATTTTAAAAAGACAATTTAAGGTTATATTAATAATGATGATAAATATAAATAGAAACTTAAAATATATTATAAAATGAAGAATAAAATTTGTATATTAAACTTATATTATATGAAAAATAAATAGTGACAAAATATCTGACATTATAATCACTATGAAAGATTAAACTCTGACACATAAAAACCAATCATTTTCATTAATTGCTTATCCTCTGTATTAATTCCGTAAAACAGTAATAATATATAATTAATTATCAAATATTAAAATATTTATATTCAGTCCGTTTCTTATTTAATTATTAATCTGTCAACTAAGGTGGAAAATATACTGTTGGCTCTGGAGGTCGGGCGCGTTAGACGTCGTATTCATTACAAATTATTTGGTTTAGTTATAACCTTTTTTCAATTCACTGGTCTGTACAGTGAGTGATCTTTATTCCACGTTTTGTATGGTTTCATAAGCTGTGATGGCCAAGTGGTTGATACTTCAAGTCCTACTCGGGAGGTCAGAGTTCGATCCTGGGCACACACCTTTGACTTTTGTGAGTTATGTGTGTTTTAATCAATTAAATATCACTTGCTTTAACGGTGAAGGAAAACAACCTGCACTCCTGAGAGTTTACTAAAAAGTTCTCAAAGGTGTGTGAAGTCTGCCAATTCGCACTGGGCCAGCGTGGTGGACTAGCCGGGTCTAGCAGTGGGCCATTGAAGGGTCGTGATGAATGAATGGTTTCATATGATTTCGTTTACTTTCGTACGGTTTCGTATGGTTTGTAACGTTTTTGTACAATTTCGTATGATTTCATATAGTTTTGTATCGCTTCCTATGGTTTTGTATGGTTTCGTTTCGAAATAAATATTTAATTTATTACAAGCGAAAACTACTGCTGCAAACAATCCCGTCCCGTGTAACTTTATATAATATAATATTAAATTTATAGTACTTTATTTTATATAAATAAACGTGATACTAGTTGGTGCTAGATTCCCCTTCTTCAATAGATTAACTTTGTTCAAAAGTGACGGTCGCTCTGCTGATGGTGATTATTACAATAGCATTTGAACCTACGCCTTGGTCAAGTGAAAAGTACTGTTCGGCTTCTTGTCTAAGATGCTTGTTATCTAAAACATTGATATACATAAATTTCTTTGCCTAATTGTCTGTTGCTAAGCTAAGAGCCTGTTATTAGGTGATAGTAAAGGTGAGCGTCAACTCCTTAACAAGACTCCTTAGATACAAACATTCTTATTTTCTTAGTGCACATAAAGAAAAGAATAAAGCAATGTTGAAAGCAGTTAAAAATCTTCTGCAGGTTTCTTTTATGTATCTATTCAAATATTATTCACATGCGTAGTAAAGTCTTATTCCTTTGTTATAGTCCCCTTTGTCCCAAGTTCAAGGGCACGCTTCAATTTGTATATGCATGTAAAAAAAGAATTGCGATGTACGACAGTAACGAAGTCACTTGAAACAGAAACACTTCATACAATTCTGAATGCAGACTTTTTAATAATACAAGTGATCATTAACACATTTTGAAATAAAGTTCTCGGTTTACTTGTGGAACTATTTGAGGCTAAGGTCTTCATACTCGTATATCACGAAAATAATCATCGAGGCCCGCTCTTATATATAGTTATTATAATTAAGTAATATTTATTAAGTTACTTTTAATTTTTGCCAAACATAAACAAATATAAAGACTAGAATAACTATAGGTTTCAATTATATAAGAAATCTTGTAATCTAATCTGTAAACGACTTAAAAAAATAGTTATGAATCTTCGATCGAACACCGATTTAAAAAAAAAATTTACCTAAATAATTATTTTGAATGTGTTTTTGGAAGTGTCACTACTACTAATTTTTACTACTAAAATTTATCAGAAAATGTCTTCTATACTAAATATATGAATAACTAGGGGCCCGTCCCGGCTTCGCACGGGTGGATAATTTTTTTTTAACATTTTGGCTCCCGCATTCTGTCGCTCCCTCTATCGCCGCGTTACTCGCTGCGCTGCTTACCGCCCCGGCGGCCCGTCTGGGATTATTTTTTATTTATCTTGATATTTTTATTTCGTAATATCTTTTGACTGGAATGTCCGATTTTAATAATTCAAAAAGTAATTAACAGGTATTGAAACAGTCTTCATTACGAAATAATTTATTTGGATAAGAATTAATAAAAAGTTATGGAAAACATGGTCTGATTTTGATAGGCATTTTTATCAACTTTTAAAGTGTAAAAAAGTAGTTATAGTGACTTAACTACAATAGTTGGACATATGGTCATGCGGAGTTTTTTGTAGATATTGATACGTTCTATAATATTGTATAAAATTTTTTTGTTCTATCATCAATACTTTTCGCAGCGCATGCGATGAAAGATATTTTATGGCTAATTTTTTTGCACCTTGTGTTGGTTTTAGTGAGAATTTCTGGGGATCTCTAATTTTTTCTTGTAATAAATATAGCCTATGTTACTCAGGGATAATGTAGCTTTCTAATGGTGAAAGAATTTTTGAAATTGGTCCAGTAGTTTTTATGTTTATTCGTTACATACAAAAATACAAATCTTTCCTCTTTATAATATTAGTATAGATTAATTTAGGATTTTTTTCATGTGTCGAAACAATATGAAAAAAAAATTAAATTTTTTTTCACGTAGTCACAAACTGACACTTTCAAAATAATATTACTAACCTTATATTTGTGTAAAAATAAATGCCTAAAATAAATTTAGTTCCCAATGCCCAGAAAGTCGCTTGAGCTTTCAATAATTCAGACGACCAAAATAGGAACTCTAATTTACTCTGAAGCTGTAATTTATTTTTGACTTCATAAATGTACTTGCTAAGACCACAAAATCCTTAATAGAACCTTTAGTTACCAACAAAAGATTCGTTTGAAGTCAAATCTGTTCATGTTCTGAACATTTATGAAATCACCAAATAAATTGGTCAACATGGTCTATATTTGAAAAGTTTTTGTTTTTAGAGTTTCAGTTTCATTTCTAATAGGTTGGGGAAAAAGTCTTTTCGCATTAACTTGTAATAAAATCTCTTTGGCTATACTATTCGTATCTGGCTGGTTTTGGTATCATTAAAAGTTCAAGTTTTAAAGAAGATAATTCCAAATTCAAATTAGGTGTTTGTGAGAGTAACACAAATTTGGTTTAAGCGTTTTCAATCCGGAAATTTTGATGTCAAAGATGCACCCCGCTCTGGTCGCCCTGTTACGGATAAAATGGATGCCATTTTTGAAAAAGTGGAGCAATATCGGCATATCAGTAGTTACGACGTAGCTGAAGAACTGGGAATTGACCATAAAACAGTTTTGGCGCATTTGAAAAAAACTGGGTATACAAAAAAGCTCGATATTTGGGTACCTCACGAGCTCACTGAAAGAAATCTAATGAACCGTGTACTCATTTGTGACTCTTTATTACGACGTAATGAAACCGAACCATTTTTGAAGAAGCTGATAATTGGTGATGAAAAGTGGATCACGTACGACAAGAACGTGGGAAAAGGTCGTGGTCAAAGGCCGGTCAGGCTTCACAGACTGTGGCGAAACCCGGGTTACCTCGCAACAAGGTGATGCTGTGTGTGTGGTGGGATTGGAAGGGCATTATTCATTATGATCTGTTACCACCAGGCAGGACCATCGATTCTAAACTGTACTGCGAACAACTGATGAGATTAAAGCAAGAAGTTAAGAGAAAGCGGCCGAAATTAAGCATCCTGTTATTTATGAAGTTGGTAGGATTGGTTTCAATGGTATTTTTCTTTTCTTGAATGTTGGACAATTAATAAACATCAATCGGAGAAATAGAGATTCACGACAGAATAATTCTTATTACATCGCAAGTAACGCTGAAGAATTGTGTCTAAAGTATAACCCCCAGGAGGATATTCTAGTCAAGCCGTCATACAGTTAGTTTGCGTATAGACTGCAACTCTTATTTAATGCTTAATACTCAAAATAGTGTTTAGTAAATTATTTCATAACTTTTTGTCCCATATATGACAATTTTGCAGTAAAAGTAATTAATTTAATGTACTCGACGAGTACAATAATATGGTGCCCTTGGGACGGACATGTTGACTACACACCTGGCATATTTACGATATAAAAAATTCGTGTGTCGATTATTACGTTATGCGACTTCAATTACTCTAGTCGACCTGCCCTAGCTTTGCTGGGCTAAAACATTATTTAAATAAAGCCTATATTTCTAATAAGCAGCTGTATCCAATTTATATGTATTTGCGTGATACGCTTATAAACATGCAAACACAGACAGACAATCTAAAATTGTAAAATGATTATCCTTTGAAACACCTTATAATAAGACTCCTCAATTTTTTTTATGGTAGATAAGGTGCAAACGAGCAGATGGTCCACCTGATGGTAAGTGGCCACCATCGCCCATGGACATCGTCAAAACAAGAGATACGCTCTTGTTTTGCCGATGCGTTGCATCCTCGAAGATAGAGTGGGGAGGGGGAGTGACGAAAACATTGCTGCAGTTTCAGCGAACCCTGAGTTCACTAGATCCGCATAATAGTATTATAACCCATCCCCTCACGGGTGAAAGTCCCATTAAAATATTTTAGTTTTTTAAGTCTGCCAACCCGCACTGGGCCTGGTTTACTAAGGCCTAACACCCTCCTCATTCTGAGGACCCGACCCGGAAGAGACCCGGCTTAGCAGTAGCCATTATAATACGCGTTGTGATGATGATGAAGATATGTAACAGAAATGCTCGAATTTATTTAATATATTTATTAGAGATTTACCCTCGCTAATGAAAACCTGTAGAGTTTTAATCGTATAAGTCAGGTTTTAATAGAATAATTTAAAAAAAGGCTTTAAAATTGTTTAAAAGTTTTTAACTGTAGTATAAATTTTAAAAACTGTACTTTTGCCGGGCCCATCAATGCTAGTAAGAAGAAACTTTAATAGCTAACAGTAGTAGTAATAAATAACAATAAACCAAACATTTACAAATTAAGTCCGGCCTACAGATTCAATATAAAAGGGTCAGTTAGTACCACAAGGACTCGACCCTGACCTACTAGCCTGTTATAGTGATACTAACTTGGACAATAAGGGGAAATCAGTAACTTGGAAAATGTAGTTAAGGTATTATTAGCTCCTAACCATTTATAACTCAAGAACTGCTGGTCCTATTTTGATGTTTGGTAGTGACAGACTAGAGCTTGGGACATGGCATAGGCTACCTTTTATCCCAAAGACCCCTTTACCCCTTGAAGGGAGTTACATAGGAGATGTAAGTTTGTATCAGAGTTTGTAATATACAGGTAAAATTGAGGCAAAATTATATTTGTGAGGATAGTTTGTTAGTAACCAACAACCCCACTTGATAATAAAACCTAGATTTTATCTCCCCCTCCACATTTCAAATCAAATAATCTAGTTACAAATATTTTGTTAGGGCCTAACTACTCTGAATGATTAAAGCTTATGCTGAATTTGAACCCTTTCAATCGTGATTTAGGTACTAGTAATTTTTTTTTTTCAAAAATTAGGTCTACCAAGCTCGTAATGTGGATTTATTTATTTTTTTTATTATAAAATGGGCTTACTCTTGACCTCAGTCTAGCTCTAGAGCAGAGACGAGGTCGAAGATGGAGCGAGCTCACCCAGAAGAAGCCTGTTCCTCTTGCTTTAAAAGCATTCGGGTTATAGGTACTCGGAAACTATGTTTCCGGCGGCAGGGAATTCCATTTTGCAGATATTTTATAGATACTCTAAAAATAATTATATTTTTGTTAACCGTTAGTAGCACATCTTCTCTTCAATTTACCAGATTATAATGCCCAGAAAAATATGCTAACTTAGTCTATTTTAATCACAATGTTGACATAATGGAATCCACTAAAACTGCATTGTAATCTTTAAAAAAACTTGGCTAAATTTAACCTTATTTTTAAAGTCGGTTAAATATTATAAGAGCTCAAGGTGTAAAAAATGACACCATATTTTACTGGCTTTGCGCAAGACAAATTAGGGATGTTCGGTGAATTTCCAAGCGTTTGCATAATGCTTGAATATCGATAACTTACCCTCGTCACTTTGACAATAATGCCATGACACCTTGTAGATCACACTCATGTTAGACTCGTCTTTTATCCTCTTTTAAAGTTCGTTAAATCATTATTATGTAACTTGTCTAAAGTAGGAATGACATATTTTTATCTTAAATTGCTTTTAATTATATTATACTAGTCGTCCCTCGGAGCTTTGTGCCCGTGATCATCCACTCCTATTGGTCTTACCTTGATGATATATAGTATATAGCCTTTCTCGATAAATGGGCTATCTATTACTAAAAGATTTTCTCAAATCGGACCAGTATTTCCTGAGATGAGCGCGTTCAAGCAAACAATCAAACAAAAAATTTACAGTTTTCGTTAGAAGTTTGATTTTTTGTAGCACTAAGAGAGCGCAGATTTGACATTTTAACTTCTTACCTCTTAGAAAAAGTTCTAGACTTATCCTACTTCCTATTAATATTATAAACACGAAAGTTTGTGAGAATGTATGGATGTATGTTTGTTACTCATTCACGCAAAAACTACTAAATGGATTTAGATGAAACTTTACAATAATATAGCTTACACATCAGAATAACACATAGGCTATAATTTATAATGATATAGTTTGAATTATCCAAAATATAGCGGGTGAAACCGCGAGGCGCAGCTAGTATACTATGAGGGTTCCTTTTCTTCTTTTAACTTTAAAAGAATATTTAGTTTTAGTATATTTATTTACTAGAGGCCTGCCCTCGCTTCGCTCCGGGTATTTAAAACAATATTATAATTGATGTCCTTAATTTGTCAGTCTGTAATTGTGTAGTTTTTCATTATTTGAAAAAGAGAGAGAAAGAAAAAGTTATAAAAAGAAAAATAATAGAAACAAAAATAAAAGAAAAGCGACAGACGATAAGAGAGGGAGGACAGAGCAAAAATAAAATTAAATAGGTAAAGGAGAGAAAGAGAGAGAGAGAGGTAAACGAAAGAAAGTGAAAAGAGACTAATCATACTGAACAAATAGAAATAAGAATTAAAGAGAGAAAAAAGAGAGAGCATGAGAGACAATGATAGTATTATAAGAGGAAGAGAGATGAAAATACTATAGACTTCTCTCAATGAAGGAATTTTTAAAATCGGATCAGTAACAACAAAATGACCATATTCTATTAATAAAAAAATGTATATGGAAACACTAAATCATTTTTGTCACTCACGAATAGTGTAGTTTTCTATCAGTGAACGAATTTTAAAAATCAGATTATTAACAACAAAATGTCTAACTATTCTATTAATTAAAAAATGTATATGGCAACACTAAATCACTTTTGTCACTCACGAATAGTGTAGTTTTCTATCAGTGAACAAATTTTAAAAGTCGGATTATTAACAACAAAATGACCATATTCTATTAATTAAAAAATGTATATGGCAACACTAAATCACCTTTGTCACTCACGAATAGTGTAGTTTTCTATCAGTGAAAGAATTTTTTAAATCGGAATTGTAGTTCCTGAGAAACTCTTCAATTTACAAAATGGCCACCTTATGGCACTTAGATGGCCATATCTTTTTAATTAGAGTATTTATGGCAACACCACATAGCCTATGCTACCCGGAAAGGATGTAGCTTCCTATCGGTGAAAGAATTTTCAAAATCGGTTCAGTACTTTTAGAGCCTATTCGCAACAAACAAACAAACATACAAACAATCAAATCTTTCCTCTTTATATAATAGTATAGATAAGTAGTACTTTTGTAGATATTGCTTTGGATCTTTCTTACAAACTTCTCTATTTCATGGTTATGGTCTCTAGTTGCGGTTAAACATATTTCATTATATGGCTTTATGAGAATGAAATTTGTAAAAAACTAAGCAGGTACTGCCAATAGAATTATATGCTAAGGGATAAAATATTACTTGTTTCTGAAACTTTTAAACCTTAAGTTAAAATCCTACTATACGACAAATATAGTGTTTTTGTAAAGTCCATCTCATTCTTATGGATTCTTCTAATGGAAATTTATTAAGTAAGATAATAGAGTATTATTTAGCTACTTAAATAATTAATAAGTAAATTATCACAACGTTCCCGCCAATAATTACCCTAAACTGTTTTGTTTAGTGATATTGATATTTTAGAAATTGGAGGTCATGTTGCTTAACCGGAAGTAACGTGACAGGAAGCACATTTGATACGTAACTTTATTTGTAGCTTAACCATATTTGTATTAGCAACCTGGTATATATAAGAAGTTTGTTTTTCTTTCAATATAATTTCTGGATATGGTATTTTTAAATTATAATCGCATTGTTTTTCTAGCTAAGTAAAAACCTTTTCAATCAGTTGCGATTCCTTATCAGTCTATTTTAATATATGATCCTATGTGTTAATTTTAAATTGAAATTGTTTAAATAAAATAAGGAATTTTAGAGCTTATGTTTCCGATCCAAACCCAACTCTATCTACTTGTAAAACGCTGAAATAGGTTTATTTACATTTAAAAAATGTGGTATATTTCATGTTTTTTTTGTCTTTCCTACAATCTTTGCCGTCTCTACTTCCATATTGGAAGTTAAGTCCCATCTGATTTCGATGAGGCCTTGGAGTTAGCATTTTAGTTAGTTTTTTTTTTATGATAGACAAGGGACAAACGAGCAGACGGTCCACCTGATGGTGGCCACCGTTGCCCATGGACATCGACAAAACTAAAGGGTATCTCTTGTTTTGTCGATGCATTGGAATCGCAGTAGAAATGGGATCGGAGAGGGAGGGGTAGATCTGGCCCACATGCGGCTCGGCCGGAACGCGTCAGAGACACTTGGCGGTCGGATTCGCATGCTGGTGGTCGCAAGCCAGTCGGGGAACAGATACCCTACCACCAAGGGGGTGCTGGGTTACTCGGCTCTTACGAGATGCTCTCCCAGCTGCAGAGGAGAATTGTATTCTAACCCGTCCCCTCACGGGTAATAGTTTTATTACTAGTGCAAATTAGTAAAGAAAGAGAGAAAAGAAGAATGTTGTAGTAGTCTATACGCAGACTAACATTATGGCTTGGCTATAATATCCTCCTGGGTGTTACTTTAGACTCAGAGCTTATTTTGCAATCCCCACTTCCTTGATTTGTGTTTATCAGTTGGCCAATATTCAATTAACAGGATGCTACTCATATCAGTCGTACCAACATTAAGATCAAATAACAGGATGCTACTCAAATTATAAGTGTTGCCAACATCATAATTAACACTAGTTAGATTTATGTTTTCTGTATAATATTAATAATTATACAATTACCTTGCGGATTTAAATATGAAATGAATGTCTAATATATAATAAAATAACTTTTAATAAATCTCTTCTCCTCGTCACAAAAACAAATAATTTATATCATATATTGCTCATATATTGAGGTGTGACCTTGATCATACATTCAACCAGCTTCTTTTTAAAATATATTAAAAAAATCTATGAGAAAGATACTAGCATAACAATACTAGCATAAAGTAATTTATAAACAAAAAATTAAATATTCTTGGTATCACTTCTATTACAAATTACAAATAACAATATTGTTTTTGGTAGCCTAAGTTTATTCATCAAGGCCACACTCCGATTCTGTTTTCGAGCTTTAAAAATACAAAGTTTATTAGACCTTGAGTGAAGATTTTGTGCCTCTAGCATTTTCCGTTGTTACCAGTCACTATACTACTTCTTTTATTCTATTACTCTTCGAATATTACAAATTTATTCTTTCTATCATTAAATCGAATGCATTCATGGAAATAGAAAAATAAGAACAACATAAACTCTATTGGAAGCGCTAATAGATTTTCTATTTTCTTAAGAATTGAGTCCGTTGTTTTAAATCTATATAAGACGGTCAGACTCACTAATTATTTAAGTCATATGTACTATAGTTTCATCCGCTTTTGGCGGTCTTCTTCAACTAGAAACGCGTGCGCGTTAACGGCTCAGCGAACACTGTGAGATGAAGCTTTAAAAAGAGTAATTGCCACGTAAGTTTCTATAGTTAAATTAAGAGTATTTTCAGATCTCATTATAGACAAGGTATTTATAACAATATTGTGAAAAGCAACTTTATAACTTTTACACACATTTTGGTATTTATATTCGCACTTTCAAACCCAAGCAAAGCAAGACAGAAGTTGTATATCAACAATCAAAATAAAAATAAAAAATACGATTTCACGCGAAAACTACCTAACCGATCATCATGAAACGTTGTACACATATTCCTGAGGGTATTAGAAGTAACATAGGATACTTTTTATGAAAAAGAAATATATTTTTTACGAAAGATAAACAATTAATTTCTATTGTAATGATCTTTGATACTTATTTAATGGCTTCAATTCGAGCGAAGCCGCGGGTAAAAGCTAGTAAGAAATAAATATGATTAACCAATAATACAACATCCTGTTATTTTGAACATTTGTATCGTAATTTTTGTACGAGGCAACTAGACATTATTAAATTCGCGACTTATAAGCGTATGTCCATTAATCAATCACATCATATATATGTAACTAAGATATACATAATTATATAGTTTGACAATTTATACCCAATACCCTGAAAAATCTGGACCATCCCAACATAAACTTGAACCCATAACAAAAAACCTACAGTCCATTAACCGTGTCCCTGCGTAATTTGAAAGGTTTCCCCAATCGGATAGGAAAAAATAATAGTCTGGTCACTCCCTAATGACAAAAACTCTTCTAATGCTTCAGATAATCACGTGTATGGGTGTGGCAATAAGGCTTGATTTAGATTTAGACCCAGTTGGTCTATTTAATCTAATACTTACGCCATATATTGAGAAATGGATGGCGTCTGTCTATTACACAATCAGGCTGAAATCACTGAACCTATTTTGATGAAAAATAATACAGTGATAATGTAGAGCTTGAGGAAGGACATAGGCTATGTTTTGCGAAAAAAATACTTAAAAATTCAAAATAAACTAATGAGTGTGCTTTTACGCCATCTATTGACGTGGGGATAAAGTGCATGTCGAGCTGTGTGGCCATTATGTCTTTGGAAATTAGTTACGTATAAATTAAAATGTAAAATTAAACCTGTATTTAGTTTAAATAGCACCTGGGTCATGGTGAAGGTAATTTGAAATACATATAAAAAGAATGATTATAACGTTTAAATCTTAAAACGGCGTCATCTATTGGATGTTTACTCAATAAAATATTCTTAAAATGCCATCTGTTTGAAAGTTATGGAACTTACAAATAATTCCAAAACTTTAGTCTCAAGATTTCCAATTAGTATGACTGACCTGACAAAAGAATATAAAAAATGATTTTTTTTAAAAGCTCGTTTTATACAGGGATCATCTTTCCTGTTCAATTATTAGATCACTGCATAATCCTGAGTATAAACTAACATCAACAAGCTGAGTAAATATTTTGAAACTTAATCTCCTAGGAATTGAAATAGGAGTTTTCCTTTCAATTAACATTTTCCAATCTGTTCTTAAGTGAAAAACCTAATAGAATTTTTATTGATTTTACTTGTCACATACATATTAAAGTATATAGTCGGTTTGTCAATTTTATGAAAACAAGTGAAACTCAAACAATACATGATTAATTATAACATAGCATAACAAAATTTACTCATAAATAGAAAAAATTGACCAAGTACGAGTCGTATTCTTAAATCGATGGTTCCGGACAATTTAAAACTATTTTGCCGTCGAAAACTGTTGTCCCTATACATCGACATGGATCACAGTCAGTGTGCCAACTACAAAAAACAGATTAATTCCTTTAGATGAAAGACGTTGCTTCTTACCAAATTTCATGAATCAATTTATATCAATTTATATAAAGATATTATTATTTATAACAGCTTCAAAAACTGTGAGAAATGGTTGATAGGAATTCCATCCTGACAATCACATAGACAGACAGACATTCTATAAGAGTTCTTTTTAAATTTTAAGGTACGGATACCCTAAATGCAAATACTGAATAATTATAATTTTGTTATAGTGGCCTGCTCAACTGTAACCGTGACCAAGTGCCAGGCGGCTCTGCGCACTTTGCAAGCGTTTCCGTTCTTCAAACCGACATGCCTCTGCCGCGAACCCAACGTTGATCCTGAATGCAACTCCTTCCGCGACTTCCTATTTGATCATCCCTGCGTGTTTGTTATGAAGAAGGGTAAGTTACTTAAACATTTCCTATGACTAAAAACTTTCAACGCTCATCTTAAAATTATGTCATCGTAAATTAAGAGATAAAAATATTATAATGTGAAGTCCTCGCTTGACCATAATAATTGTTTTAATGTTTATGATCTTGTAAATACTACATATGGTTTGTCAGAGTTGCAAAACTAAACCAAAATAGGTATTACAATTTGTTAAAAAACTTCAAAAAAATAATTTCGCGGACCTGTGTAATTAGGTACTAGTCGACCCGAGTGAATCCATCCACGCGAAGTAGGTATAATACACGTATGTTTTAATTAAGTACATATATGTGTAAAAAATTATCAACCTTTAACTTTTTTGTACCACCCTATTTTTTTTTTTTATGTAACTGTCGGCAAACAAGCGTACGGCTCACCTGATGGTAAGCGATTACCGTAGCTTATAGACGTCTGCAACACCAGAAGCATCGCAAGCGCGTTGCCGACCCTATCCCCAATTCCCCCCAGGAGCTCTGGTCACCTTACTCACCAACAGGAACACAACACTGCTTTAGAGTAGTGTTATTTAGCTGTGAGGTTTCATTCAAATCGGTTCAGCAATTTTAACGTGATGCATGCTCATGCGGCAATTCTAGGATATTATTATATTGATTAGAAAAATCCCCCTTGTATTACGTTTACTTATATTAAAAAATTACCCGGTATATTTAATATTTTCGGTCTGAAACTTGTTTATAAAACCAATTAAAATGATGTTTTTCAGTAGCTACTCATTATTGAACGATCATGAGTTCTGAATATGTATGTTGGATGTAGGAAAATTCATGTAATACTTCGCACTGACATAGGCGTCATTTCTCACTGGAGCAAGTTAGTTTTTCAAAATTATTATTGAGTTTGTAATGAAACTTTCTATTCACTAAATAAGAAGTAAATTACGTTTATTTTTTAAGTCCTCATAACAAAATTTACTAGTTACTAAATTAAATGACAACCAAAAAGGGTTGATATTTCGACCACAAGCATACGAATCCAACTGCCAAATGTCTATGGCGCGTTCCGGTCACGCCTCATGTGGACCAGACTTATTCCCTCCCGCTCCCATCCTATTAATGCTGCGGATCTACTGGACTCTAGGCTCTTGCTCAGGGTTCATTGAAACCGTAGCATTTTTCTCTTTCTCCCCTCCTCACTCTATCTTCGAGCTTACAACGCATCAGCAAAACAAGAGGATATCTCTTGTATTGACGCGATTTACGCGTCAGTAGCTCAGTGGTTGAGGCGTTGGATCCAGAATCGATAGGTCATGGGTACAAATCCCAGTTATTGGACTTACGACGTGGCCCACTCCTAACGCAAGCATTTTAGCTTACTTGGAGGGGTAGGAATACTAGTAGTATTCCTAGTAGTGTGATCGATTCTTCTAGTATTATTAAAAAAAAGTATTATTCTACCCGTGAGGGGACGGGTTTAGAATACTACTCCCCTCTGCCGCTGGGAGAGTATCTCGTAAGAGCCGAGTAACCCAGCACCCCCTTGGTGGTAGGGGATCTGTTCCCCGACTGGCGTGCGACCACCAGCATGCGAATCCGATCGCCAAGTGTCATAGATGCGTTCCGGTCGAGCCGCATGTGAGCCAGACTTACCCCTTCTCTCTCCCATCCCATTAATGCTGCGGATGTAGTGAACTCTGGGCTCATGCTCAGGGTCCGCTGAAACTGCAGCATTGTTTTCTTCATTCTCCCTCCCCACTCTATCTTCAAGGATGCAGCGCATCGGCAAAACAAGAGATACTTATGGGCGATGTTTATGGGCGATGGTGGCCACTTACCATCAGGTAGACCATCTGCTCGTTTGCACCTTATCTACCATAAAAAAAAAAAAATACGATGTCTAGTCTAGAAGGATTGTTACGAGTATATCAGTAACATAATTAAGTAAAAATTAGAATTAGCTTTAAAGCAGCACCAGTAACTTGCAGAGGTAACAGTAGTAGTTGCATAACAGTCTTATTTGGCGTAGGTCCAGAAAGAAGTACCTGAAAGGCCGTGAATGTTATAAAATTAGAAACACAGTATCGATTTTACTTGCCCTACATTGTATAGGGTATAGCATGGTCATAAAAAAATAATTGCTTAATAGGAGACTGAATTTTACTACTTAAAAACCTTGGTATAGAAAAATACAATCAGAAATTGCCTAAATGTTGAATTTATTAATCAGGAGAACGTCAAGGGTTATCAACTCTTAAAATATTGACTAAAAGTTTATTCAAAAACCCCTAAAATTTCCATATTTACCTTTTATTTATTATGAAATAAACATTTAAGTAAACAATACAGTAAAAATATACAAAGGAACGAAAGACATACATAGTCATTGTAGTTTTAGTTAGTTTTTAGTTAACACTGTTCAACAAATAGGGTAACCTCAGTGCCCAAAAGCCTCAAAAATATAAAGTCCATCCTGTTTATTTTCCCAATTGCAATTGGATCCCCTGAATTGGGAATATCTCTAAAATCTTTTAAGAATCACTTAATTGTTTACATTAATTCAAAATTTAGAAAATGTTGACTACTTAATTGTATATTTTCTACTAAGAAACGAACTAAAATTTGTTGAAACTAGAATCAAAAATGTGGATGTTGTCGTTCCTATCATCAGAAATAGCCACAAAAGATAAAGCTATTTCATCCAGTCCGAATCGATATATTTGTTGTGTAGTGGCTACTAACAGCTTTAAATCATTTACCTTCAGTGCAGCAATTCTATAAAGTAGCGTCGAATTGACCTACACAGTTCAATGACAGCAAATCGATTTGCTTCGTGGTGACTAACATTCCCATTACGTACTACAATTGTTTAAATAACTTGTAGTTCACTGTACATATAAGTTTTACTTGACAATATCAAGTTTAGAAATGCCAAATTGAAGAGTCACTTTTAACAATTTCAAGAGTACTTGCTCTTTGAAACACGAGACAATAATGGCTCCTGATACTGTCAACAGATAAAGAATAATTTAGAAAATAAAAATGATTTTTATCCATCACCTGAAGTAGTCTAATTTGTGTAACTCTATATTGTTAAATTTTTAGAAAAACAACATTTAATTGATCTCTATACCACTTGCTTTTACGTATATTGTTGTGTATTAAGTAGCTACTGCCTCTACTATCTCTTTAATTACTTATTATTTTTGAATCAAAGACTAATCAATGAAATCAATTAGGAAAGTCAAGGTTTCGACACAAATTAAATAGTTCATGATGAAACTGGTATACCACGAAGTCACGCTGCTTGCCTCAATAATTACCAAAAAAGTGGACGAGGCGTGAGACGTCCTGAGTTGAATTGGTCTAATTTTCGCTCATGTGTATCCTTTGTGACCCATCTTCTACTGCTGGAGATCTATATAGAAAATCACTAATTTATAAAGACTATCAGAAAATATTAATAATTACGATTCTAATATATTTCTTTTAATTTTAGAAAAGGACCCGTACCCAGTTGAGACTCTGCCTACCTGCACTTATGCTCTGAGTGTTTGCCACAACGAAAAATCCTGCTCGGTACTCTTCGATCGGTTCAAGAATGCTTGCAAGGCCCGCGATGGAGACTGCCGTATGGAAGACAGGTAATTAAATGGCCTCTCCAAATCTGGAACTCCAAAGTCCGGTCTCTGTTCTATAGCAAAAATATGTTTTATTTAATGATAGATATAGAGTTCACACCACAAAGACGCTTAAATCCCTTTTTACCCCTAAAACGTACAGCAAATATTCGTTTTTTGTTAAATTAATTCATAATATTCATTAATTATTTAGGCTACGAAACAATGAACATTTTAAAGAGCTTATTAACTGTTAGTCCGTTTCGGCGTAGTTTGAGCAATAAAATTATTCAATCTATCAATTTGAGCCGGACTCAGTCCTCAATGCCCCTAAAATTCGTGCAAATTTTAAGTAACACTGCACAATTTGATTGCTTGTGATTACCATTCGAAGAAAGTGTTTAATATTTAAGGTATTTTTTTAGCAATTCAAGTCGATTAGTAATTTTACCGCTACTCAATTTTGTGAAGTTAGGATAGGATGGATTCCTATACTTATTAATATTTGTAAATAAACAGATTATTGCGTGTAACTTCAGCGGGATTGTTAAACTAACGGTATGTGAACCCTTCTAGCAGATTGAAAATTTAAAATCATCTGAGAAGTTTCACCAAACAAATCTGAGCTTATTTCATTTTAGTAACCCAGATAGCTTAGCTCGAGTTAAAATTAATTTTGAGGAGACGCGATCAATACTCCAATTTTATCGGCCACTTTTAGCTGTGCTAAACTTTGGGAATCTGTCGAGTGTAAATGATTTGAAGTTTAAGTCGCACGAGTGCTTTTAACAGCACAGCGAATATGAAAGTTTTTTAATACATATTCATAAAAATTTTAAATGAAGACACACAAAGAGATTAACCATATCGTCATCATATTTCTTTTAGATAAGAATTAGTAGAACTAATTTTGATTGAAACAGCTCAAAATACCTTGGGATTATCTGTGGCAGACATTCGAAAGATCGGCCAATAAAATTTACTTCCATAATTATAACTTCCATATTTACTTCCTTAATTATTATGGACTGGAGTCCACAAAATCAAATTAAAAAATCTTTGGTTAAAATATTAATTGTAAAATTTAAAGTAATTAAAGCCGATTTTTTTTTATTAGAGATTGTTATTTTTTAATGGTGTTTTATTCTAACGCAACCTTTTCTTCTCCGATACGAATATGATTTAAAAATCTTTGGTTGACCTTTATTAGTTCTTGACTTAAGTTAATGCAAATTTTAACCTTTTATTTTATTTTTATAACATAAATTTCAAGTTATCGCGCGTTTGTTATACTATGCTTTTAAACACTTGATATATGGCTGTACAGTAATTGCTATAATTATTGTGGAATAATTTAATCACTAATTTCGATAATTTCTCGGAGTACAATAACCGCCGTAACCATATATTTTTATTTCTAATTATCAAAAGACTTTTTTTAATAATTTGCGACCTTATAAGGCGACAACTTTTACATTCGCGAGAATATTTTATAATTTAATCCCCTAAATTTGTTTAGGGGAATAGTATTCTAACCCGTGTTAGTGTGTCATAGACGCGTTCCGATCGAGCCGCATGTGGGCCAGACTTACCCCCTCCCTCTCCCATCCCTATCTAGTGGATCTAGTGGATTGTGGGCTCTTGCTCAGGGTCCGCTGAGACCGTAACATTTATTTCTGTATTCCCCATTCTATCTTAAGGCGTTGCAACGCATAGACAAAACAAGAGATACCCTCTAGTTTGCCGATGTCCATGGGCGATGGTGGCCACTTACCATTAGGTGGATATTTAATTAAAACAATTATACACACAGAAAAATTAATGTATAAAAACTGCACAAGAACGTTTTACAAATATATTTTTAAGTTCAATGAATGGCGCCATCTCTCTGAACTCGCTCGAACTTCGTGAGTTACGAATCAAGAAGCCGTCGCTTCTATAAAAGTTATCGCTTTAATTAAAAATTATTTATATAAATACAATTCAACAAATAAAAAAGATATGTACTGATAATGCTATACCCCGGTTTCTTCTGAACCCTTATATTCAAATTCAAATTCATTTATTTCCTCAAGCGTGGTCAAATACAGGTTTTGTTTTTATTATTATGGTGGCCGCATGCTCTGCCATTACAATGACATGGAAATATTAATTTAATGCAATTAAATAAAATAATAATTAAAATAATGTCGTAAAATAAATAAAATTAGAATATTATGTCAAATTATTATAGGTGTTTATTAAAATACTCATCAATGGAGTAAAAACAATTGTCAATAAGTAATTTAAACATTTCATTTTGGAAACTCCTTATTGATAAATTTCTCAATTTACTGGGTAAATGGTTATAAATTTTTATTGCCATACAATATGCATTATTGCTGCACACTTGTAATCTTTGATGAGGTACGTATAATTTACTAGGATTACGACTAACAGTTTTGCCTAATTTTGCATCTATACGATGCAACTAGGCCACTATAAACGCATATTGCAGATACTTTTTCTGTCTGCTTACGGTATTAAAATATTAGTAAGTCAATAGCTAAAATTAACAAAATGCAAGTAGGTGACCTCTACAGTAACGATTCGAGCTTTCATATTCGACGTGTCATCTATGAATTATTGTGCGCCATCAAATGTACCCAACGCAAATCCCCAATGTAATTTTCTAATGGCCGTCCATTGTGCGGTCACGTACTTCACGTTTAGGGATGCAAGTTTGGCTAATGAAATGTTACCTTTTTACCCTCGATTTTAAATAAGAGTACTGGTTATTAAGTTATTAAATACATACATTTTTTAGCTATAAAATTAGCGGCTTTAAAGAAAAACTTGACTATGAATTGAGAAGGTCCTAGTAACCAATAATTTAGATTCTATACATATACAATCAGAACTTGCTGATGTAACTACTTCTAGACAATTCCACGATCAACTCGGCTCTACCAACTTACCAGAGATCAAAGGCCATTCAAGTATTATGTAAGCATTAAAGGGGGACACGGAGGTCCTTACTTTGCTTATTTTTGAGGACATGGGGACGGAGGAGTTATAATTGCAAAAAATCTGCTTACGGAATACTTGAACGGTCCCTCATCCACAAATTGATAAACTCTTTCTTGTCAGAAGAAAGAAGCTGTTTTCGAGTTACGTTCTAGCAAAAGCGAAGATGTTTAGCGATAATTTTAAGAGTAAAAGACATTTTGAAATTTCGTGAACTCATCAGTAAAAAATATCGTTAAATTCGCCATCAATCATTAAAAAGTCTTTTTCAAAGTCGCGCTATCATCATCGTGAAGCCAATTACGATAATATTAAATGTTTACGAATTGACATTAGAAAGAACCTAACGGTAATAGTAAGTTCGTTTCTAAACTTATTTCGAGTAAGTAATGAATCTAATTTCGAAGTTTTAAGTCTCTTAATACCGTTAATTGTACTTCTCTAATACAAAACAAAATGATATTTGAAGAATCGATAGTAACATGGAGTTTCTCAGTAGTATTACCAATTAATCTACCCTAGATCTCATAGGTAATACCGTGATTGCCTGACCTTTCCCCACATGTCAAGGACGCTCGAAGCACGAAAGGGTTGATGTCAATTTTTAATCCGTACACAGTATATTCTGTATACTAATCAGATTTCTTTCGTTTTTATTGAACATACGATATGTTGTGACTTTTATTCAAAGGTTTGAATTGTGAATACCTCAGTCGATTCTTTAAGGTCAAATATCCATAAAGAATAATTTTTAAAAACTTACTAATTCATGAAAACATTTAATTTAATAAATATATATTTATGAAAGACGTGTAATAAAGAATAAGACGTGTTTAAAAAAGTAAGACACGTAACAATGAATAAAGAATATAATTTAATGTATAATTAAATTATTATCAATAAACCAGAGAAATATATTTCTTCTTCCGAGAAACACTGCATTTCAGATACAAGAATATTCTGTGGTCTTGTATATTGAATATTTTTATTAATATCCTTTTCACCTTCTCAGGGAGGCGTGTCGTGAAGCCTGGGCTGGTTTACGTTTATCTCCAATCTTCGGTTGCATCTGTCCCAATACGCATATGAAGAAGCGTTGCGACCGTATTTTCGCAGTCGTAAACCACAACCCTTGCGTCGGTAAGTACTACACCTGCTAGATCTGTGTTATGGTTTGAGTGAGAAATAACGAAGTCATTTAGGGGTCTAAAATAAAACTTTAAACTAAACTTTTTCTAAAAGACTTCAGTCACTATTTTTGATACCACGGAACGACGGAAAGTACCTTTGTAACTATTTACCATACATATAACAGTATATATCAACGTATAGCCGAAACACTTGGAACTAAGACCTAAGGTTTCCTGGACACTTTAAGTGAGCACTAAGGAAGGATTTTGGAAATTTAATACTTTAAAGTGATGACAAAGGAGCTAAAAGTTTGTATGAATATCCATTTTAGAAATTACTAGCTGACCTGGTAAACATTGGTTTTGCCATATAAAATTTAAAAAATTGGGGTGGGCCACCCTTATCACTTAGGGGTATAAAAAATAGATGTTGACCTATTCTCAGACCTAACCGATGTGGACACAAAATTTCATAAAAATCGAACAATAAATATTTTGCGCACGAGTTGATGTTATTTTCCTCTATTAAATCTATAGGAATCAAGTCCATAATATCGTTTACACAAATACCTTGATTATTTCGTCTCGCCTCACTAATACCAAACTAAAGATAAATTCCTAGCCAAGAACAAAAGGAAAGGACGTAATTATATTATAGAGGCAGTTAGACCCTGCCGGTGAGAGGTCCTCAAGTTGGACTATTTTTATTCTTACTTTTAGGTAATGTCCTGAAATAACTTCTCATTGCTAAAGTTCATGATTTCATGAACTTTTACTTATGTGTTGTGACTGAAACCAGCACATGCTTTGTCCTTTAATCACGCTATAATGGAGCAATGCATTGAAGTTATTTTTTACAGGGCTAGCTTATGGTCCTTAAAGTAATATTGAGTTGCTATATACCTAAATTTATCCAAGTTAAAGAATACGTCCAGGAAGTGTTACTATTTCATTTATAGTAATTTGATATTATAAGTATTTAATGCTTTGATTTAATCAATTATCTTATTTGCTTTTTTATTTGCGTTTGTCCAGGTTTAAAGCTCTAAAAACTAGGGTTTTCACGAGATAAGGTACCTGATGAGAGTTGATAATATTATCCGTAAAAGTAAAAATTATCCTGAAATGTATTTTATAGAATATAAAGCTGTCAGTTACCTAACACCACCTGATAATGTTAAAGAAACTTTTGAACTATGACGTATGTTTTATTATATATATTTTTTGTGGAAAGGATAAGTTACATAATATTTAACATTACCGTTATGACTTAATCTTATTCAGTCCACGTCTTCTTCAATAAGCAGTGAGTAACTAATATAATGGTTATAACGAGGTAATATCGCGTCCAATAAAGCAACTTGATTCAATATACGGAGGAAAGTTTGATTCATTTCGTGTAATCCCCGCTGAGTTCTTATTGTTAAGTAGGGCTGCTTTGGATGTTTGACCAAAATTATTATTTAGCTATCTTCATAATGTATTACTTGGATAATATATTGTTATGACATGTCATCACTTATTAAAATATTTATCTATTTTTATATTATTTTATCAGCCAATGGTTTGCAAGGTTATACTAAAGTATAATGAATTTACATATCATTCATTATATGCTACATAAATCCTTAACTACCTTTAAAAATTTAATCCAACCTTTTTAAATTAAGTGTGTACAAACAAAAAATAATTAGAATCATTAATAAAACGAATATTAGATATTTTACTACTCTAAAGCAATGGAAAGAAACAAAACTGAAATTGGTTACAAAATGAAATGTTCCCAAACATTTAATTGCTGTGCAGTAAAAACAATTTTCATTTCACCATACTCGTTTCCGGTTTTGAGTGAACTTTTGACCACATTTTAATATTTCAGTTGCATGCCCAAACTCTATACAAAAGTATAGGACCAATTAAAATGTTTGCGGTGGCGTGACCCACTCGTATTTTTCTTATATTTCTTATATAACATGTAACTTAGCATGTCCCACCTTACTCTTGTTAAATGCCTGAAAGTGTATTATTTTAAAAACGCGAGAATTTCTAAGAAAAGTCTTTTTTTTAAAAAAAAAAGTAGTTTTAAAGGAAAGCAGATTATTCGATACATTAAACAAATAATCATATAATCCTTTTAATACTTAATCAGACTCTAAACACTTTCATAGAATTGAACTCAAATACCTAACATTGACTACTTTTTATTTTACACAAGAAGTTACGTCCCGGCGTCCACGACAGTTGCCAGCAGACAAGAGAGTGAAGTACCGAGCCTCTGTAATTATATCTGATGAAATCTATGTTGTCGGTACTGTGGCGATCACAACATATTTTTAATGACGTTCAAAAATTACCACCTTATCAATAAAAATGCGCAAAACTTCAGGACGACTACGCTTTTTTTTTAAATGAATCAAAAAGGTTACCTTGCTTTTACCTCTTAAATCATAAATTTCCGTAAAGTAACACTTGAGTCAATTTAATGTTTTTTGTTGTGTTATTGTGAAGATAAGGTTTATACTGTAGAATTTTTAAATCGTATGGAAACTAAAAATGTGAGACAGAAGCAGTGTAAGAGAGTTAGCGAATGACTCTTTGATCAAGAGAGTGTGTGAGACAATGAATGAGTGGGTGAACTTTTTGTTATATAAAATAAAAATAATCATATTTATGTTAGGCATAGTGTCATCCCTAACAAATCTAAGAGCCTTCTAATCCGCAGCGGTCGAGATCTCAGCTCCTCGCCCTCTAAGACCTTAGTTCTGTAAATCAATCTTGACTTTCCTTCTATTCCTTTTATATTATAACGTGAACACTGGAAATTACAAAGCGTGCGAATGTAGAATAAAATGCAAGATTAAATTATATTCATGGTTATTTCATTATAATTATATTTATACTATGTATAGATTACATCAGCTTGTGAAAAATAAAATGCCTTAATATAAGGTTAGCTTGAAAAATTAAAGCAAACAAAATTACAAGTACGATAATTCTTAGTTTTAAAAACTTACAAATTTAGAAAAATAAGAAGTAGAATAAATAACTAGAAAAGGACTCAATTGAATAAAACTTATTGATCATAGCCTTATTTAGATTATAAAAAATCTCAAAAAAATGCTACAAAATATAATAAAATGTAACTCATCAAATGTCTGTACATAAAAGATATTTAAGAAAACTTAATATGAGGGATATTTTACACCAATAGAAGCCAATACAATTATTTTTAAATATTTTGTTTGTATGTCTACAAACATCAGATACAGTTCCACAGTTGCATTGCTTAAGTTTTTTTAGTCTTTGTTTCTTTAATGAATCGCAATTAATTTTAGTTAAAATAAAACCTAGATATGAAATTATGCACACTTGTAAGCGTAGGCCAGCTAAGGGTCTGGGGGCCAGGGGGTCTAGGGGCCTGGGGAGCATCTTGCCGTACAAAGTGACGCGACTCGCTCTTTGTAGGTTAAGTGTTGTCGAGCTAAACTTTGACTCGAGTGCGGGATTTGATGTAGCTAGGATACAAACTTATAACGAACAAGTTATTCCAAGCATTATTAAGACAAACAGAATATTTAAAAGAATATATTCTATATATATTAGTAGTTTTTAATAAATGTCTACATTATACGATAATCTAAGAAATTATTGAACGCATTTTCATCTAATTTTCACCGATAGTCAGATTATCTGTAAATATCCGAAAAAGTCAAGCCGCCTGGGAGCTTTCATCGAAAACACTAACTAATCCCTTCGTGTGATCCCTACTATCCATGTGAAGTATGGGCTGGTCACCAGTTAAGTTTTAATAAATTACTTATTATTTTCTAAAATACAATACTTCTAATAAGAATTACAGGATCAACAGGCTTAGCAAATTTAATTTAAATCTAACGTATGTAATCTCCATGTTACAAATACAGTTATACGAATTCGTAGACAGACAAAATATCGTGTTTGTTTTGTTATTATTTTGTAATAAAATATCGATATATTTATTTTCTTAACCTCGCAAAAAACCGCGCTCTTGTTCCTTTGCTTACTTATAACAAAAATCGTTAAATTACCAATTGTATAATAACCATATAGTTTTTAACTAGTGTTTAGGGTATCATAAAAATTGTAAATGACCCTAAATAATATAATAATACTATGAAAACAGAATTATAACCTATACAGGTTATATATATAGAGGTTACTTGGAAACACTATTAAAACCTGAGTTAAAAGGCACGCTCTCTATTCAAATGTTAGTAAAGGACCAACAATAGCAACTGACAATTAACTCAAAACAATAAACAAAACCCTTTTATTAATTGTAGACCCATTTATTTCCTTGTAGGTATGAATAAATTTATTGTAATCTATATTATATAGAATATTAATATTATTAGAATTGCAAAAGTTTGTGTAACTAATAATCCTCATCTTAAAATAATTTATATGACTTACTCCTAAAAACATAAGTGATCGTACAGGTCGACATGCACTTCGTCCTCTATTTCAACCCCTTTGAAGCCTTTTTTCACGATAAAACTTAGCCTCTGTCCTTTCCCATGCTCTAGTCTATCTAACTAAATTTCATCAAAAATGGTTCAGTTTAAGTATGAAAGCGTAAAAGACACAGTTATTTTCACATTTATAATATTAAGTTGCTTATTACTCTTTTTGACAATATTACTTATATTAAAATTAATATTAGTATTAATATTAATATTTTTGACAAGTTCAAATATACATTTAAATAAAAAAAGTTGAAAAAGTATTTGATTTTAAATATAGAATACTAAAAAATTCATAAACTTATGAAAATGAGCTTTTGTTACTCTTTTAACAACTGTTTGAATAATTTGTAATAAAACTACCTTCTAAAGCTCAAAAATATACTTTATAATGCAAAGTATGGGGCATTCCACGCCTAGCGGACAGGTAGAAAAACTCGATGTTACCGATTTTAATAATATTTTAGTATGTTCTACCTATACAAGTTATTGATACGCGTACCAAATATTTTTTTATTATAATGACTAGTCAAAGAGTTATGGGACTTTGAAATTTTCTACAACCGGTTGGCATGCAGTACTTAAAAGCCGATTATAGTCATAAAATTTTATATTAAAATAATTAAATCAATGGATTTTACTTCATTTACTGAGATTTTTAATTGTATTTTTGGGAACGAAAAATAATTTTTTTTTGCCCAAAAGAAATGTGAATTAATTTTTTTTCCTTGATTTTCACAAAGTTAGCCCATTTGGATTTTTTTTTATTTTTCTTATATAAATAGCTAATATTGTATAGAATATTCTTGCCAACTTTTATAATGGACTTTAATTAAACTTAGAAGTGGATTAGGAGCTAGACTAAAAATACTTCCGAAGGATGGCGTTCTACGCCGCGGTGCCGCGCCTGATGCTCGCCATTTGTGCGAGTTTAGTGAAACCGTCAATCAAATAAAATCACTTTTGACCGATTGTTTTACATATTTTTAATAAATTATTTCTAGCCAATATGTATTCAAAATGTATTTTTGTTATTAAAATTTGCTCAGGTTCCGCTGATACCGCAGCACTTTTTTTTTCATCACTCCCCCTCCCCACTCTATCTTCGAGGATGCAATGCATCGACAACCCTGGATGGCCGTGGGCGATGGTGGCACGCAACGTAAATACTGCTACTGAACCGATAAATAACTAAACATTATGATCTTTTACTATTACGACAGGAATCTAAGCAGTGCCTTGCACTTGTGACAGAATTCCAACACTCGCCTCCACTGCTTAGTTTCACCGTTCAAACCTAAGGTTTGGTTAATCTAAGGCTAACTTACGCGCCGACATATATGTCGGGGATTTTAAAACGATGTGAAAGGAGATGGAAGGAGGGAGATGGGGAATATTGGGGAACACTAAAAGGGGGTGATGGTATTGAATGGAATATTAGGTAAACGCAATGTAGATACTTCTACTGAACTGATAAATGATCAAATATGATCTCTAACAATTACGAGAGAAACCTAAGCAGTGCCTTGGACTTGTGACCAAGGTGTAGGCTTAAGGACGTCCTTTAAGTAATTACAGCACTCGCCTCCACTGCTAGGCTCTCTATTTAAACCCAAGGTTAAACGCACATAAACCGAATCTAACACAAGGCTAACCTAACCTAACATTGTGTTTACTTAACCACGTGGCAATTACATTGTAAGGACTTACGTAACCTTAGTTGGACAGCACTTCCACACTACACTGCACTTGACACTATCACTAGCACTACTTAGATGATGTTCACTTCTTGAGAGACCGCGCACGACTAAGTCTTCAGTTAGACTGTCGATCGCATATAAAGGGTCGAGGGTAGATACTGTCAAAACAACGGAAGTGACTACTACCCCACTCCAACGCCATAGACAACGATAACGATTCGATTAATCGATAATCTTTTACTATGCTCCGACATATATATTTACTAAATAAAAATTACACGTTTATTGTGTTTTTGTCAGGAATTTATAAGTATTCTTAATATTTGAAAATCAATTTTAATTATCAATTATTGTATGGGAGATCTCATTAAATCAACATTCAAGTCTACTTTGAAATGCTGAAAACACGACGATGATGTTTGATGCGAACAATTTTATTTAAATTGAAGGTTGTGCTGTAAATTGGATATAGTGAAATTAAAATTTTGAGAATTATTAATTTTATTTTCGATGTTTCGTTTAGTAAATAAGATTGCCAAGAGAGGATTTCCACTAGCTTTCCACGGTCCTCAGTGTTTATGTATCAAGTATTATTACAAACTTAAATATAACAATAAAAAATGTCTAAAACTGGCTCATCCTCGCATTGCAGAGCCATTATAAAATTAGCCAAATCTGTCCAACCGTTCTCGAGTTTTTCCCAAACTAAAAAATCTCAATTCATTTTAATATATAAAAAGGTATAGTTACAACTTTCAAATTGCACTTAGCAATATTAGACAAAATTTAAACATATTTTAATTCCGTAATTTCTACACGAATAATCACAAGATACCCAGCATTAATTTACTTTCTTTTCAGCTGTCATTTGCATGAAGACAGAACTCTCAGGTTCCATGCGTCCGGGTTAACCCGGATATGTCCTTGAGTTAGAAGCATCCAAGTGTTCGTAATTGCAAGAAACTTTACCATTAATATTCATTGTGTTATTACATTTGAGGTACTACCTGCCTAAAGTGTGCATTAAATAAAACAAAATTCAGTTAATACGTTTGGATGCTATTATGACACAAAACAGCTGAATGGATTTGAAATCAAAGCTTTATAATACGGTAAGACTTACTTAGGACTTACTTACTAGTATCATGACAATTTATTTTCTTCTAGTGGCAACATTCGTTCGTAAACTGATTGACCAATGACCGACAACCGCGGGCGTGCGCTATTTTTCTGGCCAATCTGAACATTTCCTGCCAAAAATGATCAATGTGACCATTTGCTGAGTGTGATTTATAAAAACAGTTTCAACCGCATTTGGCGGTCTTCTTCGTCGAGGGAACACACAGTTGAAACTATAGTCCTATGTGACAAAAACAAACGTGAGTCTTACCGTGTAATAAAGCCTTAAAATGACTAATTACCACGTTAGTTAAAAAAGTCAAATACAATATTAAAATTCAAATTAATACAAAATATCCCTGATATTTTATACCCTGAATTATATAGGGTACTCTTAATCCAGAAAAAGAACAGATCCTGTAGCAATAAAATTATCCTCACCAAAACAGGTGAACGGATTTTTAAATCTAAAGAGTTCTGTTTCTAGAGTTCTTTTAAATCTGAAGATTTTTAAATCTGAATTCAGAAGTCGCTTGTATCCATATATAATACTTTTAACTAAAAAGTATATTGTAGGTCATCAGAACGCGGCAACTCTATCATTATCCAAAATTTCCGTATACGTTTGTAAACAATTTCAGTAAACGTAGCAAAATAATTTCCTTTGTCTGTTTTCGCAACGCACTCGCAATTACTGTGTGATAAATATTTGACAACTCGTACAAAATACACTGACTATGATAAAATCGAAATGTGTCGACTCACAGGCATAAATCATTCACTATTATTTATTATTTTCTTATCTTTCAAGCAATTGAATTAACACTTGTTACTTGACATAACTTGGCTTTTGTCAGACTGCAAAACATACTTAAAAAGACTTAAAGCCATTAATGATGAGATGAATAGATGGATTGATCTAAAAAATCAAAATCAAAAATCTATATTTTTGCCGCCATAGAAAGGAAAAAAAATTAGCCATATCTTTGATTTTTGTATTACCAATAGATTGTAAATTCATAATACTCAAACAATACTAAAATACATGATGGAAAAATTAAATATCAATATTTTTAGACAAGCCTGTACAATATTGTCAAAACATTCATATACATAATTGTAAATTAGATCCATAAATATTCAAAAAGGTTAGCAACAAATTTAAAGCAAAACTATTTACTCCTAATATTGTTTGAAATATCAGCAAGTTTCTATATCAAAAACACTTATTCAACTATGAACAATACAAAAAGTTTTAGTTTAAGCAAAAAACTTCTGAAGGTTAGCGTTCCTTCACCTCACCAATAACATCAATCGAATATTAATTTAGAAGTCAAGACTCGATACAGTAAAGAAACAAAAGAAAGGAAATCTATTCACTTTCCTTGCCCTTTGTATCGAGGGCGCTTTGTGGGTTTCTATAGAAAGAAACCTTTTTGAAGATTTCTTTTCGCCTTTGACACGATTTTTTCTTCGTTCCGTGATTGCGTCAGTAGTATTTTCAAATATAATTTCGCTAAAAGCTTTAAATATCAGCCAATAATTTCTTTGATATTGATAGTCATTTTTTGTATTTAATTTTTAAAAGACCAATGGTTTTTTTGAAATTTTTAAAAACTATTCCTGCTTATTCTAAACTTTAACAACTAATGAGTTTCGTGTTAATAAATTACATATATAAATACGCGTAACATCAGAACGACTGCACCAAATTAGAGAATTATTTTTTGTTGTTTTAATTATTGTCAGGAAAAGATTTGTATAAAAGAAAAAGAGATCGAGACAGAAGATAGTTAGTGAGTTGGTAGCCTCCACTGCAAATCAGTGACATTTTACGCATTATAGAATACAAATTCAACGGAAATCGTATATTCATAATTGGGAATGGCAGAGTATGAAAGAATAAATTAGTGAGTGTGTGAGGTTTGAATGCACCTCAGCGAAGCTAGGGCGGGTTGACTAGTTTATAATATAAATACCAAATAGGAGCAACGTATGAAGTAAAACAAAATAATTATAAGCACTACAAAGAGCGTATATGTTTAATACCCTTAACATTACCAAATTTAATTCGCACGCCTGAAACTTTTACAAATAAATTTCGCAGAAACTTCAACAAACGTAGTAGTAAACACACCCGAGCGAGTCTACATTAGTTTTAACAAAGCTATAGAGAACATTGGGCATACAATGAGTTTCGTTCAGGGTCGCTTTCAAACGTGGGAAAATATACAACTGTTCGACCTACTACTTCTAAGCGAAAAATATCGCTTCCACTGAAAAATACCTTTTAAACGGTGCTTTTGGTTGAAAAACATCGCTTGCCTGATAAAATTTCAATTTAAATTGACATGCCCATCGATCTTCAAATATAAATATATAGGCTTTCTTGTTTTTAGTCTTCTTATATATTTTAATATCAAGATTTGACAAAAATTACATTAATTTTACTAGTGACTTCAGTATATTTCTCACTCATAACCCTTATATGGTACTGGATATAATTTAGCTTTTAGTGTTATAACACATAGATACATAATGCGACTTGGTGTGACACTAACAAATTAACTTATCAAGTTTACAATATTGAACGAGAACGTGCCTAGCGGGACACTATATACAAACACTTATGTTTCTTAGTGTTATTCATTTTTAAAACATTAAAGTTGTAGGTACGTTTATGTTACATAAACTCACAAAACTAAAACCATATTATAAGTTAAAAAAAGCATCGGTACAAACAACAAATAAGACACTTCACTGTGAAACGCTTTAAGGAGTACTAGACTCGTCAACGTGTTCAATTAGTTATGTTTACTTTATTTTTCATGTTCCTTTCTTATACGTGCCTATTTTATTTTGACACCGATTAGATGCCTAGGCCTTAGGAAAACTAGATCACTACTTAACAACACAAGGCTGTATACGTTTATGTTTCACGGACACTGAGCTTCTTTTTAGTGTACTCCTGACCTCACACACCGTACAAATGCCCGCAGTTACCTGAACTCTTGGCTTCACACCTTCGGCCTTCGGTGAATGGTCTGCGACTGCTACTGATAGAGCATAGTTGGCGGCGAACAAACCCTAATTCTCACGTCTTCTCGTCTTCATTAGATTACTCTTAAGGGACTTTCAAAATTCGTACACTGACTTATGTCTATAGTCTATACCATTGTAACATAATACCTGACGTGTTTACACTCCAGTAACCTTATATTTGTTAAATTAATAACAAATTTAAACAAAAAGTATGTGCAACTTGTAACTGATTATGGAGCAACAGAATTAAAATCGAAAGTCCGTTAAGTGTATTCTCCTTACGCGGCTCGGCACGGGGGCGGTTAGTGGTTGTTGGTAACGTGGTTGTGGGGCAGCGGCGGCGTGGGGCGAATGTCCGCCGGCAGTCCGGGCGCTGTTCGAGCCACGGCAGCCAGCGGCCCGAGGCCCCCCTCTCATGAGATACGCCGCGCCCGACGGTACGATCCTGCTGCTCACGGAGAATGGGACCCGCCTGATGACACGAGCTGCCGCCGCCAGCCTTCTCCGCGCCGCCCTCCTCTCCCCGCGCCCCCCTCGGCCCCGTCATGGTGAGCCGCCGCCGCACCTCTCTGTGTCTATCGGATTCCGTCGCCTTTCGCACTGCACGCTTATGCTTCGTAAGGTAGGAGCGTACTAGTCAGGTCTCCAGCTTCTTACACACATCAGTCAAATTAGATGAACTCATTAGGTGTGTATAAAAATAGCATTTTTTCATAGATTCATGCAAGGATACAAACTATATCAGATAAAAATAATAAAACATTTTAGAATACTCCATATGTCAATAAGTTTACATTGATAGAAATAGAATACATTCAGTAGTCATAATTTATAACAGTCGTTAGTCTAACAATAATTCGCTCCTACTTTATGCCTGCATGCTTTAAATCTGCCATTTTCCTCTATTCCTTAATTTTATACCACTCTAGACTTTCAATGCAGGAAAATTCACCCAATTAGTCCTGATAACGCCTTTCGGCTTTGAAAGTCTAAAATGGATTTCCAGTCTTAATTCGAGCATGATTGCATGTTTTCTCTCTGCATCTTCTATTTCTACGATCTCTATGGTTACTGCGCGGCATAGACTTGGCTTTGATGATCGTTCAATGAAATTACCACTCAGAAAGGCTTGCTAATATAATTAAAACCGAAACTTGAAATTAACGCAATTTTACTTTTGCCCGTTTTATGTCGTACTTTTGTCGATATCGTTGTGTCTGTCGTTTTTAACTCATTAGGGTTTTGTTATTGTACCAAACCGGCCCTGCGCGATTGCGCTCAAATGAGAACCTTCGCGCTTTGGACCGGTGTTCGCTTCACCAGCTAAGCGATACGGATGCAATTCCAGTAAAACTGATGTCCGACGGACGCACTGCAAATCGGAATGCTACGGGAGTGACCTCTTGGATTGGCGGTATGTCGATAACGCAGGACGGCAACCTGATCGCACCAGACAAAATTATGACGCACATTCACCGATATGCGAGTCCACACTACAATCCCCATGGTCACCATTACCATCGGTGGAATCACGAACCAGGGGGGAGTGAAGATCCTCTATACGCAACCAAGACCGTCTACGGACCGGGATACATTGATGAAAACCGTACGTATATGTTAAATTCTAGTGAAAAAGAACAATTGTAAAATAATAATTCTTGAATAAAATCTATAAAAAATAGTTTTATAGGGTTAACAATACAAATAGGTACACTTCCAACAGATAACTTAACCATAGATATCGTATTGACACTTCAGCTTTAAAATTTGTATATTTCTAGAAGATCCTGTAAAATGTCATCGAGAACACGGTGGTTCCCTTCTCATAGCACATCCCCAGAGCTCCACTATTCATTCATGCCCTGCGTTTTAATCATTTCAACCCCTATAAAACACGAGTAGTCTAATTCACGACTGGATTTAGCGAAATCTAGACTAGTAGAAGTTATAATGCAGAGGGGCGATATTAACCGCGGATATAATGAGTAAAGCTTTGCGTAGTAAACACTTAGAGAGGTTCAATTAGCGCTTTAGAAGTCTTGAAAACTGCTTTCGTATCATGGTCCACCGTAAAGCAGAAAAATTACTTATTAGTTTAAAGGAACGATTTGCCAAAGGCGCTTAAACACGTAAATCTCCGCGAAGCTTTGCAAATTGCGCTAAAAATTCAAAGATTTATCTGCAATGATTTGTCGCATATCACCGTCGGATTTGAGAATTACTTTAATGGAAAGCCTTTAACGGTAAGTCAGTACATTCATGAATATCACGCCCTCTACAATAACATGTGTTTGTAAGTCAGTTACTTAGTCAATTTGATGACTATCATATTTTTATCCTCAGCATGTGAATTCTAATATTGCTTGGTACTTAAAAATCGTATCCATGATTCCATATAAATCACTCATCGGTAATCCTTTGAGTCCAAAATTATCAAAGTTTGCTCACATAATATTTTCACATATAAGTAAATAATATCATTCTTATTACACTGTAATTAATATTTTTCCTTTTAAGCATGAGTATATAAGAGTATTAATCCCACTAGTATTACCTGTATTATGATTTAATTTTATAAAATCTTTTAGTTGATTTTTAATTTTCAGTTTATCTAATTATTTTATTTATCCAATACATTATTATAATTATTTAAAATATTATTGTAAAACCTTTATTTTTGAACCAATAAAGTTCTTAAGTTAAGCACTATGTATCAACACTTAATACACCAATAAAGGTAAATGTAAAAAAATCGTGATTTTTTCGATAAAATATTACTTAGGAACAATTAGTTGTCGTGTTTACTAATTAAAATATTTTATACGAAATATTAAAGGCATAAAAATTCTTTGTAAAACTGTAACAATACTGTAAGTATAGGTAAGGATGTTTCATTATATTAAGTTTAAGTTATTAACTAAATTTTGATAACTCAACACGAAAACAAATCAGTGGCACCTCTGAATGAACGAAAAATTCTGATTCATTCAAATCGACATCACAACACACATTAACACTAAGCACTACCAACAGAGAGGATTGCCAAAGAGAACGGTAAAGCAGGTGATGACAAGGTGGCGCTGCAGTCGACGTGTCACGTGGCATTGGATACGTGTATAAAGGATACTGAGTGCGTGACGTCACTAACGCCGGTGCTGCAGAAGTGTCACGCTACGGACTGCGATCGAGAGGGGTGTATGACGGCATTGAGAGGCTTTTACAGGAAACCTGGTGTACATTGGAATACCGAGATCGCTTTTTGCCTTTGCAAGTAAGTTAGAATAAAATCTGATTCTTTTAATTAATCTTAGTTACTAATGGTATCAATGTGATTAATAACTTTATTGCAAATGTAGAGAGTATTAATAGGCATTAGGATTTTTTTTAATATAACAGATATTCAAATTGTGCCATAGTATAGTTGGGGAAGCCATGAAGCTAAATGGGGATTTATTCGAGTGTCTTAGAGACATATAACATTTTGTAAAGAATATGATAGTAAGAATAAAAGGTTATAATGTTTCACATTTTAATGTTCCGAAAAACATCTATAGCTTTTCAAAAATAAAAAAAATCATGAAGATAATGAGCCAGATGTCAGATATTGAATGTTAAGATGATCCGACTTGTCACTGATATGACGATATGTTCATCTAAAAACGAAAAGTAGTGTGGTGATGGTGCGAGATCGTCTGCTACGCCCAAATCGTTAGATTTTCAAAATACACGTTTTATATTTAGTAATCAACACACCTTACCTTAATCAGACTAATCGACTAAACCCAAAAAAATTCTTCGTGGGCTCTTTTATAAATCTACTGCCATCGTGGCGGAGTATAATAACTAATACTCAACAGTTATTAAAACGCTTATTGATTTGCAGCTCACAGTAGCTGCACGAGTTTAAAGCCTATTTATGCAACAAGTCTCAACCCATCCCAATTTACAGTAATTTAAGAAAAAAATTATTTTAATATACAACAATAGATGAAAGTTGTTTTTGTTTTCGGTACCAACATATTATGGGTTAAAGTATGAAATTGCCGATTAAAAAACTGCACTGAAAAATTAAAAATTCGTTTTCTTTTTAAATTTAACATATTTATTTAATCAAAATAATTACCATTATTATCTATACATTGCTGCTATCTAATAGGAAGGTCATTTATGCCTTTGCGATAAGAACTCTGTAATGTAGTAATCTGTATGTAGTAATGGTTTCTAATTGCAGTTCCTGTAGTGTTAAAACGGTTTCTCGTGCTATATGAGGTCTCGCGTTATCATCGAGCAATAATGATAAAGATCGATTCATGAGTTGGGGTTGTATCACTGCTAGTTTTGCTATCATTGTTCGGAGTTTGTCTCAGTAGACATTTGCCGTTATTGCTTGACCTGATCGGAGAAAGCTATAGTGAATAACACCATGCTGAGACCACCAAACAGTTACTATTACCTTTGACCTTTGACCTGGGGTCAGCCATTGCATTTTTCGCTTACGATTATCGTACTAAAGAATCCACTTTTCATCACATGTCACAATTCGATCCAATATTCCTTCATTTATGTATCGATTCAACAAGGCAACACAAGTTTCAACACGCGTTTCTTTCTGTAGACCATTCAAATCGTGAGGCACCCCTTTATCATATTTTTTTTATTTTATTGATTTGACACAAATGAGTCAATATTGTTGGTAAGGTAACGTTAAACCATGCCGCTAATTCCTGGGTAGTTTGGCTCTGATCGGCTTCCACCATCTCTTTTAATTCATTGTTATTCACCTGTGTGGGCGCTCCTCCACGTGGTTCTTTCTTCAAATTAAAGTTTCCATCACGAAAGAGTTTAAACCAAAATCGCACGGTGCGTTCATTAGCAATCCTCTCTCCAAACGCAACATTGATAAGTACCATGTGAAAAAAGTTTCACTCGAAAATCTTGAACCATGAAGGTTCTACGTCAATTCGAAGTACCTATTACACTAAATCGGCAATTTCATACTTTAACCCCAATTATTTAAATTTGAATATTGATTAATAATGTACACAATTTTAATTCTGGGCACGCATTAAATTTAAAACAAAATCTAACCATGTGAGGAACATTCCTTAAAATAGATTTTCATCTTTTGTCCGACGGTTGCAGGAAAACGGATAACAAGGAGGACTCGTGCATGAACGCACAAGAGCGGCTGCACCCGTCCTGCGCCCAACGACCTCCCACCGGCTCCCCACTGCCCGCCTGTCACACCCTCGCGCACGCCTGTCGAGAGGAACCGGAATGCAGGTAACTTGATTTACTTTAGAGGAAAAAAAGATAATAATAATATATTGAATTGAATCAGGCGTTACTTTGCGGAAATTCATGATTAAAAAGGAACCAAAAAGGTAACCTATAATCCGCGGAATTCTGAACAACCCGACTCGTATGTCACAACCCAGAAGAGGACACCGTACATAGAAAAGTAAGACACGCGAACCCGAACCTTGACACACCACACAAGTAGATCGCTCGACAATCGACGTACGTTTCGCTCCGAACCGAAGCATATTCAGAAGTAGTTGACTCTACAAGCGTCACTTGCGAAATTTTGAAAATTTTCAAGTTTTTATGACACATGAGGTTCTCACTACACCCTAGAAGGTAGTGGTGAAGGGAACTGTAGCGGCATTCAATGGTTATGACGTTACATTGATTTCTTTCTCTTTTATTTACAAAAAGCATAAATCAAAGAATTAATAAGGCACCAAAAACTTTATTGGTCTGGTGGCATGTATTATCGTGCCAAACCAAATAATTTTTATTTGATTGATTGGACGGAATTATGGAAACAACACTGATTTTATTTTTTGATTGAATACAATACCTTACACATCAGAATAAAATTATAATGACATAAAACTGAGGGGCGTAGCTAGTTTTATATACAATCTTGTTCATATAAAAACACAAGCATAGAATAAAATATTAAAATACTTCTAAGAGAATTAAACCTTTACTCTATTTTATTATCCGATTTACCTGAAAGTGTTGCTAATGCATCTTTTAATATTTAAAATGCATTAAATTAAATAGAACACATGAATAAAACGTCTTCCATAAATACAAGTTTTAAATAATATTTACTACGTCAATTAATATCTAATCAACGTAATTAAAACGTGATTCCTATTATAAGAGCATAATACACATAACAAAACAAGTTTACATAATGTTTACTGTATGCAATCACTTGTCAGATAGTCTTAGTTCTATCAGAAGTTATTTTATATTGTTGAGCAAAGCAACAGTACGAGTAGGTTACTAAAAGTGATGCTAACATATTGTATTACGGTTACGAATAATTTGTTGAATGAAACTACTCACGTTTCTGTTTTCTTCTTTTAAGAATACCCACCGATTCGACATAATATAACTACGGCCTCCCATATATCATCTACTATATTATGCATGTATTAAACATATAAACTTTCCTCTTGAATCAATCTATCTATTGGTGAACCGCATTAAAATCCGTTGCATAGTTTAAAAGATCTAAGTGTACAGACACATGTTATTTTAGTCTAATTGAAAGTGTAGTGTTTAATATAGCCAAAGACGAACACATCTTTTCATTCATTAGAGCAGAGTGAAGGAAATAAACCATAGAGAAAGCAAAGTGCAATCGCATTTACGTTGGCTTTTGCAGTATCGGGGCATTCAACGTAACTACGTTAAGTTTCACTCACATTCAAGATCATACAGGAGTACGATTGGATTAAATGGTTTTTAATTACGTTTATGACTTTCACAGCTACTACAAAGTAGATAATAATGTGATAAATTCATTAAATACAGAAAACTTAATGGCCATCCATAGTAGATTTACCACAGTAAATTTTTTAGAATTTTTTTTTTAATCTATGTATATAATTGTAATTTTGAGCTATTTATTAATTACTCGAAAAACTTAAAATTTCATGTAATATAGATAAACAAAAAAATTACAAATCCATAAAACATAAAGATTGCAAAAAAATATGCGAAAATAGTTGTTCTAAATATTAAAGATAGGATGTAAAGGGAATATCGTCTAAAATTCGGATTCGAGATTTTTTCGTTTCTTTGCATTTTCTGAGAATATTTACTATGGTAATGTATATTTTTTTACACCATCAGAAAGTAGAGATTTTAACGAACAAAACCCCACAGACTTTTTAAAAAAACAGATATTTTCACATGAGATTTTTCGATTGAATATTGAGGTGCTTTTCGATATTAAATCAAAATAAAGTTAAAAAAATATATTTTAAATCAAAATATTTCAGTGTCTTTGGGACATAAAAAGGTAAATTTTCACCAAAATGTGAAAAAAAATTGTTATTGTAGAAGATAAAAATAAAAAACCAAAAACTTAGTTATTTGAATTTTTCACACGACATTGGTCTACTCGGTCAAAAACCCAAGACACTGCTTGGGGTCCTGTCAGAATAGTACGAGATCATAATGATAAGTTACCTCCTGATCGTATTGCGCCCTTAGCTTTCAAGATAGGCCATCCATTGTGCATATGTGCTTATAAAAGATTGTATATTCTCAACAACTATATATTTTAATTTCCCTGATATAAAAGTCAATTTAATAAAAAAAAATTGCAGCGTCATTCAATCATCCCAATATGAGTGTTTAAATTTACAAAGGTTGATTCAATAAAGTTTTAACAATACCGAACAACGTAATATACTAATATTTAAATGTGCAGTGAACCTTAGTTTACCCAATAAATTCAACCAGCAACGAAATGGAGTGAAAATTAAATTAAACAGAAGCGATTGAGCGAATAAATAAGTGCAAGGAGAGTGTAAATATGGCTGAAGAACTTTGAATTAATAAACAAGGAGCTGAGCTAATTTAATTTACTGTCTGTATTTATATTAAAATAAATTAAATTATTATTAGTAGTATAAAAAGATAACTCAACTCAACTCAAAATATTTTATAATATTTTTCCTTGTAATTAGCAGTATGATACTATCCTCTCCTCTTTCACGCCACGCCAAGTATTTATAAAACTACTAACTGACCCGTTCTCGCTTCGCTGAGATGTATTATACTACAGGTAAAAGTTTTATTAAAATTATTTTAGCGTTTCTCACCATTTATACTTTCCCTGGACTCGGACCTGGAATAGGTCCCGCCGTTCTCGACTTTTAGAGAGGCTAACGAACAATAATTAATTTTAACACAAAAAAATCGTTATAAAATTAACTGTTATAGTTCTAATTAGTCTTTCAGTTCATTAAATAACATTTCTCAAAAATAATGCACTTCATATCATTCGTGGTCAGAGTTGTCTCTTAACAAGCGTTGGTTCACTAATTCAGACCGCATCAGTACAATTAACTACAAACCTCAAACCTCAGGTCCTTGTTATGATAAGTGACCATCATTTGGTCTCTTGGTCAAGATCCGAGTTTACCTCAATATAGTATTGATTGAGGAGGATCCGAATTTACCTAATCTAGTATTGATTGAGGTAAACCAGGATCTTGAGTAAGTTTATCTAATAACTACTTGTAACTTTTGTTATAAGTCCAATAATAAAATATTCTGTATTTGAATTCTTTTATAAACCAAACTTCATCATCATCACAACCCATTAATGGCCCACTGCTGAGCCAGGTCTCCTCCTCAGAAAGAGGACTGGCTTAGGCCACAGTCCACCACGCCGGCCCAGTGCGGGTTGGCAGACTTCACACACCTTTGAGAACATGGAGAACTCTCAGGAGTGCAGGTTTCCTCACGATGTTTTCCTTCACCGTTAAAGCATGTGATATTTAATTGCTTAAAACACACATAACTCATAAAAGTCAGCCCAGGATCGAACCCGAACCTTCCGAGTAAGACACCGATGTCTTCACCACTAGACTATCACTGACGTTTCCTATAATCTATAGTTAGGAGACTACCCTACGACAACGTCAATATGGGCATTACTGAATTGATAGCGTCGATTATTAGTCAGGATAGAATCGATTATAAGTCAGAATTAGTGATTGACGGTTTCGATCCCCACCACTGCCTATAATAAACAGGCACTCAGTCGCATACAGGCTGATTAGCTGCTCAGTCGCTGACCGGCGCTGGTTGGTTTCGATACTGTGAGTCCGTTCCATGTACTTATTATACCTGATAATTGTTTTTATATTTGATTAGCACTTCTGGTACCTAAATTCAGAAGTGGGATAGGATTTCGCCCACAATTAGCCTTTAAAACGTAAACAACCGTCAATTTTCGCCAATATGCGACGTGTTTCGCGTGAGAGATTAGTAGAGACAACGTCTCGCTGAGGGTAGCCGTCAAGGTGAATCCTTGCGATATTGCCTACCTTTCGCGGCCGCCTCATGATAGATCACGAACGTAAAAAAAGTAGAACGCGTGATCATAGCCATTCCGGAAGGAGAGATCCTACTCCTTTATCACGTAGACAAAGTGAAAGTTCTTATCGCCGCGAGTGTAATGTGTCCATGTAGTGTAGTTCGGTTACAATTTTATTTGCGGTTATGTGTAACAACTTAAATAAATTCCCCGTTTGTACCGAATATACCCGCAGGTTTCTTTTGCGTCTAAAATTGTAAAGGACTTGTCTGACGAACTGAAAGTTGCAATACTTTCGCGAGGTATTACAGATTTACAAATAAAGACGGTGGTAACCAATGCGAAACATCAAATAAAAGATTTAGTTTATTTTTATTGTTTTGGCCTGATAATTCGGTTTAGATCTACTACGTAAAGTGCTTGATGCGTTGACGATGACTGGTTTCTCCAGCAACTTTATAATAAAGTACCCTCAAGTGTAAAAAAATCATATTAGAACGTAGAACAATGGATATTACATTTTAATTTATAAACTAAGCTGTGTTGTTCTCATGTGAGTGATCTATATTTTGTGTTTAATGAGAGTAAATGATCTTTAAACCTAATTTGAAGTAGTGGTATCGTGTCGTATCTGGCCACCAGAATAGAATACTTGAGCCGTACAATTAGTGGAGGTCAGGTTAGGCCGAGCCATGAGAAAGTTCAGGCCCTCATTGACTCAGCCAAACCCAAAAACGTTAAGCAAGTGCGGCAGGTAATGTGTAAACAGTGTTATGAAGGTTGGTCTATGGCATACTTTTGTGTGAAACGATTCACACACGCAAAGCCATACCTCACATGCATATGACAAAAGGGATAAGTCAGCTGAGGACGTACCAGGCTAGCGCACCGCGCAGCTTTCATGGCCCGGGAGGGGCGACGGAGACACAGAGCGCGCGGGGACTCCGCACCATCACCGCCGCCGCCTCGTGCTGCGCCACCCATTCTGCTGGCCGCGGACTCGGTGCTCAGTGAGCGCGATGAAACGGCATTGGAGGGTGAACCGATCTCCTGCTTCAGGGTGAGCGGTGAGCGGCGCCTGTGTCTGGCACAGATCCTAACGTCGGTATTGACGGACTTCAGCTTGGAACAAATCAATCGCGTGTGCGACGAACTACAAATCTACAACTCGCGCTGCACGTCGGAGCAGCTGCACGAGTTGAAGTCGACGGGAGTGCTGTCGCGGTCGTGGAGAGGCTGTGCTCGGCGCTGCTGCACGTCCTGGGCGCTGCCACCCGCAGGTTGGCAGGGTTCCGCGTGTACCATGAGTGCTTTGGAGGCACGCGTGGCGTGTGCACACCGAAGCTGGCGCTAGTGCAGTTCGTGAAGTGTCGAGGGGCGTTCAGTGCTCGACGGTTCGTGAGCCACTCGCATGGCACGGAGAAGTTCGATTCTGGCATGCAGGGACCCCATATAAGGTCCTGCGTGTACTGTCCTATCATCACTACGAGTTGGAACTACTAGCTGGTTCTTATGGCAAGAAAAGGTGTGGCGAGTGGACGCCTGACACGGAGCGTTAGAACGGACTACTATTTCTCTGTCCGTCGGTTTGGTAACATGACTATTGGGCTTTAGGTCGTTACTTTGCCCAATAGTTCCTTCCTTTTATTTGTAGTTCACTTTGGGTCTCCTGAATTGTCTAATGTTATAAGTGAAGGTTAACGTTGAGGTACCTTGTGTTAGACTAGGTTTACATTGGCCTAGCCTTAACTCACTTTTCATCAAGTTGTAAGAGTGGTAGGCGGGTGGTAGCTTACTTTAGTAAAGTCACGTCAGTTAGAAACGTTGGCGGTCGTAAAGGCACTGCAATATTTTCATCATTATTTGATTGGTGTAACTTTTAATATAACACTATTACAATGCCTTGAAAGATAGTGTACTTAAAATGAACCTTCTACTAAGAGTTTCACGTTGGTGAATTTATCTTCCGGATTTCAATTTTGAAATCAATATCGTAAGGGCGCGATGATTGAAACAACATTGAGCGACCTCTGAGCTAGGCCTGTTGAAAGTAAGTTCTAACTGAACCTTTTAATGTGTGTTTTTATTATAGTAGCACGATCGACATGTGTGTCAGTGTAAGGCAAGTGTTTGCCTGGTTGCTTGGGACGTGTTGCCGATGTGGCCCGGTGTGGGTGTGTGCCTCTTCAAAGCTGGTGCCCCGCTGTGGCTGATGTCTGATTGTACCCTCAATGCGTGACGGACGCTAGGAGTGGCGCAATATTTTGGTCTGTCTCGGGGCCTCGTGCAGTGGTCCGGACGGACGCGTAGAGTGCTCAGTATTCCGAGCGCGCGTGAGGAGTCGCGCTGTGATCCAGGCAGGCGCGTGGAGTCACGCGGTGATCCGGGCAGCTGGGAGGCATGATGCAGTGATCCAGCTGAAGCGGAATCACATGGTGCTCCGAGCGGTGGTCCGGCCGAGCGCACGAAGTCTCGTGGTGTTCCGGGTAGCCAGAAGGCGTGATACAGTGATCCATCCGGGCAGGCGCGTGGAATCCCTCGGTGGATCGGGCAGCAGCAGGGAGTTGCTGTGGTCCTAACGGGCGCTGTCCCGGCAGACGTGTTGTGTGATCGCGTAACAATAATCACATAGTTTCTATAGACGATTGGTCCAAGGCGCTTGGCTCTAAATGACGTATGGTCAATGTGATGGACGCTTGGTCCAGGGCGCTTGGCTCTAAATGACGTATGGTCAATGTGGTGGACGCTTGGTCCTTACAGACAGAAGGGATGCCTTCTGACTGTTCTGTTCACAGGATATTCAATTACAAGAAGTCAAGAAGTTGGTGCGTTAACAGGACGATGAAGATGGTGGGTGTGATCCTACTGACTGCAGAATCTTCATCAATACAGCTGCGGAACAAAGTTGACGAGTTGGGCCCTAATCGAGATGCCCATGTAGCAGCAAGCGATCAAGCAACTGTACAATAACTCAACTACGTCGGGGACGACGTAGGGTCAGGAATTTCCGAGTTAGGAGACTACCCTACGACAACGTCAATATGGGCATTACTGAATTGATAGCGTCGATTATTAGTCAGGATAGAATCGATTATAAGTCAGAATTAGTGATTGACGGTTTCGATCCCCACCACTGCCTATAATAAACAGGCACTCAGTCGCATACAGGCTGATTAGCTGCTCAGTCGCTGACCGGCGCTGGTTGGTTTCGATACTGTGAGTCCGTTCCATGTACTTATTATACCTGATAATTGTTTTTATATTTGATTAGCACTTCTGGTACCTAAATCTATTATTATTATGAACGATCAGTACTTAATCTAAATTTTTAATCATTCTATTCTATAAAGGCCATCTTTGATTTCCTAAGTTCCAAATATAATCTTTTCCGAAAAAAACAAAAAAACAAACATTCGATGACTTAGGCGGGAAACGTTCTGATTGATTAATAAATAGCGCGCCCCAGTGGTTATTTATCATTTGCCAATCATACACGAACTAATGTTGCCACTAAAGAAAATATTAAATAGTCGTGCTTGCCATATCCCAAAATAAAATCATGACAAATTATATGCGTAATATTTGCCTATGGAAATTACTGTTACAAAATAAACTCATAGTAATTAAACAATTTATCGTCAAATATATAATAAATTACATCTATATAGAGCCTATGGCCAGACTAACGGGCCATAGCCTAGACCAAAGAGCCATGGGTACATGGTGTGTTTCCTGATAAGTACAGCGTTGGGGTCTTCAAATCCAGAGTAAACGAGTACCTTTTAGGCAAGCCTGCGACATTCTTAGTCTGACTGAGAATGTTAGAATACTATTCCCCTCTGCCGCTGGGAAACCCTTGGTTGTAGGGGATCTGTTCCCTGACTAGCTTGCGCCCACCAGCATGCGAATCCGACCACTAAGTGTCTAGACACGTTCCGGTCGAACCGCATGTGAGCCAGACTTACCACCTCCCCCTCCCATCCCATTAATGTTGCAGATCTAGTGAACTGTGGGCTTGCTCAGGGTTCGCTGAAAACGCAGTATTTTTTTCTTTACTTCCCCTCCCCACTCTACCTTCGAGGATGCAACGCATCGGCAAAGCAAGAGGGTATCTCTTGTATTGCCGATGTCCATGGGCAATGGTGGCCACTTACCGTCTGATCGTTTGTACCTTATCTACCATTAAAAAATCCTAGACTGAGTCGTAGCTTACTATCAGGCTAGAAAAAAATATCTAATCATTGAAATCCTTAGCTTATTATGAATTGCGCAGACTTTCTAAATATTACAGAGTATAATTTTTTATTATTAGTTATAACTGCCAAATTCTTTCATTAATCTCCTCACACTAAGCTGAATGGACTTGTATTATATCCTCTTTAACTAGTCATAGATAAAAATACTCTTCAAAGTAAATAATAGAGACTTGATATGACTAAGTTCAAAGTTAAGTTCAAACTACGTATTTCATAATATTTCGGCTTTTAACTAATCTGTAATAGATATTATGATAAATTAATGTCAATGGGTTAACGAGCAAATTGTTGGGAGCGATTTTCCACTGATAAAGCGGATTGACAGACCGTCCAATCAATTTGCAGTTGACCGCAATGAGACTGCCTGTGGTCCCTTGTTTCTAGCTTTCAATTTTGTTGTTTAATTTTCTGCCACTTGAGTTTGGCCGGTACAACAATTTTTTATAATAATATTTAAAAAACTTAGTTTTAGCCAATGCTTGCAAAATAAGGATACAAAAAATTGTAGAGCCATCTTTCATTCATTCATTGGAAAGATTCAATCTTTGCAAACGGTGACAGCGCGTCATTGACCGAGTCATCTATGGAAATTGTCGCTTTAATAAATATAAGTTTATTTAATCTCTGAACATTTCTTATGAGAATGATATAAGTCATTGTCTTTAGGGTAAGAAACTACATAAAATACGTATTAGGTTTTATAATATAAGAGTGATTAATGATATGTTCTTCCATCGGCCTAAAGGATGACTTCACGGCTCGATAATTCACGATATTAACTATTTAACGAACCTGGCGACTTTTTCAAAGTAAAAGTTACCAATTGAATTTTTATAAACTACAGCTTATTTTATGGTAGATATGACACAAACGAACAGACGGCCCATCTGATGCTAAGGGGCCACCATACCCATGGACTTCGGCCAATCCAAGAGATATCCTCTTGTCTTGCCGATGCGTTGCAACCTCTAAAGCGTCAAAGAAACTTGATGGTGGGTTTCACATGCTAGTAGTCGCAATTCAGTCAGGGAGCAGATCCCCTATCACCAAGGTGTGCTGGGTTACTCACCTAGCGGTAGAGGGGAATAGTATTCTAACTCGTCCCCTCACTCTCGACTGTCATGGAGTAGCTTTTTAAATTAGCTATCATGCCTACTGAGTTGAAAATATATCTTCTACAAAAGGTTTATTACTATTTGCAATATAATCATATATTATCATCGCCAATATTCATTATTTTCCTAAACATAAGCGTACCATCTTAAACTGTTTTATGTATGGATAATACACGAATGAGTTTGTTTGGTTTGTAAATTAATCAACGCCTCCCTTGTTATACGAATATCACGTGCGCTTCGTATATAGGGTTGTAAAGCCTATAGAATCTTTAATTCTTCAAAAAACAGTTAAATCCAGGAATCTTTTACAGTTATTATAGCATAATATTGTAAAGGGAAATCAACGAAGCTTTTCTGCGTTTGTGCATACCTACTCAATTTTTTAATCAATGCCTCTAATATTATTTTCTAAATCCAAGTCACTTTAGTAGGTTACCAAATAAAATTAAGTTTATATAAAAAAATATGTTTAGAAGAAAGAAATGGCTTGTTTAAAAACTTTGGATTGAGATTGATTATTACTTTCGGCCAAAAGTTGCCGTCTCAGTTTAAATAGGTTTATTTGTCGTGACTGTGGAGAGCCAGATATAAATCAATCTTTCAACTCACTAAATCTTTCTTTGTTTATGGACAGGGGTCGCAAAAATTTTTTTAATTGTAAATGGGGTAGCCAGCTTAAAAATATTACAAAGCACTGGTCTAAAAGATTGCTATCCTTAATACTTAGGTACTGAAAGATCTGTTTTGACGTGGCAAAACTGTGTAAATTAATTCTAGTTGAAATAACTGAATTTGAGTTTGTAATAATTCACCTATTAATTTTGTTAAAGATTTTTGTATAGGCAACCCTATTTGTATGACAAAATATTTGTATTTATACCTGTTTTTGTATGTAGAGGCTGAAACCGTGTGTTCAAAAATTCTTTCTGCGGAACTTAATTACGTTGTAGCGAGGAAGTAACTGTAACGGGGCTGGGTTTATAATATTATTCGAATTATTATTTAATTATGCTGAACTTTGTTAGATATTTTAGACTACTACTAAGATATGATTTATATCTTACTTGCTTTTCCTTACGAATTATTATTAATTTATTATAATATTGAAAAAATTAAACCAATTACAAGATGTGCATGTCATAACTCAAAATGGACTACAAACTTCCATCGAAGGTCGATACCTAATTAAGGTATAGATCTAAAATGCGTTTCAATAGACTTCTTTTGAAGCCTTTATTCGTTATTTGAAATGTTTTCCTTCCGTCAATTATAAAGTCTTTTATTTACTCCTCCTAGTTTGCGTGAAAATTACGTTGTAATCAAATATTCGTTTTCATCTCTAACATTTCGTTAATTCAGGAGATTTTTAACTCCCAAAAAGGCAAACAAGTATGTACATACGAGTATGTTTTATTAGAATCCGTCTGGAGAATTACGAGCAATGGTGCGCAGTGGATGCTGTAACTCAAGGTTGTGCTGGATCCCCTGCTTCCTGTCGAGCTGCTGTGGTTGCTGTGTTGGGTACTCAGTTGCGAGCAGCATGTGCCTGTCGTGGAACTGATTTTGCGCAATTGTACGATTGTCTTGGTTGGCAGAGGCTTCTCTGGTTGAATCCATGCGTTGGTAAGCATATATGTCATAAGCATGTCACTCGATACACATATATATGATACATTTTTAATACGGTTAGACAGGCTTTGAAGATGATTATTAAATATCGATATGATTGAAACATCTTTGTTTTGTATTTCCAGTGGAATCCCAAAGCGACTATCACGTAAAGACCTATGGATCTCATCACACCACGACTCCTGTCGACACTGGAATCAGATACATCACCCTGCCACCTGAAACACCAATCCATCACCGAACTACCACCCATCATCACCGACATACCACGCAATTTGAAGTTCCGCAAGTTCAAGTTATGCAGGTGAGTCTAAGAATACTGCCTGATGAACACTTAATAAAAGACGAATATTGTGAGTAACTGCATATTATTTCATCACGTGTTGTATATTTATAGGAAACCCGTGAAGAGCTCAGTCCAATCACCACCATGTCCGAACAAACTGTCGGACCCAATGAAATAGCACAAATATCAGAGCCCGTTATCGAGACTACTACCGTGACCACAACTCCAGCTACCACGACTACTACAACAACCACAACGACTACTACTACAACCACAACAACAACCACTACTACTCCTCGTCCGACTACTACCATGGAGCCGACAAAGTATTGTATTGTTAAGAAACCGGAAAGTGATGATGAGGCGCAGTATATTAAGATGGGAGAAACAAGACGAGTAAGTTTGTATCTATAGCACACAAACAGACGTCTCTACTTAAATACCCAATATAAGATTCTGAATTAAAATTATATGACTTATTTACGAGAATGTGGAAACTAATAATTTTTCAATTGAAACATAATCTGTAAAATTGACGATAGACTCTACAAACCTAAAGTATAACAATAAAATAGCCAAAAAAAATAATGAAACCTAAGAAAAATTATAACATAACTAATAAGTAAAGTAGAAACCCATATTAATATTTAATTTCTACTTTTACATATTTGGAAAAAAAACATATTTTGTTTCAGTTGTACCGTTCAGCAGAACTAGCAGAATGCACAGATCTGTGTGTTTGTGAAGCATCATTGCAGGTCTCTTGCAAGGTGGCATGTGTGCCCAGAGCACCCTGCTCCTCCCGTCTTGCACATTACTCTCATGCAGCTCCAGCTTACCAAGCCTATAGGGGACGGTGTTATTGCTATTCAGGATCTTTTATATGCATGAGGCCTAACCCTGGTGAGTATGAAATTGCCACTGGTCACTTCAAAGAATAAATAACCTGAGATTGTCTATATGATGCAGGAAATCTTGTGAGTTGCTAAAGATATGTCATTAATTTCAGGAGAGTATAAATTACCAGAGGGAGTGTACTTGTTACTTGGGTTCAGCGCAGTCGATGAAGCATTGCTGCGTCCGCATACTGGTCTTGGTGCTGAAGATGCTGTTCGTCTTCTGCAACAATACTTACATTATGTACATCATGGAGAGGTAAATATTATTAAAAAGTGATATTATCCCCATCTAAGTCAACTTGCGTATTTTATGGTATATTTGCCATCTATTAATATAAAAACTCTTAAGGCTTCTATGCATAAGGCCTATAGTATGTACTTGTATTTTATTTCAGACCAATTGCACGCTTACTCTTTTCAACATCAGCAACGAAAATGTAATTATTTCTGCCAGTGTGCCTCCTAAAGAACAAGACGCTTTGAAAGAGGCTGGTGAAGGATTGCTAGATAGGGAAAAGGTAAATCATTACATTGCAAACAAAAAAATCAAATCTTCTATAGTATTTATATGATAAAAACTTTAACAATATAATTGCTTTTCCTAAGTAAAGTATTTAATATTTTCAGGAGGCGTGCATCGACGTTCTTAAAGTTGTAAAAAATCGTATCAACTCCCAACATGAGGACATTTCTTCACACTTATTGTTATCCATCTTCAAAATTGCTGAAGTGGACGTCGTGTATCCCGCACCACCGAGTTCTGCCATCAGCGCCAACAAGCCTTTTACTTCCCTCTACATTCTCATTGCCCTGTTTACCCTTATATTTAACCTCAAAATATCACAAAATATCTTTATTTCCTTTATATTTAATATTAAGAAATCCCTTTTCAGGGTTGCACACAGTTTTAACAACTTTCTTAATACCATTTTTAATTTTATATTTTACCTTAGACCCCAAACTACCCACACCCGAAAAAATATCGTCAATTGTTTAACGAATTTACTCGACACACCCTCAAATTCATTAGACGTTGTTCCTTTCTCAGAGTATATTGTAAAAGATTTTGTATCTATTTTGGAATGTTGTGAATTTATTAAATGCGGTACTGTAGATGTAAATTATACGCACGCACTCGCTTTAGATGACGCACGAGTAAACACCGACTTAGAAATAAGAGTAAATGTATATAATAAGGAAACGAAACATATCATAAAAGCTGTGAGGATTACAATATGTACTTTAAATGAACTCGTCAATGACGCAATTATACCTAAATATTTTTCTAGAGATGTGTATTTTGATTCGGAGATGCTTTTTGGTGAATTATGTTTTGGAAAAATCGCGTCCTCTTCTTATGGGATTGTAAAATCCGTTAGCTTAGGACTGACTCTAGTAGTAGTATGAAGACTGAGATGAACTAAACATATCATAGTTAAGTGTATTTCGTTTTAATTTCGACTTAGAACTGGTGCTTGTAGGTCGATCTTAAAGGCTGGGTTTTGTAAATAAGTGTACTATGCCTTTTACACTATTACTCTTTTGTTACTTCATTTAAGAGGTAGCGATTTTGGGTCATTAAAAAGATCTTTAACAATAACAACTGTAAAAAGACACAATCGCTCACCTTTTAATATAAAACTAGCTTCCAAGCTTATTTCTCTAATTTCAAAAACCCAATCCTAAACTCTATGTTTATCACATTTTGATTCGGTTGTTTAAATGTTTTAGGTAATTTATATGTATATTTGTTAGGATCTGTAATAATGTTGGATCTATTAGATAGGAGTAGTCTGTTGTAGAAATGCGCCTTTCTGTTAGATAAGTGTAAGTAGAGGTTATATCAATGTGAATGCACGTTTAGAACACGCGGACGGGGGATTTAGTAACGTTAGAGGTCTTATCGAAAACTTTTATATAATATAAAACTTACTAAAATATAAATATGGGAAGAAAGCAATATTTTTTTTATGGCAGTTAAACGGTCTACCTGATGGTAAATGGCTATCGTCAATCAGTGAGGAGGGGGAATAAAGACAATTTCCCCAAATAGCAATCTTGGACAAGCAAAGATAACAACCAAATTAAGCAGTCATTTTCATTCTAAAAGAACACTATGAGAAATAGGAAAAAAGAAGAAGCAGTAATATTTCGTATATATTAATTGTAAATTCATACAAAAAAATAAGGAAAATATGTACGTAGCGAAAGGACTAAATTTAGTACCTGACATTCACTGACGTTGCTAAATCTAACCCGTTGTTTTAGCAACATTACGTAGAACACTTAGACAAATATATATCTGAAACATTACAGAGGGTAATGCGTTATTTGGTAATGAAAGAAGCTTTAATTTGAAGTAGTCTAGATTCTTGTGTTCTAAAGAGTTTTAACGACTTAGTGACGTATTAGGTACTTCTAACTGTTAATGTACAAATTTCTAGACTTTTCTTTTATTGCTTTTTATAAGGGTCGAAATATCGGAATAGACGTTTATAGTAAGGAAATGAAGATGTTAGGAATGTAAGTTATTTCTATAGAAAAGATTGAGAAAATGAAAAATCCACTAAAATTCATCCAAAAACGGAAGGCAAATTGTTCAAATTAACCTGAAGCCTAGGGCCCTTCGAATATGAGAGACCACTAAAGGGTTATAGACGGGTTTCTAAGGAAAATCTGCCGTTACAGCGTTTTTACAATTGGCACTTAGGGGGTCGATATGACATCACAAAAATAATATTTTTAGTTTTATTGTTTAATTACACAGTAAAATTGTAATCTAATAAAGACGGATTTGTTCCCAATATCTACGAGTTAAAAAAATATTATGAATCGTAAGCTGAGTATAAATTTATGACTGTCTTTTTGAAGTACACAATTTTGTAAATCCTTCATAATCAGGATTTTTCTCAATTTTTTTTATGTGATCAAGATAAGGTAAAAAAGATTAAAAACGAATTTTTACATCGAACGGCAAAATTGGGTAAATTAAAGAGTGAATTATTAAAAGTGTCAAAAGCAGGTATTTGTGTGAAAAAAGTTTTATGGAAATAAAATATTTTAACTTTGCCCTCATCAGAGGCGTTTAGTAGCAGCAAGACTATACACTACACTGCAGTTCCACCATCACTACTCCAGATAATGTTCAATCCATGAGAATGTGGTTCAGACTAAGCTCTAGCCTCTAGAGTCTCGGTAAAAGAAAACGCTAGCCAATCAGAGGCTCTCATATCGACGGAAGTGATTATCATTCTAAACCAGTGCGGTAGATGGCGCTGGCGTTCTGATTATGCGATTATCGTCTACTCGACTAAACATTAACCTTACTATAAGGGTCAATTTCGAATACTTTTGTAATCCTTTAAGTGTAATATGTTTGAAAGCTTTTTAATGTGTAAGAAGAAGGCATAGTCTATTTTATTTTTAATTATATAACATAATTGAGCAATTTTCTATTGAGCGTATAAATCGAATTGAAAATTCTAAACTGTAAACATATCATTAGATAATATATTATTTTTAATGTTTATAGAAAATTTACTGTATTGAATCCAACCACGATTTCTATGAATAATCCTAAATGTAGTTTACATATTAAGAAATCATATTTATTGTTGTTGTTAAATTTACATTTTATTATTAATTTAATTTGTTTAGGGATGGATCTACCCGTTGGGAATAAATGGCTACCGATTCAAATTTAGGACAAACTCTATTAAAAATAGTAGCAAAAGTATTAAAATAATCCTCATTTAGGAATAGCTTAAAAATGCAGTCCAGCTCAAAAAAAAGAAACCATGATCTACCCCTGAGTAGCTATTTATCAATTTTGACGCTTTTTTTGCAAAATTAGGATCACAATCAAATTCGATACGTAAATTGTACAAAAAACTTGAAAAAAATCTCATATTATAACTGGTACTATATTATCAGTAATTTTTAACCTTTTGTATTGTTTTTTTCATCAGACAGCCATAGACAAATGGCTACAGAGTATAAATGTATATCACAACTTCATATTATATCGATAGCTGTAATAGATAAATAATTTCTTTATATGTAAAAATGTTATATCTACTATCACTTTATTATTATTTATATTATATGTATTAGTACGTAGACTTTATTATATACATGCCTTATCTGTTAAAATGTTTACACTTAATTAACAATAAATAAAAAATGAGCACAGATTACTAAACTTTGCCTTATAATCTTGTTTATTATTGTAAAATGTATAGTAGCCGGCAGCTAAGTTTAGGTATAAGAAAAAATAGTGGGGGAAAGCGCATTGTGAGCGCGCTGCGTGACGTTTACTATTTTGACAAATAGCAGACGCACGGGAACTGAAATGTTGTATAAGAACCAGTCCTTTATGACGCGCTGCTCTCGCCCTTTATAGTGACTTCTGCGCATTCAAGGTCAAACCTATACTTACGTGCCGGTAGCTATAACTTGTTATATTTACTTTGACGTCATAATTAACACAACTTGGCGAAATTGAAACGATACATATCAACAAAGCTCAATTTTGTACTTATCGTATTCCTAGCGTAGTGCAGCAGTGGCGTAACTAGACATAGAATAGATTAATATTTAAAATAGGTAAAATGTTTCTAAATTTTAATTATATATAATTTCTAGACAATTCTTTAATTGTTTATATTTATATTAGATATAATTTATTCATGTTAAAACGTTTTTGGAGCTCAAGCTTTCTTACAATCGAATTATGACGTTTAATTCTAACATTCCATTTTTAAACATTGTAAGAAATGCTAGTGCTAATGGAGACTTAAGGTTTTAAATTGCAGATTATAAATAAATCGCACGCCTCATGCCTTCCATGTAAATAAAATATAGACATATATGAACACAAATAAAATCCGATTATTTAACTAAATATAAAATTGTTGAATTATTTACACAGAGCACTGCACATATATTTTAAACTTAATATATTTATTGTAACAGTATTAATATTAACAAAATTAAACACAAATTAAAGAAGCTCTATGTGTTATTAATCTAAGTGCATTGAACATTGATAACGATTAATCAAATATTAAAATAAAACAATTAATTTTTTTTTTTAAATCTAAAAATTTTCGTTTAAATTTATATTCGAAACACTTATTAATAAAAACATAAATTTATTAACAACAAAAATTTAATTATATATCTGTTATTCTAATTTTTAATCTGTGGCTTAAATCGTGTGTTAGTTCCAAACGTAATATAGATTGCACGATATGTAGAAATATAAGCTTGAAAAATAGAAAAGGTGTTAGAATGTTATCTATCCTTTTCTCTCTTTTTTGTTACTACATATTTAACAGATCGCGTAGTCCATATTATAGTCTACAGTTAGTGCAATTGATGTGCAGCGTAGACTCGATGTATAGCAATACAAATAATATTGTAGATATATTTAATATCGGCTTGGAAATGTTTAATAAAATTACTATTTATTTAAAATGAATTTTCATAATAATTAAGAAATAAAAGCTTAGGCTTAAGTAAACAGAAAACATATTACGAGTCTTGTATATTACATTTATAATGTAAACAAGATGATAAGATAAATAAATGGAGTACTTTTTTTTAATACCTGATAAAAAGAGAATGCAAAAAAACATTTTTATCATATGAAAATAAATATTTTATTTAGCTTTATGAAATTATTAAATAAAAATTAATATCCAATATATTAATATCCAATATATGATATATATTTCAACATTTTTTAGCACTTCCAACATTCCTTGTTCCATTCCACTATTGGTTGTCAAGGTTGTACGGTGTCATACCTTTAGCCTTTCCATTATAGAATAAAAACAGGAAAAAAACTTATTAAATTTTTTTAATATCGATATTTTAAAAATTATGTCGATGCAATATATTACAACATTTTATTACCACTTCCAACATTCCTTAGTCCATTATGGCTTGTCAAAACTGTACGGTGTGTACCTTTGCCTTTTCCATTATGAAAAAAAAAACAAGTTTTTTCTTTACGGACAAAACTCCATTATCTTTTGACTCTGTGGTATCTTGTGAAAGCTAACAAATAAATTACTTCAGTATCAGTCTCTATGAACTAAAATAATAATTTAGTTTATATTACTTTAAAAATAAAACAGCAAAAAAAAATTTATTGCAAATAAACAATTTTCAAGCCGATATTGACTTGTGAGAGCACAGTAGTGATATGCGGTAACAGAGCTTCTAAGTAAAACTGTTTATACACTATTACATACATCAATTGTATTATTTACCCACCTACAAGGTTCTGTCATTTTGTTGTAGCTAATAAAGGGTTCGTATAAAATATATATCATTTGTTTTATTTCATTCATTTAGACCTATATATAAAAATGTTACATAAACCTTAGGTACATATTTCCATACAAACTTTCATCCCCTATTCCCTATTGTTATTTTACCCCCTTGAGGGTAAAACTTTTACAAACTTTGGAAGTCATTTATTTATATTGAATCAACAGCCTTAAAAATAAGTTTCTATTTTCTCGCTCTAAAAATGATGATACTTCCATACAACTTTTCATCCCCCCTTTTAGCTCCTTAAAACCCTTTTTTGCATTAAAAAGTAGCCTATGTCCTTTCTCAGGCTCTAGACTGTCTGTATACCAAATTTAATTTAAATCGGTTCAGTAGTTTTGGCATGAAAGCGCGACAGTCAGTTATTTTCGCATTTATATTATTATTAAGTAGTAGTAGTTAACAAATTTTTAGTAAAATATAATATCCATTTTAGAAACTTTTAAATAACAAAAAATATGATTAAATATTTAAATAATCTATGCCAGTCCGTTCTATGAATAGTTACTGTAAAAAACTATATAATAAAATAATTTCGACACCATTTTTTTTTTCGCAATCAACGACCCGTCGTTAATTACTAGTTAAGTGTTTTGTATATCATATAAATCAAACTTTGAATTTCTGTTTATTAATCTTTTTCTATATTATATTTTCCAATACAATTAGATGTAAATAAAAAGTAATTAAGTCCCCTCGAGGCTAGTGTTTCTCGCCGTATCAAATCGCGGTGGAAGTGCTAGACCGTAGAACAGAGCCTTCTTCTTAAATGTCTTTCTTTTCGTATTTCAAGTTCTTATTGAATTTAGTGACAGTGTGAATAAACATACTTTAAGAAAAAAAAAAAAAAAACCCGTCGTTAATGTTGCAAAGAACTCGAGTCCTTCAGCCTTTTTAAAAACGACTCGATATTCGAGACTCGGCGAGCTAAAACGCTCGAAGTTTAAAATTGAGACGAGCCGGAGAGGAGCTATGAAAACTCGGAACGCGAAAATAAGTCTTGAACTTAACAATAAAAAAAACCCAAGTCGTGAGGGTAGCAAATAATTGCAACTAAGTTATTTAACGCATAGGTTGGTTAACTTTTCTAGGAGGTACTAGGGTATCATAAAATTATTAGAGATAGAATAAAACTTATCTCTACTAATAATGTATATGAAGCAATTGTCGTCACATCTTTAAATTTTAAATATTGAATTGAATCAAGCGTTACTTTACAGAAATTCATGGTTTAAAAGGAATCAAAATAACATTTTATATTGATTCCTTGCTATAAACCGCGGCAATCTGAACTACCAGACTCGTATGGTACAACCCAGAAGAGCACCCTGCCCACATAAAAGTGAGACGCGCGAACCCGAACCAGTACACACCACACAAGTAGATCGCAATCGACAATCGACGTACGTTTCGCTCCGTAACCGAAGCATCTTCAGGACGTATTGACTCTACAAGCGTCACTTGCATCTTTAAATTGGCAGGGATGAAATTTTCAAAAAAAACAAAATATTTCATACATCTGGGGTTCTGAAAATTTTTTCATATTTTTTTTTAAAACTAAATTTGAAAACAAAAATTTGAAAAAAAAAAAATCCCTAACGGTCAATTCTTGAATAATTCTAGCATTTTAAAAAATAAAACGGTATTTTTTTCGGGGGGTAGAAAAATATAGAAATTTTTTAACGAAATAGAAGGGGTCAGGTAAAAAATTTGTCGATTTGGCGTGGAATTGGAATTGGAAAACCATTTATAAAATGAAAACCATATGCCTGATAGATATCATTGATCGAAGCAGAGCGATGGCTGTTTCGCGAGGAACTGGTTTAGAGTCGAGGGACCGCCCCCGTTTTTCAATTTTTTTTTATTAATTGACCAAAACAATTCTTATTTTATTACATTGTTAATGATTTACTATATCTAACTTATATTACTTAAAACGAAAAGTTCCACAAAGTTTTTACATTTATGACTTGCTAAGTTAACAACAATTATTTACGTATTAAATTTAAAATGTTATTAAAAATTTACTTTGACATTCAGTTGAAAAAGTACTCTTATAATATTTCTTAATCTTTTAATCTAGGATTGTTTAGATACGAGTCCTGGAGGGAGATCATTTACAATTTTAGGAAATGTATTCAATGTTCTAGAACCATATTTATTATTGAACTTGGGTACGAGTAACTCAAAGTTTGGTAGGTATTATGACAACGGTCGTAATAATTAAATTAATGTCTAATATATATCTGTCCATTATTTCCAGAATAGTATAAACTTTAGTTTTAAAAGTAAATATAATTTTTTTTTAATTATAATTTTCATGCTTTCATTAATTAACTAATAAGTACCTACTCGTATATTATGATAAAAATTAAAAAACTATCAAATTTGAATCAAATTAATATCAATAGAAAGTAGATACAAAGTGGCAATAAAACAACTATTTCAAATTAACAGAACATTTATTCGTGCATTACAGTATTCAGTAGGTAACTTGTGCACTACACTTAAATTAAAAAAATAAAAATCAGTCTTTATGGCACGGCCAATACTTGGAATAAACTAAAATCACTGAGGCTTCTCGTTGGTTCCCTCGCTCTGGTCCTTGATCTCCTTACGAACTGGTCCAGTCTGGCTAATAGGCACTTTGCGTTCACCTTTAATAGCTTCTGGAACCTTCTTTGGTGCGGTAATAGTCAGGACTCCATCGGAGGACAATTTGGACTCGACTGTCTCTGGTAATGTACCCTCTGGTAGTGCATATCTTCTGACGAATTGGCGGGAAACGAACCCATGTTGGTCCTTCTTCTCTTCGTGCTTACCCTCGACTACTATAAATCCATCTGCGGTTTTTACGGAAATTTCCTCTGGAGAAAAATGCTGCACGTCCAGATTTATTTGAAATTTATCGGAATCTGATTTGATGCTTGAGCCTAGGTCTCGTGCTGCAGCCGCCAAGTGACGCCAGGGTCTGTAATACTCTTGGCTGAGTAGCGGTCCGGCAGCTACTGTGAGAAGATCATCGGGAGTCAATCCTAGGCCGAAGTGCTGGTCCATTAGACGACGAGGGCGTTGAAACCCGAAGTCATCAAACAAATACGGTAGAAGAGACATTTTTTTTCTAGATATTAAAACTCGTAGGTAAAACTTAAGTCTGCGTTATCGCACACTTGTTGCTTGCAGAAGCGTTCTCTGTTGTGTTCAATTTCAAACTGACGCTCGCTTAAAATGTTTTTGCTTTTATACCAACAGCGCCATCTAGTGTGGAGTAGAATATTCTAGTACATCCTTTTGATATTTCTATAGTCAGTTGTGTTCAACCATTTGTTATTATTTCATTAATCGTTGCTCCTTTATATAACTAAATATTAAAATGAAAAAGGTTAAAGTTTAGATGTTATACAATGAACTTATGTGTATAAAATAAATAGAAAACTTAGTAGATATTACAGCTTTTTTTAAATTATTCTAAGTTCTATTTTAAAAACATGAATTATTTTTTTGAGCGGTCCGCTATTTATTAGACTTACTTATACAATCATGTCACTTTCCTAACCATGTATAGAATAAAACATAAATTTTAAATGTTTATATACAAAATTGCATCTACATTAAGGATAACCAGTTACATAAAAGCATGTAAAAAATAAAAATAATAGTTTAATAATCAATTAAGTAAGTAAGTAAATATTATGAAGTAGTATTCGAAACTACTTTGTAATTTTTTTAATATATTTGTTTGAATCTCCCAAATATTTTAATTGGTCTTGCTTTACCTCAATTTAAATATTTATATAAATCCCAGAAATATACTATCATTTCCCTTAGTATAAAAACTGTAATATCATAAGTATAATATTTCTATAACATCTAATATGTACCATAAGTTGACAGCCTCTGTACTCCTGCGTGTTGACGACCAACCTCGCCCGCCCGTCCCGCGTCGCTCCAGCGAATTCTCGAACATTCTCGCAATTTCGCCTTGAGATAGGTTAGTACGCATGCTCATACTCATGAGTGTGTTAATTAGTAACAATTATTGTCTATGACATACTAATATAATTTTTTTATATATATCCGCAATTATAGACAATGAAGATTTTATTTTTTAAAGTTTATTGTATAATCTATAAACATGGTTAAAAAATTATAAATTAAAATTGGTATGAGTAGGGTTGATTTGTATCAATTATTAAATTTCATTGCAATATTTTTTATATTTTTGATGTTAGTGTCTTATTTAAAATCCTTATAAATTCATTCTAGACAATTCTATAAATCACATCCATACAAATAAATAAAATTTGAGTCTGTATGTAATATTAAAATAACCGCTTTTTACTAAGTGCTTAATAGTTGTCTGTCAGTCTGTTTCTTCCGGCTAATCTCTGAAATGGCTGGACCGAATTTGACGCGACTTTCACTGGTAGATAGCTGATGTAACAAGGAGCAACTTAAACTATTTAACATCTCGCTACGTCCCATAGGAGCGGAGCAACACGCGAATGAAGTCGCGAGGGTTAGCTAGTTAAATAATATATTGACAGTTTTATGAAATACTTTATATTTATGGTTTTTACTGTATTGTTGCTTTTCACAGATACAAAACTACACAGATAATATAAAAGGGTACAAGGAAAAAAATATAAATAATGTTTTATTTGCTTTTTCTGTGGAATTCATATAAGTAAATAATAAATGTTACTAGTAAAAAAAAAATTTAATGAATTATTTTTAAATCAAGACAGTTTTCACTACATTTAAGCTGTACTCGATTAATTAATTTTATTTTTTCTTTATATCGACACATTTGTATTTGTATTAAAAATCTATTTAGGTTACCATATTGAAAATACCATACCTAAATTAAAAACAATATGCTTACAGTATCTACCCCACATTTCAATTTATTATAGACTAACCAGGTTTCTTAACTTTGACGATAAATTAGATAAAAAAGTATATATTAATATTATGTTTGAGAGACTACAAATAAACAGGAAAATAAATAATAATATCGAAAAGAAATAACCACATTATCGTATAAAGGGAATTAATAAGTACATACTGATATGAGGTGACACTGTAGGTAAGTACTTGAATATAAAAATAGTTTTGCAAGTATTTACTATGTATTACTTTTGTAGAATTCTGGCCGAAATCATCAGATTTACTAGATTATCAAAGAAATAAAATAACAACACCGGTATACTCACTCAACAATTGTACTTTATTTTTTACTTCAACACCTTTTCTTACTTTACTTGGTTATAGTTATCATTAATGTATGTAAATTTATATTACGAACACAAGCCCTTCGACAAGTAATGCTAATGGTCCATTTTTATTTCATTTGGTGCAGCACAATTAATTATTAAATGTCACAATACAACGCTCTCCCGCCATTTTACTTTTCCCGCAATACTTGTAGACTGTAGTCTGTGACTGTAGTCAATAAGTAGTCAATAAAACAACTAGTACAAAAATGCTTACAAGAAGTAACGTAAACTACATACTTATATCATATATTTAAATATTCAGTCTATAATTATTATTATTATTTTTCATGATATTTTATTTTTTTCCTTTCTATTCATTACATTTTGAGATACTATTTATCACTACATAGTATAAAACAGTCACTTTCTCTGTCCCTATATCCCTATGTATGCTTAAATCTTTAAAACTACGCTACGGATTTTGATGCGGTTTTTTTTAATAGATAGAGTGATTCAAGAGGAAGGTTTATATGTATAATACATACATATTATAGTAGAGAAACACTGATAATTTTAGAGGTTTCTAATGTGATGTCGTAAATAAACACATTTTTTGCGCTTACATTGCCAACGCTGGCTGAACCCTACGAGATAGATCGAAATAATGTACTACAGTATTGTACACCTTGTGTATGTCTATCTCTTAGTGATAACCCACAATAACTATTTTTTATCCTTTATTATTTAGGAGAAACAATGGCGATGATAATGGAAGCGATTTTAAGCAATTACAGCATTAATCCTTATCCAATTAAGTACCTTAAATACATTGTGCATTTAATATAGATCAATATGGCCCATTACAGCATTAAATTTAAATGAATATTTCCGAAGATATTACAGATTTAAAATGCAGGGACATAGCGGTTACGGCTAAATACACGTGTTAAATTGCACCCGGGCGAAGCCGGGACGGGTCGACTAGTATCTAATAAAATGATTGTATCTTCTAATTCTATGTTCCATAAAATGAATCTAAATATCTAGAACAAATTTATTTACCTAAAATCTTTGTTATTCCCATAAAAGTAACAACACAATAAAGACTCATTGTTTACAAATAAGCCGGCCGGCGAAATTCCGGAATATTCCAGATAAGCTTACAAACAAACATCAACCCGATTACAAGATGCTAATAAAATACCAATAACAATATGTGTCTCACTCGAACACTACAGTAACGAGCGAGATAAGTATCGTACCAAATTATATAGAAGTTCGAGAATTTTCCATTCCTCACTAGATGGCGGTAAGAGTATATAAGCGGCGAGAATTCACGGCCTAGCGTTGTATTTGAATCTTGCTGTGATAGCGATAACTTGGTGTGAAGTTGTGAACACATTGTGCTATTCAGTATACAGTTACGAATTGTGAACGAATTGTAAAAACTTTTTAAAAATGTCTCTCATACCGTTTGTATTTGGCTATGACCACCCACGTTACCATCCTGCTCGACTTTTGGATCAAGATTTTGGGTTAGCACTTACTCCTAATGACATGTTAACTATTGCAGCTCCGTTGCTGTCTAGAGACTACTACAGACCCTGGCGTCAGTTGGCAAACGTTCGTGACGTTGGTTCCAGCATCAAAGCTGACAAGGATAAGTTCCAAGTGAATTTAGATGTGCAGCATTTCTCCCCAGAGGAGGTAACCGTAAAAACAACGGACGGTTACATTGTCATCGAAGGAAAGCATGAAGAGAAGAAGGACGAGCATGGTTATATTTCCAGACAATTTGTAAGGAGATACGCTTTGCCTAAAGGCTGTAATCCTGATACTGTAGAATCCAGACTTTCATCTGATGGAGTCCTGACAGTCACAGCACCAATGAAGCCCTCGATTACAAGCAATGAGAGAAGTGTCCCTATCCAACAAACTGGTCCTGTTCGCAGGGAGATAAAGGATGGTGATGACGAGAAAAAGGAGCAAAAGTAATGTTAGCTCCTCTTTAAGTATCTACCTCCATTCATTTTTGAGACTGATTCTGTTTTAATTGTTTTAAATAAATGTAAGATTAAATTTTTGTTTTATTTTCTACACTTAAACTGACCTATTTTTGTATCTGTGATTTTTTTAAATTAAGCAATAATAATTCATATTAGGTATCTATATTAAATGATTATATTTTACAACTTATACTGGAAAAGTTTACTTTTTGCGCTCAATAATTATATCCCATAAACAATCGTAAAAATCATGGCCAAGAAAACCAATAATTCACAGAGATATCTAATATAAGTTTACATTCTGTTGAGCTGTGTTAATAAGTTCATTAAGATTAGGAAAATATTTGTGTAAAAAAATGTTGACTACCATGTTTTTTATCTCTAAATAGCCGACCAGTGCGACTTCATTCGCGTGTTGCTCCGCTCCTATGGGTCGTAGCGAGATGTTAAATAGCCTAAGTTACTCCTTGTTACATCAGCTATCTGCCAGTAAAAGTACCGTCAAAATGGGTCCACCCATTTCAGAGATTAGCCGGAACAAACAGACAGACTGACAAAAATTGTAGTAAAAAAAAAAACCAATTATATTTATTTGTTTTTTTTTTTTTTTTTGATAACAGATTAAAAAATCTTTCTTTTGTATACAACCACGTTGGACTTTAAAGTATGATTTAATATATTTTTAAAACTTATTATCTTGCCATAACCAATAATTAAGTACGTGTTTATTTCTCATACCTATGTCTTTAAAATTTGAAATTTTTTTTTAATATTAATTGTGACGATGGCAACACTTATTATTTGAGTAGCATCCTGTTATTTAATGTTGTTGGGAATGAATAGCATTTTTACTTGAAGTTGGTAACATGTTTACTTTCTTGAATGTTGGACAACTGATAAACACAAATCAAGGAAGTGGTGATTGCAAAATAAATACGCCGTCACGACAATAATTATTTCAAATTGCGAGTATTCTAGCAGTAACATACTGTTAGTCTGTGTATAGCTAGCGTATAGACTACTAAAAACTTCTTTATTTATTTTATTTAAATTTTTTATAAAAACTCAATTAAATGTATGACAATGACAATGTCATGTTCGTATGTAATGTGGATTCAGAGCCAAAGTGAATTTAAATTTTTAGAAGCGTATATGAAAAGTTTCTGATGATTTTAAGTCCTTTATTAGGAATAAATGTACGACCCAAATTTTATTCATGGGTGAAACAGACGAGAAATATCAGACCAATTGTTAAAATAGGTAAAGAGAAGTTTCAACTTTGCATCGATGTCCATCAGTTTTGTAAAGACGAAATCAGAGTGAAAGCACGACCAGAACATATAATAATAGAAGGTAAACAAGAAAAAAAGACTCAAAATGGATGCATTATACGACAGTTTGTCAGGAAATTCAAACTTCCAGATGGGTGTAATCCTAAAAAAATAAAATCTGAATTGTCAAAGAATGGTCATTTGACCATTACAGTAGCTAGAAGCACTTGTGACGTCAACTGGCCATGTGAAACTATTGTCCCAGTTACTTATGCGGATTCAAATACTGAGAGTAATTTAATCGAAGATAAGCCAACCCCACCTGACAACAAATCTAAGTCATAACACTACGTCACACAAACAGATTTAAAATAAACATTACAAAGGCGAAAGTGGGTGTTCAGGTCTAAAAATATACCACCATGTTATTGTCAACAATTGTGAGTAAACCAAATATAAATAAACGATATATATTATAAACTAGCTGTGCCCGCGACTTCGCACGCGTGGAATAGTGTCTTTGGGTACATAAACCTATTTTATACCCTTGTGGGTAAAACTTTTTCAAACTAAGAATTAAGTTTCAAACTCGTAGCTCTAAAAATGATAATACTTCTATGCAACATTTCATCCCCACTTACAACCCCTTGTTACCCTTTTTTCGCAATAAAAAGTAGCCTATATCCTTTTTCAGGCTCTAAATCTGTATACCAAATTTCATTTAAATCGGTTTAGTAGTTTTGTCGTGAAAGCGCGACAGGCAGACAGACAGTTGTTTTCATATTTATAATAGCCCTCGCTTCGATGAAGCAAATAAGTATAACTTTTTTCCGGCTTCCGATTTACGGAATATTCGAGTTAGAATTTACAAATAATAGTTATTTTGGCTTCTGTCGCGTATTAAGTTTTCTGAAAAGTAACCTACCTGTAGCCTGGTCAGTTATTATTATTATTACTAACATTTATTACTAAAGAAAACTTTACTCTATTTTAGATCATCACTGACTAAATGATTCATTCACGAAGTTGCAATTTCGTCTGCACCTAGAAAATTCCGTACGCAAATACTTTGGCGTCATTACTTCATATAAATAGGAGTCGAGAATACGCGTCTCATACTAAATTCTATAGAGAACAAAGCAACTAGTGTTAGCAAATATGTCTCTCGCGCCTTATTTCTTCGACTATGACCTGCCTCGCTGGCCTCGTCGTCTCCTCAACCAGAACTTCGGGCTAACTTTGTCTCCAGAGGACTTGTTTTCTGCAACGACTGCTCCAATAAGCCCGATTATACCAAGATATCCTTTATGGTGGCAAAAGGATACTGGATCTTCTATCAAATTGGAAAAGGATAAGTGGCAGATCAATGTCGATGTCCAACACTTTGCACCAGACGAAATTACTGTCAAAACGTCTAATGGGTACATAGTTGTGGAAGGGAAGCATGAGGAGAAGCAAGACGAACATGGTTATATTTCTCGGCAATTCGTGAGACGTTTCAAAATTCCTGAGGACACAAATGCTGATGCCATCGAGTCTAGATTGTCTTCTGATGGTGTGCTAACTGTTTTAGCATCGAGAAAGGATACCATGAAAGGAGAAAGGAGTGTGCCCATCACACACACAGGACCTGTTAGGAAAGATGTCAAAGACGATACAGAACCTGAATCAGAAAAGTAATGATTTATTTTTTATTTAATATTAATGACTGACCAATGAGACTGTAAATCAAAGTATTTGTGTTTTTTGTTACTTCTAATAAATTAACTTTTATTGTGTTTGTTTTGTGTTCTTATTTATTTAATGAGTAATACAGTATGAAATTGTAGCAGTGTACAAAAAAATAATTGAACAAGTGTTATCGGTCATCATGCATCATCATTTTATAGATTTAGTTATATCTATACTAATATTATAAAGAGGAAAGATTTGTATTTTTGTATGTAACGAATAAACTTAAAAACTACTGGACCGATTTTAAAAATTAACACAGGCTATATTTATTACTAGAAAAAACTAGAGATCCTTAGAAATTCTTACTAAAACCGACACAAGGTGTAAAAAAATTAGCCATAAACTGTCTTCCATCGCATGCGCTGCAGAAAGTATTGATGATAGAACAAAAAAAAGATGTTCTAAAATATTATAGAACGTATCAATATCTACAAAAAACTTCGCAATACCATATGTCCAACTATTGTAGTTATGTCACTATAACTACTTTTTTACATTTTAAAAGTTGATAGAAATGCCTATCAAAATCAGACCATGTTATCCATTTCTTTGTATTAATTCTCATCCAAGACTAAAATTTTAGGTTATTATTTGAATTATTAAAATCGGACATTCCATTGAAAAGATATTACGAAATTAAACATGTCAATATAAGCAAAAAATACGCGCTGATGTGACTCCACGCTGCGCAGCGAGCAACGCACGGCGCCCGCTAGTAGTTAATATAAAAAATACAACTTATTTTTGGTATAAAAACACATTGAACATGAAAGAAGCGTAATCAGGTAAAAATAGTAATGCTACTTTGTACTTAGACTGCGTTTCACTTCTTATCTAATCTACATCTACACTATTATATAAAGAGGAAAGATTTGATTATTTGTATGTTTGTTTGTTACGAATAGGCTCGAAAAAGCACACATTTTCACGTCACCTTTTTTTTCCCCTGGTAGGCATACTCCACGATCATAGCATACGTCATCATAAATACGATTGTTTTAGAGGTAAATCATGTCTTATTGAGCTTCTTCTTCTTCATTTTTTCTTCCATAATTATCTTCTTCTTCCTCTGCATCCTCCTGAATCGATGTAAACTGTTGTAGCAGCGATACATCATCTGTTTTGTCGTTGACGTTAGTATCTTCTCCTGTTGAAAGTTTAACGTTTGAACTCGACTGGCCTTGAACTACACCCCCTTACAAATGCAAAAAATGGTATTAAAGAGCTTCTCTGGTGCTGGCGGAAGTAGAGTATGGATTGGCTCTAGTACATCGCCAATTAGCTTCCAACCCCATTCTCCTGGATCCAGTGTATTGCCAAGTCACACTTGAACCCGGTAATACACTCGGTAGAAATGTTGCTGAGCAGAAGCTGAGGTTCAAGGAAGACAAGCTAATAGGGGATCGGACATGTATCACAAAAAAATCTTAATTGTAGTTAGAAATTATGTTAAATATGTAAACTGACTATTCAATTAATATTTTTGTGAAACATTAATGATTTATATTTTTAAATCAATAAATAAAACACAATAATTGCAATATTTTTTATCTGTTTGCCACCTTCAACAAAACACCAATCACAACGCGTGACGTCATTTGTGGGTAACATCAAAATATCAACAACTTTACTGTGTGAATTGTGAAATTGTATCTTACCGTTTGCTTACCGTTATCAACAATTATTTCCTCTCACTAATCTGAATCTAGCTGAGTGTTTTAATCTTATAATCTTCTGCTTTTGCATATCGTATTTTACCATGGAACCTGGATATACAAAAGCCGATAACCGAAATCTTCCAAGAGTGGATATTCTAATGGTTGGAAATTTCTTTGCCACTAATCCAGACTATTGTGCTGCTGAATTTAGAAATGTGAAAACATCTGTGTAAGTATTTAATCTAGCCTTAAATTTATTCTGCTTTAATAAGTAAATTTATTATTTATTATAAGAAAAATCTCAAAAAGAACATACCTAATCTACAAGAAAATAGTGTTAGTTACTTTAATAATATTTACGTCTTTTTAGATCGGCGAGACAATCTTACGGAGATGATGCCATAGGATACGTACAGCTTCGACGAGATTCGGATATATGCACTATCAAATGCAGGGTTTGTCCAGAGCACAAAGTTCGTGCAAAATTATATGCTGCGACAATGGTAGTTAATGAAAAGGAAGGAAAAATCTTAAGTGTCCAGTGTCACGATTGTGCTGCTTCAACAGGAGGTTGTAAACATGCTGTGGCTTTCCTTATGTGGGTTCACAGGAGAAGTGAGGAGCCATCCAGTACTGAGACACAGTGTTACTGGAAAAAATCTAAACTTGCCCAAGTTGGCACTAGTGTTAAGTATGTCACTGCTAAGGATATGTATGCTGGAAAAAGATCATGCTCTTCAAGCTCATCCATATTACAAATTGATATACTTGATCAATTTTTTCAAGCATCAGCTGATCGAGAACTTAATAGCTGTGAATTACTGAAATATTATAACTATAATAGGGAAGAGCATGAAAAATGTTCGCTCCATTATTTGATTATGGAACATAGTGATGCTGGCGATTCTGATATATTTTTAACAACAATAGCACAGTATTTTAGTGAAACCAACATTAATATTATAGAAGAGAACACACATGCACAGTACAAAAACAGGTTGTGGCATGAGATGAGATATGGGCGAGTTACAGCTTCAAAAGCCTATGAAGTAAGTAAGTGTCGCACAGAAGATGGATCATTAATAGCCATGATTATGGGAGCTAAAATCCCAGACACAAAAGCCATGAGGAGAGGTCGAGACTTGGAAAGTAAAGTGAAAGAGGTAGTAGAACAAAAACTAGGAAAAAAAGTAAAAGAATGTGGATTATTTATTTCTGGACAATATCCTTTCATAGCTGGTTCACCCGATGGTATTTGTGAAAATGAATTATGCATTGAAATAAAATGCCCCACCAGTGAAAAAACATATAATAATTATCTGAAGGATAATAAAGTGGCTGACAAATATATGGCTCAAATGCAAATTCAAATGTTCGTAACAAATTTAAGAAAGTGTTACTTTTGTGTTGCTGACTTTAACTTTGAGGCTACCAAGCGTGTTGATATGTTGTTGGTTGAGTATGATGAAACTTTAGTTAAGCATTATATTTCTAGTATAAGTAAGTTTTGGAAAATCTATGTATATTCTATTCTGCATGAAAGTACAAAATAAAACAAATTGAAATGATATGAATGGTTTTATTTTAGTCTTTGCATTATATCTATACTATAAATAAATATGCAGTACTTGCATCAAAAAATCATTTATTAAAATTTTTGTCTGTTTGTTAGTTCCAGCTAATCTCTGAAATGGCTGTACAGATTTTGATGAAGAATGTTCATGCTAAATCTGTTCAGCAGTGAAATTCAAAGTTGTGGCAAAACTAGGGTGGGCCACTAGTCATAAATAAGCTAAAAGTTTATTGAATAATACTATCTTGCAAGTTGATAAGAGCACATGCTATTATAACACAGTCATCAAGCACACGTATCAATTTTGAATTTAAAACTGAATGGGGTTTTAACATGGAAAACTCGCGGATCCTTCTAATAACTCTCTCAATATGTATCCTTAAACTTGCAATCTGCTTAGTTTTATGAGCCTCTTGTTTAGTTAATTTTGCACCTTGAACTACACTTGGAGGTCTCAATAGGTAGCATTTTTTTTGGTTTAATACCTGTTCAATATGCTTGAAACCACGGTCTGCTAAAACCCTACTCCCAGGCTCAAGTACATCTAAAAACTTACAGTTTTCTACAAGTAATGTGTCACTTATGCGACCTCCGTAGCCAGGTGATACAAAATTTATCAAACCATTTGGTGTACTTGATATTAAGTACTTAATAGTGTTTCCTTTCTTATACTCTGACCATGTCAATGCTTGGTTTACTGATTTGGAGGGCTTCTCTATTTCTATTTCAAAACAGTCTATTATACAGCTGACTTTATTAAAACGATGCCTGAATGCTATCGGAAGAGATCTTTTGATATTTTCTTTTTTCAGTGGAACAATAAAAGATTTAAGAATATGGGCAATTGTTGGTATATTCTTAAAAAATATTTTTCCAGCATAGGATGGACATATTTCAAGTTGGTCTGCTAGTTCAGAAAATGTAGTATTGAGTCTAATTTTTTTTAAACAAAGTAAAATGTGTTCAGTGGGAATACAAGAGTTCTTATGTATTAAATCAATTAAAAAGCAGCATTCCTTAGTTATGCCAATATATAAGCGTGGTGAAGCATAAATTTTTTTACACAATATGCTCACAGCTGTCTTTGCTTCTTTTTCTTTTTCCATTTTAGCTTCCTCTTCATTTAGGCTACTGCTATCAGATGTAAATTTTTGCAATGATGTCACTGAAGGGGATGATGGTTCAAATGATGATGTTGATGGGGTGTACCGAGACTTGTCATTGTCAGATCTATTACATAATATTCTCTTTACATTGGTAACACATGGCCTTTCTAACTGCACATTTTCTTCTACTTTGAAGGGAGATGTTGCTACAGTTGTAGCCCATGTTTTAGATGGTGATGTAGCAAAATTGTGTGATTTAATTTCTGTTTGAGTAAACTTGCTTCTGAAGAACTTAGATTTTATACGAACTTGTATACCTTTGTCTTGTCTCTTTGGATGTTGTACTGTTTCAAGTTCAGTTTCCAAACCTAAAATAAAGATGTAGGTAATTATTATTTTAGTAAAAAAATTTAAGATATAGGTACATAGGTAGCTACTAACCAACCACAGCAGTGGTTTCTTTTTCGATATTAATCTTCGAGTTACTTTCTTCTAGGGCTTCTTGGACTAAAGCTAATCTTTGTCTTTTGATAACAGCAGGCCGAGATGTACTGGTTGATGGTAAACGTCGTCTTCTATCAGATTGACAGTGAAATTTGGAAGGTAGGGTTCCAGGTTTAAGCCTTATTTTACTAACAGAGCCCATTATATGAAATTCCATGTAGTTTTCCATGTTATTTGGCAACTGAAACATTAGCATTCTTAAAAACATATAACCTATATTTATTACTCATTGGTACTATTATAATTATTTGAATATATTATTGCATTTATAATAACTATTACCTATCTACTTACATCAAAGTGATCCTCGCAAAAGTATATCGGTGATGTTACAGACATTCCTTCGCAATTTCGTCTCGCTATGTCGAACCATTTTTTCCGTATATCTGGTTTTCTTGGTACGTCAATGAAAATTTTATCCGGAGTAGTTACGGAAGTATTTTTACACTGAGGAACTGCACACCAATGATATTTTTTGCGTTCCATTATGGCCCACAACTTCTCAAAACTTTAAAAATACCTTAGCACTTTGTTCTTCGATGTTTGTTTACCCACAGATGACGTCACGCGGCCTAAAGTGACAGATAGGCAGTGTTGCCAGCTCGGTATTTGCAAAAGTTACCTGAAATATTTACAAAAGTAACCTTTTAGTGTAAAAAATAACCTTTCGATTTTTTTACGTACGTACATACTTATCTGAATGTTTATACTTATTTATTATCCATATAATATTGATACATACTAAATTTGCATTTCAATTCATTTATCAATTTTATTCTCTAATGAGTTGGCTACAACTGCAAAACCCATGGGATTGTTATTAGTCCTCATTATAGAAAAGGTACAAAGTCAGGCACACACATGCGTAGTAAGTACTAAGTAGACGTACACTAATAGGTAGGAAATTATGTTTTCTCTGATACAATACAATACCACCAAAACAGTGAACACAAATTAACGAAATGATACGACGAGCAACGGCGACAAACGAAAGAATTTATCCGAATTCAATTTGATCGAGTGAGTAAGAAAGATACAAGACGTGTTGGTTTAGTAAACGAGTACGACGTATTGTTCTCGTAAATCGTATCTACCGCTTTTTTTTTAATTTGATTTTTTAACGACTCTCTTTTAATTGTGAGCAAACGCAAAGGAAGCTTGCCAACATAAAAATTTTATGTAGCTTTCCCTTTCACGTTTTATATGTGAGAATTTATTAAAACAATTATTCTACAAATTCCGAAATATCACCTTAAAGTAACCATTTCACTAGTGTAACCTAAAAGTAACCAACGGAGTAAAAAAATCACCTAAAAGGTTACAAAAGTAACCTTCTGGTAACACAGCAGATAGGAGTGTTTACGCGGCATTTTTAAGCATTCAAATTTTGAATGTAATTTGTGCATATTTACAGCCTTATTTAAATAAAATAATATTTTTTATAATAATAATAGACCATTCTAAGTAATTTCAAACACTTTGTGAAAAGTTGTCCGATCCCCTATTGCACACGTTTTTAATACGCTTTTTTTATTGCTTGATTGTTTAGCAAAAGATAAGTAAAAAAAGTCCCGACATTTTCTATAAACTGGATAGAGCATAAACTAAAAAATAGTATTAGCAATAACCAAGTGTTTTCCCTACGAGGGATTAAATACTAACGGTTTTTCGTTAGGCCCTTCGAATAGAGAGCAGGTAAACGTTTACATACTCGAGTAGACAATTGAACAGCCGGCAGATGTTGCTCAAGGCCACGTTATATCAAATAAAGGATGGGTTCTTTTCAACTCAAATTTATGAATTAGTTATATTAACCGTCCAATAACATTCAATAATTATGGAAAATACAGATCCAGCTAACTTTCGAATGGCTATTTCGCAGAAATGGTAAATCTTAGAAAAAAAGTACTAGAACAATTTTAATAGATAAGTAATAAATCTAAAATTTTAGTGTAAGCTATTTTGTGACTTCAGGATTTCATAATACAGGTATCCCTTACATGCCCATAAATTTTTAGCTTGTTGTGAATTTATGCAAGGGGTATAATTTAGCACGAGTATTTAGGTTTCATTTCATATTTTTTTCGCGATAAATTCGGTCCTGCCGAAGCTATATTCTATCTGTATCACATTTCATCAAAACCAGTTCGGTGATTAAATCATTGATCCGATTTTGCGTGAAAGCTTAACAGACGGACAGACCATATAGTCCAATGAAAACTTACATTTTACCTTGCGTTTTTTAGAGGACGCAATTTTATTGTTGAGATTTGTAGGGGTAAAAAAATTGTAGCTATAATTATTTAGCATTTACATTTCTTTATATTCATTTGTACAATAAAATTAAAAAAGTTATTAACAAAAATAAGAGAACATTTCTCAACAAATTATCTTTTTTGTTATATAAATATTTTATTATTTTAAAATAAAATGACCTCAGATCAATCTTGTAGATGGTCTTTTAACGATCATTTTATTTACCTTTAACCTATAGGTACATTTTTTTTTTGGCTGTCAATAATTTATGTTGGTTTTAGAGCGCTCTAAAGTTGAACCAGGTTCTTATTACTCGTAAGAATCCGGTCAACTTGGCTTTGTTAACTATTCTCAGACCTACCCGATATGCACACAAAATTTGATAAAAATCGGTCGAGCCGTTTCGGAGGATTGGTAACCTCCAGAGGAGCAATACGCGAACGAAGTCGCGCGGGTCGGCTAGTATTTCATGTATTGAGATATTATTAATATCATATTATAGCTTCATACTGATAATAATTTTAATATTTTATACATAACTAGCAGCGAAACCCGGCGTTGCTTAAGTTAAAATACATCGCATGTTTAATCATTAACGAATTTAAATCATTTTAAGAAAAAGTTTAGTAAATGAAAAATTTATGTTTTATTTACATATTTCTAGAACTTTCTAAAACATTCTATATCGATAATAATAGTTTACTCTTATTTTACAATTTTCTAGAACATTCCAGATCAATTATAATTTTGAGATCTTTTCAGCTCATTCGTTAGAAAAGGACAGAAATATATGTTTTATCATTTTCACCACCCACAACCACCCACTTCCACCCACCGCGACCAAACTCCCTTACTACTACCACCTGGAGACCAAAGGGTATTTATCACCCCAACTGGAAGTTGATTGGGGTTGGTGGTGTGGTCCTATTAATAAAGCATTATATTTATTATTTTTTGTTCTAAAATGTTATTATTTTTGAATGTTCTCTTGAATAATAACTTCGCTGTCTAATTTAGCATAGATGAAAAACGGTATTGGTCTATCTGTATGCCTAGTTCTTAATATTTATTTATCTGTATAAATGGCTGTGGTTTTCCTACAAATAAATGTAATCATGTCAAATTTCAAAGCTAAAATACAATAATCAATCAATTATATTCTTACCGAATGCCACTTCTTCTGCAACATTGCAGTAGTCAGCAGTCTTCTTTCAAGATCAGCAGATTTCTAGGAACAATACAAAATAACAACAAATTAAATACAGGAACTACATCTCTGAATCTTCGATCAATAATTGATCGAAGGTCTGAATCGCATTGATCTCTGTGAGAATAGTGGGAGTAATGTAGTATGCCCGCTTGTTAAACATCTACATTACAACTAGCGGACACGCAAACATTGTTTTGCCATATAAATTAAAAAGAATTGAGGTTGAACCCTTATCTATTATGTGAAAAGTAGATGACCGATTCTCAGACCTACCCGATATGCTCACAAAACTTCATCAAAATCGGTCAAGCCGTTTCGGGGTAGTTAACGATAGAAAATTTGAAAAACAATAAAATTTCAAAAGTTATAGATGTTTGTGTTGACCTAGTTTCAATAGAAGGGTCCTTGTGGTGATCTTGGAGATAAGTCCCTTAAAATCAATTGGACAAAAAAGTTTTATAGATATGTTAGCAACACTGGTTATAAAGTAGTAGTAGCGGGTATATCATTTTATATTATTTCGAGTATACCAACGTGGAGACTTTATATAACCTTTAGTGCGATAGATTAGTCTCAGTGTTTCTGGTGTTTTCGTGCAGTGAACATGAAAGTTAGTGTTATAGTGTCGTGATTAAGGTTACCCTTCTCGAGGTCCATGTAAGTTTACTTTATTATCTATTGTCGTTAGCGAGGTCGAGTGGTGGAGGTGAGTTAATATATTATGAAAGAGCTCTTTAAACCTGCTCCTGGGTCTCAAGCCCTAGGCACCGCTCGCCTCAGTCTAAATTGCATGTGTATACGTATTGCTGTACAGTAATGGGTATCATATATCATATCTCTCTTATATACTTAGCAGATAATCTTGTGCCTGATCGAAGCTTTTTTTAGGATCTTCTGTTGGAACTGGGTCAACACAAACAGTTCTTTTGTAATTATTTTTTTTTCAAATTTTCGTGATTTGCAAACATCTTGACTATTTACTAGAATTGGGAGGCAAATAAAAGAAAATATTCCAAAAAAAATCGTTTATTAGGAACTAAAAATTAAAATAATCAGTCTTATTGACATACGAAACGGAATGACTTATTCAAATAAGTAAGAAAACACTGGTAATACAAAAATCACAAAATAATTAGTTTCACAAAAAGATTAGTCGGCCTTATCTCCATTAGCCTGATCCTTGACCTCCTTGCGCACCGGTCCAGTTTGGGCGATTGGAACCTGCCTCTCACCCTGCACAGCTAGTGGCACCTTCCGAGGGGCAGTCACTGTTAACACCCCATCAGACGAGAGACGGGACTCGACGGTCTCGGGCAGACATCCTTCAGGCAAAGCGTAACGTCGTGTAAACTGCCGGGAGATATACCCATGTTGATCTTTCTTCTCCTCATGCTTCCCTTTAACTACGATGAAACCATCGGCAGTTTTAACAGAGATCTCCTCCGGGTTGAAATGCTGAACGTCCAGGTTAACTTGGAACTTGTCCTTGTCGTTCTTGATGCTCGAGCCGACGTCCCGCGCAGCAGCAGCCATGTGACGCCACGGGCGATAGTAGTCGCGGCTGATCAAGGGATGTGAAGGATTGACCACAATGCTCAACATATCCTCTGGAGTCAATCCCAATCCGAAGTGCTGGTCGACCAAACGACGAGGGCGTTCAAGTTCGTAGTCCAACAGGAACGGTAGAAGAGACATTGTTATATTTCTTGCTTGAAGAGATTCGAAATTCACCACGATATCAGGCTAGCGCCTAGAAGTTTTTCTCACGAATGCTGATATTCAACTGACAAAACAACGCACATCTCCGCGTATTTAAACAGACGAACGCGTTTCTCGACAGGCGTAGAATGTTCGCGAATATTCGTAATGCTACTCAACGTCAGGGGTTCTCAAACTAAATTTGTCTGTGGTTGCTTTATTCTGTGATATTACTGTTATAACATATTCACTACATCATATTTTTTTCTATAGCGACAATAAATTCATTAATCTACTATGCCCATAACTACGTCGCTATTTTAGTAGTAGTCTGCTATCACTATTTCTTAAAATATGCGTACAACACAAACATAAGATAAAAGTACTAAGTATTTACACGAAAATACATATTCTAGTAAAGTGCTAAGTATTCTAAGTTTCATTTATATTCCTTATGATATGTTTAATCATATACATATAATTAAAATTTTATTTATACGTTATGTAAGTTTACAAGATATCGGTGTATCAAATTTGAATCAAACCGGGCCAGCCATTTAACCGTGATGCGTGAACAAATAAAAAAATTAAAAAATGTTGTTCTATTACTTATTTCGCGCATCTTCCACCACTTAGATTTTTGTGATAATACATCAAATAAACTCATCTTTATGTTTGAAGCTTATTTATATAAATAATTTAAAAAAAATATTCTAAACGAACTGTTTGCAAATTATTTTTTTTTAAATATATTTTGTAGAGCATTTTAAAAAGAAATGTATTACATTTTATTCCGCAAATCAAATCAATCTGTAGAAATTAATGTTTACTGAATGATCTGAAATAATCTAAATGTATATATTTAATAAAATTTATTAATAACATTATATCAAATTAATGTTTAGTTATAACTAAATAATTTATAAAAAAAGTTTATTAATTAATTTTGATAGAGGTGGTTTCGATTATAAATCAAAGCAACCCTGTTTTTGACAGTATCTGCATTTATGTTTTATCCATTCGAAAAGTTTCGTGAAAATTCTGGAATATTTCATGAGACATCTAGTGTTGAGTAGCTGAACTACATATTAAATTATACTGCCATCTGTATATTAAAAGGAAAGATGTAATTCTGAATTGCCAGCAATAAAAATAAATTGATTTAAATAATCATTATATATATTTTAATTTAAAAATATCAATGGTTGTTTTAATTTAATACCGACAATTTTATAAATATTATTCAAATTATTAAATTTAATTGAATTTGAACAATTTTTTAATAATCTTGTTTATGCCTCTGGGTACTAGCCCTTTTGAGCCTGTAGTTGTGAATTCATATGAACAAGTAGCATAAATGTTGCTAACTTAAAACTGTTTACCCCAAAAATGGGGTTCTTCTATGAGGCTATATATATTTTTTTAATTCATTTTGAAAACTCGTTTTTAAACTATTTCTTATATTTTATTAATGTTAGACTTAATAAATTGTATAGTTAGACGTTGCAGAAACGAATATTACTTATAAATTAAGACACAATTATTGCTTTCAAAAACTATGCTCTGTTTTGCCACTCAATGAACATTATAAAATAAAGTCAGGGACTCTGAAGGTGATGGTGGATAATATATGTTAGAAGTAGTTAATAATTTAAGCTTCAATGGAAAATTAATAAATATAAATTGGCAACTCAGTCATCTCGCGACTGTCCATTGGTCGATTCATGTTTGTCGGCATTTACGTCGTCTACTGGGTAAATTATTCAACTTTTCGACTTTCGTAGTAATAGTAAATGCAGTACCGTAAGCCGCGATACACTGTGATAAAACCTGTGCGGTTTTTTATTTACTAGGTGTGCTGTGATTTTATATTATTTTAAGGAGTGTTTTACATACATTACCACCGTACATTAAATAGAAGTTTGTGATTGTTTTTGTGATATAAATTGTGCGACAATGGCAGACAATTCAAAATTGACCGACGAAGAATTATCTGAAATTAGGGAACAGTTTTCACAGGTATGTACAATGAATTTATATTTTATATATCTCTACACCAGTGTAAGCTTTTTTTAATATGACTTTAACTGCTTAAAGTTGTAGTAATTCAGACAATATTAACTTAAGAGAAGAAACATGGTTATGATTATCGTTTGTCCACATCTTTATATTTTTAATTCATATTCGACTTTTATGAAGTTACCTCTGAGAGTATGAGTTAGTCCTCCGTGCCAGCGAGTACATTTTGGTTTGCTATTTTCGTAGCCTTGAATCCGCGTGTGGTCGTAAAGACCACTACCTATTAAGTTTAAGTTACTTTGGACATTAAAAAAATTGTGTATACATATTTAATACAAATAAAATATTGTCTGGCATATTTATATGTAGTTGTATTATAATCTGCTTTGTGTAGTACAATTCCTTTTATTATTTAATTTAGAAGTAGACTAAGTTTGTTACACAGAATTAGATGACTAATTTATAAATTTATATATTTTACAAGATTTTTATCTGTTAAGAACTGATAAATAAAATAATCTAATAGAATATATTTTTATATCTTTTCATTAAATAATCTGTTTTCTTAAAATAATTTTAGTCACTATCAAGCATGAGTAATCTAATCTTAAATTTATCTAATCATTAAGTACTCGTAATAATCCTTATTCAATATAGAGAAAAATGTATTAATTGATTTAATAGTTATATAATAGAGTTTTTTAACAATAAAGATTTTTGCAAGATGTCACACCTTGGGAATGATGCATTTGCTCCAGGCTTTCTCAAGTTTTAAAATATATTTGTTATAAAAATTGGCATTTAAAAAAATCTAAGAGATAAAAAGTATAAGTATCCAAAAGAAATAGTCCCGCTGAGTTTCTCAGGTTTGGGTTAAGTAATTTCCGAAAGGATGGTAGATTCCGACGTTCAATAAGAAAATGTAAATTCCAACTTTGAACAAAAACATTTTAACTGAGTTCCAATAAAATGATATTTAATGGTATGAAAATTAACTGCAGTAGAGATTTGATTAACCAGAGTAATTGTTGTCAATTACCATTTAGAAAATTTGAATAATCAAAATTATGAATGACAAATTGTTTGTATATTAGTAATATTAGTATTGTTTGTCATTATAATGAAATGAAATCAACTTGACTATGAAAAAAATAATAGACAATTATAAGGGTAAGCAAATCTAATATAAATTAGATATTTCGAACATAAAGCTCTTATTGAATTTGTAAAAATCAAATATTATATTTATGTGTATGTAAATTTGCAGTAACTCGTTCTTAATCATTTTGAGTTTATTAAATAGTTCATCCAATGGTATAAATAACTCAATATTGATTTTTTGAGTAACCATCAATTGCATACTTGCTTGCTTGAGAGTAGAGTATGGCTATATGAAAAATAAATGTACCAAGAGAGTCAAAAATTTGGAGACCTTAGGACATGTTAAACATTACTTAATGTTAGTAACATCAAATACATATTGACTAATATTCTATAAGAAGCTCTATCAGTAGTTAAGAGATAGCAAAATAATGATAATATGTCCCTTATCTCAATTTCCCATTATTGATATTGACTGGAATATCAGCTCAATACAACCAGCGTTTGATATTGTAAAACAAATTTACTATATTTCAGTTCTAATTCTTCTTTTCTGTGTGATACCTATTTTCAATCAAGCAACATAACATAAAATTACCCACAAATATACATTTTAGGTTAATTTTTATTTACATGATAAATACAATTGATGATTTTAATAAAATTTTGAAGTTTTATAAGGAAAAGACCATTTATAGGTACATAGATAAGAAAACATACAGTATTTTATTAATTTTATATACTAAATCATAGCATTTAACAAATATAATAATATTATACTGTCGATAATGCCACGAATCAAGCAAGAATAAAACCTATATGGTATATTATTTTCAATTAAACACAAAAATCAAAAGTGAAATCAAAACTTTTCCCTTGTCGCAAATAGTTTACACATGCATCATAAATAAGTAGATTTTGTCACACATTTAGTATTCCCTTTGAGTCCCCATCTTGCCTTGACACCGTACTGTCACACAACCAAATTGCCTTTACGACGCCATAGCCATTGGTATTGAATTTAAATTTATTTTATATTATGTAATTACAGTATTGTTTTGTATATAACACAAATTTATAATCCAGGATACTGCATTAAGAAGAACAAGGACTAAATCTATTATCTAAGTCGAATATAATTATTTAGGTTGGGTGTTTTGAGCTCGAGTTTATCTTTATAATAAAACCTTTTTGCACTTTGGGAACTGGAGCTTCAACAAGTTATTTAACTATTAACTGTTCTCATAGCTTGAGTCATCGATTTCACGAAGTACAAATTTGTATGGGAGTCACATACAATGTGTTAACAAAGTAATACCTACCACTATTTATGCTTCATCGAATCAATAGGAATATCCATATTTAAGAATTTTGTTCGTTCAGTTTGTCAGAAGGACTAGGTTGAGTTGACTCAAAATGTTTATATAAGTTTAACTCATTTCAAGTATTCACTGTTAAGAATCGTGAAAAAATTCTGATTGCTAACATAAACATTATTTCTCAGTAGACTCAGCAACTTAAGTAAAGCATGTAAGTGTTGTTTATACCGACAAGCAACTGACTCAGTTATATTTATAAACTTCACTATGCAATACAAATATAAAACGAAATTTAATTCTACATTTTGGCTGCTTTGATTCCAAATAGTTGCACAAATTATATCATGGTCTTTAAGGTTATTATATTATTATAGTTGTGGACCTTTATTTTTGTTTGGAGTTATAAAAAAAAGCTAAGTATGTAAAACTATTGTAATAAATGTTGATAAAGTAATTTATTATTCATAATTAATTGAAAGACACCTTTGGGTGAAAAATTTACAAGAATGCGGTCAGTACGGCTTGACCCCTACGCTAAAAGGTTTCCGGTATATGACTCACTACTGTTCCAACAAAGATTTTACGTCGAGAAATGATACCTTTTTAGGTAATAAACAAAAAACCGAAATAAGGTAAAAATATACTTTTTAATGTATTTAAAAGTTAACAGCCTTGGAGAATAAACACTCGTCGAGAAATGGGCAAACTTTAGATTATTCTCTTTATTTGTTGTTGCCTATATTTTTGTTTATAAATAATGTTTATTTTAATGAGTTAAGATGGCTATTTTTAATTGCTATACGTAGTCTTTATACAAGATGTACATCGACCTTGCATCGGAATGCGGTCTCTCGAGCCTTTGTCCTGCCTTGTGACTTGTGACGCAACTAGGGTTTACAAAACTAGATCTGAAACCTATAAGAAACTTATCAGAATTACATGATGAAGTTGTTCAAGCACCGCAAAAACTAGATAAAATTAATAATCAGTAGAAAACTACTTGTAATGTTGTAAAAAGCGTAAGTAAATATTTTTTATTATAAAACGACCATGTAGAAATGCAATGAACTTACTTAGGCTTGTCATAAGTCATTTAAGAAGAAAATGTCGATCGATTTAATATAGTTCTCAGTGCTCCTACTAATAAGAGATAATATCTAGATATCTAAGAATAACGAGGTAACTTGTTTAATAACGTTATTTATATTCTATGTGCTGTTTGTTATTCAAATCGTTGTCACAATCGTTACATCGTGTTACCTACTAACATTCTTAGTTGCAATTGTGATAATAATGTGTTTTATCTGTAAAATACTAAGCATTAGATTTATTGGTTTAAACTTAAAGGTTTCTAAGAAATAAAATAGATTGAGCATTTTATATTTGCATTATTGGGTGGAAGAATCCTATTATATTTAAAGATAAGCCGACCTGCGCGACTTTGTTCACGTGTTGCTCCGCTCCTATGAGTTGTAGCGAGATGTTAATAGCCTAAGTTACTCCTTGTTACACCAGCTATCTACCAGTGAAAGTCCCGTCAAAAACGGTCCGGCCATTTCAGAGATTAGCCGGAACAAACAGACAGGCAGACAAAAATAGTAAAAAATGTTGTTTTGGTATTTATACCGAGTATACATCCATATGCACTTAGTAAAAAGCGGTTATTTTAATATTACAAACAGACACTTCAATTTTATTTATTTGTATGGATAAATCATTTAAACCAGTGATCCCCAAAATGATCTTTATTGAGATACAGGGGATTAAGGTAGAAATAAGGATTGAATTTCTATGAGAGGCAAAAAGAGGTATAAGGCCTGTTTAAACCCAAAAGTTGGGGTATTAGTTTAGAATTATATTGTCTACATCGTCACTTATAGGAGGAATTAGAACTATCTGCAAGCGTAGTTGCTAGAAACGACAGGTAAGTGGGCTACGGGTTAAATAAGTTTGGGGACCTTTGATTTAAACAGATATATAGATAAAATCCAAGAACGCCTACAAGTAACACATCAATTTTATTACTTAACAATAAGTTACAGTTAAATAAATTTGAATCCCCGTTATGATTAATGAAATGAATTGCCGCGGATCGAATCGCGTCACGACCTTAACTCATAACCAATCATTGAATCTATTATTTATAAAAACACTAGTGTCTGATAGCGACTTCGTCTGCGGAAACTTTGTAATGGGGTCTAGAGGTATGTCTTTTATTATTCAATCTAAAAAGTACTTTTCTGGTTTATTGGCGCGTCTTACTCTTATGTTCGACTGTATTTTATAATTAAAAATCCGTGTTTTTGGGTTAACTATTAAATAACTTCTATCCCTCACCCTCTTTGCTTCCTTTTTTTGTGTTAATAAAATAAATGCAAAATTTTGTAAAATAACCGTTTTCGCGTGATTACCGAATAACAAACATCCAAAATTTTCTGAGAAATGTATAAGTTGGATTGGATTGTTCACAAAAAAAAAGTTCTTTTAAATTCAGTGACTACGTCAGGTTTAACAATACAAAAAAAACATTGTATTTATTAAATTCATTCAACAATAGTATACAGTAGCGAGTATCATATGATATGCCACGCATATCTAACCTCTCGCCGAGCGGTTTGAATGCCACTGACCCGCTGGTTTTACGTTACATTACAATTTACAGCAATGTAAATGTCCTTCTTTTACGTTTATGGATTGTTTTCACAACGACAATAAAGTAATAATATATTTTTTAATGTTTCTTCGAGTACAAAATAACGCTTTTTGATATCCAAACATCCGATATTTGAACATAAATAGCTCTAGAAAATTTCGCCATTTTTTTGGTGTTTGTCTATCAAGTTATAAGGTCTTTTACAATGTCGCGACTATAAGCGAAAAGAAGTCAATGTCATTCTTCCAACTGCGATACTATGTCAATACAAATAAACGAGCATTAAATGATTTTTCGGTCAATATTTCGCATCTACGTCGAAAACTACATTCCACTATATATTGGAGCTCTTAATTGAAGGTAGTAAAAAAAAGTTATTACGTCATTTCCGTACATCCGTTTCATTAACAACTTGATAGTAAAAAAGTATAAGAAATCTTGATGGTTTTAACAGTTAACGTTGTATAATTATTTAAAGATTTATCTAACTGTAACATTAACATGTTACCTTATATTTTAGTAGCGAATTTGTTATATGTTTGACCTCTCTGTACAGTTTCGAAGCCATTGACCGATGCGTACCTTATAGTGATGTGTGGTTTGACGCTTTCTTGCTTATCCCTTAACCGGTATAGGCTTGTTATACTGATCCGCTTTGTTAACGCGATAACAATGTTCACAAACTTAACAAAGGCTACACGACATTTAAGTTTTTCAGAATTCTGTTGTTATATATCATAAGATTTACATAATCACATTTTTTATTATATTATGATAAACATGCCCTTTAATTGGATCATGTAGTATTAAAATTAATAAGTTTCTTTGTGTCTCAAAAAAACCACATTGAGCTACGTTGATGTCTACTCGGGAGGTCCGACTTCGAGCCTCATGGCATTACACCTCACATTTTTCTGAGTTATATGATTTTAAGCAACTAAATATCACTTGCTTTACCGAAGCTTGCTTTGAAGGAAAACAGAAAACCTGCACTTCTCAGTTCTCAGTTCTCCGTGTTGTCAAAGGTCTGTGAAGTCTGTCGCCCGCACTAGACCAGCGTGGTGGACCATGGCATTAGCTCTCCTCGTTCTGAGGATGAGACCCGGCTCAGCAGTGGGTCATGATAAATAAACAATTCGCGCATTAATTTTAAATACGTACTTTTAAATGATTTGTTAGTTATAATATGCCGCATACTTTCACAAAACCAAAAACATTATTCACGATACTGTGGTTAGTAAGTAAAATGAATCACTATTATAAAAATATTTGATTTGGCTTCAAAATCGACCGCAAACTTTCATATTTTTGGTTACGCAATGAAACAATGGTTTTTACACATAAGTCATATGAATCAGCATTCTTAATATTTTATAAACATTTAGTCATATCTGGATCTTAATACGAGTAGCATGAATTTAGTATAACTGTGAATGTGGGATTGAAGAGGGAGTTCATTCTTACCTAAAAAGAATAATATTAGTTGCCGGAGTCGCGTTAAAATTAAAAATACACGATGTTAAAAACTACGGAACTCTGTGATTACATTACAGATTAGAAATTTCCAAAACATCGATGTTTGCGTGGTCTAGAGAACATCATCGGATACGGATATAAAAATAATAAGAATATTAATAAACTAATAATAACTTTTCTGCTATGTACGAATTAGCCGAAACAAGCGTCTGTCAAAAATAACAGGGTATTCTGCAACTTTTTTTTACTTCGTTTTCGTATCATAAACAAGAACTGGTTTATTAATAACATACCAATTTTTAGCTACTCATTGAAAGCCTTGTCAACCGAAAAAGGCTTAAATTAAAACCTCATTATATCTCACTAATAATTTAAATATAACAAACAAAGCTCGTATGTTCGGGTGTTCATTACTCAATCACGCAAAAACGGCCGAACAGAAGATTTCAATGATATTTGGCACACAGATAATTTATAACATAAATTACCTCTTAGGCTACTCCTTATCCCGGAAAAATACAAGAGTTCTTGGGGGATAATAATAAAATATATTTTTTGTTCGTGGTAACTATTACTGAATAAAATTGACGATATGATAGCAATTAAAAATTTGCCAAAATGAAACATATTATTCATGTGTGTGAGACGAGATTACAGGTACCAAAATATTATTGGATGACCACCAAAGTTTATAAATTATAAAACCGTTATTTTCAAAATACGGTCTAATAGGTTATTAGTACGATTTGTACCGCAATAAAGCTCCTCGTCGTGATGACTCAACTCGCTCTGATTTCGCTAATAATATTCAATTGGTGACAACCGTGATTAGGTTCATACTTCATGCATATTCTTAGAACAATTGGCCGATAGCTTTAATAAAGGTTGGCAATTTGCTTCGTGGTTACGTTGACGCTCGTTTCAATTGTATTGGAGTATCTCTTGAGTAATGCGGTTTTGATTTACTTTGTTTTATTGCAAAAATCCCCCTCTTCTTATTATTTGATTACTTGTCCTACGTAGTCGATGGGTTACCAAGAAATATCTCTATAATGCGCCACGCTATCTATTTTATTGTGAAAATCTTTTACTAGAAAATAAAATGCAATACATTGACTACATAGGTCCATTGAACCTCATTTACCCCTATTGTAATGCACCTAATATTTATGCAAATTCTTTAAAAAAAAATTCCAGTTTGTAGCTTTATACAAGTTACTTTGATTTCCACATAATATATTAAAGGTCTAAATCGAATATTTTACTACTCAGCCGAGTGCGGCACATTTGAAACACATTGATATCGTGTGATAAGATTAAAAACATTTTATCGTCTATTGCCGAAATGTTAATGATTATTAGAATTATTGCTGTTAAAACGCCGACTATAACAATATGATAATTTATTGTAAAAACTTTTGAAGTTCAAGTCAGGTATTTTGCAGTCTTTCACTTAATGCGTGATACATGGTTGAATATAAAGACATAGGTACCTAGTTGGAAAATAAACTATATAAGCAACAGAGTTTTGAGAGTTAATAGCAAAATATTTACATACTGCCCATAATAGGTGAGTCATAAGCCTTTCAAACTAGTTTTAACACGCAATTGTTGCACCATCCTGACCGGTTCCACTGTCCACAAGGGGTTAAAAATCAATAATTATGCAAAAGGGTTCTGTCCCCTTTATTAAAATGAACATCACACAATCTGTGTATTAAATATAGTGTACGTAATATTATCTTTTTTAATTTAACTGACTTGAAATAAACAAAAATCGGGATTACGATTTTTCTGTTAGTTTTAAATGTCGGTTTTTATAAAAGAGCTGAATATTGCGAACGTATATTAATATTCTAAAACCAGTCCTAATTAACTGTATGTATGTAAGACTTGCATCTTAATTGATTAGGTTACATCGAAGAGCTATTATTAATTCCAAGAGCAGAGCCGCGAGTTATGAGCTTGCACCGACAAAGGCGGCATTCAGGAACATTTTACTTGTCTAGACTGTAATTTAAATCACAGGATAATTATTAAATCCTTTTATCAAACGTACTAGTATAAAGAAATACTGTCCGACACACACACATTGCATCTTCTTCAAGTTAGGTCAACAAACGCTGACTCACTTGAAAGGTGAGCCTAAGATTAAATGTGACTGTGTGGCCTATAAATGTCATCCTTATCAGTGATTGTTGCTTTGTTGTAAGCTAAATCTACGAGTTTCTTAATTAGTTGAACAATATTTCATCATTACAATCTCGGACTTTAAGCTATGAATGCTTGACTTATCTATACTAATGTTATAAAGCTGATGAATTTGTCTAGTTGAACTAATAAAATAAAAATAAAAAAATGAATTGAAAAATTATTTTAGTGTTGGATAGCCCATTTATCGGGGAACGATATAGGCTATAAAACATATCGCTACGACCCATAGGAACGAAGAATCAATGCAAAATAATAAAAATAAATGATTAAATTTATTCCTTTTGCTTCGCTTTTGATAAAACAAATTTTCAGCTTTTTTCTATAATTGGATAATAGATTCCTACGCTCAACTCTTTCTCTCTCTCTCTAACCCTTTCAGGCTGTCTGTCTAATTAAATAAAAAGACTTTAAATAAAAAGAACTTGTATAAAATGTTTTACAAATTGTGTTAGTATCTAACCTAACGGCATTATGTTAATCATTAGGTTATTTCATTGTCTGACTACTGTATTTGTGATTCATAAAGCAACAATGTGTACTTAGTACTTGCGCATATTTAAGCACTTGAAATTTTACCTTCAATTATTCTTATCTATTTTGAGCGTAAAACTAAAAGCATTTAGCTCCAGTTCGGTTTATTCACAAAAGTATTTAGATCGCAAGGCATGGGTCGCACCTCGGCCTCCCATAAGTTTGCTCAGTCAATAACAAAGTTGACTCAACTTGTGTGAAAAATTCGTGAGATATTTCTTTTCAAATAAGTTTTAATTTTGACACATGTTAAAGTAACGGCGATTAGCAATAAAAGTACTTACTTTGCTACGATATTCATAATCAATATTGATTTGTTTATTAAGATTTCTATTACATTTCTTACGCAAATTCAAGATTTTTGACGCTGCAATTTTCAGTAGCAGTAAGATATTTTAATTATTTGATTATAAATAACGATAGTCCCATTCTCTTTCTTGTAAATTGGAGTTACACATTTTCATGTTTCTTTTCGTGTTAATTTACTATAAATGTTTTACAAACTCAGTTTACAAGCATAACCGTCGGCGATGGAAGTTTGACGTTGAAATTCACATTGTTACATTAAATTTTTATAAAAGCTAAAATTCATTAAATATAAGTTGAATGTTTTACTTGTTTATTGGAGTTTTAGAATTTCTTTAAATGACTTAAGTTTTCACGGACAAAAATTTTAAAGAAAGCCTAATTTAAGCCATAAATGTCTTGATTCCGCGTCCATTATATTCCAAATAAACACAATTTTATTAAATAAACTAATATAATATAAAACTTTACTCTACATTTAATAGATTTCATTAGTTTTCGTTTGTCAATATAAACAGAAAAAATTACAATAAATAAAATTAAAGTACAACCGAACACCACCGAAGTTGCACTCGAACTCGAACGTAATAGGACTCTTAGGCCATGAATTGTTTAGAATACCTCATTCTATTAAACTTTTGTAGTGTATAAGTGTGATCTTGAAGCTAAAGTTAATCATAGTTTTCTGCTTTATTATCATACTTATGTAACCAATTACATAAGCATTTAAGTAATCAAGAATTGAGCTAAATAACGAAGCTTTTGCTATGTATGGAAACTTTGCACGTGCGCCAGCGCTTGCTCCTCCACAAATAGTCACTAGTTCAGTACCAGCTTGTTTATCGCAACCGCGTGTAACGGAACGTTTAATTACAGCATTTCGAGCTAATTCTAACTTAGTTTGTTATTGTAATCGACGAATGTTTTCAGTTCTTTGATGGAAGGTTATAAAGTACAGCAACTTAAGTTAATTAGTAAGTAGTTTTTTTTATCTCTGGAGTCAATATGTATTCAAATATATAACTTAATAAACAAATTTTTATTAAAATAATAATTTTAATAAAGTGCGAGGGACATTTACTTGCTGTCACCGTACGCGAATCTCAACTATAGTTTACTACTATTATTTGTTTATAATATGTAAAAATACATTAAAATACTCAAATGTCTATCCTTATTTTGACATCACTGAATTCAGTACTTTTTTTATATCTTTATAACTAAGTATATTGTTTTTTTTACTTGGGAGGACTTCGTACGAACACTTGAAAAATAGATTTTTTGCCAAAAATATTGCTGTCGCGCTGAGCCTCCAAGTTTACCCCTTACCGTGTGATAGAGAGAACTACAGCTCGAACTGATTTTACCTACGTAAAATTAAGAAAATCGTCCTTTCGTAATCCCCTATTTCCTCCTCGAAATCTGGACCGATTTTAATATTTATTTCGTTAAAATGGTTTATTTTAGTAATAATTAGTTTGCAAATGTAAATAAAAAAGTAGTTTTTTTTAATTTTTAATATTTTTTTCTATTATATTTAATCAAATAATAAAAAAACAAAACGTACAGTCATGGCAGAGGTACGTATATAACGCACGGTATTTTTTCTTCTTCTGTAACTTCATTATCCTAGGAGGAAACAGCGGGACTACGTTTGTATGAAAAAAGTGTCGACTGATTTCCTCTTAACGAAAAGTAATATCTAAATAAATGTTGTAGATGTTCATTAAAAATCAGAAGGTATTCAATTAAAATGATTTAAAAATAGGTTATAACTTGCCTCTAGGGTATCGTTTTAAAAGTTGGAACAATCTCCAGAAGTAGGTCAGAGCGTTCATGTTGATTCGTTAGAAACCATGCGGGTCTTTGTAGTATGTAAAATCAAAAATATGTTTGATATTTACTTAAAAACGTACAAGCAACAGACAACTATATTTTTAAATACTTTTTCTCACTGATGAAAGTATATTATAATATTATAATGTACGACTATCACATTCTACTAATGGATAATTTTTTGTGCTATTGATTTTTCTTGCTTTCAAATTAAGACATCTGTCTATTTCTTAGTGTCACTTTCATATTTTCCTTCAGATAATTTATTAGCCTCGCGTGTGTTAATGTAAACTCAATCATGATTATGATGTTATAATTACAGTCGAAGTTATTTAATGTAGTATAGTTTGTTTGAAAAGAAAGAAGGAATCTCGTCACATCTTATTATCATTTATATTGTTGAAGTAATTATTCATAAATTCGCCTTTTATTTACATTATGCCAATGTTGTCAATCGATAAGGCTATATATAGATCAAAACAAAATAAGCGTAGCTACTCATCCATTAGTATTTATGTAGTCTGTGTGTAGGTATTGTTATCAGTGTAATTTCCGTTATATTGCAACTTTAGTACTGATGCATGTGTTTTTTACACATTACTTATTTAATAAAGAAAGATTTATTCAAAATGGAATAAAGAAGTAGTGACTAAAGTAAAAGTTATCTATTTTGTATGCTATACATTTCCGTTATATGCAATAGAGAAGTTTAAACAGAAATACTAACAAATGACTAATAGCAGAATAAAATCCATTATTAGATTATTTTTTTCTTGATTAAATTATGACGAGCAGAATTTAAACTTCAGTATAATAATGTTTAAAGAAACTCGTTCGTAAACTGTATAAAGGATATGTAAAAAAATCTCAAAAGTTTTTATAGTAATTAACAAGCTTTTACTTCATGTCCTTAATGCCCTTTTCATTTAGATGAACAAAGGGTACTGCTATTCATAAAATGAATCAAGTGCACTAACTACGAAGCTACAATCAGAGGAGGGTGAAGTTGTATTTAAATGAAACCTTTGGGAAAGTTATACTTTTACTATTCAATTTAAAGACTAATAATAACACCGTAAAAATAGCATTCAAGATAAATATATTTTTTTTTAAATAATTTAAATATACCTACAACAAATTGGATTTAGTGCAGTTATTTTATTTTTACCTTTATTTTCAGGAAACCCTTACATTTCATTCCCATACCAATGGCGTGCTGAAAATATAATTATTGCTTTGTCTTAGGCCGTCCGCCATATTGGATTTAGAATGACGTCAAACAATGTGTGTGTGTTGAAGATAACACACACACATTGTTAGTTAAATAAAAGCTTGTAAAATAATATATGTTTTTTATATTCCTGTTGCCCTCATATTTAGAATTTTTAAGTATTTGCTATGTTCTGAATACTTGTAGGAAATTTGTTATTTGTTGTAGATCATAAATCAAAGATTCCCAAGAAAGTGATATTCAATATGTTAATGGAATAAACTATGTAAATAATTTGTAACGATATCGCACGATCGAAATGCGATTCTTCGCGTGCTTCGCGCTTCACTTACGTATTCATAAACTACACAGCCTCGGCATTTGGCAGTTTTATGCACGCTTTTGTGCCCGGAATTAATATTGCTCAGAGAACTTTATTATGCTGCCTTCATGAAATTTTGTTGCAATAGAATGTTTTTGTTTTACACGTGAATTAAAGGCGATTTTTTTATCAAATTTGTAGGATAATATTATGAATAATTGAACAAAAATGTAAGATGAGCGAGGTTGTTTATCGCGGAATTTGTTTGTTAAGATGCAATATAATCGCTCTAAACATATTGCTCTCTCTCTCTCTTTCTTGTAAAAGAGAATCATATGCAAAAACCTAGTATTATTTTGCAGTAATATGCAAATGATAATATTTTCCAAACCAATCCGTGGCAACAAGATTCCACATTAATTTAAATACCGTGCGAACTTTCCGTGCGCCGCCGCCTCCGCTGCTGGTGTTCATGAACCATACATAGTTGTACCGCTCGCTTCCCATGCTCTGTTTCTCATCGTCATCACATATTATTGTACGTTAATTATCGTGACCTGACCTTTGATGGATCTTTAGAATATCTACCTATATTAAACGGGAAGAACTAACTTCGATATTGTAAAGTTCCAGACTGCAGCCTCGATGAAATCGAATCCAATTTCATGCGATAGGTTTTGCGTGATACGCGTTTAATCATACTAATAGACATATACATACATACACACTGTGTACAATTGACATATTAATATTTATAACATATATATATTATTATGTTATATGAAACTAGACGAAAAATAAATGGACAAGTTTTTTATAACAAATAAATAAATGCAAGGTACTTAATCGTTAAAAACAATTTTGAAATTTAATCTATTCTAAAAAGACGTAAACGCCAAATGACGTCATATACGATTAAATAGCGACATGTCTTTGCTTTAGCAAATAAGGCAAAGGCATCTCGTTCCGCCGTATATGTGACGTCATCATATATCTTTTAGTTTTTTTTTCGCCGAATAAATGAACAAAAACAACCAGGTATTTCTAAGTTCAGATACATAATGAAACGGTATTTTTGTTTAAGTGTTTAATATTTTTGAAATATTGTCAATTGTACAGACATTTCATAAGTTACATATTTATTATATTATAAAGGAAGCTATTCTCTATAATTTTAACATGCAGTTTTTTTTCTCTGATTCTATGTAGGTATTAAGTAAACCTTGCTAAAACCAATTTGAAAACATAAGTCTATTGTCTTTGTCTCATCCTAAAGATACTAATTATCCCATTATGTTGATGGCTGTATGAACATGCAACAGTTTGTTTTTCATATCAGTAGTAAGGATCAGCTGCTTTGTGTCACTTCGACGGTACTTACAGATAATAATCAACCTTCGGCCTCCACTGCTCGAGTGGAGCGACAGTAAAATACGTCCTATAAACATGTCTATACTAATATATAAAGATGAAGAATACTTGAATGCGCTAATCTCAGGAACTACAGGTCCGATTTGAAAAATTCTTTCATAGCTCATTTATCGAGGAAGGCTGTATGCTATATATCATCACGCTAAGACCAATAGAAGCGGATGATCACGGTCACGAAGTCTCAAGGGTTGGCTAGTATACTATACTATATCCTACTAATATTATAAACGGGAAAGTTTGTAAGAATGTATGGATGTTTGTTACTCTTTCACGCAAAAACTACTGAATGAATTTTGATAAAACTTTACAATAATTTAGCTTACACATCAGAATAAAATATAGGCTATAATTTATAATGATATAGTGTGAATTATCCAAAACATAGCGCAATAAAGCGCAGCAATAAAGTAAGAATAAAAACTAAAGTAAATAATACTGACCCGATACGTTTCGTTTTTAAATTAAAACTTCTTTAATTTTAAATTGAGACATATCTCTATCAGTCATCTGTTAAGATAGAAGATAATTTAAGCTGCATTCAAGCTAAATTTGCCCCGAGTGAATACAAAAACCAAATCAAAATGAAAATCTCCCCACGTTTACAAAAAGCCCCTAAAAGAAATTAAAACGATTGTCGTCGCTCTGACAAATTGCCGGTAGGGTTGCTAGTTGCCATATATAACTCTTTTACGTACCTTTACTGAAATTATTTAGTAAATACGAAGAGATTCTCAAGTAGAAATGAGTGATTCTTAGAAAAATCATTTATACTCAAATAAGGATGTCATTATATTTAACGTATTTGAGGATATTTGCCTTAAAGCTATTTTTGTAGTTATAATCACGACAAAAATTGAGTTTATTTTCTGCAACTAAAAACATCATTTAGGTGTTGAATATCGATCGAAAAAAATGATTTTATTTGAAATAATTCGGTAGACCAATTAATCGATAATCGTCATCCCTAGTTCAAGCCCTTTTAATGATAGTAAATCAGAACAAATTGTCGGTTCATTAATTAGTAGCCATAAGACCAAAGGCCATCGTCTAACGAGCTGTCTCATTAGAGGATAACTTATCAAACCATAATATTGATGACGAACAGAATACATACCTCGAAACATTGATCATTTGAGATTTATTGCCCAAAGAGTAACCAACTCAATTATTTTAGTCTTTATTCCTTTCAATAAAAGACTAATAGTGAATTAAGAGAAACTATTTTTTGTTGCTTGAACGATTTACTTTATTGTTCCATTGTTATTTTTTTGTCACAAAAAAAGATGATTCATCATAACTTAGCCTTGCTTGATGCTTAATGCTGATTAACTCTAAGATTCTTAAACATAATAATTTATAGACCTTAAAATATTCAGTTAAAATCAATATACTTCTGTTAACAATCACCACGCCTCATTGAATCTATCAGACACAAAGGCGTCAAAACGTTAATGCATTGTAACAACCTATTTTCTGCTTTACTGCATACAGACAGACTTGTTTTTTTATTATGATTAGATACCATTCTTTTGTTCTTATTAACTCCCATTTAAAAAGAAAGGTATTATAGTTACGTGAGTACAAACTTTTGCTTGCTTCATTTAGAGGAATATTAAATAGGTGAAGTTTTATAACGATAAACCCCCAACTATATGAATATTATGAATGCGAAATTAACTCTGTCTCTCTGATACAGAGATTGATTAGAGCTTAGAAAAGGACATTTTATCGTGAAAAAAAGACTTGAATTTGGTACAGAGATTGATTAGAGTTTAGAAAAGGACATTTTATCGTGAAAAAAAGACTTGAATTTGGTACAGAGATTGATTAGAGCTTAGAAAAGGACATTTTATCGCGAAAAAAAGACTTGAATTTGGTACAGAGATTGATTAGAGCTTAGAAAAGGACATTTTATCGCGAAAAAAAGACTTGAATTTGGTACAGAGATTGATTAGAGCTTAGAAAAGGACATTTTATCGCGAAAAAAAGACTTGAATTTGGTACAGAGATTGATTAGAGCTTAGAAAAGGACATTTTATCGTGAAAAAAAGAATATGTATATTTTGTTAATTGCACCCGGGCGAAGCTAGGTCGAGTCGAGTAGTTCATCATAATTCTTTGTGCGTTCATTGTATTTTTTGTACAGTTAATTCTATCTGATTGTCTGTCTTAATTCAAAGAATGAAGAATGAGTTGCAAATCTGTTCCGTTAGTCGCTTTACGCCCGCACTTGTGGTGTTAATTCGCGTGTATTTTCGTTCTCTTGATATTTTATTTATTCTTAATTGTTTTATAACACTATTAAGAACATTTGAATAATTATTTTCACACGTATTGTATGAATAATAACTCTTAAGTCCTACTTACTTAAAACAACTTGGTTAGCATTGCTCAAAGACATAGTAGTGTAGTTCTTAAGTGAATAACTGTACTTGTATCTTAGGATATCGATTTCTATCAACCAAAGTAACCGTTAAATCGATGACGTTACAATAATAAAGGATATGAATAATAGCTACACGATTCGTGAACCACTTGGGAGCGTCCGGTGTCACAGGTACTAGATGTCCGGTGCCCTATCAGCTCACATCTGACCTCACTGATCATTGTAGTCCTAACAAAATTACTCTGTCTTACTATCGTTATTCATTTTTGTGTCGCTGGATCTCTAAAAGAGGTGGAAGCAAAGCCCTGTGTAAGGATTGTGTCATGCAAATTGATGTATTCATCAGCCTTATCGACTTTTAAGTAACACTTGCCATCAGATAGCTATTGACTTTATACAAAGATTGAATTAGCATTTTTAAATAGTTACAAAAAGTATTTAGATCATTTAGGATACTTCTATAGGAATCCCTTGAAATATGTTCTCAATAATTCGTACACAAACTATAATTTTGTAATGAGAAAGGTTTATTTGTTAAAATTTTATAACCAATTAATTTCCTTTTATTACAGTATATTAAAACATTTCATTTAAATAATGCAACAGAATATGAGTTGTTGCAGTATTATTTTATTTTGCTTTCACTTATATTGCTCTACTTATGGATTTATGATGGTATCAATAATGATATGAATCATTGTTATCAGTGTCTATAGACGTAATATGTGCAGAACGTATTTCTCAATAATATATGCAAAGAAATAATTATTATTGTTTTACAATTTATTTTTTAATAATTTAATTCCTTTCAATGTTTAGAAACGACTTAAAGTCATGCCTAAGTAATACTTTATAGTTAATTTTACTTATAGTATGTGAATAACATGTATCAGTAAACACTTCCCAGTTCTTATACGTGAGTGTATGCGCATACCACACTAACTCATAAACCGCAAATGTTGTTAGTTGGAACCGTATAGGGCTTCATAGATCCTTGCTTCCCCTATGATATTCTATACGATATGACTCATTTATTATGCTGTCATAGTTAATGTATTTGAATTAATTTAAATATTTTATTGTACATTAATTGATCCAGTTTTTATAACTCATAGTTTAGGGTTAATCTGATGAAGTGATGACGCACACTCAGTTATCCTCGTGTGAACTATAAGGGTATATTATAAATAATAAAAAAATAATTAAACATTTTGTGTTGAATATATTGCCTTATACAGTTATTCTGTGACATGATTGTGTCATGTCAAATTCACTAACTAAACATATTGTACCATTCGTTTATTCAGCTGTTTGACTAATACTGTCTATAATAATACTTCTTTAGCCTATAAAGATAAGGTTTATTTTGTTTTCTTATGTACTAGCACGTAGAAACAAAGTACTAAAAGATATTATTACATTGAAATTTAATGGCTGTTATCTACCTATATCAAGTATTCGATACAATATTTTAAACATTTCAATTGCTTTTATATGTACAATAATTAGAAACGTCAAAATATTAATTTGCTCTAATTTTTTTTTAAATAGCAGTTTAATTATATTATTTAATAGTTGCTTGATAGAATTAAAAAAATATTAAAAATGGTTTCTTTTTCCCTTTGGATTAGTAATTTCGTATAGAATTCATTATTCAAATTACAATTTTAGAAATTCTAATAAAGATCCCTCCAAGAGGTTTACGTAAGTAAACTTAATTCCAGAGACCGTCATCCTGTCTAGACAGCTGTCTAGATCAACCCCTGTATTGCTTTTCAAACATGTTATTCAAGAAACAGAACTAAACGAATTTTACATTAGAAATGACGATTATATTTCCATTAAAAATTACAACTTTAACGAACCTGTTATACATAAGATTATTGTGAAAATGGGTAACCCTAGATAAATCGTGTTAGTCAAAATGACTAACATCCAATAATTGCAATTTACAATATAGCACGACTAGAATTTACAATATATAATTTATTTGGCTATAACTTAGTTTTGAAGAATTCAGATTGTGGCACACATATTCTGAAGAAACCATTTTTAGCAGTGGGATTGTAGTTCGCCCTTACTTATAAACAGTGATTAACTAATTAATTGATTAAAAACTTTTATTAGTAATCCCCTTAGTCCTTGTAAATACTATAAACTAGAGTTTTTTTTTATAAAACCTTACCTTACCTGTAAAAATGGTAAAGGTCGAATAGTTAACTCATATGGCGATTTTGGAAACGTTAGCTATCTAGGGTTTGGATATAGATATGTAGAAGGCACCTTGACTTAATGCAATTTGTATGCGAAAATAACATTAGCAAACCTTTCACGCAATAAAAACACATTACGTTATCTTATTTGGTATCAGATGAATATAAATCATAGACGATGTACGTGGCGACTGCGACTGGGTCAACGGTCCCCTAATCGAATCATCGGACGGTCCTTGGCCTCAGGCCTCGCTGTGGGGTAGCCATGTAAGAAATGAATTGCAGATCTTTAACAACCTTATTTCCTTTATAGCATAAAAATATTGACGTTATTATAATGTTAAGATCTTACAGAGGCTGGTTCGTGAAATAATTTGTATTGGCAATACAACCATTAAGTACTAGTTGCCAAGACAACTTCGGTCAAAAGTTATATTTTTATTTTTTTTTATTATTAAAACCTTCCGTAAGGGCCCTAAGAAATACAAAAAAAAATTAGCCGATTTCGTCGAACCATTCTCGAGTTATGCGCTTAGCAACATTCATTTTTATTTATATAGAAGAAGAAGACTAGAAGATGTGTTCGTCGTAACTCCTTCTTACTACTGGCGACCCGCTCCGGGTTTCGCTTCATAATCACGACCCGTCAATGGCTCACTGCTGAACCGGGTCTCCTCAAAATGAGTAGGGTATTAGGCCATACTCTACCACGCTGGCCTATTGCGGGTTGGCAGACTTAAGAACTTTTAGGGAACTCTCAGGAGTTCAGTCTCAACCACTGGGCCATCACTGCTTTTTATTTTTTTTGAAAACTTAATGAAGCGCGTAGATACTTAGCTAAACTAAATAACGAAAGACTTAAGTGGTATCTCTTAAACTTTCCCCTGACTTGTCAGACCTATAGAATTTACAAATTTAATCTTGCCCTGTGAAGAAAATTTACTTTGGAGTAAAAAAGAATTTCGTAAAAATAGATTAATTAATTTCAGAATTCAACTCAGGCAAACATTGTGACTATTTTATTAAAAAATGTGAATTTTATTTATATGCACAGTTATAATTCTAAATAATGAACTTGATGGTGCTTATATTTAACTAGCTTTTACCCGTAACTTCGTTTTTGATATTGAGGTAGTTATATTAACTTACAGTAGATCGTCTGTAGACATATTTAATAACTTGCCGACCCACGCGACTTCGTTCGCGTGCTGCTCCGCTCGTATGGGTCGTAGCGAGATGCTATATAGCCTAAGTTACTCGTAGTTACATCAGCTATCTACCAGTGAAAGTCCGGTCAAAATCGGTCCATCCATTTCAGAGATTAGCTGGAACAAACAGAAAAACAGACAAAAATGTTGTTTTGGTATAAGTAAAAAATTTTCTTTTGGTATATGTACCGTGTGCGTGTATACCATCCATATGCATTTAATAAAAAGCGATTATTTTAATATTAGACACACACACACACAAATAGACACTCCAATTCTATTTATTTGTATGGATTATGAGGTAATCATATTAACTTTGCACCCCCGTTTTACCCACTTAAGGGATGGTTTTTGAAAAAATATTTTACACGTGTTTCATGACTTTCAATGAAGAAACTTCATACTGAATTACATTTGAATAACATCAAAAACGGCGGTTTCATACTAATTTTGCACCCCCGTTTTACTCCCTTAAGGGGTGAATTTTCAAAAATCCTTCCTTAGTGCTCCCCCTACGTAATAAAAGGAACCCCTGTGCAAAATTTCAAGTTTCATACCCTTATAGATTAGGCCCTGCGTTGATATGTCAGTCAGCTTGTCTTTTTATATATATAGATTTTATAAAAAAAATTTAAAAAAAATACTCTTGAATCCGCTAGAAGGGCCTGGCAAACCTAGTCGCGCACCTTATACTTACCTCGTAGTTACAGTGTATGTTCGACTAGAAAGGAATCCGACAATTCGCAAAAACTAGCCTATATGTATGTTATTTTGTGTCTTTAGTTATATTCAAACTTATCTTACTTCGTCTTACATACTATACTTACACAATTAAATAACATCTTATCGCTGTAGTTATCGAAATGCAAGTACTGAAATTTCGCGTTTGTGTATACGCAGTAAAAATCTTAGAATATTGATTTTAAATATTGTGCTTAGCAATTTATTAAGAAAATAGTATTAAGTTGACATGTTTGTGTGTAAACATTCGCTGTATGCGAATAACAATATGTAAATTATGTGTAAAGCAAGATGCGAAGCCATTTTAAGCTCTTTTGTAAAATAAAGCTACTGTTTAGTTATAGCGTGGAATAATAAAACTTCTGAAGTAAAATGTAACACATTATCGAGTTCATTGAAACACATTACTTAAAGTAATCTATTTAAATGTTGGACACGAGGAGGATATAAAAAATTCGTGACTAATTTCAATAACAATATTTTTGTAGTGATAACAAAAGGAATTAAATATACTATCTGTTAAGAATTCGATAATAAATGAAGAGTTTAAATACTATTGATAGAGATGAGAGGTTAATAAGCTTAAACTGCAGATAGTTTATTAATAAATCTTTAAAGTGATTCCAGGTCATATTATAAACTTCAAGGAAACAGCCATAATATATATTCCACTATGTTATGTAAACACGTTTTGTCCTCGAATGAATCACATATTATGAGTCATATGGCGACTCACTATTGAGTCTTACCGATAAATTTTCGTGTTAGAACCCTAAACAAGTTCGCAGGGCCAACCAGTGCGAACTAGAAGTACTTTGGGATCGCCCTAAGTTGATTATATTGTTGTTTAATATTTAAATTAAAAATGACGTGTGTAATAGCTATTGCGTTGTATTTAATCACGGAATAAGGAATAACCGCATAGGTGACAAGTTCTTAAGTATGATGTATAAAGTAAATCACGTCTATAAAAGGATTTATACGAGTTTTGATTGGAATTATCCATTTTAGTTTTATTCATACCAGTTTATACTAATATTAGCTTTTACCCGCAACTTCGTTTGCGATATTGACGTAGTTATATTAGCCTACAGTAGATCGTCTGTGGACAAACATAATATTTAATAATTTTATGAGTTACTCATACTAACTTTACAACCTTTTACAGGGGGTAAAAGGGTGTAAAGTTAGGGATGATTTTCGAAAAAATATTTTACATGTGTTTTATAACTTTCAATGAAAAACCTTCATACTTAAATTCATTTGAATAACTTCAAAAACGGCAAAGTTTCACACTAACTTTGAACCCCCATTTTACCCCCTTATTAAATGGAACCCCTGTGCAAAATTTCAAGTTTCTTACCCTTAGAGTTTAGACCCTGCGTTGATATGTCAGTCAGCTTCTCCTTTTATATATATAGTTTACCTATTTTATAGACCTTTAATATCGATATTATATTTTTTGATTGACTTCCTTTTTATAACAGAACTAGCCGACCCACATGACTTTGTTTGCGTGATGCTTTACTCCTATCGGAGCATGATATTATATTGTGTTATAGCCTTCCTCGAATAATGGAATATCTAACATTAAAACAATATTTTATTTTGAACCAGTAGTTCCTGATACTAAGGCGTTTCACCAAACTTATTATTAGTATTACATACTTTATATATATTACTTTAATTTATTCACCAGCAACTTTCAGTACAATGCGTGTATACAGATTAAATTGCTACTACGGAAGCTTAGATCCTCAACGCAATACACATAAAAGGAATCGATTTGCCCGGAACTCGGAACTGCGGCAACGTCTATATTACTTAATATAAGGATATTCGTCCTGCGCCTTGGCAATTTTCCTTATTTTATAGGTTCAGTCACCCCTGTAGTTGAATTAAATAGGTTTTATGATACGAAAGATATCAAAAATTTCCTTAGGGAGAGATGTAGCAGCTACAAATTGAATAGTAACTTCGTAAGATATTTTACATGATCAGTAGCTATTAAAACGAATTATGTAATAAGTACCTCATTTGTATAACAGTAATATTTACATGTTATCATTACTCTGAAGTAGTTTAGGCTGTTTACCAGATCCTCAGACAGCTGCACCACAAATTACAATTTATATCTTGTTATAATATGATGAAGTTATTTACTTTTGTATTTCTAAAGTTCACAATATGAGTGAAGATGTAAACAAACTGAACTTGATCACAAATGACGATATTTCAACACAATTTATACTACCATAGCTACTTAACTAACTTTCCCATCAGTTTAACATTACAGCAATGGGAATATGTAAGCATAGGAAAGAACGAGGTAAACCAGAGGTTCTCAAACTTATTTGACTTGTACACAATTTCAAAAACCAAGAAATAAAACTAAGCCGTAGAAGCCTTTTATATCGTAACTAGCAGCTCCCCGCGGTTGCATCCGCTATATTTTGGATAATTCACACTATATCATTATAAATTATAGTCTATGTGTTATTCTGATGTGCAAGCAATGTTATTGTAAAGTTTCATCAAAATCCATTCAGTAGTTTTTGCGTGAGAGTAACAAACATATCCACACATCCATACATTCTTACAAACTTTCGCGTTTACAATAGTAGGATTTTAGTAACACCGTTTATAAATTAGTATTCGCGGGTAGTTCCTTTTATATTATGTCAAGTATACCGACGTGTAGACAATATATAACCTTTAGTGCGATAGATTAGACTCAGTTTCTCTGGTGTTTACACGCAGTATTCATGGAATTTGTAGTGTAGTGTCGTGGTTAAGGTCACCCTTCTTGAGTTTTATTGTAGTGAGCGAGGTCGAGTAGTGGAGTCTCAAGCCCCAGGCACTGCTTGGCTCCGTCTAAATTGCATGTGTATACGTATTGCTGTACAGTAATGAATAGAAAATATAATTCTGAACTTACTTTCATCTATAATATGATATTGACCTTATAATGCTAAACTAGAGCTACATAATAAACATCCGGCCATTTTAATAGGTCAGCGCTCTTTTCAATTAAAGCTGATATTGCTCCAAGGTTATCATGTCTCCAATTACTTTAATGTGCCGATGGAATTAAACTTGCATGCGAGTTGAATGCAATGCCAATAGTAATGCTATATCTATATCAATAAATATTCAACACATATATCTTCTTATGTATAAAATTCTCGTGTCACAATGTTAGTTACCATACTCCTCCGAAACCGCTCGACCGATTTTTATGAAATTTTTGTTTGCATATCAGGTAGGCCTGAGAATCGGTTAACATCTATTTTTTATACCCCTAAGTGATAAGGGTGGCCCTTCCTAATTTTTTAAAATTTATATGGCAAAACAACGATTGCCAGGTTAGCTAGTATATTATAATAAATTGCCAGGTTAGCTAGTATATTATAATAAAATTTATTATAATATACTAGCTAACCTGGCAATCGTTGTATATAGATGTTCAAGATAAGTAATTTTAAAGGATCTTTATTATACTGGTAGTTCATTGTATTTTTGTACTTACATCACGAAAAAAACTACTGCACGAATTTGGATACGGTTTTGTTTCATTTAAATTGTATGTCAGACTAGTCGACCCGCGCGACTTTGTCCGCGTGATGCTCTACTACTATTGGTCTTAGCGGGATGATATGTAGCCTATAGTCTTCCTCGATAAATGGCCTATCTAACACTGTAAAAATTTTTCAAATCGGACCAGTAGTTCCTGAGATTAACGCGTTCACGCAAACAAACTGTTCAGCTTTATATATTAGTATAAATAAAAAAAGTCGTCATATAAAATTGTTTTAGTCCAGCGGAAGGGTTTTGTCTAGGATGACTTGAATAGTGTCTAATAAAAATACACTGTTTTCGTTTTCTAAAAGATTTTATCGTAATTTTTGTAATTACTCATTTGGGAAACACTGTTTTTATCAAAATATTGTTTTTATTACAATTTTAATAGCTTTATTTTAATGCATTTGCCAAAACAAAGTGCTATATCGCAATTGTGATTGCATTTTTTTAAAAATAATGGTTTCAGTATTATAACACAAGTGCTGACTTCGTTGGCCTAAAACATTCTATTTAACTTAAACGACTACTTTAAGTTAGATAAAATAATACAAGTGTGAAAAATACAAACAATTTAATATTATTATTTTGAGTCCCTCACATTAATTTATAATATATCTTGTACGTACAGATATACCATTCGGTTTTATATGTACTGACTAGTCGACCCGCGTGACTTTGTTTTAGCTTGATGATATATGGCCTATAGCCTTCCTCAATAAATGGGCTATCTAGCATTGAAAGATTTTTTCAAATCGGACCAGTAATTCCTGAGATTAGCACATTCAAGCAAATAAACAAACTCTTCAGCTATATTAGTATAGTATAATACATTAGTATATATTTTAGAGATTCGTTAATTTCAACTATGTTGCATTAATTATGCAACGTTTTCATGGTAATATACCTAACAAGTGTTTCACTTATGTATGTTTAACTAGTTACAAATGGAAGACCTTGTTACAACATTTTGGTACAGACGGAGCGTAGCTACGTTAAAAAATGTTAATTTACGTTTTACTTTCGTTGAAATAACTGTACTCATCTTTATCAAAATGAAACTTTTTTAAACATGTCAAATTAACCGGTTTTATATATTTTAAGATGGATCTAAATTTGTATTTAAAGCCTGATATATTTCATATGACAACATACAGTAGTCAAATGTTTTTTGTATCTTAAACCTACACAGTTTAGTAATCAAAACGCGTATGACATCATTTAATATTCGAAAATACTTATATCATCGTAGAATAATAAGATACATTGAATTGTGTGTAAAGTAAACATAATTGTTTGATCGTACTTACAATCGATAGTTTTTGTTACGAATGTTTTGGACAATAAATTTAAGAAATTTTATATTGCAAATTCCAAAGCATAAATTACCGTAAATAAAGAAATCGTTCACATAAAAATTTATAATAAATTTACGAGAATCTTTAAAGACATAGTAAATACACTAACCCATAAAAATATGTTTATATAAAATACATATAAAGAAACCTAACTTATCGAATGTCTTATGAGGGGTCTTTACGACATATACGACTTTGCTTGCGGTTGTCTACAGTTATATTCCTGCAGATTTATCTTAAAATATAGTTTTTTTAATCGTATGTCTAGAAGCTATGGCGAGACGACCAGATTAAATAATTTCCAAATATTGTTAGTTGCAGCACTCTAAATATTTATTTATCACATTTCTGTTATAAACGAATAGCTTTATAAACACAATAGCCATTCCCCATATATGGCAAGGATATCAAGATGACCTTAACAAAAGTAAGTACCTATGGCGCCAAAATAAAACTGCATTTCAGTGCTCATTACCATAAATATTACAATCTCGAATTATCGCTACAGAAATGGTACAGCAAGGTTCACAATATTAAATCCTTTCAATTTAATTTAAATTTGTTTATAATCAATTGACACTATCATGGTCAACTCTGAACAAGAAAACAGCTTTGATGATTTTTTATTTTTATTAACCCGATATCTTTGTGGCGATCAAACAGAACGCGATCGTTGTGGCCGGGTAAAAATCACCCATTAATATTTTTATACCTTGAATAAATTTTATAACAATCTTAGTATCCTTTATTAGATAGTTAGTAATTGTAGTTATAATTATTAAATAATCAAATATGTTTCTCCTAAAATCTCCTAAAAATTTTTTTTTTTAAATCATAACTTAAATTAACACTGCGCAAAACAATATCTATTTAGCAATTTTACATAATATTAATAATCTAAACTATTATATAAAGAGGAAAGATTTGATTGTTTGTATGTTTGTGTGTTGCCAATAGGCTCGAAAACTACTCAACCGATTTTGAAAATTCGTTTACCAAATATTCACCGGGTAACAGGCTATGTAGTGTTGCCATAAATGTAATAGTTTAAAAGAAATGGCCGTTTTTTAAGTGCCATAACGTGGCCATTATGTTAAGTGAATATTTTCTCTGGAACCACAGATCCGATTTTAAAAATTCTTTTACCAATAGATAACTACACTATTCCTGAGTGACATAGATGATGCAGTGTTGCCATATATAATTTTTTTATTAACAGAATAAGGCAATTTTGTTACTACTGATCCGATTTTAAAATTTCTTTCACTTATAGAAACCTATAGTATTCCAGTCTCAATTCCTCTTTTCTACTGTCTTCTTCAATTTTTATCTTTATTCATGATCATTCTGTCTCTTTCACTTCCTTATTTTCACTCTCTTTCTCCTTTATCTATCCCTCTTTCATTTTTATCTTTGCTCTGTCCTTCTCGTTATGTATAAAGTATACGCTTACTTATTGTTATTTCACTCAAGTATTCGCTATTAAAAATTAAAGTAACTTTGATGTGGCTGAGTTGAATTGTTGCATAAATAATCTTGTAACATTTTTGTTGCAATTTTAACTTGTAATTTACAAATAAACGGACGGGTATTAGATACCCGGGCACAATAGCACCGGGTTAAGATTGAAATAAAATTACTCAATAGAGAAAAAACATTACAGTAGTTGTAATAAATAATGCATGAACAATAAAAACAGATTTATGTTTCTGCTGCTGTTTACTTAATTAACAGAATGAAATAATCATTGCCCTACTTCACACTAATGCGGTCTCAGCATAATGAAAAAATCTTACGTAATGGAAATATTTAACCTATTTGAATACTTATTTATTAAAGTATATTTGATACCAATAAATAAATGGTAATTTTTTTGACACTGTATTAAATCAATACTATCTACTAAACTCCAATTTTGTATCTATGACAGTAATTTTAATGTTTATTAGAAGACTAGTCGATCCGCGCGACTTCGTCCGCGTGTAGCTCCGCTCCTATTGGTCGTATCGTGATAATATATAGCCTAAAGCCTTTCTCGATACATGGGCTATCTAACACTGAAAGAATTTTTCCAATCGGACCAGTAGTTCCTGAGATTAGCGCGTTCAAGCAAACAAACAGCTTTATATATTAGTATAAGATTAAAACCTAAAAAATAAAATAAAAATACATGTTCGTTAAGAGCCATTGTATCTTATAAAACTTTCGATCACTACAATACGATATTACTCTCAAAACTGTCCTCAGTCAGTTATAATTTCGCTCGTTCGTGCTTTGTACAAATTAGACTATTTTTCTTTAAATATTTTTACATCTAGACGAAATAATATCTATTGTAATGCTAAGAAAATAATTATCAATATATATGTCGAATATTTGAAACTCCATAATCCCTTAGTCTCTTAGAAGCATATTTTTCAGGTTTATATAAATAATTATAGTTAGAATTAGATATACAATTATAATTAGCTGTCGAAGTGTAAAACAGATCAATTTGTGATATTCATTTAATCCTATGTCAAGTGTTATGCAATGCATCAATTATTCTAGAAAATATGTTAAAACCATGTTATTATTGGTAATTGATTGATAAGTTATATAAGGTCAAGTGTTAATAACCAATTTATCTTGTTGCAGCTGGACACAAGCGGGAATGGATATATTGACTTGAAAGAGTTGAAAGAAGCACTAGACAGCGTCGGATATAAAATTCCACAATGGAAGGTAATATACATTATTTATAGAAGAATGTATAGTATAGATTAAATATATTGCAGCTTATTTCAAACTATTTATAATAATCTTTTAATTCTAATAGTTCATATCTTGATAGTATTATATTGATGCAATAGAGAAAGTGCCTGCATTAAATGGGCTCTAATAATTAATTTAAGGCCAAAGCGTCTTTGTTCGTCACTCGGATACTACAGAGAATTGTTATTGGATCGTATTATCGTCCATATCCTTACGCTATAAATGTTTCCAGTTAAATAAAATAATATTTAATAGAGCGATTATTTTCAAAGACAGGACAAGGTGTTGTCACCGTACGCAAAGTTCAACTAAATTTTCAACGAATTCACGCTAATGAATCGGCGTTACTATTTTATTATTTAAAAATGTATGTGTAATATTTAAACAATCATTGATTGCTATCAGCAATTTGATAGTTTTATATTTATTGATGTTTTTCTAAGGTACGATGCATGATAGAAGAATACTACGACAATGGTGGCAAAAGTGGTCGCGGCGTCAACGGCAGTATGAACGGCGATGCGAGGAAGAATGGCATCTCACTGACTGAATTTGAGGAGTTATGTGGAAATCTTAAAGCACAACAGGTAATATACTTAATCTATATTTACTTAATAATGAAATAAATCCACCAGTTATATGTACTAGAATTTCATTTTAGATAAAAGTTGTAAACTGTTTTAAGTTGTATTCTTTAATAGCAGAGATATTATTTTTTTGTGGTTCCTGAACAAGGATCAGTCGAGCTTTCGAGAATTTGATATTTTTTGACTCCTTTAATCATTAAATTTTATTAATTCTTTATAAATATAATATTTAATTTGATATGGCTGAATTAATTAATACAGTTAGTGCATAATTTGAAAAAAAATCTTATCTGGAAAGAATTCTAATTTCTCAAGATTTCCTTAGAGAAACAATGAGGAACCCTAGTTAATAGTTAAGTATCGTCAAGGTTGTCAACTATTAAGTATATATTTTTTACGGAATATATAATACATCATCGTTGTGTAACTTCGCCAAAATTGGCAAAAGTTGGATGGTCGCCAGTCTACCTACCGTAGGCAAGTAAATCGATTATCATTAAATGTCAGACCATATTTAGGTTATGGTAATAAACCGATCATAGCAGATATCGATCCTATTGTGTAACCAATATACATTTATGAAACTGCTTTTAGTTGCAATTTACAGTATTGTATAATATATATACGTCAATTGGTTTTCTAATATTAGTCATGTGTCTTTAAAAATCCCTCATTTCACAGAAATATTATGAGTAATATAAACAATACTATAAAATAAAAAATTATATTGTGGTCAGATTATGACTATTTCTATTAAATAAAAATCGTCGATAGATCTGCGCATTATTATATTTTCCAGCAAGCAAGTTTACGAATAAGAATTATAGCGTTTTCTAGATTGATATGAAAATATAGCCATTATTAATATTATAAATGTAAAAGTTTGTATATTTGGGTTTGTTAACCAATCACACAAAAACAGCTAAACGGATTTTGATGAAATTTGCCACACAGAAACTTTATAATCTGGATAAACACTAGGCTAATTTTTATCCCGGAAAAATTGATAGTTCCTACGGGATAATAATAAAATATTTATTGATATGTTATATAGCAATATATTGAAAATTAAAACTAAATTGTACTTGTACGAAGCCGTGTATAAGTATTATAAGAATAATGTATAAGTATTAATTAATAGTCATTATCACCCGTTAAGGGGAATTTTCAATATTTTTTGCCATTAAATCATTTTAATTTATAAAATATAAATATGGCATCATTACACAATGTTTTGACTTGAAGTCACGAAAATTTGAAAAAAAAAAGTTATTCTTTCAAAAGTTAAAGCTGTTTGTGTTGACCCAGTTCCAACAGAAGGTCCTTGCGGTGACCATCATAAGTCCTTGGAGATTCATCTAAAATCAATCGGACAAAAAAATAGTTTTGTAAATAGATAATCTTGTGCCTGATCGAAGGATTTTTTTCTTCTCTATGGAGCCGGGTCTCCTCCTCAGAATGAGGAGCGATTAGGCCAAAGTCCACTACGCCGGCCCAGTGCGGGTTGGCAGACTTCACACACATTTGAGAATATGGAGAACTCTCAGGAGTGCAGGTTTCCTTGGTATTTAATTGCTAAAAACACATATAACTCAGAAAAGTTAGATGTGTGTGCCTGTGTGGGGAAATCGAATTAAATAATTTAGAGTAAATAATAAATAATAATTATAGGCAAAAAAATATTGGAAATGATCAGTATAATTATTTATATTATGACATGTTTCAAAATATCAAAGAGTTTCGCACTAACTATAGATCCATAAGCAATCTGCAATACGTTCTAGGAACGGTACTAGTTTACTACTAAAGCCTTTATAAAGTTGTTTTGCTATTTGCTAAGTACTGTAATCGTCTTTACTACGAAAGAAGCCAAGCTAAGCGTTGAATGACAAACTGAAGGGTTAAGTAGATGTCGTGATAAATGTTCTAGACATTTATGTTGAGATATGAGTAACTATTTATTTATTTAACACTTCAAATCATACTATACAGACTTCTAGGCAATAGGATTATGAACTCTACATAGTTTTCTCTGTTTTCCTAACTCCTAATTAGGTATAATTCTATTCTTTTTTGGTATTATGTACATGGTTTCAGAAACCTTATAGACTCAAAAAATGCTCAGAACTTTAAAGGTGTCAAGCAAGAAGTTGGGAGGGAACCATGTTAAGTTTATGGTATTGAAGGACGTAAATTATAATGATATCTCGTATTCAGGTTTTGTACTATAATTCCAGAACCCCACAATTTTTATTTTTTACCTAATATTCCCGAAAGCCACTATCTATTGGATATTCATAAGAGGCAATTGTTACTGTCTGTCTAGTCAAGACTCTCGAAATATATGGTGTTAAGTATTTAAACGTATTTACTCGAATGGGAATCGAATCCGTAGTCTACAGTTAGTAGCAGAACAGCGACAGACGGTCGACAAACTATTGATCGGTTCCAGCACACGTCTATCTTTTACTAGTAAATGTGTTTGTAAACAGTTTTCCAGACTCATTGTCTTACGTAATATGAAATGCAAAAGTAATTACATGATGTCATACGAATCTAAATAATCAACAATAGTTATTAATAATACTAATAACTTTTTGACATTTGGTTTCCATCACTGAATTCTGAAATTAGAAAATTGATGTAGAGAATTAGAAAACCGTTTAAAACTAGAATTTATTAGTTTTTTTTTTTTTTTAAATATTGTTGATAAAAAAAGAGTTATAGTCTATTTATACCATAGACTCAGATATTCAGCGTTACAGCTAGAATACTCGCGATGTAATAATAATTGTTATTTGTTGCCCAACATTCAAGAAAGTAAAAATGTCTCATTTCGATCTTACCAACATCATAAATTTCAGGGTGCTACGCAACTTATTAGTGTTGCCAACATCATAATTATAAATACGGGGATAAAAAACGAAAAATAAATATCATTATTATTATACTTAGATGAAAAATCGGTTTTTGAAAAATATATAAAACTAGCTGCGCCCCGCGGTTTCACCCGCTGTACTTTGGATAATTCACACTATGTGTTATTCTGATGTATAAGCTATATTATTGTAAAGTTTCATCAAAATCCATTCAGTAGTTTTTGCGTGAAGGAGTAACAAACGTACATTCTTACAAACTTTCGCGTTTATAATATTAGTAGGATTATTTTTTTGTAATAAAATTCAATACTCTTTTATATTCAAGTTCATTCAAATCCTTTCAATATTAATATCGCGTTCAATTTAACTAATTTTGAATTCTGTTTAACATTCGAATTTATTCGAAATTTAAATTTTTGTTTTGTTTTATGTTTTTGCTTAAAGCCGATAGATTAATTTTGTCAATAGTATTATTTCTAAGCGTGAAATCACTGTTTCACTTTTAACAACATAAAAAGCAAAACTGTTAATTTTTTCAGGTGTCAAGCACATTCAAACAAGCCGTCAGTAAAAAGGAGAACCTTGAGCATTTGGGCGGCATGAGCGAGGCGTCGAGCGATGGTAACTTTCACTTTTAAAATAAAAATATACAAGTTTATGCAAAACAAAGTATACAATCCTTTTGTTGGTTAAGTTTTTGTAACAATTTGCATTTATACGTTTTAATTATTTGCGAAAGAAAGTTACAAAAACAAAACCAGCCATTCATTCGTTATTTAACGTTACTTAATACTACTTTGAAATATTGTTGTAAAATTTACTAAAGGTAACAATTTAATATGACATGATTGCATTTGTAAAAAAAAAGTTTAATAGTCATATACTAACAAGTCTTAAGAGGAAATCAGTTGACACTTTTTTCATACAAACGTAGTCCCCTGTTTCCTCCTAGGATAATGAAGTTACAGAAGATAAAAAAATATCCAGCAATATATACGTACCTCTGCCATGACTGTACGTTTTTTTTTTTATTATTTGATAAAAAAACGACTTTTTTATTTACATTTGCAAACATCCAGCAAACTAATTATTACTAACATAAACCAAAAAAGCAAAACCTACGGGCATAGCTTGGACCTTGTACTGCATTTTAACGAAATAAATATTAAAATTGGTCCAAATTTCGAGGAGGAAACAGGGGATTACGAAAGGACGATTTTCTTAATTTTACGTAGGTTAAATCAGTTCGAGCTGTAGTTCTCTCTATCACCCGGTAAGGGGTAAGCTTGGGGGCTCAGCGCGACAGCAATAATTTTGGTAAAAATCCATTTTTCAAAAGTGTCGTTCGTACGAAGTCCTCTTAATGAGAAGATAATTTTTAACAAAAAAAAAGTTTAGTTTTTATTAAAATTTGAGGTTGAGGTATCAAACATACGAACAATGGAATTCAGACTAAATCTTTGCATTGAGGAACTTAATTGCATATCTGTATAAAATACAAAACCCTTACCCTTTACAACAAGTATTAGTCGGGTCGCTAATATTTTACAAATGTTGCATTATTAATAACATACAGCAATGAGACATCAATGTTAACGTCCTTTTAATAAGCGAATTTACAGCTGCAGCTATAATTGATTCCGAATGAAAGACATTAACTTGTGAATAGACTCGTTGTGCCTCCTCCTCCTCCTCCTCCTCCTAATTATATTGCTCCGTTGACGTTTTCATTTGAACATACGAGTGATGCTCGTTATGTTAATGCATGCTTTGATTACTAGTAACTTTTAGCCGACAGCTAACTTTAGGTCTGAGGTAAAATAGTGCCTTTATTGGCAGTTCCATCAGTGATGGAGCAGACGCTCGGGAACTGAAACCAATCGCGTGTGAATGCGCTGCTCTCGTACCGCACTCCCCGCTAAAAAGACCCTAATAGTGAATTCTGCGCGTTCAAGGTCAAACCTATACTTACGTACCGGTAGCTATACTAGTGACTCAAAATTCCATTCCAAATTCAATTCTTTAGATTACAGATTAAAAATAGATTCTAAATTTGATTTTTCAATAAACAAATTTGAATTTAGAATGCATTTTCAATTCATATTTTTTTTTAAAATAACCTTTTTAAATTCTTTTATAAATTGTATGCTTTTGCAAGACTTGTAAAAAAGTCCTATTCATTAAGCAAATATCGAATTTAATGTGGTAGAAGAACCTTTTTTAGCGCAGGACCACTATCATATCCAAATCTATTAGATAATGCGCTTCCTTCTCACTAATAATATCCTTGGTTTCGTATAAAAGATTGAAATATATCTATACTATTATATAAAGAGGAAAGATTTGATTGTTTGTATGTTTGTTTGTTTGTTGCGAATAGGCTCGAAAAGTACTGAACCGATTTTAAAAATTCTTTCACCGATAGGAAGCTACATCCTTTCCGGGTAACATAGGCTATGTGGTGTTGCCATAAATACTCTAATTAAAAAGATATGGCCATTTAAGTGCCATAAGGTAGCCATTTTGTAAATTGAAGGGTTTCTCAGGAACTACTAATCCGATTTTAATTTTTTTTTCACTGATAGAAAAATGCACTTTTCGTGAGTGACAAAGGTGATTCAGTGTTGCCATATACATTTTTTAATTCACGAATTTGGCTATTTTGTCGTAACTAACCCGATTTTAAAAAATTCATTCGCTAATAGAAAACTATACTTTTCGTGAGTGACAAAGGTGATTCAGTGTTGCCATATACATTTTTTAATTCACGAATTTGGCCATTTTGTCGTAACTAACCCGATTTTAAAAATTCATTCGCTAATAGAAAACTATACTTTTCGTGAGTGACAAAGGTGATTTAGTGTTGCCATATACATTTTTTAATTCACGAATTTGGTCATTTTGACGTAACTAACCCGATTTTAAAAATTCTTTCGCTAATAGAAAACTATGCTTTTCGTGAGTGCCAAAGGTGATTCAGTGTTGCCATATTCACTTTTTAATTCACGAATTTGGCCATTTTGACGTAACTAACCCGATTTTAACAATTCTTTCGCTAATAGAAAACTATGCTTTTCGTGAGTGACAAAGGTGATTCAGTGTTGCCATATACATTTTTTAATTCACGAATTTGGCCATTTTAACGTAACTAACCCGATTTTAAAAATCCATTCGCTAATAGAAAACTATACTTTTTGTGAGTGACAAAGGTGATTCAGTGTTGCCATATACATTTTTTAGTTAAACGAATTTGGCCATTTTGTCGTAAATAACCAGAATTTAAAAATTCTTTCACTGAGGAAGTCTACAGTATTTCTGTCTCTCTTACTCTTATATACTATCATTCTCTCTCATCCTGTCTCTTTTTTCTCTCTTTAATATTTATCTTTATCTCTGTTCAGAATAGTCAGTCTCTGTTCGGTTTTATTTTCGAGTCTCTCTCTCTCTCCTTTTTTTTTATTTTCGTACATACATATATTCTTAATTTAACATATACTTTAACGTAGACGAAGTCACGGTAGTCGACTAGTATTTTATATAAATATAATATTATCTATGACACGATAAAATTATGTTGATGATGATGAAATGTATTTTTATTATAATGATTGTAATTGTAATAACTATGACGTACGAAATTACAAACAGTTTGTTTTAAATTGAAGAAGTTGCATTTTATATTAAAGTAATTACGTTTTTACTGTTGTATGTATTTTATGCAAAGTTTGAAAGTAATGACAGCTAATATATTCAAAAGTTGCTTATTCGACGTTTTTATGAACAAAAAGGAAAGTACGATTACCATAAAGGCTTTAGGGCTTTATAAGTTTAATATTTATAAATTGCTTCATTTATTTTTTTAATTTTGTATAAGATATTATTCTGTATAGGAAATACACTTCCAAAATAATACTTTCCTAGAAAATCTATTTCTAAAGCCTCAGTGGTTCTGTATAAGTGGTTGGTTCAAATCCCATTCATTGGACTACTGACGTGGTCCCCCCTTCTAACACCCCCCCTCCTCCTTAAGGAATACTAGTAGTATGTGATCCATACTGTATCGATTATCGCTGTTAGACAAGTTTTTGTATAATAAGCTTATAATAAATAATTGTATTAAATGATATTTTATACTTTGCTTATCGCCTTCCGGAGTTCCGCGAAGTTTTAGAAATAACTAATAGTATGTTGTGACTCAGTGTTGCTATAAAAATATACTTAATATTATTATGTAATATATATTTTTGTTTTTTAAGGTACTACACATTCGGTACGTCTCGAGGAACAAATGGCGTTCTCTGGATGGATCAACAGTAACTTGGAACACGATCCCGATTTAAAACATCTGTTACCCATAGACCCTGAGGGCAAACAATTGTACGAGAAACTCAAGGATGGACTTATTTTGTGGTAAGATGATTGCCTTTAATTTATTGTACAGCATTTATCTACCATATGGGTTATTTTGGCAGACCGAAGAATCCCTTGAAAGCGGCCAAAAAAGGAAATGGTTAATACAAAGTATCATAATTGTGTAGGCCCAAGGCCATTTAAGTAAAATAAAAAAGATTTTGGAGCGAAAAATTTTATTCTTTCTTCCAGCAAAGTGATCAACCACTCTTGTCCAGACACAATCGACGAGAGGGCGATAAATAAAAAGAATCTAACCTTATACACAAAACACGAAAATTTGACCCTCGCCCTGGTCTCCTCTCAGGCTATCGGGTGTAATATCGTCAATATCGATGCGCATGATTTGGCTAAAGGTAAGAATTTATGTAATATATAATAGTATGTTTAAAAAAAACAGTGGAATTAGGGATTTTTGGAATAGGGGAGCTTTGTCATCTAGAGTTGGAAATCCCAACAATTTTTTACATGGACATGTTAAAAAAAAAATTGAACATTTAAAGAAAAATGTATAAAGAACATTTTTATTTAATTGTAAAAAGGATAACTAGAACAAATAATAGTCTAAGTAGATTTTCATCTATTTTCTTTTCAGGTAAACCTCACTTGGTCCTTGGTCTATTGTGGCAGATCATCCGTATTGGTCTCTTTAACCAGATCACTCTGGAACACTGTCCTGGTCTCACAGAATTGCTTAACGATCAGGTAATTCAATTTTTGACAACGACAGTTTGTTAAATTAGTTGCAAATTTTCTGAATTAGACAAATACAATCAATTCAAGACTAATTTGAAATCGTGATTAGATTTTTTTTTCTAAACGTAAAAGATTACTTGCTATTTTATTTACTACCTACCTAAATCTAAACAAAATCCTCGAATTTCAGCTGATAATCAATTCAAAATAATAATTATTCATATTGAACTTTACAGGAAAGAATTGAAGACCTCCTGGCCTTATCACCAGAAGCTATCCTCCTCCGCTGGGTGAACCATCAACTCCAGAGCGCTGGCATCACTCGTAGATGCACCAACTTCCAACAAGATGTGGCTGACTCTGAGATCTACTCGTATCTGCTTAAACAGATCGCGCCTGATGATGCTGGAGTTACTCTTGATGCTCTGCGGGTGAGAAAGTAGAAGGAAATACATAGAAAAACAAATAATTATTAAAAATTTCATTGTTAGAAGCTACAATTTGTACAGAAGTTTCTTTATCAGGCATAAAAATTACTTTAAAGAGGTCTAATCCCTAAACAAGTATATGGGGGTGGTAAAGGTATGGGTGACGAGAAAATTTTGCTTAAAAACTGTAATGGAAACAAATAACCAAATTTTTTCCCAGTGTGTAAAAAAAGGACCTATATATATTATTATAAACAAATATGCAATGTTTCCCTGTTCTGATTAAGACAGATTATGTAAAAATGAGTTAAATTTTGATTTTGGTTCTTTAGGAAACGGACCTGCTCCGTCGTGCAGAGGTCATGTTACAACAAGCAGCCAAACTTCGTTGTCGCGCCTTCGTCACTCCAGCAGACGTCGTCGGTGGAGTCTACAAACTCAACTTGGCCTTCGTGGCCAATCTGTTCAACCAGCACCCTGGCTTGCAGCGCACTGACACTGACAACGAAGCTTATCATCAGCTCGATGAGACTAGGGAAGAGAAGAGTGAGTATAACTTGCCATATTTAATATAATATGCCTTGCAATGTAATATATGCATTGGGAAAATAATCCCTGAACTAAGGAGGTCGCAATAGTTTTTATTTTGTAAAAGTAGTCGCGTACTGAGAAGGATTGAAAAATATTGTATTAAACGAATCTATTGTAATATTTATTTAATATATATTATTTTATTATTATCAGTTAAATCTGTAAAAAAAAAATTAAAATTATATCCATAATAATGTTTGCATTTTTAAGTTAAAAAAAAGAATGATAACAATGTAGAATATGTGTATATTATTATTATTCATCATATTTCTATTTTATTTTCTTAACTAGTCGCCACGCGCGACTGCGTCCGCATGATACTCCGCTCCTATTGGTCTTAGCGTTATGGTGTATAGGCTAAATGAATTTTTTAATCAGACCAGTAGATCCTGAGATCAGCGCGTTCAGGCAAACAAACAAACTCTACTCAACTAACTACTCTTTATATATTAGTATAAGATTGTCTAATTTACGTAATTACTGGACAAAGCTGGAATAAAACTGGATAAAGCTAACTGATTAATTGAATGAAATTTTTTTTCTTTTCACAGCATACCGCAACTGGATGAACTCAATGGGTGTGGCTCCACATGTGAACTGGCTGTACTCCGACCTCACTGATGGACTTGTCATCTTCCAGTTATATGATATCATTAAACCTGGCATTGTTAATTGGAAGAAGGTAAATTGTTTTGGCTTTCATAACATTCAACAGGTCATTTTTATAATTATGTTTCCTAAGGAATACACATTTTAAGAGGTTGTTTACCTGAGCTATTTTTTTGATATAATGAAAGGCAGCATTAAATAATGTATAAAAATTATATTACCCATTTATTTTAGTTTCGATGTTAAAGGTGATATTTGGGATTACATGTGTCAAATTAAAGGAAATGCAGATTATTAATTGATAATATAATACATTAGTTTTCTTATAGAATTTTTGAATTTATTTATTTTTATTTTCTAGGTGCATCGTCAATTCTCCAAACTGCGTAAATTCATGGAAAGGCTAGAGAACTGTAACTATGCTGTGGAGTTAGGTAGACAGTTGGGATTCTCTCTGGTGGGCATCGCTGGGGCTGATATTAATGAAGGAAATGCCACACTCACACTTGGTAAATATTTTACTCAATTAATATAACTTCATATTTTGTCCTTAACAATTGCTGGGTCATTTTTTATTATTTACAATTATCAATAAAAAAATATTGATTTTCCTATTTCTTTTCATTTTTTTGAAAATGCTTTAAAATAATATAATTTTAATTTGTTTCTAGCTCTAATCTGGCAACTAATGCGAGCATATACATTGTCTGTGCTAACGCGACTGGCAAACACTGGCAACCCCATCATTGAAAAGGAAATTGTACAATGGGTCAATAACAAACTGCAGTCTGCTGGCAAGACCTCAAGTATTAGGAGCTTCCAGGTAATATTACATTTGACCATTCGTCTAATTGTTATAAAACTTTGGTAAATATTTTGTCATCCTTGTTCCCAAATTAGGAAATACTAATAAAATTAATTGTTTCCAGGATGAAGTGTTAGCAGATGGCAAAGTCGTGTTAGACCTGATCGACGCAATCAAACCCGGAGCGATCAATTACGACCTCGTGTTACATGGAGGAACTGAAGAGGTATATTCATTAATTATATATTATATTAATTAAAGTGTTTCCCTGCAGAATCTACAATAGCGTCACTTTTGAATATTATATTTTTTAAGTCTTTTCCAATCACGGGCCAGAGTGATCCGGACCTTTGTGATGCGTGTATGGAGCCGTAGCCAACGCGGCGCCTACCCGACAATGTTTTTATTAATTGAAAATAGGGTAGATGGAGACACGCCGATTTATCTATGGGCCCCCGTGAAAAGTAGCTTATTATATTTCATGTTGGATATAATTTTGGTCTGTAACATAAATTGTTTTTGAGAAATAGGGGTTTAACCCAAAACTTAACTGAATCATTTTTCCTGAAACTATGGTAGATATTTAAATTTACTCAATCAAGTATAAAAGCTACTAAGTAGAGTCATATTGTGTGTATGTAAAAAAAAATATTAAATTCATTTGGGAGTGGGTTTTAGTGAAATATTTAGTGATATACCCACAAAAAAATTGCATATAGTCAAAAATTTCCCAACATAAAAGTTCCGTTGTTATCTTCCAGGATAAACTGGCGAACGCGAAGTACGCGATATCAATGGCGCGTCGTTGCGGCGCTCGAGTGTACGCGCTACCCGAGGATATTACTGAGCGGAAACCCAAGATGATCATGACTGTGTTCGCCTGCCTCATGGCCTTGGATTACATCCCCACCATGCAGCCCGCGGCGTAAGACCCACCACGCCATTCCACTGTGTTGTACCCATGCCATTGTTGTGACTAGCCATGGAACTGTCAGTCTCTGTAGACTCCATTTAAAATAAAAGTATTACATCAGTAGTGCGGTGATTGGAATTTGAACTCATGACGTCACGATCGTGATCTCAACGCCCTAACGTCGTACTCCAAATTGCACCAAAATTAATATGTTTTTTTTTTAAATTTTTTGGTGTATAATCGTGCCAAGTTACTAATATGAAATTAGTAAAATATTAGTGTCACTACAAAAAAAAGATCATAAGTTCCATGACTAGTCGTGACTATATTGTTGCGATTAGCGTCAACCATGCCTTTATTTTTTTTTTTTTAAATATGAATGAAGAAAATTTAGATTTTCCATAATGAGAAAAAATAACGTTTAATGGGTATGAAACACCATTTTTTTTTATATTTTATTTTTCATGGTTTGAAATCATTGGCTAAGTTACAGATATTTTTTATTTTTTGAGCTTATTGTATGTGATCGTGGAAGCCATATGAATATTATAATATATTCTCAACATTTTTAACTTTACAGATTATTTATAGCTTTTTAATATTATTTTTTATATATTATATAAATATAAATAAAATGTCAGCAAAAATCCTGACACCTGACATGTACAATATTAAGACAATTATACAAACCGTCAGACATTCCGATATTTGGTACCTTATATATATAAGTGCATGGTGTCGGTCGGTGTATATAAAGCGGATCACCCGAAAGGCTTTTTACACGCTCTTTATACTTTGCACAATTCTTTTTAAACTATTATATTTCTCTGTGACTTAATGAGAATCGGTTCAGCCATTTTAACTATTGTAAGTGTAAATAATCTTTCGGTTATTTCCTTGCTTTATCTACTCTGTGGCTGGTGTTGGAAGTGTTTTGTGTCTGTCGCGAGTTATAAGGCTATATCTACACAAGTGACGACTGTAGATATAGCTTGTATGGAAATACTATGGTTAGAAAAATGTATTAAAAAATCTAACACACAAGTCTTCTAATGGTGTTTTCTATGGTGTATAAGATTGCTTTACTTTCCATAGTATTTGGTATATCTGTATAAGAATAACTTAAGCATTGGGTTGCCACCATATATATAAATTTTCGTCTTAATAGACGCGCTTTTTTTTTAAAGTAATAAAATAATTATTTACTTAAAAATATTGACTGATTTAAAACATAACATAGTATGATATAGCAGCCGGCAGCTAACTTTAGGTCTGAGAAAAAAAGTTGGGGAAAGTTGCGCATCTCTCTCCCCGCTAAAAAGGCCCTAATAGTGACTTCTGCGCAAACCTATACATACGCGCCGGTAGCTATACCTATATGTTATATTATGGCTGGCAACCCTGATTACGGACGACGCAAAATCAATTATATTAGTAAAACCAAGCAAGAGTGTACGTAGCATTGGTATTAAACGTTTTATACATTTTTACAACGAATCGTCTTGATTGGAAGTGCTAATTTATTCCTAAGGTTTAGTACTTAATGACGATTGATTAACAGGCCTATAACAGTATAAGTAACAAGAACTTCCGGGTCTAATTACTGTTTAATTAACTTTCTAATCATGCATTCCGCGACTGTACTCGGTCTGTACATTCCCGTACGGCATTTATTTACAAATTGTAATTTTTTATATGAATATAAACAAATCCATCGATTTGAAACATTCCTACTGGAATACAACGATTATTTTATACCATACTTTAGTTTTAATGTAAATTTTTATTTTGTTAGACATTTGATGTTGTTTTATCGATTTTAAATATTTTAAGTGAACTCTTAACTTAGGAGATACGAATCAAAGTAATAATAAGTGTATCCGTATATACTATATATAGCGTATGCTAGCTGTCATTAATGTTAATTGTAAGCATATAAATAAATAAATCGGAATTGAAGTTATTTTTCATTTCTCATCTCATCACGCTCCATTATAGAACACGCTCTCTATGAAGTCTTCTGTTTGTGGTGTTTGGGTGCTTTGTGTTCAGTGTTTCTTGTTCTTATGTCTGTGTGTCTATTTCTATTTTCCAAGGATTACTGGTAAAGGTAGGAAAATATTATATCTATATAAAATAAATATTGAAATAGAACTCAAAACCTGCTACATTTAAACTTTTTAAATTTTCTTAGGAAAATATGTAATATTTTAATTATTAATGTATTAAAATTGTAAATTTTGTATTTATTGTAAAAAGAAGTGGTTTATTGTATAACGTTTAATTTCCTTTAAAATACACTATAATTATTATTATTTTTCTAATTATTACTAAACGTAGCATTAGCAGTAATTCGAAAATAGAATTATCTAAAAGAGTTGTTTTTTTTTTAATTTATGAAAACTGCTTTGTTGTAAAATGGAATTTTTCATGTGATAAAACCGAAAATTAAAAAATCATGACAACAGCGCCATCTCTCGAATGAAAATTAGTAGTAAATAGTCACTTAGAAATTATATTTCTTATAGATCTGGGGGACATGAAATTGAAGTGTTAGACCCTGGATTCTACCTGCCAACATCTAATCCTGACGATGTCCAGATTGTGGATTATGTGGACGAGGTCCAGATTGTTGACCCTGTAGACGAAGTCCAGATTGTTGACAACGAAGATTCTGAGCATTCAAGTCTAAGAGTGAATATTGTAGAAAAACCAGCGTTGCCGCCGAAACCTGACAATCTGTCTCCGTTACCCAGATCCATCTCAGTCTCCTCCGCTAAAGAAGACTAATACCAAAGTTAATTTCTAAACATAGTTTATTTTTTTAATATTTTTTAAGTGTAACATTCCAGTTTTATTTTGTGAGATTTTTTTTAATAATTAGGCGCTGTACGTTTTAATTTAAATCGTATGGCGCTTCTCTATATTAGTCAAATAAATGCGATAAAATTTTTATATATTTACATGGGTATTTAATAAAAAATTTACAACAAATCATCGTATGTTATTATAACTTATCTGTTTAATATTCGAAGTTTAAATAAACTGAATCAGTTATCCCTACTGTTGTAAAGGACTCGAGTTCAATCAAGGCTCAACTCATTAAAATGTCGAGATTTTTTTTACGTTTAGTCTTGGAATATGTTTCTCGAGCGCTTCATTAGGACTCGCGTCGCAATAGAGACTAGAGTCCTTTTTACGCAGCGAGCAGCGCTCGAGTCATCTTCCTACACGAGTCTATTAAACTGTTGTTAAAAGTCGGTATTAGTTTTTTATCATAATAGCATATAGCATGAAAATTATAGCTTTAAGTAGAAAAATAACTTTTAAAATTTACACCATTTTGTTAAAAAAAACAGGTGCGGTTTCCCCATACAAAAAAATTTCCTCACGTATTTTATTATCAAATATTATATAGTGTATATTCATACAAATATCACCAAAAAATTGTCCAACGTCCGATAAGTTCATATTTTTTATTAGTTTTAACCGTGACTATAACTATAGATTAATGGTTTCGATAACTAAAATATCTAATATAGATTATATATAAGCAGGTACTACCAGGTATAGGATAGCATAATGTTATAAGAGGTATAGGATAGCATAAAGTTATAAGAGGTATATCATCATTAGTAGAGACTCTAAAAATTCTTTTTTTGAAGTTTCCTCGAGTCGCTATTAAAGTCCTCTCTTTTAAACTCCGAGAGTTTTAGCTCACCGAGTCTCGTATATCGCGTCGAGTCTCAAAAATAAAACTCAAGGACTCGAGTTCTTTGCAACACTAAGACATATGCCAAGGAAAAGGTAAGGTTAACCAAATAAATGCCTACACCTTGTTCACAAGACCAGGCCACTGCTTAGGGTCCTGTCGTAATAGTAAAAGATCATAATGTTTAGTTATTTATAGGTTCAGTGTATTTTTCAATATATCTCCCCCACTCCTTATTTCTCCGAGTTACAAATATGTATAAAAAAAAATGATTGAAATTGCGAGTGAATGCAACATTGCGAATATAAACGTTTATTTTAAGAGGTAATAAATAAAAGGAAGACATTGAATAAAATTGTGATGATTTATTTCAATCGATAGCCGGCAACATAAAATGAAATATTTTACATATCATACATACATTGGGAGAGCTCAACATAACGCGACACATTCGTAATAATCTCTGTGCAAATAAACATTACATTATTGCTTATTATAGGACAAATCTTACAATTGTATGCACACTATCCCATTATAAAATAGAAAACAATATATGTAGGATAAAACGTATAGAAATAGTTATTTATTCTATTTATTTTGAGCATTAAACAAATGTCAACATAAATAATCTACATATATCATGTGTTGAAACCATTTTTCTTTAAACTAAAATACAGGAAATAAAAATACGGCACAAATTTAAAAAAATATTTACACAATATACAGATAATGTCAGAAAACTTTGTGGAGGATAAATTTATCAGAATAGACTCGATCAGTAAATTTGGAATGTTTACACTTACACATGTATTAAATATTCTCCAATTTAGAAGTAATTGTTAGATAGAGAAATTACAGATAATCAAATATTTCTAAGTGACGTCACTATTCACCAATTCGTTATTAATATAATTCACCACGTTTAAATTTCCATTTCAACTAAATAAATAATATAGATTAAAAAAAAAAAAATTTGTATTAAAATCAATTTATTTATGCTGTTGGTAATATTTGAAAAGACAGACATCCACATTTTCCATAAACAAAATGCTAATTAATTATTGTATAAGAGAGAGAATCTATAGATCTGAGAATTTACACTGAATTTTATCATTAAAGGGGGACCCAGCCCATATTCATTATAACATTAACTGTTCATACATTAAAGCACACCCAATCGCACCTCAAATTTTCTATAAATGTTCGATTGAACAGGTTCAAACGCCATTTTAATTTACCAACGTCCTTACAAGATAAATAAGTATAACTATATACATTCTCACTATAAAATAGGACGAATTAAAATAAAATCACAGCAGACAATATATTCCGTATATTAAAATAAATTAACCGATGCCAATATACATATAAAAAAATAGTGAGTTAGACTTATTTATCTTACCGCAGTAATTTCCTTTAAATCGACTCATAAAGTCGGGACAAAATTGCAATACCACCGAAATCTCCAAAAGGTGCCAGATATCAACCACATAACGACTTGCACCTGAATTGAAAAAAAAAAGAAATATAAATAAAACTTTGTTATTATTGCAATTGCGTCCAGTTTCAGTCGACAGTGTGCTTATAATGTATATATTATTATATAATATAATATATATTCGGCTTTACATCCATTGATATGGTCACAGCTATGATACATAGTATACACTATATAATACATAACAAAGCATTCATGTTATATATATAATTAGACGATATAACTTATTTGAGTTAATATGATGGTACTCAAAAGATTCCAGACTATAACTAATTACAATGTAATGATGTAATATAATTATGACGTCACAGTATTTTGAATTTCATTATCTTTGAGTGCAAAAAAACTAAAATCAATTAATATGTGTTATTCTATTAAAAATAAATAAGACATTAATTTTTTACGTTTAAACTGATTTCAAAAAATATATATTTTCATTAAATCTGTCTAATTAACTCTAAAACTTTCTGACAAATATAGAATTAGTTAAGTAAATTACATTAGCCAAGTTCTGACAGTTATGACGTCACACAATTCACTTCAACATCATTGTTTATAATGAAAAGAATATTTATACATTATTTTATTAATTTTCTTATAAACGATTATAAAATTACCAAAAATTTCTAAGTTACAGTAAATCTCTAACATCGAAAAATTCCAAAATCTAAATTATAACTAATTTTATAAAAAACTAAATCGTCTTTTGAATACCATCCATGTTATTGTATAATAGTACATTTAGTTAGTATTAAGGTACACAATTGTTTAGATGAGTGAGTGAAATGAAACATTGAGCAGTGGAGTTTATGGGGATCTTATAATAAATTAATTTTGTCTTAATATAAAGCAAAGGCAATTTTTAAAAAATGAAAAAAGCTTCAGAGCATTATAAAATAGAGAAAGAATTAAAATTTATTGATCGTACTTGTTCAGATAAAGATTTAGAGAGAAGTTTCCGACTTAACTTTATATTAAGACAGACAAACTGAACTAAGTAAGGACGCACGAGTCAACTATGTTATATACAAAACTGCAAGCTAAACATCACAATACTTTTGCATTAAAAATTATAAAAATATTACAAAAACTAATTGTCCTTTATAGTCCAGCCCATTATTTAAATAAGCGTTATTTGAATTAAGAGTCCATTTCCAATAGTTAGTACAAAATATATATTTGTTATTAGTTAAATAAATACATTAAAATAAGACGGAAAATGATATAGGATAGTTATTTTATCAAGCAAATTTTATATAAAACTATTCTTCGTTTTTTAATCTCAGAGACTGAATTGACACATATAAATGTCAAGTGCGTACATACGATACCGGTTCCTTCATAACCAGATTTACTACATAGTATAAAACTCTGTCCCTATGTATGCTTAGATCATTAAAACTACCCAACAGATTTTGATGCCGCTTTTTCATTAGACAGAGTGATTCAAGAGGAAGGTTTATATGTATAATACATGCATATTATAGTAAAGTAAGAAACCGTACGAAGCCGGAAGCGTGTCGCTAGTTTTCAATAAATAAAAGCTACCTAGATAAAAATATTCGTATTGATGTCTTTAATTAAATTTAAAAAAGTTCACGTACGTCATCTGTTTTGTTTTCTGTAGTTATGATGTTAGTAACACTAATTTGAATAGCATTATGTGTGACAGCCTGTATGTTATGATGTCGGCATTAATCTGAGTAACATTTAATTTTAGAAGTTGACACAAACTAAATATCATTCGGGTAAAAGCTTACCAAATAAATACGCCGTCATGATGGAAATATCGATTATTAAATCGCGAGTAATCTAGGAGAAACCTTGAAGGATTGTGACTAAATTATAACACCCAAGATGATATTCTAGTCAAGCTGTCATATAATTAGTCTGCGTACACGACTACAAGTCCTTCTTTTTTTTAAATAACTATACCATAAACATTATACCTATACGTTATTAATATTAGTATAGTAACTAATAGTTTTATTACGTTTAAAATTAATGTCAATTACTGACACCATTTATTAAGACCTGCCTCTGCTTCCCAATAAAATCCGTTGCGTAATTAAAAAAATAAAAGCGTAAAGACAGCGAGAATCGACTTTGTTTTATAGTATGTTAGAAAAAAAACTAACAACACAGGTAATGTCAATTTTGTCTCTCGAGATAAAAAATGGACTTTACGTAAACCAATTTTGTCTTTTTCTCTTTGTATTCGTCCTGGACTGAACTTCAAATATAGTATTTGCTATTATAAAAAGAAATCGCGGAACTAAAAGTACGTTACCATACAAACAGGATCCCACTCCCATGTTAACTGTCAATAAGTGGTATTACCTGTCGTGGTGTTTGTCTAGTAGATACTCTTTGAATCGCCGCAGGAGGTGTTCAGAGAGTTGCGTCACTTCCGGCCATTGCTTCAACACCACCACGCCAACCATCACCGCGAGGCTTGTCGTTAATACTCGTACTCTGATGAAAATGTTTCAAATAAAAAGTTGACTAGAAAATCCATAAATTGATTTTAATCAATAAATTGAAACCATAGCCAGACATCGTCGGCGTATTACTCGGGAGGTCCGGGTTCGATCCTTATCCTAAATATCACTTGCTTTAGCGGTGAAGGAAAACATCGTGAGGAAACCTACACTCCTGAGAGTTCCCTAAAATGTTCTCAAAATTGTGTGAAGTTTGCCAACCCAAACTGGTCCAGCGTGGTGGCCTAAGCTAACCTAATTCTGAGGAGGAGACCCGGCTCAGAAGTGGGCCATTAATGGGTTGTAATGTCGATGATGATAGTGTAGGTTGAATAGAACATATTGTAATAAATGTAATATATAGGAAAATTTAACGTGATGACTCTTTATAACTCAACAGAAGCCAAAATAAATATTTTCAACAAATTTATTTGTACGCACCCGTTTGTTTTACTGCAGATCTCACATAAAATATTGTTTATAATTATATTAAATAATTAATATTGTCGTTAAAAAATGTTTTAGACCAGCAAAACTAGGTAAATATAAAAATATACGACATATCATTTTTAATCTTCTAATCAATAAATATCATTTTCGTTTTACAATTTTCAACTTTAACTCAAAAAAGATAAGGATACCTCAGATCTCAATGAAGATTAAAGTCTTTCACCCCTAAGTTATTTATTGCAAAGAAAAATGTATCAGAGAATATCTTACCTAGTGCGTAGGAAAGGCATAGCAACTCCTGCTACCGTAGCAACCAGTAGCAACGCCAATTGCAGAAGTGTAATAGCAACGTTTAGTAACTTTACGAGTAGCAGACGAGGAGGTAGAGCAGCTGCTCCTCCTGCGTCACCTCCCGCCCCTCCAGCACCACCACCACCGCCTCCACCCGCCATCCATTGTTCTAATTTGCTTATCTGGAAACAAAAACCAAAGTTTTCAAGCCATTATCCAAAGCTAAAGAAATACATATCATTCAATTTCTTATTTTTAGCAGATGTCCTCCAGCGACTAAGACATGTTTAGATTAAATGACAATGAATGGTTATCTAAGTGACGTCTTTCTAAATCCAAGATGGCGGTCTAGTTTTATTTCAGCCATACATATATTCAAACTTGGCATACGGATGTATGTAGTGGCTGGAACTAGCAGATGGTAAATGGTAGAAGTCGAATTGAGGCTAATATTTTTGTTATCATAATAGTAAAAGTCATCATAGTAGTTTTCTTTGTGAAATTTTCTAAATAATTAATAATTACATATCTTTCAATCCAACCGAGCCGTAGCCAGCGCGTAGAGGCCCTATAGTATCAGAATGCACCCAAGGACAATCCCCGGCTTGTGTAGGACTATGGGAATATATGGGAACTAATAATACTGGGCTATGGATTGAGGTGATAGTAGATTCAATAGCTAGCGCTATGGACAATATTAATATAGAGAAAAATAACATTTTGTTTATTATTGATTAAAATTAAATATAAATCCTTCTAAACAAGCGAAACTACATATTTCTCTTTAAGTTAATTATTAAATATTTAAGGTTACTCACTTTAGTTTGACATAGATCGAGAGCTTCGTGTATGTCTCGTATTCGTTCTTCACTTTGATATTGTACTTTTTCCTCCACATCCGTTAGGGCTTGTTTTAAATTTTCTACCTGAAAATAAATTAGACAAATTGACAATTTTTTCAAAATTAGTGATAAGTATTTTTTTGTAATAAGCTTCATGGCAACTGCCATAAAATTTAGCTTATTGAATCTATATAATTTAGATTGATAGAAAAAGATAGAAGTTTTATTTTTATGATAGATAAGGGACAAACGAGCAGACGGTCCACCTGATGGAAAGTGGCCATCGTCGCCCATGGACATCGAAAGCAAAACTAGAGAAGTCTCTAGTTAAGTCGATTCGTTGCCGCCTCAAGGATAAAAAGACGGGGTGCGAAGAGAAGAATGCTGCGATTTCAGCGAACCCTGAGCAAGAACCTGGAGTTCAATAGAACCGCAGCATTAATGGTATGAGAGGGGAAGGGGTTAGATCTGGGACACAAGACACTTGGCGGTCGGAATCAAATGCTGGTGGTCGCAAGCCAGTCGGGGAACAGATCCCCTACCCTACTTACTAGACGTCTCCCAGCGGCAGAGAGGATTGTATGCTAACCCCTCACGGGCTAGCTACAATATTTTATATTGAAACAACTAGTTCCAGTATACTTATGTGATTTGCAAAATATACTATTTATACCTCGTTTTGATGCAACTCAGTGAGATCATTGATTTGCTCCTCCAATCGCTCCGTTTTGAAGCGCTCCTCCTGTAGCGCCGCAGACAGAAACGATACTTCTTGTGTTAAGTTCTGGAATAATCATAAAGCCATAAAATATTGATAAAATGGAATATTTTTTCTAAATATATACTAATAAATGAAATGTTAAGTATAGTGGCGATATATTATTTTAAGTTGATAATTCATCACCAAACGATTTAATATAAGTAACATTCTTAAATCTTAGTAAAAATTCTTTCGAAAACTATGACCAATACTTTTCAAGTAATTTAAAACAATCTATATATTTGTTTTCACTAAACTTCACATTTGCTTTCAAAGTTTTACGTACTCTTATTTAAATGCGAGTGGATTAACTTTTTAGTGAGTGCGAAATTTCATTTTCCTAATGAAAAAATAATCAAAGTGATATTGAGTCTGAAACTTCTATAATTTCTTGTGTAAATTTGCTACATAGCTAAAAAAATATCTTTGCTTGATGGACAATGACTGTTGCATTAAAAAATTAAACGGGTTTATATTCTAAAGGCTTGTATTCACACAAAACGAATGTAGCAAATTCTAACGCTATTTCAGGCATATTTTACGAGTTTGCGTCTACCATTTTGTTGACCACACAGCAATTTTAAACGTATCACGTTTACGCACATTAAGCACACGTAAGCCTGCCTGAACGTCATTTATGGTTTTCACTGGCTTTTGCTTTCGCGCACAGAATCGTTGACTCCAAGATAATACATCCTATAAAGAGACGAGACGATATTGCATCGCATATTTGTAAATTTAAATAAATGCCTATAAACAATGTAAAAAAGCTGGAAGAGACTCAAAGATCTCTCTATTCATAAGTATTAAACAAATTATAAAATAATAATCCGAATCCGTCCATGGAATCGCATCCGTGTCGTATTATTTAAACCTGTAATATTCGTAACAAAATCTAATGCTATTTTGTAAGATACTTGTGATACAAGTAAAAAAAAGTACCTTAATGGAGTCAAATTTCTCCGTTAACCGCTCGTAATCTTCCCGCCTCTCACGCAATTCATTGAGAATTGGTTTGATACTAAATGTAGCTTCCGACATGTTGTTTGACCCGCCTTGTGTTGGATACCTTAAATATAAATATGTAGTTATTTGGCGAAAATATATGTATTGTGGTAGCAAATATCTATTTGGTCAATACTGAGATTTCACTCGAGTATGAATCAAACCCGCGCAAAAGTAAAAATATCTATTGAATTCGCTAAATTACTCATTATTAAATTTATAGGGGACCGGACCTACATGAATTTCCCTTGAATTTCAATCATATTTTTTATTGATTTCATATTTGCTTGAATAAAAATTTAATGCATCACGTTTGCTGTCTCAATTTGTTTATAATATAATAAATTATTTTATTCGTTAAAAGTATAATGTTTAGAAACATACACTCCCTGAAAGTCCTAGCGGCACCTGGTCGTTGAGTCCACATAGTTTTTATAGTACTTGCAAGTGTAATACTTACGGCGCCCCCTCACTGGTGACAGACGATGAAGGTGATCCATCAGGCGAGTACTTGTGCGCAGGCGCAGGCGAGGCTGTAGCATTAGCAGCTCGTGGTAGGGTCGAGCCGCGGCCCTCTCCCGCTTCGGACGCTCGTGACCCTTCGGACGACGCGTTCGCTGCGTGTTGTAGCAATACTCAATACGCGTAGTTTATACTTATATTACATTTTTTTTAATGTTATTGATAGATTTCACCATTATTTTACGTTTAAGGTATATGAATATATGTGTTGCAGCCAAACCTCATTGAATAAATAAAAATATACAATTTTTTTATTCATTAAGTTAGATTGTTTCCTAAACAATCCTTAATTCTCTACATACGTCTATAATATACTAAAATATTGAAAAAATTCAAATGTAATATACGTCCTTACTGCATGCACAGATTAAATACTGTTCATGCTTGTATCATACAAACGGTAGCATGCCATGTCTCAAACAAATAATAAATAATTTGAGTTCAGAGAAATACGGAAAAAAATAAAAACGTGCTCAATTCAACTAAAAATTTAAGAATAATTCCATTACATCAGTCCAGTTTTACGAATCTTGCGAATATAACATTAACAAATATTTGATATCATTATGAATTTAAACCAATATTGTTATACTAAAAAATTAATATATAGTTTCCGTCTATTTATAGTGTATATCATAAACATACATTAACATGTCATGAGAACGACCTTATAACACATAATGAATATGAATGCTTCTAATGACGTCATGCAGAAGGCTTTGTGCAACTAATTTCAGACTAATATTACACGAGCTAAATATTATTTATGCCCAATTATAATAAATAAATAGTGAAATAAGAAAAGAAAGATACAAAAAAAATATGTTACCAGACTGAATTTAAAAAAGAAATAGTTCAATACCAATTCTATAAACATAATATAAATAAAATAAATTTTGATATCTATTTACCTCTCAGTTCCGCGTGTTGTGGGGCTGGCGTGCAAAAATGAGATGACAAGCAAACATTAATTGTGTTTATGATATTATGTATAATATGAATATGAAGACATTAAAATGTATGGAAGGATGCTTAAAACTATGCTAAATATTGTTAACATCTACTGTTAAGCGGAGATTATATATGAAATTTTAATATTTATAAATAAACACACTTGTAAATTGTTATAAACCACGATTGATCTACATATTCTAAGACATTTGTACAGATTCTAAGTATCTACAATACGATGTAGAATTATTCCACTTCAATGTAAGCAAAACATACAAAAACTTTGCTTATATCTGAATACGAAATGACTCATCCTACTAAATAGTAACAATCAACGTTAAGAAGGTGATAAACACACAGATAAAAATATGAATAGAGTATGGAATAGAATATTTACATTTCTTACGACATCTCCTGCACTTTTTAAAGAACATTTCACTTTATTTAGTATAACATTTTATAATAACTGGATGAAATATATATTTATCTCAGTACAAACAAGATTGTTATCGCGTAAGTAACGTGTTACATAAACAATGTATTCAGTTAGGAGGTTGTAGCATAACTGAAGTCACAAGTTGTAAAACCTTGTGTGTGAACTTGACACTTGAGTTTATCGTACATTATCTACTATCTATGACCTCGGCCCTTGAGATAGGCAAATTATGGATGACAGTAGCAGGGAGAATATGTTATTTTTTAACCGAGAACATAAGTATTGGTACGGGAGCCAAATTCAAATTCGGTCAATCACTACCTCTGGTGTGAAAATTCGTATAATGCATAAGGAATATATATTATGATTACTCGTGACCATCAGCTGCGATTCCGTGGGTGGGGCGAGCAGTGGCAGCCTCCCAAACATGTAGAAAAAAAATATATTAGTCATTTCCTCCCATTCAAAAATTGTCGGATTATAGTTTGGTTATATCTTGAAGGAAAAATAAAGTTAGCTGACCATAACGTGGTGGAATATATGGCTGCTTGACCTTGTAACATTTTGATTTTTTATAGCAAAATCACAGTTACCATTTAAGTACCTTTTTACAAACAGGAGTTTCGTGAGTTCAACTTCTATTTTAAACTCCTGTGCTGACGGTCACGAATAGTCATAATATTAACCTCTTATGCATTTCAGGAATTTTCGCTTGGGAGGGACTTGATCATGAAAATCTGTCACTCGCTGCCGTACCATATGGAAAGGGGGAGAAAATTTAAATATTGGTTTTTAATCAAAAATTAGAATATAACAATTGTATAAAATTTTAAATCATTAACAATACTTCTCTACTTCTAATAATAATAAAATTAAAAAAAAACTAAGGAAAAATATTAATTTTATTTAACTTATAATAAACAAGTAAAGGCTAGCTAAGCTAAACCTTTAGATTCCTAAAATAAAAAAAATGCTATTGTCAAAGGATTAAAGGGTTAGTCAAAATAGCCTTATAACACAAAAATCAGTGAAAAGTGATGAAAGTAAGTAATGAGTGCGATGGTTAGCACAAATGGCTCTACGCGACATACTTACAGGGACCCGTGTTTTCTGCGAGACAAAACACAAAATTAACACACATACGAAATGAATACTAGCGTTTAATGTACATGTAGAATTTATGTAAATTATATAAATATATTGTTCTCTCAAACAATATTAGGTATGTCTTTTAAAATAAACATTAAATTTTTAATATTCCTTAACTTTGCAGTCTATTTTCTTCGTTATAATAAAATTTAATAAGATTATAAAATAAATTAAAAAGTAAAGAAAAAGTAATTAGAAAAAGGTGTAAGTGCATAAATATTCATTTTAGTTTCATGAACATAGAATCGAACAACGACGCATTTCTCGTAGAAAAATCAAATGAAAAATAAATCTAGGTTAAGTATAAAGGTCCTGTGCAAAAATTTATGCTTCACTACAATTAAACTTAGCACAGATTTTTTTATTAAGTAGATTCAGTTAACTGATTCAGTAGTATGTAGTGTCTAAACCATTTAAGTAACATTCAACCAACCATTGAAGTAAAATTGTTCCCTCGTTAACACTTAAGCGAAACATGGGCAGCTTGTTAATTAAAATAATTTTACAATAAAATTGGAGAATCAGTGCGAAAAACATATCAAGAAGTGATAGTAAAGAAAAGAAGAAATAAAGTGTTGTCTCAATGGCGAAGATGCCAATACTAAACTTATCACAAAATAAAAGGCCCGTTTTGACAGTTCAAGGCCATGAAGTTTTCTATTTTTTACCGATCGAAATGTTCTGAAGGTAATTACATTTTTCATAGATGGGTACCGCCCACTCAGCTAAGTGCTATGCATAATGATGTTTCATATTGTCCACAGACTATTAATAATCGGTTAAAGAAAAAACTAAATCGATCAAGATATTTTTTTAAGGCTGACTCGCACTTGGCTGGTTTTATTGATACTTGTGCTTAGGCTAATTAATTACTGAAATTCACCAGCTGTGTAGCGATCTTTACTGAAAATTATGAGACTTGGATGAACTCGAATCATACCGTGCGTCAGTCGTGGACGGACGATACCAAGGCGTCTTGCTCAAAAGTGCCAATGGCAAAAGACCTACATCTGCCACGGGTGATAAGCTGGGGGAGGTTTTGTGAATGATACCTTGCTCGCATTTGAAACTAAAAGTACAAAATTGACCTTACGTAACATTGTATCATTTCAAAATACACATCTACATCATATTTGATATATGAAGTTTAAGTTAAATTTTTAAAAGAACTTTAATCCAATGTACTTTTCATATTCAAATCGATCAAATACTCATGCAAACTCGAATCGACTTATCATGAGTATCGAGTACCGAGTCGTATGGTTACATCGCTAGTTAAGTCATGAAGACAAATGTCAAAACCTTTGGGCCTTTTATTTTGAGATAAGTATAACTTACCTTCGATATAAAAGAAAAACCTTTTATACTCAAATTATTCATTGGTAAGGTATCAGTCATCAACTATTTATTCCTACTTAGCTAATTTCCCAAAAAAATCTGTTTTAGATAGGGATTTCAATTCTACAAATGTATGTGTATAAAGTAGTGATAAGAAGTGGTCATGTATTAAGCATATCCAACAAGAACCATTCTCAAGCAAAGCTCCCTTTTCCGCTTCGGCGCTATTTCTTACTGCACGCTTAAGCGAATTTTTGTAAACATTTCCCAACATATGTAATAGATTAATTATTAAATAATGGACACTACCGACGCTTTGCTAGCATATCACCAGTCCATCGTGTCACAAACGTCGTGTAATACTCCACCTCCTAAGATGCTTACTTAAAACCTTATATATGTATAAAATATAATAACCATGGAAGACAACATAAAATCTCTGTTTACTACATATTCTACGATCTAAGGGTATCCACAAATATAGAAAATATAAGTATTTGTATACAGACCGGCGAGCTGAGCGATGTTGTCCGCAGATCCGAACCTGTTGGATCTTGTGAATAGGTGCGCGAACTCACGCGGCGCGGACATGACGCTGCCTCCCAATCCTGTGATGCCATCGCGGATGTTGCCACCTACGTTCCTGGATACAAAATATACTTAATATAGGTAAGTAATTGTTTCCCAAAAATTTAATATAATATTTATTTAATTATTTATATATCGAACAAAACTTCTGAAAAATAACTGGATGCTATTACAATAATGGTCATATTTTTGTTAAATTATGTCAAATAAAATAGGTACTCAAATAACGAATCGAAATTAAAAGATTAAAAATATAATTTTTAAATATTACTCACTTTAATCCTTGACTCACGTCCCGCAATACTTCTCGAGGCTGTCTGTGAGTTTGTCCACTGGTACCGTGTTGCTGGAAAAATTATATACACATACATATAAGACATTATTTCATCAATTATCTTAAATTTTTAATATGAGTAATATTTAACGGACACTAACCTCCCAATTTTTAATCCTCTTATTATAACCATCGAGTTTCTTCTGCAACTGCACTATACAGAGGGCGCTTTTCTGATTTTTTTTCTCGAACACAGCCTTAATACGCTGTAGCTGCTGCTTATCTGCGTTTGCTGCTAACTTCAGGTACTCGTTGACATTGTCTGAAAATTTGTTAACCTTAAAATATTACCTAGGGTATAATTTCATCTATAATGACTGACATATCAACGCAGGACCTAATCTATAAGGATTAGAAACTTGAAATTTTGTACAGGGGTTTCTTTTATAACGTAAGGGAGCTAAGAAAGGATTGATGAAAATTCACCCCATAAGGGGGTAAAAGGGGTGCAAATTAGTATGAAACTTGGCCGTTTTTGAAGTTATTCAAATGAAATTCAGTGTGAAGGTTCTTCATTGAAAGTCATGAAACACGTGTAAAATATTTTTTCGAAAGTCATCCCTTATGGGGGTAAAAGGGGGGTGCAAAGTTAGTATGACTACCTCATAAAATTATTAAATATGTCTACAGACGATTTACTGTAGGCTAATATAACCTCAATATCGCAAAAAGTTGCGGGTAAAAGCTAGTTTGCTTATAAGAGTCTAATTCGAACAATATCTTCGCGATTACGAAAGACATATATTGGATTCAGTTATAGTATTATTATAACTAAATATACTTTACTTTTAAGACTTTTATACTCTATAGTGTAGTGTAGCGACAGTACCTCAGTGATTATTCTCATTGCACTAATGACGTGAGTTCACTCCTAATACTAGAATTTAGCTAAGTTGGAGGGGTTAAGAATACTAGTAATATGTAGTCGAAATTGCTAGTAATATTTAAAAAATATATAAAATTAAACGTTACCATCTCGTATAGTTTGTTCCAGTCTTATCAAGTCCTTGGTCCGCTCTATCTTAGAGTTGAGATGTGCTATGGCGGCTTGGGCTTTAGCTGACGTCGCGTTAGAACTGCCGTCTGTGTCCTCTGTTAATATTAAAAGAAAACGATATATAAAGATTTAAAAAAAATGAGAAAACTAGAACATTCATTTAGTTAAACATGTTAAAAGAACAATTTTAATAAGCTACTTTTTCAATGGGACGCGATAAATAATAAATTATATTCTATGTATTATATCTGATTTGCATTTCTGTATATTCAACAAATTTGGTATTTTACCTTGATTTATGTAATCGCCATCTTGACCTGAAAATATATTTTATAGTCTAGATAATTAAAATCAGTAAATGGCAAAAGATTACGAATAATTTTCTACATTTTTATCCTTAAGTTATAAGAAATTAAATTTTATGAGCGTATATTTTATATGAGCGTGCAATGATCAATTTTTAAGTATGTTTATTTTACAACAGCAGAACTGTGAAACTCAACAGCACCCAATATATTATTCTACAGAGAAGTACAAATACAAAACGATATTATATACAATTTAAATTCACGCCATCTTAGTAGATTTTCCAATGAAAAGGTTAATACAACCATTGAATTGATTAGCCTGCATAGCTGCAGCCTTTGTGGAAGGATGTTTACAAATATATGGCAAATAATTTTTATTTATATAATATAAAAATATGACTATACCTCTATATGCCGGTGAGCCATATTCATCAGACGACAACGCATAAGAAACATTAGGACTGCAAACTGCGAAAGTGTAGTCGGCAGGCGTTATCATGTTTGAAATGCTCTTTTTTTGCGGTGAGTCTTCCAGACTGTAACATATAGATGGAAATATTAATTTTCAAATAAAAACAACATACTTTGGGGATGTATATTCAAACCTATACATTCCACCTAGAGAGTTGAAGATTATCAATTAAAAAGTCACTCTTTAGTGTGAAAAGAAGAGAACTTTTTAGAAAATTGAGAACGATACAACTTTCATCACTCTTGTTCAATAAATAATAAAAAATGGATTAAACATTATCTTTTTAGTAAAACTTAATGACATATTGAAGATTATTTTTTTTCTTACGCACGTGAATCGTCTTTATGTTTTGTATAAACATATTCACTTTTATACTTTTTTTAATATTTTGTAGAGAATATTGTTCTTAGGTGAGAAAATAAAATTTACTAAAGAAACGTAACGTAAACCAAATTCTAGACAGTTTAAACGTTTAAAAACTCACTCTCTAGAACTATTAGCCGTTGTATTTCCAGATAACGGACTGTTGCCAAGATCTCTCGAATGCGACTTGACGTGGTGAGCTCTGGACTCTCCATGACGAGATGACTCCTGAAGCAATTATTGGATTGTGTCATACTCATAAAATTACTTTTTTCCTTATTGTTGTTCTTTGCAATAAATTCAGGAAATATATATTTAAATAAATAAATTAACTGAAGAACAGACAGTTTAAGCTAAAACATTAAGTTAAGAGTAACAGTATACAATCCAAAGTATCAGATATTCATGGAAACGCATTTACAAAAAAAATATTTGAAGATTTAATTACTTTTATAATTATTGTCATTTCACCTATAATTATTATTAATCTATAGTAAGATTATGAACATTTAGTAAATTTTTTTTTTAACTTTTAAACCTATACCTGCTCAATCACATCATAAACAGCTGGACGATTTTAAATAAAATTTGCTCACTCACTCAGACACTTTATATGGATAAAAACAAATCATATTTGCGTTCCTGTTGGATAAGTCATATTTTACTAATACCTCAAATTTAATATATAAAATTTAATAGGATTTGATCACAGTAGTTAGTTGTCTCACAATCCTCTCAAGATCAAAATATAAAATTTCTACAGACGAAGTCGCGGGTAAATGTTAGTAAGAAATATATAATTCATAGTTATTAAATCAGATGCTATTACAACAGAGTGTTTCATCATTTGTTTGCGGAAAATATTAAATTACGCCTTGACGTGACGTACCCTAAATGATAAATAGTTATCAGTCAGTGAATGGAGTCGGTCACAGAGATACGTGTCAAATGTGAAAGACCTCTCATGTTATAAATTATATTTTACATGTAAAAACAAACATATTTATATTAAAAATCAAACATCAGATATTACCTAACTCAAATGTTTACGACTGATTTTCTTAAACATCTTAACAAAGGACTAGTATTATTGTATTAACAATCTGTTTATTCACTATTTATATTATCATTTATGCGACAACGCATTTTTCCGGTGCAAAGGTCGCGTACAAGTGTTATAGGTGACAAGCAAAAACGATTAATAAAATTGTGACAGACAGACAGACACACAGACTACACGACTTGCCGCCGTCTTGTTTCAACCATTATTAACTAAGAACCTTAAAAGCATACTTATCAACGTAAACAGGCAAAAGCAAATTTCTTGTTGATATTGTTTTTTATAACATATAGAAACAGAATTATGTACTAAAAAATAGGACTTTTTTTTTACCTTCTTTAAATATGTCTGTTTCTTTATTACAAACATGCAACTGCAATAAATTTTAAAACCTTGTGTTCTTACTAGCTAAGGTCAGGCAGTGACGTCTACAACAAAGCGAGCTTACTAAACTTGTTTAAAGATCAAAAAACGCTGTGAATCATTAAAATCTAAACTAAACCTCAGTAAACAGTTACCGAAAGAAATAAAATAAAGACTCACATGATGGGCTGTAGACGGCGACTGTACCCTCGACCGTATGACGTCATCGGTCACGACGGCCGGATCTCTCAAATCCACCGCTGAGGGCGACTGGCTCCTACTCGAGCCCTTGCTGTGCCCGTGCCCCACTTGCAGAGTATCCATCCTAACCAAACTTCATGGACTTATCACAAACTGATCACAGACATAAGGAAGATTCACGTTGTATTATTTCATAATGATATACTTGATTGCTCCATGTCGAGTTTTATCTGGAAAAAAAAAACATAAACGTTAGATAAATAAATTGTGCTTGCATAATTATAATTCTTTATCAAAGGTCATGACGTTACAGTGATATTTTTCTATGTATTTATAATTTACATAATGAATACACGTTTAGACACTGTTAAGAATTTTATTTTATAGTACGTATTTCATAGACGATACAATGTATAATTAATAGGATTTGGCGAACATCACACCGAGCAATTGTTATATAAATATCTAATTGGCTTATAGTAGATAGCATTAACGCTATAAACATTTAGATAGTGGTTACATTTTTATTTTACAACGTTCGTAATTTCCAAAACATTTATTTAATACATTTCATTACTTAGCACCTTATTAGAATATAATTTGTGTGTGAAAATGTATTTACATTTTTGGAGAATTCTTGTGTCAATAACTCCAAAAAAACCTTGTACGCTAACTATACAAATAAGCTTTTAACAAACATTTGTAAATTTATTATGAACTATTTAATTAATAAAGACTGTATATTATACTATTTACTACACAAAAAAAACATTTATTGCTACATATTATAATTTCGATGTTGATTTGAAATTGATGAAGTTTTTTGAAAATTTTTATGGTAGATAAGGTAAAAGATGGTCCTAATGGTAAGTGGCAACCATCGCCCATGGACAACTCTTGTTTTGTCGATGCGTTGTATTCTCTAAAGATAGAGTGGGGAGAGGAAGTAAAGAAAAAAATGCTGAGGTTTCAGCAGACTCTGAGCAAGAGCGCAGTGTCCACCAGATCGGCAACATTAATGGGATGGGAGAGGGAGAGGGTAAGTCGGGCCCACATGCGGCTCGACCGGAACGCGTCTATGACACTTGGCGGTTGAACTCGCATGCTGGTAGTCGCAAGTCAGTCGAGGAACAGATCCCCTCCCACCAAGGGGGTGCAAAGTTACTCGGCTCTTACGAGATGCTCTCCCAGCGGCAGAAGGGAGTAGTATTCTAACCCGTACCCTCACGGGTAAAAAGTTCTGTATCCATCTACTTTATTAAAATTATTATCTGCACTGATTAAAATGCTTTTTTTTCAAGTCACATAATGTAGTATATTAATCAAAAACGACTATTAGTATAATTAGGTGAAATAACAATAGATAAATACAGAATATTTCTAGTCAAATAATCGCGAACGGAAACTCATTTCACTCTAGCCATAGAATATTCCAGAGGCGGAAAACAGATCAATAGAAGCTTTTTTCAATTAACAAAACATTTTCTTAATCACAGACAGAGGATTTCTATTGAACATTTAAAATGTTTTCGCTTTTCATGATACTAATTACCTCTGGGTTCTACCGTTAAAGTATCAGAGATTTTTGATTAAAGTTTGATTTTGTAAGATTTTTAATACCATCAAAATGACATCGTTTCATTATGAGGACTACCTTTAAGAACAATTCTAAGTAGCGCAGTCACCAAATACGCAACGATACCATATTCCGAACTGGTCTGCATCAATTATGGGCGTGCTGCGTAAATCATTTGCCTGTCACTTACGCTATGTAATGCATACTAAATGCTAACAAGTTTATGTCTTCGGCTTATCACACTGGCAGCTGGCAGACATTATTGGTATGGAAGTACAAGTTTGAAGCTTGTAACATTATGTATGGACGCATCTTAATAGCAGCATTGCCATAATGCTCTGTCAGTACAGCGATAACTCAAAGTTTATTTATATAGAATGGGTAAGTGATTTGCCAAATCTGAAGTGATACAATAGAATGCTAACGGTGTAAGTAACTTCCTGTGGGTGCTCAAAATCAACTTTCATTGTTTCATTTTCTAATTGTTTTAAATCAAAAAGCGGTAAGTTTGCTCCTAATTTAAATTATAAAAAAGTCAACTTGAATTGACGAACAACTTAACTTTGGCGTCAGAAAACTGTTGTCCCCAAACATTTACATAGCTCACAACCATTTTACCAACTGCAAAAACATGTTTTTATGCAAGTTTATGGTTTTAGAATTATTTCCTCTGCGTACATTGCTTCTTACAAAATTTCATGGTTCCTCTTTGCGAGTATCCAAATACGCATAAATAGCTGTATATTTTGATTGAATTGTCTCATACTTCAACTGAGGTAGGGCACAGCAGGAAACTTCCTGTTCAAATATGGAGCAGCCCGACCTGGGGTAGTACCTCGACCTTACAGAAGATCACAGCTAAATAACACTACTCTAAAGCAGTGTTATGTTCCTGTTGGTGAGTAAGGTGACCAGAGCTCCTGGGGGGAATTGGAGATAGGGCCGGCAACGCGCTTGCGATGCTTCTGGTGTTGCAGACGTCTATAAGCTACGGTAATCGCTTACCATCAGGTGAGCCGTACGCTTGTTTGCCGACCTAGTTACATAAAAAAAAAATAGTTCAATTTTGGCTCAACTCAAAGGAACAAGTATAGAGCGTATTTGATTTTAGTTTCAATTTAATACCTTCTTTTATGCGTTCCAGAGAAAAAGAATATTTTTCTTGTGATTTAACCAAACATTTTTTTTTTAAATTTATTCTTTTACTTGATCAACGAGAAGTACCCTATAATTTTAGGAGTAACTATAGCGGTGGTATCTTGATAGGCATGACTTAAAAATTTGATTTTCTTAATTGATAGTGATTGAAGTTACCCTATAAGAGGTCCTTTTAAGGTACGGATCCCTAAGGACTCCAAGATATTTTATTGAAATTTAAATAGAAGAAATAATTGCATATAATATACGTATCTCCTAATAAGATAATACCATGTTAATTTATCGTTTTAAACAATAGAACATAATCTACATGTCGATACCTGTAACCTAATGCCCATAGACAATAGGTAACAAAAAATACCCGTAGCACAATGTTCAGTTTATCTTTGATCTCCTTGCTCCACGTGAGCGGTGTCATGGCCATGGTATAATACAAGAAATAGGTGAGCATGTAAAAAATATAATTTTATTTAGCACAAGACAATAAGATTAGATATGGATTGTACCTGCTCCTCTATCTTGATAGCTCATTGCAACAAATTTATTTATTTATAATTTATTTAATACTTTTTTGTACACCACATACAAAACATATAACAACTAAGTAACATAATACAACTATGTAATAAAAAAAAGAGTAAAACGTGGCAGAACAAAAGGCGGCCTTACGGATTATTAGCCATTTCTTCCAGACAACCTTTAGGTTAAGAAATATTTTATTGAGTGGGGAATAAGGTGGTGTAACCATAAACTACATATATATAATTACAACCTAATACATAAACAAGATGAACATATACAATATATATTCATAAATATCTATAATCATATACTAATAAATATCCTAGATATAATAGTAAATATAAATACATAAACAAATAATAATAAATTTCATGTCATCAGTGTCTGTCCGAGAGTAGATACAGGTCTTTTACAGAATTTTTGAAAATCGCGAGAGATTTTGATAGTCTTATGCTTTGTGGTAAAGAATTCCATAATCTTACGGACAAAATGACCTCAATGAATATTAAAAAAAATATTAAAAAATACATAATATGGTAATTAATCATAATTTAATATTAATAAAAATATCTGATAATTTTTTGTAGAATAGCTTCTTTAGCTAAAGACACATACCATATTTTGTTCATTCTTCGTCACCTTTATGGTTACCTTTCTCCACTATAATAATATAATTCTCTAATTTCTTAACATGGTAACGTTATGCGCGATTAAATATTATTTTTATGATGTATGAGTATTATATAAACGAAAATGCCAGAACACGCTTTCTAAGCCATGGGCGGTAATGCAAAATGTTGTTAAATTAAAATACAAGCGTGTTTTCAACTACTTGCCACATTCGCCTTCAACTTTTAACCTTAGCCTTTGACTTCCTTAGTAGCTGATATATTTACTTAATATAAAAACTATCCGATAGCACGACATATTATTTTACACAACAGAAACTAAACTTAAAATATTATTTATACTACATAGCAGTAATTAGTCTAAATCTTGAGTACATAGAGAAAGAATTTATTATAGTTAGCAACACCGTTATTCGCGAGTAGTTCCTTTTATTTTATTTTAATCATACCCTCGTAACAATTTATGACAACTGTTCCGATAGATTTATGTCAGTTGTCAAACGGAGCTCGCCTGGTGACGTTCTCGTATTATCGTCTTTTACGTTTTACTGTGCAGTATAGCTTCCATATAAATAAATTATTCGGGTATACATTTTTTATTATGATTTTTTTATTGATAAAATTAAAAAAAACTACTTTACAAAGTTATCAACTATATTTTATTTACAATGATTTATAAAAATAAAAACAGTCATCACGTAGACTATACATTAGACCCTGTATAGCCATCATACAAAGACTATACATAAATAAAATATAAATTCTTACTAAAACCAATACAAGGTGTAAAAAAATTAACCAGAAAATGTCTTTTATCGCACGCGCTGCGGAAACTATTGATGATAGAACAAAAAAAATGATATACAATATTATAGAACTTATCAACATCTACAAAAAACTTCGCGACACCATATGTCCAACTATTGTAGTTGATATAAATGCCTATCAAAATCGGACCATGTTATCCATACCTTTGTATTAATTCTTATCCAAATAAATTATTTCGTATTCAAGACTGTTTCAATATCTGTTAAATACTTTTTGAATTATTGAAATCAGACATTTCATTCGAAAGATATAACGAAATAAAAAATGACAATATAAAGAAAATAATAATCTTGCGTTAGGGACGTTTTTTCCAGGTTAGGGTACCCCTCCGCATCGTCCCATAAGGAACTTGGTTCCAAACGACGAACCCAGTTTAACAAGTACTTTATAATAGTTTTAAAACATGAATCATTTTGAATTGCCCTTTTATGGTGATAACCAAACTATGATTACATTAATACTACACAGACAGATAATACTTTATCGGTTGGACACATTAGTAGTTACGATATGATTTATCGTAAATCCAACATCGAATGTAGGCTAATGGAGAAAGTACATTTGGTTATTATTACATGCATTAAAAATTCAAATCCTGTACAATTTTTTTTTGAAGATACAAATTATCCTCCACCATGATTAAGATTCTATAAGAGGAAGAGAATTCTTTTAATGATATAAAAGCAAAATTACTTAAGCTACTTTTTGTTAAAAGGTATATAGTTTTCTGCGTACAATATACGGCTATTTAAGTGCTGTTTATTTAGTGAATACGATTCCGTATGCGGAAGCCGGAAGCATCAATGATGTGGAAGTATTTTTATCTCATGCTATAGGTATGAGTACTTTGGCAATTTGAAGATGGATTGGAAAAAGAGTAACTTTAAAATATTTTTACTAAAGAAAGGTCTGTATACTAAACAGGGTACTAATAAAAATAAAATTTGCCTAAAACTATTTTTTACAGGAAAGGCTACCTATTTTTAGGGCCCCTATTACTACGACTCCGCTGTCTGTCCGTCCGTCTGTCTATCATCAGAATTTATCAACTCAAACTCAAAATTATTTATTTCAACTATACTTTTTTTTAAAAGAACTTTTGAAACGTCAAAAATTGGTCGGTCAGTTAGTTAGTCTGAATCTACCACCAGGTTAGAATGCAGTTTTCTGTTGAGAAGAGCCGGCCAGAAACTTAACAGTTGCTCTTTTCAAAAATCCATGTTTACATAGTCTGTTATACAAATGATTTAGCTTGAGAGTCAACGTCACTTAGATTCCAAGCATTCTCATCATTTAAGTAATCCTGTACATTATAGTATGCTTTATATATCAATGACTTCTTGATCCTAGTTTTAAATTGTTGAAGTGGCAAGTCTAATATAGGTTGAATTTAATATCTCACGAACCGTGATGGCTAGACAGTTTTTTGCCAAATATTGGTACGAAACCCTTCGTGCACGAGTCCAACTCGCACTTGGCCGGCTGTTTTTGATTGCCAGACACAAGTATTATTTAAATTGTTTTACAAGTCTTTGGTTTTTGTTATAGATTTTGTCAAGCTTGTATAGCCATTCATTAACGCTGTAGAATTCGTAAAACTAAATCTATTTAGTATTTTTATCAGACAAGTGTTTATCGTTGGTACTATATTTTATTTTTACATAATGTATAAAATTAAGAAAGCAAACATTTCGGCTTTGATTTGTGCCTAAAAATATGCTATAAATTTCTATTTGAAATTTATTATTTAATACTTTAAGTACTCTTATACAATTTGAGTCACTAAATTACTATTTGTAGGGGACTGAAAATTAGAATTCGACCTATATTATTTATTTACAATTCTCAAGATAACCTTTACTGGCACGAAACATGTATTACATGATAAATAATGTAAGGCAAAACAGACGTTAATTTATTCTACTAAAAAATAAATTTATCATTATTTATTGTACATTTAACATATCTATCTATCACTTTTGCATATATGTGTAGAGTAGACTATGTATAGAGCTTATAATAAATGAGAAAAAGAAATATTTTAAGTATGTAATAATAAATAAGAAGTCATTTTATGTATCATACAGATCAGAAAGTCCTTTCAGGCACATTAATTCAGTTGCGTAGGTGGATTTTATTCAAAAACAAAGCTGGATTTTTATTTAAATACCTTGACGAAAATAGATTCATATAACAGGTTGAAATAGACCGAAAGAATAAATTTTATAACATCGACGTCAGTGGTTACGAATATTTAACGTCATTTAGCTACGTAAAAATAAAATCAAATTTTATCAACATTTCTTTTCATATTCAATATTTTTCAACGACGTAATTACTAAAATACGAAGATTTACTAACACTAACTAGTAAAAGTCATTTTCTGTGATCATTGATTATTTCAAAATTTCACCATCATCTGAATCGGCTTGGTAAATCTTAGATTTTTTTCGTTTTATGATCAATCAGATTAGTTTCTCAAAATAAATAGTACGTTATTCATAAAAACTAGACTCTGTTGACATTAAAAAACCTAATGGCCATTATCGTTATTTTCATAATGATGAATACGAAATACCTATTCATTGTTCTTTCACCAAAAATAATCACATAATATGCTTTTTTGATTAATCCTTGCTAGTTGCAAAGATTTACAATATGACTAAATGAAATAGGGCACCGTGACAGTTCTCGTCTATCAAAGCGATAAAAAATAAAGAAATACACCGGCCATGTACAAATAATATTATGATAATCATTAGTGTTAGTGTTGAACTTTGACATCGTTGGCGGCGATACCAGTTAAGTCGTCTGGCCAATGAGTCATTGCCCTGTTAATAATTTCCTGTGGATTCCAATTAAAACTCTCCTATAAAAAGTGTAATAGCTTTTAACATTTAATCGTATTATCTCTACGGTGTTTGAGTTTTAGTGAGAAATCAACGTTGATTTTGGAAAATCCTCTTGACAATTTATTTTCAATGAACCTCATTAAGTTTCCATCTATAGAGAAATAAGGATTATTTATACAAAATGCTTTGCCTTTATTTTGTGTACAATCTTTATATTTAAAAACATCAAATATATCGAATTACAGACCCCAATAAGTTAATAAAACGTAGACCTTGATGCGAAGGGCGTCCAAATAAACCGAAACTGTTCGTCTATACCTTCACGGTCATTTATTGCCGTCATATACGGGTAAATGAGGGTAGAAGTAGAAATATTATGCGGGCTGATAAACACCCCTCTTGAGAGGTCGAGGGCTGGACTCACATTCTACTAGTTATAGGTAGGTACTCATATAGTACTTGAAACGTGAGTGTACTATGCAATCTTGGCGAATTAAAAGAGAGTATTAAATGAGTCGGTCATTTCAAAAAGATTTTCTGGAAGCAAATTAGTGTTTCATTTACAGTTTTGAGTTTTAAACTATTGAAATATCAGATAATCGTTATTATTATTAATAGAGAGAAAAACCTGAACTACTGTTCTTAACTTATATCATTTAACCAATTCACATTTACAACAAATTCAATGAACAAACGATCCTGATTTTTGACCTTTAAGAAGTCGAGTAAAAATCAATAGAAGGTAAACAAGATTCGATAGAAAGTAATGTTACACCATATTAAAAATGTCTTCCATACACACATCCACAAGTTTCTACGAAATATATTGAAGGCCGTAACAATACGTGCCTACTGCAATCGTACTGATGATATAATAATAAAATTATGCAAGTGAGTTTCTTTTAGTTTTCTACTAATCGCCGTAACATATGAATTAATCAAATATGAAGTTCAAATTCAATATTTTCATACGAACAAAGTTAGAAATGGCTAAAACTCCTGTCTCTCTAGATTAGATCCGAATATATAATTAGTATATTTTTTAGCCGCCGTTAAAGTAAAAGCCGGTTTACTTTAAATATGGCTTTTATGTTATAAGTTACTAAATAATTTTATGAACAATATCTTTTAAATAGTAAATAATTTTCTACCATTGAAAGTATATTGTAGAAGTCTAGCAAATTGTTGAATTAAAGCAGATTTTCTACATTTTAATGTTAGAGATGCAGTGCCAGAAACCGAAGCTTTTGAAGTAAGATTATATCAAAAAGCTGTGCAGAATGGAGTAGGATGGGCAATAAAGATTTGGCACGAGTATCTGTCATTTCAGAAAATTTAATATTCATAGCTACGTTCTTGTGCATAAACACAACATATTATTGCACTCTTTTAAATTTACACAAAGAAATAGAAGTAGTAAAAACAGACTTCGAACGTCTAGACGAATGAAAGATTTCGTAATTTAAAAAAAAATTAAAACCTGTCGTCATTACTACTTAATCAGGTTCTTTTTAGGTAAGCTTTCAGACACTCGATATTATTATTTCGTGGTTTCATAGTGGCTGATATGACATTGTAAAAGACTTTTTAATGTGTCAGGAAAATATTGATGTATGGAATTTTATGTACATAGAAAAAACATTGTTCATATGAATACAAAGTGGCTTTTCTTATGCGCCATTTGCATTCAACCACCTATGTCCCACGTTAAGTTAAAACTTTATTTTATACTCGACACAAAATACTCTATTTTTGTTTAGTGTTTAGTTATGTGTCAGTATATAACAAATTTTAATAACATTATTGTATTTTTAGTTATATAAAAAATAACATTTTGAAATTTTTCAAATTGTTCACTTCTACGGTATAAGTTAATACGTGATTGCAATTGAACGAAAAAATATTAAGTTCTGTATCAGTGCTTTTGTAAAATGCTTAAATAAAAGTAAACTGGGTTAATGGTGAAGTAATCAATACTATGACAAGTTGTGACACAGAAACTTAATCTGGCGTAACTAATATAGGTCTGAGATAGATCAGATCACAATACACAATAGATTTAAAAGCATTGAAATTACCTTATACACCTAGGTCTGTTATTAATAACATGTCGGTTTCAGGAAAATTCAAAACAATAACTATTTCTATTTATATTTTAAATACAAAATAATAATTAAACTATTTACATTTTCGATGTTTGAACAATAACAGGACAAATTTTATCAAACACGACATGTTCTCATTTACTATTGAACAACCACCTTTTTGGACATAGTATAAAAATACGATACGTACGATAGCAGTAGATATTTTAATAAATTGACATATCTTGGACTTTGTTATAATCAATATTCAAGCAAGGTTATCAACTTCTTTATGGCCTCTAGTCTAGCAACAGTGTTTTAACCCAATTAGTACATCTAGATAAGTTAAGCTCCTGAAAGCCCACAGTCGAATGTAAATGAATGTAAAACTAGATATCTTTTGTGTTATATTCTGTTACATATAATTTTCTCAACTTTCATACCTAGCTATTATACCCAAGACTGAGCCGTAAGGTTAGGTGAAGGACAAGGACAATAGAACAAGTTTCAACCTATTTTTAACCCGACATCAATTTCAAGGTAATAAAAGAAAAATATGTTGGTTGTAGTCAAGATAATAGCCCTATTTGTGAATAATTTGCTATACGTATCACTTAGCGCGTTGAATCTCGCGTAGTCACACAAATTAATGGTTCAGTTGCGATACACGAACGCCCCAGGTGGTTGATTCATGTGAAAATTTGCATGGACAAAGACTACAAGACTTGAGTGTAATAATGCTTTGTTAAACTACAGCATTGTATATAAAGCTAACTTCTTTTAGACTTCATTTTATTATTACAAGATATGGCCATAAAATGGAGTCAACAAGTAGTCCTGTCCTGGAAAACCCGAGGATTCTGTACAAATTAAAATGAACGACAAGTGTTGCCGTTAGAAAACTGATTTTATCATACATTGGCATTTATCGAAGAAAACATTTACATGATTTCGGTTTCGATTTTTCTCTTGTGTATTTCATGAGTTTAGGTCAATTGAAATTACCCTATAGGTTCGGATTTCCTTGCGAGCGTAAACATATAAAAATATACGGGACTGCATCTTTCATTCCCGCAAGGGAGCATCAAAATATGATAATTATATAAATTTCACGGCCTACTAAAAAAAATTTTAATAAACAGACAGAGAAAAAGACGGGTAACGAAACGATCTAATATTAGTCTTCTAGATTTGAAGTAGGGTGTATTGAACCCTCAAAAAGAAAAGAAACGTAATTTTTATATTATCAAAATGTAGTGCTAATACACTGACCAAAAGAATAAAATTAAAAAAACAAAACGGATGTAGTTTTGCCGATCAGCGACAAGGCTGGTTTTAGTCTGCAACAGGAACCTGAACTGGTTTTATAATGATATGGATATACGTTAAAATTAAAGGCCGGTAAGAAGACCGTTAGCTTTTATTTTTTTAAATATTCGCAATACGAGCACTTTAAGGAGAAATTTTAAAAATTATGTATTCGTGTTGATCTTTTACGCATCCAGAATCCGTGTAATTAAGTATATTAAATTAACTAAATATTGAAAAATATGTAGATTTTACTTATTCAAATCTCTATGTCCTTATTTTGAGTAATCTCTCGCTGAATGATCTCAATGACCTCTTCAATAGACTAAGACGCAATTTTTTATCGTACTTATTTATATAATGAAAGTATTAATAGAATATCATGTAGGTATTGTTTAAATAAAGTCAACGTCCATGCGTCATGTATATTGTGTGTATTTAGAGCATGCACCATAGACATTAAAGTCACATTCGCACGAGCGGTTTTACAAAATTTTTTTTGAGTAAAAAAATTATATCGAAATTACTTCCCCAATTGCGAACAGATAGAAATATAATGCTACTCGCGATGACTAAATCAACGAATAAAATATTCAAATGCAACCAATATTATAAAATAACTAAACGGTAACTAACTCAATTATGCTATCAATCGTAGACTTTCGACACTTTCACATTCTACTTCCGAGGTAGTTTCCATAACGAAAGCCCCAAAGTGGCTTTTTCCGACATTTTCAACAATAATAGTCATATTCCAACCAATTGTATTTCTTAAACAAAACATACAAGTACTACCAAACCGTCCTCATGAAATATTATGTATATTAGTGATAAATTGAATAAAATTTAGTTCAGTAGTTTTTTAGTTTATTGCGAACAGTTGTTATAGTATGTAGCGATGTAGACAAAACGCTATATTAAAAATCTCTCTTGCGAACAAAGTTTAATTGTACTTTTCCTGCATGAGAGTTGCTGGGTGAACACTATTATAATTTTGAAACTTGGTGTCATTTAGATTTATCTTATTTGCGGAATACAGATCATATCTATTTAATATGGCTAGCATTATTATAATCATCATGACATATTTAATATGTGGACAATAAAACATCCTTTAAGCAATTTTTCAGTAATTGAATATTTAAAGTAAGACGATTACTAAAAACTTCTTTGTTTGGAAATGAATTGATGCTCGTTAGTTTTGCTAAAACACGGAAACAGCTAGACCGACTTGACTAATTATAGTATTGAAATATATATTTGTAGAAGTCAAGGGAAAGTTTAAATTGTGACAAACGCTAAAACGCTTTGGATATTTTTTTATCTGTAGTCTATAATACCACAACGAAGCGAGGACGGGTAAACTGATAAAGAATAACTAAGAGTTAATTTTTCTTGCAGATTCTAAACTGAAGTGAGGATCGAGGAATTTTTCATTGCATTAAGTACCTTTTAGATAGAGTATTATGTTTTTAGATACGTAATCGGTATACCTATTCGTATGATCAATTTTCCATACATAGAACGTATACCATTCGCTTTCAATTTCACCCGAAATAATTGGCATCACGTAAAGCATTTCGTGAAAGTGTACTGCGTATAATAAACTGAATCATATTTTTAATTTTACATATGAAAGAACTTATTTAACATCAAGTTTTTTTTTATATTTATTATTACAGATTTGTGATGAAAATCTGAACTATCTGTCGCATAACGCATTTGTTACCGTAAAATTGTCAACACCGTTAGATTATAATTTATCTCGCGATATTGTAAACTTTTGAAAGATTGTGAACAGTAAGATACTGCTGACCGACGACTATCCCTTATTGGTCGGTCTTACAGTAGGCCGTTAGGAATGAAACACAGAAATGAAACCCTCAAAATGTGAATCAGGATGAATTTACCATAGTTACAAAACTGTTACAGTGAGCATATTGAAAATACCGAAAATTAATGCGTTAAATTGTAAGCAGTATCTTATGGTTCACAATATTTTACATAATATCGCCAAACAGATTATAAATTACAATCTAACGGTGTTTACAATTTTACGGTGACATATATTACAATTTTCTAGTTTATCTTTAGAATAGATTGTCAAAGACGTGTATTATATGTAAGGTTCAATAAAATGTGATAAATATCTTCACCTCACAAACATACTAACTATTCATTATAAAAGTATATACAAACTAAAAGATATAGGAAATTAAAAAGAATAAGCTTTTTCTACTAACGCCTGCTAATCTTAATAAATTCGTCTCAGTGACGAGGGCATTGTTACATCTTATTCACACCCGAATCCCACTTTAAATATTATTGAGTTACTTTAGTATTTATAGAAATTCACACTAAAGTTAATAACGATAAACTTAAATGACCTGTAATTTAGTAAAATACTTCTAGGACCACGTAAAATAGGAACTTTTCACGTGAGAACTTACCCTTACGATTTACGTCATCACAGTCAATGTGGCGCATGATAAATGTAAATTACAGGCGTGAAGAGAAGTTTTAGAAAATTGTTTCAAATTATATAAATTCATGTGTGTTATTTAATGCACATTTTATAATCCAGGTATACTTAGAGAAGATAATTTTGTAAAATAACATATCATAAAAGTTCAATGCTAAAAACCAATTCAGTATTATAAAGTCAAATAAGCAAAACTTAGGAAATAGGTATCTACAATTTATTTTATTCAAGACAACAACAAAAGATATTGTGGCTTTAGAATCTTGGAGAATGGCACAAGAGGTTTTCAATTGCTTCTCCAACTGTATAGAAAATAAAGGGTTACATAATATCATTTGACTAGCAATAGCTTATTATAGGAAATCAATACATGTGAATTTTTATTACATCGATTTGCTGTTTGAAAGCCGCTTTCATATTTAATAGCTAGCGGCCCGTCCCGGATTCGCACGGGTAGATCTTTTTAGTATTAACCATTTTGGTCCTTCGAGCCGGATTCATTTACAGCATCAACCACAAAGGTATGGATAACATAGTCTGATTTTGATAGGCATTTTTATCAAATCTTAAAATGTAAAAAAGTAGTTATAGTGACATAACTACAATAGCTGGACATATGGTCACGCGAAGTTTTTTGTAGATATTGATACGTTGTATAACATTTTTTTGTTCTATCATCAATACTTTTTGCAGCGCATTTCATGGCTAATTTTTTTACACCTTGGGTTGGTTTAAGTAAGAAATTTAAGGATCTCTTAATTTTTTCTAGTAATAAATGCCTATGTTACTCAGGGATAATGTAGCTTTCTAACGGCAAAAGTATTTTGAAATCAGTCCGGTAGTTTTTAAGTTTATTCGTTACATACAAAAATACAAATCTTTCCTCTTTATTATATTAGTATAGATAAATATGGATTTCGTACTGCTGCTATATTTTTGATAAGCTCTCGAAATATAATGTAACCAATTCCAAACACTCGCAATCACATGTTCTGGTTCTAGATCTGTTTCAGCTATTTATAATCTTTATTTGTTTATAGACGAAATGTGCATCAGGTATTACGGTTTTATCAAAACAAAAGTTATTTAAGTAACGTATACATACTTATAGCATTCGCTTGTTAGATTTTTACATTCTTGTAAAGAACTTTGCTTAGATATAAATTAAACTCAAGGAGCTACAAAGATCATGAATATACTAACAAATACAAAATAAATGTTTACAAATAATTATTTTAGTTGGACTGTATTATACACAGACGAATGTTAACAATAATAACACAGGTCGGCATTGGCTTCCCGATTGAGTTTTGATAATTGAATTTAATAGGATTTGGAGCGCTCTTTACAAATAAAAAAAATTCCAAGCAATTAATTATTGTACACACAAATGAAAATTAAGAGACGAGGAAATCTTTGTATTTTTTCTTGTATTCGTAGTTTAGTGGGTAATCAAAGTGAAAGATTTAGGAAATTTAATGCATGTAAACACACATTTTCGAGTCGCGAACCAGTCTTCAAATCCTGTGTTACAAATGTACAAGACTAACGATAAGCTTGTATACTGCTCTGAACTAAAATCACCGGACCCGAACGGATATTGTAATTTCCTTTTTATCAAAGGTTACAAATTCTTACATTAGAATTGCCTATATTAGAGAGCCCTTCAAAGGCAAAGATAAAAAATCAGTAGAGAGAAAAATATTGTGACTGTATCATTAGAATTGTAACTATTTTATAAATATAATAAAACAAATAGACATATTCTGGTTTGGATTTCTTTCTCTCATGTAGAGCAAACGAGTAATAAAATAACACATTAAGTGTATATCCTCCAGCTGAATATTATTCACGGAAGAAGCTTGAAATTTAAAAACAGCATGCAATGACTGCTTTATTGATAATATCACGAAATACACTAGTTTACTATCAGAGAGAAAATGCCTGTAAAACCGATTATACTTACGTAACTTAATAGATATTTTAAACTGTATAGACGTGATGACTACTTATTTTGGTAGGTTTTGATTTACTTTAGAAAAAGTAAAATTAAAACATGAATTGCGACGCATTACTTTAAATAAAAGCTGCAAAATAAACAGAGAAAGAAAATAAATGACAATGAATTAAAAATACCCGTGGGAACGGGTTAGAATACTATTCCCCCCTGCCGCTGGGAGAGCATCTAGTAAGAGGCGAGTAACCCAGAACCCACATGGTGGTAGAAATTCTGTTCTCCGACTGGCTTGCGACCACCAGCATGCGTATCCGACCGCCAAGTGTCATAGACGCGTTCCGGTCGAGCCACATGTAGGCCAGATATACCCCCTCCCTCTCCCATCCCATTAATGCTACGGATCTGGTGGACTACGGATCTTTGTGAGATCCGCTGAAACCGCAGCATTTTTTTCTTCACTCCCCTTCCCCACTCTATCTCCGAGGATGCAACGCATCGACACAAGAAGGTATCTCTTGTTCATGGGCGATGGTGGCCACTTACCATCAGGTGGACCATCTGCTTGTTTACACCTTATCTACCATAAAAAAATACCTTTACTCAAGATCAAAATAGTATAAAAGTAAATAATCCAACTTGCATGTTTCAGGGAAACCTATTCCTGCCTAAATGACGAAATTTAATAAGGCATGAGACTGTAAGGCTTCATATATCATTATCCTGTATTTATTACTTAAACTTGATCGTGGCTCTTTCACATTTTTTTAAATCTACTAAAGCACATACAAAAAATTTTGTTATGAGAAATATACATGGATTATAATATATATGAATTATTATTTCTTACAAAATGATCAAATAATTGGAACTGTGAACGAAATCAGTATGTTGATAATCTTTGAAAAGTTTTAATACCTATGTATGAGACATAGTATATCTTATCACTTCCAATAACAATACAAATGCAATTCGAAGTATTTACAGGTGTAGGTATTACGATTATCGCGATAGTCTATTAGTGTTGAAAATTCATTAATTTCAATTGGCAGCCTTGAATTAGATCTAACTTAATTATTATGTTTTTATGAATAACTTTTTGTGTTATTCTTGAATGAGGGAGTTTATTAGACTTTCTAATATTTGGATATCTTAGACAAAATTCACTCAACAACATTAACTTTCTTAGAGATAGTGATTGCAAAAGCTGGCTTTTTGAAAAGAGTGACTATTGAGTTTCTTGCCGGCTCTTCTCAACAGAAAACTGCATTTCGAGCTGGTTGTAGCTTCAGACAGACCTGATTGACATGCCAAAAGTAGTTTGTAAAAAGTCTAATTGAATAAACTATTTTGAGTTTGAGAGTAATTTCTATTTTATACATGCTGTAATTTATTTTACACAGAGTATATATATTAAAGATAGTTAGACCAAAGACTTCCATGCTGGTCAAGTGCGGGTTAACTGATTTGACACAACTGCGAGAACATTATGGAAACTGTATTTTCCTCAATTGTTAAATCTAGGGACATTTAAATTTTTAAACCACATATGTATTACCCAGTAAAGTCAGAGGTTGAACTCAGACCTCTTGTATAAGACAGATTAATAAAATATTATAACACTTAAACTTAACCTACACATCCCCTAAATTTTCTAAACAGCCCTTTTATAGATACATCCTAAGGCTAGTCTTAACATTCCTTAGATTATTATATATAAGAAAATAATAAATTTATAAGAATATATTAAATACAGAATGAATTATAAGATATATATTAAATACGGAAACAAACCGAAATTAATAATATATACTAGATTGAAAATATATTCTAAATTTGAATGTTCTATACACAAGTGAATTAGGAAACTATTTTCAATCCATTGTCCGAAGATTTTGGACTTAACTTAATTATTAATTTTAGCCGTAAGACTGTTTTATAAAATTATATATACACAATAATGTTTAGTGAAAATATATGATGAATAATTCATTTTTATATTAATGAAAAGAAAAAAATTATGTTATTAAAAACAAATCTTCTAGCACATTTATGTGCAAAAGACAAACCTTTTTTAAAAGACTTTTTTAAGAGTAAGATCAAATTGTTTATGAAAATTGTTAATGTATATAAGAAATATATATAAGAAAATTAAATTGTTAATAAATAAGAACATAGTCCATAATCATTTTCAATATTATATACCAAAAGTAAAATTTAAGAAATTGTAAAATATATTATATAAATAACATAGTTATAAGTTTTCAAAGTTTTATGATATAAACAGAAATTTACTATAACATAACCATCCACTTACAAACTAAGATGGACTAAGAATAGAGTGAGGATGTTTATAATCACTCCACATTAGTTTATATGTTGCTCATAAAACTTGTTTGCTTATATAACCTTAAGGTACTCTCTGATGACTAATATCAAGTAGTTCAACTTTTACAGCCCAGAACCACTGAATGACTCAGCCTTATAATAACAAAAGATAAAGTTTACTACACATTAAACTACACTTTCAATACACTATATTGAGTTGTATTGATGCACTGGCTACTATCCAAACAATAAATACCTATACCATAAAAATTATGCCTTTTAGGTACTAAGAAAATAAATATAACAGTATTTCAAGTAATATCAGTAGCTATCATTATTACGAGGTATTGGTAATAAGATTCATTGTCAGTATTAGGACTTTTATACTTTAATTATTTCGTTTTATGATCCAAATAGATTGTCTTGTGAATATCGTAGTATAGTTGACAATTGTTTTTTTTTTCACGTTCTCTATTAAAAGAACGAGATGTGAGACTTAAAGGATTATATTTTTACTTAAGGTATATCGAGATTAAATTCAGCGAAAATAGTATTATAAAGTACGACAAAAAAGAAACAGCGATTAATCATTATAACAGGGTGCTTTACTTACATATCTTTAACACCACTCTTTATTCTTCTAGCTTTTCAGAACACTGACTAGTTACACAATAGTCTTTGAACATATTTTCTTGAAAATAAAAATATAATTAACACATAGTTACGATTGTATAAATGACAGAAAACAACGGAGTGAAAAAAGACGTCTAGATTGGATGGAAGATTCACTATTCTTGGCTCATGCACTATCCAACAGATGGCGGCACATTCAACTTATACCATAGACTAAAGAGGTATTATTTAAGACCGAAATGGTAATCCTTTATAATATAAATTTATTTTTGTTTAAAAACTTGAACATTTTTTAAACTTTACTAACCTATTATAGTATGTTACTCTTGTAATTATACTAAATAGCAAAATTTATTGAATAATCAAATAATATGATAATATACCGAAAGACATGTTTAAAAAGACATGATTTTATTATTTATAACACCGAAAACGGTAAATGTTTAAATTGAGACATAATTTTAGTATTCTATTATAGAAACTAACGTGGTAATTAGTCATTTTTAAAACTATGCAAAACGGTAACACTCACGTATTATTGTGGTAGATTGGCAACCAGTGTTCGCCGAGCGGCCACCGCGAGCGCGTCCACTGGCTGAAGAAGATCGCCCAATGCGATCGAAACTGTAGAACCAATCTACCACAATAATACGTGAGTGTTACCGTTTTGCATAGTTTTAAAAATTTTAGTATTCCTTTATTAAAATCTCATCTGTTAATTTTTCAAGTGAAAACTTGTGCACCTTTGGGATTGGTAAAAAATGTTAAACTCGCGTCAGGACACGTGACCTGATCGAAAATTCGTAAGACAGCGCTTGCACTGAATTTAAATTTGTGTACTATAGTGCAATAGATAAATTTTCTATTTAACCACATAAATGATAGTACTTTTATATTGATAAATTAATCAATTTGTGCTAAATTATTCCCTAACTATTCCAAAATATTCAAAAATGCACAAATTTATTCCAATGAATCTTGAAAGAAATATTAAACTTATAGCTTCATGAATTATGTTCAGCAATAATGTATAAAAAAATTCTCGCTGATTTCTGTGTTAAACTTCGTAAAATTGCACGATCATTTTTAATCCCTATTTCAACGAAATTCTTATAATTGGGTCTTGCAAAATGAACGTATTGAAAAGTCAAACCGACGAGTGCCCTCTAGGAATAGACATGAGAACCAATGAAACGCATCCTATCTCACTCACACTCAAGCGCTCCTCGCAGTCGAACGGTTCAATGACTTTGGCGACCAGTTTCTATTTTCTCTCTGGTTCTGTCGTCGGGTCGACCCGCAAGGAAGGGGGTCTTTGTTTGCGTTTCACGTTCGCGTCGCACGGTATCATTTGTGACGGTCCTATCGCATCGTGTCCGAGACGGAATGTGTTCGCATAAGTGGAAGCGTGGTTTTCTTTTGTCACGGTATATGTGAAATGTCGTGCTGTGCCTCAGGGTGGCTCCATCTAACAGTGCAAGTGCAGTGAGGTGCAGTGTTTACGAGCGAGCGTGGGTCGGTTCGGCCACGGCGAGCGAAGTGCGCGGAGGTGGCGGTGGCCGCTCGGCCATGACCGGCGACATGCCTCTAGGGAGCGGGCACGCGTTCGGGCGCGCGTTGCTCCGGGATGGGGCGCTGCCGCCGCTGGAGCCAGGCCCGCCCGCGCCGCCAACGGCCAACGCGCAGCCGCCCGACAAGCGCATGCCGGCAGCGGCCGCCAGCCCCGAGCAGGTCATGAAGCTCTATATGAACAAGCTCACCCCCTACGAGCACCGCGAGATATTCGACTACCCTCAAGTGTACTTTATAGGAGCAAACGCTAAGAAGAGACCTGGTCTCGTTGGCTTCCCGAACAATTGCGAATACGACAATGAACAGGGATCTTACATACACATACCGCATGATCACATAGCATATCGATACGAGGTTCTTAAGGTGATAGGGAAGGGGAGCTTCGGTCAGGTAGTTAAGGCATACGACCACAAGAAGCGCGAAAATGTTGCTCTTAAAATGGTTAGGAACGAAAAACGTTTTCACAGACAAGCGCAGGAGGAAATTCGCATCCTGGAACACCTCCGCGAGCAGGACAAAGATAACACCATGAATGTGATTCACATGTTTGATTCCTTCACATTCAGAAATCACACATGCATAACATTTGAACTACTTTCGATTAACTTGTACGAGCTGATAAAAAAGAACAAGTTCCAGGGGTTCTCTCTACAGCTGGTACGCAAATTCTCACATAGCCTTTTGCAATGTCTCCACGCGCTCAACAAAAACCGAATCATTCATTGTGACATGAAGCCCGAGAACGTGCTGCTGAAGCAACAGGGACGCTCCGGAATCAAGGTTAGTGTATGGCAAATCATAACATTATATTTAGGAATTATCTGATACAGGTGGGCTGTGTAGATTTTTACATACTCTGTTAGTAGGTTACCCAATGTTAGTGAATTTCTAAACACCTGTTCTCGAGCAAGATTCGCCTGGGGCGGGCGAAATCGATATCATTTGTTGTGAACAGCTGCCTCGGTGCGTGCGTTACGATCAGCTGACCACACCCGCCTATCATAATATCTACGCTGATCTTTGCGTTTCTCTCCTGTTTCTATAAGTTTATTAAGAAAATCAATCTTTCATTTCATCTGTCGTAGAAACGTACCGGTACGACGATCGACGGTTTTATTACGTTTCTTATTACATAGATACGGTGATAAACGTTATCTGAACGAGTTATACACTTGGTCGGAACCGGCCACGCATCCAGTTCTATTTTAGAGCTTCCCGATACATTTAGTAACTCGCCGTGCTCTCGTGTGATTTAGATGGTTATTTACGTCAGAACGCATCCGTGCGATTTCAAAACAACTCTTTTAACGATTAACAATTAAATTTCTGAGCCAATGTCATTGGTTGCACAAAAAAAGATAAAAATAAGACACGACAGACGAAAACCTTCGGCCGCTCACTCGTCTATGAACAAAGACTAAAGTATGACCTACAAGACCGACAAGACCGATGATTTTAGCTGACGACTGACGAGTGAGAAGTGGCCGGTGAAATTAATTTAGGTTCGTCAATGTTAAATGGCAATAATGTAGTGACTGGACTAAGTGCCACACAACTTCACATTCAGTTTGTGTGCTTTATGATATTATTACAACTAAATCCTGTATCCCCTGAAAATTTCCTATGAGCATTCTCGTTATTGCTAACGAAGGCTCTTATAGGCTCATATAAATTCAGAAACTAACCAGTATAAATCGATAAGATTACTTATCGTATTTATGCTTTTTCTACGATATTACGAATTACGTGTTGTGTACGTATATTACAGTTTTTATCAATATAATCTCTGTCACCAAAATCTAAATAGAAATAATAATAGCTATACTTATCAGTACTTAATGACGTGAATAATAACAATAACAAAATGACAAAAAATTAACAACTTAATACATAAAGCAAAATTTGCACAAGTGCATGTTATTAGCTCAGGTGAGTCCTACATAGATGGGCCGTGGGCGCCAGATAAGATAAATTGTTTCATTGAAAACTGATTATCTCTACGTGAAAGTATACTGTTTAATATATTTACGACTTTATAAATAAGGTGCAGTTGATAACGAATATATATATAATACAGTATTTATTTATACTTCTGCCTAAAGAAGCGTAACACGTTGATTTGTTAGTTGACAGTTAAGAAAATATGAAATAATTTAAGTGTGTCTTGTTTGACAAAAAAAAATCAATAAAATATTTTATGGTACCAAAAAAATATTGCATCGGAAAATTACAATTCTTATGGATATAATGTCCAGATGTTTAAACAAATTTGATGATTTTGAAGCGTATAGAACTTACAGTAAGTACTGTTTTAGTTAAAATCATCATCAGCCGCTCTCATGGCGCCGGCACCTAGCGGTAGTTTCTTTTTTGAACCGGTTTCAAAATTCAAACCACTGATTTCAAAGTTTGCTTTAAAATTTTTAATTAGGTACTATCTGTTATTACTCAATATTTAAATGACATAAGGAGTGAATGTTTATTTAATTATTACCGATAGAAAATTATTTTTAGCATATGGTCTTAGGATGTTAAGCGAATAAGATACGTCATTTCGTTTTTAGGATTCTGCAATAATATATATTTGTTTGTGTGTTTGTAATATCATATACAGCTGGATAATTTGAATAATTGCAACGTAATTTTACTCATCAATATGACGTAGAGATAATAAACTTAAGGTGTACAGACAGGATTCCGAATAGTGCCTGGATCTTGCGAACCATATGTCGATACTCAACGTTACTATATTATCTGTTTGGTTCATCTGAACTCACGTTAAAAATATCCAAATATTTTATATTCTTATTATCATAACATTAGCTCTCTTTTGCTAGTCTGCAAATGTCTACAAAAAAAAACTACGGTATATTTTAGTTTATCCCATAGTTTTCTTTATCGCATGACGGGATCTCGAGTTTGTACAGTTTTTATAACTTTTCCTCGAAATGTTTGTGCAATTTTCGAATGCAGACTTTTTGTTGGTATGTTACGAATTTGTTAGTTCTGATGCCGGCTCGTTTTATCCTAACCGAAAACTATTCCGAGCTTTTGCCTTGACGTCTGCTACTGTAGTATACTCACGAGTTTTAGGAGCTTTATTTTCTATGGAATTTCGATAATATAAACTGAACTTTTGTTAATCACGCGAAGAATTTTAAATGGATGTTTTGAATCCAACGTGTCCATTAAATGACAGATCAACGTAATCAAAAATGTGAAACTTTCATAACATCAGCTTTGCCGATTAAAAACTTTCGCTCTGAGGACATGTCAGCTTATGTTGAATGCTTTAAAAAATGTCGACGTGTAGGAGACTACATCAGATTTTTTAGTAAATAAATAAATGATTGCGGTGGGATCTCTCAATCACTCAAAAATGGCTGAACGGATACTTTACAGTACGGATTAACACATACGCTACCTGTTATTCTTATAAAAATACGCTAACGTATTCTCATCATAGTTCTTTCATCAAATATTTCATCCAATATAAAATGCATGCAAACAGTTAAATACCCGTTAAATATTTATCCCATCCCGTTGGGCTTTCCACATCGCCATAATCAAATTATACGGCGTGAACAAATCTGTCAATACTTTACTAAAATACACAATGAAATATTGTCCTACTATAATAAAATTACTATTAAGTATTATTATTTATATGGGAAAAAATACTTTAGACAGCTTTATTTGTACAAAGGTGAACTTAATGCCTGGAGCCATTTTCTTCCAGTTTACCCACAGTAATGCAGATATGTAATTAAGATGTGCTCAGACACGTAGAGAAACGTATCGTCTACTGTATGTCGGCGCGTAACCTTAGGCTTAAACAGTGAAAATAAGCAGTTGAGGCGAGTGTTGGAATTCTGTTAAAAGGCCTTGCAAACCTACACCTTCATCACAAGTCAAGTTTTACACAGTAGTCCATTCAATATACCCCATATTCCTTCCATTCTCTTTCTTTTTTTTTCCCCGAGTTTTATATGAACTACTATAATAAGTAATGTCTTTATGAGCAGCAAGGACGAAAAAACTCGTTTAACTCAAATTTAGGCCGAATAATTTAACTTGTTTGCATAAAAAGTATGCAAGCAAAGACTGAAGGACGTGCAACGCCCGAGACACCTGTACCAGGTAGCTTTATAAATAAACCTGAAACTGGTTTGTCCCATAAAGCGGAGGGATAGAGTCCCAGCGGAATAACATTAAACCCATCCTTATTCCTTGCATAATACGTTTAATTTTAAGCTAAAATAGACTTTTATACTCCGAGTATGTTAACTTATAACTATTGCAAAATGTAGTTGCTTTGTAAGGAACAATGATATTTTATCATTCCAACAATATAGCTCTGGTAATGTCAAACGTGTTTGTACTATTAACATGAAAATTTGATTTTGATGAGCTTTTATTAGTTACTGATTTAAAAAAATAAAAACGACAGGACTAGAGTAATTTGCAGTACAAATCAAACGAGTCTAAAACTCGATGGAGTTGTGTCATGTTATTATAAAGCTCCTATGGTCAAAGGCAATCCATAGTAATGCAATAAGACCACAATTATGCAAATAGATAATTACTTATTTAAGCGATAAATCGATTTTTTTGTAAAATATGATAGTTATGGCCAGTTACGGAAAACGGATAAGGTTAACAAGCCGTTGCTAATTAACCGAAGGTTTATCGCATTAAAGTGAAATGCATTGGTAGTATTAACAGGTTGACCAATTTTGTATCATGTTAGGGTTTAAATTCTGTGCCGTGTATGGATTTAACGGTAATCGTTTAATTTTTATAACTATTTCTATTTATTTATTTTTTAATTATAAAAATACTATTTTTTTTAAGCATTTGAACAATACTTACAAAGTAATGTTTTTGTAATTTAAGTATCTGTCGGTTGGTTTGGTGGACGTGAATTATACTTATAAGAATAATCAGGATTTTTACTCTGATACCAATTCAACTAGATTTTTTTTACCTGAAAGATTTAATCCAAAGCTATCAACTCTTTTGATAAAAATATGTTGTTCATCAACATTTGTGGTTATTATATCGATGTAATGCATGAAATTATTTCGTCATATTATCATGTTTAAATTTTATCCGGTTCATACAACTTTAATTAAAATAACCTTGTTTTTAATATAATCGTAACATTATCTTTGCATTTTATATTATTTCAAACTGAAATCTTTACATAGATACAAAAAGTAATGGATGTAGTTTGCTTCCTAGACCCAGACATTGAAAAAAGATTGTCCTCTAGTTTAATAATAACTGACACGTTAGCATAAAAAGTTTATGGTCTCAAGTCGTAGTTTACAACCAAATCTTTAATTATACATAATTCATATTTATTATAATAAAAGATAGCTTATTGAATTTCTGTACATAGATATATAAGAACAATAAATGTGAGAGGGTCGTTATAACATAAATAGAAGCCAAAACATCTTTTAATTTTATTTGTTTGTCGGTGGTTGCATCCCTAAAAAATTTAGGCTTCATTTCATTCAAATTAGGTGTCAAAAATTGTCATTTAAAAATGTTTTAGTCCAACTAAGCTAGCGCGGGTCGACTCGTCTAACTAAATTATATAATTAAAAGGTATTCATGATTTATGTGCTAAAGCTGTAGTATTCTAAAATACAATTAAAATTAATAAAAGATTTTAATATATTTTTTTATAAAATCAATAACAATACATATCAGATTTGTTTGATCTAATGACCCGCTACCGACGAATTCGTATCCAAGATGGTTGACATTAGCAGTCCTTGCGAGATAAATTGGGTCATACGGTCGCGACGGCTCCTATCGATTTTACCATCTTACGCAAATCGTGCTAACCATAACAAGATACGAGCGAAACGCGGTTTTGTTATAAATAAATAAAAATATTGTAATTGCCCCCACGTAATTGCCTTATCAAGTTATCACTTTTAAGAGTTAGTCTGTGACGTTTGTTTGTCGTAAAATAAATGCAATTATATAATCTCTTTTATTATTATAACCAATAGGCACATAATCGTTCTCAAATTTGACATTGAACATAAGGATAATAAGGGAAACATATTGAGAATTGAATTTGGTATGTAAGCGAATTGGATCGTCATCGTAAGTATTATCATTTGTTCAATAATAACAAGATATTTACTTCCTTGTAAATTGACGAATTGGAAATAAGTTTTACGCACTGTTCTGTGCTTTTAGTGACGTGTTAAAAGCAGAGTGCGTAAAAAAAGAGCAAGGCTAAGGTCAAAGCGTATTTATATTAATCGATATTTAAATGGCCTCTAATCGGTCAAGTACAATCTTTTTAATAGTTGATAATTCCGGTAATTGTAAAACCATTTTTAGAATATGTTTAATTAAAACATACATAAAAAGTTAGCAGAGATTTCATAACTTCCTTGATGTTTTTCGGCATGTTTTTCATCTTCACATTTAGTAGCATAATAAGGACATCCGGACACTAATTTCCATCTCATTAAATATTTTTATGTTTTGTAAATTTTTCATCATGAATTAACTTTATTAAAATCCTCTTCCTACTTTTCATATATACCATTAAGTACAAACAGTCTACATGAGCCATGCTTTGTCGTCTGTGGAAACTTAAACGTCTTTCGAAGCATGCGGTGGCACACGTGCGCTATATGCTAGGATGCTTGCATCGAAGTACAGATAATATTTATTTTGAAATATTTATAAATGTAGATACATAATTGGACTTGGATTGGATGAAAAACATTTGTATATCACTGATTTGCAGTGGACATCACCATCTCCTCATCTGTAATTTGTGTCACTCATTGGCTTTTCATGTTCAGAGATTTCATGACGTATAATTTTATTATAATTTTTACAAACTTTTACAAAAGCTTTGCTCTGACAATAACAAAAACAGCACATTAAGAATTACCTATCCAATTTCGTGCATTAGGTTTGAAGTTAAGTGAGTACATACATACAGCCTATTCGCTTTTTTACATAATGATATGAATTATTTTTTTATTTGCATATAGACTGACCTCCGCACTTACGTTATATCTCAATGCATTTTACTTTAGACACATCATAGCACATGTTGATATAAATATACTGTAAGTAGAGTGGCACATGTGAGAAAATTGTTGATCTAAAATCAGACCATGGCGAAACGCGGACATTTTGTCCGTAATAAGGTCAGAGTGTAAGTTGCTATCGGTCCAACAATGTCTAACAGGCCACCTAATTATACTAATGAGCGTTGAAAATAGACCCGCTAAGCTTCACTAATGAAAGATTAGGTAACTAGTGTAGTGTTAAACAGGTGAGGAAAAGATGTGATTTCAAAAGAAATGTAACGGATGCCAAATTTTGCATTTTAATTTAAAGTAATTTTCCTCAACCATCAATCTCAAGTGAACCATCAAAGTCAATTTTTCATGCCCGTGATAATAGGTATCACATGATTGCTGAGAATTAAAAATACGATAAATAAAAAGACGTCCTTCTAAATCCAATATGGTGGACCGCGCAATTGCAGGCGTTGCGGCAGACAGAGCGTTTGGATAAGATAAGAAAGGACTTGCCTGATGGTGACTTCTAAATTATTACAAACTAGTCGACACGCGCGACTTCGTCCGCGTGATACTCCGTTTCTATTGGTCGTAGCGTGATAGTATATAGCCTTCCTCGATAAATGGCCTATCTAACACTGAAAGAATTTTTCAAACCGGGCCTGAAGTTCCCGAAATTAGCGCGTGCAAACAAACAAACTCCTTAGCTTTATATATTAGTATAAGATTAATTATTTATGTAATGACACGTGATACAATGTGTTACCATCATTATCATTATTTATACTATACCATAAACATTTTCTACAAAGATTTGTCGACTATGAAGAAAGTAAATTACCATCTGCTGAGCTTGAGTTACTTGTCGCTCCAGTACAAAAATAAACCCAAGAGTTACTCTCTCAAGTTATTTATATCCAAAAGCCTTTAAGGCTCTGTTGCTATGCACGTTCAAATGCAGGCGACTGAAGAAATTGCAACGACGAGTGGCTCCATCTAGTTGGTGATTCTTGAAGTGAACTTCTGAACTTGCCTCGGGATAGCTTTAAGCTTTGCACTCTCAATGTCTATGTTCTTTTTGGAAACTTGCTACCCTTGTTCATTGGATTTAAATTCTATACTTTAAAGTATGTATTATTTTAAAAACAATGTACTTAGTTATAAAGAAATTTCTAGAAAAACCTGTCGATCCGTCCTGTTGATAAAAAAAATTAATGTACAGACATATACATAAACTTACAGTTTTCTAATATATGTGTCCACATACACATAGAATCAATTATGATCAAAATTATAAAATAGATAACTTTAGCCGGTTCAATAATAAACAACAATAAACGTTTAGATTTAACTGTAATTCAAGGTTTAACCTAAGTGAAGTTTTTTGCTATGATAATAATAGAACGAATTTTTAATTTTCTAAGAAATAAAGTTACAACTTTTTAAAGTATCTTTATGTATATGATTGTTTAAGCAACCTTGATTACAATTGGTATTACGCAAGTTGCGATGTCAATAATGTCTTCCATTCTCTGACAGCCTTGTTTGCTGTTTACTAGTCATTATATTAGCTCATTATATTTATGAATATTATATTATATACATACGGCCGAAATCAATAACCAATGGATAGAACCATGGATAAATAATAATAACGTTTAGTAGGTTACTCCTTGGTTTTTAAGAAATTAACCAATTAATGCAATGAAAGATGCCAGATATTCAAATCCGGAAATGACTAACATTTCTTTAACAAAAGATGAATGATAAGTATTGTTCTACAACACTACGAGCCAAACAATTGTCAATGTGTTGAGGTTGATGTTACCTTCGAATTTTTTAATGTCAAGACAGAAGTTCTCGGCCAACGATCACATTAAATAGTGACGCATCAAACGTGATAGTAATTTTAAAACTGAGGTAAAGGTCTTTGTCCTAAAGACGTCGAACAATAATTGTAGATAAAATACGACTGTTAATAGCCCTCAAAATTGGGTAAAGTAAGATTTTGAACTTTCGTCGTTCTGTACAGGATCCATAAATAATCTAGAACCATTATGCCACCTCCGTTAATAATAATAGGCTATTATTTTAATGTGGTTTGTTTATCGCCGTGTTGTGTGTTTAAACTTCTTTCGTATACAAAAAGCCAACGTTCTGACGGTTAAATTAAAAAACAAACAGTATAGTGCAACAACCTCGCGGTATCTCATTGCGTGGTGGCATCGATCCCGCTTCCAGCAGGCGATGACCTACTTTACTCAGGTACGCACAAAGCGAACTGTCATTAAATTAAATTATCGAAAAGCGGAAAATATGAGTGTTTCACAGGTTAGGTTATATCTCCATTAAAATATCTCTACTATAACAGGATATAATTAATCGAATTTCAATTTTTAAGTTCAGAGTTATTAAATTAAAAATTTACTTGGATTTTGAAGGCATTTATCATTATATTTATCAGTTTCTACGATACTATAGTTACTCGTCTAATACCTCTCGTTCAGGATAATCTGCAGGGTTAAAGAAGTTTAAAGAGCCTTTTCAAGTACCTATCTCTGCTGAGTTAAGCACGTGCTTTGAACCGCGTATAGTTTACGAGCTGGGCCTGCAACTTATTTCACATTTTTTATGTTTATTAGGTTTTAATTTATCTACTATATTCTTATATATAAAATTCTCGTATCACAATATTAGTTACTATACTCCTCCGAAACGGCTCGACCGATTTGATATGAAATTTTGTATGCATATTGGTTAGGTCTAAGAGTAGGTCAACATCTATTTTTTATACCCCTAAGTGGTAAGGGTGGCCCATCCCAATTTTTAAAAAATTTATATGGCATAATAACGTTTGCCGGGTCAGCTAATATATATCTAAATAAAAATATTGATGATCTCCAATACTACCTGCAAAACGTAAAGCGATATCGATTAATAGATACCCAGTCTACATTTCCAAATAGTAATAAATGTAAGCTCTCTTCATATCCTTATAATTATTAAATACTAAAAGATAAAAGTAGATCACATTTATTAGACGGGCTACATTAATATGATATTGGTCAAACATTCTAGTAAAATAAACATATATGCAAGCTATTAATTAACCCATCGAGCAATCCAAAAGCGTTGCCTCATGAAATTGTAATTATGATGTTAAATATTGTACTCAGATGAGATTAAGCGCTGGACTGACAAAGAGAATATTAGAGCAAACCAAGCCGTTTCGACGTACTTAGATTAAGTGAAAACTTGTTATCCTTTTAATTCGGATAATGGACAAAAAGTTGACTTAAGAGCCGGTAGAACAGACATAAGGATGTTCTTATCCTAATAGCGCCTCGAATTTAATTAAAACTTAGAAATGGGATATATATTTTAATAAAAAAACAAATGGCTTTATTTACCTTGAATTCATTACGTTTGAAATTCCATCTGTGATATATTCATCCCATCTCATATTTACCTACATTTTTTTGGAAATCAAACCAACATAATCAATTTTTGTTTATGTTTTGTATATTTGTATTACCCAAAAACTACTACTAGATTAAATTGGTGGTTTGCACAATCATATTGTTGATAACTTCATAGGTCACGAAAAAGTTGATTGATATTGATTGATATATACTTTATTGCACACAAAATAAAAACAGTATTACAGACTTAATAGGACTTATATTACTTTACAAATATGAGTGTGCAAAGGCGGTCTTATCGCTTTAAGCAATTTCTTCCAGACAACCTTTTCTAATGGAAGCTATGGCAAAGAGTGCGTAGCGATGCATGAAGTACACATTCATAAACTTACATACTTACACACATATCTAGACATATACCTACATATATACATTACACATAAACATACATACATAATCATTGATAGTATTCTATTTTAATGTTGAATAAAACTCTTTTAGGCGACTTTTAAATGTATTTAATGATTTCGTAAGGTGTTCCATAAGTTTACAATTTTTACAGAGAAAGTTATTACCATTTAAAATGATACAGCCCAAGGATGTTAGGAGGGGACAAATAATTTTTATATAAATTAATATTAAACCACTTTGTTCATTTCTTAATAAACTCCATATTCCTTATCGCAGTAAACTCAGTTATCTGCTATTTTGATAACCTATATTCAGTCTGCAAATCGCAAAATCGTCGCCTTCTCCAAATATTTGTCGTCCAGTTTACTTTAACGGGGATCGGTCCAATTATTGTAAGTGCTGTTCGTTGATAAGTTAAACACACATATTTGGTTTACAACGTTAGTATACAGAAAATTGACAAATATTTTATACATGTATATTGAAGTAGTTGATTTCATGGGGGTTTTGTTAAAAACTGTAGGTTATTTCAAATTCTATCCTACTCGGATCTAATATCGGTGCTTCTCTTTACTATTTTGATCTTATGACACAGTAAGTTTAATTAATTATTATTTAAGACTTGTCGACCCCCCCTAGCAACGCTGGTCTAAAACTTTAAATAAAAATAACTTTTCTTTGTGACATCCGATTTAATTGAAACAAAACTTATATTTTTAGTTAGACCTGCTAGATTATGAATATAATGGTGAAACCCGTATATCATTTCGTGCAGTGATATGAACTGTACAAACAGACAGACAACACATATTTTAAAAAATTATGTTTTTTTTTAGTAAAAAGTTTAGTTTTATTTAATAGCTATACTATCAATATTTAACTACTCTGAAACTGGATATTAGCCAAGTTTCTCGCATCACGTAGTATCAGAATAATGGTTGTAATTTTCTTCTCACTATCTAGGATTGAGGTTTTAATTTCTTCGACCGTGGTAAATTGAGATAGAGAAGCCCTATTACTGCACAGTAATAGGTAAAAGATAGTAATAACGTAAACTTACGACAGGAAACCGAGCATCGCCTGGCGGTTGCTACCGCGAATTATTCAACTAGGCTTAATTTAATGTCTTTTAATTATATATTTTTTTGATATAGCTAGATTTGTAACTTTAATGTATTGTAAGCCTTCGGTAACTTTAAAGTTAATATCTGAAACTGTAAGAAATACAGGTTCACATTGTTCTTTGTACTGTACTTTTAGCACGCGATAAATGTCCAAAGAATTTCAGACTTTAAATATAGCATTTAGTAAAGTCAAAAGTCTCATTTCATTCTCTTTCGTAATACGAAGAATGTAAGAGCAGGTTGAGTTTGCTGAATGTTTAAGTGGTATTGATACTATTTTAACGGAAAATTTAGATTGGATTAATTTTTGCTAGTTTTGCCTTTGACCTGTATATTTAGTGTTTAAAATATTAAGACATTAGAGCAATTTTTGAATTGTATCGATGTTGTATTTTAGTTTTACATTTTCACGTTTGTCTCCTGAGCATTTTTAATTTTTATTACGTAATAAACAGCTATTTTGTTAAATTAAAACAACTATTAAGCAAAACCTTAAATGAACCGTTAAACATCTAAAAGCGATTATGTTGATAGAACATCTGGAGCACCGTTATCATAGTAAATAATTTTATGAATTAAAAAAATAAATTAAATACAATCTTTTATGATAACAAAACATAATAGTTTTAATTAGATGGCCCTATCATTTTCGATTAGGTAGCTCCATCCATCATCAACTCGTTCATTCATCATCGTTGCATTGTCATGGTATCCACACAAATGTGAAGAAAGAAAGTGTAGAAAGAAAGACTAGAAAGTGGCTGAAAAAAGGCAGGTTTTTCCATACAACTTACATATACTTTACAGTTAATATAAAGCTTTAAATCTCTTTTTTGAAATTGTCACTCACAGACGAAAACAGTGAAATTAGGACATGAGTACGTCCTACTGCAGTTATTAGTCGCAGTCTGTCGACTTAGATAATTCAATTTATTCTTAAACCGTTGCCATTGAAGTGTACGCAATAGAAACGTTAGTATTTTTTTCTAATCATATATTTAGAACGGCCTCCCACGGGCTTCTAAGTGGGTTAATGCCAAGCCCACGCGACCTGTGCCCCTCACTTGATTGACAGACTTGGGTCCTTTTATCATCTTTTGTAGTCTCGAGACGAACACGAGTCAATAGATCAAGTAGATCGGAGTTTGCTATTGCAATACGTTTTGTATGTTCATCCTTTCGTAATAAAACTAGTATCCTTATCGTATGAATACGTGAAATTAATATTTTATTAAAGTTTATTTGTAAATAAAATGAAGAATAAGTGCAGAAAACTTTTTGTCTTTGGTTTGATGTTCAAGCATAAATTTCGGATTCTAATTTTGACCACCCTGCTACTCCTAGTTTTATCTATTTCATATTCACATACAAAGTAAAATTAAACACACAAAACAAAATTTAATAAAATGGCAGGTACTTGACAGTTAGGTGTGCTGAATTTCGTATAAGAATCTTTTACGTAGCCTCAGTCATATAGATTTTTAAATAATTTCAGTAATTTAGGTAAATTGCAAAATCACCTTTGGATTGTAAAGTGTGTCAGTGTAACTAAAGAAGTAATACTTGCTTTTATCGTTTTATTGCGTACCTTAACCTTACAGAAAGGTGTACATTGCGATATTTGTACCCGACACGTTCCGTTTCGCTTGCTTTGTGGATCACTTGGCATAATCATTACCAATGACATTATTTAACTTACCCACTGACATTTATAAAAACTATTTTAACCTAATTTTTTATATTATTTATTATAAAACGATTATTTTTAATCCGTGACGTCATATTTGCTGACATCTCGGTTATCCACATTGTCTTCTATACGTTTCGCTTGCTTTGTGGATTACTTGGCATAATCATTACCAATGACATTATTTAACTTACCCACTGACATTTATAAAAACTATTTTAACCTAATTTTTTTTATTATTTATTATAAAACGATTATTTTTAATCCGTGACGTCATATTTGCTGACATCTCGGTTATCCACATTGTCTTCTATACGTTTCGCTTGCTTTGTGGATCACTTGGCATAATCATTACCAATGACATTATTTAACTTACCCACTGACATTTATAAAAACTATTTTAACCTAATTTTTTATATTATTTATTATAAAACGATTATTTTTAATCCGTGACGTCATATTTGCTGACATCTCGGTTATCCACATTGTCTTCTATAGCCCTTAAAAAACACTATATGTAAACTGAAGTTAACAAAATTAACGACGAAGTAATTACTGGTATTATAATTTTGGTTAAGGAAGGTTTAAAAAAAAACAGTTCTAGGTCAATAAGAATTATTTTTCTTAGCTCAAGTATTCGACTCGGTTTATATTGTAGGCGTAATGTATATCTCTCATATCTCAATCATAACATATGAAAGAAAGCCGTTAATTGGCCTGCTCTCATTCTCTATTCTAGGCGTAACAGATTATTTGAATTAACGTCTTAGCTGTGCGCGAATCAATTGATTCTATTAAATGGCAAACGCTAATCCATTGAAAACATTGTAGAAATCTTTAAAGGTACAATAAGATATTTAATTTTTTTAGTCTAATATCAATAATGTTTTATAGTGTAATTTAACAGATTTAAGTAAAAATTTCTTGTGATAAAATCAAGTTTTTGTATTGTTCAATGAGTTCTTTTCACGTATAGAGTTGGTGACACTTTGGTAGATTTATTAGGGAGGTACTACTTGTAATTATATTTTAAGGACATATCACCGTCAATTCGAAGAGTTAAGAATTAACATTGTCAAAAGTAGTGTAATTGTTATCTAGCTAGCAGCGTAGGCAAAAGTATGTATAGTGAAAAGCCCTACAGCTAAATTGTTGAAATCGTACTTTAACAGATATCATCATAACAGCTGTTTGTTATCATGCATCATACTACCATTACGTTATGCAGACCTTGAAATGTAGTAACTTGCCTAGTAACTACATTTCTGATGATGATTTCTGCAAAAAAAGTCAAATTTGATTTTAACAAAATTTCGAAAACTATAAAATAATGTATAATATAGTATATCTATCTATATATATAAAAAGAGAAGCTGATTGACTTAATGACTGAAATATCAACGGGTCAGAAACTTGAAACAATACACAGGGGTTCCATTTATAACGTAGGGGAGCACTAAGAAAAGATTTTTTTAAATTCACCCTCTAAGGGGGTAAAACGGGGGTGCAAAGTTTTAATGAAACTTTGCCGTTTTTTAAGTTTTTTAAATGAAATTCAATATGAAGGTCATTGAAAGTCATGAAATATGTGTAAAATATTTTATTCGAAAATTATCCCATAAGGGGGTAAAAGGGGGGGGAGCAAATTTAATATGATTTTTTTTTATGTAACTAGGTCGGCAAACAAGCGTACGGCTCACCTGATGGTAAGCGATTACCGTAGCCTATAGACGTCTGCAACACCAGAAGCATCGCAAGCGCGTTGCCGACCCTATCTCCAATTCCCCCCAGGAGCTTTCTCCTGGTCACCTTACTCACCAACAGGAACACAACACTGCTTTAGAGTTGTGTTATTTAGCTGTGATCTTCATTAAATTTTATGATTACCTCATAAAATTATTAAATATGTCTACAGACGATCTAATGTAGGCTAATATAACTTCCTCAATATCGCAAACGAAGTTGCAGGTAAAAGCTAGTCTAACTAAATGTAGGTAGTCTAAGTTTTAGATGAGTGATTGTTAAAGAATAAGTTTGAATTTCCGAGTCGTAACTACTCAATTAAGATATCGATGCTTCTCTATTTTATTATTTAATATTAATATTGTATTCAAGGCTGAATAATTGAAAACCACTATTTTAATGGGCATAACGTTTATTTCATCCGTTCAGTCACGAATCCAGTCATGATTCGAGTCTAACGAAATCTAACCACGTAATTACTAACTTGTTTTTACCCGCAAAAAATACATTGAGGCAGAGTTATTTCATAAGTAGTAGTAATATTATCAATAGATAATTAATGTTAACAAAAAGACCAGATTGTACATGCACTGAAAAAGTACTGATCGGATTTTCATGAGGTTTTCACCAATAGTCATTCAAGAGGAAGGTTTAGGTGAATAATCTTTTTAGTTTTTGTGTAAATTAAATATGACGATTGTTAAAAATGTCGGAAAAAGTTTAACCACATCGGAGCTTTCATCGAATACATTCCTTCATCCCTTTTTTTGCGATATAACTAACTGGTCTATTACCCGTGCGAAGATGAATGAAAGATATATGATACCCATTACTGTACAGCATTACGTATTCACATGCAATTTAGACGGAGTCAAGCAGTGCCTGGGGCTTGAGACCCAAAAGCAGTAGCAGGTTTAAAGAGCTCTCACCCACTCTACCTCGCCAACTACAATAGATAAAAAAGTAAACTTAAGCGGACCTCAAGAAGGGTGACTTAACCTCGACTCTATAACACTAATTTCCATGTACACTGCGCGGAAACACCAGAGAAACTGAGACTAATCTATCTCACTAAAGGTTATATATTGTGTACACGTCGGTATATTTGACATAATATAAAATGACCCATCCGCTAATACTACTTTACACACGGTATTACTAACACTTGTTATTTTCTTTAAAAAATTTATAATTAAGCAAAATTGTAATTTACAGTTTAATCACTAGTTTTTAAAATTCTGACGCTATTTTTATCCAAATAGTTTGTTGCTCATATTTGTATGTTGTTTTTGTTACAAGTTGGCACACAAATAAATATAAGAAAATCATGTATCAATTGTATTCCTAGTCTTTGTGTTCGCATTCTAGAAGCGATAATTATGTGCATTTTTATTGTACCTACATGCGATCAAAGAATTTAAAATAACTTATTATGTTTTGAAATAAGGCAAGCTCTTTTAACCCTTTTCTTTTAAAACAATTGCTAAAGTGCAAGAACTCGAAGGCCCAAGAATATCGTTCCAGAGACGATAAACGTATTATTTATGCTAAATTCATGATATGCGATCGGCTCACGTTTTTAGAATACATTAAGATATTTATAGTACATTGTATTGTCGGTTGTACGTTAACAGTTCAAACTCAGAAGTAGAGTTTTGTAGAAGTCTCAAGTATACGTAGGTCCAGATATTTAATTGCGTTAACTGTAAATAAAAAAAATAATATATTCCGTAAGGGGACGGGTTAGAATACTATTCCCCTCTGCTGCTGGGAGAGCATCTCGTAAGAGCCGAATAACTCAGCACCTCCTTGGTGGTAGGAGATCCGTTCCCCAACTGGCTTGCGACCACAAACATGCGAATCCGACCGCCAAGTCATAGACGCTTTCCGGTGGAGCCGCATGTGGGCCAGACTTAACTCCCTCTCATCCAATTAATCCTGTGGGTCTAGTAGGTTTTGGGCTCCTGCCCAGTATCCGCTGAAACTGCAGTATTTTTTTCTTCAATCCCCCTCCCCACCCTTTCTTCGAGGATGCAACACATCGACAAAATGAGAGTATCTCTTGATTTACCGATGTCCATGGGCGAATCCTAAAAGTCTACTTCAAGAACCATGTATGGAAGACGATTAGTCTTGATTATTATTTTAGTCTTTGACAAAAACTCTAAAGAGAGCTGTTTTATTACTATAAAAGTAAATCACTTTATTCATGCATTTTACTATGATTCTTGGTATTGTTCCAGAATATCAAAATCAGATTGTCCGTCGTTACGTAAGCTTAACGGAACTTCTATGCAAGAAGTAGATCTGTGATATTACAACAGAGAATGGTCAAGTGATGCTTATACCAATTGATTGCGGCTATCTGTCATTTCAAATCAGACTGTATTCATAAAGTATCATTAATGTACTTCTTCAAACTAAAATAGGTCTAACGTATATTTCTTAAGAGTTATATTTGTTATAAATTGATGTGTCGCCTCGATATAATCACGCTTGCGTTTATTTATTTGACCGTAATAGGCCGGTAGCCGCGAGCATAATTGGCATTTAATAAATGAGTAGACTGTATGGCAACAGTTTTGTTACATATCTATTACAATAAATGTTTGAATGAAAAGTTCCATTACATACTCTATATTTGTTTCGAAAAACAAATTTATGACCCCGATACGAATTGCTATGCCCATAGTTCAATATTTCATTATTAGTTATTAATAACCGTCTTTTCTCTCGTGGTGCCGTAGTGGCCAGAATAATATTGGTCACTTCGCGTTGCCACCAAGTAATTTCAAAAGACAATAGAATTTTCCAAGAAATTACTTACAAAATGGTTAATAGTTTTACAAATGTACGGCTTTTTGACCCTCGGGCATTCCGAAGTTTCGAGGTTCACCTTTTATTGTTGTTATAAATCATGTGATTTTCTTATTTTTATTGTCATACAATAAAAATAAGAAAATACATTCATTAACATTAAAATAATTTGGCATTGTTAACAAATAGTTGCTTTGTTGCCTTGTTACATTTTCTATAGCTTTGTTAAGCAAACCGTAAATAGGAAGGCTACTTGATTCACGTGTGATATCTTTATTTCATTTGTTCGTCGATATTCCATTATATTACTTAATATTAAACACGTTTAGCATTTCGTAAGTCTTATCAAAAATATTTAGGTTTATTCGTAGTATATCTTGTTTAAGACATTAAATTTATTAGTACAACTTTCAAAACCTCCGCCCACAAATCCATACAAAATAATTATTGGTATTAAATCGATTCTCAAAGAAAGTTAAAAGAGAACTTTAAATAAAAATGCGTTGTCAGTTCCGTCCGGTTTGAGACAATCGCCGGAATTGTTCGTGATTGATGTAACCATAGTCTCTTGTAAACAACAAGAAACAACAAATCACTTATGTTCTATAATTATATTCATTTGAGGATTTTTTTTATACTTAGGCCGATCCAGTTTATTTTTTCTGTTTAATAAAACATCATAATGTAAATATTTGAAAATTTTATTTTGCTACTGAAATGAAGGTTAAACACTTTAAATTTATAAACGTTTTTTTTGCTAAATGCTTGATCGTTATAAGGTGAGAAAAACATACAAAATTGTGTATGTGCGTAAGACTTAAGAATTCAATTTTGTTGTAAAAAAAAAATTCTTAGACGAACGTGAGATATGCGGATATTCGAATTACTGCTTGGTGTCGATTAATCCTGATCGATTGCTTGTTTAGCGAGGATCCTGAAACCAATATTTGCTATTCAATTATTGCTAGGATTGCTACGAGTAGATCGAGATTGGAATAGATTGATCGTAGCATCGGTTTTAGATAAAAGATCTAGTATAAAGATCTGAATATACTGTGAAGCTTTTGTGTTTCAAATTGTATTAATATTGATACGAAAAATTATTGTACGTAATTTTTGTAATCACGTACAATAATTTTTTGTAATGCAAGAAATTAATACATATAGATAGATAAGTTATAGAATATTCAATTAATAATTTATAGTTCAGGTTTGCGTGTTATGCATACATATGAATGTACATGCGTCATATTGAAAACGGATATCATATACTGAGACCAGTTGGTATCAATCAAACATTGATCGATTGTTTGTGTACCGAGTAGTACGAGTATCCTATCTTTTGTATTTATTTTCTGGCATGCGTTTCTGAATCGACGGTTTTTTTTCGAATTTAATACACTTTTTTTTATCACCAAGCGCACATAAAACAATCGTATTTTCATGTTGAGTTAATGATATTTAAGATGTTGCTTAGATAGACTTATAATACACTAGATAATTTTCTTAATAATAATAAGTTTTAGGTAAGAAAAGCTAAGAAAAATCAAAAACAATTACAAAATTAATGTCGTAATTCGTTTGCATTCTAGTCGATCGGAAACGGATGTCGTGTACCTTTGTAACTTTCTATAAGGATATATTACCAATTATCATTTAAGCAATAGTAATAACGTAAGTTAAAGTTACGTAATCATGTGTTAGGTAATATTTTTTTAAGTTTTGCATTAACATGATGCGAAATTCAAGTAGCTCTACAATAATAGGAATATCATGTTTGACTTTACTAATCTGTGGACATAGTGCCGGGTAATAAAAATTATCTATAAATATATATTTATTTAAGGTTAATATGTATGTTGTTAGTATAATAAAATGAATTGAAACTCAAAAACCTCATGTCACTTTTTATTGTTACAGGTAAACAAATTTCTATGAAATGGTGACCACTACAGAACTTAGAACAAGTATGGAGGTGCAATATAAACATTGCTACATATATTATTTATTATTTTTACATATATATATATATATAACAAAGTCGGGTTTGTCTAAACACTTAATCGAGAGCGGCGGTACTGATTTTCATGGTTTTTGTTTTGTTATATTTGTCTCCGTCCCAAATAGCAGAATAACTAATAAAAACTTTGGAAATTTAACAAAAAAAATTGAATTAAAATAAAAAATCATTTTACCATACAAAATGTTAATGGGTTTCGTTACTGTCAAACGTTTAATGTTCATCCCGTCGATACGGTAAACTCTCACCTCAAATCAAAGAACGTATTGAATTAAAGGTTTCGAATCGACTAGATATATCCACAATATTCGGATAGATTTTAAAAATGTAGAATAATGTCAGTAATGTCTGTTAACGCTGTCAAGTTATTATTTATTTAATTAAGTGATATTATATCATTGTTTTTTTATTAAGTTAAAAAAATTATCATATAACAGTGATCGTGTTAAAGGTCACAGTCACTTAGACGAGACTCGACTTGGTCTAGACTAGAAGCAGTTATCTCATAAAAGTTGATCTTATCTAGTCTGCTGAGTAAGAAATTTAAAATTTTGCTTAAAAATTCCATTATTATTTTAACTTCATGTTGTTCGGACAAACGGTGTCGAAGACCATTAATAACGTACAGACAAAAATTTAAACTTCGCACATAGATTTTTTTCATAACTTCAGTTCTTTTTCTCATTCTATACAATACTTGACTTTAAAACTTTTAGTACCTCAAGGTAAACTATAATAGACTTTGATAAGATTATAATTAATCGCGAACACAATCTCAATTTTTAGATCAGAGACCCACTTTACAGTATGCGACATGCGTTTGCGCAACCGTTGCTTGACATTTTGACGGACAGAAATAGTTATAACGCCCCAATTCTACGCCCCTTGAATAAACTATTATTATACAATAATTTACAATGTTTCTGATAGCAAATCTCGTAATCACTATGGCTTGTGACATCTGTATCACTATCATCATTTTACTAGATATCATAACATCAAAACAAAATCCCATGCCTAGGCTCTGTTTGTTCGCGATAAACCCAACAACTACTGAACGAATTTTAATGTGGTTTCACCATTAGACAGAGTGATTCACGACAAAGGTTTAGGTGTATTTGTGTAGATTCAAGATTAAAGAAGAAGAAGCGTCAGTAGCTCAGTGGTTCGGGCGTTGGATTCACGATCGACAAGTCGTGGGTTCAAATCCCGGACATTGGACTACTGGCGTGGCCCACTCCTAACACAAGCATTTAGCTTAGTTGCAGGAGTAAAGGGAATACTAGTAATATGTGATCCATACTGCTAGTAAACTTAAAAAAAAATAAAAATAAAATAAAGTCTTGTATAAATTGGTTTAAACATGACGATAATTGTTGAAAGCTCGGAAAAATAAATAAACTTTGTTTAACATTTGCAATAATGTCTTAAGTAACAATTGAGTAAATGTTCAAAATGAATTAAAAAAATGTAAAAATTGAGTGTTCTTGAAATTATCTCTAGATAATGTATCAAAAGAAACGATGTATTCACCTATTCAATCTGACCGGTTTTATCTTTAATGAGGCTTTACTTCAAGCTTACCCGTCTTTAGATTTGAAATTAAATTTTATCTTCTGTCATCCTAAATTGATACTCTTTCATTTAGAAAATGATGTCCTATTTTTTCTAAAATCCTACTCAATTTGATTTAGAAGATTTTTTTATTGAATAAGGGGATATTTCAAGAGTAATTACATTTTTAATTTCATTGGACATCTGATGTTGAAGTTATAATAGGAAACTTGTTAATAATGTGTCTTCTTCCATGAGCGTTCCTAATAAATTTTATATAATGAAATACATCTCATCTGTTATTTAAATTTTCTCTTACTCTACATTTTCTTGTAATAAAATTTTGTACTTTATGAACTGTAAAATATTACGCTCGACACTATAATATTATAATATAGAAGCAGCCGCTCTTATTAATCTTTGAAACATGATATTGTTGGTAAATGTTAAAACATGTTTCATATTATGTAGGTAGTCAATTTATAAAATAAATTTCCCGCTCGATTTTCTAAAAGAGTGGGCCGTTTTTAACCGTCTTATAAGTTTAACGTTAATCGAGATGATTCTTATCTTGTAATTTTTGAAGATCTGACTATTTAAATCTTCTGAAAAAAAAACGTACGATCGTACTTGGCTTTTATACTGTATTTTATGTCAGTTCACTAAAGTGCTTCTTAGTGTAATGAATGTTGTCAATCACAGTATTTATGTAACCTTTACATTTAGCACACGACCTTCCTTTGTGTAAGATCACGTAACAATATAAAGTTAATTTGAGCCTGTTATTGATAGAGATATTAAAAATGTTAATGAAACGATTTCACAAGTTTTTGATCACACGTTATTGTTGTCTATGTTAAATTATCCCAAGAATAAAATTTAAGTCTATTTATCTGTAATTTATCTAACGAATTCAAGTCTCAAGAAATAGCTTAGAATAGTTTAGCGATAGGAAAGTGAAGATCAATAAGCAAAGAAAAAAATACTCAACGTTCGTTATTTCCTATTACATTTCATAAAATCCTTTCACATATTCAGTATAAGAATTAAAAGTATTTAATAATGGAGTACAAATTGGCAATCTTGAAGGAAAATTGTTTTCGTTCATTTGTACAGTAGTCACGGAGGAACATTTAGTTATATCAATAGACCGACAACCTGCATCAGTTTCGCACGTCTACTATCAATTTACGTCTTACGAAATTGGCACGATTGGTTTCTATGACGAACAAACGCGAATTTATATAAATATACTTTCTTATTGCTAGTGTACATTGATATTTTATCTTTATTATACTAGTTTCGCTGAACTTTCTTCATGACATTAACGTTTGAAAGAAATAAAGTCTACATTTTAAGTTAATCCTGCAGCAATGTAGTGAACAGTATTCCTTTTCGTCCAGTAGTTTTTATGTTGCAAGTACAAACATATAGACAACATTTTTACATTCATAACACATTAAGTTTTCTTCCATGTACAGACAAGTATCAGAATGGAATCGATAACTTGATGAAATTAAATAATTTATTTCAAATTATGTCTTCTGTGTTCTTTAGAATCGCTAGCTTGTTTTTATTGTCTATTAAACCTTAAAGCTTTTCAATGAAATTATGCCATTTTACTAACATAAGTCACCATAGTTAGAAATCTTGCGGCAAGGATTCTATTTCCACCATGGTACTTTCACAACCGCAAGCAGATTTTCACAAACAATGGAAAGCTTGTTGAGCATCTCGTGCATTGTAACCCATTGAGATGTAAGAATTGTTAATAACTGAGTTGTACATATTATATTTTTGTAATATGTTTCAAGGGTCCTCAGACACATACGGACGTATAATAATAAATAATAATATACAAATAACATTCTTCTAGAGCTGTAGTTACCTTTTATTACACTACCTTTTCTAATCACAAAATCTAATATACCACTTTAAACTCCAGCCACCTTGGCTATTATAATTCAAATACGTAGGTAACTAGTCGATTCGCCCCGGCTTCGCACGAGTGCTGTTTACTATGTGTACTTAAATCTAATGAAAACATTGACTTTTTTTCATTATATTTACTATATAAACATATTCAGGCGTGCAAAAACATAGTTTTATTATTACTCTCGAGGGATTATGTTATTGTGTGATTGGGTAACAAATATCTTCATATCAAAAAACTTTCATATCAATAAAATAAGTTAATTTTCATGATTTTGATGATCTTTTATTTATTCATAGTAATTATTTAAATACTACACAGTGTCCAGAATATCTATTATAACATAATATCCTTTTTGATCATCATGAATACATGACATCATCCCATCATCTCATCTCCCATCTGCCTTGAAGAGATATTTGACACAGTTATTGTTACACCAATTGAGATTTACATCAACCATGAGCTCTATTAAGAAATATTTGAATGTAGTTTGATCTGGTACTCCAATTTTCAATTGCTGCAAGAATTTAGATGGGTAAGATGACCTTTGATTAATTAAAACCACTCATTTATGAAGTTACCAGGTTTTTGGTTCGATTGAATAATAGTCGACTTCCAAGTGTGAAATATTACAGAATTTTCTGAATTTTTTTAAACTGCTATTGGGATAAAACAACGGCCTTAATTATCCAATAATGATAAATTCATACTTCAATTTGTTTGTCTATTCATTTCGAATGACACCGCGAGTGTAATAAATGCAACGTGCGAATAATTATTTATTTATGTTAATGAGGGAAATTGCCTTTATTTGCAATGGTACAGTCGTGAGAAGCGGAAATTATATTTCACCCAGTTTTTGTGGATAAACGCAATATTAGGATTTGTAACAGTAATGATATTTATTTATAATCTATTAGATACTAATATAAAAGGAGAAGCTGACTGACTTAATGACAGACATATCAACGCAGGGCCTAAACTATAAGGATTAGAAACTTAAAATGTTGCATAGGGGTTCCTTTTATAACGTAGGGGAGCACTAAGAAAGGATTTTTAAAAATTCACCTAAGGGCGTAAAACGGGGGTGCAAACTTAGTATGACTACCTCATAAAATTATAATTAAACATGTCTACAGATGATCTACCTAGTACTCTTCAATTATGGCTTGTCAAAGAAGTAGTAATCCATTTGTCTATTAAATTGTTACAGTTTTATTGTCAAGTACTTTTATTTTTATTTCAATATAATTAATCTGTATCTGCTTCTCAGAAAATCCTAAACTAAAGGGAATTTTACATTTTAAGATCAGGTGATTCAAAATGCAATAAAAAAGTAATTGAAGTCGTGAGCTTAAACGAGATACATATTCTAGTTTTTGTTGAACATAAGTTTTTAGTAGTTTTGATGTAGATGTAAGTCAACAACCGATGAAATAAATTCATCATGACTGGCAGTTCGCAGACAGAATTCTATCAAGATCCTTGAAACTTTGCTGGTGTCTTCTATATAATACTAAATAATATAATACTAAATTAAATGACTCATTTTATGTCTTTTATAGTTTTTCTAATTTTACCAGAACTTAATATTCTTTATTTCACCACTGTGTGATTAAAATTTATGTACATTGATTTTTCATTACATCTCATGGACATTGATTTTAATGGATCCCGGTGAATGAACTAAAGATTGTTGGGTGAATGATCGATTTTTATGTTAAACGTATATCGATCGAGTTCTAAGAACTGTTTGCTGTATTAAATCTAATTATAAAATTAAAAAATCCGTGTTTGCTTCCGCTGATAACTATTAAACTAATTTTAATAAGAGTGTGAGAAGCTTAAAGTTTAAGGACATCTTTTTATATTGAAAACGATTCAATATGAAAAGATTTTCTCGCCCTTGGCGTCAACATGAAATGTCGATTTATGAATAACATTATGGAAATTAGAAACGCTTTTCGGCAAAAACAAAGACGTAAAAAATTATCGTCTTGCGACGAATAATACTCACTTATAAAATTGACATCCGAAGCCATAAATATATTAATAAAATCATTTCCAACTTATAAAGGTTTTTGATCTTTATGAATTTAATGAAGTATTAATAAAAAATAAAATAATAACAAAATTACTTTTAGTTATTATTTTACAACGCTCATAAACACTCAGCTGGAATACAAATGACATGTTTATCTTACACTAGCTGCGCCCCGCGGTTTCACCCGCTATATTTTGGATAATTCACACTATGTATATCATTATAAATTATAGCCTATGTGTTATTCTTATGTGTAAGCTATATTATTTTTAAGTTTCATCAAAGTTCATTCAGTAGTTTTTGCGTGAAAGAGTAACAAACATACATCCAAACATTTATACATTCTTACAAACTTTCGCATTTAATATTAGTAGGATATAGAATATTTTCATCTATCAACAGTATTTTTCTAACAATATATTGTTTATAGTTCTTTTTTTTTAAAAGTAAGAAAATATAATATTAGGTGTACATTATACGTTAAATACGTTAAATACAATTGTAATTTCCAGAACTCCAAAGAATAATAAATTGCTTTAAAAGTATGCAACGTACGATTTGATAATAAATTCGTTTGTCGTATGCGCAGCTGCTACTAGAACAATCATTCAATGACCACTGAATTGTTCTGTTCCACTGTGATTTGTGACTATAATAAATATTTATTGTTAACAATGACAAAAAAATATATACAATTTTTATCAGGATTGGACAGCGTATTTAAAAGATTGTAAATTTAAATTATATCTAAAATATTTGATGGTCAAGGTGTGATTTTATTTAGGCTACAGATGTTCATTACTATTAAAAGCTGATAGGTATTGGTCTACTTAGATTATTTATTTAATAAGTATGGCTCATTACTACTCCACTTACTAGTGAGAAACGTATAATGAAGACTGTATTGCAATACCGCAATAATAACCTTATTATAGGTTTTACGTAAAGATAAATTACATATAGCTATGCTTTATAATTATAGCTACAGTGATCGAGAAGATGGTGGGCGTGCATACAGGAGCCTTGTACACAGAATGTCCTAATAGTTGCCACGTAAAACCAGTTTCAAGTTGTCTCATGCTGGGGTCTTTAATTAATACTTGACTTATTGCATCTAAATTGCTATTTCTTCCTTCTACTGTTGGTATGTTTTTAATCATTACGAACTAGATTTAAATATTTTCCATATCTGCTTATAGAGACTTGTTATCTGTTTCTCGATAAAACGTTTAGATGAAATGAAATCTAATTTAATGTTATTCTGCTACATTTTATTTTCGTTTATTGGGCAACCAAATTTTATGTCAACATATAAAAATGTCATTTATCAATCTATCTACGAATTAAATGGGCCACAAATCCGCCAACGCTAGCCAATCAACTATTTGAAACACTACAGCTTATTCACACGGCGATAGAGGTATAAAAAACATGAATTCTTGTATTTTGTTAATCCCTAAATATGCATTGGTTGTAATATGTATAAAGGATCATCATCACAATCCATTAATGGTCCACTGCTGAGCCGGTTAGGTTAGAATTAGGCCATAGTCCACCACGCTGGTTGTGCAGCCCAGTGCGGGTTGGCAGACTTCACACACCTTTGAGAAGTGCAGGTTTCCTCACGATGTTTTCCTTCATCGCTTTACCAAGAGATATTTAATTGCTTAAAACACACATAACTCAGAAAATTCAGAGGTGTGTGTCCAGGATCGAACTTAGACTTCCAAAGTAAGATACCGATGTTTTAACCACTAGGCTATCACTGCTGTGGGTACTGTTATTAAATATTATTCAGGAAAATAATAAATACTTTTAATTATAATAAATGTTATTAATAAATGGATGACTATGTTTAATAGAGATCTCTTCCAGCATCCCTCGAATGTAAAATAAGTTTAAATAGTTACAAAAATACTTCAACAAAATATAATCTTTACGTTAATATAAACTTTTAGCGTGTAGTCTTGCATTTTTTATATTAAAACTAAAATTTTACTACCGAACTACAAATAAAAGTCTTTCGGTCGCTCCCGGACGCCCTCTATGGGGTTTATTGACTATGAAGATACATAACTTTAGCTAAAGTATGTCTCTCGGAAACATATTATTTACCTTTTAATATAAAATTTTTCTATAAAATAGATTATTGTATGAACGCGATGATTACGGTGCAATATTGTACATTGTACTTTCAAAAAACCGGCGCATGTATCCGGTTTGCGCAAACGCATGTCGCGAGATGATCCGCACATTGTGATATAGAAAGTGGGCGGTTGGACCTTTCATTTTTTACCTTTCGACAAATCTTGATCGGCTAATGAATTTCTATGTTGAAATGTTGTGCAATAAGGACTCCTTATTTATTATTCTTTTTATTAATCAATATATTACATTAAAATAAGGCTGTATAGCAACACACCAACCTCTAAACGATAATACTACTTTAATACTTCGCTGTTTAAATATCTTAATATCACCAGTGCTTGGTTCTTGTGACCCATGTGCAAGTTTAAAGATCGTCTTTATCATGCATTACTGGTTGACTAAGTAATACAGAAGGATGCTGCAATGCAGTTCATTACAATTGTTCTTCACTATAGTAGTCAATATTTACCTATAAAATCATTCGTGAAACTGTCGCTCATCTATAGGGTCTAAGGCTGCATTTCCACCAGAGATGAGCGAGGGATGTGTTGGTTAAGAACCAATAGAATAACTAATAGTTAGGTAAATGAAACATCTCTGCTGGAAACTCAGCCTAAGCGTATCTCTTAAAACGAAAACCTTCCAAAAGTCATCAGCGGTGTTCCTAACATTTTTTTTATTTCTAGGAAAATTGTTGAGAATCATTTTTGATAAGAGTAAAAGAAAATCTGTAAAATGCTTTTGTATCTTTTAAAATGCTTTTACGTATTTTTCATAATTGAATAAATAAGACGTTAAACAATAGTAATAAAGTGAAACTTCACATGAATAAATAATAACGTTACACTAACCTCAATACTAGTGACTATAGTAATAATGTAAACTGTAGTAAAATAATTTATTATTATAAAAGTTATATATTCGTAAATGCATTTCTATATAAATAACTAGCGGCCAGTCCCAGCTTCGCACGGTTGGATGTTTTTTTTAAATATTTTGGTTCTCCCGCATTTCGGTGCCCCCTCTCTCGCCGCGTTGCTCGCTGCGCTGCGTGGAGCTACACCAGCCCGTCGGCGACTATTTTTTTGTTTATATTGACATTTTTAAATTCGATTCAGAGTCCGATTTCAATAATTCAAAAAGTAATCAACAGTTATTGAAACAATGTTGGATACGAAATAATTTATTTGAACAAGAATCAATACAAAAGTATGAAAATACTATACTTTTCGCAGCGCATGCGTTGAAAGACATCTTATGGATAATTTTTTTACACCTTGGGTTGGTTTAGTAAGAATATCTGAGGATCTCTAATTTTTTCTAGTAATAAATATAATCTATGTCACTCAGGGATAATGTAGCTTTCTAACGGCAAAAGAATTTTTGAAATCGGTCCAGTAGTTTTTAAGTTTATTCGTTATATACAAAAATCCAAATCTTTATTATATTAGTATAGATTGGTATACGTCCATTTTTTGAAGTTCTTTTAAGCTTCGATGACTAAAATGAGTTACAGACAAAAATAGTTAGATATAAAGACTGTTCAGTGATAATCATTTCAGGTAGCACAGATAAAATAGCTAGCACGTTTGCTACGGCACGTTGCATCGGCTTTTACTATAAAAGCATTCTACTTTGAATCTTAATACTATATTATAAGTATCATCCTCAACGCAGTCTCGTTCGTCTACTTTTCACGCTGTGGAATATGAATTTATCTCAGGGAAAGCTGTTGAAGTGTTCCGCTCTAGTCTGCTATGTTGTTGTGACTGAGAATCGATTTTAATAAATATCTGTTACATACAGAATGAATCAACTTGAAATTGAATCTAGACTGAATTTTTTTTAAACTGTTATGCCAATACCCATGGTTTATCTCTTAATCAATTAGTATACAATATTTTCACATTAATTCTGTATGATTCCTTTAGAAGACAGAAGACTAAAATTAAATTATGATTTATTTACTGATAACTTTCAAAAATACTGTTAATATTATATACGTGTTTAAAGATCTGAAACCCGAGGATTTCAACACACATTTTTTTTTAACTTGCAACCCTAGTTTGGTGTACTTTGTCCGAAGAATTTTTCCTATACGGAAACCTGATGATTAAAAGATTTTTCTAAGGAATTAAAAACTTATAAAATAAAAGGTTTATATTCTACTTCCTACTTATATTATAAACGCGAAAGTTTGTAAGAATGTATGGATGTATGTTTGTTACTCTTTCACGCATAAACTACTGAATGGATTATGATGAAACTTTACAATAATATAGCTTACATATCAGAATAACACATAGGCTATAATTTACAATGATATAGTGTAAATTATCCAAAATATAGCGGGGCAGGCGGGCGGAGCTAGTATTATAATAATAAAATTCTTTAATTATTGTTTTAAGTGCATCGTGTTATGCGCTTTTAACTTAAGAAATTCGTGATTAATGTATAAGTTATGAAGCATATTTTTCTATTTTAATGACTTATAATGTAAGTATATCAAAAGGTTATTTTAAATCTTAAAGATGTAACATTTTACTAACATTAAAGTGAAATGTGTTTTATCACTTCAATAGCATGTGGGCTGCTAATGTGTACTGCACGCAAGCACACTTGTATCCTTGAACTTGAGACTGACTAGTGAGTTTAGTGCCTGGTGTTTGACGGAGCCAGAACCCCTATGCTAATTAAAATGCACATATATTTTAGCACCTTCAAAAGATAATTAGTTATTTTTTGAAATAATAAGAATTTTAGCTTTAGTACGTACGTAGTATACATAAGTATTATGTACGTGTATTAGTAGGATAAATAAAATATTTTAATTACAATCATCATCACATTACTTCCTAAGTTTTACTTAGACATTTTTAAGAATCGATTTGTAACTTGGTTTTTAATGGTTAAAAGAACTATCGCCTTAAGAATGTCATACAAAAGCAATAAGCGCTTAAGTGAAATTTATAGGCGATAAAAACTGAATCGACTAAACAGCTTCTCTCTTAAAAGCGCAAAAACTTAGGTTGCTTTTGAAACAGACAGATATAAAATAAAAGTACTGTGGAATTTAAAGAGCAGAACTGCGTAAGAGAACTCGTTTAATAATAAAAATGTCAGTTTTCCAGACTGTTGCCGATCCGTAACGGCCCTAACAGCTAGAAGCTCACGTAGGTACTAAATGACGCTATTGAAAAAATTAACTATTTTGTTGCGTCATTCTAGAACTAGTCTATAATACTAACATTTGTCTTGAGTTTTTGTTATAAGATTTGGCACGAGTTTCTTCTGTCTAGAAATACAAATTGATGTTGTTAGCTTTAAGCAATTTTTATGCAAAAAACATATATTTGTTTAAATATTTAAGGTAGTTTCGTTAGTATTGGCAACATTTTACTCAGAGAGAGAAATGTTTCACAGATGTAGATAAAGGGTACATTTACTCTGGCTTTTGGATTTTTATTTTCAAAGAAATGATTATTCTATACGATATAGAACAAACAATAAAGTTGTAAGTAACCAAGTATTCTAACATCTACCTGCATTTCATGCTCTTCTCCTTACTTAATCATTGAAATATCATCTAAACGCTAGTAGACTACAAGTGGGATATTACTTATCTGTCAAAATAAATAAGGTAACGTTTAGCAATAATATTATTGAATAGATAGAGAGCTATGTGTGCTATCTTATCTGACACCAGCGTCTGCCCTCAATGCGGGTGATAATTTTGAAATGATACCTTATTGTTACTTTCATTATTTACTTTAGACGTAACTGATATAATAGCTATTGTGTGCTTAATATTATTAAATGACGTCCTTTCCTGTGTTAGGTCAGAAGAAGCCATTCGGAGATGGTTTTGTCTTAATTTATGGCTTGGTATTGTAGGACTAATTTTCAGAGAAACTTACAAAATAATTCTTTCATTAATAAATGCAAAGAACCATCTGAATAATATTCAATGAATTTTATCAATGAAATAGGATATATACAGCTCTCTTTGCCAAGTATGATTGTTTTAGTATTATCCGAAGACAAGCCGTTTCTTTTCACCATTTTCATTTACTCACAAAAGTCTTATTGTTTAATATTTTTTTCTTATTACTTATCACCGGATCGACACGGAGAACATGATAACGCCACCCTGATTATGTACACTGCATGTTTTGTAGATATATCACGTACATATCGACTTGCTTGCCCTGCTATGATTCACACTTATCTAATTAACGTTATAAAAATGTTAATGCATGTGTGTTCCTTATTCTCCTGACTCATAAGAATTGAATAATCTACGATAAACTTCTAAGATATTCTTCTACGAATGAACGTAACTTATCTGCTGGAAAACTTGTCCCATACAGCAACTTATATTTTTTTGATCAGTTTCCCAACTATATAAAATATTTTTTTTAATGTAACTTCAATTAGTTTTCGAATTATTTGTGTTATGAGGCAACAAATCCTTCTTGCCAATTCCCATGAACAGGAAATGTCCTTTAAGTCTTGATCCCTTACAAGTGTTGGCAAAATGCTACGTAAACAGTCGTAGTCGTTGTTTGATACCAATTTCAATTTAGATCTCTCCAATCGTTTTAGAGTAAAAATTATGGATGAACGATAACACGATCAGGACATAAAAGCACCATAATGTGAATATATTAAAATCTTATGAAGTCCCAAAAACCACGCTTAATCACCACATTAAAGATTGCACCATTTTACTTCCTGAAAAGGTTGTTTCACTTTACAACCTCGCGACTTGAATTGAGACCTTGGCGCTAATGATAAAACCAGTTAATTGTATATGGATTGTGTTTATCTTTTTACCTACAAACAGTCCATATACCAACTTGTTAATAGTAGCGTAATAGATATAACTGGTTAGCGTTTAATTTAATATATATTTTTTGGAATTACGTCTCTCTTGCTTCTCAACTACGGCTTGGGTTTTACTGTCGTATTATATTTCTTATAATATTTTATAGTTTTATTGCAAGAAAAACTTACCTACATATTAAACGTAAAAGTCATAAAACGTGATTTTACACTAACAATTAGTAACGTTTTAACAAAAGGATATCCTTTATTATAATGACATCATTTTACTTATATCCTTCCTGCTTTTGTATAATTTGTCATTTAGGTTATTACAATACGAAATAGAAATTATAAGGTTGAACAAAATATTTTTATAGAGCATACGTTATTATTTATTACGACTTTTTAAGGAAGAAATTTTGTAAATATTTATTTTTGGACCCATTTTACATTCATTTTTGAAATTTTGAATTTCCAGAATTTATCATCATAATAATTGTCAGGTAGTAACTTCGTGGTCGAAAGGCTTTTTATCTTTGAAGTACAGATTACATGGCTATTGGTCTACGGGTAATTTAAGTTTGTAAGGAGCTACTCGAGGAGCTTCAATAAATTTCCATTCGTGCGAAACTTAGTATCTAGTCTAACGTAAGAGAAACCCCAGTATTACTCACTAAAACTTGTTTAAGTCTTATGAGCCATTAAAATGACAATTACTCGGTACCATAAGAGTACGGAAGCATTTCAAATAACTCGTTTCTCTGCAATATGACTCAGCTGGTAAGTAATGGACGTTAATGGGAAACTAATATAAAATATTTTAATGTTTATGTAATAACGTAATTATGTTTGTTCTTTTCCATAACTTAAGAAACAAAGAATGAGACAAAGGTTAGAGAATTATAGTATTTTCTTTTGCCTGTTCTTCTTTGATCCTAATGTTTGTAAGTAAATTTCAATTGCCAATAAAATAAATACATTGTTTTATCATTACAGTAAACTGTATATTTTAACAATTTCTCGAATTTTTATGTACTAAATGTTATTATATTAAAGTTGTGCTTAAACTTTAAGAATTGCGTAAGCTCTCATCTACATTTATAAGTGTATAGAGATATCAATGTATGTATAGAGTTTGTCCGGTTTCTTTTTTAATAATTGATGTTCTGTGTAACCCAGTTAAATTTTATTACTCTTAAATTTGATGTTAAAGAAAGGATTAAATAATTTATTAAGACCTTGCTCATCATAAGCGACAATACCGTTATACATTTCAACCGTATATTACATTGCTGACACATTTAGCGGCAAATAATACAGTTATGTTTAACTAATTATGTTTAATTTATGATCTGTGACTAACAAGCTGAGCGTATCCTTTCTGGCTTATTGCTCGATGGTTTTTCTTTTCTCTTTATTTATGAGCAAGCAGCTTCAAGTATTGTTGCAGTTTCATATTATGTTGTAGGTACTAGCCGGCTTGTTCGACTTCGTCTGAATTCGTTCGTTGAATTTATCACTCTCGCTCATCACATCCTTACGCTTATTCAGGCTGCGTTTCTGGTTAAAGCTTCCCATTTCAACCAATTTACACAAAACCTAATAAATTATACACCTAAACCTTCCTTGTGGAACACTGTTTATTGGTGAAAATCTCATAACAAGTTTTGAGTTTATCGCAAACAAACAGACAGTCAGACATGGCGTGAGACTTTATGATATGTACTATATGTAATATAATTTTAACTATAATTAAACTGTACTGCACTAATAGGAAACTCATGCCCTGGAATAAAAGCATATATACCCAATAATTATGGGTTAAAAATCAATACATTATCTGTTTTTGCGATATTTAGTACAATATCAAGATAATCACTATCGATAAGAATTATGGCATATCGTGACATGACATCCTTTCAGCTGCGACAATCGATATATTTCAATTTATTACGACTAGTTTCCTAAAGTTAGGAAAATACAGTTCATCATAAGTAACAGTAGTTACTTTTAAAATAAAAGTATGGTTTGTTTGTTTTCAATATACTTAATACTTTGAGATAAAGTAAATTGATATATGGTTCTTGTACGAGTTTGTAATAACTCATTTTTATTATAGTACTCCAGTGAACTAAAGTATCGCTAAAACTTAGTAACGCTAAGTTGCACTGACCTAGTTTTAGGATTCTAATTTCATTCCTTTGTAATTATTAATCCTAACTACAAACAACTGTACTACTGTCTAACTGGGTCAAAAACAACAGTCTCGATCATTGCATTACTCAAAATCATTAACCCACACCCACTTGCGAATTGTCCCCGTTGTAAATGTTGGCCTAATCCATTCGTCATTATAATAGCTACACTGTGTGAATAAAAACTGAATGCCTTAGAAGTTAGAATAGATTAAAAATAATCGATAAGATATCTCTGAGTATTAAAATATTTTATATTGATTTTTTTTTCTGAGACGTTATTTAAATGAAATAAACATTATTATATTTAAAGTTAATTAGATTTGCAGCAATACTTGTATAAATCGTATCCAATTTCGCACAGTAGTTTTTCGTTATGCACGTACTTAATACGGATAGACAGACAAATACTTTTAATACAGTACATACATTCAATTTTATTACATATATCAAAACTTTAAAAAAAAAATGTTGAATAGTCCTAAAAAGTTTCAAAGAATAAACCCTGTAATTATATATTTTTTGTTTATGCCATTTTTGTTACTTGTTCAAATGGAGCCCACACAGTCGTTGCCAAAATTGTTAAGAAAAAAAAAAACGAAAAACAATGGCCGCCATAACGGTTAGACAGTATTGTCGATTGGCTGGAACCGAAATATGTGTCACATCTTTTATAAAGTCATCTGGTTATTTTTATTGGTTAATGTAAATTTTATTGTTCTCAGTTGTTTAAGTATTTATATAGTTTTTAGGGTTCCATACCCAAAGGATAAAAACGGCACCCTATTACTAAGACTCCGCTGTCCGTCCGTCCGTCTGTCTGTTACCGGGCTGTATCTCATTAACCATGATAGCTAGACCTATAATAACAAACCTACTAAACCAGAGTTATATAAATATTTAAGGAGCCCCCTTAAATATTTATATAACTCTGTTTTAGTAGGTTTGTTATTATAGGTCTATTTAAGGAGCCCCCTTAAATATTTATTTACTCTGTTTTCCATACAACAAACGTGATTTTTTTTGCCAAATATTTGTACGGAACCCTTCGTCCATGAGTCCGACTCGCACTTGGCCGGTGATGGAATTATTTTTATATTAGTAAATTGTATTTTTTTATTCTAATTTAAGAAATTATCTTATTATAATTATTGTTAAAAACAATTCACAGATTAATGTTATTTTGAAAATGTTATTTACTTAATTAACAGTATATTTGTTTAAAGTATTAAAGGCTGACTAGATTTCTAGATAAAATCCTATATAATGTTTATATTAATAGGGATACAACATTGTTTAAAGTAGGATGAAGTACCTCGTACGCGTCACACGCTCACATCTATAATAGAATGCATTTGCAATGCGTATCACCATTCGACTTCATTACTTATACTTATACAGTGTGAGTATAAAATAGAAGAGGTTTAAGTGTTAAATAATATGAAAATAGTATAGTTAATAATCCTAAAGAATCATGGCAAATTTCATTACATTGATTTGTACAGAAATTTTTGAAAACGGTTATTTTTTTCCATTGTCAACTGTCAAAGTGACACTTGCATCTGTTAATACTCAATACCGTCATTTGACGAGTTTTATATATTTATTCGTGAAAACCTTGATTTCTTAATGTTTTATGCAAAAAATTATACAACATTAAGTGAAATCGTATTAATCCATTTATTATCTTAAAATTAAACTTCTTCTTCTTCTTCTACTTCACTTATGGCTTTCAGGTGTGCAACAACATGTGTGCACAAAGTACTCCGCCAATGTCACGTATATTGAGTAAAACACAAAGGAGATTGGCCGGTTGTACTAGAATATTGCTTGCTTGAGTTTCCATTAGTCCTTTCACGTTAGTAGGCTGACAGTTTAGTAAAACACTTAAGAAAAAATGACATTTATAGCAATCTGTTACGTTCAGAAATAGCCAATAGGTTTAAGATTTATACTTTTGTTGATTCCTATATCCTAAAAATATTTTGAATATTTGAACCTATTATTTAGGTCTCAAAAAGCAGTCCTCAAGTTATTACAAATTCACATATTTTTTGGTACAAATTCTACCATGATTTTTTTTCTTTACCAATTTCGATATCTAAGAACTTAATTATGTTTTGTGTATGTAAACTATGGTAACATTATACTATTTGTTTTTAAATTTAATAAATATTCTTCAAAATTTTTCACACTTTTCTATTTAAAAAACTACTTTTTTAAGCACTTCTTATTCTTAACATTACTGTTCTAAGGCCACGTAATACTATACTTCTACACTTATTGAGTTCAATCATATTCAACAAACTCGCGGGTATGAAACGCAATACTTTAATCTGTGTTGCTTATTTTGCCCCCATTTCAATCCAGGTGAATCGTTGAATCTTACGATTGGTGTCTTTGTTGTCATCTAATGATCATGATTTTTAAAGACACAACTATGAACCAAAAGTTTTAATTAGTTCATTAGTTGATCATTGTTAGTGCAAATCTTTTGTATTCTATAGCAATACATACTTGTATGTTACATGCGTAAGATAAGGTAATTGTCATTCCCACACTAATTAAGATTTGTATTCAGTATCAGATGACATCAACTATACTGCTTAAGACTTCGTTTCCACGGGAGAAGTGCGCGAAGACACACTGGGCGAGCGAGGTAAACAAACACATCCATCGCTACGCATCCTCACTCATCTTTGGTGTAAACGCAACCTTGCTGTGATAACATTTATTCTTTGTAAATTCAAGCTCAAAACATTGAATAAGTTTCGTATCGTCAATATCGTATATTACCGTACGACATTGACAAGTCCTTTAATCGTACTTGAGGTAAAGTAACGCCGTTATACGAAATGTACTTCCGAGAAGACGTATGCAGTGTAGAGTAACGGTAAACCGCAATACAAATGCGAATGAGGTGTCTGATTGCGCGATTTATATGAGATAAGTGAGAACAATGGTAGAAACTGTACCATTTTAGGACTTCTTCTTAATTATATTTACTTCACATGAGGATACTAAGAAAATATTTAAGTATGTTTTTCCTGGTCCTGATTTTGCCATGTTTGGGCTTGCTTAATTCTATGAAACGCTTAGACACAATTAAATAAACTTAGTTAGTTAGTCTTTCCTTAAACTTTTAATTTAAAAGTTCTACTTTTAATGTCCCATTAAGTCATTTGAAGTTATGTTTTGCAAGAAGATTAGTCTATACTCATATCTACTCGTAGAATGTATGTTAAAGTGTTTTAAAATTCATACACAGATATAAAGTTGGAAAAATATATGTTTACGTTTAAGTAGCCACAAACTGATGTTTATTATTGTGTAGAAAAAAAATAATTTCCAAAAAAAAAGCAATAAATTGCTTCTGTTGCACAACAGTAATTTGCAAGTTCAACGCACTGAGCACATAAAACGTTACTTCGATACATGAGTGTGAATTCTTTTGTGTATTTTGGCACCAAACGCTCGGACAGTGCCGTGTCATCTCGACTCTTATTGTAATGTATGTCAAACACATTAGTCAATAACTATGATTATATTTTGATGACGGATTTCGTTTAGTCACTACTAGGTTTCAATATAACGGGACGTCTTAGCCAATATTGAATATTAAGACTTAAAACTTTATATTTTTTATTTGAAACGAAAGTCTTAATACAAGCAACCTGTGTTTGTTTGTGTCCGTACATTACGAACATTTGACTTGAATATATAAATAAAATATTTAAGGTGTAACGCCATAACTAATAATTCATTAACCTATTTCTTATCAAGACCAAAATTTTTAAATATAAATCTTCAATGATATCAGATTTTAGCTTTGTCCAAAGTTCATTTCACGGCCGTTCGTTAACACAAAACGTCTAAATTGGTCGATTTCGAGCACGACCGGGTCAAAAGACGGAAAACACACGCAAGTGTCACGCAATGGAAATAAATTTTGGTTTACTTTTTCATTTCTTTCAAACCATGAATGAAGGGTGGGAAGATTATAATGCAATAAAACACTAAATTCTATCAAATTTTGAGAAGTAAGTTATGTTTACAAGAATATCTTCTTAAATATTCATTTTCATTTCAGTGGATAATGGTCATGAGTATGATTTATTAGATTTTTTAATTATTTATTTTAATGAAATTTTAGCAATAGTTCGTTGACCCAATACTGTGTATTCTTATGTGATTCACAACAATCGTAAGTGGCTATGAAAGGGAAATTTTAAACACCTATTATACATACCAATTAGCATTAACATAAGGTATTTTGTTTCACGGTCAACGTATTCGCTTTCAATATTGAACATATTTTGGACAATTTTTGTTGCTTTCGCTGCGCTTAGATAACTGATGTTGTTTTTTACCTCTTAAAAAGTTTATAACTGTGTTACCGCTTCCTATGTCCATATTTTATTAAAGCTAGATCACGACTGGATCTCATTAATTTAACCATGCTTCCAACGAAGTTGTCCGTGCACTGAAATTCGTCACGTTGAAGCAAATGTCGTGATGTCAAATAACTGTCATCGTCACGTCATTTTGTAAATACAAAACGAATCAAGAGATTCATATGTTGTTCATAAGATAACGGATATATAGAACTTCAAAGAAAAATAAATTCTCTTCAAATGCTGCAGACCTGTAAAATCTCCAGGATCTGGGCAAACTTCAAAACATACAACCGCTTGTCGAGACAGCAAGGGAATCAAAAGTTATAAGATTCTTTCCGTTGATCTAAAATAAATAAAGGCAAGAAAAGATAAAGCCAAACCGTTTTTGGTGATAAACTGACTTACTATATGGTTGTAGGTAATTTATAGAACTTAGAATTATATTATTTTCTCTTGATAATAAAAAGCTTTGTGTCAATTGCTTTAGCAATTAAACAAATGTTAAATAGATTTACGTGTGAATATGTAATTGATTTATACTTTTAAATTAGTTATTTATGTATATACATACATATTGTATAGCAGTTGCTGTCCTTGACTTCATCTGCATGTTTAAAACTAGCGGCAAGTCTTCGCTTCTTTGAATTGTCTAGCTTCTACAGAGTTATCATAGCTCGCTCTTAAATATTAATATAATTTTTTAGTATATATTGAACTGTCTGAAGCCATTCGACAAATACTACCTTTTCTAATAATGATTTTTATACAAACAACAAAAATAGTTTTCGATAGTATAACGATTTGCGGAAGAAAAATGTTTGCTATTATTATGTAAATATAATTAGTGGTTTTGAAGTTTTATGTTTTTTAAGTATGTTTAAAATGAAGAAAATAAATACATTTATTAGATTTGTAAAAGACATTTTGTGATAGTGGTAAAATATTGAATAGATTACAAGCTCAATTTAGTTAACGAAATAACAGTTACTGATAAAAGTTTATCTATACAAATGTTTTTTTATTATAAACCTGACTTCAGGACAAGATTGTGAGTTTGCTGTTTAAATATTAATCTATACTAATATTATAAAGAGGAAAGATTTGTATTTTTGTATTTTTGTATTTTTGGATTTTTGTATTTTTGTATGTAACGAATAAACATAAAAAGTACTGGACCGATTTCAAAAATTCTTTCACCATTACAAAGCTACATTTTTCCTGAGTAACATAGGCTATATTTATTACGGGAAAAAATTAGGGATCCTCAGAAATTATTACTAAAACTAAGGCAAGGTGCAAAAAAATTAGCCATAAAATGTCTTTCATCGCATGCGCTGCGAAAAGTATTGATAATAGAACAAAAAAATGTTCTACAATATTATAGAACGTATCAATATCTACAAAAAACTCCAGGAGACCATATGTCCAACTACTTTAGTTATGTCACTATAACTACTTTTTTACATTTTAAAAGTTGATAAAAAAGCCTATCAAAATCAGACCATGTTTTCCATACCTTCGTATTAATCCTTATCCAAATAAATTATGCCGTATTCAAGACTGTTTCAATACCTGTAAATTACTTTTTGAATTATTAAAATCGGACTTTCCATTCAAAAGATATTACGAAATTAAAAATATCAATATAAACAAAAAATACACGTCGACGCGACGGGCCAGTGTAGCGACGCAGCGCAGCGAGTAACGCGGCAAGAGAGGGGCACCGATATGCGGGAGAGCCAAAATGTTTTTTTAAAAATATTCCACCCGTGCGAAGCCGGGATGGGCCGCTAGTCTTATCTATAGTGAATGTATGTATTCATCAATTCATTGTAAACTAGCTAAAATTATAAGGATGAAATCTCTCTCATATTCTACTAAAATATGAGATTACGTATACGTGATGACCATGAATACATAATAAATATACAGACTAGTAATTTAAAAAAAAAAAAAAAACTTCAGTGAAATCCTGTTTAAAACTAATATAAAATGGTAGCAATTCAGTTAAACGAGGTAATTAGATAGGTGACCGGTGACGTGCGACCTAGTTGCACAGCTTAGGCTAGATAAATAAAAATACTATTCTATATTGATCTTTGCATACTATAACACTAGCACTATATAAGATTGTGTTTTGAATTTTGATATTTTCCTGATTCATCAAAGATATTTTTTTACAGATTTCAAAAAAGAAAGAAGTTCTCAAATCGATGTCGTGGATATTCGTGAATCACTGTTTTATTTATTCCATTTTAATTTCATTGGTAATGGACGTGCATAGTATGAAACATTAAGTGATAATAGCAAAAAGTCGTTTAAATTAAACATGGATTTCCATTGCTTTGTCGTGTTATTTGGACAATTTTGTATACGTATTACGTATATTAATAAAATATGTAATCTCTAATATAATATAAAATACCTCGCCGACCTTCCTATTTTATTACATGCATATCGAGTTTCCAACGAGTTGGTTCCCAGTGTGTGTGGCCCGTATTTCAGTGGAGGCCACGTGTCCGGTGACAGTGAAATATTTATGTGCACAGCGGGAGTCCTCTCTCCTCGCGATGCAGTTGTGACAAACTCCTTGTAATGGCACTTTTATGATCAAATTGTAGTTAAATCGCTGATTAATTGTTAAGAATGACTTCTGAATGCATTATGTAGGAGCTGCACGGCACGGTAACATTCAACAATAGTAACATTCTAGAGAGGTTTAAATACGTTTTCTACTAGTCGTAAATTGTCGCCTAAACTGAAATAAAGCTAAAGTTAGTACTCAAATGTAAAAGCACAGAACTCAGTACTATTTTACCGACTACGGGAAAGGTGGTATTTGATTTCTATGTTTCTATCTGAAATAACTGAGTACGGAAGACTTAACTCAAAATGAGTAAGTATCAATTATTTTAATGCACATTTACGCTTATATAAATCACCGCACCCGTACAGTCTACAAGCTGTTATCAGTCTATCGATATTATGAAGTACATAACATTACGAAATACTAATCGCCGGCTCGTGCTGTGTTTCCGTCATGCAAATATTGTATTTAATATCTATTGATTACTTACTGAACAGTACAGTTTAAACAATTCGTTTGGTGATTTTAAATCAACCAAAATTTTCATATATCTAACTTAAATGTGTATATATTGTAAATTATTGCGTGCAATAAAGGATTTATCTATCTGACTATCTATCTAAAGTAATATATGTTTAAATATAAATTGAAAGTCAGAGGAAAACTAACTACCAATAAGAAATAATTTTAATCTACATCAAAAGTTCTTTTCTATGTTCTGTATATGATATCTTTTATGTATCTGAGTAATCACCAACTTTTATTAGTTCATCTCTCTATGGAATATAATTCTGAAGGCAATGACAAACCTGTCTCGACAATAACTAGATATTGTTAGGAAACTTCGTAATCCTCTTAGTACTTTTCTTTAACTTATTGCCTGGAAATTGTTTTGACTAGACTGGAAATAAAGATAAATTGTTGTTAAAAGGTTTCTACGTAGTTATATAACTTTATTATTTAAAATGAGAAACTTATTTTCCTGACATCTAAGCTTACAGATAGACCTACAGCATAGTCTTCGCGTTTTAGGTTTTGCGTGATGCGCGAACAAACAAACAAAAATGGTTATTTTGACCTGGTTATAAACATTCGATGACTTAAATATTAATACATACTAGCGACCCGCTTCCGGCTTCGCAAGGTTTCTTTGTCAACTATAATATGTATATGTATTATACATACATATAAATCTTCCTCTTGAATCACTCTATCTATTAAAAACCGCATCAAAATCCGTTGCGTAGTTTTAAAGATCTAAGCAACATGTAATGATATAATTGTATAATATAGAAGACACATCCCTCATTCTATTTGAATATCATCAGTACTCTGACCTTTATTATAAACTAAACTATATCTATATATTGTATAAAGAATAATGATTTGATTGATGTTATTTATGTTTGAAATCATACGCTGTATTTTGCTTGTAACTGATGAATCGTCCATCGTCAGCACTTAGCAGTCAATCTTTAATACTTCCGCGATCAAAGTGCTGGCGGTTATCGTAGTGGAAATATACCACATCAGCTAATGTACATGATTGCAACTATTCTTATTAGTTTATGTTACTATACACAAAGAAATATTTCAAACAGAAAAACTTATAATAACAAACAATTATATTTCACACAGCTTCATTCTAGTATTTTAGGTTTAACTTAATGTAGCAACACTTTCTAGTTTCACTTAAAAAAAAAACAAATAAAATTAATACTAGTTTCCATTGCGTTCTTATACACGTTATTTCAAAGCTAACTGTTTAATTTTTAAAGTGTATTATGAATATAATAACATGTATTATTTTACTTACGTTGGGCGGATCGATACTTTATACTGATCAAGGGCGGAATCCCCTAAACTAGGAATCCACTAAATGTCTAATGAAACTGTGTTCATGTAATTAGGATCGAACTTCACTTGGTAAGTATGTTTGATCATTCATTATTTAATTTAACATACAAAAAAATATATCGACAAAAAGTCAGTATAAATGTTCTATGTAACTCACGTCCAACGCACATGGTGCTGACATTTTGTTTTGTAGTTTGTTTGGTAGTGTTATTTTAAGTTTCATGTAAAATCTGTCTGCACAACAGTTTTTTGTATATTAGTGTAATATACTAAAAACTGTTACAATATTAGTCATCCTCCGATAAATATGAAATTAAAAATATAATTCTCTTTAATCGAACTTCAAAACTAAGAATATTTTTTAGTTCTTATGGTGTACAAGATATTATAATACTTATCATGGTCACTATTCATGTTCAATACGTTTTTTAATTTAATCGTTTTCTTTAGCACAAAATAATATAACAAAGGCCAATGTTTCAGTAACGTACACGCACTGTTAAGGTCAGCGGCAATAGGAAGTACACTATATGGGTGTTATATGGACGTGGCTTCAATTTATTTAAATACATTGAGTTTATATTCTAAGTTTAAATATTTTTTCAATAATTCAATAAATTAATTTTGTAATTTGTAATTCACAATTGCATCATGGGCCAGGTGTAGCGCCCCCTCATTAATTTCCATAATGCTTGTGAAACAATACTACAGTATACAATAAGCACTTGAACTTGGTATAGGTGGTTCAAATCTGCTCAGCTGTTTAAATTGCTTGTTTCTTGATTTATTGTTGATAAAAAATTTTTAATCGCTTAATTGCAGACTTAAAAATGCCAATGTATGTATCTGTTTCATATCAAAGTGAATCACCAAAACTAGTTCATGAACAGGTATTACATAAAATACAAAAGACAATAGTATTTTTATATTTTTGTGATAATTCAGCTAAAAATATTAAATAAGGTTAGTGAAACATCACGTCCAATACATCACACAATGTTTACAATACATACCGCAGCTCGCAGCGGGCAATCACAAAAATCAACGGAACCGTTATGCGATGAATTATATTTGTTCATGTTCAATGCTTGCTTTTAATATGAATCGGGGACAGGTTTTCACGCGCACCTGAGGATTTGGTCCTAGTGAAAAACGGAAAGCGGTAATGGAAAGCAAAAACTATTTATCGACCTATTACTGGATTTCTCGCTTGTTAGAACATAAGTGAGGAGTTATTTTTTCATATTATTATGTAAGAAGTACAGAAAACTTAAGAAAAGGACAATTCTAATCCCTCCCTTTAATTGTTATTGTTTTGTAATGGTTATTATAAAATGTACGTACAAAAATCACTTCAGAACGGCACCTATTTGACTAATTATTTTGTAATTTTGAGAAAAAGGTAACGTATAAAAAAAATGTAACTGAGATTCATGGCACTTTTACGATAATTTAGTACCGGGCAAACCCGGGGCGGGTCGCTAGTTTGTTACAGAAATTAAAACTAAGTTCTAAAAGTGAATAATTAAGTCTACATTGAGGTAGATTCTGTTTCTGGATATGTATTGTGTTTTGGTCAAAGGTTAAATCACTTTCGATTATGTATCTCTCGTGTTCCTATGATAACATTGATGTGAAAGTTTTTCTACTAACACGAATTTCGTACGTGTAACTTAAGTGAAAAATAAATTTCCAACCAGTTTTATTGCTTTCCAATCCGCGTTTCGCCTCATCTCTGTCCTTAATACGAATCACATACAGATCTCGTATGTCAATTGACTACCGTTAGTGTAGCTGAAAAACCATACAATGCGATTACCATATCCATTGTAGGCAGAAACTACTGTACGCTCTACATTTACCTACGCGCACGAATATTGTCATGTCACAGAACAAAAGTACTCTAGATTTTAGAACATTAGCTGTATTTATCAGAAGCTAGTGACTAAGTCCGTTTTTGTATTGACGTCAATAATTAATCGGCGTGTCTCCGTTTTACGTTTATAGGGAGATTTCATTGTCCTTTTAACTAGCTGACCCGCAAAACGTTGTTTTGCCATACAAATTTGGGGTGTCCCTTATCACTTAGGGGGATGAAAAATAGATAGTAGCCGATTCTCAGACCTACTAAATATGCATATAAAATTTCATAAAAATCGGTCGAGCCGTTTCGTAGGAGTATGGTAACTAACATTGTGACACGAGAATTTTATATATATAAGAAGAAGATAATGATGTAGTTAGCTTTATTTTACAGATAATATAGAAAGGTAAAATTTAAGTGACAAGTTGTTTTGAAAATCTGCAAACACTGTTCAATAATTACCGTTATGGAATAATAAGTAATACTTTAAGAAATCTAATACTTAAAAAAGTTTTTTTGTTAACTTTTAAAAAATGTTTTTTTCTTCTTCTTGTGTGATACATAACTTTTCTTTTTCGATTCATAGGCTATATTTTGGCCGTCGCTATGGGAGTAGCCAAAAGCCAATTTGTTTAGAGAAAACAGATTCGATAGCTAGAAATGAGTCAATTAAGTTGTCTCATCGAATGCATTATCATTTATTTGTTAATTCTGTACCACAAACTTAAAAATAATTGTTACAAACATAAAATGTACAATTAATTGTAACATTAATTTGTTATGTCTGTAGGTTATTTATTTTCATTTAATATATGTTAACACACATGTATTGCATTTGTTCATATTTTTTTACCTCATTTACAAAAAAAGCCATGAACGATAAATCAAGTACTAATTAACATGCAGAATTAGGAAGATCTATTTTAATTCAAATCGGTGTTGATAGATTCTCAATGATAATGTTTTTTTTTTATGTAACTAGGTCGGCAAACAAGCGTACGGCTCACCTGATGGTAAGCGATTACCGTACCTTATAGACGTCTGCAACACCAGAAGCATCGCAAGCGCGTTGCCGACCCTATCCCCAATTCCCCCCAGGAGCTCTGGTCACCTTACTCACCAACAGGAACACAACACTGCTTTAGAGTAGTGTTATTTAGCTGTGATCTTCTGTAAGGTCGAGGTACTACCCCAGTCGGGCTGCTCCATATTTGAGCAGGAAGTTTCCTACTGCGCCCTACCTCAGTTAATAAATTATTTACTATGAATTATTATATTAATTATAAGCTGAGTCGATGGGCTAAAACATTTTAAAATAAAACTATATATAACTGTAGCAAACAACTGTGGAATCTGTATAAAATTTTGTACAGTCTTTTTCTTGAGTATACAGACATACAAAATAATGATTGTTGTCGCTTTTATTGGTTTTATATAGATCAGTATTTATTTACAATATCAGTAGATATAGGGCGTGTAAGGTACTTTGTACGTAGTGACGTCATGACCTATATCGAGCGGTCGACGGCCGTATATACTACGTGCTCTCTACGGTTCATATCACTTGTTAGGGCTCGATTCGACGGTTACGTAACAGATACATTTTTTAAAATTTGAAATTGTTATCCAAAATTTTAGTGTATGAAATTGAAACACACAAATTATTTGTCTAACTTAAATAATTTGAAAATGAAATGGTTGTTACTTTTATTATGGCTTTTAAGCATTCTGAAGATGATGTGATGCACTTTTGGCATTTAATGTAATAAGGAAAATTATTCACTGTGGAAAATTAATCACATTGTTATTTTATTTAGATTTAATAGTAAGGAATACTAGATTAATGTCGATGTTTGATTGAAAGAAGAAAATGTGTGGAATGAGTGTGTTAGAAGACGTAAAGACATAAAACGGTTTTTTATAAGACGTATTTAAGAGAAGAATAAAATTATTTGGAGAATTATTTTAATATTTAATTTACACTTTCTTTTTTTTCGAATTTCAATAAATACAGGCATCGTACTTTTTACTCATGAATTAAAAATGTTGAACAAATAAGAATATATAAATTAAATTACTATTTGCATTTACACTCAAGATACTTTATATCTAGTACCTACATGATATTTTAGTTCAGTGTGTACGCTAGACCGGCGTCTGACGTACAATTAGGCACAAATTATTAATGAAGCGGAATTATGGACTAACTAGGCTTTGGGCGGTCGTTTGACCTGTTTATATTTTCCTAGTCTATGCTTAATTTAGGTAAAAAGCTAAATTGCCTTAATAACTATACCACATTTTAATTATTTTACTCTTCTTACAACTGTTCTATTTTTTAAAACAAATAGATAACATTACATAACTACATATAGTTAACTTAATTATTTTATCAATTAGTGATGTTTACATGGAAACAAGTTCATGACATACTATTTTGTATTTGAATTAAATAAGTATTTTCTTAACCAAACTCCCCTACAAAACTGTTGTAATTTCGACACACGGCGAGACTTAGTATGCGGCTACTATAATATATCTTATGGCCTACGGCTCTTAGCTACATATATTTCGACTTTGAGAAAAAATATAAAATAAAATTTACAATAAATTAAAATAATTAACGAAACCAATGCATAGTTAACACCCGAATATAAATAATAAGTTATTATCCGTTTGATAATAATTTATACTTAGAATCTTTTTATAAATGATAACGACCTCAAGGCGTGTTACGCAGTAACTTCTTCTACAAAAACTCGACCACATTAACTTAACAAAAGGCACGTACTCTACAACATAGTCGCGCATTTCGACACCTTGTGGTTTCATGCAATTCTCAGGCTAAATCATGATTCAGAGTAACTATGTATCAATTATATTATATACTAGTATGTGCCCATGATTCCGTCAACGAAAGTTTCTTAATTGGGTCCAGAATTAATTGAAGAATACTCTTCTACACCACAGATGCTTCTTTCCAAGATAAATGTATGAGTGTAGATGGATGTGTGAGTATCATGTATGTATGAGTAAAAAACATCCAAACATATAAACTTTCACTTTTATAGTAGATAAGGTGTAAAGTAAGAAAGGTGAGCTAGGAAAATTTAAAAAACATGAAAAACTGAAAATTAATATTTAAAGAGGAGTTACTACATTGCCTTCAAGTACTTACCCACACTCTTTTGATCCCATTTCGCGTAAATGGCTCCTGTCTTAATTTGCGGAAAACTTCAAAGGAAAATACTGAGAAATTGTAATTCACTTTTAATTTCTTGTTAAGTTTCCTGTGAATCCAAGTCCAAATCATTAAACATTTTTAGCGTTTATGATGTTATTTTAAATCCTAAAGAATAACTTTTTATATTTAATGTACATTATTTAGAAAGTACCTATAACAACTATTACTTTCGTTATATTGCTACAGGATTTTATGAAAATTTCAGTGGCCTTGGAAGTCATGACATACATAAGAGGAGTGCTATTTTTATGATGTTATATATGTACATATATCATAATAATTCAAGGCCTTCAAAGTCATTCTCTTTATCCAACCCAGTTAAACGATTTCAAAGTTCTGAGCATGTTCTTAAGTTAAGGAATAACGATGTTTGCTTTTAATATGATGCATATTTGAGTAAAATAAAAATATAGAACTAAAAGTATTACTAATCGCTCTTTCACAGTTAAGATTAACGAACTTTTTAAAATACATGATGTATTTTTTATTGACAGTAAATATTTAAATGAACGTTATAAGTCAATGTCCTGTGGTTTATGACTTGACATGACTGACCCAATGTCTCCCACGCGCTTTATACACACGAATTCAGGTACGCTGATTAATAAGCTTCGTAATGTATAATTTACTTGTCATAATATTCAATGTAGTGAGTAATTGTAATGATTAATCGCTAAAATTGCATATAGGACAATGTCCTGTGGTACGTGGCGTAAGTCAAGTAAGGCAATCATTGGCTCAAAACGTGATGATGAAAAAAAATTCCAATCGTTAAAAATTAAAAAACAATAAATTAGCAGTTCTATATTCGGTTTATTATGAGAACGAGCCAAAAAAGTTTATGATATTTATTTTACAACTAGCCGACTCAGCTTTGGGTCTCTATACTAATTTAATAAAATTATATTTTTACAACTTCTCCTTATAAAAAAAATGTCACTAAATGGGTTTTAATTTACGTATTTTTTTCTTAATAAGTTGTCACAAAATTTATAATGCTATATGTTAGCTGGTAAAAAATACACACTTATATAGGTCAATGTTCTACGATACGTGTAGACGTTACTGACCTGACTATCACCCACGCGTTAGACATTACGACATGTTAATACAAAATCTTGTAACCATGGTAACTGACATTGCTTAGACTGAGTAGAGATGAGAGGTATTTCTAGATACCTTTCTTTCGATACCAAGCATCGTATATAATGGAGTATTAAACTTTTTTAAAGTACGAAAAAGTATATATTTTATCTATAATTTGCTTATTTTATGAATATCTGTTAAGTCTGTATTTATATTTAGTTTTCAACAATACAAAAATTGACTTATACAAGTTAATATCATTATTTCTAAAACGATGTCATATTGGCATCGATACTTGGTGAGTGTATTAAATAAGAGTTTCAGTCGGGGGTAATTTAATTTTTTAACTTTAACTCTGCATTTTTTTGTGACTCATGAGAAATTGTGACATATTTCGTAGATATTTTGTTTTGTTAATTTAATAACACATTAACATTGGTTCTGAAACTGTGCCTAAACAAACAGGAAAATACCAGGTCAGTGTCCAGAAGTATATGTGGTATCTTGACCTGTATTACTCATGCGGTTATTTGAGACACAATTCGCATGCTTGGAATCATAGTAACTTAACTCAAAATCGCAATTTCTGGGAATAGAGCGAATAATCTTTAAAAAAGCATAAAATTTTAAGGAAATTTGATTGTTTTGTTATAAAACTCGTTATAATACTTACTCACCCTTATAACCCATCATTCTTTTTTTTTCTTTAAAGATAGCCTCTTTAAGTCATTTTATAACAAAATTAAAATGACAAGGATTTCGTGTTAGGTCAGTTTAATTCTAAAGGTGCGAATTAATATAGATGAAACATGGAAAATGGAATTTGGTAAACGTGTTAAGAAAAATAATTAGAACTCATATGGATATGTATATACATATTTTATCTCAATCATATATCTACTATACCATTCTCGTACATTTATAAAATTTTAGTGTTTATAGTATCGCTGATTATGAACTAACAACCCTAATTAATAATACTGATAGACTTAATAGCTCTACTAAATAATTTGAAACTAGTTGTAAATTTAATTACTCAATAATTATTTTGTGATAAGAATAACCGTGTTAGCGAATGTACTCCAAGTACCTAAAGTAAACATAAAGTATACATCTGTATATAGTTATTATACCTACAAATAGTATAATAAACTGAGATATGATAATTAAACATAGGGATCTTAGAAAACTTAATTTAATTTCTAGGTGTCTTGCCCTCGTATCGCTGATGAAAAATTGACTCTACCTTGTTTGAAAATAAACCAAGATTCTGATTTTTTATTCATTCATTCAATCACTCGTTTGCTTAAAAGGTCAGTCAATCGCTCACCTATAGTTGACACACCAATTCATACAACCCTTTACTCGTTCATTTACTCACCCAGTCACATGCCCAAACGTTGGATCATCCCTCATTAACTATGTGTTGTAGGTTCATGTGTTCTCAATAAAATTCATTCTGCAGGTTTTGCCTCAACACAATGGTTTTATATAACAGAGTTTCGTGTGATTTATTTAAAATCCCATAGCAACATTGTTTTCAGTTATTTTTTCTCAATTTAAAAATTTTTCAGTCAATTAAAATTTTGCAATTTTTTTTCATCATAATAACTTGCCTGAAAGGTAGTTGAAAAATAATCAAAATTGGTTCACCCGTTTTCCAGTTTAGCACTAGGCGATTCAATATTATTTATGTAGATAACATTGGCGCATTATGCAATTGTTTTGTCGCGAATTTTCTGAAGTTTGAAGCATGTTGATATCACAATAAGAATAGTATGTTGAAACCATAGCTAACGGTAGCTAAGCCGTCTGACCAAACGGAGGTTAGATGTTCAACCCTAATCCCTCGGGGCATTGGCGAACTCAATTTCCATCACTAGTTTAATACCGGTTTTAGAAAGATTATTAATATCTAAAAACTTACTAATATCATAGATATCAGGCTGATTTAAGCTAAGCTTCATTCTTAAACGAAAGACTAAGTTATATTTTATCAAAATTCACTTCAACAGAAATGAGAAAACTATAAAACCATCAGCTCGTGGCAGTATCCACAATGAAATTGCTGTCTCCGGTCTAGACTGGCACATCTCGTGGTCGGCGACCTGCAATAATTACTTGGAATATTGTATTTATATTCCTATACAACATTAAGCATGATCGGCATAACATAAAAATCTTTCTATTTAAGGTAAAATCAAAGTATGGCTTTTCCTCGTCCGTAAAGGAAAAATAATCTTCCTCCAATGATTGGCTTCTCACAGACGACATATCAAATTATATAGCATTTTTTAGATAATGTTATATACGAAAGTAACTATAAATCTCCTTTCATGTTTTATTTATTCTGTCTACTGTCTACCGAAATCATTACTAGTCGCTAATTTTAGTTTGATTAAACTAGTTTTTGATATAGCCCGCGTCTTATCTGAATACATAATATAACGCTTCGTACACCCCAGTCGACTAAATCAACTAATATAGTATCTCAATGTATAATGACTGCATTTATTCTCTTTTAACAAAGAATTATGGGATCCACGAATTAAAAGGGCATTATCGAGTTAGCACTTCACACGTTTCCACAAAGGGTAGTTACTTATAAGGCAATGAATCAATCAGAATTACAACAATATTCACAATTAAGGGCCGTCGCCCGGTCTAGACTGGCACATCTCGTGGCCGATGACCCCTGCTTATAACCTGACTATTGCACTGCATGGTATGAAACATTGTTGCATTTGCAGTTAAACGACTCAAGCGTACAAGAGTATATGATGCTCAGATAAATATTGGTTTTGTATCGGTTGAAATTATTTTTGTCGAAGTAACCATAGATAAAAGTACACGCGATTTACAAATAGTCTTTATGAATGTCATGTAGTAAAAAAAAAATTAAATGCGTCAATTACTACAACTACATATAATACGCACTCAGCCGGTTCAATAATTGCATGATGGACAGTGACATCTAAAGGAGTTTTATTAAAATTGCAACATGTATCGTTGCTTAAGCGCTTTTATATAAGCTTAGCCTCTGTGCAAACGAAGCTTAATAGGGAATATTGTTATGTCCACTACATTGGTTTATTTTATACTGTAACTACGTTTACATTCCGTGGAACAACTGGAACTTTTTTTTATTAAGTTGAAGAGTTGAAGTCGAAAGAGCTAAAAGTTAAAAGAATGAAATTAAAATTGAGATAAATGTAATATTCTTAGCGCGGAAAGGAACGGTTTATATTTAAACAACTAAGTAACTAACTATATAATAATATTTCAGACTAATTTATTCGTACCTAAAATGCACGAGTCGGACTCGCGCACGAAGGGTTCTGTACCAATATTTTGCAATAGAATCATTTTTGTTGTGTGGGAGCTTCTTATGCATTTATGTTATTCTGTTTTTAGTATTCGTTGTTTTAGGGGCAAACAAGAAATACATCATTTGTGAAAATGACAACTATCTAGCTATCACGGTTCATGAGATACAACCAATACAGACAGACGAACGGACGTATAGCGGAGTCTTAGTAATAGAGTCCCGTTTTTAGGTACGGAACCCTAAAAATTAAAGTCCAGGGTATAAACCATTTCTTAAATATTTGTAGGCTTGTATAAAAGTAACTAAGGTCTTTTTAAATCGATTCTTTTGATTGATATAACGAAAATAAAAAAGATTTCTTATCGCATATGAGCCAACAGAGGTTATGTCTTACGATAATACAAATCACATCTATAAATCTAATGCTAAGTGCTATTTATTTTTTATCGACTGTTTAAATTAAACCTTTTCCTCTAAAAACTATACAGTATGTCAACACTCCACTGTTTATTTAAAGCATGGATGCAATTTTATTCCTTATTGGAGTAGTATAGGAACTAAAATAGAGTATGTTAGTTTAAGGTAATAATATAACTATGTTTTTACCGGTTACTTCCATTGTATTACATGTTTTTAACCGTGTTCTGGTTTTTGTTGCAGGTAATTGACCCTAGTGCCTGGCATTGAGAGGATACTGAAACGTTTGTAGGTAATGCTATTATTTATAGTAATAATAGGTTATATTTGGCAACAGGTTTATGTGTAACCGACATAACGATACAAAATAATTGTAAAAAAAAATACTATGGATACAGGATTTTGAACATAAATAAAATTAAAAGCAATAACAAAATATTGCCCTCAACTAATTTATTTTCTTATATAATTATAAATACCTCATAACTATAAACAATGAAAGCGTATTAAAACCAGTATTTAAATAACCTAAATTGATATATTGGCTTATCGATTGAAATTAACTCGATAATTAGACGTTGCATGCTATGTGCTGTGGAACTCGTGCCACATTCAGTTTACTCTTGACCGAGTTTTTTATAATCATACCTGCCCAGTTATGCTTTGCTTTGAATATTCGTTTTGTATTTATTAAACTTGAATATTACAAACACGTGATATAATTTAAAAATCTTTAGTTCATAGTAGACTATGTAAGGGTTGCTGCCTGTAAAAATACAAAAATAATTATGATAGAAACCAATAATGAAGCCAAATAGCCTTCTCACCATCCTCCTACTGTAGGCTTTTTTACTTAATAATATTTGAAATAATAGTTTAAAAAACCTAAAAAAAATTAAAATTAAAATTTATAGAAAATCCAACTAAAAAATAGAAAATAAATTTTAATAAATTTGAATTAAACATAGTAAGAAAAAAATATTTTATTGTAAAAAAAGCGTGACATAAACGAGCGAAATTGGATAAACTAATTTTACTATTGTCTACTAAAATTACTAACTGATTATCCTAGTAAGGGTAACGGATCAAACTGTTTAAAATAATAAATATGCCAAATTTCGAGATAATCCGGCGTTTTGAAGGGGGTCAAAATCATGTTCAAAGATTCCGTTACATACATACTAAGATACGTATGAAGCTAATAAAAGCGTATTAAAAAGAGGGCAAAAATATAGTGTCAATAATATCATTTATTAAAATATTAATAATTATTGTTTAAAATAGAAATTGATGTGGCCATACAGCAAAGGAAGAGTAATAAAAACTATGATAAAATTAACGTTGGTATATATACATAATTTTATTTTAAATTTCTAATTCATGCTTTATTTATGCAAATGTTTAAAGCAAAACAAAAGTAATTTTTCTAAAAGAAAGTGAAAACTCAAAAATTTTATTTTATGTTAGATCGATATGCAACCTACAATTTTATTCTACGCTTTCCTTGTAATAACAATAGTCTGTCAAAAAGGAAAGTCTTTTATCATGAAAAAGGGGAAAGTTTATTTAAATAAAGCACCACAAAAAGATCAGATGTTTCTCCGAACATTGTTAGACAAAATACAATAGACATTACGAATCGCGATTGCTTAATGACCAGTTTTCAAAGATCCTTATATATCCTAGAGCTGATTAAACCTAGATTAGTAATGTTTTGTATTGCTAAAACAGAAGGTTTGTATGTTTTTGTCCTAATGCATAGAAGAGCCATTAAACTAAGCCGTTCTTCTGATTGTGGTGAAACTTTGTTTTTCTATGCACTCCTTCGAAAGTTACTAGGAAACAAATGTTTCTCTATATTATTTTTTTTCATTAATAATATACCTCTTGGCGAAATGAACACAACACAAAAAAAAAAGAATAATTAGAAGCAATAGCTCCTGAGATTAATACGTTCAACCAACCAATAAAACAAACAAACCCTTCAGATTTATTGTATTAGTATGTTTAAATCAGCGAGATCGAATCCATCAAACTTTTTTTTAATTAAAAAAGATTATAATAAATATTTTTAGACGTGCTTATATTCTTAGTTTATAACAGGTATTTGATGCAAATAATATATAGAAAATTGCATATTATGTAAATAGGGAAAGTTCTGCGGTGCCACATTGTTCGTAATTCGCTACGACACGTCTCTTTTTGAATGATTCTCTGAAAGCTTTTTATTATGTCGTGATTGTATAGATGTAGTTATGAATATGTGGTAATGAAGCGTTAGATAACAAACAATTTTCTTTTATCTATTGTTATACAGAAATTTAAAAAAATACATGTAAATGTAAGTACATACTTAAACATTTACAATAACCAGTGACTGTGAGCTGAAAAGAACTTTTAATCAAATGAAGTAACGGACAAAAAGATAATGGAGGAAATAATATGACATGTAATTTTATATCTCAATAAAAACAAGAAATAAAAATGGCAATCGCAATGATGTCTTTCCACCGTGTTACGGATATTTTTTGTCTGTTTGCTTTACTTGACTTGACGAGGTAGTGTCGTGCTCCCATATATCATATATTGGATTTAAGTAAACTAAATAAATAATTAATTTTGTCTACTTTTGAACTTCCCGCATCGGCTGTAACACGTCAAGTCAATAAACTTAAAGCTACTAAGCTTTTTATAGATTCAAGTGTTTAATGGGTCATAATTTTATTTACTTCTTGAATTCTTAATCATATTACTACTAAACATTTCACATGAAATAGACGTGTTTTATAGTGTTTTTCTAAATAAGACCAACACACACACGATATCTGATATCAGACGTACTTCAACGTTAGCGACGTACCCAACGATCGATATGCTATATTATCTGCTGAGTTCAAAATAGCCGCGGGTCCGGACAACGTCTCGTTGAACTCCTCGTACGGGTCACTGGAGTCCTTTGGGTGCTTTGACTTAAAATATATTTTATAATGCTTCATTTATTTTTCTAATATTTTTTAAGTAGCAAAAACGTGAATATAGTAAATAACTGATAAATTACTGGACCTGAAAGATTTATCGTTGAAGAAATTCTGCAATGATTACGGCGGTTGAAGCTGTGTGAAATCTTGTGGTCAGGGATTATGTAACAGAGTGGCTGTGACCTCAATACTAACATATTTAATAACATACTAGAAAATAGAAAAATTATATTTAACAATTTATTTGATTTGTTGTTCTACATTTAATAATTTATTTCAGGCGTTCTGAGATTTATTAGAAGAGTTTCTTGTTAAATTTTAAGAAAACCAATTCAGAGGTTATCAAATAAAACTGCGGAGTTTCGTGAAACTAAAATAATCGCTTTTGTGAGTTTAAACTAGTCACGTGGACGACGTTATTAGAAACATCAAAATATTTATTGCTTCAAACCGCCAGCCTTGCCAAATAACCGGCGGTACATTAAATATCATGTTATCGAATAAAATTGTGTTAAATTCTAAGTGCAGCACGTCTGAACACGAGCCAGATTCGACATTGACTGAAGCTAAATTTAAATTTTAAATGGTGATTGCAATAGTCGACTGAAAACTTATCGATGTGATTGTTGGGAGTTGGGTATAACGCTATGAATCATGCCTTATACTAATTAAAAAGGGGTTAATTTCAACCCTCTGAAGGCATGATGATGAATGAAACCGTAATTAGTTAATATTGAGGGGTACAATTTTTAATTCATTTCAATTTAAAGAATAATTATATTTTAACCCGTTGCTAAAAATTATGAGTTTATCGAGCTAACAAAAACTGTAATAATTAATTATATTTCATGTATTTATTCTAAAAGTATGTGATAAAAATGTTACTTAAACGCTATTATCTGCTAAAACGATGTATAAAAATTACGACATACGTTAGTTAAAAATTTTAAGAAATACAATCGGACCAGCAATCAATACCAATATTTTTTTTTTTTTTGGGGCATATATTAGGATATTTTAGAAAATTGAACGCTGTAAAATGGTCTCTTAAGATTAATTATTTTAATGTGAAAAAAAAACTATATTGTATTATCGATAAAATTAAATAGATCATCACTAAAATGTATCTCGCCAATCGCACAGCCCGTTGCGCCCGCGCAGTTACAAGAATATAAATAGAGCGCGTAAAAATCACATGTTTCCGTCGTAACTCGCAGCACGCCTATAGCCCAGTCCTGCACGTGACTCTGATGAAGATGGACGTATGCTGTCATTATTTAAATAATTATATTTTAATATATAAGCATCAAAACTCGCCAGATAATTTTCCAAAATTCCGCTAGAGTTACACTTATTTTTGGTGTTTTATAACAGTTTGAAATTCGATTATATTATGTTTTACTAAGTTACGTAGCAACACTTTTTTTTGCTACCTGCACAATATATAATTCACAATTTAAAATAAAAACAGATGTTTGATTCTTAAAAGGTAAGACTTCTGCAGTTAGGTTAGTGATCATCAAAATGCTGTAGCGGATCTACAGCATTTTGATGGTTATTGCATTCACAGGTTTTGCATTACTCATGTGAATATATTATTCTGGATATCTCTTTTATACCGAACTTACAATAGTCGGCCATAATTTTACATCTTAAAAAACTAAATCAGTTCCCACAAATAGAATGTAAAATCAATACTGATCACCCTCCAAGAATGCCCCATCATTCGTTGATACCTAACAGGGGTGACCGCTGTCTACAACTGAAGGGCTCTAATTGAACATATCGATTCGAAGCCCTGCTGTATGCTTGTCCAAAGGCTTGAAGGACCTGTATTGATTTTTAGCACTAGAATGTCCAAAAGGGTGTTGGAATGGAAGTGAAGTATTAATTTTTAGGGATAAAAGATTACTGCAGTGTGTAAAGGGGATCGTAAATTTTATATGAATATTACCATCTGCGAAAGTTAAAACGTATGTCGTACTTCGATGATTTTACTTATATATAGGGACTTACCTCTTTTTAACATTAATCAAAGTGGCAAGAATATGAAAATGCAGTGAAAAAGTAGTTTATTAGATTTGAAGGAAAGTCATTTAGATTCCACTTTCATAAAATAACTTTGTTCATAAAATTTTTAAGTTCTGTGCGTCATTTCATTGGAGTCTAATTGCTTCGCTCGAGAATAACTAATGATGGGTCCGGACAAGATAACGGAATATGCTTATCACGGGCGTCTTGGAGAAAATTACGTCCGTCTACAGTTAAGAATAACACGTTCACCTTTCTTAAAAAAAGTTCAGTCTTTTATACGAGATCTCCACAAAAGATTCACTTTTTTGTTTATATTTGAACGTTCCGAAACACGAGTCGAAATTTCATTCCGTACTTCTCTCCCCTAGGATCTTGAATAGCCCTGTCTCTTTCTACAATCTAATTTCACGTTTTCAAGCTGCACAAATCGATTTGTCTCGCCTTCACTTCCAGAGATCTTATCATTAAGGGTGCAGCCGTCTCTTTCCGAACCTGTCTTTATAGTGCCGGATTAAATTCGCCTTTTTTGCGGGGAAATGTGGCAACGTTGAGACAATGAGACCAGTTTTAGACGAAGTTAATATCGCGGATGCAGCGGAAATATTTATGTGAATATCACGTGTATGCACTTTACGCTGGCTTAATGCGTCTGCTGTGGAAAACTAAGCTTTTTGTTATTTTCATGTTGCTGAAACGTCCTGACATTTACATTTATATATTATAACCCTCTTGTAATTACACCAGATTATTTTTTGTGCTTGAGAGTAATCAAAAACTGAGAATTTTTCGACAGTTTTGAGTGAAATACTTGTGTGTAATATAAATGAATATTTCTACTGGGAAGATAGATTATTAAGTTATTTTATTCAATATTAAATTTTTGCTAAATACATTTCACTTATTTTGTTTCACTATTGTTTTTTGTATAACTTTAAGATAAGCCTTGAAGTTTAATTCTTGATACGGCTTTCTGTAACGTCGTGTTCAGAGTTATTGATGTGTATGATGCCAGCGCACAGGCGTAGCTCTTTCTGTATAATATTACCATATAGATTGGATCGTCATGTAAAATATGGTGAACCTATCATCCTTGCCAAAGTTTATCGTGTCAATTCAGTTTAGTGGAAAATTTTATAATGTAGCAGAATATACGAATTAATTGATATGTACATCATCTCGCCACCTCATATAAAATATTCTTTAACGATCACTCTAATAACATCATGTAGTCCATAAGATCCATCTTTAATACCATTTAGTGGGAATATGATTATTTATACGTATTTTACGATGTGTGTCGTGTTTATCCGATATAGACTGGCGATGGCGTGGCGAAGTCTTGTTGATGCTTAGAAATCTTTTATTGCTCATTAAGTTAAAGCACTGGGTATCCAACAAAGCTATTAGAGGACTCACTTTCTATATTAATTAATTTTTATAGCACTCTTACTTCGCTAGCGGCTTTGAATGCTAAAATTTTTGTATCTTGTAATCGTTTGTTTTTAAATTACCGTGTATTCAATCTAAAGCTATTTGGCTATAGTCTTTTAAATTTCGTTTGCCCTGAGGTTGTGTATTCGAATATATATGTTAGGCCTAATGTTGTCGAATAACAATTATGAAGAGACCAATTCATTAATGTTTACTATTTTGAGTTTAACATTTCTCTTACTTTTCAAAAACAAAATTTGAAATCTTGATAAAGTAGTTTTGGATTCTACGCATATTATTATATCAATCAATCAACTACTTTCTACTTTTTTATTTATAGGTAAAAAGAAATATTATAAACCTTCGCTTCTAAGATGCAATTTAGAATGATCTTGATTGTCAGCGTGTTTTTATTATGTTAACTTTCGCAAACTGGCGAGACTCGTTAATTTTTATTTGAGAAAGTGTATTATATAATTTTATATGTGAATACGAGGATGATTTAATGAAATTATGAATTTAATTTGCTTTGGCATTTTTATAGTTCAATTTCAAGTTTAAATTGACTAAATGCCTCCAAAACCCCCCTTTCGTTGAAATCGATTAAAAAGAAATCAGGCTTGAGTTTTCAAGCAATCATTATTTATCGATGAACAAGCCGTAATTAAATAGTGTTTCTCCTTACCGGAAATATACATACCATGGCCGGATCGCCATGGTAATTTCAAGCACTCATGCGCATCGTCGCGTGTCGTCACTAGTCTTGCACTTCCGTTTAATAAAGATAATGACGGCTTATAAGTGTATGATAACATGCGTAAATTCTTATAACGTCTACCACCTAAATTAGCTTTCTCCCCACAAATCTATTTTAGATAAAGTTTGTAGAAAAATAAATATTCCACTCATTTAAATTAATACAAAATTAATCTATTTTATAGTCTCGATAGCTTAATGATAATTTCTTAATATAGTAAACAGAAAGTAACCGGTTCTAAGAAAATGTTAGGACATTGATCCTCAATTTCATGATTGTGGTCTAAAGTTCGATGACAAGTTACAAAATATAACAGATTTTTCCTTACTTTCTTGGTATTTAAAGTTATGCTTGGGGTTGCTCTACAAGCAAAATAAAAACGCTTATAGTTTTAATTAGTGGTCTCTGGGTAAAATGAGTTTTAGAGCTATGTGAAGAAAACGATTAATTAAAATTTACCATATCTCATAGCGCCATAACGGTAAAACCGTTGTCTGAGATCTTTATAGAAGTTGAAAGACCAAGTACAGTTGAAGGTTAAACTAGCTTTGAACGAAAAGGTGTCTCAAGAACACCCCTTTTAGGTTTGTGTGATCTCCGACGACCTTCAGACCTTTGCGTCGCGATCTTAGGAATTTTCAATTGACCTAGTTCAATGTTTTGTCTTCGTATAGAAACAATATGGGTACCATCTTTCATTTCTATCGTTTATGCTTGTTCAAAATATATTATATCTCTTCTATTGATGTATATTTAATACAGAAAATTTAAGATGAAATTGTTAAACCTAACTAAATAAGATATTATTATAAAATATATCAAAAACGTAAGGGACTAGAAACATTTATTGAAACTCCATATTGGAAAATCCAATTATTTGTGTTAACTCTATTTATACAAAATAATATGCATAAATTTTTACATAACTCCATACAGCACCGACATGCCATTTTCCTCATATACCTAAATGATATAAGTCATAACAATAACTTTGTAAACTTCCATGTTAATTAACCCGAGTTAACATCATTATTACGGTCGACTATCACGCACAGAAAGGGGGAAGTGCTTTCAAAGTTTCTGGCAGAGCCTATAAGTGTTCTGAGCGAATACTTCCAAAAGTGCTTTACTTACAACTTCCCAAAACTTGCTCTCGTGCTCTCTTAGTTGGATTAGTAATTGCTGCTATCGAATATTTAGGTATATAATTAATGAATATGTATAAATATATTTTCCTATTATATACTATATTATTCCTATTCTTACTAACTATTTTTGATCTAATTTTATTGAAGTTAAACAATTTGTTAAGTTCTTTACTTTTTTACACGTATTCCTACAAAAACAATCCCGAAATATATTACTTAAGACTTTTTTAAGCATTCTGCTTTGGCTTAGCTTATGTTGCATTTAGTCTATACCGCATATATACCATTTTAAACATTAAAGTGCGAAATTTATAGTTAAATAACAAAAAGCTCAAGTTTGTAGCAGGTACAGAACCTTTAAGCACTATCCAATTCGCATTTGTCTGGTTGTTTTCTATAATTTTTATTATTAAAACTAAAACAAATATAGTTTTTAAGATTGAGTATGGTACCTTAATCGTAAAATAGATAGAATCTAGGATAAACAAGTTCGTTAAAACTGCCAGCACTTTTAACTCATAAAAAAGTGGTCTAAAAAGGACGAAACAAGAAAATAATTCAGATATATATCTTTATAATATATATATTTGTATCTATTTATTTCTAGGTTTCTGTCTGAATTGTTATTTTTTAAACTTAATATTTTTTAATAGTTTTCCGTTTCATAAATGTCACCCGCGCCAATATTACAAATCTATTCACACGTCATTAATTAAAATTGGTTTAGTGAGATATGCTACAGTGGAATATACAAACATACATACATACATAGACAGCCAAAATCATTACTCTTCCTTTTGGCTTCGCGGTTGTCGGGTAAAAATTGATTTTCATTCCAGTTTTGTAGGATAATTTTATGTGATTTATACAATGACTAGAACTTTTTGGCGTTGCCTTTTTGATAAACGACGTCTGCATCTAAATATCCGATTTATTCCGTCATTAAAATGTAAGGATGTGTCTACACAAACGAAAAGTCTTTTGAAGACAAAAACTTGAGCAAAGTTGCAAGTATAGAAATGTAATCTTTAACGTTATATTCTAGTTTACTGATATATTTAAATGATTACAATTTAGGTAAAATTAATTATTTTTATTTTTATGTCACTTTCCTACGAGTCGTGTTAAAGTGGAGACGTTTATGCCTTTACGAAAAGTTTTTTTCATGCTGACCATTTTGCGAATGACTCGAAGTCTTTTATATGTCGCAGTCAATCAACTTTTTAATGTGCGAAGACCTTAAGGCTCCTCTACTTGTGCATGCCCAAAACGTACGGCAATTTTTGTTTACACAGCGCATACTGGATAGGTGCTTTCCGTATCTCCAATGTCGCATCGGTAGATTACATCTTTATATTCTTTCTCATACGCCGGTAGTCTACTTTTACAGTGTTTTAAATCTATTTGTTTCGTACGTGAGCAGAAAATGTTATGTTTCACTACTGTTAGGAGATGTAATGGCAGAACGTGGAATAAGTGTGTATACTTATGTACCGTTTACATCTGTCATTGAACATGAAAAATATGTCCCTTGTTTTGTTGCGAGATGCGTTTAATCTTATCTTTATTGAGCAAAAGATTCCGTTTACTAATAAGTACAAATAAATTTAATAAGGTTATTTAAAAGTCCAAAAATATAATGATGAAGATATAGAAGCTCTATAACTCCAAACGCTAGTAGTAAAAAATACGACATGCGGGGCTATATGAGGAAGAAACCTATTAATAAATGTTTCAACGTATTATACTGTGTTAGAGTATTGAATTAACTTACTTCAAAGAAAATATCAAGCGACAAAAACTACAAGCCAAGTGTAACCTCTAACAACATGAAATTCTCAAACGAATAAGTTTTATATTTTTGCTTGAAAAGTTGAAGTTTGTTTTTAAGGCTTGTGTTTTTTATTCGGAAGCCTCATCTGTGGCTCATTTTTTGTGTTTTTATAAAAGAACAATGTTAACCAAATTGGGAAATTTTTATTTTAATCATGGTAGAGTTTCTTGGGCTTCATTTAAGCTACTATATTTTTTATTTTAATACAAGTACAGCTGACTTTTTTTGTAATGAAAGAAGTCACTAAATTGACCCTTTTTAAACATTTATTATTACAGGATAATACAATACTCACACTAACGATGAAATGTTAAACCCCTGTTATAAATAATGTACTTACGGCAATCATCATAAAAATATATAATTCTATACTAGGATTTTACTACAACTGTAATTCCAGTAAAGCCTCGTTTTATGACTTATTATAAAACAAAGTCCTACGCAACGTTAGTCGTTCTATGTGCGAGAAACTCAAAAACCACTTAAACGATTTTCATGAGGTTTTTACGAATAGACAGAGTAATTCATGAGGTAAGTTTAAGTGTACAACTTGTTAAAATCTGACGATAGCTGATGAAAATATCCGAAAAAATCAATTCGTGTGGGATCTTTACTTTGTTGTGATATTACAAAAATGTATCTAGGTATAATATGCTCTACTAAACGAAGCCAGGCGGTCCGCCAGTATCATTTAAGTTATTATTTATCTCGCCTATTAATCAAGCTAACAGCTGATAGGTCGTTGGCCTGCGATGACGACGACTTGCTATTGATGGAGCCGATTAATTGATCTGTAAATGCCGATGGTGAGAAACATATAAAAATCCGTGTCGAATTATAAATCCTTAAACGGATATGGTAGACATTTTAATGTTTCAAGTATAAATAATGTCTTTTATGTTAAAGACTAGTTTATAATCTTTTTATATTAGTATTCTCTTAATATTTCATCATTTATGATTTTTTAACGTAAGAAATTTATTTTATTTAATAATTTTATCTATGAGATAACAGTTGTGTCACGACAGTCAAAATATAAAATATTAAAATCTACTTTTGACGGAAGCCGAGCAGTCTCTGCTCCTTGAGGTTCCAGGAATAGGATACGTGTATATTGTAAACAATCAGCTAACTCAATATCAAAGACTCACGCCATCCTTAATGAGGGACTTTAGTGGCTTGAGTAATAATATTAAGATAGGTCAAACTGCTGTGGATTCATTTTTCAAATAAAACAGTAGAAACTATTAGTGTTGCTATGTAACTATGTAATAAGCAAACAGATTATAGTTCGTAAAATAATTATTATTATATTATGCCTTAATTATACGCCTAGGCAATGTAATCTAAACATACTGTTAATTGAAATGTGTTTAATAGAACGTTATCAGCTACAATGTTGCTAATTACGTACAGCATGTAGATCTTCTTCGTAACTTACTATAATTATGCCCTCTAGTATATGATATACAAACTTCTATAAACATAGAATATTAAACATAAAATAAAAATGTAACTTACCAAATGAAAATATTTAATAAAAGGTAATGTGACGGATCTTTATAATATTAATAGAAGCCGAAAAATCATTTTTTTTTTAATTTTATCTATCTATTTGTCTGTTTGTATGCATGTACACACACTGAAACTACTTCACGAAATAGTTGGTATGGCACGGCTTTCACAGTTGTGTTACTACTATTGTAATTTAAAAATGTTTTAGCCTAGAAAATCTAGGGCGGGTTTTCTAAATTTATTTAAAAATAAGCTTTTATTCAACCCACAATCAAACCTTGACCAAAGAACAAATCATATCTATTCTTCATCATTTTCTTTCAATCAAACATTTTATGAGACATAATTGCTTCCAAATATAGTTCAGATCAACTCATTTTATAAAACCTAATAAAAATTTGGTTTATAGCTTTTATGAAAACTTCTATAATAATCTATAGTCTAAAAAGTCACTTATTAAGAGCTCATTACTTCAGAATTAGTGTTAGATTTAAGATCCAAAATATAACCGTTTAAGCGTCAATTTACCATCAATCAAGGGCACACATTACCTACATGTCAGAGCCTAGAAACTAGCGAGTAACTAACGAGCAATTACAAAACAATTTTCCATCAGATAATAAATACGCCAGTGGGGCAATGGGCGACCGAACCGGGTTAATGCTTTTACATCTTATAAAATAAGAGATCCGTACAAAAACCTTACTTATTGAAGACTTGAGACCTTTTTGGTGGGTTAATACGTTTTAAAATATTTTGTAAAATCTATTCAAACCTTTTTAACTCAATGACGAAGTGTATTGTCTGTGGCATCGAAGCGCCCAAAATAATGGACCGATTCTAATGAAGTTTTATTTGTTTGAAAGGTAATTTAATCGAGATGGTCCTTAGCTATAATTAATGAAGATCTGTTCAGCCGTTTGAAGATTATCAGCTCATTTCTAACTTGAGGTCTGCGTGACAATCACTGACATTGCTTACATTGAGTAGAGATGAAACGGTATTTCTCCGATACCTTTCTGTCGATATCAAGTATCGATTGTAAATATATAATACCTTTTTTAACATATTTAATCGAGCATTTGTTTTTCCTTGCATTTTACGAATATTGGTTAAATCTGTATTGACTCCTTTTTTAAGATTTTGTTTACAACAACAATAAAAAAATTGGACTTGTATGAGTTATATTGATTCTTCTAAATTGATGTCGTGTGGGTATCGATACATGCTGATTATATTAAACTAGAGTTTCAGTCGGGGGTCATTTAAATTAATAGTTTAACACGTTTTTTATAACGAATAGCTTCACTTGCTTTACTAATTCTAATGAAACTTTGTATATCATAATATTTTTATTTGTTCGGATGGCAGTTATAATTAGATATCGTGGAGCTGATGATGGAATCAGAGTGGAAGTGGAGTGGGAACTCATTAATGGCACATCGAGTTTAGGCTTATATGATTTGTTTCATCCCCATCAATCTGAGCTTATATGATTAGATTTAAGAATTCCAATAGATTGTATTTTTAGTTTAGGGTTTAATACAATTATCAAACCCTCTATCCTGTAATATGGTCATGGAGCCAGGCAAATGTAATATGGGAACTCTTCAATAGATATTAATAAAGATCATACGATACGTTTTGATGAGTCCGCCTTATTGTACTAGTAGTCGTAGTCTGATGATGGCCAGGTTAGGTAGGTTTTAGCTTAACTTTGCATTGGAAATAATTTACACGATTATAAAATTATCTAAAGATGATACATTCATTCATTGCAATAAATAATTAGCAAGCGTGTATTTTTAAGAATACCATAGTGTTATAAATCGTGTTTAACCTTGATTAATGCTAAGTCGTGATCATTTATCTCGATCTTGGCTATACCTAACCTAGACTGATCTATTGTTCTCATGCCCAATTACTGCAGGCCGTTGAACCTGCAATGTGTAAGAGGAGATAGAGAAGTTAATTTGTTTAATTAGAGTGTAAATGTGTCCATCCGGGTGGCATATAATACAAAAGTTATTCTAAATACTAAACCTATAGATATAAAAAAATATTTGTGGATGAAATTCATGATAGTCCTTTGTTGGGTCTTTATGAGATTTTGTGATGTAAAATAATACAATATTTACTCTTACTTTTGACTGTGGACTAGTCTTGGTAATAATTATAAATAATAACATGCAGTGAAGACAGGGAGCCGAGCAGTGCTAGGGGTTCTGATCGTCTTACAGACTACTGTTGGACTCTTTTCCTAATATAACCTGAATCTCTAAAGTCTTTTGTTACACTTAATTTTTTTTTTGCTATACCTATACAGCATAACTAATTATCGAGAAAATAAAGCTCGTAGGTTTTCCTTATGTTTTAAATGGTCAATAACATACCAAAAGAAATTGTAATATTCTTCCATTGCTTCTAAAGTAAAAAAATATTTACTTCACAATTTATTCTACTTCCTTTCCAATGCTATTGTAATCGTTTTTTTTTCAATTTTTTTGTGATTGAAATACTAATTAATGTAAAGACAATTTAAATTGATTTTGCTGAGTTTAATAAGATTTCAGAATTATAAGACAGTTCAATAAGGCTTTAGAACTTATTTTTATGGGCTTCTCAAGTAACAAATTCATAATTTGTTATCGTAAAGAGATCCAAATAAAAATAATACTGCTCTCTTCTCGGTAAAGGTAGTAAATTTTTTACTGTTAATACTTATATGAATTTATCTTATGTACGCTTTAAGTTAAGTGAATCGAAAGATTATGAGGTATTATGGAGAGATTTCGATATAAATTGTGAAATGTAAATTGGAAATAAAAATATGAAGTACATATTTATTAAAGCTCTTGTTACAATTTTATTAACTACATTTTAAAAAATAAGATTATTTTTCTGTTTCTCCATATAAATTGTGATATCGTCTGAAATTTGTTATTGGGAAAATATTAAAGGTCAGGTTTAAAGCAAATATAATACTTTACCTGCGCTAATATTCTAGGTATTGGATTTATTTGCTACTCGTTCAGCTCGTAGACTCTCGGGAATGCCTTCAGTTATTGGATAACTTCAAAACGTAACTTTGTTTATTAACATTTCGAATATCAAACTATCTGATTTGTTTAATTTTGAAAATATTTTTAGTTCTTAATAAAATGAAACAAATCTAAAGGATTTTTATACCTATAATTTATAAGTATTTAATGCGCAATTAAGTTGCAATGTTAGGGTAAACTGAAATACAAAAAAAATAGTTAAGATATGATGCAAATTCTATAAAAATAATACGTATTTCATTTCATATGAGTCAAGATTTTGAGAAACGGAAACGGAACTCTTAAATGATAAACAAGAAAAATACAAATTGTGATAATGGAATATATATCAAGTTATCAATAATCACGATATGACATGTTTACTTATAAAAATATGAATCATAAATTATAAGTATAAACACAGAATAAGAGTTTAAAATATCATACAATAATAACCTTTTTTTATACCATCTGTTTTAAATGAAACTAAACCAGGATACGACTATGAAAACTGTTTTCAATTTAGTGTAGTAGCTTTGAGTAGCATTGAGTGTGAAATAATGTTTTTTATTTATGGACATCCAATAAGTTACATTTTTATTGTATGCCTAGATTTCAGATTGTAACAGTTTGATTCTAATAAAAATTAACCTAGGATGTCGTTTATGAACAACTTTAAAAGAAAGAGAAAGGAATTCGCACTGTGATGTCGACGAGACAACAAAGAAGTATTTGACCCCTTAGATGTTAATCTTAATCATAATCACGTTTGTCATCGAGATCGAGATTGCTATCGTTAATTGATAAATTGGGAAATTGAGCTAAATTCTACTCTGATTGTTTCAATTAGTGAAGAAATTCTTTGTATTATTTTTGTGGTATATTTGTAGTCACTTTTTACTTTGAAACCAATAAAAGTTATTTACCAATCGTATTCTAGTTAGGGGTAGAAATAACATTTTAAATTTTTATTGGCGTTAAATACTTTATTAATCAAGATAAAACTATTCTTTCTTTTAAGTTGGATCAAACACACAATTTGCGAAATTTCATCAAGATCATTTAAGTAGTTTCGAAATTTATCTTGGAATAACATCGTATTATAATATTAAGTTAATATTAGATGAAAGAATATACGAGTATATGCGGGACTGTAGTATATATTTTTTTCTCATAGTACATAATTACTTCCCCCCCATATTTTAAATCAAAAAATCTTTTTACAATATAAAAATTTTAAAAGATTAGAAAATTTACCATTTTATTTAATCCAATAACAGTTTAGGGGTGCACACAAATCCTCTGTATTGATTTAATTCACTCAACCAACCGTTCGAACGCGTAATTTGATTTATTGCTAGGGTTTTGTTCAGAACACGAATAATAAATTTATATCTTATATTTCTTAAACTTGTATATGTAGATACAAAAGGAAGTTATTTAGTATAATATTTATTACTTACAATACAGTGTTTTGATATAAGTAATATAGGTTTTTTCTTTGAGACAAACCGAAGGTTACTTCAAAACTATTTTTATCATTTATCACTTTTATTAGTATCGTCATATTGGATATGTTTAAAAAAACTATTTAGAAAATATACTTATTAATATTATGTAAATAATTATTTATAGTATAAAATTTACAATTGCCAACTGCACATTACATGAGATCATTTTACCAACACTTACCTTAAAAGCTTTCTGGGAATCATTAAGGCGTTGACTAATTATTATTAGCTTTAGTAAAAATGTGCAAATATTGTATATACATAATTTTTATTTATTTAAATCCATATTTTCTTTCATATGTAGGTTATTTCGTAGAATCGCTAAAAGGAAGAAATTAGGACGTGACGTATAATCCAAATTGGTTTAACCTAAACTAAAGGTTTAAACCATCTTAATATGGCGTTAAATGTATATGCATATATACAGGCCATTGAACTTTTTCCATATTAAATTTATTTACATAGTGTACAAATTCTCATAATTATTTAAATGGCAGTACGACTTGCTTTTACCGGTAAGGTCCAGTTTCACCAGCGCCTTCAACTAACCTTGATCCGAACAAACTGGAAACACCTTGATAAACCAAAGGTGCGATTTAAAGGTTTCCAATAAAACTGGCACGCGTACTGATTTCCCTGCAAATATTTATTTAAATTAGACAAAAATTAATTAACATATTATTAGGTAGGTATATTATTTTGGTTCAAGATTTAAACGTGAAACAGTTAATTTAGGAATTACAATTATGATAAATGGTTAAATTCGACATAGTTATCCTCTGTTTTTTTGTTGCGGATAACATAACTCGGAGAAAATGAGAAGGGGTATGTTGAAAACATTAAGAGGGAGGTGATTTTGAACGTACTTATTGGGTAAACGCAACGAAGATACTGCTACTGAACCGATAAATAATTAAACATTATAATCTCTTACAACTACGAAAGGAACCTAAGTAGTGCCTTGGACTTGTGACCAAGGTGTAGGTTTTGTGACCAAGGTGTGGTCACCGTCGCCCATGGACATCTGCAACACGCGAGGAGCTGCCGATGCGTTGCCGACCTCTGAGAAACCTGTACACACGCCATTTGAAGACCCTCATGTTGTAGTCCTCTGGGAATACCTCTGGGGGAAGGTCATTCCATAGCTTGCATTACTAGGACGCCAGGTTTAAGGATTTCCTTCATTCAATTGAAACACACGCCTTCACTACCCAGGTTCTCTGTTTAAACCTAAGCTTAACTTACGCGCCGACACATATATCTATTTGAGTTTGAGATTTGCTTCACTAAGTATATAATTCATCATCATCACAACCTATTAATGGCACACTGCTGAGCTGGCTCTCCTCCTCAGAGCGAGGAGGTGGACAGGCCATAGTCCACCACGCTGGGTGCGGATTGGCAGACTTCACATACCTTTAAGATCTTTAGGTAACTCTCAGGAGTGCATGTTTCCTCACAATGTTTTCCTTCACCGCTAAAGCAAGTAAGCAAGCAAGAGGTGTGCGCAGGATCGAACTCTGACCTCCCGAGCAACATCAGTGTCTTAACTACTGGGCTATCTCCGTTTTTATGATATAATTGCTTATGATTAATTATGACCAAAATATTTAAAGATTATACTTAGTAGAAAATAAGTGTAAGGGCAAGTTGTGTGGATCTCCATTGTTTAATTTTTATTTAATATTTAGTCAACTGCATTATTATTCATGGCTTGACTGTTATGTTTCATGTATTAGGAAAACATTAACTAGTATTAACTAATATGTTTTTACCCCTACATTATTATGTACTCACATTATCGCCTGATATAATAATACTCTTTGTTTTACACCACGTGACCAAATCACGTGTCGCGTTGCACTTGCGCTTTTATATTGCGTTTCTGAGTGAATCATAAAAGTACAGGAAGTTTACAACAAGTGCGTTGTATTTAATGGAAACCTTCATAGAAATAAAACCGCATATGTGTAATTAAAATATTGTTATTGTGCTTATTAAATATTAGCGACTGGCCGGCGTTGGCAATGTAGTGATTTTATATATTTAAAACATATGTAATTCTTATTTGGTTCAATATCAATAAAGTAAACATATTGCTTAAAAACAAAGTTAGCTTGCTTTTAACTTGATCACGATATTACTATTCTTAATTTGTACGATAGAATTGCCTAATATGTTTGAAGTCTCTTTTGAAGCTATCATCTCTATTATATTATATTTGAATCTCTTTCTTATTAGGTCAGCACACTAGCCCTTCCCAAGTTATAAAAAAAATACCGAAAGTTGATAATCTACATGTAAGCCAATTAACCCATAAATCGATCTATTAATGCTCGATTAAATAAAAAAATCAAATCGATAATAAGATCGTTTTCTTTTTAAAAACAATAGCCATCGCTATTGCTTTTTTTTTGTTGAAAATATTATGTTAGAAAAGATTACGTAAATATTACTACGTTTATTAGTTACGATGTTTTTCCTACAAGCTCCGGGATATATATAACACACATTTGTTGTACATATTCAGTAGATAGTTGATTTGCCAGTGGTATTTTGAAAAGTACCAATGAACCGAGCTGGAACATGTCTGCGGCGTCCCTTAGTGTAATTGCTTGGCAGGCAGACGATCCGTGCTGGCACTTTGGCAGGCTCCAGGCAATATCTTATATGAGACGCTTTTGTCTTTGCTGTCCTTTTTATTGCACATCAATTTTGAGTACGCTTTTAAATTATAACAAATGTGAATGTGGAATGTGTTTTATGAAATCTTCACGTAATACTATAGAGTTTTATAATTAGAAGCAGTTTTACTCTAGAAATAGTAGGAAGAGTTTTATTTTTAAAATAGTTTTGCTGCTTGTAACTAAATCAAATTATTTGTTACTTAACTTATACATAAATGATACAAGAATTACATTGACACTCAATCTACACAAACTGTAAGTATCTACACTAAACGACCACTTAAATTGGTATGAAACGCGATTTATGTGTAACGAGCCCCTTTCCATCGGCTTCGCCCTCTATAAGTAATTGGGATAGGGAAGCGCACCATCCTATTAAAATGTGTCAGAAATACGAAATACTCCATAGGGTTGCTCTACATTCGGGATTCTTTCTTTCTCGGGGTCTCTTTGTCAAATAAAAATCACAAAAATGGTTTCCTAAATAATTTATTTGAAAAAAAAAAGGAGTCGAAATAGTGCGATGACAACAACTTAATATGTATTTAAATTAGGATCCCATTTCTTAAGTCTCATTTATATACCTTAACGTAAGTTTTGAGATTAATTACTAGAAAATAAAACTTTCTAATCCATGTACCATACTGCGAGCATGTGAGTGATATAAAAATAATCGTTTTGTTATTTTCCAAATTATTTCGAAATGTACTCGTAATATTGTAAATGGCAACCCTAGAGATATCATTCTTTTTCCCACGAGAATACCAAAATGTAGATATGATTTTACAAAACCTTCCAGCTCATGTTTATTATTTTGTAGCTGTGAATAAATTATTTACATGTGGAGTGCATGTGACTTACATTAATGATTTCGAATATTTCTATGGCATTTCTTTTGTTTGTAATATTAGATTATTAAAGTTTTCGGAATATAAGTTTATTAAGACTTTCACTAGAGACCAATTTATATCTGATTTCTAGTACTAAAACTATTTAGGTATGACAATAAAAAAGTGGGTGCAACATTTTTGTTATCTGTAACTTGTTTGGCGGTAATTTTTATAGATTGTACTAACTCTTTCATATTGCTCGAGTGACTTCATAGTTTAATATTGGCGTGCTAAATCCCCCTGTCTGAAATCACGTGTGTTTACTTTTTTATCTATTGTGATTAGAGTTTGGCCAGCGGAGGGGAGGGTTATAAATGTTAAGGAGATCCGTAACTTGCTAGTGGTAAGCTGGCATTGCTCGGATTCCTGCCTTAAAATGCAATTTTGTATTTATTGATATACAGCAATAGGTACTATTCCTTATGTTCAAGTAACATCGTAAAGATATAAGGATTTAAACATAGTATTACTAGGAAAAAATACTTGAACGCTACTTTGTATAGGTGTCAGCCTAGTTGAGCCCAATTACAGCTCCTACTTTGGCGAGGCACGCACGATTCAGGCCAGGCATTCTGAAACTCGCGTGCCATACGTTCTCCATAATTACTGCTAATCTAGGAACATTTCAATTAGTCTCATCCGAGTACCAACGAGTTAAAGGTATAAAAAAAAATGTTTAAAACTTAAAAGGTCTTACCAATAGCTTCTTCACATATAGAGTTAAATTCATAAAAAATTTCGTTTCTCTTTCTGGGTCTAAGAATGGACGATTCTAAAAAAAATTGGATTTGAATGACATCTGAACGCAGAACACAGAATTTATGTTTTTCTTGTACATGATTTTTTCTTTTCCTTAAGTCCTTTCGTTTTTCATTATTTTGGTTGATTTGAATCAAATGTGAAAATTAAATAATATTATAATAGTGATGAATCGAAGGATTAAACAGTTTAAAGGAGCGTCACCGCGTCGTTAAAACAACGATTGCTAAGTACCCGTTTGATGACGTGCTCATGTACTAAATGCTCTTGGCATATATCCAAGGACCGCACATCGTGCCTTTGTCTGTCTGTCTGCCTCTTTGTCTACCCACCCGTACTGCCAAAACAACTATCGCTTTGTCTGCGAATGCTATGGATTATTTATGAATGCAATTTTAGATCACCTAACAGGCTGCCACCGTGTGCCTCTTGATGGTCACTTGTTCATTGTATTCAGTGATCATATTTTATAGGAATCAATATTTTTTTTACTGCCACCCACGATATTTAAAGGAACAAGTGATAATTTCCATAACAAATGTAAACAGTCTATATAACCTCAAGAAATCAACTGGACAATATCAGAATACCCTTGTTGCTCAGGTTTTTTTTTGTTCGACGAATAATTTCAGAAGTAAATATTGACTAGCTTATTAAAGTATAAATGTGCTAAATGCTAAGTCTCCCTTTTTTTTTTTTTGTTTTCGCGGAGGAACGCATTTACGCATACCCGACCAGCCCTGTGGGGGCTAGTCAGGTTATGTGGGACTCGCCAGCAGAAAGGCCGTCCTACCCACTAAACCTCCGCGGTTACCCTCTCCATCGTCGATATTGGGATCACGTAAATTAAACAGAGATCTGTAACTGTTTTACTTATATGAATGGATCTCGTAAACGTACACGGGTGACAAGCCCTACGTACTGGTCAGATATCTGTTGCGATACATAGTGTAGTTATTAAGTGATAAGTGGAATACCAGTTAAAAAGCTCATATATATAAGTATTACTTTTAACTTTTATTATTCTAACGAAAGTACTCATTGTGGTAAAACGTTTTAAATTGTTTAGCTTTATGTTTGCGTGAGACAAAATAATAGTAGGACTAAAAGCCATAAACATATGACTGGAATGTAAGATCGTCGGGCTCTATTAAACCACCCCTATGCATTCGGACAATGAACGAATTATGTATGTATCCATTTCCCCTAAAAGGATAAGCATATTGTGGGTTGCGTATAGTTATTTGGCTATTGTGGTTAATAAGAAAAAAACCATCAGTCCACAAATATAGACTATGTAAGTAAATTTTTAGGTTTTTATTACGCATTAACATCATCATCAATCATGAGATTATCATGTTCAAATGATCATAAATTGCTTGATCATTTCGTATCAATGTTGTAAAGTATTTCCGTGTCGAAAGCTCTGATTTTCCTTACTTTTTCTTTGTTTCATTACAAAGAAAATACAAATATGGTAAATTTTTATTGACATAAAGAATAGTATTAAATATGATTTTATTAATGTTTGGCGCCGGTTTACGAATAAAATTTATAGTTGTGACACTAATATGGCGATGGAATCTCGTAAGTCTTCAGTTTGGAGGGGTCCTGTAGCGCATTATTTATTAAATGTTGGTAGTAAACTATGTAAATTTCTTTTAAAATATTTTTTTTAAATTATAGCCGATTAGTCATTCGATATAAATATCTAAACATCCAAATCTGTTCAGTCCATTCAGAACTTTTTAAGAGTAATTTACATACATGAGGCTTGATGTAAAAATACACAAAAGGCAGCCGGACTGTTATACGATTTTACCACATTGACATTTGTTCTCAACGCAACAAGTTGGACTTAAGGGTTCAAACGGAAGCGGTTTAGCAATGGCAATAGTCTAGCTAGTGGTTCTTGCATCTATACTCTATAGATTTGAATAGTCAGTTGAATTGCACCCTCATCCTGAGGGCTACATTCGCGCACAAAGGGTATTTCCTATAGAGGTATTACGCACTGTCGACTGAAAGGTCCTTTGATATGCTTCACGTTTTAGTTTACACATTTACTTGATATGTTTTTGAATATTTTTTCCAATAGAAATCATCCTTTTTTGACTGTCTGTATAATATGTATACGCGCGTTACGTAAAATCTACTACACTAAATTGGACAATTTTCACATCTGGGTAAAGTTATAGCCATTTAAGAAGATTTAGCCCAACGAAGCTAGAGGAATTAACTAGTGTCAAATAAAATAAACACGTATCGTCAATATTAGTTCTATAGTAGGTTTTACTTGGTAGCTAAAATATCCTTTTGTTATGACAATGTCTGCCTAATCTACCCGGTCGATTAGGCACCGTCATCACCTGTTGATTTTACTTTGGAAATTTTGTATCACTTTATTTGTTCATCTAAATTATCTAATATATTTTGGCGTTTAATAGAAAGTTACATTATGTTGCATTAGCAGATAAATTAGTAACTGAGTTAGTAGATTATAAGTTAGTACTTAAAATTTATAAGTTAGTACTTCATTTAATACTATTTAGCGCTATCCTAATGCTAATAATATTATAAACGCGAAAGAAGACTGTATGTATGAATATATGTTTGGTACTCTTTCACGCAAAAACTACTGAATGGATTTTGATGAATCTTTACAATAATATAGCTTAAACATCAGAATAACATATAGGCTATAATTTATAATGATATAGTGTAAATTATCCAAAATATAGCGGGTGAAACCGCGGGACGCAGCTAATGGTCTTTAATTATTTCAGTTATTTGGACAACATATTACTAGTCAGTTACTCCTGTATTTTAGTTTCATTTTATGATAAGTACTATTCTTATTGATAAAAACAAAGTGACTGATATTACATAAATAAATTAAATTAAACTTAATCAGTTGGTTACTGTTTTCTAATTATAATGAATTATTCATCAAAATTTTATATTAAGCATATTTAATAAGTCAAATCGTTACAAACTTAATTTTATGAAGTTATCGATTTGGGGAGAGAACATTAGTCACCGGTTCCCGACTGCTCAGACCGGTACAGGAATACTGATCACTTGATGCCAGACTTGATATTTAGTAGTCTAGACTTTACCATCTTACTCTAACTTTTAAGGATAAACTTTCACTTGGTCGTATATCAAACGGATTTCAAGATTTCTTAACATTGACGCAAATCGGGCAACATAGTGCAAGATTACACGGAACTTAAACTTTGAAGTTTAAAATATATTTTGGCTGTTCAGAAGTTTTAAAGTAGTAGTCGCTACATCCAATTTAAGAGGAGACTTTTATGTGTAAAACCAAAGATAGATAACAAAAATAAAATTTCCAACTTTTGTGTTGACAATATGGACTGGGTTTGGGAGCTTGTAATCTTTATAAGAAACGAAAGGTCTTATAGATTAGGTTCATAATTATTTATTTAAAACCACCAAGATGCGCTGAATTCATTATGAAAAAGGGGGACTGAATCTCTACCTGTGTCAATATAGCAATAATAAATGAGTTTCGTCCAGATTTTATTTTCTTACATTAAAGGGAAAATGTAGCTTTTCTTACAAAATGGTGATTTTATTACAGCTACGATATAATAAAGTGTAACAATCTGACCTTCAGCTTTGTCGGTAACACTTAGCTACTATTCTAGGCGCTGTTATGTAATTGTTGGTTTATTCTTTTTGCCATTATACATTATTCTTCTATTCTATGCTTCTGTCAAGGCCAGGGTGAGAGTCACGCGACCCTACACGTTATCGATTCCGCAGATTTTGTACTCTTTTTCCAAACAGTACAAAATCTGCGGACAGACAATTTATATTAGTGCTAGTGGTTTTGTTTATTATCATGATTTAGTTCGCTCTTCCTTAGTTTTTTGTAAGTGTACTTTATTATCTATTGTAGTTAGTGGTCGGGTAGCGGAGGGGCGCTTAATAACTATATAAGTGACCCATTAATCCTACACCTTCGTCGCAAGTCCAAGGCGATGCTCGGCTTCAGTCTAGATTGTACGTTATTATTGCCATTGTATTGTTTCTACATAACTCCCTGCAGATAATAAATATAACATATTTCTAGTTTGTGTTACAATATCCAAAATCAAAGAAGCCAAGGAGCTATTCTTATTTTTAACAATGAATAAAATTTAAATAAATATATAAATTGAATACATTGGAAGTTGTTTTGAACTATAAATTAATTGAAAACAGAATTAATATTCAAATCTTTTTATTGTGTTCTATGAATTAATGAAACTATTTCTATTGACACTTTGAACTCAAGTTCTGTTTATTGTTATTACTGAATTTCCTACTAGGTTTTAAAACATAGTACGTATATATTATAGTTATTTAAAGAAACTCCATTAATTATAATTATTTCAAAACTATTTGAAGTTAGAAATATGATGTAATGCTTATATATTTTTTTTATTTCTTTACAGGTATAAGATTCATAGTTAACGGTGGAGTGGAGTGGCATTTAAAGTATAAGTATAACACAATATAGTTTACACGGTATAAAACAAATCAATGTGACAGGAAACAAAACCATTTTTGGTTACCAAGGCGCCAGACGTTGTAATCAAAGTTTTTAGTTCCAAACTATTTTGGTAAGTCAGCCTGACTTTTGACTAGGTAATTGCTTGATGGACTCAAGTCTAGACTGGTACATCTAAAGACATGCAGTTGTTCTAGTAGCAGTAGCAAGTTTTAAATGGAAATTTCCAAAATACTTCCCAACTACTTAGGTTGGTTAAAATTCAATCACCTAGCTTATTTCAGATATTAACATTTAGAATTATTATTTGATTTATATAAATTGTTTGAATATTTTTTGAATAAGCAAAAGATTTTTGAAGATCGTCATTATGGTTATAATACTTAAATTTACATCTTAACGATGTCTTAAAGCTTCTGATTCATAGAATAAATGAGAATGTAAAGACCGTTTAAAATCACTTCTATTTACATTATTTTTCTCCAAAGAAACAAATACCTATAAAGTTTAAAATTATTTTATTTTAGCGGAAAATAGTAAACTTTTATTCCGAATCCATTATTCTTTCTAGTTTGACCAAGACATTTTGTTTACTCCATGAATAATTACAGAAAGGCAGGACGAGGCCATCCAATGACCTTTTTTGTTATACTAATCAAGCAAGTAATTACTTTTAATGTACCACAGGCTTTCAATTTTACGATTTCATAATTTTTTATCTTTACATTCGATAACTATATGATCTGTACCGTGTGTCATGATTGTGATCGCTCTTATGTAAGTTGGGTTATTAAAAAAATATGGAGCGATGACTCAAAAACTATTGGTATCATGATAATCCTGTTCAATTTGTCATAGGTTATAAATAATTAAGAAATACGATTTTGAATTCAGATTTTTTTATTGCGTCATATAAATACGATGTGCTATTTTAAGATATCATTTTTATTTAAACTTACGAATAGGTTGGATCCTTTTTTGTTTAAACCTTGGCTGTTTCAATTTTTAAAAAAAAGCGATATTTTTATTATCAAGCATTAATTCTGTACAAATTTATAGCCAGAAAAATAAATATTTTCTTATACTATATATTGAAGTAGAAATTAAATAGTAGCTCATTTTTGAACCGTTTGTTTTTTTTTATAAAAGGAGAAGCTGACTGACTTAATGACTGACATATCAATGCAGTTGAAATTTTGTACAGGGGTTCCTCTAACGTCCCCTACGTTAGAAGCACACTAGCAACACTAAGAAAAAATTTTTGAAAATTCATCCCCTAAGGGTAAAACGGGGGTGCAAAGTCAGTATGAATCTTTGCCGTTTTTGAAGTTATTCAAATGAAATTCAGTATGAAGGTTCTTGATAGGAAGTCATGAAACACGTGTAAAATTTTTTTTGAAAATCATCCTTTAAAAGGGAGGAGCAAAGGTTGTATGAAAGTTCTGTGATTTTTAAAGTTATTTCAGTAAAATGTTGTATTTGGGTTCTAAGTTCCTAATAATGATTATTGCCGACATCCCTTTTTGTGAATTTAATCCATAAGGAGGTAAAAAACCCCGCAAATTTAGTAGGTATAAAAAGTTTAGTAGGTTTATACGAGTGTATAGGTAAAATGTATTGAAGTTTGTTAGTCACACTCGAGAACAGCGAGACAGATTTGGCTAAATTTAGTTTTGAAATATTTGTAGAAGTCCAAAAAAGGATTAACAGGAGAGAAACGCTAAAACGTTTTTGATAAAACTATTATCAGTAGTCTAATAGAACACAGCGAAGCGAGGACAGGTCAGCTAGTATAATACGAATACGAACAGTGGTTTTGATACAGATTACAGAAATAACATAACATGTCATGTACGTAGTACTTCGGAGCGATAGCAGCGCTGCGTGCGAAAATACTTGCGCATTATATTTCAGGAACGCTCCCATCGATCCCGGTTTGTAGTACCTTGAACTTCCGCTAGATGGCAGAGTATTACGAAACATTTGGAACGTCTTCCTAATGTTATTATGAAATTATTTAACCTATTTCGCTAAAAGGTAACCCAAGAAAAGCTGTCTGTATGTAATTTCATACTAATTTTCGCAGTATAGTTAGTATTTTTGTCGATGATTTTTCTTAGTTCATTCTGTATTCGCTAGATGGCGGTAATTGAATAATACGTTTTGATTTGCTAGTTTTATGTTGAAATTTTAGTTTATTCGTTATAAAAAATTACAGGCTTGTTGATTAAGATATTCATCATCATCATCACAACCTATTAATGGCCCACTGCTGAGCCGGGTCTCCTCCTCAGGGTGAGGAGGGGGATAGGCCATAGTCCACTACGCTGGCCTAGTACGGGTTAGCAGGCTTCACACACCTTTGAGAACTTAAAAAACTCTCACGAGTGCAGGTTTCCTCATGGTGTTTTCCGTAACCGTTGAAGCAAGTCAGAGGTGTGTATCAAGGATCGAACTCGGACCTCCCGAATAAGACATTAATGTCTAAACCACTGGGCTATCACTGCTATAGTGATTAGGATAGTAAGTCCACATAATTACATCTCCTTTTATTAATTAGATGTATTTTATGAAAATGAAAAAACGCGCACGAAGTCAAGCTGATCAAATAGTGTTAAATATAAGACAATAGTATTGATTTTTAAATCCGCTTATACAGAAGGAAGGCCAAACAAACGCCTGTACTTGCCGATATACAAGCTATATGCGATTTTTATGCAATTTTACGTGACATTGAACTGTATTAAAACCTTGCTCTAATTTTTAAGTATAATACGAAAATATCTAAAATAATCGTTTATTGATTTAATCCATTGTTTAATTTTTTTTGTGTAATAGAGAAATATACTCTTTTGGATTTCTTAAAAGTAGAAAGTAAACCATCAAGCAACAGCATCAGGTAGTTTTTAAATGAGCGATCTCTCAATAAGGTCAGTCTATTATAACTCATAGCTCATGTTTTGAATAGCTCCATCTTTGAATGTCGACATCTCTAAATATATATTACCATATCCATGCACTATGCAAGCGCTATCTAACCCTTATCAATCAAGGCACCCAAGTCCATTGAATGCGGGCATTGTGCAGGATGCTACCTCGCCTATTGATTCTTTAAATCATGTTAACTTCGTTCGTAGGGCCAAAACATGGTTAAATGGCAATAGCTTTGTTCCTGATATCTTATTTAAATGAAACAAAGCCTATATTGCCAGTTCAATTGCAGCAATAATACAGGTGAACAACCAATTTAATATACAACTTACGCCATCTATTGACAAATAGATGGTGTCTGTCTGTCTGCTACACAATGTACAGAGATAAAATAGAGCTGGAGGAAGGACATAGGCTATGTTTTATCGTGAAAAAAGTACTTAAGAATGCAAAGTAGACAAATGAGTGTGCTCGTACGCCATCTAGCGACGTGGGGGTGAAGTGCATGTCGAGCTGTCTTTGGGAATGAGTCATATATAAATTAAAATGTAAAATATAGTGATATAACCTGAATGCACGTGGAAATACTACAGAAGTCTTGTATCCTAGTGTTTTGAAATATTAACTACAATTAAATATAACTTTATCCAATCAATTTCATACCTTAAAACGTTTCTGATGATAGTTAAAAGAGCAAAGTTGCTTAACCGTCACGTGGGATTAGTTCCGCATCAAGCGTCTAAGTTCAAGAGTCTCGCTCGACCTTGCCTTTATAATGCAACCAAGAAATAATGGGTCAATTACTTTGCCTCCAATGTGTAGTTAAATTAATTGATTTTGACCTCTATATAATGTTTCAAAATAATTTAAAATGTTAAGGTGAAACAAAGCAAAAGCGTTTTTTACACGACATAATAATGTAACCACTCGACACTATATGGTACAAAAGGTTTATTATCCTGAATACTCTTTATTTATATATGGTCAGAATCAAAAATTGATCGATTTTCAATTAAACTTGAAGACTTACGTATAATTATACTAGACATTTTGTATGAGAAAATGACTTTTTCTTTTATTTTATTTTTTTCGGCGATTTTCCAAAGTTTTTAATAGTTATTCTGATATTAGGGGGGAGACAAATACAACAAACCGAAAACCATGAAAATAGTTTGAAAATAGTTCTCGAGTTATAAGTGTTCGAACAAACACGGTCGTTGTTATATATTAAGATTTAGTAATATGCTATATTTTGCTAAATTAATTTTTAGTTGTATTTTTGTTTAGTATTGTAAAATCTTGTATAGTAGAAAGCTATACATATGTCTCTCCCTTTCTTTCTCAATATGTTTTATTTCTTACAATAATTAAATAAAGGAACCTAATTACTTAGGACCTATTACTGCCTATTAATACGTGGTACATATGTTTTGTGTTTTAAAATAAAGGGAGTGAAATAATTTTTTTAAACAAATTATCTTAAGTTTGTTGGCGTTATTTAAAATGTACTCATTTAATAATTCTTCACTGAAAGCTTATTAAATAATTGAAAAACATATGCAATCACTACCTACACTCATAGAAATTACTATCTAACCTTTTCTACTTCTTCGTATTTTCCAGCTTGGAACTTATCCAAAGTCACTCTTACTCATAGCTAAAGAAACAATATTACCTCATGTTGAACTTACCAATTTAGTGCTCCAGGTCTATTCATTGTTGAAAAATATGTAAGGTTTATTTGATAATGACTATTATGCTTAAGTCTCTAGAAAGTATACTAAAGCTTAAGAAAAAAATATCCTTTTTAGGTTTGAAAACCTGAGCTTGAAGTATCTTTAAACAAAACCAAATAAATATTCTTAGGTTAAGTAAAATAACTATGTTTAAGAAACCGTTAGTCGTAGTCCAAGCGTGATTGATTGATTAGGTAAGGCTAAGTTCAAGGATTCTGTTTGTGGTCTTCGTGACGGGTCTTATATGGTTTTGATGAGATAAGTTTCGTAGTTATATCCTTTTAGATAAATTTGTTTTTGAATAAAAACAGGTTTTAATTTTATACCTACAACAATCCTACTTGATCAAAAAAAATGATCTATAAATACAGGTCTAATAAAATTGTGAGTTATCGTGTATCTGTACATAGAAGATATTTAAGAAAACTAAAAAAACATAGAAACCAAAACAAATTCTTTTTATAATTTTTGTTTGTTTGTCTGTTTGTACACAAAAAATACTGGTCGAAACTAACAATATATAACAACAAAAATGCAATCGCCATTTAAATATGTTTTAGCCTAGCGAAACTGTGGCTGGTAGACAAGTATATAACAAACTATAAATAACATACCAAGCATTAGGTAAATAATGGTTTCCCTTGACCGTGAAGCGTGTCTTTCCCACGAGCGGCGCCAGGTACGACCACGATAACAACCCCCATGTATTATGGTGAAAAGCGGACGTAGTTGCCAAAACATATGCTCAGATGTATAATACTTGTTTACGTGTAATTATTATAATTATTTAGGGCAAATAATAGACAGGCACTGTATAGTACGAATAATATTGAGTGCTCTATACATTGACCTGTTATAGTATGGACGTTGGGTCTTACAAATATTACGAAGTGTCCGAAATCTGAACATGTGAAAAAATATTGTTGTATTTGTAATATAAGTTATATATTTGTCTCTTTATAACTATTGTACTATTAAGTTTAATGGCGAAATTATTTTACTATATACATTAAAATATTTTACTACATTACCCTAGTAGGATTTAGAATTTAATGTAAAATTATAGCGGACATGGAGACGGTCGTGAAGTTTGGAACTTTTATGTCACTTCAGCGTTGACTTTGCTTTTATACCATAAAACAATTATTCAAATAGTATTCATCACTTCAGTTACCCAACATCATGAAGTTTTTAGTAAATTATTATTTGAGATATATTTTTTAAAATAAATTTGAGATACTGAATTATTCTAATATCAAGTATATCTTAGATAATAATCAGATATGGACGCCTGACTGTTTATAATCAATTTCATGCTTCTCATGGCCAGGACGGCAGCTGGTCACTTATTCCGTAAAGTTCCGTTTGAAAGCAGTTATTTCATGGTCAACAGTGAAATTCGTATGCTTAACGTATCCGAATAAAAGTAAACATAATATAGTGTTAATAAAAAAAAGAGAAAAGAGAATTGTAGTCTAAACGCAGACTAACAGTATGATGGCTGGACTAGAATATCCTCCTGGGGATTATACTTTAGACTCAGAGATTACTCGCGATGTATAATATTTTTTCGTGACGGCGTATTTATTTTGCAATCCCCACTTTCTTGACTTGTGTGTATCAGTTGTCCAACATTCAAGAAAAAATAATACTCATATCAATCCTACCAACATCAAATAACAGGATGCTACTCAAATTATAAGTGTTGCTATCGTCATAATTAACAATAGGTAACATTTTTTTTATATAAAATTAATAAATCGACTAGCGCTGCAACAAAATAAGTAGTGCTCTATGTATTACGAATCAATTCTTGATTTTTTTCATCTGATACTAGCTGACCCGTCCTTGCTTGGCAAAGTGTTGTGTTGAATGTACTCAGTTAAAAGTTTTGTCAAAATATTTTAAGCATTTCTCACCTTTTAAACCTTCCTTGGACATATACAAATATTTCCAAACCAAAATTAGCCAAATTGCTCCAGCCGTTCTCGAGTTTTAGCAAGACTAACAAACGTCAATTCATTTTCATAATATTCTAATACTAACGAACGTACGAAGTATGCCTTATAAAAAGCATATAATGCCTTCATCAATCCCAACCACCAATCCCGTTTAGGCAGAGTTCCCGATGAATTCTTTTGCCGACATTTTAACAGTTATCGTCAAATTTTAACACACAATGAATAATACACCTAAAACTCATGAATAATGGAGAAAATCGAAAATCCCTACTGTTGTCTTGGAGTTCATCGCGAAAGCCAGACAGATGCAACGTGGAACTCTGCCTTATAATATGTAGTGACTACTAAATAAATATGGTTTGTTATAAGAGGTGATATTCTAATGTATATTGAATAGAAAGCAGACGTGGCGATAACTTATGGTCGTTTCATGACAAATAAGTAATATTAGATAACATTAACCATTCTTGGCACTAAAATATTCCCTGCTCCTGCTTCATAAATTTGTGTTCATATTTTTCAAGTCTCGTAACAATAGAATAATATTCTCTTTCATGTTAAATATTTTTACCTTAGGTATACTAAAAGTATTTAAACCTATCGATAGTAAATATAACATTTCTATATGTAACTTCACTGACATAAAGTAGGTATTTTATACGCTTTTTTACTCGCTTAGGGGAAATAACATGGCAAATGCGAAATAATTCGTTTTATTTATTTTCATTTACAGTTTTTTTGTATGTTTCAACTTAATAGGTGGATATTATTTTTAATTCCCGATACAATATTTATATAAAATATATATTATCGAAGAATGACAAATATTGAAATCGACAAAATTAAGCTGAGTTTCTGGTTGAAAATAGTCTAAAATCGGTAAGAGGTCTCTACTGCTCTTAAAATTATGTATGCTAGCACATTGGATCCTTAATGACGCCTACAAAAATGTGCCAAGAGCGTGTATTAGCACATAAAAAATTGCAAAAATAATAAACAATTAAAGAAGAAAAAAAAAGCATTTCGTTTTTTGCCAATATTTCACAGACTATTAATAATTTAAGAAATTTAAAAAAAAAAGATTCTTAATGAAGAGAAATCTTCCAATAAAAAAATCCCTATTCCCGAGACTCTATCTCCATTATATTGTACTAAATGAATTACTTACTAATACTACCTTTTAAATCTAAAACACCTATAAATTTTATATGTAATATTAACTCTTCTCTATTCAGATATAAATTAAATTTTAAGATCATCTCTGTGATTCACATTAAAAATTCAATTTTCTTTTAGCATTTTTAAATTCGTTTGCTCTCACGTAAAAGGTTCTTTTACGGACTTAATGAAGATCTTTTTCGGGCGGGCAGGGTAGGATTAACATTCGCTTTAATATTTAATTGGGGTCCTTTTAAAAAATGTTTCATTTTACAACTCTATGATGACTCTAAATAAGACATTTTGAATAAAATTTTGAATAATAATTAGTGTAGTGTAACTGCATATGTGTAAAGATTGATGACAAATAATAAAAAACACAAAATTAGTTTTACAATTTAAAATGTTTATTGATTCAAATTTTAAAGTATAGAATATAACAATATTTAGCGATAATATTTTATCGACAAAAGTTTTTCTGCTATTTTAAAATTAGACGAGTAAGTACATAGTTATTTTAAGGTATGTATTTATAATATAGTGTAACATAAATTTAACTTACGCCTTAAGTAGGAATGAATATAAAATAAGTTTAATAGCAAAATTCCGACTAAATTCATATATATTTATCGAATAAATATAAAGAATCGATACATGTTTAATGTTTGAAGGTAAATATTTTCCAATATATTTTAGAAACATTAATTAGAATTTAAATATTACTTTATGTTTACATGTAATAAGTCTTAATAGTGTATTAACATTTAAAATTGCTATATAATGTTGCCTTTAATATGTATAAGCTAGAACCTACACATACAAAGCTTATTAATTCTAAAATATCACAACACACAAAAATATCACATAATTATTTTACTTAGGATTAACTAATTATAAAACAGTTAAATTAATATGCCTGGTTAACTCGCTTTCAGTTGTAATTAGCTTTATAAATGTATAAAACATATAATATAGATTTATTGTAGTATAACATTCCATTGTTTGTCTGTATATGTCATAGCTTATGAATTATTGGATTTCTTAATATTATCTTATAATTTTTTTTGATTGTTACCATTATAGAGCTAATTATTTTTCTTTAGAGAGAATCAGTATAAGAGATATTTTTGTTCAAACTTGTTTTGGTGTATTTAAAACTTTCTATTCATTTAATCATGAGATATTAAACATTAAAAGCCATAATTACACTTAATCTCTTCTAATTAGGATCTGATTTGATTGACATATTATGTATGAAGAATGATCATAAAATGATGCTAAAAATTTCACTTCCTTCGAAAGTATTTCTTAACCTAAAAATGCATTAAATTGAGCAACTATCCTCCCAAACACAAAGATGATCTTAACTTTTGGACGAAAATATGTTAAGGAATTTGGTTTTGATGTTCAGGAAGGTGGTGATAGATCTCTTCGCCTTCTTCTTGGTGGTCCTCTCAGGCCTTAAGAATGGTTCCGAGTAAGACTTGTGAAGATTTGAAATTGATGTATTCTCGGGTTCATCAACTGGTTTGTACTTGTATTCTTTTACAACCTTTTCTTCATTTGGATCGTACCTGTACAGTACTGAGTAAGTACGTTTTACTTTCTTAACGACGCGTGGAGCATTAGCAGTCCTTTCACTCTTGCATCGCTTAACTTGGTTTCTTCCATAGTAATCTTCGTAACTATCGGCATCTACATAAATTATTCTTTTACCTAAGGCCTGTTCCCTTTCTTTCTTAAGGCTTTTCCAAGATGCAATTACTGACTCACGACGGAAAGTCTTGTTAGGATTATGCCTACTTATCAAATAAGGCTTTTCTTCCTTTTGGATGTTGGATGTGTCTTTCAAAGGAGACCCTCTCGGACTCGGACTGTAGTCGATCTCGTAATCATCACGTGAGATCTGAAACGAAAGAAAATCGCGGTCAGAAAGTACATTTCAGAACACAAACCAAAAGCGCAATATATCTATATAACTGAAAAAGTATCTATCTATCCCATAAACTATCATCATCTTAGGGGATTATTTATAGAAGCAATATATTAAATTTTGTACGTTATACTATGCGTTGCTAAAGTCGGCCGTCCTTTACTGTTATTTAAGATTCCGACAAAATAAGATGGATTACTTCGTATGTAGACCCTACGCCTGGTGCCCACATGTTCAATACACCTGTTGACTTAACCATATGTGTCGAGACGCTGGAATTGTTGGCAAAGGTTGTTAATAGTAAGTTTGACTATAAACTCAATGGATTTCACATTTATTGGTAAATGATAAATTTAAAAAACGCATTTTATGTGTGAACGCAAGTTATACATTCATCGACCGAAGGTTGATGACGATGAACGGAAATATTCGTCATACGTCAGCAGAGATTGAGTAATCCATCTAAATTATGAAGTCCTTCGAATTGTCATATATCTCTCAAATACAAAGCTTTTTGATGAGCTAAAAGCTGTCATAATATATTAGTGTTTCGTAATATACTAACGTTTTAACTGTTATATTTAAATTTATGAGCTATTGTGCAATGTGTTTATCGCTTTCTTGATATTTTACAATGTTATGGAGGGAGCGTTGGTCAAAGAATGGGTCACGTAAAAATAGAAGCTTTACTATGCGCATTTATGAAAACTGTTAAATTTAAATTTGTAGTATCTGGCAATCGATCAGCCCTTGAATCAGTTCTAGTACGAGCCAGAAGTAAAAATAACTTAATGTTTGTATCGTAAATAGTTCCAGGTTTTTTATAACTATGTGCAATTCTATTAATAACTGTATACTGATAGATGAACTTAATATTTTATTAACCAGACTATATTTGTCATCAAGAAAGCTTAACCTAATTTCTCTATTACACCGATGCATTTTTATAAGAAAATACCAACATATCTCAACGTCTACCTTTCAAGCCGCGACTAATGCTACTCCGATATGCTGTGACAGATCGTATTTTGTAACTTTTTAATGGCTCATGTAAAAAAACCAGTTGCACTGTCGCGAATTTGGGTCGCAAAAAATGGGTCACATTTAAATTAGTCGTTCTATTATCGGTGTTAGTTAAAACGGCCCAATTAAATCGCATAATTACTCGTATGTCTGGGGTGATGTTTTTATTGTGTAAGATAATAAACTTTTATTTTCTTTTCCAGGTAATAATGTCGGAGAAATCGTTATCCTTCGTGTCCTATTTCGCATAACACGTGTACATAACATTTCTTGTAAGTATGTTATTTTGGGATGTCATTAAAAACCGAACAGAACTGAAGGCAATACTAAATGTGCTGCGTTATATTTATCTACGAGTTATTTTAGACGATAGTCTAATAGCGTCCAATGGTATTTAAAGAGGGTCGTTACTAACGTATTAATGTTTTATCAATTCACAATGACATATGCACTGATGTACTTTTATAATTTTTAAAAATAATTTGATGAGTTCGTCAAACTATACATTTATTCATTCTATAACAAACAAGTTGTCACAAAAATGTCAAGTGAGTGACCATTTATGTATGAGTGGGTCAGTATCTCATGCATGTCAAGAGGACAACTCGTTAATATCGACATTCAGTTTCGTATACAATGTACGGAGATCGCAAAAACTGCCTCGGTCCATACTTAAGTTGTATTCGGCCAAGCGTACCCGCTTTAGTATGACTTTACCGTTATATCATGTGCTAACTTGCAAAAAACGATGTTCAGTAACGCTTTTTTCTTTAATTTACTGCTATAGCACATACGGTTCTTATTTAGATTTTCGGAATTTTGAGTAAGATTTTAACGGTTTATTTTTGTACGCTTTTAAAATTATAATTAAGGCCGGAGATTTGGAGTGTATCCGCTTAGTGCATAATTGTAATTTTAAAATGATTAATTTGCCAAAAATACTAAATAATTTATATTTTCTCTATTTGTATCTTGACTAATAACACAGAAGTTTAAAATTTCTAAAATCAATCTTAAAATATTATTGTTTTAATTTTTTGACCTATCTTCAACATAATATGAACTTATGAAGATATTTTAGTCGCATCAATGATCCAAATTTTCAAGGCAAATAGTAAACACTATTATTACTACGTTTATATCAATGGGTCTGGATGCCAACACTACATTATATCGATTATGCTATTCTAGGCACATCAATGTACTTGACCACTATATAAATAAATTGTACTTAGGCGCAAATATTTGATACGAAAAGTTTTTTGAAGGTTATTAACCGATATAGAATTTCGTGACAATTGAAAATAGTTTATGAACTCACTCACTGATGACTACTTCTTAAACCTACGCAGTTTTGTACTACATGATTTTTTAATGAGTAATCACATTTTTTCATACTTTAGTTAAAATGTTTATAATGTAATCTAACAATGTAAATATTTTAGAAATTTCGTTCCTGATCGAAAATTGCTCAATACTTTAAGATATTTTTTAATGTTAGGAATAAAAACGTTTAAAGATTTTATCTATTTTTTAAATGACAGCGGTGATATAATCCGTCAACTATTGTGGTTCATTTTTTGTATTGTCACTCGTATGGATCGTATCTGCGGCTCTCCACTTTCGAAACCATAAACCGGAATAACTAGCCTCGACAGATTTTAAACTAGATATTATGTTAGTTCATCTCTCTGTACTGGAAAATATCTAGTTAATCATATTATTTATTAAAACGCAGTATTGTTTCAGTTAGTTTTGCTTTCATTTCTATTTCTGTTTGTTATTTTTGTTCTAAGATTTTTAGAAAAGATTTCAGTTTTTGTCAGTAACAGAAATCTGATATTAAATAAATGACAACTTCTTTCACTGTTGCATAATAATTTGTCCCAGTACGATCGCTATTTAAAGTTTAATTTTAAAGGTGAAAGTAAAAATTCGCAACAACTAAGCGTGGATCGCAAAAACTTGATAATTTTACAAACGACAACATAGACAGCAAATATCAACTACGCTTTCTAAATTGAAATTTCGATAAATACCGAAAAGTATCTGAACGTAGAATCACTTGTTATGAAATATTAATAACCGGATTTCTAAATCACGTTTCTTAGTATGTAAGGAAAGTATTTAATTGATGTTTTAAATTAGAAGCAATAAATTATATTAAAAAGTTAACTATCAATATAACAAAGATGTCAAGATCTCAAATTGAATTTTCGGCTTTAGATGTATATGATTTCTTTTACTTCAGTACTGTATAGATTTTTAAACCTATTATAAATTAAATTATAAACTTTACTTAAACGTCATAGATACGTAACTCTAACACTATATCTGAATTTGTGATTTTTATAGATAAGGCGTTCATATAATTGCGTCGAAAGCTTTAACTTTAACCGTGAATCCGGCGCGGGCGCAATGTCAAGATCCACATAAACTCTTAATTCCATATTCAAACACGCACGAAGTTCGGTCAATGGCAGCTGCCATAGACGAGTCGGTTACCTTTTTAAGCGCATTATATTTATGGTCTTGCACTTTGCGTCACACTGACCACAGATTTCATAATCGAAATAACTACGTAAGACTTAACATGGACAATTCTCACGATAATTAAAAAATTATATCCTTTTAAAGGTTCAGTTATTTATATTATTATTTTTTTGTATTGAATTCTATAATAATAAATATTTATACAATTAAATATTTATATGAAATTCTTCAATAGTATGCTGTTTGTTTTATACTCTAAAGTTAAATAAGTTTGAACTTACCACGCTCTCCCAACTACCACCCAAAGTGGACTTGTCCAACATCTTCTTAACACTTAGTTCCGTCACAAGTAATCAAAAACACTACTGATTATAAGATCTGATACAACGCCAAATTACGAAATATGACGCTACGAGATTTGAATCACGTTGACACTCGGGAATATTAGATTTTGGCACGCTGTTAACACTGCGGGCTTTGCTTTCCGACTGAAGCGGATCCGTTTCAGCGTCATATTTATAGGACGGGAACCGGGAGAGGGCGGGTTTCAGGAAGACGATGCGTGTATCTTCCACTTAACACGTAGTCACGCCTCCGTGTTTTAGATACGTGTAATAAGTTCGGGGAAGCCCGTCTATATAGGTGCTCTACCTGTCACACTCCTTTCTTTTCAGCGGTCGTAATTGTTTTACTAAATGTACCACGACCGTTCGATATTGAAATGTTAATTTTATTTTTCCTGTCAACACATAAATGTTTTTGTGAAAATGTATGACATATTCTATATAATCTTCACTAACGGTTTATTTCATACTTGTCATACATAAAGAGCCTATATTTCAATTTAGAATTTCTGTATTCAGCACTTACATTAAGCATACAAGCAAATCAAAATATTAAAAAACACAATCTGTTAAGTTTTCCTAAATATCTCCTACAAACAGACATTCCAGATGTTACATTTTTATTATGTCTAGATTGAGATAGTCGATTTATTCTATTTACCCGGTACGTGTTACGTTGGCGTAATTAATATTTGTGTCACTCGGTTTTTTGGGACAACGACCTGCCCTGAATTGTGTCATATTGAGTCATTTGATACTAATCTTACTACCTTGTCCTGATAGATCTTTTGTTTTTCTTTTATCAGCAATAAACATAATAGTGTTAATACTATTATGGTAAATACAAATAATACTTAAATGTGTATTATTATGGATAACAACAGTTGATTAAACTAATAAAATAATAAGGTGTTTAAAGTTTTATCAAGCTTCAAAAATTGTGTAACAATGCTTTTGATAAGCAACTTATTACATACTGGTAGTTTACAACTTTAGGATATCTAACTATACTACAAGGTGATGTCGACTTGCTAGCATTTCTCTTTAATAATAAAAGAGTACGAAGCCGCAAACAGAATCCAGTATAAATTAATAATCCACAGCGTATTTATTGTAACAAAAAAAAGAAATATTTGTCTTGCAAGTGGCCCAGTGACTCACAAAACCGTTCAACACCAAAGGCTCAGCGTTCAAATAAAAGTAAAATTCAGCCTATTTACGTTCCCTACCGTTCAAAGTCCTCTTTTCTTTAATAAGATGAAATTTCAAGGTCTTGCTCGAAACGTCCTGTATTGCTATTGTTTAGGTTACTCTTATTCCGTGACGTCAAAAACAAAATTTATTGTTCATATGATACATAAAATTTCACAATAATTTTGTTTTCCTTTTGAAAATCGCAATACGCTTGGGGCTTTAAAATATCATTGTATTCTACAAATTAATAAATACAATTAAAATTTTGGAGCTGTATTATTTTCAGGGAAGGTTTTACACATAAACCGTACATAGAGAACAGTATATCATATTTTTAAGAATATGTAGGAAGCTTGATATAAAATTTCTAGAGTTGGAGGTTTTTAAAAACTGATTCCTAACTTATATATAATGCTGAACAATGGCTCTCTCTTTGATATTGATATCATATTATCACCACTGTATTATTGTAGAAGTAAATAAGATTTATTTACAACTAATACTATTAATTAGTATTTACCGGCTCCAAACCGTAAACTTTACCTCTACAATATTCATAACTCCACAGAAAGTTCTTTTGGCATGTGTTATTATATTTCAAAATGTACTTTTTATGTTTTACTTCAAGATGTGTAAATTTTCTGAAATTATTAGCGCTTGAAGCGTAACGTCTCCAGCCTCTTTCTTTTAGTTTGAAAGTCTTCATTATATTTTGGTTAGTTACGAGGTTTTTATTCGCGAATTTTGTTTATGTTCTCTTTAACTACTTGCGAGAATTGAAAAGAGGATACGTTAGAAGTTTCTGAGTATTTCATACGTCTAGTATTTTATCTTGGATTGAATTTGACATTTTTTGAAATTTATGGTAACTCCATTTCCGTTCTTAATGGCATGTTTGAATGTAATAATTACGCTATTATATCAATATTTTAATGGATTCAATTTGTCTCTATGTACGTTAAAGAATTCGTTACATATTATATTGGCCTTGTATCATTTAGACTTGAAAAAATAAAGGTGAAGTATTCACGGAAAATTAGTAGCTACCTAACTTGAAGTAAGAAATAACTTAATGTAAATGAACTATTTAATAAAGAAACATAACTAGCATGACACTAATGAGTGTTTTAGGAAAATATGAAATAGTTTTTCAGAAATAATGAACTAGTAATAAACATCAAAGAGTTACACGATATCGTCGTTATTTTTTCCCTGGAACAGTTTCTATCCTAATAAACTCTGAAATATTTTTAATTTTCGAATAAAAAGACAATAGGAAGAGGAATATTTTTTCTTTCTTTAATTTTTTGTTTAATTTTCTCCAAATTATCGTAGAAAATAAACGATATGACTTTATATCTCTTTATTTACAGCATCCTGCTTTAGATGCTTACAGTAACTTATTTCAACTTTTGCCTTCTCAAATAATATCCTAAACGAATGAAATTTGCCTATATCCGCTACAAATTAGGTTTTACAACTTGCATTTGCGCAGTACAATTTTAGATGCACTCGAGTTCAACGCATTTACGTCATAACAATTTCCAATTTGATTGTGTACGGTGGACCACCCATGTTTTCAATAATTCTCACCTTTATAGCTTGTGTTATAAGATCGATTCATTTGGGTGGTTGTACAGTCATTGACATCATATAAATTTGGGGTCGGTGGCTTGGCAGTCTATGGTTGTTTGAACATGTTAATTGAATATGTGTTACTGGTCGATATTATATGATGCAAAATCTGTATTGAAAGAGTTTTTAAAGGTTATTAGGTAATTAAATTTATATGAAGAAAATGGTGCACGAATTCATCATCTTATGGTATGGCGGGAGCCAGTGACAAATTTTCATGACCAAGTCCCTCCCAAGCAATATTCGTGAAATGCATAAGGGGTTAATATTATGATTACTTGTGACCGTCAAATGAGATTCCTTGGGTAAGGAGAGCAGTGTCAACCTCCTAACCTAAAAATTTTTTTTTTCAGTCATTTCCGCCCGTTTGAAAATTTGTCGGATTAGTGTTTACCTAATCTTTAAGGATAAATAAAGTCAGTTGACCATAACGTGGTGGAATATACGTCAGCTGGCTGCTTGACCGACTTTTATTCCGAAATATTTTAAAACGGGAGGAAGTGACTGATAAAAAAAATATTTTTCTACATGTTTGGGAGGCTGCCACTGCTCGCCCCACCCACGGAATCGCATCTGACGACCACGAGTAATCATAATACATATTCCTTATGCAGTATACGAATTTACACTCGAGAGGAAATGATTGACCGAATTTGAATCTGTCTCTCGTACCAGTACAGCCAAACCTACTTAAGCCAGAAACATGAAATTTTGGACATTATTAGTTCCTTCTTCGAATGTAGATTCACTGTTCACTGATGTAGATGAACTCACTAAAAATTAGTTTTCTCTCTCTCTAATTTAATAACGAATTGGAAACACTGAATTTGTACAACAAAAAATTATGGCGAAAATAAATAAACAGCTATTTCAGTATTGACTAAATTTCTTTGCCTGAGTGTGCAAAATGATATAAAAAAATAAAAAATTACCATATCCCAGTAAATTTATGCGATAAGTAGGTCGGTTAAGTTATAATATGTATAATAATAAAGTTTTATTATTTTTAAGACTATGATTGATTTTTTTTGGTTCGTATTAAATAATAATAAGAATTGGTTCAATCAGAATCAGTTTAATGGCAATAGGTAAAACGAGTATAAATCGTAATTATACGAAATTATCACTAAATGCTCTAGATGAGAGATATTATTAGAATTTCAGATAAATTAGAAGCAAGGTAGATTATACTAAAATCTGTAAATAGTTAATATATATTGCACAATTCCTGTAAAGTCAATACACCTTAACTTCCAGTTAATTAATTTAATGGTTTCAATTGATATTGACGTCAGAGTAATAAGAACAGCACTCAGCAACACCGTGAACCTCCATGTTTATTGCTCTACGTTACGGACTATTTGTATTTGAAACTAACTTACAACCTGCCGGCGCCGATAATTCCAGCATATTTTGTAATTCAGTACTTTGTGTACGATAAACGATGTGTTTATTTGTTTCTATATAGGTATACCCCGAAAACTATTTGGAGAATTTTAATGGTTCATTCAGTTATGTTTTCATAAATACTTTGTTTTACACATACATCTTAGATATTGTATTAACTAATTACAAGTAAGTTTATTAGACTTTTCTCCGTCGAATTAGCAATGGAGTCAAGAATGTAACTAAATCGGACCTTGATAACTCTTAATATAAATGGAGATTCAGGATAAAGTAATATTTTCTCGATACGTAAAGCATAACTAGACAATAAACGTAATTAGTAACTACAATTAGACCGTATCATTAAACTTTGAGAATAATCAATAGTGAACAAAAGTAATAAAGCTAAAGCGTTTCCGAACCCGATCAAGAGCTTCGCTTAAAGGAAACGGGTAATTTGTTCACACGGTGATAAATTCTAACCCTGAACGAATTTCTTTGTCCTCTGCTGTTATAATATTATTAAAATCTTATACTAACTCTTGCTGAGAAATTACTTTTACTCAGCTTTTTTTATTAGCCTCTGACATCTCTTATCGACCAACGTATTACAACTGCATATTAACTACCACAAACTATATTTTATCACTACATTACAACTTTAAATATAGTAAACACACTTAAAATAACTAAAACATTAATTGTAAATAGGGTAATGGGAAATAAAGGGCAAATATATTCATGGAAATAAAAAAGTAAAAAATAAATGGTGCATATATGGCGAGTCCTTTTTTCCTCTGTATGTCGATAAATTAAAAATATTAGAGGCTTTTCTAACATTTGGAGTTCTTGGTGACTTTCCAGAAGAAGATCATTCTATAAACTAGTCGTAATTCGCTTGAATCAAGACACATTTTCTGACGAGGGTACAAAGAGAATCAAATGCGCCTTTGTAATGCGACAGTAACGCTGGTTGTTTACTCATCTAGCATGAGTGGTATTTAGATGAATGAATAGATTGATCTGGGTTCTCTTTGGAGCGAAAGACTTGGGCTTATCTTATATTTGAATTGAGTGATTGTTTATGAGATTATTTAAGTCGTTTGATTGACTCTAGCTTCGAATTGTGACACAATTTTGGATTTCAATATGCTTTGCTTTGGAAAACTACTTTTTTACTATCCAAAATGTCACGCTCTATTGAAAGGCCACTACAATCTTCCTACTACTGTCCATCTAAGATTAACTTAACCAGATATTCCAGAGGATATTTGTCACAATATATTCTAATAGACATGGTCATCTATGGTCTTACATATTGAATAAACAAAAAAACACTCAAAGAATTTACATATTATTAAAGTATCTGAACAACTTTTTACACAAAGTACCATACCAAAGTAAAAAAGCTTTTTCATAAAACCTAAAAACGTATTAAGGCATCAAATAAGTTAGTCATTAGAGCATTAACTTGGCGCTCAAGTTGCTAAGCCGAGGGCGAGTCATTAGTAGCAGCAGTTCTGTACATCTGCGTACTCCCATCACAGACTGGTTATTTTTTCAATTATGTTAAAATTGTATGACATATTTAAAGTATAAATTACGAAAAACACAAAATTGAGGAAATTACTTTAATATTTTAATTATGAAATCTTTCCTCCAAATGCCAATTTTTGTGCAGCCATTGAGACTGCGTCGTGTGTCCGACTATTAAAAAAGATGAACAACTTCTGGACTTGCCTTTGTTTTTATTTAACTTCTCTTTTATTCTATTCTTTTTTATCTGGTCTTTTGTATAATAAAAATTTACGAGGTCAGTTATATATAAATGTCATTGCTGGACTTTACTTGTATGTAAAAATATAGTAGTCGTATGAAGTCACTATGCTCTAATTTCAGTAATAAAGATATATTCATTAACGTCTTAATTCATCCGAAGGGAAGGTCAATAACATGTACCTAGATATTAGAATCGGTTACACATAAAACATAACATTTTTACGATCTGCTCCAATTTTGTCAACACAACATTACAGTCAAAACGACCGCAGCCGCATCTATAAAGCGTATTACGATCATGTAAATTAGGAACAATAAAACGTACAAATGATTTACTCATACGTTAAATCTCTTAGGCCCAATTCCTCTGGATTCCATCCAATAACTGTTATTATGTAATTACGTTACGCGGAATTACTATAGTTATTCAGTAACTGAGTTTTGGCAAAGACAAAGCGTTTATTTACATTGTATAAACTGAAGTGAAACAGGACATTGTTATGCTAATAGCTGGAATTAGGCGAGAATTAGAATTTGAATGCGTATTGTTTTATGGAAAGGATTATGACACAATTATGTAATACAATATAACAATATGCAAAAATGTTATACTTCTTTTATTTTACTGTAAACTCAAACTCAAAATATTTTATTTCAATTAGACTTTTGTATAAAAGTACTTTTGATACGTCAAAAATTGGTCGGTCAGTCAGTCTTAAAATAAAGACAAAGGTTCTAGCTAAACTCAAGCATGGCGCCATTTTAGTTTTATTGAAATAAACAAATGGAAATTTATACCGGAATCGAATATTGTATTGCGAATAAATTCGTCAAGCAGGGGATGGTTTTGAAGGTGTATAAAGGTAGCAGTGTCAAATCAGCAAAATTCAATAAAAAAATATGCAGAATTTGTAACTTTTTTGTTGCTAATTAGTTGCTAATACCGCAATTTCTTTGCTTGAGTCGTTCGCGAAAAATCGCAGCTACTGCTGAATTCATATAAAGCTACCATAAAATTTTTAAAATCAATAAATATCGAGTGACATATTGAACCAAAATTTGTTGCTAATTTGTTGCTGCAAGTAAGTACTAACGAAAATTAGAAAAAAACAAGACTAGCGAATTTTTGTTATTAGAGTACAATTTCTTCAGGCTCATTTGAACATTGTTCGATGTAGCAACTAAATTTCTTCTGCATTTTTTGTTCAGCTCACCATATTAAAGCTAGCATGAGCTAAGGGTTATAAATTCTTCATAATTTTTTATTGAATTTTGCTGATTTGACACACACCTTGGTTTTTCCTTCTGGATCACACACTGATTGGCTTCATGTCTCAAATTATTATTTATACGTATTGCTGTACAGTAGTAGGTATCACCTCTCATCCTCTTACAATTTTGGATTAATGTACTTTATTCATTTTCATTTAATCAATTCATGAAATGAAGTTAATATATGAAAAGAATGTAGAAGAATAAAGTAAAATTAAAAAGGATTACGTGCTTCAAATTATTTAGAAACGACGTAGTCATTATCGTTGAACATCGTTCTACAGCAGGAAATTTAGTTCATATCATATCCTGAGAGAACAAGGCAAGTGACAGGCGTACGGTGTGTATACTAACACCGGAGCTAATCGGAAAATGCATTTCAACCTGATGATTAGACTTATTTACCAGTATTACTGCGTTTCTCTCTATTTCCTTATTATTATAGAGCGCTGCTGTTGCATAAACCGTGTTATGTACTTAATAACGTTATAATTACAGTTATTTGTTTATAAGGTTGACTTTTTGAATTAAAAATGCGATTAAAAGGAATCAAAAGGTTACCTTGCTATAATCCGCGGAAATCTGAACAACCAGACTCGTATGGCACAACCCAGAAGAGTACCCTGCCCACATAAAAGTGAGACGCGCGAACTCTTAAGCGTCACTTGCTTGTAGAGTCAACAACTCCTGAAGATGCTTCCGTTACAATCGACGTATGTTTCGCTCTGGTTCGGGTTCGCGGGTCGCACTTTTCTATGAGGTGTGCTCTTCTGGATTATGCCGTACGAGCCTGGTTGTTCGATCGTCGAGTTACCTACTTGTGTGGTGTGTCTTGGTTCGGGTTTAATTTATTACATTAATAATGCAGAATTTCAATCATCACAGTTATTGTATATACTCAATCTTATAGCAAAATTTAATATCTCACATTTACTTTTTATTTTCATAAAGCACTTACATATCTTATAATGTTAAAATACAATTTAACGGCTGTTAACTCGGTTAAGAGCTAATTTAAGTGAAAGTTGGATAATAAAAGTACCTACTTGCTTATTTTTTCAATTGCTTAGTCACTACAAAATTATAGTTTTGATGTTTTTAAAAATTTGGAGTTAAATATAAAATGTATTTAAACAATGATATTATTAAAAATATTTTAGAATTCTAGACTTATGGGGTGACATTTGGTTACATAAATGAGTTTCAATTTACCAAAACTCCCAAAAAGACAGAAAGTTAGCAACACTGTTGATACCTTTTATTTTATTTCAGTATTATAGCCATGTGTGGACAATACATATATCTCTATCCCGATAGATATGAGCCAGTCTGTCAAGCAATTTGTTGTGGTAAATATTAAAAATGTTGCACACAGTGTAGTGTAGTATCGTGATGCCAGGATACCATCATCGAGGATTCAGTATTTTATATATTTATGTTACTTAAATATGAGTATGAGTAGTGTTGGTTAGGTTAGAGTTGTAGCAAATCTAAAACCTGCTTCTGGACTTTAGTCTAAAAGTACATTGTGACTATAGGCATACTCAATACGAATTTTCTTTGTTTATAATATTACTAAAGCTGAATTAAATCTCGTAACAATCTTAAAAGGTTTAGTATTTCAAAAGCCACAGACCAGGTGTTTTCACAGCTGCGTCCGCGCGGTTACTGCACAGTTATTTCAATCTTATATTTTAATTATGCTAATTTAATATTATCTGTATACAAATAAATACTAACCAAATCAAGTATGTTCTTTGGTCACGCACATACTGGACAGATGTTTAAAAACTTGTTGATCGTTATTTAAAAGAAATTTAATAGCGTTCAGACCCAACCTAGTAGTAATGTATTTTTGCTCGGGATTAGTTTTTCATTATCAACGGTAACCAAAACTTTAAATCTTATAAACCTACTCAAGCTCTAGTCGTCTAACCTGATTACTCTAATAAGGCTTATAGGTTATAAGGTTATGAAAAAACTTTTACATATCTATATAATATTATGCTTTATGATATTAAATTTACAATTACGTGGAACGTTTTATATAATACAATCGTTTGTTTAATTGCTCCTGCCAGTTGCAATAAAGAGATAACGCCGGGCAAAACTGACATTAAAGTTATAATGTACAATGAAATATTGTTGGCAAGAAAAATTTTAAAGCGTACAGATTAAAAAAGGAATCTTTTAATATTTTAATCTATCATAATAATAATATTTCAATAAAAATGTGTAGTATGATGTCATATCAAAGTTAACACCAGTACACTGCAACACACGTGCGTACGCTTTGTTTACGGCAGGCTCCCGATGCAGATTGTCTGCTGACGTGTGAGCTATAAATAATGTATTGACCTACTTGCCTTTGCTCGGGAGGCCCAAGTCATAGAACATCGGAGACGGCTTTGGAAACATCGTACAGAAAAATTGGCACTTCATTGATTTCATGATAGACATCTTTACATAGAATAAATCAAAGTCGTCACCCTTAGGTCTTTTAAACTGCGCAACGGATTTTAATGCGATTTTCATCAATAGAGTAATTCAAGAGTAGCCGAGGTCGGTCGCTAGTAATCCATAAATGTTGTTTCATTTCAATGCAGTGCTTAGTAATTCTTTCCTTCAATTTATTGCAGTAATACATACATCCAATATAATGTTATATATGTTGTATAGTATATTGGTTTCGAAGATTCCATTGTGTCGTAGCAGGCATTTGTCAAAACAGCTTGCTTCCATTAAACTTGATTTAAGAGCGGGCCTGGTGGTAACCAGATAAACAAACCGCCACGACAGATCATTATTATTACATCGCGAGTAATATTCTAGTGATTACTACCCTCATGGCCTACATTACTAAATATATTTTCGGAAGTATAATATTCACATAGATTAAAAAAAATGCCACATCCATTCTCGTGTATTCTGTGACGTTTCAGCCCTGCCAAGCTTCTCGTTTCTATGAAACGATGACAGTTCACAGCAAGTGTCACAACTAATGAACGTCGCGACGGTCTATGCTCTAAATCTATTACTATCGATTATAGAACTTCCCTATAATACTTCCGATCGATAATCTATAAGAAATGTAACCTAACTTAATAATTTTCTAAGTACTATTGAGATATTCTAATATTTTGCTGTGAATAAAAATATATCATCATATAATACTTTATAGAATAATTTATTACGACATTTTGGAAAAAACCGAGACTATAAATAATACTGACTCTAATCTCACTGATCACGTAGACACAAGTTCGATGATAGCAAAAATTTATATTTCGTTCTCAAAAAAGTGTAGAGTCATTGAATTCGCACTTTTCTAAGGAATTATGTCATGTTACAGTGATTGAGGAAATTTGTTATATCAGAATTCGTAGATCTACCTCATTTATAGATTACGCCCTAACATTTAAATCTGCGATAATACAAATATATATTTAGGATTTTAAACTAAAGCTTCCTTGTAATTTGTGTTAAACATTTCGAATTCAATTTAATCTAATGTACCTTGTGTCAATCAAAGTTTTCGACATCACTGCCTTGTCTTTTCAAAAGCGTACAGATAAAATCACAATTTCAAACAAGTATATAGACCTTTGAAAGACGTCACAGCCATCGATTGCGTTACCAAACAACTTGAAACAGATAAAGTTGATTCATACTTCAACTTTACATTTACCATTCGCCCTAATCCAAAGGATTAATTCTGAGTCTTTTTGATAACATCTTATGGATTTTATCAAAGTTATTATTACAAAATCTTTAGATATCAGAACTCTATCTGAATACATTCATTATTCTATATGCTCCGTAAAAAATACCCTTTCATATATAGTGTATGTCAACGTGCTTTTTAGCTCTGATGCTAAATCTTTACTACTGAAAGACTTCTCTCAATCAGCAAGAATAATTTGCTTATCTACGAGTAGAGGAAAATTATTAATGGAATCAATTTTTAACTTCCATACACTAAAATTAACACGAAGTCTAACATGCAGCTTCAGCCTAAAGCTACTTCGGGCCTACTGTTAGTATATTTTCAGTAGCACGCTTAATTTTAGACGGCTGTACCCTTTTGTGCCGGCTATTTGTAGTTCAACGATAACTGCATTAGATAATAATAGTTTGCGCAAATGTTAAGCGTTGCTAATTCACTTTAGCTGTAAAATCTTATTATAAATGTTAAATTGCAAAATATTAATATGCACATTGGAGATTATATTACATATGGTAATCAGCATAAAGAGGTATAAAGTTTATTTATATGAAAAATTCTTAGGATATTTTTAATCCATACGACCTATTATACATTCTAAAGTTGCATATTTAATTTCTTTGTAAGGCTACTGTTACACATGCTAATTACTAGCACGAAAGCATTCTATTATTGAGCAAATGCTATCTACTAGCGTGTGTTGTACAGGGCATGCTAGTTGATGCGGGGGTGGAAGGGGGAAAGGTAAAAAGCAAGCGTGAACGCGTTAGCTTAATGAGCATGTTAGTATCGATCTTGTATGCAAGGTGCACGCGCTTTCCATTCCTTTTTGTCCTCTTCCTAGCTGAGAGAAGTTTTTGGATGCATTGCATGGTCAGTAAAAGTATAATTTTATTCAGATCCTTGCGGGTGGCTGTTTGATTTTCCATAGTTTTGTTTGAATTACCAGAGAGCATGCTATCAAATGGCATGTGTATTGGAGTGTTTTCTTTGAGCATGCTTATTCAGAAACATACTTAAAATTAGCATGCTTATTGCTAGCAAATGTAAACAGTTCTTAAGCATGCTTATAATAAGCATACTTATAGCACATGCTATTTTAAAGTATGTGTAAAAGTAGTCTAACTAGCAACCCGCACACAATCGTCTGCGTTTTGGAATTAAGAACTATACATGGTAACTCTGCAACATTTTTCATTAATGCTCCGCTCCTATTAGTCATAGTGTTATGATTTATAGCCTATAGCCTTCCTATATAAAAGGACTATCCAATACTAAAAGAATTTTTGAATTGGAAACAGTAGTTCCTGAGATTAGCGCGTGCAACCAAACAAATAAATTCTGCAGCTTTATAAGTATAGATTAAGTTTCCTAAATTTTGTACAGCTTTTGGCATCAAAATAATATACCTATAATAAAGAATACGAATGTTACACGAGCCAAACCGTAGTTAGTTATGCTATAAATGTAAATTGCACTACGATATCGCTTTAGGCTATCTAAAGTTAGTATTATATACCGAGAGAAGCGACATCCGGACTTTCAGCGGCGGGTATTGTCACGCTCTCTCCCCGCTTGCCAACTAACGTGGTTAATGGTTATGGCGGACCGCGATACTTGCTGTGCAGTATGCTCTTTGTTTTACTGATTTTTATCTTGTACATTACATTACTTTTTAGTCTGTATAAAAAGGTTTGTTTGTGGCAGATATAACTGGATGTAGACAACAGTACTGTTATTACAGGAGTCTAAATCTGCCACTGATAATAATAATATTATATTTCGAGCCAAGTACAAAACAATGCCTTTTTTTCATTGTCTGAGATTCGTTCTTCATCGGAAAATTCGCCATTTTCTCATTGTTTTTCTCTCAAATTATAAAATCCTTTATAATGTCTTGACGCGGAGCTAAGTAGCTGATATAATTCGATAATATCGGGAATCAATATAAATTAAGATTAAAAAAAATCTAACGGTGTTCGTACGAAGTAATACAATATTATGCAATGATTTAAAAAAAAACCTTGTGATCTTATTGAAACTTTAATAATACGTCTTAAAAAAATCATGTATTAATAAATAAAATATAATTGGCAAATAATAAAGTTATTATGAATTTTGTTATAACAATCGTATAATTTAATAGTGTGTGAGGATTAAACATTTAAAAACAAAGTTGCTAATACATGCAATATTAGAACCATAAAATGCAAATTTAATCGATGATACGGCGAAGAATATCTTTGCATCTTACAAATTTCCTTATGTAAATATTATTGACTATAATAATTAAAAGTTACGTGTTAAATTAAATACAAACGATGCAAAAATGGTTATTATTGAGTCGTTTTGGTAGGTACTGATAGGAATTACTAAGTAAGCTAAAGTAAAGCAAGTATGATTACAATCAAACTGTTGTGCACCTGGGTATTGAATTGAATGATTTTAATAAAACTGACCTGTAACCGGTTTCATGTGAGACAAACTTCTAATGACATCTGCTTCCTTGAAAGATTTTATAAAGCTTAATATTTAAATGTAGTTTCTATAAAATATTTTCATTAAAATAAATATAATTTATCATAAATAAAAGATATGTACATATTTATATATGCTACTGCAAGAAATTTAATACTTTTTTCATAATATTGCTACAGCTCCTACATAAAATATATTTTGTTTCGTTTAAATCAGATAAAAAGGTAACGTCATTCAAAAATATTTTAGTCCAGTGAAGTTAGGGCGGTAGTTCTTAATAAAAATTAAATTATATACACCACCTGGCAGTCAGCAAATAGCATAATAACAGACGCTCGACAAATAAAATCCATTATTGATGGGAATGATACTCAATTTGCATTTTTATGTACAAAATTCACACAGCGTAAATTATCAGGGACGGATAGTAATATATAGTTGATACGCTTTTGATTATATTAATTCAGTAAAAATTGTTTAATATCCTTATAGACTTATTAAGTGTAAAACAATATTTTGTTTTGATCGTTCATAAGACGAATTTTCTCAGTGAACAACATGAGATACTCGTATATTATTAACCTGACACGACATCAGGGTGAGTCGTTTTAACACGTAAGTATTTATCACAGGTTTGAGTCAAAGTTAGCAGGAATAAAATGCCGAAAGATGTAATAGGTTAACATTAGAAATAAATTAGATAAGGCAATAACGTGAAATTGGGAGAATCGAGAATATAGAGTAGACAGCAGGTAATATCGAAAAAATAAATAAGAATAAGGTTTTTCTATTCTAGCATTTCATAAAAAGATAAATATTTTAACAAAATCGCAGTCGGTGCGTCGTTTTAGTTATATGTGGAACAGACAGACTAACATGTTATATCAACTTATTACACCTCATTTTGTCTTGGTTAATAATAGGTATTATAGACACCTACTTCATAGGACGTAGGTACTGAATTTGGCAGAGAGTGCTTTATCAGATAAAGCCTCAAGCGGAAAATAATTATGGCCATGTAATCCAGGCGAAAGTAGGCGTTATTATGTTCCACTAAATATCATTATACAGAATCAGGTTTTGTCACTACATGAAGTTTAAGTGAGGTCGCCAGAGCTTTATGATATCACACTGAGGTCTATAATGCTATTGTATGGTGAATGGATGAGCTGCTTACATGTTATAAACCTATCTAAATTACTTATGCCCAAATAACTACTGAGTATATTATTTTTATAGCAATTTTATGTTATATGAGTAAATATATTAGACAAAAACTGATTAAAATACAAGTTGTTGAATCTTAATACTTGTTCTATCATAACAATTGAAGTATAAATAAAAGTAAGATTTTAGGTAAATAGAGTATATTTAAATTATTTTGAAATTATAATGAGTTTTTAATCATACAAATAATCATTATTATAAAGGAAAAAATGATGATGATGTATCTAACGCTAGACCAGCCGTTAACTTTTCATTCGCCCACGAATAAGTTTTCCAAGAGCCTAAACTTCCGGTAAGTTATACGAAAACCATTGGCTTTGTTATTTTGACCTATTTGTTTCATACGCATGAATTACGCAAATTCTATCAAAATCTAGTAAAGTACGTATTGTTTTTGTTATTTCGACCTACTTTTTATAAACATGTTACGTAAAACCTAGTTTTACAAAAAAATTTATGCCTCTTGAACTTATTATAAAGATGTTTATTCTAAATCAAAATAACCTCAAGTGATAATTTGCTGTTAATTTAATCCCAAAGCGAAAATTTTAATGGATAAAGTTTTTGATAAAGATAAAAATAATTTTCGTGATTAAAAATTTATATTTTTATCAGACTATAATTATATTAGATATTTATAAATATTGTGTTTATTGGTAGTAAAGGCCAACTGAAAGTGTTCTCGGTAACCCTATTCCCTCGCCACAAGTTGTTACTGAATCTGCGCAGCTTGCCCTCATTCAATCACATTACATCGTTTATAACGACAAACGCTTCATTAAACTGTATTTTTTCAGTTTTTTATTGCCGCACAAAGAAATACCAGCTGGCGTATGCCCCAGATATTATGAAAATCGCTTGTCAATCTGCAGTTTAAGACAACTAACTTCAGTGAAAATTCCAAACCCAATTTATTCATGTTGTGGTCAAAATTTACGTACTACATGACAAGGATATGTTCATTTATTTGTGTTCTTACACGAACTACTGAAAAACAATTTATTCATATACAAAAATGCATTGGTTTTGACTTAAATCCCTTAATATACCCACGGGCTAGATCTTAACGGGCTTTTAAAATTTACTAATCTGAATCATTGTTAGCAAGTAGGAGTTAAGAATACAATTTGGTATTATTTAACTTCACTCTGTAGTGGGCTATTAAGGCAAACCGTAACCTCAATTTTTTCAACCCAGTTCCATACAATTATTTTCATGCTTTCCTCGAATTTATTATTTTTCAAGCGTCCTTAAAGGATGCGAAAAAATGTTTTGTTAAGTAAGCGTAGCTTTGTTGTTTGCTTCCCGTATTCTTCCTTTCATACGTTTGTAACTTGAGATTTGGTCTTACGTGGCTAAGTGGTTTTTATTTTTCTTCATTATTTACTGCAGTTTGTATTCGTTTGTTTATACTGACCTCGTTTCCTGTATTATAAGTACGCCGACTGTGCTGATTTACGAATATCGATGATAATTACATATAGAGTTTTTACATGATAATTATTATATCATAATTTATCCCTTATGTTATTCTGATAACTAAATGATAATCTGAAATAAATCTCTGTGGTTCCACCTGCACTTTCGTTATTAGGCTATTCCCTCAAATTATCTGTATGATTTATTATGCAAGAATTTTAAATAAATTCCACCTTGACAGCTTTATGTGCAATTACGTGCATCTTAATATTGACATTTTTATCTTCCTCATTTCTTGTTACTTTCTCATTTCAATGCAACTGACATAGTTACATATTTAATTAAGAAATATTAACTTGTGGTTAATTTTCCGAAAATCAATAAACCTTATTATCGAAAGACATAAAATATGAACATAATATTTTTTATGTACCCAAACTTGAAATGGCCTGAGGATGCGGTGTTTCGAAGAATATTTTTTATTGATGAAGTCGAGGCTTCGAAATATTTACGAGAAAAGGCGACCTCATGTTTATTTACATTTGTAGATACCACGTTGATGGTGCAAAACATATCATTATTTTAATGATTTTTTCATACGATGTAAGAATAAAACAAAAATTGAAAAGATTAGACTGAATTTTGAACAGTGCTTCTGATAAAAGATTTATTAGATGTTTACGTAAATACGGAATAAACACACCGAGTTACTGATTACAATCTAATGTAGTTCATTTTCCTTGAAATAATCAGAAGGAGCTAACATTATGTGTTTTCATGTTTACAATTGAGTGTCGGAACTGTTTGGAAGCTTTTTATAAGTAAGTAATTCTTCGATTTTGTTTTCAAACTGTGAAAAAGTTCAAGTTTTACTGTGATGTTTTCCTCTACAATTGTTTTTGTAGCGGTGAGTAAGTTGAAATGGGTAACATTTTATTTTTTTGCTTTGCGTGGGAATCTACTGAGAAAAATACAAATCAGAATTTTAACTATTAAGGAAAGGACTTGTTAAAGATGTAAGTTTTATATATATCTCGGAGGTGTAAGTTTAGGTTAGCCTTGTGTTAGGTTAGGTTAATGTTAGTCTAATCTTTGTTGAAGGCGTATCTGAAGGATAGGGAGATAGTATGGGAGGACGAACCAGGCCACCTTCATAGCCACAAAGTTGAGCGCGGGGTGCCACAGGGTTCGATGCTTGGCCCGATCCTGTGGAACCTAAGCTATCTGCTTCTGCGATGTCCGCTCTTGACCGGAATGCGAGTCTTTTGCTTTGCAGACGATACTCTCGTAACATCTCAGGGGAGAAGTTATGCTGAAGCTGCTCGTCTTGCAATAGTCGGCACGTCGCTTATGGTCGACAGGATCCACATGATGGGACTGGAAGTCTCTATGGAAAAAACCAAAGCGCTCCTCTTTCACGGGGCACGCAGAGGGCCTCCGCCAGGAGCTAGATTGGTAATCAGGGGGACTCCTGTAACTGTTAATTCCCAAATGAATTACTTGGGTTTAACCCTAGACGGGAGGTGGAGTTTTCTACCCCATTTTAAACTTCTGGTTCCGAGGATATTGGGCACGGCTGCTGCGTTAAGTAGGTTACTCCCAAACAGCCGAGGTCCGGGCTCTACATGCCGGAGGCTTTACTTGGGGGTTTTGCGCAGTATAGCCTTATATGGAGCCCCAATCTGGGCAGGTTCACTTTCTGCTGATACTAGACGACTGCTTCGAAGACCACAGAGGGTGGTTGCTGGTAGAGCGATTCGTGGCTACCGTACAATCTCTTGGACGGTAGCTACGCTCCTGGCCGGAGATCCTCCCTGGGAGTTGGAGGCCGAGGTATTAGCAGAGGTGTTTCGTTACAGAAGGATGGCAAGGGCGGAGGGCGTAAACCCCACAAGGGAGCTTACCGAAAGAGTGAGGAGTGCGGCAAAAGACGCGGTATTAATTAGATGGGGCGTCGATTTGGAAAGGCCGGCGGCTGGACTATGGACAGTAGAGGGCATTCGTCCCCATTTTAGACAGTGGCTGAGCAGAGGTTTTGGTGCGATGACATATCGTCTGACGCAGGTACTTACCGGGCACGGCTGCTTTGGTAAGTACTTGTATCAGATTGGTAAGGAGCCAAATGAAGGTTGCCACGAGTGTGGTGCTGCTGTTGACACGGCGTTGCATACGCTCGTAGAGTGTCCCGCATGGGAGCCACAAAGACATGTTCTGGTCTCAGAGATGGGAACGTTTTCCACTCTGTGCGAATTGGTGGGCTTCATAAAGCCAATAAGAGGGGATGGGACGCTGTGTCAGCCTACAGCGAGTCCGTAATGAGGCTTAAGGAGGCGGCAGAACGCGGAAGAGAGGCGGAGATGTCGGCGCCTTCTTTCCAAAGGAGGAGAATGGGAATCCGCAGTTGCAATTATGCAGTGCGGATGACCCAGGCTTCTTAACGAAGCCTCGGAGAAGTTCTCCGCGACGACCTGAAAAGGCTTGCCTTTCACGTGGACTTCCGTCGAGACACCACAGTTGAGTGCATATAAAGCGATCCTGTGGTGCCCACTAAAAGACGGCTTCGGTTTCGATGGTTTTTAGTGGGTATTCAGTGATTATCGCTGCGAGTCCCACATACCTCTCTCCGTGAGAGGATGCGTAAAAGCATTTTCCATCGTTAAAAAATAAAAAAAAATAAAAAAATGTTAGTCTAATCTTAGGATTAAACAGTGAAACTAAGCAGTAGACGTGAGTGTCTCGATCGAATAAAGGAATTCCTTAAGCCTACACCTTGGTCACAAGTCTAAAGCACTGCTTGGGTTCCTGTCATAATAGTTCTTGTCAGAATAGTACGTGATAATAATGTTTAGTTATATCCTGACCGTGTTGCGCCCGTTTAGCTTTTGAGATAGGTCATCCATCTATAGCTTATTTTAGTTTCCGATATCAGAAGTTGGAACGGTGCAGGCACAAAATATGGACATACCGACTGGAGATAATGAAGGCGGGCGCGCTCTATTCGATGCTCAACAAAATAGCATGCAACTACTCATCCAACTCGAACTCGCTGCTCAGATATTATTAATTTGTTCATCTTATCTAACTATTGTAAAAAAAAGAACGCCTTCTCCGATATATATATATATATAAATCATCTATTACAATAGTATGTTATGTTTTCTTCTCTCTTAAATCTTTGGTGATTAATTTGAAAATTCATTCGTGTAAATATTTTTAAAGCTTTTTTTTGGCTCCGCAAATCAAATAGTTCAAATTTTTAGTAATTTTTATATTTTATAATAGATTTAGGGAAAATTATAATATATGTATATAATAATCTGAATAACGATATTTAGTTTTTTATAATTATATTAGTAAAATCAATTGAATTTCATAACAATAGTATGTCATTTATGTAGCTAGTTGTTGCTTACCAGGGCCATGACTTAACATTGTATTTCTTTTAGAAATCACACACAATCATTTATACTTTTTTTTAAATTAGGTTACATACTATTAACTCTGGCATTTTATAACTATCGGTTTAAATATCTGAAAATTAAAAGCTTTTTAGATTAAAATTGAAATGTCTAATCATTCGAAAATAAACTGTAGAGTAATATCCCATGTAAGACTTAGGAGTGCACTCTTATTTAATGAGCTAGTTAGTCGGTTGAGGCCGACCGAGTTTTATTTAATTAGTTTCCAATTGGGTATTTGTGTTGATTTAACGTCCTATGCTTTAAAAATTATTTTTTACTAAAATATTATTTTAATCTTAGTACTATGTGCAGTTAAATAACTGTAACATTTATGTTTTTACTCAACTTTCCCAGTGATAACTTAAATGATAAAATGTATATAAATTAAAATTCAATAAGAAATAATGATTTTAAAGTTATTGATGGTCGAATATGTATTTTATTTATAAAAAACTTTGTAGATTTAGTATTACCATATTTTTTATATTAATACATTTTTAAATGACAATAACTTTATTCTGGCGTTTTGTTTTAAAAAAATAAAGCCTACGTTACATTACGTTAGGTCTACAAAGCAAAACAACCAAACACAATACAATGTAAACAACATACAAACACACAAAGAATTAAAAATGATAATTATCTGCTTCTATTGGTTTTATAGAGACCTCTCTCACATTAAATTCTATTAAATATATTCTACAGTACAAACATTCAAATACATACTTAATTCTATTTAACGTAATTTTATTTTGAAATACACAAAAATTAAAGTGCTACTGTTTTTACTTCCCTGCACATTTAGAGGAAACTCAATTGAGTACAAACCCAATTTCGCGAAATACCTCTTACTTGGGGAGACGAGACAAATCGCCCTTCCACAATCCAGAGCAATTATAACCGAGCAAAGTAAATTGAGTTTTCGAATAGATTTCGCATACCCCATTTGTCTGTGAAATGTTTTCGAGCGACAAATATGCGTTCTCAGAAATGCGAATATTTAAAAAGTACGGCCTCATTCGCACAAAAGATTTTAAAAGTTAAGTTATTTAACAATTGGATTTATAACACCTAATTTATTTCTTATACAAACTACGTGGTCGAGATTGATTCTTTTTCATCCCTTTAAAATTTTATTTACGTTACAGAAAGTAAGCCTATGGCGCTCCCTAAGGTCCTATTTATTTATCCTTATACCAAATTTTCTCATACGTCGTTATTCAATCGTTATGTGGTTTGGGCGTGAAAACATAACAGACAAACAAAATTACTTTCGTATTTATAATATTGGTAGGGAGTGAAGTTTTTAATATCAATATTTGTTTAACGTGATACATTGATTTAGATGTTTTATTTTTATTTGAATACACAACATATATTTACACTTGTGCGAGTGGAAATGTGTCTAAGAATATGTAACATTTTTAATTTTTTTTTAATCTAATGACACGGATCTCCTGGGAAGCGTATGTATCAAGCGTAACATTACAACTTGGAAATGGGGTCGCGGCCCACGTGTGTCGGATTACTGACAACGCTACATTACGTTACGTCCATGTTCAATTTCAAACAAATTCAAACGCTATTGTCTAACAGTTTCTTACAAATTCTAATTGTATTTGATTTTTCGCGATCACTTTCTTTGAAGGTTACACAGTGTTTTCACTTGCGGTTTTGATTTTCTTGACCTGGTTTTAGTTGTAAATAAACCGCGATGGACGGATTAGCACTGGATCCGTGAAAACATAATACTGTAAATATACGACATTATCTATTGCTTTGTTTTATCTTTCTAACAGCTGTTACAAAAAATAATTTAAATGGAACAGCGTTGAAAGGTATATTTTTAGTTGTAAATTATCACAAACTTTGTTTGTACACATACCGGCAACGTAAGGAGAGGAAAGTAGAAAAATAATAGATCATTCCAGATAATTCGTTTTTATAAAAAGTATGCTTTGCTTAAAACATAGTGAAATTTGTTATGGAAATTAAGGTAAAATTTTCAAAGTGATCCAATTTCCATATTAATATGAGAAGAGTCTTGAATGACAGTCTCCTCTTAGATTTGAATTGAATTACGATCTTTATTAGCATAGCAAGGCTTTACGTGATTACGATTAAATGTTCTTAAGAAAACTGCTAAGATCAGTTTTCTTTTAATTTATTTAAATATAGGATGTACCTAATTACTAGTACATGTATAATTAATTTCATGTCCAATATAAAATTAGAATCTAAAAAAAAATAGTTAAAAATACATTGACATACGGTTTTAATTAATTCGACGAAACCGTAGTGACTCTATCATTTCTTCAGAAAACTGATGTCGGACATTCACCTATTTCTAAGTTAACATTTATTAAAAAATAGCGTTAATGATATATTTAGTATATTATAATATAGTTCATTACGGTACAGAATTAAGAGAATAATAATATTTATCATTATCTTATTGCATCAGTATCTAATTTTGTTCAAAATTCCATGTAATTCTCTTAATATAATATTAAATTGGACCGGAATTTTCGAAGGAAATCTATGAAAGGTGTTTCCAAAACGCATTCATCACGTCTTGCTTCGCCCACACAATATTTATTGAGCAGTGTTATGATTGCTGAATTATCCACAATGGTTTTGTGAGTTATTGTATCCAACACAAGAGACCTGTCCTTACTTTGCTTCATACTTAAAATTGTTAGCCTATAACTAATAATACAAGTCACTATAAGGAAATATGTTCATCGCGTACGTAAGAAAAGTGTACTCGCACAATCTGTTATAATAAAAAATATAGTCATATTTGTTTATTTTATCTGAAATAATATTTAAATTATAAAATTATTTAAGTATTGTTCTTTGAAGATCTTAGTTTAATCTAATACACGAGTATTCTATAAGTAACCGAAGGTTTATATACGTCAATAATAATGAAAACAGGAATAAAGTAAAATAAAATAACGTAGCTTACCTAAAAATATATACGAACAGTCAAACAAACTGTTTTATTTTTATAAAAGTTACAATTAAATCGTATAGCGGAGCGGAACACATATTTCACCACCTCAATGAGGAAAATCAGTTTTTCTTCGCTCTAATATCAATTCCGACACCTTCCTCAGAATTGCTTTGTTGTGTGAATATACAAACATAACGGTTGGTTTAATTCAATGTTAGATATTTTTTATACCACGATATTTTTAATCGCTGGAACTTTTCTTTCTTTACGGGGTAAATATTGTCTCAAATAGCCTATTTCATTAAAACTAACTTCTTATAAAATTGTCTTATAAAATTTTCATGAGGACTAATTGTTGTTTCACTTTTTACGTTTGTTGTAAGTTTTGAGTAATTGAATATAATTTTAATGATTTCTAGAAATACAATACACATATTTTTTAATATAGCATAGCGTGTGTTAATATAGCATATGTGTATTAATGTATTATATATGATTTTCCTATTTGATATCAGTTTTCTATTTTCAGTTTTCGATTTTCCTATTTAATATAAAAAAAAGATATTAAATTACAAGAGTAACAGTCTGAGGTACTAATCCAAAGTCCATCCAACAGCTGTATTTTATTTTCCTAAAAGATTTATTACATATTATTTAAAAAAGTAAAAAATAAGGTCACAATTATATTAGAAATACAGTAGCCGTTACTAGTGAAATCGTTAATGATTTTATAGACTTCTTATTGCTTTATGTAGTTTACCTATCGATTCAGACTGGAAGTTTAAGACATAATAATTCTCGAAATAATTTATAGGTTCTTAATCTTAACGAGATCTCAGAATTTTATATATTTATTAACGATCAACGATGAGATTTTCAACATCTCCTGAAATACTCGTTAAGGTAAGATTTATGAGCTCTTACGTAAGTTAAAAATCGTTTTGGTGAAACAATATGCAGTTTATTTGAAATTTTATTTTCTTGTCAACCAATTTATAAATGGAGGTTATCAGTTTGTCTGAGTGTTTTACAGTATGTCACGCGATATAATTGACGTTGATGAATCAATGTTGATAAATAAGTAATTAATGTTTTTTATTTTTTACCTGTTACCTTAAGTTGTATTATTAACATGTATAATGAATGCCATTTTTTATATACTTTTATAGGTCAGAAAATATCTTTTAAGTTACCTCTGTGAGGTACACACAATCTACTTTTTTATTATAATAGACATTCTACAAAAGTAGATTAAATATGAACTTTGCTCTACATTAATTAGAAAGAAATTAAACCTCTGTGTAAAAAAAGCAACGATCAATCTTATATTTTTGTATATTAAAAAAGAAATAGTATTATATAAATCCATAAAGATTAAAGTATAATCTCAATTATTTCACAACTGCATTTCAATTAAATATCAAGAGAGAATATAATTTAATGAAACCCCATATAATTAAGCCAACCGCAATTAGAGCTTTACAGCTACATAATTACATGCCACCCAATTAGTACGACGTATATTAATTTCTATACTATAAAATTCCTTAGGAATAATGATAAATATTTAACTTTTCTCTAGTATTATTTCATTATCAAATAATTGTTATTAATCTATTACTAATAGAATAATGATGAGTAATTGTATACAAAACAACTATTTTACTTTAACTTAAATTAACAGCAATAGAATTTTTGTAACGATAAAAAGTAGACGAAACACACGATATTTGTGCTAAGATCATCTTCTACAATGAATCTATAAAGAATAATAAATCAAAAAAATCTCAGAGATTCGAGAACAAATATGTAGGTCAAGGAACATAAAACAATATAATAAAAGCACAATTATTGTTATCGTCTACAATTGGAGCTTCATAGCTTTAATGAGCGTTTAAATCAATGTAAATAACTACAAGCTGAGCTTTTTTAAAACTGACATAATTATTCCGTCAAAACTGGCGCTCAAAAGTTCTCCGAACCAAAACATCCATCATCGCATCAGTTTTTACCTCGCCAAGATTGACACAACTCGTTCTTCCTGGTACATGAGCCACAAAAACGATTATTTAATGTTTACAATAATGTTGCATTCATTTATTTCTTATTAAATAGCAAGCGGAACAAAGCGAAAATTGTTTCATCTTTTTCAGAAACAAAAAATTTTTTAGCGAACTATTACATCACTGTTGCAATTCATCTGAAATCTGAATACAAAAAGTGTTAAAGAAAAAAGGGCGCAATACTGACAATGTTTGATGAAATTTCCTAAACAGCTTATTTGTATTGTACTGACTTAATTTCCAGTTTGATGAAACGGTAAATTGTGAAACTACTGAAAAAGGGATAAAACAAGAAACCTACACTGATATCACTAATTAATTTTATTACATTACACATTACCTTGAAAGCGGTGATATCATGATCTATGAGTAATTATTAATTACTTATTAAAATCTAACAGCACAATAAACATCAATCAACAGTTCATATATTGTCTACCAGATATGTTTGGATGGACGCCAGCTCCGGCGCTTCCCAGAAATCGCGAATTGGGAACATATACCTTACTGTCGCTAACAATTTTCTAAGGAACCTGCAGTTCTCGAGGTTCCAATAATTATATGTCACAGTTCATTGACTCGACTTCCAATTTTGGCTGTTTTCTCGCTCCGGTAAATTTCTAGTTGAGTTCCGTCGCCTCGATTCAAATTCTGGGAATATAACTAGAAAGTGATTATAGTTAATATTATGCCAAACAATACTAATGTTAGTGGTTTGTTCTTCTTTTATGATAATTCACTGAAAAGGAACAAAATATACAATAGTTTTTGTGTCTTGATAAACCCTAATTTCATTACACTCGTACCAAGGCGAGGAGCATTAGAGGACTAGTCGTACTGCTTTTAAATTCTCATAATCAGTCATAATAGTATAAAAAACTAAGGCCTGTCACACCTACATACATTATAAAATCTGAAATAAATCCTGTGAAAGGATATTATTATGGGTAGTAATAGTTGCTGGGACGTCATGATTGTGTGCGCGAGTGATCCCGTTTCGTCCCATTATATAGGTGAGGGAGCAATAGTTTTTAGTGGGTATTCTGGTAGGGCGCCTGTGAGCCACATACCCTCGGGGTATAACTTGGGAGAGATGTGTGAACGGCATTTTCCATCGAAAAAATGGGTAGTAATGGTTGACTATTAAGAAAATCCAGTGTCAAATATTTTGTGTATTCCACCTTTCACCACAGACGCCCTCAACAACTTGCCTAAAGGATGATCTGAATAGACAATTCTTAAAATAGTTTTTTTTTTCAGATTATATACTTTAACGTAGGTCTGGCACGCAATGGCTTTTACTCCCAGAAGGTATTAAAAGCTTATGTTAAAAAAAATAATGGAGGTTGCATTTTTCATGCAAATGCGAGACACATCAATAAATAAGTCTGCCAAAACAAAATTGCTATCATTATCGACGTCTAGCTTTTTTCAAAGCCGTTGAACTTTATGAATGAAATTTGCAGTACAATCAAATTTCAACGTTGTTCCAGTTAGCAAAAATTTCGAGAACATAAATCAAAAATATACTCGTACTTTTGTGTTTATCTTAATTCTTGGCATTGAAATAGTTTATGGCGTTTTGTTATCGTTCTCATTCGTATGTGGACGGCAAATTGATGAATGATGTGTTCTATTAGAGTCCTACTTTTGTTTATGTTCCTTACTTACCGAAACCGTAAGAGGTACAAGGTTTTTAAACAGAAGGTTTTTTATGAACGTGGAGATTTGTTTCCTGTCTTGTATTGATTTTACGTGTACCGTATGTTTTTCATTCTTTTAAAGTTTTTACATATAATTAAGTTGTTGGAAGGTAGGTAGAATATAACTTTTGTAAGCGAATAATTTAAATTAACAATTCTAGTGTTTATATTACCTATCTCGACATCTCAAAATTTGTTCGTTAGTTATGGGTAATACTCTACACGTCTACCTACAGTATCAGAAATCAATGCTACCAACATTATTACTAACAGAATGCTACTCAAATTAGTGTTGCCAACATCTTATGAAAAAGCTCTTATTATGTATTCCAAACGTAATTGTGATATTTAAACATAAATGCAAAGCTTACAGTATACTGTACATTTACGACGGCAATATTTTACTCTAAGTACGACTGCATCACAGACCTTTTATGATTATCCAACAATAGGCCATCAACATCCTCGTGCCTCGCGCGTCAAAGTGCGCACGCGCATGTTTGTTGATAGTACCATAATGCGGTGTCGGTTCCTGGATACAGCAATTAGCTAACGCAATGTTAGGCTGACTTCTAAGAAGTGCTTATCTGTATAATATCTGCTGCTTTCATGTTTAATAAATGTCTGTAACAATATTATTATTAATTTTTGTTTGAAACTATACGGATGCGTTTTGTTAAATAAAACAAATATATTATTTACTACTATCACTTTTTATTTAAGACATGTTAAAAATATTATATAGTTAATTTTCTAATATTTAATAATGAATTCTACAGATTGAATTTTTCAATATTGTAAACACGAAACAAACCCAATTGAAAACATACGGTCCATTTTAAGACGCCATAACGTAAATATTATTGCAGAAAACGGCCAACAAAACATCACGAGTCAAACTCGCGATGCATTCGAACACCATGAAATATTTCTTTTAGTTTGAGCTTTATATTTTTTCTGTCTTAATGTGTTGCATCGAATGGAATTTAATGTGTTTTGATTTAATCTATCTTCTAAAGTACCTGTGTGTTTGATATTTGATATGGCTACGTTTTTCTGTTTTTCGTTTCTTTAGCAAACACTTAAAACTAATGTTAGTTGAAATCTAAAGTAACAGACATTGGAGACTTTTCAGTGTAATGTTTTACTCGAACTACTCTCTCATACTCGTATAATACTGGCATTACACGTGGCTACACTTGCTAATGTATTCAAATATGACGGATATTAACACGAACTTTTCATTCTTCACAACCTATCCTTAAATATAAAAAAAATAACCGCGCTCAAAAACGTATTTTGTTAAGTATTTAGTAAACATTAATTATTTCGCTAGCAAAGCACTGATTCACACCTTTTTAATTTGATGGCCTGTCTTGTCTGTACTTATCGAGGAGTTCGTTACCATTATAGATGAGAACATAATGTATATGTATTTACAAGATGGCAAACGAAGTAACAAAAAACTCAAACTTCAATGTATAATTATAAAAGATTAAAGTACTAGCTAATATTTTGTTTCTTTTTTCCAGGTCATAGACTTCGGTAGTTCGTGTTATGAACACCAACGTGTTTACACATACATACAGTCGAGGTTCTACCGCGCTCCCGAGGTGATGATGGGAGCGAAGTACGGCATGCCCATAGACATGTGGTCGCTTGGGTGTATATTGGCGGAACTATTAACAGGTGAGTTAACATCAGCTTTGGTATCTGTTTTTACCGAGGAAATTAAATTATATCACGAACACTCAACTTTGTTGAATAGCAGTTATTTATAATTAAATATAACATCCATACGACTTTCTCACATGTATCTTGATGTGTCCACGAAATTATCGATATTGATTTTCATATCGGAAAAATATTCTGTCTTTAAAGATGGATCTGATAAAGAAATTGTAACAGTTAACATAAGATTGTGTGAAGAGTAATACTACACTCTGCAACGTAAGGACTTAAGAAAATTTTCCTCATATGTCCATAACTACAGAAAATTATTGATGTATTTTCCAGGTTTCCCTTTACTACCCGGCGAAGATGAAGCGGACCAAATGGCGTGCATCATAGAACTACTGGGCATGCCTCCCCAGAGGCTTATAGAACAAGGCAAACGATCGAAAAACTTCATCAGTAGCAAAGGGTTGCCGCGGTACTGCACCGCTACCACATTACCTGATGGAACCACGGTTCTAAGTGGAGGTTAGAAAATGTTGTAAGATATTTTTAGAAAAATTTACATGGACGAAGATGGTCATATCTTCATCATAATTTGAAAATATCTTTTACTTCTCTTTGAATAAAACTAAAATGGTAACAGCAAATAACACTATTTAAATAACCAAACAACTAATGAAAAATATAAATCAAGTTTTAAATGTGCTATTTTGATCAAAATAGAAACCGTTTGCGTTCTTTTACTAACGCAGTAATAGTAATAGATTGAAATGGAATAGCAAATATACATTTCAGAAAAAACTATTCAAATAAGTTATGAAAGTTTACGCAAACTGTTGCGGAAGTAAATCTGCTATCACGTTTCAATTAACTGAAATATTTGAATATGAATCAGACAAAATTTTACATCATAGAGTGAAAATATCAATACTTCATACTGTACGCTCATTTCTATTTACGTTTCAACTGTCAACTCTACTGTTAATCGGGCATTTGAACGTGCAGCATGCTAGAGATGTGATTCACGAATGCCAAACCCACAAAACAAATATTTAGAGATGTTCCTATACATTCCGCATTGTTTGGGTTCGTTTCGTCACACGGAATAATAAATGACATGTACTGTCTCTGGTGTTCCTAATATGACTCAACCGATCAGACGTTAAAGAATTTATACAGCATGGAGTTAGCCTATACAAAATTAGGAGTTATACCTAAACATAATGCGTAGTTAATTTAGTGACAATATTCCAAATACAACATGGTGGACTCCCAAAGATGGGGAATCGATTAATTATTTTTTTGGACGCTCATTATATAAGTATCAATTAAAAGGTTTGCCTAGGAGAAGGTTGTATTTATAGTTTTCTAATTATCTTGTATGTATGTATTTATATATAAAGCTAGTCGACCCGTCGCGGCTTTTCCCGGGTGCAATTTAACAAGTGTATAAAGCCGTAACCACTATGTCCCTGCATTTTAAATCTGTAATATCTTCGCAATGTATTTAAGGTACCTAATTGGATAAGGATTAATGCTGTATTGTTTAAAATCATTTCGTAAATAAGCCTTTACCCCTTGTAAAAAGTAAAGGATAAAAAATGGTTATTGTGGGTTATCCCTAAGGGATAGGCATATGTATACCTTCGCGGACTTTTTTATAGACCTTTTTAAGATGTACAATATTGTAATACATTATTTTGATCTATCTCGTAGGGTTCAGCCAGCGTTTGCAATGTGAGCGCAAAAACATGTGTTTATTTACGACATCACATTAGAAATCTCTAAAATGATCAGTGTTTCTCTACTATCTTATGTTCGTATTATACGTATAAACCTTCTTCTTGAATCACTCTATCTGTTAAAAAAAAACGCATCAAAATCCGTTGCTGCCAGACATACAGACATACAGCGTGAAGCGATTTTTTTTATACTATGTAGTGATAAACAAAAACCACATATATATACAAAAATTAATTGGTACCTGCTTAGTATTTGGTTTCGTTGCTAAAAAAATATTTTTGCAAAAGGGTTATTTGTCTCGAGTCCCGACGTACTTCATTTCTTCCCCTAATCTTATTCGAATTACGTCTCCCCAAATCACGTCACGTAATGGAGTACGTTTATCCAATGCACCACGGAGGGGCTATGAATTATGATTCGTTTGCAATTTGTGGAACATTATGTAAACAAGAAATCGTGTGCTTCAGAAATTGATTGAATTCAGACTCGAGTGTAGAAATAATCTGCTGTGCAGACTGTGGTTGGTTATGTTTAACTCTTTTTAACTTTTTACTCCTGTAACTACAATCCCTTTTGTTAATTCTTTCCGTTTAACTTATCCTACTAATTTTAATTAAGTCTGAATACTGTTAGCAACAGATATAGAAAGTCAATAGATTTAGTTTTCCTGTATTTTCGTGATAATTAATAATTACATATTATAATACGCAGTTCCATATTTCGTCTATCTGTCTTTTGGTTTTGTGTAAATTGATTGAAATATGACGAGAATTGTTGAAAATGTCGGAAAAATGAGCCGCCTAGGAGCTTTCAAATAAGCTAATCCAACCCTATGACCGAAAAAACAAGAACGCGTAATAAGCTCTATAACCCGTACGAAGCCGGGGCGGGTCACTAGTAAAATGTATAATCAACTTCTTTCTATGGAAAATGTTCAAATGTTTTGTTTTAATACATTAATGGCGTGCTTACGTGGTTTGCTAATGACTGTGAAATTGATGTCTTCAATACCAGACGTGTTGTGGGCGAGGTTGGAAAACACCTTGTAATTGATCGCAATTTGGATCTACTCCAATTATACTGATTTTGTGTGGTTTCTCTGCAGAGATTAAATAAAAAAGAAGCATTTCGTAATTTCTTTCTAGTCCCTGGTTTTTTAAATAAATTTTTGTATTTTTTTACTTCTTAAAAACTACTTTACTTTCACTACTTGAAATATTCGAGCAATATTTATTTAGACTGAAGTCAAAGTACATTAAAACTTATTTAAACGTGTAAACATAGTACAATTTTTTTGTAAAAATTGGATATTATTATAACAAACATGCTGTATAATTGTACATATTTGAATTTAAATCGTCACATTTATTTGAGGAAGTGCCAAGCAATGCGCTTAACTTCTGATATAAAGATATTCGTCTGATTTCCTTTGTAGGTACTGTTTAGTATTGCCTATATATTTCTGGCAAAGATTGCATAAAAGTATTTCAGGTTTTTTTCATACCATGACTCCATCGTTGTTTGTTTGACTGTCATTCAACCTTAAAAATAATAAACTTATTTACCCTACATTTTGACTTATGCAACTTAGGATAAACAGGAATTTTATTTATTATCTCATGTTGCATTAAATAACTGAAAATATTATATATTGTACATGACGTTTTTCTGCTTTACATCATTTTTTAAACTAAAGTCAATGTTTGTATTGTACTAAGTATACTGATATGTTTCGTTCACATTTTCAGGCATGTCGAGAAGAGGCAAGCCGCGCGGTCTACCTGGCTCTAAAACTTTCGTAACGGCTCTCAAAGGCTGCCAGGACAAATATTTCATCGATTTTATTAGACGGTTAGTTATACTTTTCTGTTTTTACGTACAGCTCAAATCTGTTCAGTTTTCTTTTTAAGAAATGCTACTGGTGTACCAACACGGCACTTAATATTTATTGGACTGTATTTAAAGAATTACACGATATCCAGTGAGAAGTAAGAACATGCGAATAAATCCAAAGCCAACTCACCACCCACCATTCACTCGTGATCTTCTTGGTCGGCTCCGACAATGTTCCAGAGTTATGTGAATGACGAACATACACTTCACTAATTATATTTTTATTAATTTTCGAAAAATATGTGTTGCTACTATGACGAGTTTCGAGCGAACAGAGTGAGAGTAATGGCGTCCGCTATCTACCCTCACTGGAATTTTATAAATCTAATTATTATTTTACTACCGACAAAATATGATAAATAAATATGACGCTAAAGTTGCTATTGTATTACGAATGTTGTATTAAACAATAAAACAAAAATAATTGTAATTGAATTAATTAATAATTTAAGTTATATTGAATATAAATAATATAGAAGTAAAATTTTATTAAAGCTAATACGCGGGTTGAACAACTGGCTTATTTATTTAATATTATTGCAGTAATACTAGTAGTATAAGCAAAAGACAATAATAAAAAGCATACTGAACAACAATTAATAAAAATTATGTACTAGAAATTAGATGAAATTAATCTTAATCATACTCGAGGTAGTTTGGTAGCCCTATTATGAAAAATTGAGTTGAAAATTGTGAAATGATAAAGACTGGTGTGTTTGTTCTACGTACGTTTTCCTACGTCGGGTTTGTAACCCTCAGCTACTGAAAACTGTATTGCATTGATTACAAATGAACGAACTACAATGTTTCAGATGTCGATGTGTCTCACAGACTTCCAGGCTTACAGAGGATTAACACGATCTTTAAAATATTTTAGATGCCTTGAGTGGGAACCCGAGAAGCGTTTGACCCCTGCTCAGGCCCTACGACACGCGTGGCTTAGGCGCCGCCTGCCGCGCCCCCCGCACGACGAGGAGCCCACCCCCCCACACCCTCCAGCCAACGTTAGTATCGCGCACCATGTCAAGCGACTCGCGCAGACCAAGTGCAATGATAAATAGGTTTGTTTTGAGCTTTTTTACGTGATGCTTGTGGTTTTTGATAATATAAGCTTCTATAACCAAACATTGCGTAAAATATATAATCATTTAGATTAGATACAAAATTCTAAAATACCTTTAACGACATGGAGACTTCGATTTATCCAAAATGTCCACCGCTAATTGGAGCTATCCATGTATTAAAATAATTGTTACGGTTTTACAAGCTTATAAAATCACTAAATTGACAACTGATAAAATTCCTTTACACCAAAATGCTATAGTAATATAAGCTTATAATTCAAGTGTTTGAATATATTTATATTTTTACTGAAACTACCTTGTACTTTTAAAGAAAAAAAAAAAATTTGACACTCAAAGCAATTTAGATATAATTATTAATAGTAATTTAGAGAGGTGTTCTTAAATATTAGTAAAATCTAGTCTTGTGTGCAGTGTGCATTTACTGTAGACGCCGTAACATTATTAATTTGCCGAGTGAAAATAAGATATATATTTAATATATTGGCATTTATTTAATAGTTTTGTGGCTGATATTTATAATCTGAGTAGTAATTTAATATAAAGCTTTACTATATTTCAAATAAATAAATTAAAAATGCTAAAATAAAGCCATATTTGTATTTTATTAATGATATAAAATTAAAAAAGAACCACAAGCATCGCATTTAATTATTATTTATTTTATGTTAATTATCATTTTGATTATGATTATGTTGCAAATTATATTATATAATTTTATATTATTGTTTATAATTTTTATTCGTTACTTTAGTATGTTTATTGATATAACAATAAGTATGATGATGTACTTTATGCAAATATTACTTTTTTGTTACCATATCACGTAGTTATATATTTATTAGTCAAAAATCTAATGTAATTCGTTACAGTTAGTGTAGTTTGTTGTAGATTAGATTTAGAACATTTTTTTTTCATACAAATCTTTTTTGATCTATTTTTTTTATTATGTATAACCCTTGTGTTTTCTAAAAAACATAAGTCATATTTTTCTATTATTTAAAAGATTCTATACACCATAAGTCTCGCGATTTCAATTAAACATGAATTTCTCTGACAGTTGGTCTACACATCATTCTTCTTATTCATCTTTATAATCATTTTCTGTTCATCTCGTAGATTCACAACTCAATGTAGGCTCACACCGTAGTATATTTCCCTTAAACTCATCACTCTGTACAAATGTAGTAAATATCGAGCAATTATTTATTTCAGATTTCCTATGATATATTTTTTCGGTGTGTGTAGAAATGTCATAAATGTACTGCAGTTTTACGATATGCCTTTGTCATTAACGTGACGAAACCTGGTAGATCTAGACTAGTTATTTTTGTTATATGTTATTGAAAGGTTTCACGTAGGCATTTCATATTCGTTTCTTTAATGGCACAGGAATATAAGCACTAGGGTGTGTCATTCACTGGCAACATTTCTATTTTAACTAAAAATAGGATATATACTTTTAGAGAGGTGTATTCAAAAAAGGGCTTAATACTAAAGTTAAGGGGTTAATTATCCATATATAATACGGGATTTTCAAAGAAGAATTCAAAGCCCTACAGAAGAGATCTCTGAGGCTTTTTTGTTACAAAGATCTGAAAGCTGTATTTAAGTTATAATAAAAATGTTGTCTATATAAAATGGCACACAAATACATGTACATTGTCCGATACCATGTAATAATGTATTTCTAGTCGAGCGGCGGGTCGGGGTGCGGGGGCGCAGGCGGGCGAGGGGGCTCCTTGCGGACGCCACTCGCGCGCACCCCGGTAACCTTCAACGCGTCGCAAGTCGCCAGTGAGTACTACACATTACCTTACTAATTCTAAACTATACTAGTCTTGGACATTGAATGTCAGCTGTAGACGGTGTATGTAGTAAAAAGCATCAGTTTCAAACGTGCACTAAATGGCATTTGTTATTTAATTGTAAAGCACCGGGATGCAAAATTGTCCCGTTTTCCAGATCGTTTGAAATTAATCGTGAATTGGCTCCTGCAAAACTAGTGCATAGTAAAATCTTTTATTTGTATGTCTTTTTAACAGTAGACTTCACTTTATCTATACCACCTGTAATGTTGATTAATTTAATCTTGTTATTTTCTGTGATCAAAAAAAAATGAATGTAGATTTATAGTAGCCCAATGAGTTTGTTAGCAAGACTCTGTACTGTGTTTTGATGATCTAACTAGCTGATTCCTGATCCGCAAGGTGATGTGAAAGCACAGATCACAATTATGTAGTTGTGATCTGTGTGTGAAACTTTATAATAACTTTTAGTATATATTTTACTACTATTGATTTTAAAATGCAATGCAGTACGAATTATTTACATACATATTTCTTATTATCAGAAGCAAAACTTCAAGCCGCACTATCAGAAGAGAGCAGTGGCTTGTCCGGATCGGTAGGGAGCGTGGGGGGCGCGGGGGGGAGGTACTGGGCGGGAGGCAAGCTTCCGCATCTTCCGGCGCCTTCCTAGCGCCCGCCCTCCGCGCGCCGCCTTGCCAAGGTTGGTTAAACATGTATGTGATATGAATATTAAGAGTTGCCCGTGTAGCTTTTATTTTTCCGAAAAATAATTGCCAGAATTAGAACACATGACATTATTCTTGTCTTATCGTGTAAAAGCTATGCTTAAAATATAAATATTATTTTAATAGTTTTGATTTGTATTAAACCACGGCATTAATTCTCCAAATTAGGTACAATTCTTTAAAGAAAACATAGGGGTGACTCTTAATATTTATTTTTATAATTATCAAGTTTGAAAACCTAATAATATGTATCTAAAGTGTGTCTCTCCTAACAGGTGTCATCCCTGGAGGCGCCACGTCGCGCGGGCGTCGTCGGCGCGCGGCTCGAGCTCGAACGTCGCAGCCTCGACCTCGAGCGCGAGCTGCGCACCGACCGCGACTCCGACGCCTCGCTCGACGACCGCGACCACCTCGTCTGATGACCACGACCGCCCTCACCACGCACACGAACCTACACTACACGATATAGTACGCGAGTTCAACGCAAAATGCTCCGTCATCGCTAACATGTCACAGACATCGCTTTCGGACATTCAAACCAGGTTTAGTGACAGAACGTTTTCGAATTTATACGGACGCAGTGATATACGTAGACGTGATACACTACGCTACAATAGAATCGACGAGTGTCATGAACCAAGTTGCAGTTGGGCCAATATTTGTCCTGATGCTCCTAGGCGTCCTGGTTACGTACAACGTCGTATTGAGAACAGAAAATATCCAGTCACCCACCCGCTCAGTTGGAATGAAGCTAATGTATTGGCTTATCAGAGAAATATTATTGATTCGCGAATGTCCAGCTCAAATAGCGTTAACACCTTAAATTTATGTAGATCAGACAGTAGAAAAAGTTACATGAGTGACATTGGGAACGTATCTCATTGCAAATTTGATGGGAATCTATATAAAAGAAATGAACCACATGGCTCCAGTTGGAGCTTATCAAATCTGAGTGCTAGAAATATTCCCGTTATTAAGGAAACTGAAAACTATCCATACTATGAAAATATCAGACGAAAGTCTGAGGATAACATTAGGAGATGGGACACTAATACGAATCAAAGTACTTATACTAATAGTCAAAATAGTGCAATCTGTTCTCAGCCACTGAGTAAAAAACATGCTTCTACACAATATAAAGGTGTAAATAGTACTAAAAATAGTGTTGTGCATTGGACTAATTCTGTTGAGAATCGTGTTTGCTGTCCGGAAACTGTTTTATATGACGCTGTCTACGGTCTCAAGTGCTTAAAATAGGCCCAACAGAACAAAATAGTTAAAAACGAACATTTTGTGTGGCGGTGAATATATCGTGTGGTTTGACGTGGACAAAATAGTGTAGTGCGGTACTCACCCTCACCGTTGCCTCAAACAGCGTTTTAAACTGTCGATTGCTTACAAACTACCCTCACTGCCTAGCACTTGTAACTTCGAAAATATTAGATATACATACGCTTTAAGATCGTTGCATTTAAATTTTTGTATAAAACGTGGAGTTTAGTGTACTTTAATGAGCAATAAGCTTTGTACATCGAATAATTGTGTATGCCGTTACATTCCCTACATTCGACACAATCGGCTAATTTGTGTCGATTGAACGGAATGGTATTATTAACGAGTCATGTTCCTAATGGACAATATCGCGTTTGAGGCAACCGTGCGGACCATTCGCTTGGCGGCGAGCGATTATTTAGTAAATTGATCTCAGTAAATAAATAAAGACTAACGTACATAATGTATGGACATCTAGTTGAATTGTGCGACTACCGTGTTTTACTGTTTTCTATGTATTATACGTATACATGTTAAGGACGAACGTGTCGATGTTAGTGCCTGCTAAGTCTCGTTAGTATTAGGAACCTCGACCACTGTTTAAGGGAAACTCTTGGATCATTTTACCGAAAACGACTTGTATTTTCGAGAGCTGAATTTTTGGACACGCTTACTTAAAAGTATGTACGTGTGAAAATTCGTAGAATCTTGTATGGTTTAACGCAAGATTTTAACTGAATTTCTGTTTGATTTAGTGCGCTTTTTAGTTTCTGATTTGTTGTAGCAATTTTTATAGAAAAAATTCTCTCTCGAAACTCTTAGGTTTAAGCTATTATGTGTGTTACTAAATAACGATTTTCTACACAATCAATTGTCATTTTTTCGTTGTAATTTTAATTTTTATTCAACTAAGAATCTTGTATAAGTTAATCTCCCTCAAGTGATATAGTGAAGAGAATCGGTGACTTTATATTCAGAATTCTTAAAGGATTAGTTAGTCGCAAGGCCTTTTAACTAGTTAGGAGCTATGCCGGTTTGTTTGGTGGATAATAGTGATATAATGGAATGATACAAACATAACTATACGTATCTGCCATTATGTAAATGAATATTATGTAGCGTAAAGTATACAGCGTAGTCCGGTTTATTTTTAATGAAATGGTTCCTTTATTTACTATTGTCAAACATATCAAGTCCATTGTAAATTGCGCTTCATAGCAACTTCTAGAACAAAACGTCTCAGTGCAATATGTTTGACTTAAATTTATTTGTCTTCCTAAATATTTTTTACAAAGGCCTATATTGTCTCTGTATTGACTAATGCATTTTATTTTATAGTTTTAGTATGTATGTTATTACATAGAGAATTTATATTGATTTCAATGACACGTATGTTATTTTTTTAATTTAAAATGAACACAAAACTGTTGGAATTGACATCATATATATTTATCTTTTTCACACCCATACAAAGTGAATGAGACAACACAATTAATAGTCTTGCTTTATTTGTAAATTCTGTGAATTTTATCAGTTTTGTGACGTACTAATCAATTGGAAGCGATAATAATGATTTAAATGTAATAAATAATTTCGAATAGTACAATTATTGGTCCGTCGAATTTTATTTCATTGACATTAATGGTTTGAGATCCCGCTGTATGTACTATACTTTTTTTTAGGTAATATTTCATTTGTTAAGGACTGTTTTCCTTAATTAATATTTTAAAATCGACAACTCTGCCTTATAGTTAAATACGAATTCTAGCATGTTGCATGAGTATAGTATGTTATAGCAGGAGCTCAGTATACTCAAAAGCATTTTATTTTGGCTAATTGAATTAAGTTGACTGCCTTTTGTTTATTATGCTCAATAGTTTTATTAGGTCTGATACTTTCGGTACAGACGTGACATTAGATTATTTTTTTTTATCCGAGTAGCGGTTTAAGGTATTTAGTCAATTAAAAGCTTTCTTATTTTACGAGAGTGGTCCGGGAGATCTAAATGTTCGATCGTTTCACGCATTTATAGCCTGAGTTGGATAATAAAAACCTATGGATCACTGTATAAATCACGCATTTGTATAATTTACTCTACTACTTGTGAGCTTTAAAGTATTACTTATTTATCCAGTATAAAATTCGTTGTATTAAATACTTAATTGTGTATAATTGTGTGTGTAGGTTTTTATTTTTCTGATCAGGTTATAAAGTAGAGACGTTCGTGTTTGGAAAAATTGTGATAGCTTATGATCGTTTTTTTGTGTTTTCATTGGCATTTTTGTAAGCTGTGAGGTATGTGCGTGTGTATTTGTGGTGAAATTACGCACAAATATGAGTACAGGATTGTGTATACTAATTTTAACCTATAAATTATATAATCACCGTTAGTCAAGCCGCAGATATGTACTTTTATTTGACCGATGGTTTAGTTGGCTTTTCATGTTCGTGATAATCCGAAACTTGCCATAGCTTGACAATAAGTAAACTTTGAATATAAATTATGATTTATACTCTTAAGAACTTCATTTTGCTTTAAAAGGGATAATAATTGTAATTATTTTTGTTCAACAAACGCGATTAGTACTGAAAACCCCTCGGTCGATAAAAAGTGAATTCTGCGGGGAAGCTTAATAACTACAGGGTGTTGTAACTAAGGTGCGGGTTCGATTCCCGTTCATCGTAAGGTATTTACGCCTCACAGCCTCATAAGCTATCGGCTTGGCAATCAGTATTAAATCATTCATCAAGTCTCACCCAACTGCCAAGTACATTTAATTGTAAGTATAATTTGCTGTAACCGAGGTTATATAGCGGATCCTAGTTACTATAGCTTTCGTTGAATTCTGCATTTCTCTTTATACCTAGTTTATTTGTGAAACATTGTGTTCTCATTTTGTATGTAAATGCTGGTGTTTCACCTCTTGAAACTCGTAGCGACAATGTGAATACTATACAATTGAAATAAATGAATTATATAAATATGGGTTATTGTTTTATTTTATATAAAGCTTAGCTTATTGTGCTTTAATATCGACGTGTATTTTTTAGTTGCTATCAATAATAATGAAACGTACTGAATTCTACCCTAATTAATCTGATAACTACACTTCATACAGGCATTGCCTCATTACAAAATACACAAACGCAAAATACATAAACCTATCAAGTATTTAATTCTTTTGCTAATTAGTGATAAAAAATATGTGTTGCATGTTTTTTTTATTCATTAATACGGTACAATTTCTATTCTAATTAAATGTTAATATGGTACAGTTTCCGCTTGATGCGTGTTTAGGATTAACAACAACATAAAAGCACCTTTCAATAAGTTTTAATAATAATTTATCTGTATACCAATAATCATGATGCGTGAAATTTGGATAAACAACAAATACACTTAGATTTATAATATTGGTATGGACTAGTAACTTTCTTTTTATTTGTTATTGCATAATCCTAAACTGAATGGTGCAGTGATAGCCCAGTGGATTAGACGTTGATGTCTACTCGGGAGGTCCGAGTTCGATCCCAACCAAGCACACATCTCTGACTTTTCACTTTTTAGAGCTATGTAATAGGTTGGGGAAAAAGTCTTTTCGCATTATAGTATGCATGAACTTGTAATAAAATCTCTTTGGCTAAAAAGTTTAAATTTTAAAGAAGATAATTCAAATTTAAATTAGGAAAATGTGTGATTTTTATTTGTTATTCGTACTGTTTAAAATTTTACTACAAAAAAGGTAAAAATGCAACGCAAGCCGCCAAAAAAATTTGCGAAATTATGATGTCAAAGATGCTCTGGTCGTATTTTTGAAAAAGTGGAGCAAGATCGGCATATCAGCGGTTCCGATATAGCTGAAGAACTGGGAATTGACCACAATACAGTTTTGGCGCATTTGAAATAAACTGGGTACACAAAAAAGCTCGATATTTGGGTACCTCATGAGCTCACTGAAAGAAACCTAATGAACCGTGTACTCATTTGTGATTCTTAATTACGATGTAATGAAACCGAACCATTTTTGAAGAAGCTGATAACTGATAAACCCGGGTTAACTCGGGAGAGTGAGATTAAAGCAAGAAGTTGAGAAAAAGCGGCCGGGATTAATCAACAGAAGAGGTGTGGTTTTTCATCATGATAACGCTAGACCTCACACATGTTTAGCCACTCAGCAAAAATTAAGAGAGTTTGGCTGGGAGGTGTTAATGCATCCGCTGCATAGTGCTGACCTTGCACCTTCAGATTTTCACCTGTTTCGGTCTCTTCAAAATTCTTTAGGCAGTGTCAGATTAACAACAAGAGAACTGCCAAAACTACTTGTCGCGGTTTTTTGATCAGAAGCCCCAAAATTTCTATAGCAATGGGATCATGCCCCTACCTACAAGATGGCAAAAAGTTATCGAACAAAATGGTACCTACATACTTTAGTTAAATGTAAATAAACTATATTAAAAAATGTTTTGAATTTTCTTAAAAAATGCGAAGAAACTTTTTCCCCAACCTAATATGTTTTAAGCAATTAAATATCACTTGCTTTAACGGTGAAGGAAAACATGTTGAGAAAAGCTCTCCTGATAGTTCTCCATGTTCTCAAAGGTGTGGGAAATCTGCCAACTCGCATTTGGCCAACTCTAATGGCCTAATCTTCTTTATATACAGTCACCTCATATAACCTCCCCAAGTCCCCGCTTGGGTAAGCAAATTCCTCCGGATTATAAAAGCACACACTGTTTTTAAGCCATATCCTTTTTCTATAATAATGGGATTATTATATTACTTAACCTAAATTCTGTCTGTTACGCTTTCACGCTTAAAACACTCAATTGATTTTGATGAAATACAGAGAAAGATTAGCTACCGATATGGTGCTGTAGTGAAATATGAAATACAGAGAAAGATTAGCTACCGATATGGTGCTGTAGTGAAATATGAAATACAGAGAAAGATTAGCTACCGATATGGTGCTGTAGTGAAATATGAAATACAGAGATAGATTAGCTACCGATATAGTGCTGTAGTAAAATATGAAATACAGAGATAGATTAGCTACAGATATGAAATAGCGATATTATGATATATTATTTATATTCGTTATGAATACAAAAATAATGTGTTACAAGTTTTTGCTCCTTTAATTATTGTAATTATAAATTGGTATGTTTATAGTTAATTAATATTTAAAGGTTAAACTAGAAGTATATACGTATTTATACATTCGTGGTTTCATTCACGACCCGTCAATGGCCCACTGCTGAGGAAGGTATTCGTAGCTTAACCTTAATTTACTCATCCACACTAACATATAAAGATTATTTGATTTTTTGTATTTTTGTTTGTTTGTTGCGAATAGGCTCAAAAACTACTGAACCGATTTTGACAATTTTTTCGCTGATCGAAAGCTACATCAAAATCGGTTAAAAATATCAACATCAATATATATATGAACGCGAAAGTTTGTAAGAATGTATGGATGTCTGGATGTACGTTTGTTACTCTTTCACGTAAAAACTACTCAATGGATTTTCATGAAACTTTACAATAATATAGATTACACATCAGAATAACACATAGGCTATAATTTATAACGATTTAGTGTGAATTATTCAAAATATAGCGGTTGAAACCGCGGGGCGCAGCTAATAAAATATAAATACAGGCTATGCAGGTTTGTCACTACAATCAACTAATCGATGCCTCATTCTAAATAACGTAACACTTACTCCTAGGAATTACTGTGAGACCACAAAGCAATTTCAACGAATTGAAATGATAATCTTTAGATTGTTTCAATCATACAAAAATCCCCTTTGAAGCCGTCAAGGCAAAGTGGTCTAAATATGGCTCACGTTATCCTTACTACTGAGATATCTACGTACATCTTAATTTCCTGTTTAAATAAATCGAAATTTGTATAAAAAGTCTGTCCAGAATCCAGACACCGCATATACCCCCATTCAATGTTCGGTTTATTATAAAAAAATTCCCGAAAGCGTAAAAAAGAATTTAGGATGTACATGTGTCTGTTATTACAAATAAGGAGAGAAAGTCAAAAATAGGCTTTAAAGGAAATAAAATATTACCTCGCTTTGCAACTTCAAAATAAAATCGGCTACGTGCGTAATAACAGATTATTGACTGTTTAAGGCATTTTTTGTTCAGACTTCGCGAAGGTAAGAAATTTTGTAAGGTAAAATTATAATACATATAAATAAATAAAATTATAGTGTCTGTTTGTAATATTACAAAAATTTTTTTACAATTTTTTTCTGTCTGTCTGTTTGTTCCACCTAATTTCTGAAATGGCTGAACCGACTTTAATCTACATATAAAACAAATTCGGGTTAGTTATACCGTTTATAACTGTAGACACTGCTAGATCGATTTTATATATATATATGTGACAGTTTGGACGTTTGTTTGTCAATCACACAAAAACGGCTGAACGGATTTCATTAAAATTTGGAACACAGATACTTTATAACCTGGATTATCCAGGCTTAAATTTTATCCCGGATAAATTCATAGTTCTTGCGGAGTAAAATCTATGATATAATTACGCTACCCCGAATAAAAGCGGAGCTACACGTGAAAAAAGTCGCGCGGGTCGACTAGTGAAATATGTTTATTTTGGTAAAATGTCAGTATAATTATAAAATGTTATAAATTGGCATTTAAATTACCGAAGATATTAAATTTTATAAGTATACTAGCTGACACGGCAAACGTTGTTTTGTCATATAAATTTGGGGTGGGCCATACTTTGGTGGACCATGGCTTTACTTTATATGTGTACTAAATTTTATTAAAATCGATCTAGCAGTGTCTACAGTTATAAACGGTATAACTAACCCGAATTTGTTTTAATTGAAATGATAATCTTTAGATTGTTTCAATCATACAAAAATCCCCTTTGAAGCCGTCAAGGCAAAGTGGTCGTTATACCGTTTATAACTGTAGACACTGCTAGATCGATTTTAATAAAATTTAGTACACATATAAAGTAAAGCCATGGTCCACCAAAGTATGGCCCACCCCAAATTTATATGACAAAACAACGTTTGCCGTGTCAGCTAGTATACTTATAAAATTTAATATCTTCGGTAATTTAAATGCCAATTTATAACATTTTATAATTATACTGACATTTTACCAAAATAAACATATTTCACTAGTCGACCCGCGCGACTTTTTTCACGTGTAGCTCCGCTTTTATTCGGGGTAGCGTAATTATATCATAGATTTTACTCCGCAAGAACTATGAATTTATCCGGGATAAAATTTAAGCCTGGATAATCCAGGTTATAAAGTATCTGTGTTCCAAATTTTAATCAAATCCGTTCAGCCGTTTTTGTGTGATTGACAAACAAACGTCCAAACTGTCACATATATATATATATATATATATATATATAAGATAGTAAGAAGTAAGATTTTCAGTTGTCAGGTTATATGTAAAAATACACGCGAGTATATTGTGTTGTATAATGCTGACCATTCGAGGCGGATGTAGTTTGTGCTATTGTTTTTTTTTTATTAACAATATCATTACGCAATAAGGACATAAAAACCATATTTCTGAGCGACCTAGCCCTAAAATGTTATCTAAATTTTCAATTTAACATAATAGTTATTACGAGTTAATTGAGGTTAAAGTAACAAATATAAACTAATAAGAATGAGAGAGGAATGATACCCATTAATGTACAGCAATACGTATACACATTTTTAGACGCGTGATACGACACATAATTTAGACGTAACCGAGCAGTGCCTGGGGCTTGAGGCCCTTTTATATATATTAACTCTCACCTCCATCACTCGACCTTGCCAACAGAAGGGTGACCTTAACCACGACACTATAACACTAACTTCTTATACTTGTACGCTGCGCGAAAACACCAGCTAGACTGAGTCTAATCAATCGCACTAAAGGTTATATATTGTCTTTACGTCGGTATACCTTACATAATATAAAATGACCTACCCGCTAATACTTACTAGCTTTACAAACGGTGTTGCTAACAATATTTCTAATCAAATATACGGAAAATACTCGAAAACAAGAATATAACGGTAAATCTACAACACACATTCACTTTCAGAGTATTGTACAACTTTGTTGCGTCACATCAGCAGGTGAAGTTAAGATGAAGCGTGCGTTTCAAATTATCTTTCTAAATATCTGTTAAAACCATATCTAAATCTTGTAGATAGACCGTTTGTTGTGAAAGCCGACGACAGTAAAATAATATAATAATCTATAATAAAATAAATTACTTACATGAAAGATAACTTAAATCCTTATTTATTTTGTAGTTGAAAAACATAAACTTTACTGCATCTGTTTGTTCCGAGTAGTTTATCAGATTTTAACAATTTTCTTTATAAAAGAAGATTATGTAGTGCAGTTTTATTGTTCTTAATGTTGAGTTGTTCTATATATTGTGTGGCTGTGGATCTACAGAGCTATAGTATCAGTTGGTTTGCGCTTCAGTTCTCCGCCATTCGCCAACGCGTGCGCTGTCAGTGTTTTTTAAGGATTGACGCAATTTTTTTACATCCGCGGTTGTGGTATTTGTGTAGTGTTTGTGATATAAAAATTGACGCGATTATTTAAATAATATGTAAGTAATTACTTAATTTAATTATTATTTAGGTATTTATGTAGAATAGTAGACACCTCCTATTTTTTAAATATTTTTTTTATTTACTTCTTTAAAAGACAATCTGATACTTTGCATAAATTCAAAAAATCCGTTCAAGTTATCGTGATAAACAAGACGAGATTATTAATTATTTTAATATTATATATTAAATTATCTGTAATAAAAGAAAATTGTTGATTTTTAAGAAATGATTTTTTGGTAGGAAATCGTAATCGTTTATATAAGAAATTCTTTCTAATCACATGGACTAATTTTGATGTAATGACTGTTATTCGTTTGATTGATAAAGTTACTTGGTAGTTTAAATTTGTTCGGTTATGGGAAAAAAGCTCATTAAATTAAACAATCGGTAAAGATATCTAATAAATTAAAATAACCTTTTAAATTTTTATGGGACAGATTGAGGGTGCTTTGTAAATAAATGCTGAAAGCGGAAATATTAAACTGAATGTGTTATAAGTATTTTGCATTGATTAAATTGAAGGTTTAACTGAATTCAAAACCTGTTTATAGCACATTGAACCTTCAATAAATAATCAAAATAACATAAAATTATAATTAATGCATTTTTAAGCTTGTTAAAACCAATAAAAGAAAACAATAAAACCAAACATTTATCCTAATTTCTATCAGTGTTATAATATTAAGATTTGATGTGAAAATCGATTTAAAAAACCGCAACATTTTCTGCAAAACAATTTTTTGGATAATACCGAAACTTCCGATAATTATCAGTTAATTCAGTCAAGACGCTAATAAAAAATGAAACGAGAATACTTTTAGGGAAAATTAGCACTTAGTCGTGTTTATTTATAAATGTAACAAGTCGAGTATTCCATTTCAAGATTGAGATTGAATCACGTTTATTTGTTAACCATAACATCAATTTTATTTGAAGTTAGGAAAAATAAAGGTTTTATTTAGAATAAAGGAAAAAATAAGATCTTACTCTCACTCTCGATAAATTTCACCACCATCTCACTATCTTCTGTCTCACTCACTTTTTCTTTCATACAAACCTTGATCTGTCAATTGACTATAACAATAAAAACTACTGGACCAAACTATGTTAAATTTTAATGGAACCAAATGGCAGCTATTCCGCATCAAACAAAAGAAAAATCGATATACATACATAAAAAAATATACCAATCGAATTGAGATCCTCCTCCTTTTTGAAGTCGGTTAAAAAAGAATATACGTATGTCTGTGTGAATGTATGCTTATATTTATGTATGTAGGGATGTATATCTTCTTCTTCTTCTACTTCACTTATGGCTATTATCATTCTAACCCTTAATTGTTTTTCTCATTATTGGTATATACCATATCTAACATATGGTATTAGGCCATAGTCCACCACGTTGGCCCAGTGCGGGTTAGCAGACTTCACACACCTTTGAGAACTTGGAGAACTCTCAGAAGTGCAGGTTTCCTCGCGATGTTTTCCTTTATCGTTAAAGCTAGTGATATTAAATTTCTTAAAACACTTAACTCAAAAAAGTCAGAGATGTGTGGGGAGTTTGAACTCGGACCTCCCGAGTAGACATTAACGTCTTAACCATCACTGCTTTTTTATATGTATAAATAAATATATTATTATGTGTTACGTACACAAATACTTTTTTTTAATAATTATAGTTTTCACGTTTCTAGCCATCTCAGCATCGTAATTCCTTTTAATCACTTTAAGGATGTCTGGAAGAAATTCCGTTTTGGAATAAATCCGCCTTTGTACTCGTTTATTTTAGTTTTATTTTGTACTCGCGACCCGCCGCGGCTTCGCACGGTTTCTTTCTCTACTATAATATGCATGTATTATACATATAAACCTTCACTCTATTTATTAAAAAAAATATAATACAAAATAGTTGCATAGTTTTAAAGAGATTAAAAAAAATCCAATTTTACATACATAGAGGCGAAACATTTTAATAAATATAGATTTTTGGAAGGGACTTCGTTTATGGGCCTATTTTGATTTCTTTGCGAAGACAGCGAATTTAAAGGTAAGGTAAGGTAACTACTTACTTTTTTAATGTTTGTTGAAATTATTTGTTTTCTTATCGCAGTACAAATAATGTGTATTGTGATTGTTATGTAAACACTTTTCTTGCATTCAATGTTTTTAAATTCTCGACACATGTATGTTTTACTAGTGACTTGTAAGTGACGAAAAGAAATTACTACAATTAAGTACTTGTTTTCTCAAAATTTTAGATATATTACATACTATCTGCGCACTGCGGTTTCACACGCTATAATTTGGATAATTCAAACTATATCATTATAAATTATAGCCTATGTGTTATTTCCATATGTAAGCTATATTATCATAAAGTTTCATCAAAATCCATTCAGTACTTTTTGCGTGAAAGAGTAATAAACTTACATCCATAAATTCTTACAAACTTTCGCGTTTATAATATTAGTAGGATACTATGGGTATAAATTAAACTATATATTTATTTATTTTTGATTTTCTTGATCAGTATATATTTTTTTGTTTTTCAATCTCTTGTAGTATCTTTTTACAAGTACAGATATCTTGCGTCCTCTAGTTCGTAATAGTTTAGTGATTTGAAAGATTATATACAATTACTAGTCGACCCGCGTGACTTCATCCGCGTGATGCTCCTCTCCTATTGGTCGTAGCGTGATGATATATAGCAAACAGCCTTCCTCGATAAATGAGCTATCTAACACTGAAAGAATTTTTCAATTTGAACCAGTAGTTCCTGAGATTAGCGCGTTCAAACAAACAAACTCTTCAGCATTATATATTAGTATAGATACCCACGTAACAATTTATATCAAGACAATATATAAACTCTGTTCCGATAGACTTGAGTCAGTTTTCAAACGGACTTGCTGAACTTTACTGATGCTGGGTCTCCATTACTAAGGTTTGGAGTAAGTTTGTGATATTGTTTACTCGTTTTTCGTCTTAAATTCATATGTTTATTGTCTTATGCGAGTTACTATGCGGTGTCAGTCCCATGTAGACAGCACTGTATTGTATTTGAATTGCCCGTGAAATAAATATTCAAAATGCAGTGACGTATCACGTGAACAATGAATATTACTGAATGTTCCACGTGACCATTACTAACTTTACTACTGTGTTTCTTTATTTTCTTTATAAACAGTTCATTAAAACTTAATTGCTAGTATACAGCTATGTTCACGGTGAAACATTTACAACTTAACAGTCTTCCGTGTAAAATAAAAGATGTCTTCTTTTTTGCGTACCAATAAATATAAAGGTTTTATTTAATAATAATTTTCGGACCAAAAGAAAAAATATAATTTATTCCCAAGAGCCACCGTTTTTGAGATATAACGATTCAAAAAGTTGAGAGAGTTGTACTTATACATATTATGATGATACATAAATACAAATCTTTTTTTAAATGTTTGTCTTGGCTAATCCATACTTTAATAAATAAAATTGGAGTGCCTGTTTGTAATATTAAAATAACCGCTTTATACTAAGTGCATATGGATGTATACACGGAACATATACCAGAATCACATTTTTACAATTTTTGTCTGTCTGTCGGTCTATCTGTTTGTTCCGGCTAATCTTTGAAATGGCTGGACCGATTTGGACGGGACTTTCACTGGCAGATAGCTGATGTAACAAGGAGTAACTTAGGCTATTTAACATCTCGCTACGACCCATAGGAGTGGAGCAACACGCGAATGAAGCCGCACGGGTGCGCTAGTTTTATAATAAAACTTACCGTTTTGCTGTATATAGCGAAAGATCCGTTTTTGTGACCTTTGACCTTAAATATATTTTTTTTCAGGTGTCGGATCGATGAGGACTTTTTAGATCTCATGTATAATGGTGTTTTGAACAATCAAACCAATTTTAAGCTACCTGCGAATTATTGTACCCTCAAATGTCTAAGATCGGACTATTAACAATGTTCTGACGAAAAGAACATTCTAAAATTTCAATATTTTGGTGTCATTCGGAACAAAAATTTTTCCAAAATTGTAAAACACATACGAATAAGGATGCATGCATGTTTGGATTTAAAGGATTGTGAAATTTTGCTCATCTTGGTCTCTTACGCAACACAAAACTACAAGGTAGAATGCAACAATGCAATGCCCTCGGACCAATGAAGCCATATTTTATACGTACGATAAAAATGTAATTTAAGGAATGTTATTTAAGTATAAAGCCAATAGAAGACAAAATTTTGTTTAATTATTTTATTTTTAAATTATTGTCTGTCTGTACACGCGCATCACGCAAAAACTACTGTATGAAATTAGATACAGTTTTCATAGTATTGCTGCTAACTTAAAATATAATTTTTTGTTTTCGTAAAAAGTATCCTATGTTACTTCTAATACCCTCGAGAATATGTGTACAAAGTTTCATGATGATCGGTTAAGTAGTTTTCGCGTGAAAGCGTAACAAACAAACTTTCATTCACATTTATAATATTAGTAGGGATTTATACTAAACGTAAATTAATAAAAATTTACATATAATTTTAATGTTCAAATTATATATTACGTAAGTAGTTGTTTTTAATATAAATGTGTTAATTCTCTGATATTATGTAAGTGAAGATTTGTTTCTAGAATAAACACTTATTAAAATACTAGCTGCGCCCCGCGGTTTCACAGGCTATATTTTGAATAATTCACACTATACCATTGTAAATTATAGTCTATGTGTTATTCTAATGTGTGAGCTATATTATTGTAAAGTTTCTTCAAAATCCATTCAGTAGTTTTTGCGTCAAAGAGTAACAAACATACATCTATACATTCTTACAAACTTTCGCGTTTATAATATTAGTAGGATTTTTAAGCAAACCTAAATATTTTTGAAGTTGGTATTTACAATACGCATCTAATATGAATGATTTGCATTAAAATATAATAAAGTGAAAACATTTTGTTGTGTAACAGAAACGATGTTGACGCCTACTTATTTTACAAGTCTTTTAAGAAAATATGAAATAACGACAACTGATTCTGGTAATTTATTAATAATTCATAAATTAATTTATATTATTGAAAATTCAAACTAAACGTAAAATATAGCGAAAGATTCGATTGATTTTCCATTTTTGATGAAATAAATTTGTCATAATACTGTTTCAAAGTTCCGAGACTATTTACAAAAACGACTTTTTTGCCAAATCAGATTTTAATTTATCACAATAATCAAATGCAATAGTGATAGACAGTCATTTTTTTCATATCTTCCAAAATTAAGGGTGTGTAGTTCCCCAGAGATTTTCTGGAGGTTCTTTTTTAAAATCCGCGAACAAGTGAAAATTAAACAGGATTGGGTATAACTAACAAGGGCGACATGTTCGCTATCTTGGGAACAAGCCCTTTCAAAATAGAAAATAAAAAAAATAAGATCGGCTAGATATCCCCAATTCATAAGAAAATTGAGTTGAGGATCGTTTAATTTTTCCATTGTTTTCATTGATTGGTGTACCTGCCTTTCTATCTGATTGCATCGTCTAATTCATCAAAAATTAAATTTGAAGCATCAGTAGCTCAGTGGTGCGGGCGTTGGATTCACGATCGATAAGTCTTGGGTTCAAATCCCGAACATTGGACTACTGGCGTGACCCACCTGACACAAGCATTTTAGCTTACTAGGAGGGGTAAAGGGATTGTATGTGATCCATACTGCTAGTAATCTTTTTATATTTTTTTTTAATCAAGTAGTTGCTGTTAGTAACCTGGCCTTGCGAAAACAACTTCCGTACATCGACTATGTACAAATTCATTCTTCTGTAAAATATAGAGGCTACGGCTTTGACTCTTGATGTTGGTGTCCTCGGTCCTTTAGTCGGCTTATAGTAGCAGATAGGTGTAACATGGTGTAACATTTTTCTTTTTTATCTTTTGGGTGTCAATTATCTCTTACAATCAGTCTTTGCAATCGGACATGATAACTTTTTGAATTATTGGAGATTTCATGAGTAGATACCTCAATAGGATGATCTGGTCACGCTATCAATGGCTGATGAACTATGTTTAAAATCCTCATAACTTTAAAAAATAGTTATTTCCGTTAGATAATTAGGTACCCAGGAGGTTTCAAGCCATTGCTGAGATTAAATGTCATTTGGTTAGGACTTGAAACTCGTTTTTACGCATCGTTTTAAAAGTGTGCCGTTATTTAACCCTCAATATCTCGACAACAGCTACTCCGAAAATCATTAAACTTCTACACGTGTCTTTTGAAGATTGCTACTACCGAAAAACAAAAGTGGCATGTCGCTAGAGGCGTTATTTGTCCTTCAGTCCATATATATATATATATATAGTTTAGATTATACTTTTACTATATAACCTTCAAAAAAGTTTAACTACACCAGGTCTTTGACCCAGTGTAGTTAAACTTGACATATATATTCTCTGCCCCCGTATGACGCTCTCCTCTTGCAATCTCTTCAACTATTATTATCCGGTGTGGATTATTTTAGAAACTTTACTGTTTCAAATATTGTAAGAAATCATCGCTGTGACATATTTCAAAACGAATAATATTATATACCTATGTACATTGTACTCCTATTATAATATAGTTAAATGAAAAAACTACTGATAATAAAAAAAATTGTTTAAAAAAATTGTTAAAAAAACATTTAATTTTTAACAAGCTTTTTCCTAACTACCATTAACAGAAAATATTTTTGCTAAAATATAAAAAATAAACTATGTATATCAATGGTAACGTTGGAAACGTGATGAGTTTCATACTCGGCCATTTTAAGTTTTTTTTCTAATCACTTCATTCGCTACTGAACGGATTTTCATGTGTAATCGAAAAAGGCATACTTTCTAGGATTTGCTCTATGACAGAAAAACATGTTGGCATAAGTTTAATTATATACTTTACTACCCGAGCGAAGTCTGGGCGAGAGACTACTTATTTTACTAATTTCTGCATCATAGGTATTATTAATCAGGTGCAGAAATTATAGAATACTAAGGATATTGTTATCCGTGCTTCTTCACGGTTGACGTCGATTTGCATGAATTAACTACCTGAAATAATAGAAAATGTCACGCTTTTGCAATTTGCCTTTACAACAGGTATACAAAGGTTGTTTATCATAATTATGTATTATTTCGCTTAAGTATTGTGCCTTTGCACAAGTCATTTAAAAAATAAATGACACAATAACACGACAATACTTCTTGAAATTTGTTCGACAAAAAGCTCAAATATGAATCTGATTTATTTAAATTTTGATATAAATACATAAAATTACTATAATAGATTCACACTCTTTTCACACACAATTAATAAAAAAACGTTTCTGATACAAAAACATACTTTAATCGAATGAGTGGGTCACGGTCTGTCTTATATACATACATTCATAATTAACGTCTTTAAAGCCGAAGAAAAGAGTGGTGAGGTCGACTAGTTTTGCCGTTGTCATTGTTTAACCTTTAACTCCTATCTATAAAAAATCCTATTGTTACTCCATTGGTGAACAGAAAAAGAAACTTAATATCCAGAAACATTTACTACAACCATAAAGACTAGAAGACCTTAGTTTATGACTATTAATAGTTTTTATGTCTAATGATACATAAATGCAACGCCACCCACTCCTGGCATGTACACATTTAGACCAACAACTAACTACACGTTGTAAAATTATTTTCTTCCTTCTACCTATAAGTTACCCTTCCGCATGTTAGTGTTAATTTAAAAACACTTGAATCGCACGATCTTATTTAGATTACTTCTCGGCATTCCAGAGCAAATGCAATAAGACTCAATTTTCTTTTAATTCTGTATTCATATAGTCCTCACTCCTACTCCAAGGTTTACATATCCAAGAATGCAAGTTTTTGGAATCCTAATTTTTTTACGTTTCGTCCGATATTACGTAGGACATATTTCATGATCGTGTACGGAAGATTTGTATTTCTAGATCCTGAAGACTGACCATCATTTTCTCATACGATATCGTTCGTGACCTTGTTCTCATTTCTGTCTGACTGGAAACTTAATACTTAGACAATGATTTAAAATTTAAATTACTTGGTAACAATACAATGTGTGTTTATGTGTATGGAAGTGTGTTTTTTTAAATTCATATTTTTATAGGGTATATGTCAATATAGTAGCAAGATAACATTAAATATTGATGGCTGGCAAAGACAGTTTTAGTGCGAGAGTTTTGTTTTTGCAATAAGAGTTTTGTACCCTTGGCCTCTTAAGGCTTAATCTTAATACTTTAATACTCTGGAATAGGATATAATATTTATCTTTTTTACAACGGTACTGCCGGAAAGTCTCATGGCACGACGGCAGACGGTTAAATTGGCGGGGATCCCGACTAGACCTTGCACGCCCTCTTGCTTCAGCGTGATATATTGCTCATTTATTGTCACTACCTGTCGCTAATGTATTAGTTTTGGACTCTTTTAGAACTGTTAGATTGCCTAGTAACGGAACCTTACATTGTAAAGCTTTAATATTTCTAGATTTTCTCATAGGTACTCCGTATTTAAGTCTTGCGTATTTTATGTTCTATCATAACCAGTTTTATAAGATACATAATCAAGTTTACATTCCAGCTATAAATATTGAGTATTTACGTATACGACGGAAATTTTCTCAAACTTGATCTCTCCAACCTGTCCTATCCTAATATTAAATATGCTAAATTAATTGTTTATCTATCTATCGCGCTTTCACGCTAAAACTACTGAACCGATTTTAATGAAATGTGTAATACAGATAGTCAAGACTAGAGCCTGAGAAAGGACATTTTACAGTTGTATGGAAGTACGTCATTTCTAGAGCTAGAAGCTTGAAAGTTATTTTGTAGGCTGTTAAGTCGATATAAATTAATATGACATTCGAAGTTTGCAAAGTTTTACCCTCAAGGGTGTAAAATAACAATAGGAAATAAGGGCTGAAAGATTGTATGGAAACATGTAAGGTCTTTGCAATGAAGCACTGCAAATAGATCATTAAATTATTTATACGTATGTGTGTTATCTGTGAAATAATTAGCCTAAATAATTAAAAATGCTACCCAAAAACACAATTCCACGCAGACGAAGTCGCAGTCACAGCTAGTCAGTGGATATATAGTAGGAGTTCTTATGACACGTTCATTTTACTACGATGCATATTCTATGATAGTAAATTCAAAGTAAATTGCATAAGTAGCGTTAATGGTTAATATCTTACCATTACCAAACAGCATTAGCAGTAATGCGTTTTCGTAAACAAGTTACAAGTAACAACCTATATAGATAAGCATGCATTAACTTTTTAAAATATATATAATTGCATGGTTATTGCGTAAGGTTAAGCCGAGCTAAGAGGGGAACCGTGAAGGGACGGGTTAGAATACAATTCCCCTCTTCCACTGGGAGAGCATCGCGAAAGAGCCGAGTAACCTAGCAACCTATTGGTGGTAGGGGATCTGTTCCCCGACTGGCTTGCGACCACCAGTATTCGAATCCGGCCGCCAAGTGTCTATGACGCGTTCCGATCGAACCGCATGTGGGCCAAACCTACCTTCTCTCTCCCATCCCATTAATGCTGCAGTTCCTTTGAACACCTGGTCTTAGGGTCTACTGAAACCGTAGCATTCTTCTCTTCGCTGCCACTCCAAGGTGGTGTACAGACTAATTAGTAATCAAATATAATTAAAGCACATTGACATAAGATTATATAAAATATGAATATGAAGGAAACGGGAACATCTAGGTTTTTGGACTTTAACTCTCATCGTTTTTATTCATGATTAAAAAAGTTTTTTAATCATGAATAGAAATGAATTATTAAGTTTAATTTGATGTAGAAAAGTGGGTAGTATCATATTATTCAGCGATTCATAATTAGTAACTTGTTGCATAGCAATGGTACTGTCTAAATGGCCAAGTCGAGCAAAACTTTAAAAACTATTCATATCTCAAGAAACTAAAGCCATTATTGACCTATCTCAATTAAGATGTGTATGAAACTAAAATCCCGAATTATCAGTGATAAAGGATAATATAGGAATAACAGTTACTTATTCTGATATAATTCCAACGCCTTTTGAGAAAAAATAATTTGGATTGAGTTAGTTTAAATTTTATAATTTAATTAGCTGACCCGGAAAACGTTATTTTGCCATATAAATAAAAAAAATTGAGGTGGGCCACCCTTAACACTTGGGGGTATAAAAATAGATGTTGACCGATTCTCAGACCTACCTAATATGCAGTTTGGTAACAAACACGAGACACGAGAATTTTATTAGATTATTTTTTTGTTGTTGACAAAATTAATAACATCTTAAAAACCAATGTATGGAAAACATTGAGACGATTAATTTTTTATAAAGTGTCGTAATAATTTTTAAAGTAACTTTAATCTTCAGGGTTTAGACATTGAGTAGTAATATTTTCATAAAGAATTATGACTTAGACTATAGATTATAATATTAAGATTTATTTTATAAGCAGACGTATTTTATAAATTTATACCAGATAGATCACGACATTATCTTTATAGCTGTACAAGCTTTGTGAGTTATAGACAATAAGCAGTAATGTAAAAAATGAGTAATCTAGATCCAAAAAAATTTTGTATTTTAATTGGTAAAATTTTTTGTCAATATTTTGGTATAATTTATTAATTAAAAAGACTTTAGTCATAAACAAATTCATAATATTTATATAGCCTATGTCAACCGCGTCATTATTACGAATATATTATCACCTTATTAGTAGATATTCATTAAAATTAGTTCAGAAGTTTAGGCGCAATATACAAATATACATAGCCACATACATAGATATCGAAAATCATTACCCTTCCTTTTGGCTTCGCCGTAGTTGGGTAAAAAGACTAACTACCGTTGGACGTGGAACCTATAAGAGAAATTTTGTTAGGTAAACTGTATTTTTATTTTAAACAGCTCGTATATAATGGTGTTTTTATGGATTCATATGTATTATGCCCTTAATCTACTAATTAAATTAATTGAAGTAAAAAAAGCTAACAAAGGGAATCAGGTAAGAGAAATATTAGCACTAAATTATACAAAAGCAATAACTTAATTTGAACTTATTATTATAGAGAAAAAGAGACTTTATATCCACAGAAATAAATAAAATTGGAGTGTCTGTTTGTAATATAAAAATAACCGCTTTTTACTAAGTGCATATGAATGTATACCAAAATACCAAATACCAAATACATATACCAAAACAATATTTTTTTTACAATTTTTGTCTGCCTGTTTGTTCCGGCTAATTTCTGAAATGGCTCGACTGATTTTGACGGGACTTTCACTGGCAGTAACTTAGGCTATTTAACATCTCGTTACGACCCATAGAAACGGAGCAACACGCGAACGAAGTCGCGCTGGTCTAATAATATAAATTCTAGTCTAATAATATAAATTCCATAGCAGTGATGATAACTTTCATTGAAGAATTGAGGTTACGAATCGTGGTGGTTATCCGTTGTAAACCTTACTCGCCATAAAAAAAAGGTAAAACAAACAAATAAGATGTCAAATTAATTTCTTAAGTAAATTAGCTTTTTAGTCTAACTTGAAAATGAATGTATTAATTAGCACCGACAAGCTTTATTATCGCAGAGCTAAAACATTTTAAAGTTCATTCCAGAAATATGATACAACTGACAAACTATACTCAATTTCGTACAGCAGTTATTGGGTGATATGCGCACATACATATTACAGATACAAACATAAAATTCTATAATTCCATTTACAATTGTTTTGGCTTTTATTGGTGTTATTTAAATGCCCAGCAAGTTTTTATATATATTTAAGTCGTTCACAACATCACAATATAGACATTCAATAAGTTACATTTTTATTTTTATACGTTACTAGCTGCGCCCCGTGGTTTCACCCGCTATGTTTTGGATAATTCTCACTATATCATTATAAATTATAGCCTATGTGTTATTCTAATGTGCTATACTATTGTAAAGTTTGATCAAAATCCATTCAGTATTTTTTGCGTCAAAGAGTAACAAACATACATTCTTACAAACTTTCGCGTTTATAATATTAATAGGAAGGAGGATGAGGAAAAAGTCGAACCAAATAGATTTTTTTTCAGTCTGTAGCATGACAGATGAAAACTTATCATGTCAGAAAACATAATTCGGGACGATTCTGAGATAACTTATTAAAAAAGAACCAGCCAAGTGGGTTCCAAGTTTAAATTTGGGGGACAAATTTAACTTCGCCGTTGATAAAATGTTGTCAACATACATCGACATATTAGCAGCGGAAAAAATAGTCATCGATGAATAAAGAGCTATTATTGGCTATTTAGTGAAGCAGTGATAGCCCAGCGGTTAAGACATCGGTGTCTTACTCGGGAGGTCCGAGTTCAAACTCCCCACACATCTCTGACTTTTCTGAGTTATGTGTGTTGCAAGCAATTAAATAACACTTGCTTTAACGGTAAAGGAAAACATCGTGCGGAAACCTGCACTCCTAAGAGTTCTGGGCTGAGTCCACTGGGCCAGCCTGATGGACTAGGCTCCTGAGGAGACCCGGCTCAGCAGTATGCCATTAATGGGTTATAATGATGATTGCCTATTGCCAGCCTATTAATAATACTAGATTTTGGATAATAAGGTCTGGTTACTGGACGACACCTAATTCCCCAGCTATCTGGTAAGCCTGCTGTATAATATCAGTGGAATGAAACTTTTGAACATTGCAAATTGCAATGTTGTATATACGAAATAGTTTTTTCACATCAATGTAAAGATTAAATAAATGTTAGCAACAGTGTTTATAAAGTAGTAGTAGCGGGTAGATCATTTTATATTATACGTGAAGACAATATATAACCGTTAGTGCGATAGATTAGTCTCAGTCTCTCTGGTGTTTTCGTGCAGTGAACATGGAAGTTAGTGTTATAGTGTCGTGATTAAGGTTACCCTTCTCGAGGTCCACGTAAGTTTACTTTATTATCCATTGTCGTTAGCGAGGTCGAGTGGTGGAGGTGAGAGTTAATATATTATGAAAGAGCACTTTAAACCTGCTTCTGGGTCTCAAGCTCCAGGAACTGCTCGCCTCGGTCTAAATTGCATGTGTAGGTAAGAAACAGTGTGACATGAGTATCGCGGTATCACCCGCTATATTTTTGATAATTTATACTATATCATTATAAATTATAGTCTATGTGTTATTCTGATGTATAAGCTATATTATTGTAACGTTTCATCAAAATCGATTCAGTAGTTTTTGCATGAAATAGTAAGAAACATACATCTTACAAACTGTCGCTTTTATAATATTAGTAGGATTTTTTGGACTTTGTTCAGTAATTAAATGTTTTACATATAACTGCGTAGTTTGTGTGGAAATGCCTTTTATTGAGCGGCTAGTTTCTTTATATTTGAGGCCAGTGGTTTTTCATTCAATTGTTCTGGGTTTCAATTTCAGTGTCCTCTATAGGTTGTGTTAAATCACTGAATCGTGACACGCTCATATGAGATAATGTAATCCATTGATGTTGTGGTTTGCAGAACCATTCACAAAGATTATCTATTAGGAGTGGAATTTTGCGCTCTAATTCACCATTTAAATATTAAATAGATACTTACAACTGTTAACTTGTTATTTTTATAATTACAATTTGCAAGTAATAAATTACCTATCTAAACGTATTTATTACTAGCGACATGACGAATTAGTTTAACCGACTTAAAATAATGAAGGAAGTTCTTATTCTATGTATTAATTAGGTGCCACGTTCCGGCATTACTTCTTTGTTAATGAAATTAATAGGTATAAACTCTTTTTAGGGTTCCGTACCCAAATTGTAAAAACAGGACCTTATTACTAAGACCGCTGTCTGTCTGTCATCACGTATCTCATGAACCGTGATAGCTAGTCAGTTGAAATTTTCACAAATTATGTATTTCTGTTGCTCCTATAACAACAATTTTTTTTGTCAAATATGTGCGCGAGTCCGACTGGCACTTGTTTTCGAATAATTTTTAATGACATTGGAGCTTGGACTTCGATGATTCACTTAGGAATTCTTCAATATTAAATAGAAAATGTACAATGATTGCGACGATGTATAAAAATCCTATTTAAGTAGGATATAAACTGTATTTTTTCAAGACCTTTATAATATTTAGTAATATGATTAAATACATTTCGCTAGTTATAACGATTCCTGTTAAAGAAAATATCTTAAGAGCCTGATTTTCTTAAATTCTAAGAAATCATAAAAAATAAGACGATAGTATTCATGAAGGCCTAATAATCCATACATCCATACAAATAAATAAAATTGGAGTGTCTGTTTGTAATATTAAAATAACCGCTTTTTACTAAGTGCATATATATCGATTTATACATGGCACATGTACCAACAACAACATATTTTACAATTTTTGTCTGCCTATTTGTTCCGGCTAATCTCTGAAATGGTTGGACCGATTTTGACGGGACGTTCACTGGCAGATAGCTGATATAACAAGGAGTAACTTAGGCTATTTAACATCGTGCTACGACCCGTAGGAGCGGAGCAACACGAGCACGAAATCGCGTGGGTCGGCTAGTTCGAAAATAAGATCCCATAACCACATTTAGCTCGTCGTGGGTTTAAATCCCAATCATTGGACTACTAGCGTGGTTCACTCCTAACTCAAGCATATAGCGTACTTGGAGGGGTTAAGGAATCTAATAGTATATGATCTATAATGCTAGTATTCTTTAAAAAAAAATTGTATAAGTTGATCAATAAGCTGCAAGCAATTTTTTATTGGGAAAAACAGTTATTATGTCAATAACTCTTATGTTAATAACAGGCTAGCTGTTAATATTTGAATAGCTTATGAACACAGCATGATTATACATAATTACATTCTTTATATATTAATGTTTGATACAATAACATCGTTTATAATGGCTCTGGCATTGTAACCTTAATTTGCAGGAGGCAAGGCAAGCATTGCAGTATTTTACGTGAGATGATTTTTAAAATATGTGTAATCGTTTACTGTAGCTGTTATCTAATTCTTATTTACTGTTTTAAATACTTATAACAGTATTTTGTTTATATTTATTTTATCATTAATAATCCCATTTACTCACGAGAGTTTATGAAAGAGATTACGTTTCAACGCTATATTTTATATCGGCCAATTAAATACATGATAATATTTTATCATATAAGATAAAAGGGGTTAATCCCAAATTACTACCCATTTTATTTATTAAAAATCATACTTTTTTAACATTATAAATAATTCCACTCAATACCATTAAAATAATGCAAATGGATGTAAACATTAAAATGATTCTGAGATCCTACTAATTAATATTATAAAAGAGAAAGTTTATAAGAATATATGGATGTGTGGATGTATGTTTGTTACCCTTTCATGCAAAAACTACTGAATGGATTTTAATGAAACTTTACAATAATATAGCTCATACATCAGAATAACACATAGGCTATAATTTATAATGATATAGTGTGAATTATTCAAAATAGAGATTTTTTAGTACTGGCGAGGAAATCTAGGAACTTAAACACTTAAATTACAAATACAATATTTTAAACGCGGTCCCTAGAGTACTAAAAGTTATTTTAATGATTCTCTAAGAAACGAAGTATTACATTGTTTTACTCATCTGCAACATTCTACAGAAATATCAGAAACCCAAGTAATGTCTGGGGCCAGTAACCTAGATGAAAGTAAATCTTCATGGGTTTTCTCTATATTATATTCTAAACAAATTATCTAAGGAGAGACAAAAGAAACCTCAATCATTACATTTTTGGGGAGTCCTCTGATGTATGTTGAGATCAGTACACGCCATAACTACTAAACCGATATAAATGAAATTGGTATACAGATAGTCTTAGAGCCTGAGAAAGGACATAGGTTACTTTTTAATGCGAAAAGAGTGTTGTAAGGGGTTGGAAGGGATCCCCCCTTTCAACCCCTTACAACACTAATATAACAACTACCAACTAATATAAGATAAATTGTAGGGATGTATCGTCATTTTTAGAGCTAGAAGGTTTAAACTTATTTTTTAAGCTGTTGATCCGATATAAATAAATATGACATTAATAGTTTGTACAAGTTTTATCCTCAAGGGTGTAAAATAACAAAGAATAAGGGATGAAAGTTTGTATGGAAAAATGTAAGGTTTATGTGAATGTTATTATATGTAGGTATCTTATTTGTAAAAACGTTCTCAACTTTTTTTTGTACGTCTAATAAACGCTATAATTCTTTAATCTACTTTTGTATACATAAAATAAAACAGTACCTATGCAGTGATGGCCCAGTGGTTGAGACCTCAAGTCTTACTCGGGAGGTCCGAGTTCGATCCTGGGCACACACTTCTGACTCTGAGTTATGTGTGTTTTAAGCAATTAAATATCACTTGCTTTAACGGTGAAGGAAAACATCGTAAGGAAACCTGCACTCCTGAGGGTTCCCTAAAAGTTCTCAAAGGTGTGTAAAGTCTGCCAACCCGCACTTGGCCAGCGTGGTGGACTATGGCCTAATAACCTCCTCATTCTGAGGAGGAGACCCGGCTCAGCAGTGGGCCATTGTCGGGTTGTGATGAATACATAAAATAGATTTCCTAAATATAAAGAAACATTACTTTGAAATTACAACTGTACTACAAATAAAAGTAGATTAGATATATATCTTATAAGGTTATCTTGGTTTAGGTTTACACTACTTACGTTTGTCATTGAAATACTTTCACGTTCTCAAGAGGATATAAATTGTATATTAACAGAAAACTTCAGTTCGAGTGTTAAAATAATCAATTACTAGGCACGTATTGGGAAATGGCCATTTTTAATCTGATAACAACTTTTAAGTGTTAATGTTTTGTTAATATGTTATCAGAATAGTGTGCGACTAATTGAATGTTAGGCAATTACCCTACTTTTTTGTTGCCATTATAGTATTCGGGGAACTCATCTACATCTTTATAACCATTTTAGGTAGATTTAGATATACATGATTTCAATGAAATTTTGGCACACAAATGCTTAAAACCTGGATTAACACATTCATCGTTCCCATGGGATAAAATGTATTATGTTAAACTTAAGTAGAAGTGATAAATTGCACCAAGTTGCAAATAAAAATCGATGTAAATTATAAAAGTAAAATTTATTTCTATTTTAATTTTTTTAACATTATAGCAATAACAACAATTACTTATTACTAGGAGCAGCTTACATAATGGTGTAACTTAAGGTTATTTATCAAAGTATTTTTTTTCTGTACATTATGTAAGCTACCATTCATATTATATGTAAATCTTAATTATATGGAATGATGTTTATTTTTCCAAGGGGGCATAGTTGAGTAGTTTCTCAATTAAGTCGACGTGTCCAAGCAGCATCCGACGGCAACAGTACCTCTTCAAGCCGAGAGCATCTAGTGCGTCACTGTAACCAAACAAAATAATTTTATTATATTGCAGTAGTCATAAACAGGCTTTTAGTGTCTGCATGACAAGGCAGGTTATCCCCCTATATCGTAGTATAATAAATTCTTTGGTCACACTATGAGAAAACTGGATAAAGGCCATAGGAACATACATATAATGAATCTGTCCCTGAAGCGTATTTAATGTGATACGAAAATATGATGTATAATCTTAACAACAATACCAAATTATATCATGGTAAACAATAGTATGTAATTGTAGTTTTTTTTATCTATGATCTTACTAAGTTACATAACTAAGGTATAGATTAATGTCAAATATGTGTACTGTGTGTGTTGATAAACTTAATTCTTTGATAAGATATATTTAAATCTTCATAAATACCATTCACGGTTTACTAAGATCTGATAAGGTATTACATTTTACCATGACAAAGAAAACACTTCTAAAGTTTTAAAGCTCCTGATATATTATGTAATAAAAAATATTAAAATAAACTAGAATTAATTGTAAAAAACATGAGTCAAGTGTTTGAGAACAAGTTTAAATATCAGTATTAGACATTATAAGATTAAAATGAAATACCGTACAAGGTTAAAGATACTCTCACAACCTTGACAACAAATATATAACATACTAAAAGTCAAGTCATAAATGTTTTTATTCCAAAATACTAAAAATAACATGCTAATTTTAACTTAAATTTAAAAGTTAAAATTATCCAAGTAATTTTAACATTTTTTCTAATGTTAAAATTTTCTTTGAACAAACATCCTTGTGTATGTACGTTTTTATGTGTGTGTGATGTTATATAGCCTTCCTTGTAAAATGGATAACTCAACCCTAAAATAATTTTTCAAGTTTGAACAAGAACTTCCTGAAATTAGTTTGTTTAACAAAACAAGCAAAACATTTTAAAAAGTCAGTCAGTCATTTTCTTTGAAATACATTTTATAAGATCACAAATTTATATAACACTGTAAGAAACCATATTTCTATAATGCTGGGACTGACACTCTAATTGCTAGTATACACATTGCTGCCTCATATTCCAAAGTCATTAAACTTAAGTGTTGTTCGCTTTAATGTTGTGACAGTGTAATCACTTTGTTCACATCTAAAATTCTCCACACAATGTTAAATAAATACTTAATTATTACCTACTTTTTCAAACTATTAATATTTTACTTGAAGAATATCATGTAATATTTTTCTTTGAGAAACTGAGTAAACATGTAGAAAATTTTGTTAAATTAAGTAAAATATGTTCATTTCACTTTAGGGGTTAGGGGTAGTCAGAGACATGAAAAAATGAGAATTTTCAGTAATTTTTTTTGCCATTAAATCATTTTATTATAAAATTAATAATATGGCATCATTACACAATGTTTTCACTTAGTCAGATTCATTTAAAATCAATCGGACAAAAAATAGTTTTATAAATGAATAATCTTGTGCCTCGTGAAAAAACACAAAATTGTGAAAATGACAAGTGAGATTCAGAGATGGGGGAGGGAGAGAAAATATTAAGCACTAAAGTTTTATATTAAAAGGTACAAACCCTTCAGTGTATTCAGCTTGTAACAGGCCAAGGTATGCTTCCCATTTGTTACCAATAACTTTGCCGCAAGTAAAGCAGCGCACGGGGATTATCATATTTTCCTCTGTAACATAAAACAAATAATGAACCTTACACACCATTATTATAAAAATGACAGCAATTTGTTGATAAATACATTTTAATAGTATACATCCGTGGGAAAAGAATACTGTATTTAGCAAAATTTTAACATGTAATAGAAATGACTGGAATTTTATTTATGAACAATTTTTGATTATTACTTTTTTCTAGTTTGATTATTATTTTTTTAATGCTGAGCGACTTAAGTTTTGTGTCAGGATCATTTCATTGTATAGGAAGAAAAAAATCGGAACATCAGAAATTTGTGAAATTCATGTGTTTTGTACTAACTTGGGTAAGTACATATGATGAGGTTATGATTACTATTGAAGAAAATACGCTTCAAATAAGTAACGCACGTACCTGTTTATTTTAATATACTAATGAATATTTCTCGCGTCAGAAATATATATTTTATTGCTTCGTTTAATAATAAACAGATAAACTTCACATAAACATTTAATAATAAGCACTGTTCAAGCACTGTTTGACAATTGATTCAGTGTTGCCAAGTCTCAAAAATATTTACCTCTAATACCAAAGACAATAATCATCATCACAACCCATTCATGGCATACTGCTGAGGCAACAGCCCACTACGCTAGCCCAGTGCATGTTGGCAGACTTTACACACCTTTGAGAACATGGAGAACTCTCAGGAGTGCAGGTTTCCTCACGATGTTTTCCTTAACCGTTATAGCAAGTGATATTTAATTGCTTAAAACACATAAATATATAAATAACCCAGAAAAGTTAGAGGTGTGTGCCTAGGATCGAACCCGGACGTCCCGAGTAAGACACCGATGTCATAAGCACTGGGTTATCACTGCTTATCACCAAATAGAACAAAATCCTCTAAAATTATTTCACTTACGAATCCCATAATGAAGTTGGGATATAGTAGTTTTTAGTATCTGGAATTCCTGCCAGGACTCGCCAATTATTCACTCGTACAATTATCCAACTTGTAAATAATTTCCCTAAGTTAGAAACACTGAACATATAATATTTTTTAATAAATAATTTCTTTAACGTTGCAATTTACTTAATATTTACTTGTTTCAGATATTATAATATAATGACGCTAAGCGTGGAACAGCTCATCACGTTTGATGATTCTCAAATGGTAAGATTATTTTGTTCTCCAACGTTAAAGTGTTAATCTTCAAACATTTTAAAGTATGAATTATATAAGGGATTAAATTTATTATAAATAATTATTATATATTTGTATTTAATACCTCTCACATAAATTATTAATTTTTTTTGGCTTGTGTCTTGGGAAAACATAGTCGAGCGTTTAAAGTAGTTGTAACGAGGAAAAAAACCCACTGCAGACAACACTGCTTACCGTTTTACTCTATTCTCTATGCATTCGTTGACTAGGAATGATAAAAATATATCGATTTATGTTATCGATATTTTTAAAAGTATCAACATTTGTAGATTTTAAAGATTAAAAATGTAAAGTTTATTTGTTTTGCTATCTTTCAGTGTTCGCAGTCAAAGTTCTTAAAAAATATCTTTATCATATAAGAACTTTTTACTCCGAAAAATTTCAAGTTCTGGGAGGGGAGTTATTCAACGGATTTTAAAATACCGTACGGTATAGAATTTTTTTCTCTGATCATCAATCAAAATTCTTGACCCAAGGTTATTTTTTTTTATTTCGTAGAATTAATGCATGCATGAAACAGAACTGTCAACTGACAGTCTGTCGATTGGAAGGAGTGTTTCATACTTAATTCCTTGTATGCTTAATTCACTGAAACTAATTGTCAAGTAGCCACGAAGGAAGTCGCTAGCTGATAATAGTTGAATAAAAGTAACGTCTTAAGTAATCTATCCCCATTCCAAACTTTCTTTAAATTGATGGATAGACAATAAATAAATGTCAATCTTTCATATTTGAATTAATTTTAACAATCGATTATTAAATACATCGATATTTGGTGCTCAAGCCTATTGACTATTGACGTTTAGTCCTAAGGTGTAGTGAAATCCTAGTCTTAAGTTTTTGTAGTTGTACATATAGTTGTAATTTGTTTTATGTTTTTGTTTAATAATGGTGCAGTAATTCCTGTTATTCACTGTTGAACTGTTGTTATTATGTATTGATCTTTTGTCAATGAAAATTCTCACTCATAAATGTGTAGAGAAATTTTGTAAATAATTTTATTTAGAACATATTGTTTATAAACTGATAATAATAATTAAAAATCAATTAAATTGTATATTATAATTGATATTAAATTAGTGAATAAACAACAGTAAAATATTGTTGATATTTAAACAATTAACAAAATGAAAAATATTTTTCGGTTAAAGAGACTTTATGATCTTTGATATTTGCATTTTTTATTGGATTTACTTTTTTTAATTTAACAATCACCTTTATCTTTTCCATTATGTAATAAAAAAAAAGACTAGTCAAGCATATCGACTAAAGAATAACTCGAAATTACATTACAAATGACGAGGATCTATGGTCTACAATCTGAGCCCTTCCCATAAGTGATAAGTTAAAAAAATAAAATAAAATGAGTTTTGAAGATGAGCTTCAGCCACTCATTGAATACAGTTCATGGCGTAGTCAAGAATCTCTAGACCTTTTTGTACAAACAATAAAAACAGATCCAGACTATGATCAGGTATTGTAATATTTTCTTTTTTCATAAATTTTACTATTATTGATTGAAAAATTATATCTTTTGGTAGTCGCCATATTTACTTTCAAAGAGTCATTATTTTATTTAAATAAATTAACAGAACCGTTTGGGTATCTTACAAAATAAAAGTTTTTGTTTCCATTTATTGATCACATTTTTATATTTAGTAATGAAACAATAACCCAATCGGACATGGCAATAGTGCCATGATTAAGTATACCTTTGAAGACATTCTAAATTACACAAATTAATAAACATTATAGGATATACAAAAAATATTTAGGACATAATAACTATGGAATTTCAGATTTATTTTACATTGCGATTAAAATATTTTTAATACTATTGTAATATGTATTATTAATATTATTAATATAAAATTAATTATTTATATTAAAAATTATTTTTATTAATATTTCATGTGTGGCTCCGCTCCTATTTGTCTGAGTGTCATGATATATAGCCTACAGCCTTCCTTGATAAATGAGCTATCTAACTAAAAGAATTATTCAAATCGGACCAGTAGTTCCTGAGATTAGTGCATTCAAGCAAACAAACAAACTCTTGTTTTATATATTAGTATAAGATTCCCATAGAAACATCATAGCAAAAATCTTCCTTACTAGTATTTGTGTTGTTATGTAGTTTTGATTTTTGTGATAAAAATGTGGCATTATAAAGCTAAATGTTAGTTGCATCAAAAGCAGCCGGACTCGTCATACTCCACCTGATACAGCGTAGAGAAATAACATAAAAATTATCAAAGGTTTATATTGTTTAATAAAATACATTAGTTTACAGATCTTATTTTATAATTGTTACCATTTGACACCTATAATTGATTACCATGAACTAATTATTATTAATTATCTTTACTTAAATAGATAAGGAACTCACAATGGATCTTATTTCTAGCTGCAAAAATTATTTAACTGTACCTCTATATTCCCACACAAGCTCATTTAAAAAAAATTCTTAACATCATACCATACTGCTTAATATTAATGACTTTATTTGTTTGTTGATTTTAAAATAGACATGAACTTTTATATATCTGGCTAGGTGAGACCATTATTTACATGAGTAATTTGGGAGAAGAAAAGGGTCAAGTCGAATCTCACCTAATCTCTCTTGAGATTAAGCAGTTTCTAAGCAAATAACAAGTAATTTATTTTTACAATTAATGTTGAATGGTAACAAAAAAACCAATTCCCCAAATTGTACTGTGTGTAATGTGGTAGAAGATGTCTTCCATATTATTATGGAATGTGTTCGGAATGACGAGACAGACGAAATATGTCAATGTATTGTAAAATGAAATATAGTGTGGGTTACTTGAGTAGTGTTTTGGCCAAACCCATTTCAGAAACAGCTGTTCAACTATTGCATAGAATTACTGATTTATAATTTTAGATTTTAATTTATTTTGTGAACTTTACGGAGTGGCATATTCGTGTCAACAAATAAACCCTTTAAATAAATAAAAAAATAATCAAAGGACGGAGTAAGGGGTTCAACTTAAATCTCGCGACTTCTCGCCTAGGGAAACGACGGAGATCAGAATATCGTTAAAAATTTAAAAATTAATAAACGCCCCCTAAAGGATCTCAATGAATATTTGTTCCAAACTAATATTTAATATTTTTTCCCAGGTAGTTCGTGGTTACCGCAAAAGTCGATGGAGGACAATTCTAGTATACATACTCTCTACTATAACTTGTGGTATACCTATTTTATTGTTTCACTGGTGCCCGAGATGGTTTCTATATGTTACGTCCGTCAGGTGCTGCTTTCAATTAGCGGATCAAGTTTTAGTAGTAGTAAGTATTTAACTAAATAAAATTAGTAAATTTTTAGTTACATTACATTCATTTGGTAAGGAATGAAATCATTAAATTTTATTATTTTAATATAGTTGTTTAATTAAATAATTGATAGGTTCTAATCTACTTACATCAATTTTAACTTTATTTGTAACATTACATAGTGTAACTAAAATTATTATTTGATAATTAATATAAAATCCCATTTTTTTAGGAAACATATCAAAAGAAATACAAAAGTTATTTTATTCATACAATTATAGATAAAAATATAGCTGATGCAAGGTGAGATCTTTATACATTTTAAAATTAAATTAAATTTGAAAAACAAAGTATATGAGCTGTTATTTTTCAGTGGATTATTAAATGAAGGTTTCGAAGATGAGTTTGGAGGTGAAAAGGGTCTTTTGGACAGTGCAGATGATTTGTACACTCCGATACATTTGGATGATGGCAGTAAACTTAGTGAGTATAAAAACACTTTAAGTATAAATAACACTCCACAGTATTAAAGTTATTTATAAGTGGCTATCTTAATTTCTTTTTTATTGCACAATATCATTTAATGAAAAATGGCTCTTCCTTATTTGTTTTTTATCTTCCTTATTTTATTTTTATCAAAGGGATTTATTAATTATTTGTTGAATCTTTTAACAACTTTATCTTTGAAAATAAACAGAATAATCTGCAAAGCGGGTTTTAGAGAAATAAAAGAAAACATAAAAGCTACTTTTTTGGATAATAAGTATGTACAAGTTATCTAAAAATTAAGTTACAATTATATTAATCTATTTTATTTATGTTATAGTATAGAATACTCAGTTTTATCTGTTGTGATGCATGTTTTATCTTATCGTTTTTTCCTCGAATATCGGGAAGTATTTTCTCAGGAGTCCCCTATTAATAGCGAGTCATGAGTAAATGACTCAACAGACATAATAATAATTTTATTATAACTTAATGTATTTAATGGATAAACGATTAATGTAATAATGAATTCCATCAAGTGAAAGGTAGTAATTGAGTAAGAATGATAAATGAACTCATTGCTAATTCATTTCCAACAAATTCATGTTGTTGTTTATACCGGTGTATGTCTGGATAAAACATTCCTGTTAGTTTAATATCCTTTTTAGCACCCTAAAAAAAATGTTTAAAGGAAATAAATATTTTGGAAACATTATTATGATATATATAATTCTTGTTACTTATTGCTCTCAGTATTACTTTACTCATCATCATCATTATCACAATCCATTAATGGCTCACTGCTGAGCTGGGTCTCCTCCTCAAAGTAAGGAGAGGGTTGTGCCATAGTTCAACACGCTGGCCCAGTGCGGGTTGGCAGACTTCACCTTTGAGAGCACTTAAGAGTGCAGGTTTCCTCACGATGTTTTCCTTCACCGTTAAAGCAAGTGATCTTTGATTTTTTAAAACACACATAACTCTGAAAAGTCAGAGGTGTGTGCCCAGACCACTGTTTTTTTATTCTTTATTTTACTATTATTAATAAAATATAAAACATTCGACGTTTTAGGGTGTCAGTGTTTAAATTGAGTGACGTTACATGGAATTTACATTGCATATCATTTTCGTTACTGCTGTCTTGATATCTGTTTTTTTGGATGGATTGATAACAAAGATGAATACAAGATGTATACAAAATCAGACTATTATTTTGTAGATCCCTGAAACCTTGTAGTTTAGGATAACAAATTCCAAATGTAGAGTTCGCCAGTTTTTTCATTCTCCTCTTTTATGTTAAATACAAAAATGTAATACAGTGCTTGTATCGTATTAATGGGTTTATTACATTGTATGATAACAATTATAAATTTCAACACACATACAAACTAATTGTTTTGCAATGTAGTTAACTTCCGCAGAGATAATACTCGTACTTTAACATTACTAAACGATAAACCAGTAAGTATATGGAAGTTAGTAATTATTTTAAAAGTAATATAAATTATGTTATATGAAAAAATATTTTATGAATTTATAGAAAAAAAGGGGAAATTCAGGGGTACATAAAAGGGAAGGAAATTCTAAAAACAAGGATTATTAATTTATTATGTATCAATTTTGAAAACACTAACCAAAATTTTTTAAATTTTTTCTTAATATTATTATGTTTTCTGTTTTAAACGAAACTGTAATGGTAATAGAATTATTTAATTTTTTTTGTTGAGATACTATTAACAGCTGAAATTACTAATCAATTTCAATCTTTAGATTACAGAATCGATTTCCAATTTGAACTTTCCGTACAAAAATTTGGAATGTATTTTCAATCCATAATCCAAAGATTTAGAATTAAGATTAAATCATTAAGTCGTTCAATATTTATATGGACTATTATGTTTCAAGTTGGGGCAGTTTTACAAAATCCCATGAAGTTCAGCTTAGCGTTTTCAATTAGTGTGAAAGATGTGAAAATATTTCGTATCCAGATACCCAACACTTCCGTTACTTCCGGCACAAGAAGCAGCATCTAATATGGGATAGCTCTCGCGCGCTGTGGGTGCGCCTCGCGGGCGTCGAGCGTGGCGCCTCCTGTGCGCAGTTGCACGCGATGGCCACCAGACCTCCCTGTTCTGAACGACGGATGAGGATGTAAGTTTATATTATAGCAGTCCTACCATCATCCTATACTAGAAATAAGTTAAACATTTCCTACAAATAAGTTATATCAAAAAGTAAATCTATACTAATATTATAAAGAAGTAAGATTTGTATTTTTGTATGTAACGAATAAACATAAAAACTACTGGACCGATTTCAAAAATTCTTTCACCATTAGAAAGCTACATTATCCCTGAGTAACATAGGCTATATTTATTACTAGAAAAAATTATAGATCCCCAGAAAATCTTACTAAAAACAACCCAAGGTGCAAAAAAAATAGCCATAAAATATCTTTCATCGCATGCGCTGCGAAATGTATTGATGATAGAACAAAAAAATGTTCTAGAATATTATAGAACGTATCAATATCTACAAAAAACTCCGCGAGACCATATGTCCAACTATTATAGTTATGTCACTATAACTACTTTTTTATATTTTAAAAGTTGATAAAAATGCCTATCAAAATCAGACCATGTTTTCCATACCTTTGTATTAATCCTTATCCAAATAAATTATTTCATATTCAAGACTGTTTCAATACCTGTAAATTACTTTTTGAATTTTGAATTATTAAAATCGGACCTTCCATTCAAAAGATATTACGAAATTAAAAATATCAATATAAACAAAAAATACACGTCGACGCGACGGGCCAGTGTAGTTCTATCTCGGTGATACTCGAAGTGCAGCGAGTGGTAGCGAGTAACGCCGAGGTAGAGGGGCACCGAAATGCGGGAGAGCCAAAATGTTTTAAACTAAATATTACACCCGTGCGAAGCCGGGATGGGCCCCTAGTATATAATAAAATTACTTTAGGATTAAAGATGGAGTTAAATGGAGAGTAGATAGTAAGAGATAGGTGAAGAGAATTTATTTTATATTTTAGCAATTAAATAGATAATATTTTTAGGTAAACCTAATATTATAATGTTCTTTATAAAACCAAAAATGAAAATCAACCAACACTATATATCTACATACAATTAGTTAAATTTTTATGGTTCGTGTATATTATAGCCTTCATTTGGATTTTTTTATTTTATACATAACTAGTACTAGATTTACTACTAATGAATACAACTAGTGTTTTCAAAGTTCGCTTTGTGTATTTTTTAATATAACACATACTTACTAAACGCTTCCAATTTTGTTTCCAGATTAAACATCTACGGTCTCAACGAAATTAAAGTTCCAGTACAAACAATAATGACCCTTATCCTGTTAGAAGTATTTAACCCGTTCTATGTATTCCAAATATTTACAATAGCAGTGTGGATAGCAGAGGGATACTACTATTATTGTATTGCCATTGCATTAATGTCTACATTTGGTGTTTCCATATCTGTGATACAGACGAAAAAGGTTAGTATTTTCAGAAGAAACTGCAGCTAGAGACTGGTTGTATATTTATAAATATTTGTCGGACCAAACCAAGGGAATCACTATGTAAGCCTAAGGTTAGGCTAACATAAACCTAACCTAACACACGGCCTACCTAACCTAACGTTGTGTTATTACCACGTGGCTATTACATCAACCTTAGTCTGACAGCACTTCCAGCACTGACACAATACTGCATTTAACCAGATAATATCCATTGTCGAAAAGAGTCGAGATTGCCAAAACGGAAGAGATTATAATTTTCCTCTAGCGCCATAGAAGGCGCTGACGATTTAATTATTCTATAATCGTTTACTTTTTTCCGACATATTGTTTATTTATTATCTGTTGAAATGTCAAACACTGCTAGAAATATAAACTACTCTGTAACTACTCCCAAAATATTTGCCAAAGTAGGTCTTAATATACTTACATGAAGTTCCCATTTATTTCATATTGGTTTTATTTTGAAACCAGTATTTTTAATTTATTTGATTGAATAGTCTAGATAACCTTCTCTTTATAAAGATGTAACATTTCGTATTAAGGTCACAGAATCAAACATTTTCCTTAAACAAACCAGTATATTTTCAATAAAATGCACACCTACAATGCAATTCAACTTTTTTTTAAATTTAAGTAATAGACAATTTAAAACAATAATGGTAAATATCTATAAAACTTATCGATTAATTGTTATCAGTCACGATAAAACAATTTATTACTTGTTTTTAATGGATAACGCAATTTATGAATTTATCAATGTTTTTACTGATGATGTTAGGTGCCTCTGGGTTTGGTGTTCTAATATTATTATATTGGCTCCCTAACATTATTTAACCTCATTTGAGAAATTTCATCCCAAATGAGGTTCTACTAGTTATGAGCCTTTTTTTTCATGATCAAAATAAGTATTTAAAAGACTATTTTTCTAATAGCCCAAAGTTTTACTCTACACGTTTCACTCTACGAAAATAGATTTCATATCATATTTCTATAGTTAATTTAGAGTCAAAATCTCCGTAGTCGTTTCTCTGCATAAGAAACTAATATGTAAAATTTCATGTTTTATAGTATGTTAGTCCGTTGTAAATTGTAACACCAGCTCAGTAACAGCCTTTTAAACCTTTTTGTTAGTTGCAAAGCAGTGATAGCCCAGTTATGACATCGGTGTCTTACTCGGGTGGTTCGGGTTCGATCCTGGACATACAATTCTGACTTTTCTGATATGTGTGTTTTAAGCAATTAAATATCACTTGCAATAAAGGTGAAGGAAAACATCGTGAAGAAACCTCCACTCCTGAGAGTTCCCTGAAAGTTCTCAAAGGTGTGTGAAGTCTGCCAACCCGCACGGGGCCAGCGTGGTGAACTATGGCCCTACTCCCTCCTCATTCTGAGGAGGAGACCCGGCTCAGCAGTGGGTCATTAATGTGTTGTGATGATGATAAAACCTTTTCTCTACATTAATAAGAAAGGAACAAACAAAACTAGCAATAAAGAATATTTTTACATGTATTGTCAATTGTTGATTGTAGAATCAAGAAAGTCTTCGTGCGACAGTAGAAGCTCATGACTTGGTGGAACTGTGGGGTGGAAGACAAGTGGACAGCAGAGCGCTATGTCCTGGTGACGTATTGATATTGCCCCCTCATGGGTGCACTATGCTCTGTGACGCGGCGTTGCTCACTGGATCTGCGATTGTTAATGAAAGCATGCTAACTGGTACGTTACAAACTAACATAACTACACTATTGACTGAGAAACCATTAATTCAATTCTTTTGTTGGTCTTGAGTATACTTTCAGCTCATTCGTTTTTTTCTGTTTATTGCCATCCTTGTCTAAAGTTTATCACCAATATTTTCCAAATGATCTCTGTCTCATATTTCATCTTCCTCTGCTTCTTTTCACTTTTATTGCGTACTACTAAATTGATCCTTGCTTTATTTATCCATCCAGCTATTGTACGAACAGCCCATCTTGAAAAAAGTTATTCCACAAATTTTAACACATTTAAAGTTTTTAAATTTAATTTTTTTTTTTGATTCTAGTAATTTGGGTCAATGATAATTAATAAAAATGTCATATTATTTTAATATTGTAGTCATAGATCTATCTTAAAAGTCATGCCCTTAACCCCATACAGATTTTCTACATCTAAGTTGTATGAAAAATGTCAAGTCCTAACGTTTATGCAACTGTACGTCTATTAGTTATTCAACTACATAGAATCACCCCCTATCATGCCGACGTGTCATTATGTCCACCTTTTATATGTCGAACAGCGTTAGCAAGACGACCACATGATTTTAAAGCAGTTTATTTCTATAACAAAATAAATAAAATAAAAAATATACATCCCTTATTTAATCGTGAATATATTCTAGTAGGTATACAGTAAGAAATGTTCATTTATTTTTTATATACCTATATGTCACTAAAGTATGACAGAGGACACTGATTTCCGTAATACAGGCCCTTAAGCCTAGCTCAGAAATTAGGGACTTCATTGTTTGTTACTTTTTATGTGCATAAAGATAACTCTTATTATTGATTCTACGACGAAAATTTGGCATAATTATTATTTAAATCCTCAATTATATTTCATGTGTTCTTAGGTGAATCGGTACCTGTAACAAAGACAGCTTTACAAAGAATTGACAAGGAGTTCCATCCAAAAGAACATAGCAATAGTGTTTTATTTTGTGGCACTAAGGTCATCCAGACACGATACTACAATGACGAACCTGTTAAGTAAGTTTTCTTAATAATGTTTTCATACAGCTAATTCATAGATTTTACTAGTACAATCATTTTTTTTTTAATTTCCAGAGCCCTAGTCCTTCGTACAGGCTACAATACAAGTAAAGGAGAATTAGTTCGCAGTATATTATATCCAGTACCAGCTGACTTCAAATTTGACAGAGACTCCTATAAGTTTATATTTATTTTGGCCTGCATTGCAATTTTGGGACTTGGATATACCATTGCTTTGATGGTGAATGTTATTTTTATTATATAAAAAACAAAATATTAATAAGTCAATTTTTTATAATTAATGTACATTAAGAGAAACCTCTGATATTTATAATAGGCTAGTGGACTAAATTTGAAAACTTAGTTAATTATATACTTTAACATCTATTTTATCCCAAAAAATATATTTTAAAGAAAAAGCAATATTTATATTACGTGTTTTGTATTTAAAAAAGCAATTTAGATTTCCCTTGAAAACGCTGATAGTGTCATGGCGTCTTGAATGACGTCACAGTTTGCGAAGTAAAACTGTTTACATCTGTGTTAAGTGTCAATTGTCACTGCTAAAAACGAAAAACAATTCGGAGTAACCTGCTCTGTTGTATAGAAAAGTCAACAACAACAATGATGTTTTGCGTGGCGTGATGTAACTCGTTCTGATTGGTGTTCGCTATCACGTAACTTAATGCCTATTTTTTTCGAATTTATTTTCTAAAATATTAATAATCTTTAACTGTTAAGAGAAAAAGGCTGGTTTTTTCTTATCTACGTCTCTTCATTTATAATTAGAAATCATAAACCAAGCAATTTGTTATTAGTGGACACAAGCTTATTATTAAGGTCTCGACTCTTTTGTATTAAAATATTTGAAGTAACTGAAAGTTAGCAAAATTTTTAAAGTATGATTTCGTTTTTTAGTTTTTTTGAGGTTTCCTATATAATAGTTAAAACATATACTTAGTAAGACAAATTATCAGGTTTGAACAACAAAATTCTGGTGTCGCGGTGTTTGTTAAAAAGGATCAAAATAATTTTTAATGAAATTGAAAATAGCTTAAATTTTTTCTAGAGTTATAGAGCAATGCAAGCCGGTGACATAGTATTAAAAGCGCTGGATATTATAACAATAGTGGTGCCTCCAGCTTTACCTGCCGCCATGACAGTGGGCAGGTTGTACGCTGTGATACGTTTGAAGAAAGCGCGGGTAGCTTGCTTAAATACTAGAGCGGTCAATGTTAGTGGCTCACTGGACTGCATTTGTTTTGATAAGGTAAGGGAATTTAATGTTTTTATAAAATAAATAAATAAATAAGAATAACTTTATTTGACACAAATCAATGTGTAAAACCATTCCATATAATTCTTAGACGTTATTTTCTTACTTTTATTTATAATACAAACGTGTGCCCTAAACCTTAAAATACTAAATTACTTATTAGATCAATTTTAGTTGTTTTTTTTTTAGAAAAATGTATCCACTTTTACTAAGCAAAATAAACACTAATGCAACATAGCTTTAACTATTATTAGTGATGTTATTTGAATATTAGTTTAATGTACTGAAGGGCTGAAGGATGTGATTCAGATCAGCAGATAAATAACTTAGTTAATATTTAAATGGTTATTAAAAATATTTATTAATAATAGCAGCAACTTTAAACATGATACACAAATCCAAATCTTATAGGAACTTTGACATTTGGTAGGGATAAAAAATATCCCTGTTTTCCTCAAGACCATAAGCTAAATAAGCAACAAGTTACGAAAATAATCAAAGAAATAATTTTCGTATCTTTTAACTTATCGCCCACGTAATATTAGACAGGTACACTGACAGAAGATGGCTTAGACATGTGGGGGGTGATCCCCGTAACGACTGCCACTTCTCCTCCAACACTGGCCAGGCCTCAAAAGGACCCGAGACAGTTGAACGATCTGCATGAACTTAAAATAGGCATGGCGTCCTGTCATAGCTTGACTCTACTTAATGGTGAATTGGCTGGAGATCCTTTGGACTTGAAGGTAATGTGAGGCAATTTTACGCAAGTACCTAAGCTCTCTAATTCACTCGATAGTAAATTTTATTATTTCTAATAATTTGGAATATGTTGGCTGACTATAAATATTATAATTAAAAGGATATATATTATACCAACATTAATACAGAAACTAGTTCTAATAGAACGAAGAAAGTGGAAGAGCTTCTTTTATTATAAGTTAATTTAAATGTTTTACAATAAGTTATATCGGTTGCTGTTTTACGTACCTTAGATTGAATATGTTCTATTTGATACTCATATAAGAGGTTTACGTTAAAGACTGAGAGATCTGTATATAAAGAGTATAGCCGTTATTCTATGGGATATCTGCCCTTGGGTCTTTTTCTACTCGTACCTAGGGGTTCAAATAGGATACGAATAAAAATAATTCTGACAAATTTTCAGCCAATATCTAACAGTTTTCTAGTTCTAGTCTAGTTTATTTTTTTTTCTCATAATAAAATTTAAAATTACTGAATGGTAATTTTTCCCCAATTCTTAGGAGTAAAAGACGATTTTTGTCGGAAGGAATAAAATTTCAATCATTTTTTTTAATAATTTTTTGAACTCACCGAAATTGGTCAGAAAATGTCTTTCATCCTCCCTGAGGATTTTTTTAGAATTTTTTGAAGTGGTGGAACAATATTAAAAAAAATGTAGTTCTTCCGTTTAACTTGTATATTTTTATTTGTTAAACCGAGTTTTTTTTAAACTAGAAAACTGTGATGTACGAAAAGGACCCAAGGGCAGATATCCCATAGAAACCCAGCTATACCCTTTCTGCTCAATCAGTTGGAAATACTTGCTTTAAAATTCTGTTGCAATATTTGGACCCACACTTGTATAGCTGTCGGCACGTAAGTATAGTTTTGACCTTGAATGTGCAGAAGTCACTATTAAGAAAGCGCGGGGCGAGAGCTGTGCGTCACACGCGTTTGGTTCTTATGCGACGTTTCAGTTCCCGCGCATCTGCTACGTCACGGATGGAACGCAGCACGCTCACAATGCGCAACTTTCCCCCACTATTTTAAGGACCTAAAGTTAGCTGCAGTCTACTATATTATCAACACATTTATACTAAAAAAAACTGATTTCAATTACAGATGTTCGAATCGACTGGTTGGAGGTTAGAAGAGCCGGAAGTACCAGAAAGTGCTAACTACGAACTGCTCACTCCCACAGTGGTGAAACCTCGAGGAGCAGCTAATATAAATGTTGACGATTTACATGTAAGTATAATATCACATGTATAAATAGAAAAAACGTCGTCAAATGTTTACGATTTATGGAATTTTAACTAGTAACACAGTTAATAGTACACAGTTCGAAAGATCTAGTTCTCATCTCTAGTATATCAAATTTAATCGAATTTGTTCACCGTTTTAAACACAAACTACCGCATTTTAACATTAACAGGAATGAGCTTGTTTTTTTTATCGAACTAAGGATAGAAATTAATAACCAATCTCAATTCAAAGTCTTTGGATTATAAGTTGAAGATAAATCCCAAAATGAAATTGGTGTATAGAAAACTCAAATTTGGAATCTATTTTCAATCTGTAGTCCAAGGATTTTGGATTGAGATTAGTTATTAATTTCGGTCGTAAGACATAATATTAACTATTACTTTTGTTACAATATTTGTCAAGCGTCAACTTAGAACTTTATTTTGATTATTTAGGTACCACTGGAAGTAGGAATAGTCCAGCAATACCAATTTGTGTCTAATCTACAAAGAGCTTCAGTAGCTGTTCGATTACTTGGGGAAGATGTTATACGCGTATACTGTAAGGGAGCACCCGAAATGTTGCGAACCTTGTGCAAGCCTGAAACTGGTAATATATTCATATTCCATTTGTACTAATTATTATTTACTCCTTTTGAAACTAAAACAAAATATAAAGCTGTGTACTGACCAACGTTATGAGGAGTAATGTAACATTCGCATCGAGCATGTTACGCATCGTTTGAACTCTGTGCTCCATATTCGCCACCTACTCTCAGATAAGATGTCCGAAAGCGCAGTTGTCTTGAGATCTTTGACCCTACTAAATTATTGTTTAATCTTAATTAGGAAGAAGTAACAGAGTTTTTTTGCGTCCCACTCCATGTTTCAAGAAATTATACAAGAGGAACGACATGTGCGCGTGCGCTCGTGATGACTTGTGACAACGTACTGACAACCGCGTAACACTCAAATTATTCGCCAAAAAACCGACAGCCGGGTGAAGCACTCAAAACGAGCAACGAGCGGCTCGTTGGCACGTACTGACTGCTTGAATGCTCGCTGTGTAACATGTTACATTACACCTCGTAACGTTGGTCAGTACCCAGCTTAAGATAACTTTTAAAACTTGAAAAAGTTTAACAGTGACTACATCTTGTACTCATTACTTCTTAAAAGCTTTTGTTTATTTTACTTGCAAGTCTTGCAACTTTAGATGAAATTTTTCGTACACAATTAAATTGACTGATAGTGCATTGTTAGCTAAGTGACGTCATTTTAAAACCCTTATGGGTATCAAATAAAAGGGTCTGTAGAAAAAAATACGAATCGCTCGATCGATCTTTTCACCGTTTCACAACTGTAAAATAGTTCTTAGCGTTCAAGAGAATTAATTTTTTAGTGAAAAATTAAACATTGTTTAAATATTACTTACGAAATACGGTTTTTGATATTTATATAAAAATGTTTTTTGTTCTAGTACCCGCAAATCTGAATGAAGTGCTAAGTTCCTATGCCGAGAAGGGTTATAGAGTAATTGCGATATCCACTCGAATGATGGAAGTGACTTACAAGCAATTACAGAAAATTAATAGAGAAGAGGTATATATGATTTCGATTAGATTTTAGAAATTTACTTGAATAACATATTTTGATAATGATATTATTTTAGGTTGAATGTGACTTAGAGTTCCTCGGTTTAATTATAATGGAGAATAAATTGAAGCCGGCAACGACTAGTATCATTAGAGAGCTAAAAGAAGCAAATATACACTTAGTCATGATTACAGGTAAACATTTAATCTCATCCTTATGTTTTAGGGGACGTCCATTAATTACGTGAGGTGTTCTAGGGGGAAAGGGGATTAAGCTAAATATTTCCGAATCTCATTTAGAGGCGACTTTTAGACTTCTTTTTCTACCAGAAAACGGTGTAAAATTGCGTGAAAAATTATTTCTAGAATGGCCAAATCTGACACAATAGTGTTTGTTGTATTCTTTCGTTCTCGAATTTTTCGAGTGTCATATTTTTTCTCAATAATCCAACACGATTACACCAAGAAGATAAATTTCGATAAATCTCTCGTTAGATTAGGGGAGGGTGTTGAGGAAAACATAACGAAATTTCATTAAGGGAGGAGGGGGCCGAAATATTCTAAAAATGTCTCGCGTAATTAATGGACGCTCCTTTATGTTAAGCGGTGGTTGTTATTAATACTTTGTTTCACTGGAGAGGTACCAAACTTCGAAACCAGGCATGAACTTATGTATTAAGTATTTATGTCACTTTTTCTCAAATATCTGTGATTGAAATAGACGCTGGACAAGTCCAACCTAGACTTGTCCAGCGTCTATGACTACTTTCATTCTGAGAAGGGATGTCCTCTCTATAAGAATTTTTTTTTTTTTTTTTATGGTGGATAAGGTGCAAACGAGCAGATGGTCCACCTGATGGTAAGTGGCCACCATCGCCCATGGACATCGACAAGAAGATACCCTCGTTTTGTCGATGCGTTGCATCCTCGAAAATGGAGTGGGGAAGGAGAGTGAAGAAGAAAAAATGCTGCGGCCTCAACGGACCCAGAGTTAGATCCCAGAGTCCACTAGATCCGCAGCATTAATGGGATGGGATGGGGAGGAGGTAAGTCTGGCCCACATGCGGCTCGACCGGAACGCGTCTATGACACTTGGCGGTCGGATTCGCATGGGTGGTCGCAAGCTAGTCGGGGAACAGATCCCCTACCACCAAGGGGATGCTGGGTTACTCGGCTTTTACGAGATGCTCTCCCAGCGGCAGAGGGGAATAGTATTCTATCCCGTTCCCTCACGGGTAATTATTAGAGATATTCAGATAATCATCACACGTATTTTTATGAAACTTAGTAGAGATATTGTTTTCCAGGTGACAACATTCACACAGCAGTGAGTGTGGCCAAGGAGTGTGGTATACTGATGAGTGGGGAGCGCGTCGTGCTCATGAATGTAGACCATACATCCAGCACGCCGCAGTTGTATTGTGAGAATACGATGAATGGGGTAAGATATTGTTAATTAATAAAAGAAAGAAAGAAGTTGTAGTCTATATGCAGACTAACAGTATGACAGCTTGACTCGAATATCCTCCTTTAGAACCAGAGCTTCAGAGTTACTGCTAGTATACTCGCGATATAATCCATAATTATTCTGTCGTGACTGCGTTTTTGTTTTGCAATTCCCACATCCTTGATTTGTGTTTATCAGTTGGCCAACATTCAAGAAAGTAAATGTACCAATATCAGTCCTACCAACCTCAAATAACAGGATGCTACTCAAATTATAAGTGTTGCCAACATCATAATTGACAATGTATAATATCTATATTAGTTGATATCGAAATCCGTAGAAAATGAGATAGATTGGAAGGCAATTTTGGTTATGAATTAGTTGCAACTGATTCTAAATTATGAATTTAATAATGTAATAAGACTGTTTAAAATGTTTAGCTAAATGACATAAAATATAAAAGAATAATATATTTAGGCGTCCTTCTTTTTTATGCTACATTCTAAATGATTACCCTCAATTTTTAATTCTATTCATATTTTATAAACCACTAGTCGATCAGTGCACCATTTTCGCGATGCTCCGCTCCTATTGGTCTTAGCATGATAGCATATAGTCTTCCACGATAAATGGGCTAATTAACACTGAGAGAATTTTTCGAATCGAACCCACTATATACAATATATACTTTAGCTTTATATTATTTTTCTAGGTTACTATAGGCGGTCGAGTACCATTTGACCGCGAATGGCGCAGCGTTGACAGTGGACATGGCTCATGGAGGTCATCCTCACCTCGCGATGTGGAAACACCTACGGATACCATCAGATATAAAATCGTCATGACTGGAGATACTTGGAAGGTGAGATTATTAGCTATCTTGGGTAAAAATATTGTAAGAAATGACGTGAAATCAAGTCATTTTTACGTAAAAATCTTAATTTTGGTATCATAATCTTAAAATGTAAATGAAAAACTTCAGTTCAGGGATGATACCCTAGAGCTCTAATATTCTCAAAGATGTGTGAAGTCTGAGAACTTGGATTTTGTCGCCGTGTTAGACTGTGGATTCGTTCTCATTCTCGAAGGAAACTCGCTCCTATTAATGATTCAAGAGTGTGAATATATCACAGTCTAATTCTCTCCAGATTCTTCGCGAGCAGTACCCCAGTACTGTAGGTCAGGTAATATCTCGGGGTGCAGTGTTCGCCCGTATGTCACCAGATCAGAAACAACAACTAGTGATGGAATATCAAGCTTTGGGTTATTATGTTGGTGAGTAGAAAAGTTGAATTGTATTGTTCTAAGCAGTGCTGCTACTATCACAAATTCTTAAAGTTATTTATATTGAGACCATGAAAAATCCATTAAAAATTTTATTTTATGTTTCATTTACTTTCAACTGGCCTTTTAATATTGAAAATTTTTAGTTACTAGTAACATATTAATGTGAAAGTATTAAAAGTTAACGGTCTGTGAATTTTTTGTCCAAAAGCATAATCAAAGAAAAAAAAAATTGAAAAAAAATATGGAGAACTGTTAATCCTGAGGCAACCTTTAATAGTCTGTGCATATGAACAATACATGTTTATAGGTATGTGCGGCGATGGCGCAAACGATTGTGGAGCACTACGAGCCGCTCACACGGGAATTTCTCTATCAGACCTCGAAAGTTCCGTCGCAGCGCCCTTCACATCTTCGCAACCTGACATTTCCTGCGTGTCACGAGTACTGCGAGAAGGACGAGCCGCGTTAACCACAAGCTTTGGTGTCTTTAAATTCATGATCGCGTACTCGCTCACCGAATTCTTATCAGTCGTTATTTTATATTATTTCTACTCAAATTTGACTGATTTCCAGTTTCTATTTATTGATGTCGCTTTGATAGTCAATTTTGCGTTCTTTTTCGGTTTGACTGAAGCTCACACTGGGAAATTGTGTGACATACCGCCTCTGACGTCATTATTGGGACTCGTACCATTAGTATCGCTGATTGGTCAAATGATTTTGACTGCGATAGCGCAGTATTTGAGTTATTTCGCCTTAACATACTTTCCTTGGTACGTCCGACATACATATGATGGAGAAGAATCCAATGAGTGTTGGGAGAATTACGTCATTTTTACTGTGTCAATGTTTCAATATATAGGTTTTACTATTGTATTCAGTCACGGATCCCCGTACAGACGATCTGTGGTGACAAACAAACACTTAATGATCAGTGTATTAATAATGACAGCTATTTGTATTTACATAACAGTGTCGCCAGCGGAGTGGCTGTCCACTCTACTAGAGCTACGAATGCCTAAAGATAGTTTGATGAGTTATATCGTAGTCGCGTTAGCTTCCTTCAACTTTGTACTTGCATTATTGTTTGAGAGAGTAATCGTGCAGTATGTTATGGAAAAGAAACAAATTATACCGAAATTCTTAAAAGAAAGACAAATACAGAAAACACCCCATTTACTGATTAAGCGGCAACTAACGGATATGGATTATTTGAGCTGTGAATCTGTTATTAAGTATGAATAGAATAATTTACAATTTAGGGGTTTTGAGTCCCTTTTGCAAATGGTAAAAAGCATCAGCATCTACTTGTATAGTAAATGTGTAAGAAAAACAAGTTATTTAAGTTTAAATATTTCAATTGTTACGATGGTTTTACGACAAATTCTATCAGTATGACATGTGAACAATACTTATATTTTACGACTAGCTGTGCCCGCGACTTTGTCCGCGTTTCATTGCCTATAGTTATTTTATTTATATCTAATCAACAGCCTAAAGACGAAGTTCCAAGCTTCTAGCTCTAAAAATGACGCTACTTTCGTACAACTTCCTCTTTCAACCCTTTTTTCGCATTAAAAAGTAGCTTATGTCCTTTCTCAGGCTCTAGACTACCTGTGTATCAAATTTTATTTAAATCGGTTCAGTAGTTTTGGCGTGAAAGTGCGACAGACAGACAGTTACTTTCGCATTTATAATAGTAGTAAGAATATTGTTGCAGCGCCATCTAGTATTTGAAAAACAAACTACGATAGTGTCTTGAGGTTCAGTGCCTTTTGGTGTTTGAAAAATTTACTTTACGTTATCGCTTTTAGGTTTAGCGCCATCTATGATTTGGAAAAACAAATTTGCAAATGGATTTAGATGAACCGATGGATAATTTGTCTAATTAAACCAAATAAAATTGAAATTAAGAAAAAAGCTATTACTAATATTAAGTTACCTAATTTTATAGATAGTTATTTGCATTAAAATATTTTTAAAGCAGTTTTCTGCAAAAAAAAAAATGTATTTATATAACATTCTATTTATATATAATTTTGAAGCATTTCTAATACTAATCTTTATTCTTTAGAGACTTCAGACGTCTTTTCATTTAATATCAAATTTATTGATTAAAAAAAAACTAGCATGGTATAAGTCTAGTTTGTAATTGCAACAAATGTTTTTTGTGCCTTATTTTTACGGAATATTATTATGTATGCCATATTTACAAAGTATTTATATACATTTTATTTAGCTTTAATAAACCACGTAGTGGTCACGTGTTATAAAAAATTTAGATTTTAGATCTAAAACCTTTTTGAAAAATATAGTATGTTTGTAATACATAACGAGATTTTTTTAATAACGCACAATGTTATGTAATCTCAAACGTAATAAAATTATATATAAGCGCAAGCGCAACTAGGTCAATTATATTAGTTATAAGCTATCGAAATATCTACAAAGCGTAGATTACTTTAAGTATTATGAAAACATTCCAATTTAAATGTCTTATATATTTAAGATATTATATGTGATTTTATATAAACTCCGTAGCTAATATATTTAATGAGTGTAACTCTTGTGTAATATTAAAAGCGTTTTTGAATATATTTTATCTACTACCATACTTTAAATCCTCTGTAAAAGATTCTGAAACAGTTAGCTTATTGCCAACATTAAAACACTCAATGTCCTAATAACCATTATATAATTCAAACGGATCATATAATGTTGTACTGAATTTCATAATAACACTCACCAGACAGGTTTTCCTACATTCTTACTGCTCGATGCGTGGTATCTGTAATATATGTAGCTGGCAAGTGACATTAAAAAACTATAAGCTGTCGATCTAATAGAATGTCTTAGAAAGATTTGGGCTTTTGTCATCGGGGTTTTTTCCAGTCACAGCTTTCCATCAGAATATTAATATATTAAGTGTTGTTGCTCTGAATATACCATACAGCTCATTGGCGACGAGGTTTGTACCTACTGCGAAAGAGATATTTGAATATATAGGAAAATGTCAATCGGAAAAATTGAACCTTTTGAGCCAAGTACGGACAATTGGGGGCTTTATATTGAGAGGTTAGAGCAGTTTTTCATAATAAATACGGTTGCTGAGCAATTAAAAACACCGACATTAATAACAGTAATGGGAGGACATTCGTATGAACTGTTAGTTACATTATGTGCTCCAAACAAACCATCCACTATGAAGTTTTTAGAGATTGTTAAGGTGATGGCTAATTATTTGCAACCAAAACCCAGTATTTTAGCAGAACGTTTTAAATTCAGAAAAAGGAAACAAGGGAATTCAGAGACAATATCAGAATATGTAGCGGTGTTAAAAAGAATGGCGATGTCGTGTGATTTTAAAACAGCCCTGGAAGAAAATCTAAGAGATCAACTAGTTTGCGGGTTACGTGATGAAAAAACAAGGCAAAGGCTGTTTGCAGCGGAAAATGTTGATTTCACGGAAGCATTTTCTCTGGCTAGTACGTTGGAGGCAGCAGAGATAAATGCGTCTGTTGTAGGTGAAGGAAGTTCGAGTAAGGTCGATGAAGCACTTGCAACATGTCAAATGTCTAGTGTCAATAGTCACCAATTTAAGGGACAGGCTTTTGGCAGTAGGAGGTTCATTAAAGCACCCATGCACCCAGCACGGGCATCTGGTAGTGAATATAGTAGAAAACCAGAACGAACGCAGAGCTTAAAACCAACAGTCTGTCGTGTTTGTGGGGCGGCACACAATGCATTAGCCTGTAAATTTAGATTATATGTTTGTAGAGTTTGTAATAGAGAAGGTCATCTAAAAAAGATGTGTCCGAGGTTAGCGGGTATGAATAATCATTACCTGGATGAAAGCACTGAGGCGGATCAAGAGGTAACTACCATTCGATGTTATCAGTTAAAATACTTGCAAAAGTACAAACCTTACTTAATGACTCTTGAAGTCAACGGTAAATTATTAAAAATGGAAATTGATACGGGAAGCGCTATTTCTTGTATTAGTTATGTCACCTATTTAGATTTATTTTATAATTGTAAGTTAGAAGATTGTAATTTACACCTTGGTTATTATACAGGTGAAAAGGTGAAAGTTAGGGGTAAAATGAGACCTATGATTAAATACAACAATAATATGGTAAAATTAAACTTGTATGTTATGGATAATGCTAAAACTTCGCTAATTGGTCGAGAATGGTTGGAAGAACTTAATATTCCTCTACCGTGTGTAACAAACAATATTTTTTTGGAAAACAAATTTAATTTAGATGATTTTAGTTCCAGATATTGTGATGTCTTTGCCGACGGCCTGGGGTGTTTTACGGGCGGAACTGTTGGTCTTCGACTACGGAACGGTGCACAGCCTATATTTATACGTGCGCGTCCTTTGCCATTTGCTATGAAAGAACCGGTTGAACGAACCCTTGAACAAATGGTAAGCGATGGAATTATCACACCAGTTGAGACTTCAGATTGGGCCACACCGATCGTACCAGTTATGAAATCAGATGGAACTATACGTATTTGCGCTGACTATAAACTTACTTTGAATAAATGTTTAGAGGTAGATAGGTACCCGGTCCCCCGTATAGATGATTTGTTAGCAAAATTATATGGCGGTATAAAATTTTCAAAGATCGATCTCAGCCAAGCGTATGCACAATTTCCTTTGGACGATTCTAAAAAAGTTACAACAATTAATACCCATAAGGGGTTATTTCGATACAACCGTTTAATATATGGTCTCGCCTCTAGTCCTGGAATATTTCAAAGAAAATTAGAACAGATATTTAACGATTTACCAAATGTTGGTATCTATTTAGACGATGTGATTATTACAGGTAGAGATGATAGTGAACATTTAGGAATTTTACATAGAGTTTTTCAAAGGTTACAGAAATATGGCTTGAAAATTAAAAAAGAGAAATGTGTTTTTTTTCAAGATTCAGTCACATACTTAGGATATGTAATTTCTAAAAACGGCATACAAACTTGTACAAAAAAAGTTGAAGCTATACAAAATATTCCAATGCCTAAAACTGTTACTGAGTTAAAGTCGTTTTTAGGTATGATTATGTACTATGCAAAATTTGTAAAAAATATAGCGAATATTTTGGCCCCGTTATATGAACTTTTAAAAAAGAATACTAGATTTGAATGGTCAAATGAATGTCAAAGGTCTTTTATAAAAGTTAAGGAAATATTGAAATCGAATCAGTTGCTAGCACATTACTCTCCGGAGTTGCCACTTATTTTAACAACGGATGCGAGTAGTGTAGGAGTCGGAGCAGTAATTTCACATATTTCTGAAAAGGGTGTTGAGAGACCTATAGCATACGCATCGCGTATATTAAATAAAAGTGAACGCAATTACTCTCAAATTGAAAAGGAGGCTTTGGCGATAATTTATGGTGTAAAGAAATTTCACCAATATTTATATGGAAGGAAATTTACCTTGCGCACGGACCATAAACCGTTGGTTACTATTTTCGGTAGTAAAAGCGGGATCCCAGTAATGGCAGCGGGAAGATTACAGAGATGGGCAGTTATACTTTCGGGTTATTTATACGACATTGAATATGTGTCTAGTTCCAATAATGGGGCTGATGCTTTATCTAGGTTACCTTGTGGGAGTGAGGTTAAAGAGCGATCTGAAATAACTTATCTTAATTTTGTTCAGGATTTTTTACCGGTCACTAGCGAATTAGTTAAGAAAATGACTCTAAAGGATCCGTTATTGGTAAGAGTGGTGATGTATGTTACATCGGGCTGGCCGATGCAGTGTCCGGAAGAGTCACTAAAACCTTTCTTCCTTCGTAAAAATGAGTTGTATATTGAAGCTGGTTGTTTATTGTGGGGTTATAGAATAATAATGCCTGAGGTTCTACGAGAAAAAATTTTAAAAGAATTGCATATAGGTCACATGGGAGTAGTTAAGATGAAAGGAGTGGCACGTAGTTATGTTTGGTGGCCTAGAATTGATGCAGACATCGAACGAGTTAGTAGAGAGTGTGATGTTTGTGCATTAGAAGCTAGTGCACCGCCACGTGCACCTCCTAAACCTTGGCAATATTCGTCGGAACCGTGGTCTCGTGTACATATAGATTTTTTAGGTCCATTAGATAGGGAAACTTTTCTGGTTTTGGTAGATTCATCAACGAAATGGATCGAAGCCTTTCGTATGATAAATATGACAGCGAAAAGTGTTATTAAGGTTTTACGGGAAACATTTGCTAGATTTGGCCTACCAAAAGAACTTGTTTCTGACAATGCAGCGATGTTTACCAGCAACGAGTTTAAAGATTTTTTATTAAGTAATGGTATTCGTCAGATTTTTTCTGCACCCTACCACCCAGCATCTAACGGGGCAGCGGAAAATGCTGTTAAATTATGTAAAAAAGCTTTAAAAAAGGCAAAGAGACAAAAAATTGATTTAGATACAGCTCTTCAAGCATATTTATTAGCTTATAGAAACTCAATACATAGCACTACGGGCGAAACGCCTGCGATGTTATTACAACGACGTATTCTTCGCTCAAGACTTAATTTATTACGACCTTCTAATACTATAGAGGATAATGTTAGGCGAGCTCAGCAACGGCAAGTAGACGCGGCTGGAGGAACGGATAGGCTTTTAGAAGTAGGAGATGAGGTCTGGGCGCGTGAATATACTAACGCTGATCGCTGGGTTAGGGGTAAAGTAAGGGAACCGATTGGTTCAAGAAATTTTGTAGTAGAAAAACCGGACGGGTCTCAAATTAGGAAACATATAGATCAGTTGAAAGTTAGAAGTAAGATTTATAGATCGGGATGGCCTAATTTGAATGTCGAAACTCCCGACAATAATGAAGTGTCCATACCGTCTCCGTCGTTAGGGCAAGGGGAGAGACTGGATGCTGGTACTGACAGACTGGATACTGGTACTGGTACTGTCCAGGATACTGTAGCAGAAGGCACTGTACCACGTGAGCAGATTACTGACACTGTTCCGCCTCTAAGACGCTCCGGAAGGATTACTAAACCCGTTGTACGTTTTCCGTTAAATATTGATTGAGATTTGTGTTGATAGTAAGTAGTTATTTTAGTTTGAATTGTTATTATTTTAGGTTTATGTTTACAATTAAGGGTGAGGGTGTAATATATGTAGCTGGCAAGTGACATTAAAAAACTATAAGCTGTCGATCTAATAGAATGTCTTAGAAAGATTTGGGCTTTTGTCATCGGGGTTTTTTCCAGTCACAGCTTTCCATCAGAATATTAATATATTAAGTGTTGTTGCTCTGAATATACCATACAGCTCAGTATCTGTGAATTTCAAAAAAAGAACACTCATTCACGCGCGTCTCACTATCTAGAACGTCGTGAGCTGCCGCCATTTTTCTTCAATATGTTTATTGTTTTGTTTACAAAAACAAATGAGCGATTACTTTCCAACATTAAAGGACATATTAAAGTGAATTTTAATAATTGCACTATACAAAAATGTTAATTACAACTACAATAAATTATTCCTTCATCAATACTTAGTTTATTTGTATATACTCAGTAATGAACGATGTTAGGTTACTAGGAGTGGCTGTTTTAATGTTAGCGGTAAACTAACTGTTGAGGATTTAATTATGGGTGTAGATAGTCTTGTATGCAACTATAGATAAAATTATTATACAACAGTTGCATAAATAACTATTATCATGATTTATTTATATTTAAGTGTTTATAAAAACTGCCTTATACATCTTTAGTAACAGTATGAATTATTTCAGTATTAAGTGTAAACGAATTTAACCTTTATTTCAGTTTTAAATTGTACCAAGTACTAATAAAAGCCATTTATTGATATTAATTTTATTATTCAAATACATTTTATAAATATATTTATTGTGAAAATTTTAAAGCCTTTTATTTTTATCGCCTTAAAAGTTGAGGGTATTGAAATAAAACGTTTTCTTTTGCAATAAAATTTATTACTAAAAGCAATAAATAGGGTGACAATAGACTCTAATAATAAATTAACAAAAGTTAAACTTTATACATAATCTTCATTTTATTTTGGCATCACAGTACAATCAGAATTTTGTGGGATTTTTTTGGAGCATTTCAAACCGTCAATTCTTGACCGACATTAAAAAAAGGGTTGCTCTCCGGGAGTGCCGGCAGAAGTGAAAACTTGAACATTAACGTTGTGCATTTTTGAATATTCCCAAAGAACAAAATTCAAAGATCTCTGGGAGACCAGAACGTGTCACGGGACATTGGTAAGAAATTAATTCTACGGTTTAAGTAAACAAAATTCAAAGAACCGAACTGTATTATTAAGACGAATTTTCGATCAGGTCACGTGTCCTGACGCGATATAACATTTGTTACCCATCCCAAAAAAACAGTATACAACTGCACAACGCCGCTAAATAAGATTTCACTTTAAAAAAATCTGTAGATAAATCCCAAGTATAGGAAATGAAGTTTATTATTTGCGGTCCTTCGGTTTGAATGAACTTGTTAACATTGGTAGTTTTAAGGATTTACATTAGTAGAACTTCCTATTTCGAAACTACTTGTCTAGTTTATTTAGTTATACTCTTAAATTACCAATATTAACTAATTTTACTCTACCCTCCACATTTTGTAGTTTAACACATTTTTAATGCATTTTAAATACAATTTTAGAACAATTTTAAACGTTCATATTAGAAAATTTTGTTAACATTAAACGCACATACATAAAGACAAACATTAAACTTAGTAGCTACATAGATTTATATATAAACACACGGAATTGAAGTAATCAAAAATGACATTTCTTTAGCTCTAAAACATTTTGCAAATACAAAATGACAGAGAAGTTACAAAAAGGAATAAATTGTGCAATGTAGGATTTTTCATTATTTAATTTTAAGTTGTAATCCATAACTTTCAGTTTTTATATTAAAGATTATTTCTAAAAACAGATGTAAATATAATTATTAGACGCCAATACATCTCCAATGCCACCAACGAAGCACCACGTGTATAAACTGATCATTAAACTTATCAATGATAAATTATACAAAAATTGTAAAAATGGTTTCACACCACAAGGTGGGTTACATCAGTTATATATGCAAATATTTAATATTCATATATTTCTTACTTTATGGAAAAAAATGTTATCCACTCTAAATACTTATAATAAACAGTCAAATTAGTAGAAAATGATCGAGTTAGTGTTGCAAGGAACTCCGAGTTCTTGTAGTATTTTTAAAGACTCGACTCGATAATCGAGACTTGGTGAGATTAGGAATGGAGCTTATTATGAACGTAAAAAGATATCCAATTCTGATTTTGTCACTTCAAGACCGTTGAGAGCGCACGTTGTAATATCACACTAAATTGTAAATAATTTTGGAATTAAGAAAAAAAATATTTTATAGGACTTCGTCACTCAGAAATTATTTATTTATAGTTGAATGAATTAGCACCGATATCAAGAAAAATAAGCACCAAAAAAATAAATAAAATAAGTGCGAACGTTGGACACTTTTTTTGTGATATTTATATGAAAGGTTTGATTGAGGCCGGTTTCTTCTATTAGTTTTAATTAAATTAATGTCTATTAAGTCTATATTTTGTAAATTTTAAAAAAATATTTATGTTTTTTTTAAATCTTAACAACAGTGTAATAGAGACTCGTGTAGGAAGATGACTCGAGCGCGGCTCGCTGCACATAAAGGAGTCGAGTCTCTATTCGAATGAAGCGCTCGAGATCTCGTAGACATATCTTTACGTTTAGTTTTGGAATAGTGTTTTAACAAGTCGAGTCTTTTGATTCATCGTGCGAGTCACTCTTTATAGAACTCGAGGTTTTTGCAACACTAGATCGAATGGACAATAAGATCTTTTCTAACTAAATCTCGTACATTCAAACTTGTAACCATCAGGTACTATTGTGCTACCGTACAATGCAGTAAATAGTAATATTGGATTGTAACAAATTGATAATAGATGGCATCACTGCCTAATTTAAATTATCCCGGGCGGAAAAATAAAAATAGTGTGTTGTCTAAGTAACACTACTTTGAATACCAATTTTAAACTCTGATGACAACTTGGCAGTTCCCCAAGATTCGGTGGGAAAAATCTATACAGGTTTTTTTAGGGGGTAAAAATGTTGTGAAAATCCCTGAAGGTTTTTGAAGCTTCAGGGAGAAATATTTTTGAGAGTTGGTAACATTGATTTAAAAAATGTATGCCAAATAGGGATGGCGATTCTTTAAGGAAAAGATCGATTTTTAAATCGATTCGAATCGATCAACCAAACCAAAACGATCGATTCCTCCTTTTCGTCGAGTTTGCATTTTGAATATAAATATTGTGCCTCCTAAGTTGAATGCTTTTCAACTTATGAGGCAAAAAGATCATCATTGTTTTGAGCACCCGCTGAGGTGAAGAGCAAAAAAAAGGTCAGTGTCGCCAAAACTCATTTAATAATATCGGCAACCGATCAATTCCGAATCGATTTTTAGAAAAATAACAGAAAAAAATTAATGTCGATTTTCTGGGGTGAAATATCGATTCACTGGAACGATTCAGTGCTATATATCGATTCGATCGATTTCCCTAATGCCAAAAAACTGCAATGTGCGGTAGCAATGGCTTAATGTCGTATATATATGTCTATAACGTTAAAATATGCAAAAACTTAAATAGTCATCTTAGATTCAAGTTCAAAACACGATTACACCATCCTTTCTTATTATTATACTATACTAGAAGTTAGTAGAACATCACTTATTATTTAATTCCATCTTTTATGGAAGTAATTAATCTTCATGGGTTGCGGCGCAGTTTGGAGAAAAAACTGTAACATACAAATATAATTAAAATATGAAAAACATGTGTATTAAAATCTAGCAACACTATAAAACAATTTTACACATACATATACAAATCAGAAATATTTGCTTTCTATACCATCCCAAATACTTTATACATAATACTTTGTATTTCAACATATTTATAATTTTTAGGGTTCGGTATCCAAAGGGTAAAATGTGACCTTAATACTAAGGACTCCACTGTCCGTCTGTCTGTCACCAGGCTGTATCTCATGAATCGTGAAAGCTAGACCGTTGAAATTTTTACATATAATGTATTTTTGTTGCTATAAAAGCAGAATAAAATAAATATTTAGGGACTCGCACTTGTCCGGTTTTGAATTTTTTCTGTGCAATTGTGTGAAAAGCGCATCGTAGGTAAATATTGTGCATTTTTTAATTAATTTTTTTTTGCCGTGACAACATTAAGTTCTTCCAGGAATTTTTATATCAGACGACAATGACACATACCAAATGCAATGAAACAAAAAAAAAAACAATGTTTGAATGTAAATAGGTGTAACTCCGATTTTGTCGTCCAATGTAAAAATGGGAGTGTAACACAAAAAAATGAATGGCGCAAAATAACTTACCAAAAGCGGTCGTGCTCAAGATGCAGTGACATTGCTTAGTGCAGGTTGTGCTCCTTTTACATTTGCCTTAAAACTAGACCCTGCCAAGCTGTGGTTTTATTCTTATTTATTTATGTAACACAAACGAATCCTTTACAAACCTTTAACTAAAGGATAGACGGTTGTAGGTAAGGTTGGTACTTAAATACCGTATATATTTAATGCTGAAAAAAAATAAAAATTATCCAAAAGCGAGGCCAAGCTAAAAATATAAGAACAAAATAAATAAAAAGCCCATTGATCGTGAACATTTTCGTATAATATCTTAATAACAACTAACAGAGATGTCACAAGCAAAGCAAGCGCTTCTCACTAATTTCGTTTCGTTACATCTGTACGATGAATGTTACATTGTGCATACTTCTTATATATAAAACATTTCGACAAAAACGACTTAAAATATAATTTCGAATACATGCACGTGACCTTGAAGTTTAAAATAATATATAAAAATAAATATACCTAGCAGATCTATCTAACCATAGAAGATCGGTAGCGACCGATCAAATACTGTACAAAAGCAGTGTAAACTTTGTAAAGAAAACACAATTAAAATACAATAAATTATGCAACACAAGATATTGCGTCTATTATACATAAATACTTAACATTAAATACACAAAATGCAAATTATCTGATTATACGTTTCATTTTTTACGTCTACACGTGTGAGCTATTTATCCATCTAAAGATTTCGTCTGATCTTAAATTTAATAGACATTAAGGTCAAAATCTGAGACCTTAGCCCACAAGTTTAGACGTAAGCACATAAAGATTTAAAATAGCAACAAATGTCAAAATATAAATTTTATTAAAACAAAAGCGATTATATCAAGATATAGGCAAGATTATAGACACGATTTAACTTCTACATAAATCTGTATAAATTAATTTAAAAAAAAAACATTAATAAATCTGCATTAAACGATTTACTAGCACTAAGACTTATTGATTTCTTTGAAATCGAAGGGTTAAAATTTGCCATAAAATGACTGTACTCGTTTGTACTTGACAATGGAAGCTTATTCAATCACTGGATGTTGTGACGTATTCAATTTTAAATAACTTAAAAGGTCAATCATGCATTATAAGGTCCCATCGAGTGCCAAGCACGTAGCTTCCATTGTAAATTCGAGTGAGTGTTATATCTAAACATTTAAAATGGAGTACATAATTAGGGGCCATCCATAAATTACGTCACACTATAAAGGGGAGGGAGGAGGTTGACGATGTGCTAAATATCGTAATGTAACATTTCAAATTTTTTAAAAAACAATATCAAAACCAGAAACTTAAACAATTAACGAAATGTCTAATGTAATAGTAATTATTTTTTTGCGTTTTTTTTTAAAGATGTTTGACCTGTTAATATTTTTTTTTAATAATCTCTAAATATAAAATTACAAAATGTAACAAGGAGGAGGAGGTGTCAAAAATTATGAAATTCGTATGACGTAATTTATGGATCTTACCTTACATAGAAATCCACTAAGAAACTTACATAACGAACTACCATACTATTGTTTCATTGAGTCAAAAGTTGCCATGTTTAAAAAAAATTCCAATCGTTTTGCTATAAAGAGATCAATGGATATAACTTGTATCAAAATTACTTAAAGTAATTTATGATGAACATACATAATATGTAAGTTAATCATCGATTAAGACAAGGAAAGTCTGGACAATTTATTGTCGATTTATTTGGAACTAATGAAACAATAGTACGATAACAATAAATAGTAATCCTAATCTACACTATGTACCATCGTTCGGCGCTCGTGGCTCGTTCGCTTATTTCCTCCGTTTCAGTTTCGGTATTCTGTAAGGCGTGCGTGTGTTAGCGGGCATTGTGGATATATAGAATTAAAAAATGTGAAATATTCTATTCATTAACCATTAATAGAGATAGGTTTATCTATAGGTGTGTCAATGTGGTTCTTATACTGTTGTTACAAGTATTAGTAACTGTAATTTGGGTTTTTATCCAGAAGTTTTTTAAAGTAGACTACATTAAAAATATCTCCATTTTTTGATATAATATGTAAAATTTCTGTGTCTTTTTGTTACTATAAAATATTTCACAATTTACAAAGATCGTGTATGAAATGGGGTGTAGAGATTTCAGTGATAAATTTCAAGTGAATTAGTCCAGTGCGGGATGGCGTGACGTGTTATTTACATTTGAAATAAATAAACTATTTATTTCAAAAAAAAACTTTTTTTTGTAATAACAGTATTATTTGTTAGTATTTTGCAGATACTTACCCTGAACTCTTTTTGTGAGGTGATGATTGTGATTTTTCTGATTCAAGCAGTTTTGTGCTGGAATCCTTCATGAATCCTAGAAATAAAGGGATGATTATTCCACAATTCCATTTTTATTGTCTTATATTAGCAAGGAAACCTGGCATTATTAGCGACAAAATTCATGGCATATAGCTGTAATGAGAAATGACTAACCTTTTCCGGTTATTCCGAATACGGAATTGCCCAAATCGTTAAGACTACTTGTGAATTTGTCCGCTTCATTTGCTAAAGTGTCAGCGACAGCCTCCTCACTCTCTTTAACGCCCTCTTTTGTTTTACCCCAAGTTTCGTCCACCTCTTCTAACCTATTCTTTGCTGATCCTTTGATGTCCTCGAGCTTATCACCTGCGGCCACTTGAAAACCTTCGAAACTGTCCGAAACATTGCCGAAAAGTTCCTTTGCACTTTCCTTGGCATTAGACCCAGTATTCTGTACACTTCCGTAAACTTCTCGGGTGGATTCGTCTAAACTGTCAAAAGTATTTCCTGCGGAACTTTGGAAACTGCGTAATGTATCTTGGGTAGAACTTTCTAGACCATGAAGGTCATCTTTGAAGTCCGCGAAGGTATCTCTAGCAGAACTTTGTAGGTCATCGTATGTTTCCTTAGCATCATTCACTTTATCCTTCGCGGCACTTTCGAATGAATCGAAAGCACTGGAGGCTGTATCCTGAACTTGACTAAATGTCGCCTTCGCTGACTTTTGTAGCTCATTTCCTTTGTCACTTGCAGCTTGGTGAACCCTCTGAACTTCGTCCATCCCACTGTCCTTAATATCGCTCAATTTGTTAGCAATATTACATTCGACTTCAGATTCCTTATTGGCGGCAGCATTCAGAGTTTCCTCAGCAGTTCTTTTGATCTCTTCTGTTGTTTGTTCTGCCTCTTGTCTTATTCTCCTTAGCCTTTCTTCTGCTTCCTCTTGCGCTGTACTCTTGGCGTCTAGTAATTCATCTGTTTTTTCATTGATTGTAAATTTCACGCCTGCTTTTGTATCTTCCAGCTTTTTCTTTCCTTGTTCTGTTTTGTCTTGAATAAATTGTTCGATTCCATCTCTGGTAGTGGTGAATGTATGTTCTAATTCATTTTTTTTATCTTGGACACTTTGTTCTATTTCGTTCTTTGTGTCTTGAACGTTTTGTACTATTTCATTTCTTTTATTATCGACATTTTTGACAACTTCTTGGGTTTTATCTTGCGCATTTTGTAAAAATACATCTTTATTTTCTTGTACTCTTTTTATAGCTTCTTCAGTTTCATTTTGTGCATTTTGTACTAATTCATCTTTTCTATCTTGCACAGATTTTACGACACCCTCAGTTGTGTCATATGCAGTTTGTAAAAGTTCATCTTTCTTATTATGAACATTTTCAACTATTTCCTCTTTTTGATGCAAAATATCATCTTTCTTATTCTGTAAATCTTTTATTATGTTTTCTGTATTTTCTTGGAGGTTGTTAACGAGGGAATTTGTTGCATTCTGAGTATTTTGTATTACCTCATCTTTTTTATTCTGCAAATTTTCTAATAATGTATCCTTATTTTCTTGCAAATTTACTTGTAAATCATCTTTCTTCTCCTGTACATTTTGAATCAAATCATCTTTCTTTTGTTGCGCACTTTGTATTAACCCATCTGTTGTTTTCTGAGCGTCTTGTAATAACTCATCCTTCTTTCTTTGTGTACTTTCGGTCACCAAATCTCTCGTCTCTTGAACACTATTTACTACTTTATTTGTTTTATCCTGTAGAGTTTGTGACAATTCATCAGTTTTAGTTTTAGCATTTTTAATAATTTCTTCCTTTTTAACTTTTGCGCTTTGTGATAACTCCTCTTTCTTGTCTTCTACATCTTGAACAATTGCTCTGGCATTTTGTTTTAACTTTTCTTCTTCCTTTGAAATATTTTCATCAAATTCATTCTTTGCATCGGAAGCTTGTTTTGCTAATTTGTTAGCCGACTCTTTACATTCAGCAATTTTTCCTTTTACTTCATCTTCAATTTTTTCCTTTTCTCCAAATATATTGTGAACCAATCCAGTAAAGAAGTTTTTGCCTTCCTTAGATTTCTTTTCTTTTTTATTTTTAGCTTTAGATTTTCCGTCGGAAACAGCTTTCTGGCCTTTGTTCTTTGCGGCATCTAAGGACACATTTAAGTCATTTATTTTTTCATTGGCGACTCTCTTAATATCATCGACAGTATCTATAGCCTCTTGTTTTATATTATTAGTTTGATTATTCATGTCGTCTTTTACATTGTTTACTACATCTTTTAAATTTTCAGCATTATTTTGTAAATTTGCATGAATTGTTTGTGATGTTTGGTGTAATTCATTTTTAATATCTTTAACTTTATCTGAAACAATATTAGCACCATCTTGTGTCTTAAGACTAACATCCTCAGCAGTTTCTTCAAATGTTTTTCCTAATTGATATAATTTATCGTTGCCTCTAAGTCTCATCTCTTCAGCTCGTTCCATAGCAGCAAAGTCAAGTTCATGAAATTTATTTTTCTCTTTTTCTTTGCTATTATCAATAGCTTCAACTAAATTATTTATACTGTCGTCAGCATAAAAGGTAACATTTGCAATATCAGAGGGCACTTTAGTTTGCACATCAATAATTCTAGCTTGAGTATCAACATTAGCTGCATGTGCTATATCATTAATTGCATTATTAACTCGTTGTTGGTTATCTAGAATATCTGTTCTTAATTCTTCATTCTTATTGATGAGATCGTTCTTTAAGTTTTCAGACCTTACTATAACATCTTCCTTTATTTCGCTGACCTGTTGCTTTAAATTATCTTTTTCTTTTGTTGCCTTTTCTAAATTGTCTTTTAGGTCGTTTTCTGCACTTTCTTTAATTTCATGAGCGCTAAATGCAACTTGCTCAATTCTGTCAGCCAAATTGGAAGTTTCGTCGTGACGATGTTTCTCGCCTTGCTTATATCTGCCCTCGCAGCATCCTGTATAGAATTGGAATGGATCACTGGTCTTGCAGCGTAAGGGAGTTTCTACCGGTTGCATGTGTTCGTACTGATGGTATACTTCATCAGTTTTAATCCGTATATCTTTAGGAAATTCTTCTTCATCAACAATAAGTTTAGTTTTGTACAATTGGTTGTTGACATCATCGTCGTCTTTTAAGTGGGGTTTAGAATGTACGTCTTTAAACATATCCTCTACTTTTTCAAGTAAGTCTTCATTAATGAGTCGGGGTGCAGGTTTCGGTGGAGTTTTCTCTTTAGATTCTCTTGGCTTAGGTTGAGGTTTAGGAGACGATTCCTTACTGTCATCTTTATCATCGCTGTGATTAAATACATTCTTAACCTTATCAGCAAGACCTCCTAAGAATCCGCCTTCAGATTTTTTTTTACCCTTTTCGAGAGTATTCATTGGAGTTTTGTCTTCGTCGGAGTCGAAGGTAGCCTTTGTTTTATTGGAATCATGTTGGGTGTCACCATTTACTGAAATAAATCATAGGTTACTCTACAGTTTCTATGTACTTACTCTAATATCGTCGGAGAGGTAGCGTCTGTACAAGGGGAAAAATATTAAGTTACATGTATAGTAAAACCGTACGTTGTCGATTTAGGTATTAAATACATAATATATACTTATATATAGATAATTTTGGTTTCCGTATGCGTTCGTGTTTTGCAGAAGCACAATCTACATGTCAATGGGATCAAGTCTAGCATGATAGTATGTAATGAATGTGGTAAAATAATTAAACTACTGAATATGAGTATGTGTCAGTCACAATTACTTCTAATTGAAGACAATTAGTCATTATCGTGCGGTTTGTCGGTGTATTAAAATTAAATTGTTTAAAATAATTTAATAAATCTGGAATTTGTAGGATTTCATTTTATTATAATACTTACCTTGAGGCTTGGCATCCTTATCTTCGGTATCTTTTGTCGAGTACTTCACGTTACCATTAGCAATAGTTTTGTCCTATAAACAAATTACTTTAATTAGAACATAATATTTTAGTAGAGACGTATTACTTAATGTTCTCCTACAATATTTCCGCCTCTACATATAGAGACTTTTAGATATAGTGATAATTGTAAATTTTGTTAATTTAGTAAAAAAAGATATTTCAATAATTCATAGACAATAGAGTATTACTGAATTATAGCATAATGATAAATACTTACATGACCATTAACCTGTGGGCCGATATCATGTGGAATGGACGGAGGACCCACACTGTGGTTGTGGTCGCCCCAGTGGAAGCTCAACTCATCCTTCAATGCGTCGAAACCTATGAAAAAATATTTCTTATTACTTGAAGTTTGATTAAAGGTAAACTCTTGTTTAAAAATATTACAAGACATTCAATGGATATTATTAGGATCAAAATGTTAGTAAATACTATTTTATTCATTACTAATGTTTAAAATAATTACCAGACTGGTCCAAGTTGAGGCAGTCAAGATGACTCTTAGCGGCACGCGGAGCGATTCTTTCTGGTAAAGATACGTCTAATACGCAGGCTGGGCTTGCTTGTTGTTCTCCTTTCGCCACCTTAAATTCAATTTGTCACATTATAAATCAATCAGTCTGTCAGTTACAGAAAAAATCGTAATAAATAAAAAAAAAGGTTTCCCAATACTAATAACTTGTTTTGCTAAATATATTGTAGGAAATAAGAATGAGTTGACTCACCTTGGGTTCATTCATAAAGTATATTCTCCCAGAAGGATTTTCTTCGTGATGTTTGACTCGCACAGTGAATTCAACTCGATTGTCTTTGAAGCCCTATAACATTTTATAAAGATAACATTATATCAAATAACTAATTACATATGCTTTAAATATAAGTTAAATGTTATTAGTTTTATGAAGAACTAAGAATATTTCATATTAGATCATAGTACCAAAAAAGAGGTAATAAAATCGTGGACTTTTCTAGTTACCTCAAAAGTAAATGTAGGTTGTGTTCCGGACTTGGTAACCGGTACAAGGTTTCCAGAAAATTCCAGGTATATCGGTTTCCCATCCAAAAATCTGACTGAAGTTGAATGTGCCACCTCTGTATAGTGTTCCTAAAAATTCACATCAACACAATTAGTCAAAAAGTAAATTAGTGGTTTCCGTATCCACAATAAAAGAAATAATATAAATAACATCATAATATAGTGACGTACTTGATGTAGAAGAGTGTCGTACGCATATCGGTCTGTGATATAAAGTACGAGTAAACGCCCTTCAAGGGCGTCCAGTCGCTTGCCAAGCACTACTATCCGCACTTCGAATGGCACTAGTAGCATTTCTCTGTAAAAAATGAAGAATTACAATCATATCTACTTAATATATATTAATTTCAGCAAATCACAATATTTAGAAAATTTACCTGTATAATTCGGTCGCTAGTTTCGTCGCGTCGCTTACGTTTTGACAATTCATTAACCAAAATCTGAAACATTCAAGTATTTTAGAATGACTAATCTTATCAACATTATAATATACTCTTGCTCAAGGGCTGTTAAAGTCATGTTAGAGCGGCATACGGACCACAAAAAAGTCATAGAGATGATTAGACGAACGAAATAGAACTAGAACGATATGACATTTCTTTTGCATCTACAGCCTATTCTATTAATTTAATATCAAACGCCTTACATTGAAAATTATACCGCTTTGTTAGTATGGTAAGCTAGACATTAGACTCTATATAAGCATATTTTTAAATGAATTATACACTTTTTACTTATAGGACATTAATCACCTGGCGGACACGGTGGTTGTGAAAGAGGCGCAGTCGTCCGTGATAGTTAGTGGAGTAGAGCCAGTAACGTCTTCCCATACGGCTCGCGCTTGACCGCCCATTATAGAGCAAAGCAAACGCAGATTAGCTGTCGATTGCTTGTCATGACTATTAATCTGTAGACAGAAATCTTCTGTAAGTAAAAGTATAGAATATTTAAATCTATTCGTTCATTTTTATTGTTTTTTACCTTTTGGTCAGCTGGATGTGGTAAAGGAGCAGTAAGTGTGATGCTGCGATGGAATTTCCTCCTTCTAGGTTCGACAGTGAGGACCGGGGAAACTGCTGCGTGTCTTGGAAGTACTCGACGACATAAGTTTCCATTTGCACCATGAGCTTGAAGTCCTACGCGGATGCGTTTGGTTAATGCTTGTGGAGGGAAGAGAGCTTGAACCTGAAAAAAGTTATATGAAATCAATAATTATTTAATATTAATTATATAACTATGGAGTCTAGGTAATCTAAAAGTAATGATACCATACAGTCATTTTCTTTTATAAAATTGTGGCGGTTTCTACTCTTAAGCTAACATTCAGATATTGTTACTATACCTGAGGAATGTGCGCGGAAGATATAGTTCCACCTTCAGGTCCAATGATGTGTACTTCTTGGCGTACTCTAGAAACTACTGCCAAATAATGTGGGAAATCGCAAGTTATGATCCTTGTCACTCTTTCTCCATTCTCTCCTAAGCTTTCTCCGCTATTGCCATGGTCTTGTCTTTCACGGGTTAGTGCTTCCTGAAAAATTAATAGAAATATTTTAAAGTTAAGTTCAAAACATTATAAATAACTTATAAAACATGTATTCTAAAAAATTCACCTGTATCATTGGATTATCATTATTATGCAAGTAGTGATCTTGCCACGTCTCCCCTGTATCAGATCTTAGTATTACGATTTCACGCTCAGGACATGAGGCTGTGAATATTGGCACTTCAATTATTACTGGCCTGGAAAATAAATTAAAATTGACTCAAAGTACTCAAGATTATAAATCAATATTTATGTAATCTAATAAATCTGCTTTACTTACGCCAAAAACTTAGCTCCTTGTGGTTGTAATTCAAGTAGTCTTGAAGCCAACGCTTCTCCTTCCATAAGTGGTGGCGGGGCAGCTACAGGGGCACGTCGTGTTGCCGCACTGGGTAATAAAAAAGTTTGAAAATTCATGAAAACTATATGCGGTATTATCACAGGTGTGGTTAAATAATAAATAAATCGCTTACCCAAAACGATTAAATGAAATTGGTACATCTTGCAGTAAACAGAGCTATTAACAGTGAAGGATTGAGAGAAAATAATGTTAGGTATCAACAACATAAACGTGACATAATGTGGGGCAGGTCATTGTGAACATTTCGAAATCTTTTGTGGTCATATTTAAAAATATCAAATTATCTTATTCTCAAAGAATGACGCACAAAGAACTTATTGCCTATATTCGATGTAAATAATCGAATTTCCTTGCGGACATCAACATTTTTAACCGTGATGATGTTTAGAGGCAGCTCAAGGTCTTATGACTAAATATGATTCAAAATCGATTATTTTTAATTTTTGACGCAGACATAATAATAAACAAACTATATCGTATAGGTACTTCAAAGGTGGAACGAATCAAATAAAAGATTTTAATTAGTAATAATGTTCATAGTTTTAGAGGGTAGCCAAAAATAAAGAAAGTTCAGAAACATTGACATCACGAACTAATGCGACAATGTCACGCGACATAGTCATTTATATTGATGCTGTCTTCTTGCCTATTTTATGTCACACATTATTAATTCAAATGAATGTTTTGTTCTGCTTTTATGTTATTCCATAGAATTGTAAATAAACATAGTCATGAGCAATTGAGCATAATCTTAATGTGGCAGCGTCCCAAAAAACCGAGGACATTTGTGTTTATGAGTCATTTTGCATCGACCTTACACTATTGTTAGGTTATTGCCACTTGTGAAACTTACATTTATCATGCTGATTCTATTTTGAGGTGTGTTAGTAACAGTCGTAAAGAAAGCACTTTTTATTTAAATTAATTATTAATTTAAATTAATTTGATAAAATCCCTTCTCTTAGGAGATCGTCTCCGTTGTTCCCAGAAAGTAATTTATAGCACGTGTAATGTCTACAGCAAAGAATGTTTAATTTTACATGCTAGCGCGTGTAAAGTAAACAATCATAAATGTAAAAGCATTTTTTTATAATGAACGTTTGTTTATAATATATCTGTCAATCGTAGTTTAAAAATAGCATACCTAATTAAGAGACGTTTACCTAAAAATAAGAACTCACCGGCATGTAACTCTGGTAGGTGCAGCACAAGCAGCCGGAGGAACGATAACTCGAACTCCACCTCGTCTTTTTGCTTTCATGGCACCTCCCCGAGCGTCCACCACGAACGACACCAGGAATCTAATGAAAAAGATACAGTTAACCAAACTATTACAAGCTAAGGTAAGATATACCATTGACAGAATCTCGAATCAATTGAGAAATGCATATTATTAATGAATATATGTTAGACATTATGAAATTACCCAATATCCAATGGTTGTCGTTCGATGGTGGCGACTCGGCTGTCATTGTTGCTGGGCCACAAGTGTCCATCCGTGACGCTGTCCTCAAGGGGTCGCGCCCGGTTAAGGGTTCCCGCTTCACTATTCATGTAGCGGTACTGCTGTTGCTGTTGGATTGGACACTCTACTTCTCCTGAAAATTTAACATTAATTTTTAAAATCCCTATTGTAGCTAGATATTGTAAGAACCGTGTTTGAAAAAGTTGTAACTTACCGCCTTCGTCCTCGGAGTCACTCATGAATGTGTCCTGCATAAGCTCAGGTGCCGCCACCCGATATTTGCCTTCCAAACCACCTAAAACAACAAAACAATCGAAATTAATTATGCGTGAATTATATGAAAAATACTGGGAATTTAAAACATTATTTAAATTACGTATTGTTTACTGGAAAACAACATTTTAAATATTACAAGTAAAATGGAGAACTAATTGTCAAATAAAATATTATAATTAATATTAGTTTCATAGTTAAACCCAAAACCGGCTCCGGATTTATTTCAATTACCTACATATTAATAGTCTAGTATATAAACGGTACCTTAGAAAACGTTCATAGAACACGCTGTAAGGAAGTCCCTACCGGTTTAAATAAGGAACCACTCTGCTCCTGCGCATGCACAAATAGACACGAAATTGATATTCAATTATGAATAGTAGAGAGAAACCGCGTTATAACACTATCTCTTTTCAGCGTTTTTCGGCTACTAATAAGGTTATGCACTTGGTTAAATTTACATGTCCTAAGTAATAAGTACAGTTGAGTGCATTGACAGCGATGATAATAAATGTCAAAAGCTGAAAAATTTTGAGTTCGGTTTTAAGGTTTAGTACAATGAGAATACTAATCGAATATCAAGAAATATTAATGTACCCACTAGAATAGGGTCTCTTGAAAAATGGCGTCTAGACAAATAAGAAATCTACGAAACATTGAGAATATTTTTATGTGATTTAGAATTTATATCGCAGTGGAAATACAACGTAATATGTGCATTTTACAGATACTTAAATCTATTAAAGACTTGGAACAACGCCTAGATTGTCTATATAAACGAAATCTTCATCGTGTTTAAGTTATATTCTATTGATATATTCAATTTATTTATTTTTTAAATTACTTACTAATCATAGTAATTAGATTGTATTCTATGAATATGGCATACTCAATTTTACATAGAAAAATTAAATTTCAATACTACAAATAACAATTTAATTATATTTATTAAATCTCTTCAAGTATTGTATTGAAATAAATCTCAGCACCTACTGGATTTCAATCTTATACATATTTTTATGAAATTGTTACGGAGCTTCAGCTTTATAATGAACTTATTATATACAACTACGTAAAAAAGAAGTGTTATACTATTGTTCATATATACGTCTGTTTCTCACAATTATATCGTTATTTACAAGTCTGATTTCAAAAAAATTTAATTACATAACTGATGACCTCATCGCGTGGGTGTTTAATTGACTCTACGCCATCACCTGACTCGATGACTTCTGACTTCATTCAATTGAGCTCACTGCAACCTATGGAATACCTTTATGGAGGCCATTAGTACGAGAATGGTATGCTGGTCTAATTTAATAGTATTTTATCTGGACCAAATTGTACTTTATTGCAGTTTTACGATTTAACAAGGATGCATTTAAAGTCATTTAGCGATCAAATATGTATATTTATAAAGTTCTACTTCTCTAATATGTACTCCTTGTAATAAAATAAATGCTTATTTTAACCTTTATTATTTTAGTTTTAATATTTATAAATTTCTCTATGACCTTTTAGTTAAACTTGGGCTATTCCATTTGATTTTTTTATTAGCTTATATTGAAATTTGGTAATATAAATAACGTAAAATAGAAATTCCTGCACATGTGAATGTTTACAGCTAGTTTATAATAACTATTAAAGTCAGAAAGCCGTACTCTATGTTCCGTTAACAATGTACAGAAAGCGTATTTTGAATGCTTACAAAGGAGCTCATTATATTTTGAATATTTTAATATGCAATAGAAGTATGTATCAGATTTATGACAGGTACGTTTTGATCATTATTCTATTTCCTCACATATGTATATGTATCTATTCCTTTGTATTATTTTGTATATATATAAATATAATACTTCACGAAAAAAAATTATATTTCCTCATAGCAAATCAAAGTAATTGAAATGTTTTCATGCTTATAAATAATAGCAAGCTTCCGTTTTCTGAAGTCGATTTTAAAATCACGTGGAAGAAGCGATATTTTTAGATTGTAATTTACTCGTAATAATGGGTTTTGTTACGATCTATTTTTGTCCATAATAAGAATTATGTACATATTTTTTGAAAGTTAGTCTGCAGACATACCCGTTTATTCTACGAAAAGAAATAAACAGATTTCTTTCAAAACATTAGTACAAGTTGCAAAATTATATAATAACAACAATAATTGCTGGGCATATCATTCCGTTTTAGTAACCTAGTTTCTCAAGGTCGCTGAAAATAACACCATTACTAAACTGGTAGGTTCTATAAACTTGTAATATCATTCTAGAGACAAAAGGAAAAATCAAATACGTAGATTTCGTAAATAAAGAAATTTTCTCTTCAACAAATTTCGACTAAGGCTGTACTTAATCTGTTAGGCAAACCTTTTATATCTTATCCACTATTACGCAAGAATAGATGAAGTAATCAGATTGTACAAGGAAGGTTTTTATTTGAACACGTATCTACGTATTTACGACGCAATTACGTCTTAAGTGCTACCGTATTATGAATCAGATGCCGAGAATAGATCACTTAAAATCGAAGATAATATTTTTAAATGATGTAGGCCGCTCATTGTCTTAGCGAAGGAGTAAGACTGAAAAATTATTTTTTTATTGCTTATCCAAGTGCTTTCTCCCCTTATTAGAAAGAAGATTATGACTTAGAAATATTTATGAAAAAATGTCTTAGAGATTATTATAGTAAATGCCAATTAAAATAGGATTTTCTTGGAATTTTGAAAAATCATAGGCATTTGAAATGTGTTGTCTATTAGTTTAAATGTGTAAGAATATTTAAGAATATGAATTTTTATGTGTTTATATTTGAGTTAAAATATTTAGGTATATGTTTTACCAAAATAAATACTTCGCTGATGTAACTTCGCCATAAACCTTAAATTACTGCGCATCCCAAACATCGGGTTAAATGGTTTAGACGTGTTGTACTATACAACGTAGTTGATTAGATCATACATGGATTTCATTATTATCCATTAACACTATACACCTAGATAATTAAAATGCAGCACAAAACAGACAAGCATGCATTATTCGTATACTGATGATGTCAACAGCCGCTCCTAACAAATAAATCCAACCCACAGCTACCCGCTACCCACTTACCCTTATTAGATGACCTCAGGTACATTTTTAGACTTTATTTTTACAGTTAATAGATATTAAATAGCGGCCGTCGGAAGTTTTATCGTGATTTTGTTACATTAAAGTAATTTATCCAACGTAATTTAACATATATAGAGGTAAGAAGTAGAGAAGGTAATAATTATGAGTATCAAACGTGATGAAATCAAACTAAGGATGCTTCTTTGATTAATATCAAGAATTTGGTAACATTTATAGATTGGAACTGATCGTCTGAAACCTTATTGACAAGAAGACAATAACGGGTTTATTTTTTTTAATGATAGATTAGGGACAAACGGTCGACCTGATGGAAATTGGCCACCGTCGCCCATGAACATCGAGAGAGTATTTCTTGTTTTGCCGCCGCGTTACCGCCTCGAAGATAAAGTGAGGAGAGAGAGTGAGAGAAGAATGGTGCGGCTTCAGCGCACCCTGAGCAAATACCCGGTGTTCCTGGGAACCGCAGTATTAATGGGATGGGAGAGGGAGATGTAGGTTTGGCCCTCATGCGGCTCGACCAGAACGGATTCGCATGATGGTGGACGCAAGCCAGTCGGGGAACAGATCCCCTACCATCGATGGGGGTGCTAGGTTACTCGCCTCTTACGAGATGCTCTCCCAACGGCAGAGGAGAATTGTAGTCTAAGTCGTCCCCTCACGGGTAATTTTAAAAATAATACTAAAATATTTTTTAAGTAATAACTAAAGCTACATTAATAATATGACTCCTACTACTCATCGTCTAAAAGTTAGCATGGAGCAATGTCAAATATTTAAAACGGTAAACATAAGAAATAATAACAAAATGACCGTACAAATTGCAACAACAAGTATTTTTACAGCACTTTAAATAGCGTGAAATACTACATACTCTCGTAAATCTTAAACAATAGCCTTACAAATTACAACATATTATTTAATAACAATTATTAAAAAGGCCTAGTTAGTTAACAAGCAACTAATTGGGTATACTAATTATTACTCTCTGAGTTATTACTGAAATCAACTAGATTTTCTACCTTTAGACAATATAACGAAAGAAAGATCGAAATAAAGTATTACTATATTACTGTATTATAGAGGGGTTAAAAAATACTCCCTACGTAGTAATAAAAAATGAAATATTGCTGAAAGCCGAAATATAGACATTCATAGTCAGCCCCTTTGAATGGCTATAATAAAATTGAAAGAGAAAATACACATTTATACCAACTTTCACGACGACACCATTGTTACATTTTCATTTAGAAGATATTTTTATCGGATATAATAAAAATGGATCCTTTATCTGTATTTTAATATTCCTATTTGGCTAAACTGTACCTAAACCAAAAAATAGTTTTTCAATGATTTCTACTAAATCTCGACAATCACTACTAATAAGTTACTTTTACCATAATTTATAATTAATGGCGATATAATATCTGATCTAACTTGTTTTAATAATTAACTTAATACTTAGTTAATATCACCTCCGTTAATATAATTATGTTAGTTTTATGACTGATAACTTTGACTTCAGTGTTTCATTCAACACTAGTTAGTAGAGTTAGTAGTGATCCGTTTAATTAATGTATCCTTTAACCCAAATAGCTGGTCTCCTTGGTTTTGTTGCAGTTTGCTGTTATCATTCATCATTGACTTTATGAAGGTGAATTTGATAAACTTCGCTGCATAATTTGAATGAACTATGTAACACGTCTTTAGTATTAGGTACAGATGAATATTTCAAAAAAGTATAAAGACAAAGTAAACGTATAAAAGTTTATGATGATAAGAAGATTGTTAAAACAGTAGGGCTGTTTAATCATATTAATATCAAGTCCTACGAATCTAAATACCCTTTTTATTATAATCTGTATCTCTAGAAAGAGTTCTGTGTACTGATAAACTAACCTCAAAGATAGGGAAACCCTATCTTTTACATCAGCCAGGTTGATGATAATTTGGTTAGTTAAGTTAAACATGTTTAAAAAAAATAACCTTAAATATTATTAGAGCTACATTGCCAGATTTGTTGTTGGTATTGCTTATACATTTGATGCACTAAATCGATAGAGATCTGACCTCGACAAACCATTACAGTCAAGTCAATTAAGGTTAAATTGTTTAAACACATTAGATTGACAACTAAATTATATAAAATTCGGTAGCTGAGTCAATCAATAAACGTTTAAGATAAAATAGTAATAATACCATTAAATTTTTTATATTCAGATATCGTCTTATTAATATAGTGATAAAAACCTATATACAATTTACTAACTTAGTGATCCTCAAAGTGGTCCATATCGAATCACAAGGGCTCCACAATAAAGAAAATAAGCAGAGTATTTAATGCTTGTAATTCGCTGGTAATACTTAATCTTAGAATTCCAATTCTTATTTGTTTTTATGTATTATGATGTTGGTAACATTAATCTGAGTAGCATTTGACTTTCTAAGGTGGCACAACAGATAAAGTTAAAAGGGAAAGGTGAGGCAGAAAACATTATTATTATATCGCGAATATTCTAGCCATAAGTCTGTTTTTCCACTAGAGATGAGCGAGGATGTGCAGCGCCTCATCTGACACACTGAGCGAAGCTAGTTAAATGAAGCTATTCTATTGGTCCTTCATAAACACATCCTTCGCTGGGCATGTCTGGTGGAAACGCAGTCTAATGTTGTCGGAAGTAATATTCTAGGCATCATACCGTGATAATTGTTGGTATTATAGTACTTTAGATAATATGATATGAGGTCTATCTACAAGCTTCTATTGTAAAGTCTAAAACTTTTGTTTTAAGTTCAAGTTAATATAAAAACAAATGTTTATGTTATACTTTTGCGGAGATGGAAGTTTTATTTTATCTCTTATTTGTCAATATTTACCAAGTCGGCCGAAAAAATTACAAGCACCTAATTAGTAGTATAAGTAATTTATGCCAATTAAAACAACAAGTAAATTATGGAAAGGTTCCAACATGAGTTGTAAACACACGTGTAGCTGCAGGTATTAGGTAGACGTCAGATTGTTTTACAATAATGTGTACACAAACTGTTTACACCACACCATGTGGCAGGTGATGGACATGCGCAGTGATTGCCATTGTCAGCGACTATTCCACCACATCAGATCCTATCTGCTGTCACGCCCTTGAGCGATAGGATAACATTGTTATGTTAAAGTGAACATAACTTCCATATAAAAACAAGCATTTATTAAAGGAATAATGTAAAAAAAATATATCTTAACAATAAGCAAGCAATCAATCAATAGATAGGTCTGTCTAGAGCAGTAATTCTGAAAGCGATTTCGAATGACATTCGAAAGAGTCTACGTGTCAATTAAACTTGAGAACCTTTGGTCAGAAGCATAGAATTATCCACAAACATTTTTGGAAAGTATTTTGAAATATTTGTGTACACAGTTTAAATTTTACATTGGATTAATAGAGCAGATTTTTATAACATCTAAGTAATCTATTAAGTAAAATATAGATATGACGTACACCTTACGTAACCATGTATTAATGATTGATAATCACGTACCTACTTACCATAACGTAATAAATACAAGAATTTATTGTCTTTAAATAGTGAAAACATCTTAACATTGGTTATACTAGATTTGTGTCGCGTATTCCTTCGCTACAAATACAAAATACTTTTCCAAAAGTTATTAACAGATTTGTTTATCTAAGAAGTTTAACAATATCATTTTTCATAAAGGAATCATTTCCTGTATTTTTATGGACTTGTCCTTTAGTACGTATTGAAAGACGTCCTCGGAAAACTGTTAACAGATTTAGGCAGCTAAGCTCAAACAACATGCGCAAATATGGTAGTAGGTAGTTGTAAATGGCGTGCTGAGGTCATTACTTTTAGGAGCATTTTCGTCATTTCATTGAAATACATTTAATATGACTTTACTTATATAAACAAAATAAGACGTATTGTTTTGAAATTAAATATGATTTCTGTGTGTGTGATTCTAGCAACTACTATAGGTTGTATAAAAGAAATCCCGGTTCAATTTCCACTGAAATGATGTAATATCTGTTACGGGCGGTAGGTAAAGAAAACTGAGTGACAGTATAGATACAACATATCATTGAGCTTCCGGACCCGGAACTCGTATTATTCTGGTAGAAATATATTGTATTTAAAAGTGTTACGAATGATATTTATGATTATTTTACTAAAAAAAGCATATGATCACAATGAAAATTACTATCCATCTATATTGGTCAAAATTGTGTCTGTGCCAAACACAAAGTCCATTCATGTACAACCAATTAATCTAATTTTAGCTGCAATATTCATACTAAAACTGGCAATTTGTTGAATAATAAAACCCACTTTTTCTAAATTCAGCACTGATACGTTAATGATCGTGTTTACTGATACAATAATTCATTGTGTTACAAACGTGTGATCTCATCTCACTTGTAACATGAATGCAAATTGACTTAAACTCAACATCCTTTATATACGATGTATTGAAAGAAACGTGCGATTTATGTACAATATGATCTTTTGTACAGATGATATTATATTAAAATCATACATGAAAGGTCCTATAGACGTCCTCACAAATGTTAACGTTTCAATATCAATAGCTTGGAAAGGTCAAAAGTTTAAAGAAATCAATCGGTGGAGATTTATCTAAATACTCTTCTTCCTTCCACTAACAGCTTCAGTTTTTATGTCATCTAACAATAAGATTACATAAAAAAAAAACTGAAAATTAAAGTGACTACAATAGGATCATTAAGATGTATTATCAACATAATATCTTTGTTTTTACAGGTTCATGATAACTCATGTGTATATAGATGAGGTAATGATGATGTAAAGCGAAACATTTGCGGCCTTGACTCGCCTGCTGGATTACGCTTTGTTAGACGACAATTTACATATCCTACGCCACTCATTTACTTAAATTAGCTCTATTGAAGATCAGCATATTTCAGGACCAACCCATCGCTCGTTTACGATGAACTACGATTACTGAGTCTGAATACATATAAATCCTATTTTCTAGACGTACACTATGTTTTGAAATTAAAGTCTATGTATAAAAAGAGAAGCTGAGTGACTGACATATCACGCAGGGCCTAAACTATAAGGGTTAGAAACTTGAAATTTAGCACAGAGGTTTCTTTTATAACGTAGAGGAGCACTAAGAAAGGATTTTTGAAAATTCGTCCCCTAAGGGGGTAAAACGGGGGTGCAAAGTTAGTATGAAACTTTGCTGTTTTTGAAGTTATTCAATTGAAATTCAGTATGAAGGTTCTTCATTGAAAGTAATAAAGCACATGTAAAATATTTCCTTAAGGGTGTAAAAAAATTTTGAAGTCTAACAAATCTAGGGGATGAAAATACTATAGGTGTATGAAGTAATATATACAGTAATAAAATTCGGAACTTCATACAGTATTCATTTCAAAAGTACTCGTACTTACTAAAAATATATGACTTTCAATTTCATGTTTCAGGCTCAGTTTTTATTACACGCGTTCTGCCAAGGCCTTTCAGGGGTATGGTATTTAGATTAACAGCGATATGATATATTAAAAGTTTATGTTTAAAAGATATTGATGCTGGATATTCCGGGACTGGTCATTACGAAACCCAGATCAGTTTTATTTAGGACATAAACATGGGATGTAGGTCGTCGTTGCTAAGAAGTAAGAGTATTACGTCGATCTGTTTCGTAGATTAATAAATGATTAATTTGAAATTTGGATCAACTATAAATAGAGATTTGTTAAAGTTTTAAGCGTTGCTAAGACCATTTTATTGTTGTTGAAAGGTTTCTGAAAACTCGTGAAGTAAGACCAAAATTAGGTGCAATAAGAATAATATAGGTCAATGGGATGTAGTACGAAACGATTTAACGATGGCAAGTATTTTTAACATAACTTTTAAATCTCATAGATTATTTCGTTTGTAATTTTAAATAAATATGATAAAAGTTGCGTATCACCATAGCGAATTAAGTTAAGTTCAACGGATATTAAATATAGTTATATGGTATAACAACAGTAACATAACTACCATCATCAGGTGACTTGAAGCATTGTAAACACGACACTTTCTTCTTCTTTTTCACTTTATCATCCTTTTTCTGTTTTCCATTAAGATTGACATTGTCATGTTTTTTGTTTTTCTTATTAGTTTTCACAACACCCATTTTGTCATAGCACGTTTATAAAATATTTGAAATTTTGGCGGCGACGTCGCGCACTGCAGATGTACGTTCGGAAACTAGTGCCGGACTAGCAACGCTACTGCATTCGCGTGCGGAAAGGAAACGCTGGGAGGCAACAATGAGGAGTGAGCACTGAGCGGTGAGGACCGCTGCCGCTAAAGAGCACTCGCCTATCGTCTGTGAGGCGCGCCGCGCGGCGTGAGCTCACTCGTCCGCCAAATCGCCAGCTCGTTTGGGAATCAAGGCCAATACATGGATTAATATTACGTCTGCGGTTGCTTCCTAAATAAAATTATAACTTCTCCTAATTATTATTTTGGGAAGGTACTCTAATGTGAAATTACGAGTACCTACGTACAGTTATATGACAACGAGCAGACTGTTTGACTTTACAATGAACCATCGACGTCGCTGTTCGTCAAATTTAATATAATCGTTTTACATTAATTTATTTTTTTTAATCTGTTAAAATTTAATTGAATAGCAATTAAGTTAAATAATGGAAAGCTATAAAACCCTCATCATTTTATGTTTTGTAAAATTGCTATTGTACATTTACAGCTAGTAAAAACCATGGTGGTTAATATAGTCGGAAGGAAATTGCGATACAATCACAACCATTAGCTGCGGCAGGTCACGCGTTTCGAATGTTAAGCGTAATAGAACGAGTGGATAAACGTAAATATTTGTTAAAAACATTATAACATTACTCGAAGGTACTCTATCGTATATCTAGTAGAATCGAAAGTAGATATATTTAAGATTAACTGAATTTTATAAAGATTATGTACAAATAAGAATTAAAAACTCGGGAGCCCTTGGCACGTACTGAAAACTATGACATACATAGCTACGATGTCAATGTCCTTAGGATTTTTGCCAGATTTTATACTTTAAAGTATATATACTCTAAAGTAGCTCTAAAGTTACTTTACGTTGCTATAATAATAATGATATTCATTTATATTTTGGTAAAGACAAACATTAAATTGGTAAAATTCTAAGATCGTCAGAAACATCTCTGTTGGCACAGAATTGGCAAAGTTCTAAATAATTAAAGCATAAATCAATATGTAAGTGCCTCATACACTAATAGAACAAATAAATTGCGCAGAAAAAATATATTCCCCATAATACACCCCGATAGCTCAAGGGCAAGTTACTAACCATAAGTTAGTATCGGATAGTCGGTAGTCAAGGAAAATCGTGACTGGCAGCGATTTCTCCTGTTAATTCGATAGTGTGGATAGTTAGCTACATGTCAAGTAGGAAACATGATAAAATACGACATCTACAATTATTTTAAAATATTTATCATTAAAAAAGTATTATGTAGTTTATTTTGATAAGCTATACAAATGCCAGGTAAAAAGTTCATCGAGCCTAGAGCTTTTTAACATCATTTTCGTCTATCTCTTATCAATCAAATATTAAAAATAACATCATAATTTTGAAAACAGTATCAAGATTTATAAAATACTAACGACACGCCCCGGCTTCGCACAGTTTCTCTACCTTAATATGCATGTATTATACATATAAACCTTCCTCTTGAATCGCTCTATCTATTGGTGAAAACTGCATTAAGTACAGATAAAAAAATTAATACATGTAGATTGTAGAAGTATTATGAAGCATGTAACGTAAGCCCTCGTTTAATGTATATTTCATAGTGGAACATCTTTGACAAAGTATAATAAGTATTCATAAAATATGTTTATCACCTGGTCTTAAGTTGTTAAACATTAAAGTAATATATTTTAGCGATATTCTGAACCGTTCATTATTTAATCCATGTAATTCTAGTGAAGCAAAGTATAAATGAAGCTGATGAGCTGAAGATGAAGTAGTTTTTTTCATGAGAATGCAACGTACTAAATTTAATGTTAAGCTACATGTCAAATCAAATTACTTCAGTTATCTTTTTGGTATAATTATGGTATACACTGGTGTGCAATAGAGATGATGAAAAAAAAAATTATTAAGCAAAACTAATGTTTTTTCTATAGTATCCAGTGTTTATGCTTTTAAACCGGTAAAGAATCTGTGCCAACTGCAAACGTTATGAGGTTTCCTCTACCATGTGCACTATAAATAGAACATGTTTAATGTATTATGTAGTTTTTTATAAAAAAATGTTTGTAAACAAAAAGCTACTCACGTAAAGACTGGCTATTCCTTGCGAACCTAATTTATATACCTTGGATCTAGAATTGTTATTAGAAAGTTCATAAATTTTGAGTTTTAGTTTATTTAAATAAGTTTTTACGTATTACAAAATTATGTACCACTAGCTGCGCCCCGCGGTTTCACCCGCTATATTTTGGATAATTCACACTATATCATTATAAATTATAGCCTATGTGTTATTCTGATGTGTAAGCTATATTATTGTAAAGTTTCATCAAAATTCATTCAGAGGTTTTTGCGTGAAAGAGTAACAAACATACATCCATACATTCTTACAAACTTTCGCGTTTATAATATTAGTAGGACTAGTCGGTGGAAATAATAATCAAGCTTTTAACATCTAAGGCTGCGTTTCCACCAGAGATGCACGAGGACGAGTTGCGAAGGATGTGTTTTTAAGAACTAATAGAATTCCTAAAATCTAAAATCCTTATACTAGTTGTTAACATGAAAAGGTCATCATACACATAACATATCAAACGCCTGTACATAGAGATATTTAAGAAAACTTAATGTGAGATAATAGTTGCCATGATTGTTATTTTAAAATGTTTTAGACAAACGAAGCTAGGGCAAGTCGACTAGTATAGAATACGTTTAATCTTAAGACTATCTTACTGAACGTGTGCGATGCTTGCAAACGAATTTCAGGATCAGACGGTGTAGTATTAGTCAACCTACACGTTAGCGCATTAGCCACGCTTGATTTAGCGTCTACGATTAGCTTCCGCGCCTGTCCAATGTCAGGGTCTGATTTATATTTCATCCATTCGTCCTGTTGTAATAATGATTGAAATTAATGGAGGTAATAAATTTTGATTTATTTTTATGGCAAATTTTTGCTTTTGTTTATAACTCAATAATTAACGAAATGCTAATTAAAGTGGGAAAACAAAAAAATAACTAAATGATTAATGATGGCAATATTTAAAATTAATTTCTTTATTAATATTCCATAAATTACGAAAGAGAAACTATTTAATTTTTATACTTGAAACATTATTTTCAACTTATACATTAGAATGTGAAAAAAAAAAGATATTTTTATATTTTCTTCAATTAACGAGTATAACTTATAAAAGTACTCTACAAAACGAACATGTCGAAGTTTTGTACAAGAGTGACTGCTACTAACGCCATCTAGCGCTAGCTTGAGTAAACACAACTACAATGCTTACGCATATCATATATAGAGGGCAGGTTGAATAGACTATGATTTGCCTTATGGTTTTTATTAAATTGTAAGTAAAATTGTAAGCAAATGTTTTTATAAGCTTTTTCAATATCCGATTATGCTGAAATTAATCGTATTCGTATAAGTGCCATGAATAAAATAGCAAGCTGAATGGTTGATCGAGCCGGTCAAAATGACCTAATGGCAAAAGTACACTCGCGTGCAACTGAATCGACTCAAGCCCTATATTGATATAAAAGGTTGATTTTTCAGAAAATGGCTTATCCGATTTTCTTGTTTTTTTCTTGTTTGTGAGACTAATCTTTTCTCTAAAAAATGCCATCCTAAGGAGAAAAAGCGGTTAAGTATTTATAGCGAGTATTTATTGATGAAATTTAATTTGGACGGAAATGCATAAAAAACGAAGAAAAATTAAAATGACAACATAATGAATAAAAATTTTATTTTTCATAAAAGTAAAAAAAATCATCAATACTTTGTATTGCCTCCCCTTACTTTTATAACGGCTTGCATGCGATTATTCATGGACTTTATCAATTTTTTGATAAAATCTTGAGGTAACCATATTCCATTCTTCCTCTAACGCTCGCTCGTTTTGAGCTCGACGATCCTCGATGGAGCCATATCTCTAGTTCGAATCCTCCGTTTGAGCTCGTCCCATAAATGCTCAATGGGGTTCAGGTTAGGACTGAGGGCTGGCCACATCATCGTCTCAATTTCCAGCACTTCAAGAAACTGGCGACTAAGACTTGCTGTATGGCATCGAGCATGCATCAATACAAGATCTTCTCCTATGTACCCTGCATAAGGTACAACATGATCAAGGAGAATGTCTTCCACGTACTTTTGAGCTGTCAGACCCCCTCTCCGACCGCTACCAAGCACGAAAATAAGCGCGGTCTTCCCTTCATATAATATTCCAGCCCACATCATGACTGAACCACCGCCATATGATACTGTTTCAGCGATACAGCATTGCGAGAACCTGTATACTCGGCCTCTTCTATAGTCCAATTGAGGTGTTCACGAGCAAATTGAAGTCAAGCTTGACGGTGAGCTGCGGTCAGTTTCGGGCCTCTGGCTGGCCGATTTGGAGTTAAATTGGCTTTCTTCAGGCGTCTTCTAATTGTCCACTGACTTACAGCTACTCCTCGTACCCTTCTGAGCTCCTGCTGCACATCAACCCCCGTGAGATGACGATTTCTCAACGAAGTTGAGACAATGAAGCGGTCGTCCGTCTCAGATGTGCTCCGGTGTCTGTTGGTTTGTGGTCCGAATGAAGCCACCAGTCTCTTGAAACCTTCTGTATACTCGTGAAACAGCTGATTGGCTCATGTTAAGTTCACGAGATTTTGGCCTTTAATTATGGCCCGCTTGCAACAAAGCTAAACTTGGGCCGCTGCTTCTTAGGTAGTGTCCATTGGATTGCGATTCAAATACTGGGAGCTTAAGGAGATGAGTACCTGTCAACGTTTGACGAGTAATTGATAAGAAATATGGGTCACGTGAGCTTTTATACGTGATTTAATCCCGCAACTCGTGGGTACCGCAACGAGCAATTTTTGTAACGCTCATGTATGACCGTATTTATTTAAAAAGTTTTGTCATTGTTTATTTGAAAATTGCTGTATTATGAAAAAAAATATCAGTCTTTCGAATAAAAAATCTTATACAAAAATCGGAAAAGCCGTTTTCCGAAAAATCAAACTATTATACCAATATACGGCTTGAGTCGATTCAGTTGCACGCGAGTGGAGTTGAATTTGATGTAACATTTTATTTATTATAGTTATTTTATTTTAAAATATATTAAATACTAGTAAGAGTCATTATCAGTTACGTTTCATTTTTTAAATGCTAAAAAAATTTAGATAGAGTAATTCTTACTGGCATATCTCCAAGAAAATAACGAAAAACCGTAATAGAGTTGTAGAACCCATTAGCACAATGTCCTTCTACATATTCTCTAACATGCTGCAAGTGATACATTACTAAAATATTCAGGTTGAGTGACCTGATGCAAAACAAAAATTATAAATGTAATTTATAAGCAATGATCTGCAATACGCCCTCCAAACCTATACATTTGCATTTAATTTAAATATTCACTCAACATATGTAGATTTTATAAAGGATATGTAGGTATAGTATTTGTTATCGTACATTGTTGTTGTAAAAGATTTATCAAATGGAATATTTCTATTAAATTATTATTAATTAAAAAACAAACATTATTTTGCTAATTTAGCTAAAGTGATTGAATTAAGAGGACTTCGTACGAACGACACTTTTGAAAATTGATTTTTACCAAAAATATTGCTGTCGCGCTTCCCGTGTGATAGAGAGAACTACAGCTCGAACTGATTTTACCTACGTAAAATTAAGAAAATCGTCCTTTCGTCATCCCTTGGTTCCTGCTCGAAATCTGGCCCGATTTTAATATTTATTTCGTAAATATGCAGTACAGGGTCTAAGCTATGCCCGTTGCTTTTTTGGTTTATGTTAGTAATAATTAGTTTGCTGGATGTTTGCAAATGCAAATAAAAAAGTCGTTTTTTTTTTAATTTTAAAAGTTTTTTTTCTATTACACTAATCAAATAATTAAAAAAAACAAAACGTACAGTCATGGCAGAGGTACGTATTTATCGCATGGTATTTTTTTTCTTCTGTAACTTCATTATCCTAGGAGGAAACAGGTGACTACGAATTTCCTCTTAAATATCTATCTATCTGTAAATAAACAATTCGATCTTAATCTAATGTAACTTCTACTACATACTAGTAAAGATACATTTCTAAACTCTCCTAACATAAACGTATGTTTATAAATAGAAAAACTTATGTAAATGTGACCTTGTTAGTAGGTACGGACTACAGGTAGAGCAACCTTACTAATTGTCCCAGATAGATGTCCTAGTTTATAAATATCTAACACCAGTTCTAGGTGCGCTCTACGAGGTGTATAAACAATCTATTCACAAATACCTGAAAGGAATTATTTGCTTTACAGAAATTATTTTGTATAAGGACATATATTATTAGACTGATTTCGGTGTAAAGGATTCAAGTGTTTTACAGCTTATGGAACTCTAACAATGCTTGTTCGTGACTAACACTTCTTACTTGAACAATATTGCTTAAAGAGGTTTATATCTATTGCCATTTTCATAACACAAATATTCTTGTCATATTGCTTAAATATTTACTTGTAACACATATGGTCGGGTAAAACAGATGGTCTGTTGACAGTTAGAAAAAAAATCAATTAAAATAGTTATGGGTATAAGATAAATAGGATGAAATGTATTTAAATAAATATCTATAGAATATAAAGTAAATCAAAGTTAGGGAAAATTGCCTTATACCGCGACCCACGGGAATTGGTTTAGACAACCTTTATTAGTTTTGATAATTATTCCTTTAATTAAACTTACATCATTAATATGCTCTACATCATACAAATTGTATGTATTTTATATTTAGATTTGCTATAATACATTTTTTTTGCATTACTTTATTAAGTACCTAAATGCGAAGAGCTCCTCGAAGCGAAAAATTTATAGACCAATTATTTAAACTTTTATGCCGTAATTTATAAAAACAGAGATTTAAAAAGAAAAAAATTAGTTAATTAACAATGGTGTAACTTTCTGAAAAATCGACATATAATTTTTTTTTCACCAAGGTTTTTTTCGTTCAAGTGTCTTAAAGATTACACCATAATTCATCCAAACTTTTATATTGTTATTTAATACGATAAAAATTTTATTTTAGGTGATATACTATTTTTAGCGTTAAAAAAAAATTATAAATAATAGAGATAGAAGATCAGGATCTTTTTTCAAAATTCCTTAAATATCATTATTTTCGAAATTATTAAAGAAAAACTAAACACCTTTTTTTTATCTTATTTTGTTAATAACAATCGCAATTTTTTATGTGCTAATATACTCTTAAAAAACATTGTTCTAGACGTCATTCCGAATCGAATGAGCTATCGCACATATTTTTAGGAGCTTTATTTCTATTTAACACTTTTTTGAACTTGTTGACAAGAATAATATGGTTACTTTTACTGATTTAACAACTGACATATTAACGCAGGGCCTAAACTATAAGGGTTAGAAACTTGAAATGTTGCACAGGCGTTCCTTTTATAACGTAGGGGAGCACTAAGAAAGGATTTTTGAAAATTCACCACCTAAGGGGGTAAAACAGGGATGCAAAATCAGTATGCAATATTGTCGTTTTTGAAGTTATTCAAATGAAATTCAGTATGAAGGTTATTCATTGAAAGTCATGAAACACGTTTAAAATATTTTTTCGAAAATGGGGTGCAAAGTTAGTAGTCATACTAACTTTGCACCTCATAAAATTATTAAATACGTCTACAGACGATCTACTGTAGGCTAATATAACCTCAATATTGCAAAAAAAGTTGCGAGTAAAAGATAGTTTCTTATGTTTAGAAAATACATCAATAGACAAAGCATATTCTGCACAAGATTATTTCAGATATGTATGTATTTATGCCGCGTATTAATTATTTCATGGTGCTCAAAAAATTGCCTTCCTTGCTGGTGATTGACAAAGAGACAGAACGGCCTTTTAGACGTGTATTTTTATGGTTATTAAATATTTTCCTTCTATTTCAAGCTACATGAATATGCAGTGTCATTTGTTGCGTTACAGAAGCTCGTTGATTTTGCCAATTACGAATAATCTTGTTTAAAAAACCTAGTAATATATTGTACCATAAACTATGCCTTAGAAATTGATAGATTCTTAATAAAGTAAACATTTGCGACACACAAGCAATAACCGAAGAGCCATTTGGCTTAATTAACTCCATTAGCGGAAGTAGGCGATGGGACGTGGTCAATTATAGATAGGTGCAATTAAGTGCATCCAATAAGTTATATTTTTATCAATGAATCCATGAAATTTGTATAAACAAGTTGTAGCAAACACTAAAATTATCACAAAAATTCCTAACATCCAAGTTAATTTTAAGTTAAATCTGCAACAATACAACTGTGAAGACCGTAACCAAGACACACAAACAAATATTTTTAAATTATTGGTTTTGCTTCTATATGTATTTTATTATATTAAGTTTTCATAACATTTTTAATATATTCAAATATTTCACTTTTGGTTTCGGCAAATGAGTGCTTTGCCTATGATCGGTTAATATTTAAACACTTAACAGACAGACTGACGAAGTTTCAGTCTAATTTATGAAGAAATTTTTTTTATGTACTAAATAGGTAAAAACCAGTAGTAGCAGAAATATTATAAAACATAAAAATGCTTAACAATTTTTTTCTTTATAAATAACTTAGTAGTTCGCAAAAATTAGTCATACATATTGCTTTAAATATGTAAAAAATCAAACATACAAAAAATTAATAAAAACAAGTGTTCGACGTTAGTCATTCATACGCAAAAATGACTTCCTCAGGAACGATTACATCATCATAATAATTGACCAATCAGAGCTATTTGTTACCATAATTAAGTTAAGACCTTCAACAACTAGTAAACATCACGGTACATTAACAAACTAAAAATTAAATTTAAATTACTTTAATTTGCTGTAACGATATACTGTGCTTGGTTACAAAGAAAATATTATGTATTATATTCTTCTCAATATCTTATATACGAGCGGCCTGCCCTCGCTTCGCTCCGAGTATTTAAAGCAATATTATAATTGATTTAACACTTAATTTAATTTATCACTCTGTAATTGTGTAGCTTTTCATTATTTTAAAATAGAGAGTAAGAAAAAGTTAAAAAAGAAAAGAAAGGCGACAGATAATAAGAGGGAGGACAGACACAATAAAATAAATTTGAGACAGACTCTGGACAGATAGAGAGAGAGATAATCGAAAGAAAGAAAATCAAAAGAAAAATTAAAGAGAGAAAAAAGAGAGAGGATGAGAGAGAATGACAGTATATAAGAGGAAAAGAGACGGAAATACTATAGACTTCTCTCAGTGAAAGAATTTTAAACTACTTTTAGAATTTTTAAAATTGGAAAAGTACAAAACGACCATGTTCTATTAATAAAAAATGTATATGGCAACACTACACTAAATCACCTTTGTCACTCACGAATAGTGTAGGTTTCTCTCAGTGAAAAAAATTTTAAAATCGGATTAGTAACAACAAAATGGCCATATTCTATTAATTAAAAATGTATATGGCAACACTACATCACATACATATGTCACTCACGAATAGTGTGGTTTTCTATCAGTGAAAAAAGTTTTAAAATCGGATTAGTAGTTCCTGAGAAACCCTTCAATTTACAAAATGACCAGGTTATGGCACTTAAATGGCCATATCTTTATAATTAGAATATTTATGGCAACACCACATAGCCTATGTTACTCGGAAAGGATATAGCTTTCTATCAGTGAATGAATTTTATAGGCGTAGGATTATTGAGAATTTATCTTATACAATTTAACAAAGCGTCAAATTTCCCATTAGAATATGTTATTGTCTTAGAAAGTCAATGATTTATACAAGAAAAAATTCTAAAACTTAAAAAAAATTCCTAGTTTATATAAATGGGAAACAGTATTAAAGTCTTACATGTATCCTAATCGCTATAATTACTTGTCTAAGGTTTCTATAAGACGGTATAGCACAAACCAGACACGGTGGTCATGGAATTCGATACGCAAAGTTGCGGCCATAAAAAGGAAATGCGGTGAAACCGACACAGGATCTGTAACCGATCTGTCGTCTGTCATGTTTAGGTATTACGTCTTATCTTGTTTACTTTATTTAGCAGAAAATATTATTTTACAATGAATCATTATAAAATATTTACTAAATTACTTCCAAACTTAAAATATTTACTAAATTAAATCTTAAAATATTTACTAAATTAATCCGACCGCCAAGTGTCATAGACGCGTTCCGGTCGAACCGCATGTGGGCCAGACTCGTTTGCACCTTATCTACCATTAAAAAAAAACTTAATACTAAAGGACAAGTGCGTTATCCTTGTAAAAAGTGTCGCGAGAAGTGAACTGCATTTATCCATTTATTTTTTAATGTAAGGCCAACGTAATCAAATTTAGCATTTTAAAAATTTTATATTATCACAAATTGCCTTGAAAATAACGAAAAATTCAAATAAAAACCAAAATGATTATTATTGGTCATACATAGTATGCATGGTCAGTCTTTGCTTTGAAAAAAGAAAAAACTAAACTTCTGCATCATTCGTATAAAATATATAGCGAACAATGAATATACCGAATAATGAATTTTAGGGCCAGGAGAAATGCTGTTTTCAAGGGCTTTATATTATATTTTCTTTCTATAAACTTATTAGAATCAGGAGTTTCTATTTTTCTATTTTTAGGAGGCTGTATTTTATTAGATTTCGAATTAAATCATATCTGAAAAGCATCCAGTAAGTTTTATTATTATATTAGTGCATTCTACAATGTACAGTATTCGCGTAGGTTTTGGTATTCGTAAACACCGTGAGCTTGCAAGATTTCCATTAGACAGGTTATACTGGATTCCTAATTTGCACAATTTTTATGTGCACTCTCACTTTTACGGAAAACTTGTTTGACTGTGATTTTTGACTTCCAAAAACTGAATGTGCTTTAAGTGAACTATTTTTAACCTAAATCGATACTTTAGACTTATGCGCATATAGCCAGATAGTTTAATAAAATATGAAAAGCATTTAAACTTTGTTGTTGTATCAGTTGCTGATTAGTAATATAATGTTTGGTGCAACAAAAAAGCCACATTCAAGTATCAGATTACAAATCTGTTGACATTTTATGTTATTGCAATGATTTCTGAATCATCATATGAAAGAAACAATAGTATGCATTGCTACCTACTAATATCTATCGCAACTATAAGTCCAGAAACTCTCCAATACAAAATCTATCACGGTTGATATTATGTATATGGAATTATAAATAAAGTATTAATCAGAGTACAAGCGATATAGATATGATTTTGTGGATTCGTTTGCAGTAAGATCTCGTCTCTAAACTTAAGTAATTTCATTTACAAAAAACAATTAATGAGTCTTAGCTAAGACATGTCTCGTAGGAAAACGACAATTCACATGATTGCAGTTATGGCTGAACGCTGTGCTCGACCACTTGGAATGTCCAATTCGATTCCTCTTAAGATTGATTCGTAACTCTCATTAGTTATGGTAAGGCGAAACAAAATAATATACGTCGTATTTAATGATAAAGTGCGAATTGTTAAAACATAATTTTATTAAATAAAACCAGAGGTCGATGGAAAGAAGTGGGCGACTTCTTGATGATGCACGTGATTGATCACTAATTATTGTAGGATTTCAGCAAACTTTTAACATTTACAAAGTTTATATCAGTAATTTAAAAAAAAGATATAATCTGAACGCTTAAGCGTAACTATCTGTTAGAAACTTGCAGCCTACATCCAACAAAACAGGTTCCCGGTAGATAACAAGTACCATGTCATCAAACCGCGATACTCTATCAGGCTAATATGTCATGTGTGATTTAGGGGCAATGGAGTATAATCGCTTGCGCAACGTTCCATGATAGTACAAAAACACGCAAGGACTTATAGGTTAAGAGATGAGAGCTTGATTTCCATTGACTTTCTTATATATATTTTAACTGTTCTATCATCCCATCCATTATATATAATAATGATTTTAACCCATTAACTGACCAAGTTCTGGTTGTGCGGACTTCACTCACTTTTGAAGATATTATGGTACATTCGGACGTGCATGTATTCTCACGATATTTTCCTTCACCGTAAAAAGAAATGAATATATATATGAAATATGAAAGTTTTGTTTAGAAACATACATAACTGATAGATCAGAAAAGTCAGAGATAAGCAAGATACTCCTCAAAATGACTCTAAAGTCTTAATCACTATATTATGATCAAACGGTTAACGGAGTTCCCGATAAAAGGAAAGAAAACGTTCTTCTCTTAAGCTAACAAGTGAATCATGTAACTCTTATATCACTACGCAGTTGAAATCACCATCGAATGTTATACAGACTTAAAGGTCAAGTAATATTTTTGGTACCTCACCATGCATAAACATGAGCGTGTGGTCTCTATTGTAAGACGTGTATTTCTACAAGTGTCATGACCATTTGATGACTTATTGCTTCATTGTTTACACTCATTTAAATATATTTGAAATAATATCATTTGTCATGCTTATTTCGATTTCATAAACTACATATTATTAATAATGAAATATCTGTACATGAGTCATAGCTGGGATATACATTTTGCTATTTAAGTGTTTAATGAGCCTACTAATTTCATTCGCAATTGTTTGGACACAAAGCTTTACGAATACATAAGAACCTTCATTTATTACAAACATATTGTCACAAGCATGTTTATATTTATTTGAGATACTAGCAAACATCTAAGGTGGCAATGGCCTGAATAAAAGGTCGTATGAAAAACATAACATAATGTCAATGTTATCATGTTAAATATAAATTTTATCGAGTCATCAAACTAGTAACAAAAAAACAAACTTATTATAATTTTTTATAAGAACGAGGCATAAAATTATAACTATTTAAAAACCGGAATTACTATATAGAATTAAAAGATATTTGTTAACATAAATTAGTGTAATATTGCTAATTTCGAAATGTGATTAATTTGAAATAACCGTCATTATTGAAGACCGAACGCGTAGATTACGAAAATAACCTTCATTTGCGTTATACAGGGAACAAACTTAAATTCCTGCCAATAATACGTTTTGGCTCAATGCCGAGTCATGCAAAATTCACATAAACTTTGAAAAAATTAAACATAACATACGTATAAGGAGAAACGTACCCGATCCAAGATTTGTTTTTCCGTTAATATGTCAGTGTGCCACCGGCTTTCTTCACAAAGCACTGTTTGTAGCACTGGAGTAACAAAGGAACCATTTACCACCAACCGAATCACAGTTACATCACCAGGATTTCGCAGAAATTAACAAGTTTACAACACTTTGAAACAATTAGCGGCCGAGTAATTGACACTGATGTACAAACGCGAACAATTAGACGCTCTTTTCCGAATATTTCTTTAATTTGATTAATTATTAATTTTAACAATTTGTTTATTAAAAATTGATTGGTTGATTGAATAGCGTGGTCGTGATAAACGGTAAGAGGTCGCGACGCAACTGCCCGCCGCTGTATCATTGAAGCGCCGCGCCGTTTCACGTGCGTTGAGCGTTCGCATGCAAAAACTTTACATAGAGCTCTAACTCTAATAGAATATAATCCGGTAAACTATATTGCTGGTGTGCGTGAGATTTCTTACTGTCTTACAAATACGTCCGTAATTTATTTAAATGTACCCTCTTATATTTTAATTATTTAAATCCTAATACTAATCAAAAAGGAACATTGTTTAAATTGTAATGTTAAACTAAAACATGCAAACCTTTAGCCTTAAATTATATATTACGTATATTACTAAATCTATCTTTCTTTAACTATATTATATTAATTCATGTAATAAGCTTATAATGATATTTATTATTCTATAAGCATTATTAACCTTAACATTGTTTTGTCTCTCCAGGAAATTGTAATGTACACTGGAAATGTCAATCTTGTAATAACTTATTTTATTTTACTGAATAAAGATTATTTGAAACTAAAAAACTAACTAAAAAAACTATATTACTCACATTTTGACGAATAGTTTCATATAGAATAGCTGTTGTAGGATGCAAAATCAAGCTTTCGCATATTATAGCCATTTCTAGTTTTTTTTAAATACCAGCATTAAGAAAACTGGATCCAGACGATCCCTAATAAGACGATAAGTCGCGCAAAACTCGTTGTGTCCAGTTTTTTTCCAAATGAGCCTTCAGAGATCTAAAGACTTTATATTAAAACTATTCTCTGTTGCTCTATAGTATAAGTTCAAGGATTTGGTAGAGGTTTTCGGCATACCTATGAGGTCATAATAGTTGTTATTTGATCATTATAAGGTCGACGTCGTATTTAACAAATGTACGTCTAAAACCAAACCAATTTGAATATATAAATAAAAAGTGTAAACTATTACCATGTTATGAAAGAGAGTATTGCACGTTATCTGTACTAATAAGGCGAGATAAGATGTTAGGTAATTTGTATACGCTAAACCGTATCTGATAATCGTAGAGTTAGTGGTAGAGCCACGGATATTTATGGGTAGAGCCAAATAAGTTTGCAAAAATAACGTTTTTCAACAGACAAATATTATTATTACGTCCCAAAAGCAAACACATGTAAAAAATATTATATTAACAAATGATAAAACTGGTAAATAATGTATGTAGAGTAGATCTGAACGAAACAATGCTCTAGGTAGTCTTAATTTTTATAATAGAGATTCCATTTTATAACAGACGATGTAATGTGTGTCAAGTGTCTAATTTTATTTATTATTTCAATGTCACCTCTATTCCTATCCAAAGCTGTACTCCAGAGGAACAAATACAAAACAACAAAATTATAAGTTGATCCGCTAAATTCAGCGATGACGTCAGTCGCACCGTATACTAAGGCCCGTCTCGTAAGGTATTATTTATATACACGTGCATGTGAAATATTTTCGAAACGATATCATTGTTCAGGATTTCAATTCATGGAAGTTGAACTTGAACTATGTTCAGATAATTTTAATAATTATTGGTTAATTTGTGATTTACTTCTTCTTACTTTACTCCACAGTAAATTTAGATATATTTCATTTATTTTATGACTTGTAAAGAAAAAATACGTAATAAATTTCCATGAGGCCGTTCCTTTCCGATGCTCTCCCCTCTGTATAGTCAATTATATTACGAATATAATCAAGGTGAAGATCTTTTCGTCATTATCTGTTACATCATTATTGCTCCCTATTTTATGGGAATGCGTTATTTTCACAAAATAAAGAATTTATAAATCATCTTACAGAGATTCGTATTCTACATTGTTTGAAGCTGGAAACGTTAAAATTTCCTTGTTATCTATGAGTAAAACAAGTAATATTCTATTCATATCATTTGACTTTCCACGTAAGCGATGTTTTCACAGTGTTTCCATTTAAAAACAATGGCGTATCGCTAAGACGCTAACCGAGACTGATATTGTCACGAACCAGCTGTTATATCGAGCTTAGTATTAAATATTCATAATTTAACCATAATTAATTTTTTTATGCTTCGCTAAGGGATTATTTTTTCTAATCGCTATTCAAACAATCAAGATGCTTAATAAAAATAAATATAAAAATATTCCATCCCATTTTGTTCCCTTAGAATCTCCTAAGTAAACAAAAATCTAAGAAAACAATTTTGAAATTATATTTGATGATTGATTAGCTTCACATTTTTCGGCTGTATATATATATTTACAATAACACTTCTTGTAAAGATCAATGTACAGACTTACAAAAGAAGAATATGTTTTCTTCAAAGTTTAGTTTCGGTTTTTTGGTAACATTATTATATGATTCGTTCTGAAAAACTTCGTCACGATTTATGAGGTATGTACAAAAAATTATCAAATCGAGTTGGAAGTCATTTTTGTACTTGTCCTTGATTTCGTATAGCCCAAAATAAAATACACATCAATAAGTAATGTATTATTTTACTACGATTATGCCATATGCCATACATTATATCATTTCACCGATATAAATAGACAAAATATATACGACAGACGGTATTTATCCGTATTTATAAATAAAATGGTCTGAACTGTTTGTCCTTCAGTGGTTTTTCCTTGACGTATTGTTTACGTACATTACTATGATAATGACACAGAATATGAATTCTGCATATATTTCTTTATTTGATTTGAGGGCTTCAAATCGAAATCCACTTTTTATAAAAACTCATGGTCTTAATTTACAGTACCGATGAAATGTAGGATCAGGACATATAGGGCCAGTATTTATATTTTATATTAATGAGTTATAATTTGGTATGATTTTAATTGGAATTTTTGATATCTAGAACTTCGTGATCAACTAAACTATCCCTTAATTCACTCTTAAAATCTATAGTTTCTAAAGTAGTCCTAGTCGTGATAAAAATTGTTTGTTATGAAATGTCACAAAGTTATAGACTGTAGCTACAAATAAGCAAGTTATATTTAGTCTAGTCAATATATTTTCCTGCTTCAGATGCAGCTGCGCTGTGACTTGGTAGATCGGAGGTTAAGGTCACAATACGTATTTAGGTTATCTATGTTAGATATGCAAATAAATATAACATTAGAAAATAATAAGTATAAAGTGACTCAAATATTTTATTTACTGCAAAAATATTGTACAGGTTATTTTAAATCTAAGACGAAATATTATAAGCCTGAAAACTAGAACGCTATGAAAATTAAACATGGGCAAGGAAGCATGTAATTAAAACTTACCAGATCGGAAAAGTGACCTTTGAAACTTCAGACCTTTTACGATCTTACAGATTTTAATAAACACTAATAGCCACTTGGTTTTTAATAGATTTTTGGGTGTTTTAGTTCGAGATGTTGACACAGTCGCTCCAGGAACGCGTCTGCATGGAAGTATGCAAGTATGTCTATTGTGGATAGATTAGATAATGACTATTGGATCGGAGATGCATTGAAATGCGTATGATACTGATGTACAACTACAGTGACAAGACTGTAGAATGGCTTTAGCATCTCATTTTTTTATATCTATATTTTGACCTTTGTTATACCTTCAATAGTGGCAACCAGTAATATAGTAATCACTATATCAGTTAAGATATGAAAATGAAACAGTACTAGAGAGACACTGGACACCTACTAGTATATGTTTTCAAGTAAAAATCTATATTCAACATACCAATCCTTACGTATTACATGATTGAAAAGTACTATCTAAACAATTTGTTGAGTTACAGCAAACATATGGTGTTTTAAAATAGGCAATGAATGAATTATGCATCGGCTCGTGGGCAAGATTGATTTGCGTACAATGCGTAGGCTTATCGGTGTGGTATTTGAGGTGTAGTATTGATACTATCAATGGCTTTCTATCAACGCAAGTGGGTCAAAGTTGAATGAATTGTTCTTATTAATTATACATTAAATTATTATTATACTATTATCAAGTCAAAGAATCTAAATGTACCTATTATAATCTCAGGAAGTGCTAGCACGATTAAAATATTATATTCTTATAATAGATTAACGTTTGAAGAATTTCTGAATAGGAAAACAATGAATTTGATATTATTAAAATAACCTTATTCAATAAAATAAATATAATAACTAACAGGCGAAATAATTCAAATTGTTTGTGCATAACACCATTTGAAACGTGTTTCAACGAGATGTTTATTTATATAAATTTATTGATTACCGATCGATTCGTATTTATTAGAATTGTAAATCAAATGGAGGTCGCATTCATTGGTGTTGCGCAACATGAGAAAAATAAGCAATTACTAAGAAAGCCTTACTGACACAAGTATTCGTTATGCATTCGTGGGATTACAAAAGGGCATTGTTATGGGTACATGTATGGAAACCGTTACTTTGATTGCGTGTAAGTACCTTAAAGATTTGTTTCTTATAATTGTAAAATCTCATATTTTTACTAAGTTAGTAAAAATGAATATGTAGATACTATAACCTACCAATAATATTATAATAAAATAAAAAAGGTATGATTCATAGATCAAAGAACTTGATACATGTTAAGGACGAGAAGGACAACCTTTTAATACAGAATAATAGACCCTTCACGAAAACATAAATTAATAATGTAAGAAAAACCGTAGAGAGGAATTAGACGAAATGCATAAGATACACCCTGTAGCCAAGTTTTAAAAGGACCTATTTATTATACAGCAGGAAACTTTTATCCGGCTAGGGTAAATATAAAGAGTAAAGGAGAAGGTTTGCTGTATTAAAAACTGTAACATTATATTTAGTACCTACAAACAATTCACGCGAAATATGATAGTATTTGTGTTCACTGCAAATCCAATAAAACTAATACGGTTTAAGTCAAAGACGTGTTTGTTATACGTCAAGGTATTAAGTAACTAAAACGCGCTTAAATATATGACAGTTTTGTCCAAATTGTTATGACACTTAAACTCAACAGTGTTAATACTTAATAGCCGTAAGCCGTAGGGTTTCATTTTCAATATAAATTTTAGTCGGTCTTGGTTAAAATCTTGCAAATAATGAACTCAATAATAAAAGAAGTTTGTTCATAAGATGACACATAACTGAACATAAAAACTATTATTTTATAAGAATAAAAAACAAATCAAATATTATCAATGTCAAGATTTTCATGTCCACTACAATTTGCAAGGTCCATATTATGAACATATGTATTGTTAATTGTGATGTTGGCAACACTAATAATTTGAGTAGCTCCTGTTATATGATGTTGGTAGGATTGATATGAGTAGCATTCTTATTTTGTTGAATGTTGGACAAGTGATAAACACAAATCAAAGTTCACAGAATAATGATAATTACATCGCGAGTATACTAAATTATAACCCCTAGGAGGATATTCTAGCCGTCATACTGTTCGTCTGCGTGTTGAGTACAAAAGTTTTCTTTCTCTCTTATTAATTAACAGCATAACAATTCACTCTCTATAGGGGTAAAAGGGGCTGACAGTTTGTGGGGAAACCAGAGTTAGTAGATATAATGTATATACATGGCTATTTCCATATCATGCTGACATGTAGTTTTTAATGTCAATAAAAGTATACGATCGATTATATAAATATTAGATTGTTAGTTGTTGTTGTAAAATTCAAACTTTTAATGATCCGTAACTTAATTGGCTTGGCGAAGTTAGCAACGAAAAGCTAAATAGATCAATAACTGTTGACGTTGTTATCAAAATGTGAAATAACGTTTCTAGTCACGTTAAAATTTTCCAATTTTGTCAACATTTCTACAACATAACCATTATTATGTTCTTGGCGATTGTCCAGTAGTGGATTTATGCACGGTTGGCGGATATCATTAAATTTAGTAGCGTTGTGAGCGGATTTAGATCAAAGTTGAGCGTGCGCAGGCCTTTAGACTTGTTTCTCAACAGGTTAGGATAATCATAATCAACGACGAATCACGAAACAATCATAATCTTTACGTCTTTTTGATTTTCAGTAATTATAAAAAATTACATTGTATTAGAAAGATATTAAGAGCAATCTTAAAATATTTTATATTGATAAATGAAACACAGGTTTATCATACTAGATAATTTTGTATAAATTATGTTTCAACAGTCCACAAATTTACATTCATAAAAAGTGATTACACGTAATGTAAATTTTTAATATTTAACAATTATCTCCAATTTGCAAATAGTTTTTAAACTATATTATGGCTACACATAAACAACTTTTATTGATTAAATTTAGATAGCTTTGGGTTGTTTAGTTTTTTAAGTTTCTAAGTATATGTAAATTTAATCTAAAACTTACCGGTGTCGCCCACGGCTTGGCTAAGCGTGTTCTCGGTGAGCGGTCGCAGCGCCTCTACAGCGCTGATGTAGCCGAGACGATCCGCGATCGCACACGCAGTTTGTCCATTCTGCGATACATAAACATATAGGATTTTATTGGAATAATTGTGCATATAAATCATACATATTATAACAATCATTCTAAACTAGTCGACATGCCCCGGCTTCGCAAGGGTGCAATTTTCCACGTACAATGTTGCTAAATAACATGTTTTATTAATCATCATCACGACCCGTCAATGGCCCAATGCTGAGCCGGGTCTCCTCAAAATGAGGAGGGTATTAGGCCATAGTCCATCACGCTGGCCCATTGCGGGTTGGCGGACTTCACACACCTTTGAGAAATTTTAGAGAACTCTCAGGAGTGCAGGTCTCCTCACGATGTTTTCCTTCACCGTAAAGCAAGTGATATTTAATTGGATATCCCAGGATCGAACTCGGACCTCCCGAGTAAGACATTGAAGTATCAACCACTGGGGATCACTGCTTCATTATTATTATTATCCTACAGGAACTCTGAATTTTTCTGGGATAAAAAGTAGCTTAATCTAGATTATAAAGTATCTGTGTAACAAATTACATTGAAATCCGTTCACCCATATTTGAGTGATTGAGTAAGAATCATTCAAATATACAAACTTTCTTAACTTTTTATAAGAAGTAAGATAAATAAGTAAACTAACCGCAGATAAAGCATTTGGATCAGCGTTGTTCTTGAGGAGCAACTGTATGATTAATGTGTGGCCTTGTTGAGCAGCTTGATGAAGAGGAGTGAACCTGGGAAATGAATGTTTAATGTATCTACTAACACAAACTGAAGATTTTCTATATTAGGACAGGATCGTTTCATGAAGTACCGTTAATAACTATGTTGCCCTAAAAAACCCTTAACTTCACGTACATTTAAATAGCAAACTAAAATCTAGCACTATTTTAATTTTTTTTTACACTAAGTAAAACGATATCACACCATATCAAAAATTGCATTTTAAATTTAAATAAAACAACTATAATTAACATAATAATTTAAATAAAACATAAACGTCTTTGTGCATGTAAGATCATTATTAGAGATAAACCGTCCATAAACAACATTGAGTTATTGTATTCTTTACTTAAAGTATAATTATATTTTTGATTTACACCTTATAATAATTTCAATGCTGTTTATGACAGAATACGGGTGTGGGTAACCAATAATTACCAGTATTTTATAGGTCACTAGTATTTATTGTTAGAGTAGTTTTAACTATTTATAAAATTGTAAGAATTTAACTTGTAATCAATGACATCTATATTAACTGTGTTCTCGTCATCATTTTGATCATTATCATAATATTGGAAACTTGACCTACCTCTATTGTAGAACTTTCTTAAATCTAGTAAGAGTAACAAATTAGTTTAGGTTTTGACTTGTCCGATTTATTATAATAGTTTGGAGATAAGTTATTTTATTTTTTTATCTATTGCGTAAAACAACATTTGTGCATGAGTATTGTAAAAGACAACAATAGTATGAATTCTCATTACTTGTCACGTGTAAAGCGAATTAAAGTCTAGAATGCTATACTTATGAGTAACCAATAACCATTAGAAGCCATAGGAGATTAAGTCAATTGTTTTGCGCTACATATTGTAAAGGAGAAAAACCTTAAAAATACTACTCGACCGACGACGAGTATTTTATTACTATGAACTACCAACAGCATTTTATAATTTTTCCGTGATAAAAAGAAGCCAATGTGTTAATCCAGGTTATAAAGTACATGTGTGCCAAATTTCATTGAAATTCGTTCAATTATTTATGCGTGAATGAGTAATATTAGTAAGATTATATTTACATACTCAGCGTACAATAGTTTTAAATATGCAAACATGGAAACTTATGAACATTTATGGCTATTAATACCGTCTTAAAATAGTAAAATATTGACAAAATTTAAAAGAAATCTAAGCAGTATATGACGAAAAATGTTATCAACCAAACAAAATTTTTATTTTCTTTATTTTTTCATTGGATTTCTTATTTAGACATATTCTTGATTTCTTAATTAGTAATTTATCCACTGAACTACTTTAGTTTGACTAAAATCATTATAAGACGATTTCATACTGACACTTACCCGTGAGCAGCTTTAGCAGTGACGTCAGCACCGGCCTCCAGTAGGGCTCCAGCAGCGGCATGATGTCCATGATGCGCTGCCGCATGTAGAGGAGTATAACCATCTCGAGTGCGCGCAGCACAGCGACCTCCGGACGAGAGTAATGACTTCAGGACTGCGGTACGACCTTCTGCTGCTGCTAGGTGGACTGGGGTTAATCCTAAACAGAAGAGTATAATCATAATTTTGTTTTAAAATACATAATTATTAATTGATAATAATAATTACTTGTAAATTTAGTACGCAGTAAGTCACAATAAACAAAATAGTATATATTAAATTAAATAAATATGAAACTAAATGAACTTGATCAACGAAACTATCTTTTTCAGTAAACAATCTATACAGAATTGGCTGTTATTTAAGGTACTTATTAAAAGGGGAAAATTTATATTTTTTAAACAATAAAATACGAACTGACCATTATTAGCTGGAACATTGACGTCAGCTCCTCTTTCGATGAGCATTTCAACGCAATCTTCATGTCCTTCTTGAGCCGCCATGTGTAAAGGTGTGAAACCAGCTTTGGATTTTACTCCTGGATCTGCGTCTAAATTATAAAAAAATAATATTTATATATAATTCTTAAACATCATAGAGAAAATATGTGAAGTATTTTTTAAACTTATAAAATCGTCTATACGGGATTGAACGCAAGAAAGAATACTTTATTAATAATTAATTATATAAAAATAAACTTAATACGAATATCGTTTTAATAAAAAAAAAAAGATTTTATATACTATATTGTATTAAAATTTATTTATAAAAGTGCGCCTGTGCTTTAGAGATATTTACAATGGGAAAATAAACACTAATAACTCAGTGAAATGATAACGAACGTAAATTCAATTTCTTCCAATACAAATTGGATTATACTTTTATTTTATTTTTATCTTTAAACTGCACATTTTATACACACATACCATGTTCCAAAAGTGCAAAAGCGATATCCGGATGATTGTGTCGACACGCGATGTGTAGCGCCGAATGTCCGTTCTTTGCCAAAGAGTGAGGAGATGCACCTATTAAATAAATAATCTAGCTTACTTAGCCGTGTACTAAATGAAATCTAGCCATTTATTTTATCTATAGAAATGGTCTTGTATGATGATTGACTATATGACGTTTTTACACATAGTGATATATAACTAATGCCTTTGTTACTTATAAAAAAGATTACAGTATAAAAATAGTTTGTGACTTAGAAAAAGTCAAATAATCTTTCAATTAGCCATAATGTTTAAATGCAATGAGAATTTTAAATATTTTGTTTATCAATTGCATTACAACATTGTAACCTTTTAACCTATAGGATCTTAATTGTTCTTTATCAATGGGTTATTGGGATCAATCAATCATTAACTTTTCATTAATTTATCGCAGTAGCTGTCAATTCAACCTAGATTAATATAGTAGATAGAACACAAAATGAATCTACATATTCTAGTAAAGAATACATCTCGTAACTGTGCACATGATTTGCTTGGTACTGAGTTACAACACTTTGAAAAAAAAGGTGTATCAAATCGACAAGGTAAAATAAAATGAATTGAAATTTTACAATAAACTACTAAACTCTTAAAAAATCTTGTAAATATTGAAATTTCTACCTTTATCCAGCAAGAGCAGAGCGATATCAGGATGTCCGTAATACGTGGCCATGTGTAAGGGGGTGATGTGACTCTTCCCAGGTGCATCTGGTTGCGCCCCCCGAGCTAATAAAAGTCTTGCCACTCCGATATCTCCATACTTAGCAGCTAGATGGAGTGGAGTGAAGCCTTTACGTGTCTCAGCTTCTATGGGGGCGTTGTGGTCTAAGAGTATAGACGCTACTTCTTCTTTGCCTATAAAGGACCAAATAATTTATTAAGAACTTTATTTTAAATTTCTCATCCAACAACTCTTTTAGCGTAAATCGATGACAAGTATCTTCAATTTATTTTATAAAATTGCAAATTTTATTACTTAGAGATAAATAAAAAGAAAAATTTCTATACAATATATGTAAAAAAAATGTTATGTGAACTAATACGCTGGTCTCAGCCAGTGCATGCGTGGACGCATAAATCCTTCTCAAACATTTCATATTTTTTATATATTTTTTTTATTAAGGCCTTATTTCAAAATATTATAAACGTTTTGAGATTTAATAATTCGTTCGTACGTTTTGAACAATATCATAATTGTTTTGTTTAGGTCAGTCAGTCAGTTTATCTGAAGCTACCACCAGATCGGCAAGCAGTTTCCTGATGAGAAGAACTGGCAAGAACTCAACAGTCGCTTTTTTCAAAATGCCATTGTTTACATCAGTCTGTTTAGCTGAGTATCAACGTCATTTTAATTCCAAGCTTTGTAATCGTTCAAACAAATAATCTTGTACAGAGTAGTGAGCTTTATTTACTGAACATTTTTTTATTTGACTTCTAAATAGCTGAAGTGGCAAGTCTAATTATAGGCTGTGGTGGTGTGTCTATAACTTATTATAGATGCAAAGACCAAGCCCCATGAAACAATTACTCACTTTGTGGAGACGATAGTATGGTGTTACAAGTTTATTTTTATTTCTAGTATGTATACTTTTATAGTTCTATTTATGCATGACAAATTTACGTGTATCGTGTAAAAATAAAAAGGGAAACTGTCAGGTAGGAGTTTTCTTACCTTCTTTAGCAGCAATATGTAGAGGTGTGTATCTGTCTTTAGTTGTGGCGGCTACTTGAGCTCCATGTTGTAGTAGCAGAGCCGCAATATCACCGTGACCGAGTCGTGCTGCCACGTGGAGTGGAGTTTGCTCTTCTCGTGCACGCGCTTCCACCTGTGACAATTAACAAAAAAAAATTGTTATAGGCCTTTTATAGCTCAATTAATATTTCGTTCTTACATAGTCCATTTTTATAAATTGATTAGGTTTGGGCCTATTATGGTGTTATCATTTGAATGGATAAATTTCTGTAATGTCATGAAATCTTGCAGGTGAGGTCACTGAAGATAGACTAGGTAAAAATTACATTTCAATAAAAGCGATATACTAGTATTTTGGCATGCAATATTTTTGTAGTAACCCTCATGAAAATTATTATAATATATAGTTTTCCTTAGCTGCTAATTTCTAAAAAATCTCAGAAAGATTTAAAATAAATTCGTAAATACTATTGTGAGGTTTATATATGACTTACTTTAGCATTGTTCCTTAACAGCACTCGGACCAAATCAGTCTGATGTGCTCTCGCAGCCAAATGTAGAGGGGTTTCGCCCCTCGCTGTAGCAGCGTCCGCATCAGCTCCAGCACCAACTAGCACTAGTGCTATGTTCATACAGCCCATAAAAGAAGCTACGTGAAGCGGAGTGAGACCGGATTCTGTTGTTGCTGATTTGCCTGGAAAAAATACAATTAAATACGGAATATTGATCAATAACTTTGTTCGCTTGTATGAGATAAGAGAGAGACAAGAGATTTAATACACCCTATTACGATTAAATAGTTATATTTGTAAAAATGTATATGAAAATAACGATTCAAAAAACAATTCTTGCAATTTTTAGGCGATAAAAAATAATGTATCAATAAATTTCAATCAAAATTATTAATATACTTACTTGCACCATATTTGAGCAAAAGTTCCACAACTTTGAGCCTATTTTTCTTGCACGCGATATGTAACGGTGTAAACCCGTTGAGTGCTCGAGCGTTTGCGTCTGCATTTTTATCTAAGAGGAGTTTTGCTACCTAAAATAAAAAAGAAACACTTCAGACATCTTAGGCATTAAATATGCATGTTAAACTATATACAGTAAAAGCTTCTTATTCGCGCTTTCTTCATTCGCCTTTTCATTATTCGCGGATTAAAAAAATGCGACCCAATTCCTATATTCGCGGATCTCATCGGTACATTGGTAAGTATATATAAATAAAAAGCATTCGATATCCTTTGCCAACGCGTCGGCATAAGGACTAATTAAAAAAATTAAATAAACTTAATTACAACTACGCCTAAAATATGTTGTCAAATGCTATCGCTGTTGTTTGATTGGGTCGGCGATTAAGTAAAACAACTTTATTACTTATATTAATAAAGGATATTATTAAATGTTGCCACATATCAGACGTTCCGTCCTTTGGTTTTGCGTGTTTTATTGTTTCACCTATCCATTCGTTACAAAAATTGTCATCTAGTAAAAAATCTTAGTGAAGGTTTAAGACTGGCAAATGAGCTTTGTGATTCCTTTTTGAAAATTGATCCATTTATGGAAACGAAGTCTTATTTTTAATATAATTGCTAAAGCACTGCTGAATATTAGTCTGAATTGAAGGAGCTTTTAAAAAATGCCAAGCAAGAAAAAATTATAAAATTATTTTAACCACTGCCTAAACCTGAAGATAATAAGTTATTACATATAATCAATATGGCCAAAAACTTCAATTTAATTTTTTTTTTGTATATTTGTATTTTGTTTCGTCACCTAGGAACGTATCCCCTATATAAATTACCATTTACAGCTTTTACTGTATATCTGATTTTTTTATTGAAGGGGTAAGAAAATAATTTAAATCTCTTAGTATGAGGGATCCACCATCATACTAAGAGAACAGGATTTATTTATTGAAATAGACTTTCTTTAGGTAGCTTTAGCTAGAAAATTAACTGGCAAAATTCAATGAGACGCTATCAGTTCAATTGGATTGCGATTTTACGCCACTCAACTAAGGTTTCGTTCAAAATAATTATTTACCTTAACATGTCCACAATGTGCAGCCACATGTAAAGCTGTAAGATAATCTACTGTGACGTCATCGATGGGTGCACCCTCTGATAAAAGAACTTTAGCCGTCTCTACATGTTCGCCTTGCACGGACATGTGGAGAGGTGTTAGACCGTTCTGAAAAATAGAGAAAAAATACGTTAGTGTAGGGAAAGTTCCATATACTCACAGAATTTGATGGATTGATGTTTGTAATTAATCTTAGTTTATTATTTTTTACAAAATTTCGGATATTGTTAATGGAGTAATATAGTATTTTACAAAAATTATCTGTTGATTAGAATTTTTAATATTTTGAACTTATCACTAAAACGAAGTCGCTTTCCGCTGTCCTTCTTCCCTATGTATGCTTAGATCTTTAAAACTACGCAACGGATTTTGATTTTCTTTAATAGATAGAGTGATTCAAGAGGAAAGTTTATACGTATAATACATACATAATACCTACTATACTGAAGATATATTCATACTATATAGAAATACTGATAATTTCAGAGGTATCTAATGTGATGTCGTAAATAAACACATTTTTTCGCGCTTACATACGCAAACGCTGGCTGAACTATACGAGATAGATTAAAATAATGTACTACAGTATTGTACACCTTAAAAAGGTCTACAAAAAAGTCCGCGATAGTATATATCTATGTCTTAGGGATAACCCACAATAACCAATTTTTTATTCTTTACTAGAAATAATGGTTTATATACGAAACGGTAATAAGCAATTACAGCATTAATCCCTATCCAATTAACCTTTAATAAATTGTGCATTTAATATAGATCAATATGGCCCTTTACAGCATGTAATTTAAATAAATATTTTCGAAGATATTACAGATTGAAAATGCAGGGACATAGCGGTTACGGCTAAATACTCGTGTTAAATTGCTCCCTTGTGATATCATAAATAACATATAATAATATTAATGTTGACTTAAAATATAGTATAACGCAATACTAGGATTTGTAATTTAACGAATGAAACCATAAATTTACCTTTGTCTTACTAGTAATAGGGGCACCGTGACCTAATAGTCGAGATACAACATTACTGTGGCCAGATCTGGCTGCACAATGCAAAGGTGTTAGTCCGTCTCGAGTCATTGCTGCTATGTTTGCACCTGGAAGAATTAGTAAAAAATGTATTATTTTCTATTTAAATGACAAACAATTATTGACCTCTCTAAGTTTAGGGTCTTTGCATTATTTTCGTACCGTTTTCCACAAGTAAATCCACCATGGCCAATTGCCCCCACTTGCTAGCCACATGTAGGGGAGTAATGTTGTGTTTTGCGGCTCTGCCTGGATCTGCACCAGCTGATAACAAAGCTTTGGCCACTCCCACATTTCCATAATGCGCTGCAATATGGAGAGGAGTGAAGCCTGACTTTGAACATGCGTCTGGGTTGTGTTCGTTCTGGAAAGAAGATAGCAGAAACCTTTAATAAAGTAAAGGAAGCATAGTGATGGTGTTAACATTTCTGTTTCAGCTGGAAAACTATATAACAGGCTTTTTCCAGCTGTCTCACAGTGTAGGCAAGAATTACCCTGTTATTTTTGTTTTTAAGAAATAATTCAGGTAACTTGTAACCATCCTTCAATGGATATTTCAAACCCTTGTTCTTTATTACAAAAATCACTAAACCTGTTAGAATAAAAATATATCCTATATATTAACCAATATTACGAGTATTACGTAAAATCAATTGACAGTAATAAAAAATTGTTTGTCGAGCGAATAAAGGAAAATCCAATCCCATCCAACAAGTAACAATAAGGTTTGATTTATGTTGACATTGGGAAATGATTTACATAACAATATTAGCTTTTCCCAATAATCCTCTAACACGTGAAACGTTATACGACGGGGTTACGTTCCATGAAAAATAAAGGACGTTTCTGTTTATTCCAGATATTAAATTCTGGTTAAATTTTTAACCTTTTATGTCCTCGAAGAACCCTTTATATGTATTAGAAAAGTAACTATTTCACTAACGCACCCTAGTTGAGAATAATCCAAATACAAAACTTGATCCAAATCATTTGAGCATGTTTCTGAGATATAATGGTAATGTTCGACAATTGCTCAGTTGAATTAAACGGACCCAAAATACTTACTTCGAGTAAAAGAGTTGCTGCTTTAACGTCATTCTTCTTAGCTGCAATATGTAACGCCGGTAATCGCACTTTGCCTCTTGTGTCTGATTCTAGTAATTCAGCGACAACTCTATCATGTCCTTGTTGCATGGCTACTGCTAAGGGTGTGAATCCATCCTGGAAGTAAAATGAGCAATCATCAAATTTTGGGTAGAAAACATTGCAAGGACCTATTGCCAACTATTGAAGTTGTGTGAACAAAATAAACGAGTTTGGTTTACGACCCTTAAAAGGAGAATACAATTTCCGACAATATTCATGACACGTTTACTTTAAATTCCATTGATATGTTATTTTAGGCCTAAAGGTTTAGCAGTTCTCAGTCACAATGTTGATTTTTATTCAACCCCAGTTTTCATATACGTGTAATAATTTGTTTATGTAAGCTAAAGATCCACAAAGATAGGGTTCTTGTAAAACAGATGAGATTCATGCTAATATTTATTTTAGAAACAAACGTTACCCATATTGTTCAACATTTTGTTTTTTTTTTTGCATTTCACATAACTTTTCGAGTTTTAAATGATTTAACAAATTTTCAATGGAATGTTAGATTAGGTTTTTCTAAAAGTGAACGTTCATAGCGTTAGGATAAGGTTTACTTACTTCTGTCGCTAAAGTCTGACTGGCTCCAGCAGCTAGCAGCATTTTTACACAACCTGCATGGTTTTCTTGTGCTGCCATATATAGTGGAGTAAATCCTGCTGCAGATTGAGCATCTGCTTTGGCGCCTGCACCAAGCAGCGCTCGCGCTACTGATTCTTGACCAGCGAGACATGCTATGTGGAGTGCTGTGTTGCCTGACGTGAAAGTAGAGTAAATTAAAAAGTAGGTAATCTTTTATTAAAACTCGATTAATGTTTTAGTTTTTATCATTCGATAAATCGACAACTTAAAAGTATTGGGAAAGAGATGTTGTTTGTTATCATACCTTTTTTTGTTGCTGCATCTACTGTGGCACCTCGTTTTAGTAATTCTTCGACAACGGAAATGTGTCCATCCTTAGCGGCTAAATGTAAAGCATTGAGACCATTCTGCAAAGAAAGAAAAAATCTCTTTGTTATAGTTTTACAATTTACATTTATATACAATAGGCATCTGCTATTAAAATATTAATTCCGAAATTTCGTGTTTAAACACTACTTAATCGCATTAATAAGTTTCTTTCGAAAGTAACAGAATTTAATTAAAGGTTGTCCATAAAATTCTAGTCAATTAGGTAATCTCCATAATTAACTTGTTTGTAAACAAATTTCCGGACTTCTGTTCTTATAGCACAATAGAATCGTTCAAATATTCTTTTACAAATTTTACACCTACAATATGTAACTAAATTTCAATTAACTTTTTAAATTAAATAATATTGAATCAATCTTATAAATGTGTCAGTTCATTTAATTTTTTTGTGTCTAATTGTAAGCCAAGTCATTTTTTAATCTAATATTACAACATATCTAGGGTTGCCATGTAGGAACATTAAAGTATCTGCATCAATAAATGTTATACTTCTGTATCAAAGTACATTTTTTTAAATTTATGGGTATTTTAATTTTTTATTTAGTAAATTGTAACTATCTTTTTGTTACGCTACTCGTAAAAAAAATATGTAATTTATTGGAACATTGGAACGAAAAATTTTTCGAAGGCTATATAAATCTTGACCCTTTAACAACCGTATATTTATCAATTTAAAAATCAATAACACCCTAATAGCAATCGTCTCGTACTCAAATCTTATAAAGGCGTATTAATAGCAGGAACAACTACGCAAGTCATGGCACCTGTAGTTTTGTAATAGATCCTAGCTACTATTATATCCATCAGAGCGGAACATTTAGTTAGTCTGAAGGTCGCCCACATTTGCAATAGTCATCTTAAAATATAATTATTCCCGTCTATTGAATGCAAAATCTCTAATGTAATAATGAGAAACACACAAAAACAAACAAAAAAAAAACATATACCTATAATATGTTTGATACCTTTAAATATAGTAGACATTAATAGCATAATTATATATATTACGACTATGTTCACGTGTAGTTCCGCTCCTATTGGTCTTAGCGTGATGATATATTCAATATATTATATTGCCTATAGTTTCCTCGATAAATGGGCTATCTAACACTGAAAGAATTTTTCAAATCGGACCAGTTGTTCCTGAGATTAACGCGATCAAGCAAACAAACAAACTTTTCAGCTTTATATATTAGCATAGATATATACAGAAAATCTATTTACTATTTGATTACATTATGTTTGTACATATGATTAAAATCCTGTTACAAGTAGATTGTTTTTGATATAAAATCAATATAACGAAATTGATTTCAATTTTCTCTAGAAATAGCTAATCTTAACGACATTAAGAGAATTGCAAAGTCAATAAGAACATCGCATTAGAGTTAAGTAGAGATAGAGAAGTAATACAGTTATTCTGCATTAACATGTGATAATTTAATCTAAAGCCATCGTTAGCTCTCTTCGTAATAAAAAAGCGGATAATTATGCAATACATATTGTTCTCACAGGTGTAAATTTGATTTGCTACACAAAACATAACCATGACATACTTGCAAAATGATACGATCTTCATGACACTGAAAACGCGGATGTATATTATTATCGTATAAAACTAGTTCAGAATTCTGTAAACAAATCTAAATGGTGTTCTAGTTAAACCTAGTACTCGTACATATACATTACACGTAAATAAAAAAAATATTGGATTTTGTTTGCCACATTTATGTCAACTAAAGCAAATAATGTGTTTGCACAAATTGACACATTTAACAATTCAACTTTGCTTACTAGGTTTGAATGTCGTAAGTCGCATTTATTCCACTTAAAACTAGTTATCATATAGGTAGGGTGGATTTTTGAGACGAGTCAATAAGAGCAGGTACCTTAAACGTTACAGTTACAGGGAAACCAGGAGACCATCCATTATTTTTAAGATATTTTGAACTGCATCCACAGATTTTTAAGAAAATGTACGGTCAGCGAAAAGTGCTAGAATAAAAAAAAATATATTTTTACGTCTCGATCCTACTTCCTATGGGGAAAAAAAAGTAAAAGTTTCTACCAGACCATTTACTGAAACTGAACTTTTAGTACTAGAAATGTCAGAAATCTACTGAAAAATCAATTCATAATGAACTGAATCTACTGATAAATCAATTCATAATATTGTTATTGCCAAACAATCCTATTTCTTATTGTGATTAAAAGATTCTTTAAGGCCAACTGATATTTAAATACAAAAACTATGAAACGACACAACATGTCACACAAACTTAAAAATAAATAATCCACCTGTATATTTTTTAACGTTATGCGAAAAAATTCGGTTGAAACATAAAGTAGCTAAATGTGAAAGAAACGGAAGAACAATAGATACAAGCTTGTTTATAAGGTTATAAAAATAAACTAGCTCTAGCTTGTTACCTAAGAATCCTTAGATCTTGGTGTAGTATAACAGGAACAAGCTAGTACAGCAGGAAGCAAACTCGCTGATCATCAACGTCCGTCAAAAGCGTAATTGGCTTCATTTCTTTTGTAGATTGTACTTAACGGGGAACTATGGGAGACATTCATCATAGATTGATGAGTACCGTTATTGCGTAGAATCTACTTGAATTAAAAAACAAGTTGTAGGGCTTATAAAATTCGTCGGAAATAACGATTTGTTTCCTATACTACTTTCTCATAGTAAATGTCATTTTTCTTGCCTTATAAATTAGCGGACCATTAGAACGCCATCAGAGGGCAAATTATAATGCAATTGCGTACTGCGTATAATTATGACGAGGGTGATTGGTCCCGAGAGACCGCAATGTGAGTTAATAGGTGACCCGGTTTGAGACTTGGCATTCATAGACTATATACATTAGATGCGCTTATGGTGCATGGAGCTAATTGTCTATGCGGTAAAAATTTACATCGGTATTACGGCTTTTTCTACTCGTTAGCAGTAGATGCAAGTTAAGTATTACAGCAGACTTACAATTTTTAATTCATTATCCCCCATGCTCATTTGCTAAGCAAATAAAAGCTCTTACCTACCCTTAAATACTGGAAAGTCTATGACCATAAAGTCCCTTTCTTTTTAATATTTAAATAGGCCAGAAAATAAACAGAAAGTAATTCATTTTCATTGTTAAAAGATCATCCAATATGTGATTTTAGAGTAAAAGAACAAGAGGATTTCCTAAGCGACTACTGAGTGAATTATGACGTGACCCGATTCGTCTCGGGAGTCGGGACCTGGCAGTTGGCACGGGTATTGATTACGTCTGCGAGCTCACTGTTATGTAGGGACCGGGATAAGTGACGTTGGTTAAGGTCATATCGGTTTTTGTGACGTCGTAAAATTTTGTTATTGCCGTTTATTGGATGAATGACCCAAACTCACTGTGATAACGTTGGTAGTCTTTAAACAAATTACCTCTACTTTAATTGTAAAGCCAAAGCCAACATAAAAACATTAATGCTAATTAATCATTTTACCCATCCTCTTTTAATTTCCAATATTGTATTTCCTACTTTGCAACTTGAAGACTACTTATTTTGAACATTGAATAGAATTTAGTTCAATTTTTTTTTAAAACAATGTAGCTTAGAAATGTAGCTTACTTAACTAACTAAATCCATAACACAATATGTAATATAATCAGAATTGCAATGTACCTTTAAGTAAGATGCCTGATGAAGTAAGTAAATAAATTTTATAAAAGTTTTATTAACTTACCGAATTGCTTGTGTTAATATCTTTTACTGCGCCTGAGTCGAGCAAGTCGACTACTGTGTCAAGCTGGCCACCCCGAGCCGCTCGAAGGAATGCTGTGTTTGGGTCTATCTGTAAAGAGTAAAAAGTAAGTTATAAAAAATCATAATTGGGAAAATGAGAAGAACCATACATACGCATATGTATAATTTGACTATAAAAAGTCTAAATATATTTACTGCAGATAAACCAAGAAGAAAGTTGTTCGTAGATAATACTTAATCGAATCTTTTGTATACCAAATTCTAAATTGTTATTTTACGCTTCAAAATGTTATTCGAAGTATTAGTTCCAGTCATCATTCACTGTTCCCTAGATTTAATACGACTGATTCAATCGTGACTGTGCTCTATTGTAATAGTTCTTTTATTATCAACCAAGGGGTGTTAATAGTGTTAAGTACCTATTTAAAACCTACAAACCACTGTGTTCGCTACAAAACTTAGTTATTTTTATTTTATGAGTTTTCCCTTATATTATGGTTATTTTACGAGTTTTCGCCACTACACGAAACATCGCCCTCACTTGAGTGAAGTCTCAGTGAAATGTTCCAACGACTACTCAAAATTGTTTTGTTTCAATTTTTGCATTTACATAAGCCCTAAGCTATTATTTATATTTTATTTTTTTGTAATGTCTAAATCACATTACAAAAAAATAAAATATAAATAATATTCTTAAGCAATCAATACATTATTGTTAAAACAATGCGAAGATTTTAATCGTACGTCCGAATTAGTCATGATTGTTCAATCGATTATGTATGTAAATTGATGATTAGCGATGCATCAATATTGAGAAAATAGTATGTTGGTTAAGTATGGAATGTTTGCTAAATATCAAACATTCCATACTCATTTTTTTTTTAATTTTCTGAGATTTAGTACAAAAGTTTTACGCTTATTCATATTGTAGGACGTAACATTAATAGTAAATCTAAATTTAGTAGTTTAATTTTTCTCAACATTTAGATTGCGTTGTCACAAAAAGAGCTTTAAAAGAAAATTTGTTGCGTATAACCCAAATCGTGATGACCATTTATTTCTCACAAAAGCTCTTTGAGTTATTGTCCTCAATTGTATAGGATCAGAAGAAAAGTAAATAGTCTTTATGTAACATGCTTTATATATTTTAGGAGTTACAAAAACAGTTTTTGAATGGAAAAGAAGCTTCATCATGGGATATTTTGAAGCAGCAATATTTATATAATTCTTATTTAAACAATTTTAAGTTTTTAATATCAAATCTAAAAATCTATCAAATGCATTTCATGCAAACGAGGAGAAATATCTATGAAATGTTATTACAACCAACATGAGCAATATTTTATAAAATGCCAGAGAAACAATTCCGTTGAAAGCTTAGGCGCGCTTATGACTAGTAACTTTATGTAGCGAAAAACGACCAGCAATAAAAATCTAGGTTTTATTTCGTCTCAAGCTATAAATTTCATTACTATTAAAATTTTGCAATACGGCTAATTTAAGTAATAAAAATCAAAAAATTGGAGTGTCTGTTTGTAATATTAAAATAAAAGCTTTTAACTAAGTGCATATGGTATAAATACCAAAACAATATGCACACGGTATAAATACCAAAACAAATTTTTTTACTGTTTTTTACTGTCTATCTGTCTGTTTGTTCCGGCTAATCTCTGAAATGGCTGGACCATTTGACGGGACTTTCACTGGCATAAAGCTGGTTTAATAAGGAGTAACTTAGGCTATTTATCTCGCTACGACCCATAGGAGCGGAGCAACACGCGAACGAAGTCGCGCATGTCGGCTAGTGCTTAATCAAATAAACAGTCCGATACTCCCAGAAGAAGCTAAAATATCTAGAAATCAAATTTATATTTTACTCAAGAATGCAGAACTTATAGTTTTTACTCAAGAACAAAGTGATAAAAATGAAAGAAATTTTATTCATCCTTTTTTAGCCTTAGATGAAGAAATCAAATTACCAAGGAGTCATAAACATAAAAGAAGTAAAACTCACTACAAACAGAGATAAACAGTTAACAACTTTGAGCTAGAGCGATCAATTTCCTCCAGATAACCACCGACATCGCAATTCGCAACTAATTCCTTCCTATCGTACTATCTCCAACTGTTTCTAGGATATTGTCCGATTTGAGGAATGTTCGTTAAATGGAACAATTTGTTACGGAAAATGACATACTCTTTCGTGGAAACTGTGTAGCCTAGCGTGAAAAAAACATGTTTATCGTAAAAAGTACAAAACGTTCTATAAAGGAAATGTAATTTATTTTCTGTTTTAGCAGAAGTTATATATAATGATTTTTCTACTTCAGTATTTAATAATATGAAAAATAAATTTTCTGGATTAATTAAATTATTATAGAAAGTGCTAATAAAGTTGTGGAGTTAAAATTACGACTAATAAGAATCCACAGACTACAACAACAATTCGTTAATTTAAATATAAAAAAGTAGAATTTCTATCGTCTTGTAAAATAATCCCATTTATGCTAAACTTCTCTATCAATCGTTATCGTTTAATAAAACATTTTAAATGTTATAAGCTGATATCGGATCAAAAGCAAAGAGCCTCATAAAATGCGATGAGTAAGGCGTTAAGCCTCGTGAGAAAATCTATAAAATTTCATCTGAAAATATGGAAGAGGATTTACGCTACCGGTTCCATTTTAATTAAATAAATAAGAATGGTTTTGAAAAAATATACACTTAAGTTTTGAGAATTAAGTAGTTAAGTATTGGTACATAAAAGTTTTTTAAATATTAATGAACAATATTTTCTGATCATACTGAAAAAAAATATTTACGCATGTCAACTCAAGTAATAAAAAATTTAACTGCACACATCCTATTCACATCACAGTAATTTAGAATGATAAATCAGATATCAATTCAACGAAAATTTCTCACGCAGAAATTTAAAAAACTTGAACGAACCACTAGTGTTATGGAGTACACACGCCTCTCGAGCGGCAGTATGCGCGCGCCGCACCACACCGCCATTGCGGCACTGGTAGCGGTGCGCCGGCGGTGGCGTCTCGCGCCAGCGACCACACCGACAACAACAACGACAACAGCTCAAATTCGTGAACTAAGATTTGTTCTATACCGGAGGTCCAAAAGGTCTCTAGTAGTTGAACAGATGATTTTGCTCACGACCATTGTATATCGTGCAGTTCTGAAGTTGAAAGGAATTTTTTGACATCATTTCAATATTCTCCTTTACTGAAATATCTCCTTATTCAAAATGAACCAACGATGGTAGTAAAACACTACAACAACTGTTTGAAAATTCGCAATTTTTATATATGAAATAACTGTCGTCATGATACAAATTTTCCTGGTACCCATCACATTACTTTAACGCGAGCAAAGCAGCGCTACTTCTTAACAAATATTATTCTAAAATATTTAAAATAGAAATATTAGTTTCAAACACTAATATTCTTCTGTTGTATTTTTTGATAATCATAACAATTTTAAATATCAATCAACTTTTTATATAATAATGGACGTAATATTCAGGACTTAGTCGTTCGCCAATGAGAGCGTTCAATTTAGTTAGTTACCCAATGGCGAAGTAGTAAGGTCAGTTCGCTCTTTTAGTTCGTTAATTCATTTTTTTATGGTAGATAAGGTGCAAACGAGTAGAACCTGATGGTAAGTGGCCATCATCGCCCATGGACATCGGCAAAACAAGAGGTACCCTCTGGTTTTGTCGATGCGTTGTATCCTCGAAGATAGAGAGTGGGTAGGGGGAGTGAAGAAAAAAAATGCTGCGGTTTTAACGAACCCTGAGCAAGAGCCCAGAGTCCACTAGATACGTAGCATTAATGGGATGGGAGAGGGAGGGGGTAAATCTGGCCCACATGCGGCCCGACCGGAAGGCGTCTATGACACTTGGCGGTAGGATTCGCATGCTGGTGGTCGCAAGCCAGTCGGGGAATAGATCCCCTGCCACCAAGGGGGTGCTGGGTTACTCGGCTCTAACAAGATGTTCTCCCAGTCGCAGAGGGGAATAGTATTCTAACTCGTAGAAAAATATTTTTTATTTTAAAAAGTACAAATAATAATGACAAAATGAAAACATTTATATTAAAAATTATATTCAACTTCAGAAATTAAAATTTAAATAGGGATTGAGGATGCAACATCGCTCACAAAAAACATCGATATTTTCAAAAGTGAAACATCGATGCTTATAAACGATATGTTGATATTTTTATCAACATTTAAATATATATTTTTTATTAGAAATAAAACGCTACAGAAAAAAGTATGGCTGAAAAATAAGCATCCCTAGAAGTAAATAGTTCGATTTGTTACGTAGCGCCACTGCTAACTTAGTAAAGCGGGAGCCAAATTAATATAAGAAATAGAAAGAAGTAAGATCGAGATCATTGACGGACTAGTTCGTATAGTTCACCTAAAAGTGCGCTCTTCCGAACTAGGTCGTTCACAAACTACCCAAGACTATAATATACGAAAAAATATTAACCAAAAATTGGTATCATCTTCAATTCCACGGCTTATTACAGAAGATTGAATGCACGGTATACAAAAAGAACGGAATGAGCATCATTATAAAGATAATAGTGTTCACCGTTAGAAAGTGCAGTAAAGCCGACAAATTGTAGTACAGATTCATCAAAACGAAATAAGGTTCTCATTGGCAAATAATAAATAGATAACCGGCTTTCCTCATACAACTTGACGGCTTTAAATCAATCTCGATCTTGATAACTAACAATTGCAAAGTCACGATGGAATAAAAAAATCACTTTCGCTCGAATTAATAAAACTTTTAGAACATAAAATTATTTCAAAAATTTTATGAAATTGGAACTTTAGAAAGCATAAGTTTCCGTTACATTTCCGAATGATAAAAACATCGTCAAATTAATTATCGCCAACCGTTCCTACACAATATCTGATTTGGACGTACTGATGCCATACAATTTCGTGATTGCAATTGACACCGTAAAGCTTGAACTAGTTAAAATCAGTTACAGCCTGCGACCGTTAGTTTCATTAAAAAAGAGGCCCTTATTTGTAGGGCGTCCAGATGGTTAGTACTGCTCTCGTAATGAAGCAGACTTGATAGCTTGGTCACCACAATTGTTGGGTTTATTTCAAGATTGAAATGTGCTAATGCTTTACACACTATACTTTTAACTGTCAGCACAGCGCCTATGGACTTACTAATAATAAAGACCTCATAATCGTTAATAACAACAAAACAAAGTTTGATCAATGTAAAAGAACGATAGTAGGTTGAGATTATTTAAAACAATTTCCATCGCAAGTGTTCGAAAGTGAAATGGACCGAGGATATCTGGACCGAAATCTTATACTCAGCAGAGCATTCATGAAGCCTATTTACGTCTTACGATAAGGTGGCTATTAAACTTATCTTACTTTCCTTAGGTAAACCCGTTGATGTTCATAATTCATTTAATTCAATTCAGTTTAACAATAGAATAGAAACCTTCAATCTTTTCAAATTACGATAGAATGCAAACTATTTTGGAAGATACAAATTTTATCTAAACTGGAAATAAAAATATTGCAACTTGTGTGAAATTTCTAATTTAGTTAGTCATCACTACAAAACTAAAGAAATTTGGAGCAATAAAAGCATACATAATTGTACTACTAATATTTTCCCAATAAACTTTATTAAACAAGCAATAAAATTTATTTTAGAGTAACTACTCTGATTTGTTGTTAAATTTTGTCTAATGAATATAATCTGTTAATTTATCTTCACAAATATTTAGAAAGTTGTCCAAAAACCGAGACATTTAGACGCCGTTTTTATAAATCTTCAGTAATATATAAACAAACCAGAATAAATTTCTGCTTCCTCGATATTCAGCATAAAATATGCAGCAATTATAAGTTGAAAAGTAAAGTTTTCCTTTTCCTGCGGCTGGTGAGCTGCAGTCCTAGTTTTAAATGAACCCAGAAAATGCATGTATAAAATGGGTAGAAGCGCAACCCACACAGCTAACCTACTTCTGGTGTTCGTTTTTGCTTCAACATTTATTAATTTTTGTTTTATATAGGTTGGGAATAATACTTTTTAAGAGCTTTCATGTTGCTTGACCTTATTTTATATTTTACAAGTTGACCCGACAGACGTTGTTCTGTCTTAACTATAAATATTGGTCAAATGACTGACTGAACTATGTCAAATGCCATTAAGTTACATCACAAAAGTTTATACTGTCAAAATCTATAAGGTTACATTAGAAATGTAATATGGAGGTTTTGCGCGTAGATTTATCGGGATGTGGGTTGATGGGAAGCGATAAATTTTCTCAGAGTACATTCATTCAACGTATCAAATCCTAAATAGAATCGAACCATTAAAGACCTTGTGCAAATAATTAGCTGCTAAATCGACACCCACGCAACCAATCTGAGATCCCGAGAATAAATTCTACGATGACCGTAGTTCAAGTACAATTGGATAAACACGTGGAACAATTGGACTGTTAGAACTGAATCTCGCCAAGATCGAGGAAGTAAATTAGTCTTTTCCTACAACTAGCTGTTACTCATGGAAGATAGTAAACGAATATGCATTTGAGTTGGAACATTTTCAGCTTCGGTCCGGGTTCGATCCTGGTAACACACCTCTGACTTTTCTGAGTGTTGTGTGTTTTAAGCAATTAAATATCACTTGCTATAACGGTGAAGGAAAACATCGTGAGGAAACCTGCGCTCCTGAGTTTCCTAAAATTTCTCAAAGGTGTTTGAAGTCTGCCAACCCGCTCTAGGCCAGCGTGGAGGTCTATGGCCCTCCTCTTTCTGAGGAGGAGGCCCGGCGCAGCTGTGGGCCATTAATTGGTTGTGATGATGATGATTTTCAGCCTTGTTCTCAACAGTAATAACGCATGAGGCGTCAGTAGCTCAGTGGTTCGTGCGTTGGAGAGTTAAATGTTTTAATAAAATTAATCTAATCAAGTACGAAAAGTAACATAACGACGTCTTTAAGATTTTGCTTTTTTTAGTTGTTCTATTAAAGACTTAACAACAAAGTAAGAGGTAAATAAATAATTACGCCGCCATGACAGAAATCATTATTACACCGCGAAATTTTAAGTAGTCATGCTGTATCTAAAGTTTAACCTTTGGGCCTAATATACCACTTAACAAGTTATGATACTGTTGGTTAATTTTGTTTTTTTGGAATATAAATGAACAACTAATATGCGATAGATGTTACCAACTTCTTAGAGGCTTCCCAGTGTTTAATATTAAAATACCATAAGTTTTTGTTCAGCCAATTGAAATTCCACGACACGAAGAAGAATTCAGACACAGATCAAATATTGGATGTATGAGGTTGATAAACTTGTTCTAACACGAAGGTGTAAAAAATCCTGACTGAACATTGATTTAAATAATATATGAAATAGATCGCGCTTTCTCTAATTCGGTATCTTACATAAGAGTAAATAAGGTTTAATTTAGAAGTTTTTAAAAAGTAAGGTAGACACGAAGTTACGGTCGACTTATGTTACAGTATCATGATACATCCCATGAGTATCGATCGCCGTGTTCAGTAACATGGAGTAGAAATTACAAATGTCTGTTACGTAAGTAAACAGTCTTTGGCTACCTCAAAAGATGATAACAGTTCAGTAAAGAGGTTTTAAAAGAAGTAGGGAAATAAGAGACAATCTTTAAGTGTTATAATATACTAAGAGTTAAATATTTAATATTTTTTGTATATTTTTATCACCTATTTTCCTATCATTCGATATTCCATTTAAGCAGATTATCATAAAAAAATATTTTGTTATAAACCATAACACTAACTTTTATACAAACACCTATCAAAAGTAAGATAATCAATACATAATGTGCGCGTTTGCTCACAACGTTTTGTAGGCGTTAAATTCTAATAAGCTTTATAAAGATGATAATAATATACGGTATATGTGATAAATGTCAAATATTTTAGCAAAATTTCCATAATAAATCTTAGCTTACTAGTACGTTGTCAAGATTCACGTAAATACGAAGAGACAGGCAATTTTCCGAGCACGCTGTTTATCGACAGTTATCAGGCGATAGGAAACACTTGAATAGATAACAAGTGTCACTTGCAAGGTTAGCGCTGCTGTATTATTTAAAGGGTTTCGTGAACATGAAATGCCACTGAACCATTATAACTGAAAATGAAGCTATAAAATTACAGCACGAAAATAGACACGTCATGACATAAAGAAATCTTACTAATATTATAAATGTGAAAGTTTGGATGTTTGTTACTCAATCACGGAAAAAAGGCTGAGGCTTTATAACCTGGATTAACATATAGGCTATTTTTTTATCGCAGAAAAATTCAGAGTTGCTCTAGGATAATGTGTTAAGTCGGGGCGGGTCGACTAGTTAACTTCTATAGTTTAGGTCGACATAAAATTAGAAAGATGTGCATTAATTAATTATGTCATGCAACTTAAACAAAACTCTTTATCAAAGAAGAGCCTTCCAAAGAAGTCATTTGCCGCAGCGAATAAACGCATTGTTGAAACTAAAACATTTACATTGCTTTAATTTCAAAGCAAGAATAAAAATCGTAACGAAAGTATATTTTTTTAAACTAGTCTACCCGCCCTAGCTTCACTGAGCTAACACATTTATAAGTCAAGGAACAATAACCTAGGTTTTTAGTTCATCTGCAACAATACAACTGTAAAACCATAACCAATTTGAGTATAGAAACATACAGACAGACATATTTTTTTAAATAAGATTGCTGTGGCTCACATTGAGATTTATTAAATATTTAATTCGATAGGTTATATGTTTAGAATGTAGATATAGAGTAGCTGACAATCTAGATTTATCTTACAAATTTCAAAGCCTTTTCCTACGATAAGGGCTACAAACAAGCAGGTCCCGATCGATTTTACGTGAAAGTTTCATTACTGCAATGGCGTCGTGGCGGCGTTTGTGATAAAATTGTTTACACACGGACAATCGAGATAAATGTAATCACTTGCTAAAATCTGGTACAGTTGAAATTACTACTTACTACTTTTTCTCTCTTAAAAAGTGAAAATTCAAATAGAACAAAATACATACACGGTGAACAATATTACTCATAAGTCATAATTTCTTTTTCGTTCGTTCACCTAAAACTTGTATCCTAAAACACTAAAGAAGTACATTAGTCTTCAAGATCTAGGCAATAAATGAAAGCGCGTAATTGGGTCGAGCGGGTCATGCTCAACAGGGATTTATTGGACACTTGAATCGCCCACTTTCGAGCGGCTCCAGATCAGCCAGCAACTAGAACTGAATATTGTAAAATTTAAATTAAATAAAAATAGAAGTTGTAATTTGTTTTAAAACTTAGTAATTTACGAAAAACATTTGAAATTAAAATTAGTTTTTATAGTCATCCAAAAAGAAATTTTTGTAATTAACATCAAATTGTATTACTTTAAGATGAAGATTCAAATGAGTTTAAAATAGTTATCAACACTATGGAGCGATCTAAAATTACATCTCATCGGTATAAAGTATAAACCATACGTAGAAGCAATTATCTTACCGGAATACGTAGCAGACTGATTAATAAATTATGATTTATGTTGGTACTTTAACCCAGAAATAGATCTAAGCTTTCAAAGGGGTTAAGCCGCACGAAGCATTAATTCACAAAAGTGTTATCAATACGGGCCGGCTGTTGATGAATACTACAAAATATAACTGGAAATAGATCGTTTGATACCCACAATTCGAATAAAAGCACGCGCGGTGCAAATGCATTTGATAAATAACAATGGCGTGATATTGGACCGCTTAATAATGAAATAGTGTTCACATTTATCATTTTTTATACGAAGCAACCGATGAACGAAGTCTAATTTACTTTTTTTAAAGATGGGATAGGATATTAAAACTTTAGTCTTGTGCGTCTGTTGGTAAATGCGTTTTGTTCTGTTTCTCTATGGTGCTTGTTGATCAATTACTCTTAAGTAATTCTTATAAGTTTTTATTTCACTAACCTTGTTAATATGGGACAATGTAATTGAATTTTAAATCTTAATTTTTGCATAATTGTATCAATAATAAATAATTGTTTCATACAATGGATGATGTTGTGGATTATTTGAGAAAAAGAAATTATAGATGTGTAGTCAATCTTGCAGGACTTCATAGCTTTTTTTCTTTTATGCTTTTATAGTAGTTTTTTGTGTAGCAAATCGCAACTTTTATAAAAGAAAGATCTTTTTTCTCACTTAATATAATTGTATTTTATAATGTAAGTGTTATATAAAAAAAATAACGTTTTAGGACAACATATGTTAAATAATTTAGTCACATGTGTTTGCGATTATAACGAAAAGAATTGTACTTTTTACTGTATATAACACAAGAACCTCAACATCACCAATCATTTCTATGTCTCGCTACACTATTATCCGTAATCACTTAACTTATAGTTAACTTACGTCATGTGTAGTCTTCAAGGCTATTTGTTCTTACGTAAACAAACCCTGACAATGAATTGTGGCTTGTAGACGTTGATTAATTTTGTTTGGTCTATAAGAAGTTTTTATTTTTAGTATTTATGTCGACTTCATTGTTTGTAAATCTAAAAGTACAAAAAAAATGGTAATAAAATAAATTAGTAGCTTTGCTCAGGTTCGTGTTTACTAGTCTCATCAAAATTGCATAGTTTCTCTAAAAAATTGATGATTAAAAATTTACGGTTGCAAAATTTAGAATATAGAAATATGACTTGCGAAAATAATTAATCACGAACATATTTCGAGACTTTCTGTAGCGGAGAAGTCGTTACATGTAAGCTTATCGGAAAAAACAATTCATTCAAGCGAACGTCCGCATCCGTGACAAATAACTTTTGCCGTCCATCACGGCAAAGATAAAATGAAAACAAAATGCTTTCATACTTTTTTATGTTCAGACGCCTATTGTTTTACGCACTGGAAACCATTTTATGGCTGCCGGTTTGAAAGTAAACAGACTCGAATGTTAAATCGATATAAATTTAAAACGATTCATTGCGAAATCCTTATTTAAAACTTCATTAGCAAAACATTGAAAACGTTAATTTTTTTTATTTTATAGAAGACAATATTTAAAAAAATTGCAATTACTTTTCTCCAATCAGTAGGACTAGAATCTAGAATATATTAAACCAAAACGTTAAGATGCAACTCTTAAAACTATTTAAGTTTGAGATATATTTAATCGAAACATAAAGAGATCTTCACGTGTAGGATTACTTTATTCCCTATTCCTTTTACGTGAAAGAAACTAAAAATCCATTGTTTCAATAACTGGTTCGAAGGGTACGTGTAAATGTACTCTTAAAACGACCTCAGGGTGTACTTTTTTCTTTTGTTAACCTTAAAAGCTATTTCGACCCACGCTTGTTGGAACAATAAGAATGGGCTTTTAAAAGATCGGTCTAATTGGAACGTAAAAAACTGTTAATATAACATGGATACCTATAGCTGAGCAGGATTAAAAAGCAGAATTGTTCTGAGGCGCTAAAGAACATGTCCTCGTCTGACTATGCGTTCCTGAAAAGAGCAAGAATTGTAAAATAACAGCAAAGAGCAACGCACTGGTATAATACTTTGCATGTACTGTATGGGTATGTACAGTGTACAACTGTACACGGTTCATCAAAACAAGAGAGGCAGGGAATTGTTGCAACAAATAATTACTTTCTATTAAAAGCAATCAAAACTTTCACTTTGCAAAATACTTACATAAATATGTATTAGCTGCTATTGATATTAGAAGATAGAGGAAATACTTGAAACTGTGTTTCAACAAGAAATTCAGGATGGACATATTTAATTAGAATTTGTTGTTTTGAAAGGATGATGTCAACTAAACGTTAAAATTTAAATTTGCTTTCAGCGTGTCCTTGTCACAGTAACTTTCTAGCAATTAAATTCTACACTTATTTCATGGTTCACATTTAAACGTTTCCGTTAACTCTTATCGTATTTACCTAACTTTTTGAATAGAAAACATGAGTCATTTCAAGTCTTGATATTACTTAAAACTACGGTTTGTACAATGGCCATGTTCTCTTTTATCTGGGTCTGAACGTGACATTTTAGTTAAAACTAATATATACGAGTATGTGTACAAACTACTTCAAATAAATAATAAGAGACGATTTTTACAAAGTTTTTTAAAATTTAAATGACAGTTATGTCATGTTACAGTTTTCGCTGTATCCTTTATCTTGTCCTATTATAATTACAGGACTTATACTAAACGGACGCACCAGGACCGGTTCGTCCCCCACAACTCGTTCGCCTACATCCACACGTCGAGATGATACGAGATCACTGATTTATTGACGGACGTTGATGCTTGGGTTCCGCTATGAAGGTTAGAGGTCATGACATTTGGAATTACGCTTTGGATCATTGCAACTTTCTCATTCATCTCAAAGTTTTTTATTCACATTATTTAATACTCTATTCTAAATTTAATTAAATGTTATCGTGCATTTTACGACTACAGGGATGATCAAATAACTTACATAAGTAAACACATCATTTATTACAGACACAGAACATATATAGCTATTTTAATCGCAGCCATAACCTGTTTTATTAAAACAGCTCCACCACATCAAGCCATTGTGAATTCCTACCGTTTTTATCAGTTCAAATGTGTGTAAGTGTAAAGCATATTTGAACCACCGATAAAAAGTTCAATTACGATGACCATAATGATGATTCAAGATAAAAATTTAGGTAAGTGAACTTAATATAAAAAGTAATACTAATATTTAGCCTTACACGCCGACGATACATTGATGGCTGATGATGAAAATAAACTTATAGCCAACGTAACCCCAGTTATTGTACTTATTACAGTAAATCATGTTTCCAAGAGTGGCGGTCATAAACAAATCCATTACCTACAGCTAGACATGGTAAGGCCGCTAAGTTGAGTCATCGCCATATTCGGGCAGACCTGCCTACGGAGGCGTTGGCGCAAGTTGGTGGACATTTGTCAATTGCTAGTTAAAAGGTAAGTAAATATTTGGAAAATTGAGTGAGTCATAACGTTGTAAATTGGATAAAATAGGAGTATTTAGAACTCTATATAATTTACAAGTTATTATATACTTTTTAGTCTTCATGACCAAAAGTTTTGACTAGAGCTTTCAAATACTCGATAGTCTGTTAAAATATCTGTTAAATGGTGTTATTATTTTACGAACTCTCTGGATGACTTTTACCTAAAGGACTTTATTTGATACTATTTGGAATAATAACGCAAAACTATTCTATGAATAAATATAGATCAGAATAAAATTGAAGAAGAAAAAGTGATAAATATTGTAATATTACAGAAGAAAATACAAAATTTAGATTGTAAGTGAAATAACTTTATTTGCATAACCTAAATTCAGACATTAGCCATTTTATCCCGTAAGACTATACGATGATGCCACCGTGGAATCAAATTAACCTTGACATATATTCATTCTACTTTATTTAAAATGCGGTAGTGAGTCAAACAGTTAACGTCGTATGAATGAATAGATTACAACATTTTAATTATTAAAACTACGAAATATAATAAAGTTGAGATAAATAATCAAATAAAAGTGAAGTCATTTATGTTTCAGAAGAAAGTGTTTTTATTATAAATATAACAGGTCAACCTAGTTTAAACCATATTAAACAGAGAGACAACATCTTATAAATTAAGCTCTTCAACCAACACTTTCTCTACGGTCCAATTTGTCCGAACATAAAACAAGTTGTCTTTTCTTAAAATTATTGTAGGCTTAATTGAGAAATGTCAAAACAAAAGATTAATTTACTGTTATGTTGTACGAGAATATTTTAACTCTAAAGAGGAAATGTCTTGTCATATTATTAATCTATGTGACGATTCAGGCCACCCTTCGCACTTGTCATCGCTTTAGCACATAACTGTATCTAATAGTGTCTCGTCTATACAGACTAGATGCTATGTGTTTGTACGTGTATCCTAGATAAATGTATGGCATACCGTCTATACAGAAAGTGGTAATATCTACAGTACTGCGTGAGCAAGCTGCGTGCCGTAGCTCTGATCTGAATTATTTATAAGGTGACAATACGAGGAATACCTATAAATCTGTCGCCGCTACGTTCTGAACTTTCTTTCCCGTTTGCCAATATAATATTTTGTCCAAGATATATCACTAAGATGAAGACGTTTTAGATATTTCAGATTTATTCATTGTTTCGTAACTACAATATTGCTCTATTACATACACTTAAAATTTGAAGTGTTTGATTATTTTTATAATTTTAAGAAGCCAGCGTCTAAAAGCTTCAACGAGCGTACGAAACACATACCAGAGTACTATTCAGCTTCTTCAATATACAGACTATAAATAGACTTTTATATGCGTGTTCAATCAGCCGAGTCATTGTTATTATCCGCTGAAATGAAGGCGAAAGTGTTTGGACAGCGAAAGTTTCCGTTTCTACTGCACAGTATACCACAAGTAGCACCACTTGTTTTGGCTGTTTTGTCCAAGTTACTAATTCTAATAAAGGTCTTATTACTCAGTCTGATTGAATATAAACAATAGCAACATATATAGCGTTTGTGCAATAACCATCAAATATCAAAAAGTAATGTAATAGAAAAGGCTAAATTTGTAAGTCTTTAGCGCGACGTACGTAATTTTACTTTAAATTACAACTTTTGTCCATTTTTGCTCTTAAGAAAATCAAGAAGACAGTTCTCTTGATTTTTAACATTTTCCAAGAAAAAATGTATTTGTTGATATACTCTTCTTATCGTGTTTTGCAAGTATAAGTATATCCATTAAATTTCATAACGTAATTTTACTTTAAATAACATGCTGTCCAATATTTGACTTCTATTTCCAAGTTTAAGACGTTTAAAATTGTAATATAGCCATGTTTCACAACATCTTTGGCCGTTAAGAAAATCGAGAAGACAGTTCACTTGAATTTTAAATTTTTCTAAGAAAAAATGTATTTGTTGATATACCATTCCTGTCGTGTTTTGCAAGTATAAGTATATCCATTAAATATATAGAATAATGTCAGTACATGTTAAAGGAACAAGTTTGTCCTCACCACATCGTAGCGGTCTAGTCAATAGAGCGTCACTTAAGTGAATGCACATACCATTAGGAGTATTTGCATGAATAGCTTGTACTACAAGTATTATAACATATTAGTATCTTAAACTTCATAAAACTTCTTGTCCTAAATTTACAGCATAACTATGAAATAATCTTGGACGAATATTGCTTATATCACAAAATCACCCCTGTAAGCTTTTTGAATCTAATAATAATTAAAATAATAAAAAAATAAATGTAGACAAGTATTTTAGTTGCCAAACGTAGAAACTTATTTTTGAATGCGACATTACATATTACTAGAATTAAAGAGACCTCAATAGAGCCCAATTTAATTTAGTATCGTTATTACTAATGAGCTTCAACATCATGTTCTTAATTATTTAATTTCACTACAATTACAAAAGCGTTTATTTACATGTACATGGAGCTCCATGCAAAAATATTTAACTTTATATTTTAGAAAGAAAAATTAGTACATAATGTAGGCACTAAAACAACAAAATAATTCATGTAAGAGAAAGGACTAACTAACGACGTACAGGTTCTTAACAACGATTTATCACGTCTATCTGATGAGCAAACATGGGTATTTATTTAATGAAAGATAATGTAGAGAAAGTCTCCGTTCTCTACCATAATTACTAATGAAAACCACTTAAAACTTCATTATACAAAAACCTATAAGGTAATTAAGTTTCCAAAGGGAAAACATACTTGACAACTCGAAGTGTAAGTTTTCTGAACAAAGCTTGTCTAGCAAAGCAAAGATAGTAAATTCGACAATTGATGATTTGAATAAAGCTGCCTTTCAATTCACGAAAATAGACCAAATAATAAGATACCCAACCCAAAGAAGAAAACACCAAACTGCTTCATAAATTAGTTTTCTCAAAGGGAAACCAACAAAAGAATACTTAAAGATGTCGTAAAAGTGAATCCATCGTATTTTCCTCAAGTAACGAGGTCTATAGAAACGTTAACCTAAATAATATAATCGTAGAATTAGTAATAAAAATTTAGTTTAAGTCTTTAAACAACAAAGCAGTCCATGTAAAGATAAAATAACTTAATTAATCAGTAAATTATGAGACTAGTAATTTTTGAGACATTTAAAATTATAGAGACGGCATACCTACTCCTATCTTACGAGAAGCGGTAAATTAATGCCAAGTATTATTAGTAATAAGAAAATTTATTTCAACTACATTATTGAATGGAATCATTCGCAAAAATGAGGAACTTCTCGAAAATGCTTTTAGTTACTTTCATCTTGTAAGACTCAATCGATCACCGTCGACAGGTACACAGCCTCCGAGGGAATACACTTAGATCCATTAGGTTCTGTTTAAGAATAGAAAGTAGAATCATCTGGGTCGCTATTAATTTGAGATTAACTGCTGGGTAATTTTACAACAGAACTTATTCTTATTTGTATTACTGATAAAAAGCTCTCTAAACAAAATTGGTTTAGTTAAAATCAATCTGATTGAAAGGTCTCACTAATACACGTATACTAAAATAGTTACTAATGTATCTCTGTATAAACTCCATATGAGGTACTTTAGAATTTTTGTTTATTTGTATTGCATTTGGTTTCAAAGTTGAAGAACTGATTACAGAAACAAAGCTCGTTCAAAATAATTGGATTTTTCAAAAGAGTAACTTTTATATTAAATCATACAATCTAGAATCTAGATTCTACACTTTACTAACAACTCCAGAGAGTTTAAAGATTCGCTCAGATTACATTTTGATTTCTCGCACAATTAATTTCTATAAAAGCATGTATATAAAAAAAAACACTTTAACAATATGTCCAAGCCCTGCCACATGTTAAAATGCTTTCATGCATCTACACGAATTGTATTGTGTAGATTTTATTGCTTGAAAAGAAACTATCACAAGATGTCTCAGGGACATTTCTCCAAGTGTGGGAAATAAAAATAGGAAGAAAGTACCGTGTGTCACTGCACGCGTAATGACGATAACTAGTACCCATTTGGAATATGCACCTACTTAGCTCTCCAGTACTATATTTGAATAAGAAAAATAATCTTATTCACCAAGTTTATTTTGAAAGCAAGCATATATATATGTATAATATTATTTCGTAGTTTCGTAGAAGTAATTTAAGTCTTGATTGCATATTTATTTTTAGCTTCCAGCAGCTTTTGCGCATAAGATTTGCATTTATTAATAACACATTAAAACACAAACTCTAACGTCATATGTTTCTGGAAACTATTAAAAATAATAAAATTTTTATTAACGTTGGTCTATTGTCTTTTCTGAAAACTGAAAGTTGCGAGTTTAATAATATTTTTCTATAACAGTCGCATTTACACTATACTTTTGTACAGCTCTTCTAAGCAGATTACTGTATAGACTTCACATAAAGATGATCGATTTGATGTCATCCAATTTAAGACTATACGTTACATAAACCATATTCGTACAATACTTTTTAATAGATCTACCCACATAAAATGTATTGTGGTATTGAATATAGGTTATAGATTTCAATCAAGCAGTGAGAACAAGTAATAGTTCAATGCTCAGTAAACAATAACCGGAATCTTCCCACGATTCATCTGGACTATTAGCTGACGCCGCACAAACTGAGGACGTTGACCATATAGATACACATTCTGAGGTTTTGTGCTGTCGTACCAAACGTAACTTAACTGCAGATTGAGATATGTTATGTATTAATCAAACCAACATCTTTCTCATAAGATATAACGTATAAGAGTAATTTGAACACATCATCAACTTCATTAATCCTTTCAAGTAAAATCTAAAGATCTAATTGATATACTTTTCAATCTTGTTTTAATTATTTTTATTTTATGGTAGATAAAGCGCAATCGAGCAGACAGTCCACTTGATGGTAAGTGGCTACTGTGGCCCATGGACATTGGCAGTGCACGAGATACCCTCTTGCTTTGCCGATGCGTTGCAACCTCGAATATACAATAAGGATGGGGAGTGAAGAGATAAAAGCTACGGTTTCATTGGACCCTGAACAAGAGCCTAGAGTCCACTAGATCCGCAGCATTAATGGTATGACAGAATGAGGGGATAATGCTGGTGGTCGCAAGCCAGTCGGGGAACAGATACCCTACCACCAAGGGGGTACTGAGTTACTGCCCTCTTACGAGATGCTCTCTCCTGTTCTCACGGCCAAAAATTTCAAATATTAAATTTCAATAAATTTTCTAAGGTACCCAAAGTTGACTATATAGGCCGTCAAGGAACAAAAACGATTAACAAGAGTCCACTAAAAAAACAGTATGAGAGAAAAGTTGGGATGTAATTTTAGAATTTCCTTTTTTGGTCTTTCAAATTGGTAATATTTCTGTTTTTGAATAATCCTTACTAATATTATAAATGAGAAAGTAACTCTGTCTGTCTGTCGCTCTTTCACGCCAAAACTACTGAACCGATTTAAATGAAATTTGGTACATAAATACAGATAATCTAGAGCCTGAGAAACGACATAGGCTTCTTTTTAATGCGAAAAAATAACAATAGGGGAAAACACTATTCCACGCGGATAAAGTCGCGGGCACAGCTAGTACTTTATTAAACGGTTTTTATTGCGTTTTGTTTATTTTTTTTAATTTGATTTCCTAACGTTTCGAATACTTTTCAGTTTTCGTGGTCACGTTAACGTGTGGTAGTTAAAAATAAAGTAACAAGTACTCGAAGACATCAATTAAAGATAAAAGAAAGAAATCAATTAAAAATAACTTAAACACTATAGAAACCGTTTTATAAAGTGTTATTCAAATGTATAAGAATCGTGAAAACCGAAAAATTTAAGAATTTTCTTTTATAATGCAAGCAAAATTAAATAAAACTACAGCTCGCAGAGTAAGTAGAGTACAAGTCAAATAAGTTTGGTAACCTCTGTTCTAAAGTTTAGATCTTGTAGATATTTAAACTACTAAAACCTGTTATCATAAATCTTAGCTTGACAAAACTAAACAATTAACCTTATCTATTATCTTACTAATTTCTTAATTGCAGTTTGCAACCGCAACCACAAGAAAATAGATGTATTATCGATATGAACGCATATAATTTACATCACAGCAAAGAATAATAATTATGATGTCATAATAGAAATATATAATTACATACTTCGGATCACGGATGCGATTATGATGGAATTTAATAACAGCATGTGTCGGTTAGTCTCACAGGGACTTCATGGTAATGAAAATGAGAATATTGCATTAAAAATATTACACAAATAATTACTTATACGCGTGCTTTTAAAATAATAATTTAATGAAATATTAATTAATATATTCGTTCACTTCGTTAAGGTAAAAATATTTTATCCCCATATCTTATTTAGGGAATTAATTTGGCGAATATTAAAACAGATGTTTATTTTTTTTCACAAAGTTTTTGTGCTAAATAATAAGTGAAAATATTTTTGTTATTTTTTTACACTCTCTTTTCCTCTTTGGGATAATTAAGAATTACTCACCGTAATAAAATAATACTTTTTCTTTCTGTAGTTTCATTATAACATTTAAATAAAGGAAACAATTACTTTAGCTGTTAATTTTGTGTGAGAACTTTATGTGAGAGTTACTCGAGATGCTGGAATAAAATAATTGTTTAGTATTTTAAACATATGTATTACATTTTTTTTTTATTATTTTAAGTAAATTCCGCGAAATAACACTAGTTCCAAGTGGAAATAAGATTTCATCTAATGCAATTTACAGACATGACCACGTTAACTTATACGGTATCCGATTACAAGAAATTCTCCTAACGCACCATTACTTTTTCAATTTAAAATAAAATAATCTTTATGAATATGACGAACAACAACTGAAAGTAAATATATGTGCTGCTAATAAATTAAAAGACAAGTAGGAGCAGTTTCCTGAGTAATATTGTAGAGCAACATCATTGATAAATTTTATTTGATATTTGTGCCAATAAAGTTCATGAGTAATGATTGAATTATAACTATGTGAAACAGAGTATGACGACAAATTCAATTTGGATTGTCGACTAAAAGCAGAACATGATTCAGAAGCTGTATCTTTCATGTTGTTACACGTTACTTTTATTTATATATAAATATGATGTAAACAAATTCGATATCGTCCGATAAAGTTAAAAGTATAAGTACTTTAAATATACTTAACACAATGAAACAGGAAAAAATATTGTATAGTTTAAAAATAATCTTCTCTAGCCCATTTGCCCTTTAAAACGCACTTTGAAAATTATAACATGGGTCACCTTTTCACGCTTAATGTGGCGCCAATCCAACTGCGTTATGGCAGTGACCGCGAGAGGAAACCGGTTATGCAAATAAGTTTACATCATTCGCTAATAACGCATAACTACATGTGTATAACACTTAATCGAAAATTTTAGCAAACCTACGCCTACAACTACAATAAACATTATCGCTATGAGGATGCAACATTTAAAATTCTAGATCTAAAACGGTTCATTATTTCCAAAATAGAAATTACAAATACTTGAGCTAAGCCGTTTAATTGTGAGATAGTATCTGGAAATACAGATCTAATTCTAAAGATTTTTTCACTGATAGAAAGCACATAAACAAGAAAGATCGATTATAAAAATATGGATATATTATTGTAGAGTTTAGACAACAAAACCAAAGAAAAATTGAGACTAACTCCAATTCAACTAAGATTAACCGTCGCTACTATTAAATAAAAAAGGCTTTAATTTGTTTTCCTTTATTCTTTAATATATTTTTCAAATCATAGGTGAACATGAGAATAATAAATAAACATAAGTCAACTAAAAACCAGATATACTAGTCAGACTGCACTAGATGTGACCCTCTCAGTGGATTCATGAATTTTAAGCACTAGGTCATCTCATTCGCATAAAAAACTGCATATAAATATTTTACTGTAGCACATGTCACGACAACGAAGCCGACCTTGTGACTTATCTTAATATATTCAAATCTTCATTGCTATCTAACAAGACAACTGTCAAAAACGTTGGCATTATACACTTATAGGCACGACTCTTAAGACCTTGATGAGTTTATTGTTTTTAATATACATTTAAGGACACTAATATCGAATACTTTAACATTGTTACTGAAGTTAGTTTGTTATAGTTAAAACATTATAAGACTTTAGTATGTTAGTTGCATCAGAAGTTTATTTGTAGACTTGACTCGACCGAAATACAGCTCACCACGACACGGACGCCGACATGACGTCATTTTTAGCGTACAAAGAACTAAAAAAACATAAACAACCAAAACTCGAATATACAACTCAAGACACTATAGTTGATAATTTTTAAAATAGTGAAATAACTTACGATTAATGACTGACAATATAAAATAAGAATATTGTAACAAGTCAATGATAACTTGATAAGATAACACATTATTATAAATAGAAAATGGGTTAAAAATGAAAGAATTTCAATAGCCTTTGTTAAAACTCTAACGAGAAGAAAGATTTTTTTATTTATAATTTAGAAAAATTATTTTACTGTCAATGTCATGAGAAAAAGAAATAAAACCTATGACATAGAAGTCATATAGAAAATATGAATTATTATGATGATTGATGAATTAAATATTCTCTAGACTTTTCATTTGCCGTTTTTACACATCGTTTTTCTTATCAACGTCGTTACATTCATGTTCGTGTCATTGCATACTCAGTTTGACTCAGCTAATAACAGTTATGAAAAACGATAATAATAAATAAATACTATAAAAACGATAAATTTATGTTTCTGTATTTAATTACAAACAAGTTGGATGAAAGGTTAAATTATTTGCATAAGAACTACTTAAGCTTTACTCAAATAATAAAGATAAACTTAGTGTGGGCGAAAAAACTGCCGAGATTTAACACAAGTTTCCGCTATCCAACAGAGCACTTAAACAATGAAGCAGTGACCGCTACAATAATATGAATTGCGAAATTGGAAAAGCGAATGGGGGGCCAGGATGATATAATTTAATACAGACATCTAGTCATGTGTTCACAAACTTTGATTTTAATTTCTGACGATATAGTCGGCTTGTCCAACCGAATGCGCCCAATGTAGGCTTAGTCCGGATTTAAAATTGAAATGTAGTAGGAATTCGTTGAAATGCAAATTAAAATTCTGATTCAATTCTATTTTGTCTCATTGTACATCACGACGCTTTTGTGTTTTGAAAATTGTAATAGATGCACTACAATATACTTCCTAAGAAGCATCCAGGTTTTCAGGTAATACCCAAAGCATCTTACCCGTGAGGGGACGGGTTAGAATTCAATTCCCCTTCGCCGCTGGGAGAGCAACTCCGGCCGTGCCGGGTCGCATGTGGGCTAAATCTGCCCCTCCCTCTCCCATCCCGTTACTGATGCGGTTCCAAAGAACACCGGATTCTTGCTCGGGGCCGGCAACGCATCGACAAAACAAGAGATACCCTCTAATTTTGTCGATGTCCATGAGGGACGGTGGCCACTTTCAGGTGGACCGTCAGCTCGTTTGTCCCTTATCTATCATAAAAAAGCATTTCGTTTCATATTGTTTTGAAGGCAAAATTTATTCCGAGAAATGTTATAAAATAGGCATAATTTGTGGTTTACGATGAAGACGAAAGATTTATTGTTTGTTAGAAAACGCAAGCATGGTCTGAATAGAAAACACGTTCATTTTAAAATTGTTAAATCTTCCATGGAATACATAATTCACCGGTTTGAAATAAAATTTTGCTAGAAACTTTATTTATTCTAAATTTATTTTTGTCTGTTTAATGATTACAACTAATTCACAATATGGGAAGAAAATATTAATTTCATTCTAATTTAAAGTTTACACGTATATAAACAAACACAAATTTAAATACAAAAAAAGTAGGATGAATTGTCCTCTTAAAAGTTTTCACGTTTGTAAAAGTTCAAGTAATCTGATTATTAATTAGTTCTTAACTTTTTAAAGATGTCGGAATATTTTCTTTTACACTTGTCAAATAACTTCTTCAATTTTTGGTTTAGTATTCTAAGCACAAAACGCCGTTTGAAGAGATAAGATCTAAGCACTTGATATACAAACTATTATTGCGTCATGGCCAATATACCTACATCATAGAATATTAATTAGTTGAGCCTTTTTCATACAATAAATCGAAGGTTTAAAGATAAACAAACTTTTCTAAACCTTGACATACCGAAAACACTAATTAGATAGGAAGCTAAATAAATATTAATGAATTAATAAGTATGAAATCCAAAGACGTTCATCTCTCTCTCTTTATCTGTCTTCCTATGCTGCTACTAAAAAGATTAAACAAAATACTCGATAAACATATAGATACTTTTCATTAAGTAAATGGGTCAAGGACGATCACTGTTCCGATTATAGACTCTAAGGTTTTATGAGTAGGAATTAGGAAATGAATAATGTACATTAAATGTAATCAGTGTCAAATCATTGGCACGCAAAATGCGTGTAGTGCGAATCATTCCACAATTAGTGTGATTAAATAAAATGAGACAGTTTATTTTACGCCGGAACACTTGTTCTACTTACACTGCGTAACGAGAAAATTGCTCCAGTGTCAGAAAATAATGTTTGGTTTGAAAAACGATGTGAATCTGTAAGTGTAGTACATTTCGTCTATAGAATTTTCCTTATACTTAGGTCTCTTTATAGGTCATAGAATGTGAAATCAGTTGTGTTCCCATCCAAATCCATGTGAAAGATATTCTCTGGAGACTATCTTTAGAGAGTTGAGAGAACAGAGAATTACTGTTTAAAGTAACGTTTATGTGGATGTTATCAATGAATAAGATTATTCAATTGAATAACATATATTTTTGAATAATACATACTGATCCACTGTTGTACCTTGCGGTAAAATTGATTTTATTACTATTACAATATCTATTCATATTTCTTTGGAAATATATCTCTGTGTCATTTTAACAGCTTATTCTAGAGGTCTCGGACCCATAGGGTATTGTTTTGTTTACACTTGGTTGACCATCTGATGATGACACGCACCGCCTGCTTCCTATGTGGTCAGTGACTGAAGCCCCATGAGTGGTCAGTAGTAAAGGGATATTAGTTCTTAACTATAGTGTAAATTACTACACTAATCCTACATAATTATTATGTAACAAGAACTTAGTTATAACGAGATCATTAAGAGACATTAAAACGGACATCTGAACCTAAGTAAACTTTCTTTGAAATTTTTAAATGGTTCTACGAGCCAACTATGTCAACGTTCTCATTAAGCGTCAGGTATATTCCCGTACTTGCTTAAATGATGGCAATTATATTATTTGTGAAAGCTCAGCTTTTTAAATATTCATGCTGTATTTTATATCTGTTTTTGCATGAGTCGCTGCGGTAAATCATTATCAAATAAATATCAATTGACCACACACGTCTAAGTATTTCAAGAGGTTCAAGATTTCAATCAAACAATAAAAACAACGATGTGAATATTATTCAGCAACAAAAAGTCCTAATTTCGTGACACTTCTAGATACATGCGATCCGATTTGAACATTCATGCATTGCGCCAACTAGGTCAAAGTAGAGCAGAAACAAATTACGACTAAAAAAAGCGTCTGTACGTCCATCTACATAAAATTTTTCTATCTCATGAATACTCCACCTATAGTTCGCAAGTGTTGCTGTGGTCACGCTCATATTGCACGCGACATTTTCTTACATTAAAACTAACTCGTATGTAATTATCGCTTTTAAATAATTAGACTAATGTTTTCCATGTATTCAATGTCATTTTTATGGAAATATAGTTTTACTCAATAGAATAATATTTATGTTCATCTCTGAATATCACTTCGTATCGTTCTCTATGTAATGAATTATATATTTTTGTTTCATACTTTTCAGCTCGATTTTATGTAGTCAGCTTAAGTTTATGAGCTTATCTTTTATTTGTTATAAAAAATATAAAATAAATGGTGTATTTTCTGGCACGTGTTTGTAGGTACAGCATTTGCCATGTTATAATTTTCACGTAAACAGGAAATATTTAACAGAAGCAAAAAATAAAGGATCTTTAGGCTGAATTAAATGAAATCGCGTTAGAATTTACTCCAGCTCATTACGGTCATCTTTTATGAAGACTTTAACATTTTCCGCCAACAATTTTCTCAGATTTTCCTTAACAACAGTTATGATCTCATAATTCGAGGCAAGGACAAAGTTATGTTCTTAATTTTCTACTTGATGACTGATGTTACTTTGAAAATTTTTTCGTAACAAAACTGGTATTTGGTCTTCCAAAATGCATTAACTAAATAGTGTGATTAAACCCACTTGTACCAGCATGTACGTCGGATTGATGAACGACTTGTGATATACTGAAATTCATGTGTTAGCCACGACTTGAATATATACGATCAAATTACATTACTTAAACAATAAAATGACGAACTTAGTTTTAATATCCTAGCTCTATCACCCAGAATTAGAGTAAGTAGATAATAATTATAACCAAAAATACATTTGTTATGACAAAAACGAAAAAATGTTAATTTGATGATATTTAATATAACGCAACGAATACGTAGATAAAACGTATTATTGAATTTAACTACCGAAGTAAGTGCTTTCCATTTGGAGGACGAAGCCCTGGAATACAAATTAATTCACAAATGTAGAGGGGTCGCAAATTGCTCTTTTACATCAAAGGCTCATTTACAAGCTTGTGGATTCGTTTTCATTCTAACTATAAATAAGACAAGCAAAAGGTCAAACTTTCTCTGGAGCGTTCGTTATATAAAATAAGCAAGAACAAATATTTTGATAAACATTGAACCAAATGCTTTTAATGGATCAAAGTTATAATTATATTTCAGTAGAATTTCAGAAATACCAAGGTAATTGAAATAAAAAAATTACATTACGCACGGTTTCTTAAAAGAATATCCAACGTCCAATTATTTAGAACGCTTGTAGCAAGCAATATGTCTTGAACGGGACGAAATCAGAAATCAAGATGGACAATTTGAATATTTACGTTTTTACATAAATGTTCTACCAAAAGTCACGGCCATTATCTATTGCTTGATAAAGTTCATGGCATTAACAGAACAGTTGGCGAGATCAATTGACCGTGCGTACAATCGTCAGTACCAACAATGGTCCTCATATTGATTGCTCTGCGGTTACTATCTCGTTTCGCCTACTATGGATCAATTGAAAAGATTCATTCAAGCAAATGTTCGTAATTACCAATGAAAACATCCTGTCGAGTTATTAAGGAATGAAAAACCGGCCAAGTGAGAGTCGGACTCGCGCACGAAGGGTTGGTTCCGCACCAATATTTGGCAAAAAAATCATGTTTGTTATATAATATTAATTTTATTCTGTTTTTGATATTTATTGTTATTGGGGCAACATAATTACATCATTTGTGAAAATTTTATGAATAAAAAAATTAAATTTATCAGCATATTATTCATATTTACAATTTTTGTACATTTTTTTATAAATAATAGACAAGCGCTTGGCTTTATCTCACCTGATGGAAAGTGAAGAAGCAGCTTAAGATGTAGCGCGCTTCTCTAGAAGATGCCTATTCACCTTTCTTTTAAAGATACCCAAATTGTACGTATTCGGAAAAACTGACGCCGGTAATGCGTACCACTCCTGAGTTGTCCGCATTAGAAAAAAAGAAGCAAATCGCTTCGTACGAACGGGCGGTATGTCAACTACAAAGGGATGGAGACCCTCACGGCGTCTGGTGGTTCGATGGCAAAATGGTGAAGCTGGTATTAAGTCATGCAGTTCCTGGGCACACTCTCCGAAATAAATTCTGTAGTATACTGACAGGCACGCAACTTTGCGTCGATGCTCCAGACTCTGGAATTTTCGCCGTACTAAGGCCTATCGCCATATATCATGCTATCGCCTTAATGGCGCTATGGAGACGACAAATCTACTAAAGAGATTAAAAAATATTACGAAGCTGCAGCAAACAATATTACTTATACTATTTAAGTAGAACTGCTTCATTCGGCTAAGCAAATCTAACGGCACTTAGTCGGAATCGCTTTGGGATTTGGAGTCATGACCCAACATCTATAATAATTCTATAGTGTATTGCTGAATGGAAATAATCCCTCTGGAAGTTATTGAATCAATTTGCATCGCCTGGGCCATGCAGATTGCATTAAGTCTCCCTTCAACAGGGAACTCTGTCGCAAAGCAGAATAATAAAATCTATTTCAACCGTTATGAACCTTCCTTCTTTGGTGTACATACCTATATTATACAAAACGGTTTTATTTTTTTAAATATATCCAACGGCACCAATTAGGTATTTTGAAAAGTTCTTAACTTTGAAGACAATATTTTGTTTGAAGATTTATCATTGTGGAGATAATCAAATTAGAAGCAAATCTAAATCTGTTATCGAAACAATCGATAAATTTTATTGTGAAATAAATTGAAATTCTCAAAATAAGAAGAGTTTAGATTGAAAAGATTGACTCTTCTTATTTGATAAAACACGACTAATCAATTATCTTGACCTTGTCTTTTTTAATTACCGTATTATTGGACGTTAACAAATTTTGTCTTTGCTTAAGTAATGTAAGATTCCTAAATATTATTTAAAAAATACAAAATTTTAACCTAAACTTTATTTTTAATTTTTGTTAAATTTTGAAGTAATCTGCCATTTGGAATGTAAAAGGTTCGGTTAAAGAACCATATGTTTAAATTTTTTGCTCTTAAAATAAACCGAACACGTGTTTTGTTCGCATTTTCTAATCGTTATTCAGAATTCGGACATTACGCAGATAAACCGTATCTCTTCTTCATCGTCATTTATATGTCTGTCCCTGTATCGGATATTTTATTTATAACCGCGATCTATTCAAAGGGGCCCGGCGGGTATAAAATGTTTACAGACGGGTCATTTCCTTTAATAAGGCCATTTTCATACGACTCATTCAATAAAAAATCAACGATTACCAGTGAATTATTTTGAAACCCAATGTAGTCCGTTAATAGCCGATTCTAAAAATGTTGATTACTTTGTATATGATGGTTTTAGTAGGGCCAAAGCGTAATTAGTGTAAAGCCTAATTTGCAAATATATTTGAGTCAAGGTCATAGTTGTGTATGCCGTGACCGAATTACTCTGAGTACCCATAGCAAGGCGTGGCCGACCCACCTTGTGGTTTATTCAGTGGAAAAATCGTTACCTCGAACTATGATAGTGTACCTCAGATGTTAGGTAAATAACATATCAATGGTGACACGTAATCCAAAAAATTATAGATCCTAATTTATCTTGTTTGCCTTGTAAAAAGACTGTTTATTTATTTTTAATATTATTAATTATGCAATAATCTCTAAACTATACTGTCATCGTCACTCTTTAATGGCCCACTGCTGAGCTTGGTCTCCTCCGCCTAATCCCTCCTCAGAAGGAGTCATAGTCCACCACGCTGGCCCAATGCGGACGTGTAAAGTTTGCCAAACTTCACACACCGACAGAGTTATGACGTCCGACGGAACTCTCAAGAGTGCAGGTTTCCTCACGATGTTTTCCTTCACCGTTAAAGCAAATTATATTTAATTGCTTAAAACACAGACAAGTCAGGAGTGTAACCAGGATCGAACTCGGACCTCCCGACAACGTCTAAACTGGGATATCACTGCTTCCATATTATAAATAATTCAAGTTACACAGGTATGTTTCAAACTATAGTATACTATACTGAAATATTAATAATATTATGTTATAGATTTATTTTTTTATTTTTGTAACGTTACATAAATTAATTATTATCTTGAACTGGATTAATTACTCCAGGACAAAGTAGACTTTTCTGAAGTTTCATTCAAGTTTCATTTAACTTGAAGAAAACCACTTAGTACTACTGACTAAATTAAGCTTAATTCTTCTATAGATCTGAAACATTGATAACGTTTATAAACACTTTAATTTTCAGGATCATTTTTTTACTATTTAGGTTAAAATTTCCGTGGTTCAGGCGTAGGATACACGATTGATAAGTCGTGGGTTCAAATCCCAGTCATTGGACTACTGACGTGGCCCCCTCCTAACACAAGCATTTCAGCTTAGTTGGAGGGGTTAAGGAATACTAGCAGTATGTGATACATACTGCTAATAATCTTTATAAATAAATTTAAAAAAAAATTTTGGTAGCAAATGTGATCTGTGTAACAGCTTTATCTGAACTTTAATATGGTTATACTTTCTCAAGCCGAACTTTTCACTATGTTTTTTTTATCCTATATCTAAAGTTCTAGATATTAAGTTGCTATATATTTTTATATATTAAATATTATTATTATTTAACACTGAAAGCTTTTGAAAAGTGCTTCAATAAATACATTCCAAGGTCGTGACGGGAAACTTGTTGTGTCGGTATACGTGTGGTTTTCAAAGCTTTCCACTAAGTGACGTCAGCCTCTTGTGAGAGGGTGTGAACACTGAACAGCCCTCTAAACGACCAGATTGTGTAGAACAGCGGTATATGCTCATACAAATTGGTACTATGTTTGCAATTGAATGCTAAATGGTTTATTTATACGTGTAGTCTCTGTAATAGAACACCATAAACGCTAATATTGGTTATAAATGCTCATTTATATAAAAACCTTTAAGCTCATTTTACCGAAATACAGTTTATTCTAGTTCGGTAGCAGATGATCATATTTTATATTTGTGAAAATTGTTAAACGTAGATATCTAAATAAATAATTTGAATATTTATAATATACCTACATAATATATAACTCAAATTTAAATTATTTATTTAGATTTTTGACATCTCGTATACCTGCTTTTCTAATTACTATTTTATCCTAACAATATTTTATGCGGATAGAAAGCGTTTTCCACAAAGTGTGTGTTGCTTTTACGTATAACGCCTAAAATTATTACGTTTTGTAATTAACAACATACAGTACTAACACAACATAGATAACATTACGATGAGAGACTATAACCAGCTTTTCTTTCGAACTTAGAGCGAAGTCGTGTCAGACTATTGAACTAATATTTGAACATGTAAACAAGATACAAGGCTCATGAAGCGTAGCATTGTATTGTGACCTAGAAGTACGTGTAACTTTGAGACCCTCGTAAATGACGTCAGCATCGAGGGAGAATGTATATACATTTATATATTCCTTCAACTGCGGAATTATAATATAAAGAATATATGAATGTGAACAGACTACGCAATTCATTTTAGAATTACTTATATCTATATTTTTCACTCCAGTTTTTATTAGTGTGGTGATTTTAAGTTAGCTTTTCTTAATAAAATGCAAGACAGAACTATTATAAAGCCTGAGGAAAAGGAGTAGGCAAGGGTAAAATAATTTTAGAAGATTAGTTATCATAAATTATTGATTGTTACAGTTGGTTATGGTATTTATTTAGTTCTAAATAAAGAAGTTAGCTTAACATAAATAAACAGTTTATAGAAAGCCATTCTATTCAGAACCTGTAGTTTCTATTTCCTCACAACTTACCAGGAAAGTGAAGTTTCTTTTCCTTAGCGATGTTTTTAGTATAATATAATCTCTCTTTCTAATGAAATAACTGTTTGCCAAGGTTGTACAGCAAGGACATGAACTTTAAAGTTATGCAGTGGCGTGACTTTATTGTATTCTTGGATAAATGGCGTCAAGTTTAGGATCCTTTACTACGACTATTAAATGGAATTAAGTAACTTTAAACAGGCATATTACATTAAGGGTTCAAAAAGTTTTAAAACAATAAATACTAACCTAAAAATAATTTTATAAATCTTCATAGCTTTGCTGAGAAAATTTTCTTTCATGACTTTATTAATGCATCTGATGAAATGTGAACAGATTTCGAAGGCACAGGTCTATGAAAGTATAGATATATAAGTTATACAAACGATTTGCTTATATACATTCGAGGAGCAAAAGCTGTAGTTCTAAATGAACAAAAAAGTTAATTTAGAACTACAGCTAACCAAAAAGTTAATATCCGTTAAACACTTCCATACTGTACCTATCAGGATTCCTTCCTGTAAGTTAAAACAGTAATTTAGCCGAAGCCCCGTAAGGCTTAGTACCGATTAAGCTTAAAGCTCCAATGTTACACCAAGGTGAACGATACATTGCTTAAGCTGACATCATCATATGTGGCATTGCATTGAAAACAAACGATTGAAAGTAACTACAAAAATAATAAAACTGTATTACTTATAATCATTGCATATACTTTAATATGATTTCATTATATTCAATAATTAAAACCAAGAGTTTGTAATCTTTGAATATGAGAAGAGATAAAAAAACTGGGCCGGGTCAACTCTTCAGAATGGTGGAGGGAGTTTGGCCATAATCCATCATGCTGGCCCAGGGCGGGTTGGCAGACTTCACACACCATTGAGAACATGAAGAACTCTCAGGAGTGCAGGTTTCCTCACGATGTTCTCCTTCACCTTCACTCAAAACCGTCTTAAAACACACATAACTCAGAAAAGTTAGAGGTGTGTGCCCAGGATCGAACCCGGACCTCCCGAGTAAGACACCAATGTCTTAACCACTACGCTATCACTACTTAGTTATATCATAATATCATGCAGAATATCGAAGTGATACATCAATAAAGTTATATTATAAAGAACATCGATTTTAATATATGTAATATGATAGTTTCTTTTTTATAAAACTCTAGCCGACACGCTCTCGCTTCGCTGAGGTGTATTCAAACTCTTTAATGAATAAATGAGTGAGTGCCACTCATTTATTCATTCATACTCTATCGTTAATCATATATCTTAAGGCAGCGTTTGTAAGAAACGTTTTCATTCCAACGCCTTACTTTGCAAATCTGACTACTACGAAAAAGTCTTTTTATTTTTCTAATTAATATGTAGTTTATGACACTCACAAATAAAGTAGCTTTTTACTAATAAAAATTTTCAAAGTCGGTTCAGTAGATCCAGAGACTACTTTCTATAACCTCACAAACTTTACCTCTTTATAATCTTATATATAAAATTCTCGTGTCAAAATGTTAGTTACAGTTTTTGTGAAATTTTATATATGCATATATAGTAGGTCTGAGGATCGGCTACTTTCTTTTTCATCCCCCTAAATGATAAAAGTGGCCCACCCCAAATTTATATGGCAAAACGACGTTTGCCTGTTCAGCTAGTACTACTATAGATTTACGTAATTTTATGTTTAACTTACGAGTATTATGAGTAATATAATATTAACGTATATAACGTATACGTGAATTGGAACACTGACAATATAGTGCATTTAATTATACAAGTTACGAGTAAGTCGGTCATTGGCAGAAGCCATATCAAAATTCGCCTGCAGAAACTATTATGGCTTAATGCATTTGTCTGCATGCAATTCTGTAACAAACTACCCTCGCTGCGATGTGGTTTTAGCTTCTCTTTATTAAATTACCCCTTATATAACAATTTAGGGCCAACACCTCTCGTTCGTTGATAGGGCCTAGTAAAAAGCCTGCAAAAATTAGGTGAACGTATATTTGTTATTAATGCGATAATTTTGATCCAGGCGATGGCCATAGACGCGCTGTCACTGTACGCGAAGTTCAAGGTACTTAGTTGATATAAGTTCTCATAGACGGAGCTACCATTTGTTAGTTTTATATGAACATATCCACGGATTTTAGGTCTTGAGAGAATTTTATTTATTCAAACAGTAGAAAATCGTTACATAAAAACTTGCTTACGTTATTCTACGTTCAAAGTAATCATGGGTGGGAATATTCTGCACGTTATTCGACTATGCATTGTGTTTCTGCATTGTGTAACACCAGATGTTATTTACCCCAAATTTAGAAACAGATATAACAGTAAGATGTATATTTAGTTTTATTATTATATAAGAACGGAGGGAACTTACTTTTGTTTCAATTTTCCTACTGGAGTGTCTGTTTGTAATATTAAAATAACCGCTTTTTACTAAGTGCATATGGATGTATACACGGTATAGATACCAAAACAACATTTTTAATTTTTGTCTGTCTGTCTGTTTGTTCCGGCTAATCTCTGAAATGTCTGGAACAATTTTTACGGTACTCACATTTAGCATCTCGCTACGACCCATAGGAGCGGAGCAACACGCGAACGAAGTCACGCGGGTCGGCTAGTCTTCCATATAACCATTCAAGTTAGGTCGACAACGGCAAGACCCAATAATTACAATCCAGGTCCATTATAACCAGTTGTGTCCTGCTGTTTCACACGTATTAAATTTGTACAGGACCACACCCGGTGTTGCCCGTCATTGTTTTCAAATAGTTTTTGTTTAGAGTTGGCTAAATTGGAACCGAACATAAAAATAACGTATCCAAATGGAACCTAATATTTCTTCTTTTTAAATCAATCTGTTAATTCAAAATCAATATCGATGTTTATACCGATTTCTTTGTTTTCGTTTATTATAGTTGGCTCAAAGTATATCTGGGATATACTACCAAAGCGCATCCATTGTACATTGTAGAGCAGATGTTTGTTTGCCCCAAATAACGTTCCGCCTGGGAACGGAAGCGTAGATAATAGCTGGATAGAGATTAGTTTTGATTTTTATTCTGATATATAGCCGTGACGTCAAATCAAACCATCGTGCTTTATAAAATTTATTTTTGAACGAATAGTAAAACAAAACATTAGGCTTTGCAAAGCTATTTATAAGAAAAATAAACTTTTGTTGAAGCATAAAACCATGTGGACAGTTTATGTCATCCGCTTTTTTAGTTTTAAGAAAGACCAGTTCCAGATCAGAACATAAAACTGTAGCCAGTTTTGCGAGATTTTTTCAATTGGACATTTATTGAATAATATCAACTATCTTAAATCCGGTTTATATAAAAAAAGCTTTAATTCTGTAGCTTATATTATAAATATTCTACTGTAACTGTTTATGTTTGAGTAATGATTGCATAGCTGACAAAATGTCCTTAATGAGCTCTCTATTCTGGCAAATATTCAACGCATTGCAGACATAATATAACAAGTGCTGCATGGAAATTGGTGATACGCCAACGAATAGTTCAAACCTTATAAAATGACCACCTTTATACTCCTATCTATATTTAGATAAAGCAACATTGATGCAATCAAGGACTACTTTAATTACTACTACTATTTCTCGTGAAATTCATATGTCAATAAACGAACTTATTTATACATCTTATCTAGGGCCGTAATAGGGTTAATAGTGCGAGGTTTTTTGCTGCATTAAGTAATTTGTGATTTAAACAAGCATTTGAGGATTTTTTCCATGACTAAATTTATCAGGACGAAATGTAGTGGATACGCTGTATGTTTATTTTTCTTATTAAACAATTAATTACTATATTAACTATAGATATTTGAAATTTATAGCGTGAAGAGAACAAACAAAAAAGAATTGTTTAAATTGACTCATAGACATCAATAATAGTTTTGGTGCATTTATTTATGACTAGCCTAGTGGTGGAAATTCAACCATAATTAATTTAAATTACTTTAACAATAAACAAAAAAGTATATATGCGTGTGTGTCAAATACATGGTAGTCTGTATAAGGTTTTTTATTGATTTAATGATTTAATTATATATAATTTTTTTTAAATATTAGCATTCTGCACTCTTTCTCTGTATAAACTACTAGCGGCCCATCCCGGCTTCGCACGGGTGAACATTTTTTTTTAAACATTTTGGTTCTCCCGCATTTCGGTGGCCTCTCTCGCCGCATTACTTACTGCGCGGCGTGGAGCCACACCGGCGCATCGACGGGTATTTTTTGTTTATATTGATATTTTTAATTTCGTAATATCTTTTAAATGGAATGTGCGATTTTAATTATTCAAAAAGAATTAATACAAAGGTATGGATAACATGGTCTGATTTTGATAGGCATTTCTATCAACTTTTAAAATGTAAAAAAGTAGTTATAGTGACATAACTACAATAGTTGGACATAATATGTTCTACAATATTGTAGAAAAATGTAGAACATCATGGAAGACATTTTATGGCTAGCTAACTTTTTTCACCTTGGGTTGGTATTATTAAGAATTTCTGAGGAACTTGAAATTTTTTCTAGTAATAAATATAGCCTATTACTCTGTGATAATATAGCTTTCTAATGGCAAAAGGATTTTAGAAATTCATAATTTAAAAAGTAATTTTTAAGTTTATTCGTTACGTACAAAAATACAAACCTTTCCTCTTTATAATATTAGTATAGATAGGTGTAGCTCCTCCGTCCGCGCAATTTTCGTAAAAAGGGGTGCAAAGTTTAGGTTATTGTTATTATTTTCCTACTAGGTTACTATTATTATTTTTCATCAGAATAAATATTATTTTAATCTTACCAACTTACTATCAAATGAATGATATTTGACAAGTTGTTGCTGTTATGCAATATACAAAAAAAAATATTTACATATGGATTAGACCTGAAGTGTGAATTAATGACATAATAATATGGTCTCACATAGATAATGTTCTTAATTGGGCCACTAGACCAGGTCAATCAATATGGCCTTATTAACACTTGTAAAAATTGCCTATGATTTTATTCATTATTTTAATTACTAGGTACCAAGTTACATAATTTATATTTTTAAAATTAATTACTTAGGTATTATGATTTTAGTAGGAATTGAGGTACATCTTTAGAATAGTTTACGCCTGCTATATTTTAATATTTTATTATTAAAAGCTTTTGAATGCATCTCTCAAAAATACTCTTAGAAACTTAATTTCCTGCAATAATGATTTCTAAAATACTCTTAGAATAGTAAGTTTAATCGAATTTTATATTTTTTAATTTAACAGAGCTCTATTTATACCACAAAAGTATACATTTTAAATTCCATAAATATTATGAAATATTGATTTAACGAGGTTGAAAAATAGGTCGAAAATAAAAATGTTAAAATAATTTATACACGATTTACAAATATACAAAGCTGAAAGCTACAAGAAATAGGTCATTTCCGTGAGCTTAGTGACACCTATACCCAAGTGTCCCAGCAAAGCAATCTGCAATACAGCTACTGGAGCTGCGCAAAATTATGCCGTTTTAGTTTCGCCACTATTCAATTTTATTTTTCTATCTCCTTATCGAACGAGAGACATTATATAGAAATAATATAAATGAACAGACTTCTAAAGAATTTTTTAAAGTCATTAATAGCATATATAAAGTCAGGAAAATAATGAAAAACCTATTTAATTCTTACCTGTTTACTTTTGTTGTCGATCCCGTTCGTCTTGCCGTCCGGCACGTTACCGTTGTTTTCCTCACTTTTTTCACTTTTCACACCCTCCAGAGCCATTTCGAAATAGTTATTTTATTGACTCTCATACATAGAAATAACTTGTTTCGGTTCAATTCACTGTTAATAAAATAAAATCACTAATTCAATACGAGCGAGTACTCCCATAGACAAGCAATCGTCACAACAGCATAACGCATCGCAAAAGCCGACGCATTGAGCGCGAATGAAATGAAAGATGAGTGAAACAAAAACTATTTGACAGTTGGTACTATAGTCTATAGTTAGACTACAGATTATAAACGGTTACCTTCCTTAAAAATTTAGATATTAAAGAATATTAATATTATAATACAGAAAAAAATTAAAATTTGGTATCTAAAATTTAAAATTTTAATAAATAAAGAAAAAATATTTTTTTAATAATAAGATATGAATTTTTTTCCTGGTATTCCAGCCATATTTAAATAAATATTATATTGCCATTCGAGCATATGCAATGAATAACAAAATCTTATACTTCTATAGAACATTGTGCAAGACCTAAATTAATTCGTCTATGCTTCACGTCATAGTTTAATGCATACATTTATAGATGGCGGTGATATGGAAACTTACAAGAACTTTACAACAACAAAACATGAAATATGTTAATTACAAATACATAGACAAAATACCCAAAATACAACAACCGAATAGTTTTATTTCGCGAGGACTATAAGGAACGTCATTTAACAATCGCGAAGATAGATGGCGCTGAACATAATTATTTTAGAATTTCTTATAATTTTCACATAAAACAAATGAAGTTGTGAAGTACATGGAGGAATGCAAATAATAAATAAAAAAAAGTAATAGTAAATTAATCTCAATTGTAATAATTCAAAAATTTTAAAAATAAAAGTTCTCCCCGGCGGGGAATCGAACCCCGGTCTCCCGCGTGACAGGCGGGGATACTTACCACTATACTACCGAGGATTATGACTGATGGGCGAAAATACTAGTATAAAAGCTTAATAGGTATATATGGATTCTCATAGTATTTTTTAATTTAAAACTTTTATGGTCATTGTATGTCAAATACTATTATTTTAAAAATGTCTCATCTCTAGATATTATGTTCAGTTTATAGTTACAATTAACTCATCAATTGAGGTGCTCAACAAGAGGTCTTAGTTTCAACCAAATTACTTAGCAGTGTGATCTCTCTGGTCTTTAGGCTGGACATTGTTTTTTAATTTAGTTCGTAATACTTTGGCTATATTATTATTATTAGTTAATATTATTGTTAGTATCTATCTATAAAACTTTACCTTATGTATCTCCTTTTTTAAATGCAATATTTCATTACAATAATTACAATTTACGTCCTGAATATGAAATACGTTTATATTTAACTGCACTATATCTATAAATATCTATCATGATTGTGTGTTGGTTCTCACTTCATTATAAATATTATTTAAATAAACAGCATTTCTTATGTACAGAGTTCATTTAAACATTTGTCATTGTACTTACTATGTCAACTAGAGACAATGTCGTTACCACTTGCTGCCGCATAATATTTACACTAGGATTTTCTTGACATAAATATATAATCAGTATGCACACAATTATATCTCCAAAACGGTTTTTACTGGTACTATTGTTAGCGCATATCAATCTATAAATATTTAATTTTAAAAACGTTGTAGAGACACATAATTACAATAAAAGTTTTAATAAAGATCTGTCAGGAAAAATTATACCGTATAAATTTAAAAAATTTGGGGTGGGTCACCCTTATCACTTAGGGATATAAAATGTAGATGTTGACCAGATATACACATAAAATTTCATTAAAATCGGTCGAGACTTTTCGGAGGAGATTGGTAACAAACACCGCGACACGATAATTTTATATTAGGTCTTAAATCCTATGAAAATGCCGTTTCTCATGAAATAAGTTAACGCTCTTTTTTCTCTACATAGTTTCGTTTTATAATCATAGTAATTACCCAGGCAATCAATGTATTTTTGCCAACATAGTGGTAGCTTATTGATGCCCTTTTTGAAAATGTCTGCTGGATGGGAGGCAACATATTCTTCAAAGGCATTTTGAACTGCCTCTCGGTTACTGCATTTTTCCCCGCCAAGAAGTTATCCAAATTCTGGAAAGAGTAGAAGTACATATGTAGGGGCAAGGGGCAAGCAAACCCCAACTCTTTTAACTTGAAATAGCAAGTACGGCAGAACGGCTAATTCATATGTAGTGACCTATTTTATCAGATTAACACTTGCCAATTGTAGTCCTTTCGTTCATCATTTATTCTCGAAGGCATTTTTTAATTCAATCTGTATGTATTAGTTTCATTTTATTGGATAAAATTTATTATTACAGTATTACCCCGACAAACATTGTCGAGTTCAAGTTTTATCTTGAGTTCAAACGAAAATCCAATTTTTTTCCTTCGCCTATCGCTGTTATTTATAATCTATGTTCTTAAGTCACCTCAAAGTCCCAGGGATCAGAATCTCATTCGTTTTGGTGGGTTTGTCTACATTTTTGGATCTGCCATATAGTGTGCTATAACATTATAACGTGTGTATGTATGTATATATTTAAGAATGAAGGGATTTATATAAATAAATATATTACGTACTTGTAATGTGTATGTGTAGAAGTATGTAGATCATTTGTATAGTTTGTATGTATATATGGCTTATTTTAAAGTTATACTTTTTTAACGTACACAAACACCTTTTTTTTTATAATTTTTTTTTCACGTTTATACCCTTGTATTTGTACTCGTTTATTTTGTATGTATTTAATCTTGGGTAGTTCGCGAACGACCTAGTACAAAAGACTGCTCCTTAAGGTGTTCGTCGACGATCTCGTTCTTAGTTCTAATATTTTTTGAAATCGAATTATTTACTTCTAGGGATGCTTATGTTTCATCCATACTTGAACTACTTGTTTTCTATAAAAATAAATGTGTTATAAATAAAAATAGTGGTTTATTTGTAATAAAAAATCTATATAGACTTATATATTTAAATGGTGATAGAAATATCAATATATTGTTCATAAACATCGATATTTCTAACATCGATGTTTCACTTTTGAGAATATCGATGTTTTTTCCTCAATTTTTTATTTTTACTAAATTATTTCAAAAAGAACTAAAAGAGCGAACTAGTTCTACATTGGATTGCGAACTAAAAAGCGCTCTTTTTGGTGACCGTCTAGGCCCAAGACTATATGTATTATTTCTATTTTACTTGTGTATATATATTTAAGAAATTCCAATTAAGAAACCAAAAATGTTTAGACTCCAGCTATTTATCGTCCTCTAGTTATTCTTATTATACGTTTAATATGGTTATAATAGATTATGAGTATAGTGTGAGGAAATTCTAATATTTACCAACTATCAATTTTGCTTAGTTGTGTGACTAAGCAAAAGTTTAAATTAATGATGATTGTTTGAGTCATAACGAATAAAACCCACACTATTCCTCAAATTTTACAATATGTTTCTAAAACAAAATTATATTGTAATTTCTTTAAAAATTATTAAATAACTGCCTCTGATATAGGCCAAAGACCGTCTTGAAGTCAAATGAAGTCCTGCTATCTAAATTAACGATTATTTTAAATTTGAATATATGAATCTTTTATTTAACTTAGTAACAAAAACTTAGTTTATATTTGTAAGCAAATATTTGAATTGTTTTCTACCAATACTAACGACGGCTATATGTATGACATTCTAATGACGTATTAGATAACGAGCTTTATCAGACTATGTATTTATATATTGGTACTATCGCCGAGAAATTTCATTAAAAATTACAAATTAATAAACTACTTATATATTTCAAAATAACTTTGTCTAGAACGTTATAAGATTTGTTTTATTCAAGTATCTTCCAAAATCTAATATATAAAATTTTCGTATTGCGGTGTTTGTTACCAAATTACTCCGAAACGGCTCCACCGATTTTTATGAAATTTTGTGTGCATGTCGGGTAGGTTTAAGAATCGGTCAACATCTATTTTTTATACCCCTAACTGATAAGGGTGGCCTACCACAATTTATTAAAATTTATATGGCAAAACAACGTCAATTAATTTAATTATAGTAATTTCATCAGAAGAGGATGAGTAATCACAAAAAGGTAAAATCAAGTGGCAACTTTGTATAAAGCAAAGCAAAGGAAAGGAAAAGTAAAATTCTTGTACTTTTAGTATTAATTAACAATGTAGTTATTACATTATTTAACAATTTTCATCCTACTTATATAATATTATAAACGCAGAAGTTTGTAAGAATGTATGGATATGTTTGTCACTCTTTCACGCAAAAACTACTGAATGGATTTTGATGAACCTTAACAATAATATAGCTTACATATCAGAATAATACATAAGCTATAATTTATACTGATAAAGTGTGAATTGTATAAAATATGGCTGGTGAAACCGCGGGGCGCAGCTTTATATACTTAACTACGTAAGTTGTAATCTAAATGACAACATTTTTGGCAATATCAGAAATAAAAGTATAAATTTTTATTCTGATATGTTTAATATTAAATATAGGACAGTAAATTTCCTTATCATAATCCATAATGTATTTTTCCTTGTATGTGTACACGATGGAGGAGGACACAGGCCGAGCGCTCTACAGTTCAGAACATAACATGGACTTATAAGCACTTAACAATTATGTAAAGTGAATTAAATACAATAAATAATAACAGAAATTTTAAAATAAATATTTAACTCGTAATCTAGTGATGTGAGTGACTTTAAGAAAACAAAGATCTGATTTATGACAATTAATTTTATATCTAAATATTTCTTAAAACGTTAAGATGATTAAACGTAAGTTTTGTTCAATATTTTATAATAGTTACTAAAGTAGTATATTTTGTAAAATATTTTTAATTTCACTTTTATTGTAATAAGAATGTTTTACAATCGTTTTCTTTAAATATTTCGTCTTATCATGGTGTTGTAATTTACATTTATTATTTGGATTATGATAATGCCTTTGATATACCGTACAATATCTAATCGTGATAAGGTGAAATCGATTTTATTGACATAGGATAAAAAATATCATTTTTTACTAATTTTGCGTTATCAGTTCAAATTTAAACTAATAATTTTATCGCATACGTATCGTTATTTTGAGAACTTTTTTTTCTTCATTTCTATACATTTAACAATTAAAGTGAATGCATTTATTAGCTACATGAATACATTTATTACAGTAATTCAGGATATTTTTACAATTTGAACGACTCTACTCGTTCTATGTATCTATATTAATATTACGATCTAGAAAATTTTATTGATATGTAGAAAGAATCATTGTTACCAGGTAAAGGTTTTTTATAATAATATTTCTGATATAATACTATTTATTTTTGGCATCTTGGTAAAAGAAGAGAATTAGAATTTGTTTTTGTGCCATAAAAATAAGTATGTATATTTCTATTACTGTCTCTTTAGTAGATGATAAAAAAGCGTGTCAAAGCTTTCAAAAAGCACAAAAAAGTGCGCAAGCATTTTAAACATATATTATTTGAAACAATCAATAGTAGTAAAGTAAATAATATGGATGTTGTTTGCAACGTGAATGTCAATTCAATTCCTGATCGTCAATATACATATTATTGCTGGACTTTGAATCCCGTGCATAAGATGTCATTAGATCAACTCGATAGCCTTGTAAATGATACCCACTGTTTATTTACATATTTTATAAATAAAATGTACATAAACATAATGCCTAGATGTATGTTACATGCTAGTGGAGAATACTAAAACGAAAGACTTCTGCATTTAATTCAAAAGTTAGGTTAACGTTAAAGCATAACACTAATTATTTCAAGAAATTAAATGCGTAAATACACACATATAGTCAGTCTAAAATCACTGTTTTGGATCCCTTTTAAGTCAAGCATCTAAGGGTTTGGAGCTGTATGCTGTAATAAAGGTTATCCTAGTACGGCAACAGAGACTACCTAATTAATAGGATAAAATACCTTCATGTATTTGGAACTTACTTAAGTTTTTAAATTATAACTACAGTTGTACTTAGTTTAAGTCACATCTTTGTAACTTTATATTTGGTCAATAAACTTATTATTAATTAAAGCTATTTTATTAATTTTATCAATAAAAATAATGTTTTTTAAACTTTTTCGAAGTATAAAGTGTTTTAAAATTTGGATATAATCACACTTCATCATCACATCGTCACATGATGTCTTAATGAGATAAAACATGGAGTTGTTCAAAAAAAGTTTACGTTTAATTTATGTTAGTTTGAATTTATATTAGTTTTAGTTTCGAATTGTTTTAATTACTTAGTTATTTTAATGCGTTGTCTTACTTTCCCCTTTCCATGGTTTTGTTAGATCTGCGAAACAACCCTTCTTTTTAACCGACGCCAAAAAGGAGTTTTATATATTTTTTTTATGTATGTATACCGATTACGCTGAGATTTATGATCCGATTTACTTGATTCTTCTTTTGTTTGATGCAGAATTGTTGCCATTTGGTCCCATAAAAATTTAAAATAGTTTGGCCTAGTGGTTTTTACTTTATGAACATTTTTTCCGTTTCCGTACCTTGGGATTTGTTTTGTTTATTTATGTATGTATGTCGATTACGCTGAGGTTTATGATCCGATTTACGTGATTCTTCTTTAGTTTGATGTGGAATAGTTGCTATTTAGTCCCTTAAAAATTTAACATAGTTTGGCCCAGTGGTTTTCATTTTGTGAACATTTTTTTATAGCATAAACTAAGACCTAATAAATTTTCAGATGCAAATAAAACAATTTGTTTTTTGAACAACTTGTTTTTATGAAATAAATAAAAATTGAAAAAAATTAAATTAAAACTAAAAAGCTTGACGTATTTTTAAATGTATATAATAAACTTTAACTACTCTAGTTAGCTATTAACATATGATACCGTGACTGAGAAATATAAATTAATAAAAGTGAAAGCTTTTTATCCGTTGGTCACATACACTCAGACATATTATATTTGTATCTGTATGCCATGTGCATTGTGTTTCACAGCAATTTATATTGTAGATAGTTTCTATTAGAATTTGCAAAGTAAATTGGCAGCAAGGCTGAATGTATTTAACAATCAGACAGTAAAGCTATATTTATTTAAAATAAATACTTCGTGACCCCCTTTTCATAAGTAATAAATAAGTTAATAATATAATAATTTATTGGTTTCTAAAATCTATCTATGTTATATACAAAGTCGTGTATGTTTGAACACTTATAACGCGAGAAAGGCTGAACCAGTTTTCATCGTTTTTGATTCGTTGTTCTCCGTCCCGAATAGCAGAATAACATTGGAAAATTGACGAAAAAATAAAATAAAAGAAAAAACACTTTCCCATACAAAATGTTTACTACTTAATAAATATTTAATTTTACGCACGTAGAATAATCTCACATACATTATGGTTTTGGAATTATTTACATTATATATTATTATTAATATCATATATGCCATTAAACTTGCATCCAATATCGATAACGTAATGCCATCTTGTAGTGTTAGGTACAATAATAGTATGTAATCAAGTTGATATAAATGGAAGGTTAGGAACGTATTAATTGTGGGATTTATTTCCTTTTGTTACGTGTTTTCAGTTTTTTCGTGATTTCAGGATTTGTACCATTGTAAAAGTTAGTCAAGGGATTTTAGGTTAGTGGAGGGTAGCAGCTGCCTAATAGATAATTTAATGATTTATTACAGAGAGATCAAAAATGAGTATATTTTAACACTAACTTGCTATTTTTAATATTTCCAGTAACATTATGATAATTCCATTATTGAAAAATTGAAAGATTATTTATAACACTAGCTGACCCAGCAAACGTAGTCTTGCCACCGTGGTCCACCGTTATCACTTAGGAGTATAAAAAATAGATGTTGACCGATTCTCAGGCCTAGCCGACATTTACACAAAATTTCATAAAAATTGGTCGTACCGTTTCGGAGGGGTATGGTAACTAACATTGTGACACGAGAATTTTATATATAAGACGAGAATTTTATATAATAGATTATTGAAATTAAAGAAAAATTTACTATTCTCTTTTACACATTTTTTGAAAGTTTGTAACTCTATCTACACAAATATTATTAAAGATTGTAAGTTTGTTTTGTATTGAATAGTCTTGAAAACTGATTTTGATAATTCTTTTACCAACATAAAACTATCTCTCCTATCTATGAATGTTGTAATTAAAATTACAAGGACAGGTGTTATATAAGAAAACTTAGAAATTCTGTTAGTAATGCTTTCTGTTAGAACATCCAGATCTATTTTTGGATAATTTTATAAAATTGTTATGGTTTTCTAACAGAAATTCAATTTTATCTAGTATAGTGTATAGTAGAACGATATCATGCCGCTAATTATGACTAAATGCGGAAATAGTTCTTCGCTTATGATATATTATAAATTAACTTAAGAAAATCATCTCATTGCTATCCGAATAAAATATTATCATTATTAATGATAAGAGTTCACTCGACTGATAACAGAGACCATTCAGTTCACGACGAGACTTTACTCAAGGTGCACGTTGTATTGTCTTATTATGTAAGTTACATATTATTTATATTCAAAATATTACTCCTGTAATATAAATTCAAAATTTCATCACATTAGTGAGGATTAAACGTATGTTTATTTAAGTTTACAAATTTACGTATTTTATTAGCAGAATTCTGTTTTTTTTTTAAACCTTTTCTAACCTACAGTAAAAAGTAATCGTCTCGATAGCAAAACGAATACAAACGAGATAAATTTGTTTGTACGAATTATTTACTTAATCTATATACAACTATGACATAATATATCTATATACAATTTAATTATCTTAAATTATTATTACTCTTACTTCAAACATACTGAAATTAATTTATACTATTTTTTCACGGTACTTAAATTATTATTAATCGTTATTTTATTTTTAATAATAGCTTTCTTACATATACTCTGACAATGACTCTGCCAATAACAGTTACATATTTAGTCAACCATAAATAGATCGCTCTTTATCATAGGTACATGTTTCATGATGTTTAACACATAATTAAATCACAAACTGTAAATAAATAAAAAAATTTAAAATTTCAATTATTACACTTTTTTATGCCCAATTTATTTCTATTGATACTATAAAATATTTAAAAAAATTATTATAACTAACTACTATCTTCAATCTACAATATATATCAAGTAATACTTATAGATGTCATTTCATGACAACCAAAGCCTCAATAATACACTGGTATAGGTATGACATCTAGAATTTTTCGCAAACAGCATGCACTTGGGTTCTTTTAACAGCTTTTATAGCATTATTTATTATAAAAAACACTGTATTTTTAAATTAAAAATAGCGTTGAGTCGATGCAAGATTAAGACTGATTTTGTTCAACACTCGTAAGGAACTTAAAAATATATTTAAGTAGCGCCCCGCGGTTTCACTCGCTATATTTTGGATAATTCATACGATATCATTATAAATTATAGCCTATATGTTATTCTGATGTGTAAGCTATATTATTGTAAAATTTTAACAAAATCCATTCAGCAGTTTTTACGTGAAAGTGTAATAAATATACATCCATCCATTATATAAACTCGCTATTCCAAAAATTCGTTAAAAATGAATCATTATGAAACATATTTCAACGATAAATTTTTGCTATAAATAAATCTTATATGACAATTCATTATTTTTATTGTATTATTTTTTTAGGTATTGTAATTTTTCTTATTATAAGAATTATAGTGAATGGCGATTATTTTCTTGGTTATTAATCCATTGATCATTTAAAAGGTATACTAAGCCGTTAGAAGTGTTTACTTTTCTTTGAGTACCTTTAGACCATAAAGTTATTCTTGAATACTAAGCCGATGGTATTAGAAACTCATTCACTTATTGTCTTCTATGTTATCTTTATAGGATTATGAAATTGTTCATTATGATAGTACTATCTTTATTAATAAGCAGTTATCCTGATTGCATTTAAATTTCATCTCATCTCATTGATAAATATAACATTATTCTCTCTAGCTTCAAAATATTATAGATATTCGTTAACTTTATTAGCGAATACTATAGTTTTATATCAGATTCTTTTATTCAGACAAACAAATATCATTAATATTGAATGTTAAAACTACCGTAAAACCTATGGATATTTTTCGACTTTAAATTCATTAATACACTATCTACGATATACATTTAAAACAAGATCACTTGTGATTAACCACTAAATAATTTTTTATATATTTATTTATTTCAGTATCATTAACAGAAGCGATGAAGATCGGATTCATTGGAGGTGGTAAATTAGCTTACGCGTTAGCCAATGGATTTATTTCTGCAGGTATCTAAATTTTATTTTTTACTAACACCTCGCTGAAGTGTATTCGAACCAGTGGCGTAGCTAGCATGAGTGAAACCCAGGGCGGACATAGATCACCCCACAATTTTTTTGCTCATCACTATTTCAGGGGATTCCCCTGACTAAAGACAATGCAGCGAAATCGAAGATTAAACAACTACACTTTGGGTGAATCCCCAATCGACAGGCAGTGTGTAAACTGAATAATAATTATTTATTATGCTTTCAATAATTCTGAATGAAAAATATCTTACTAAGCAGGTAATTTTTACTGTTATATGTATTACTTTATTAGTGGCGACTATGTCCCACATATTTACGAATTTTTATAGGTGGCTATTGATGTTCGCAACAGGTGTCACCTCTAAGTGGGTGGCCACCTGCAATTATGAATATACTATTTTCCGTTGAATTTCTACTGTACAATGCGTTTGGAGTATATACCACAATCTCACTGACTGACTGTCTTCTGTCTCACTCACTTTTTCTTTTATACACGCCTTACCGGAACAATAACAAACATAACAAAAAAATAATTATCCGATTTGATGCAGTCATTCTGAAGCTATGCATATATATACGCATATAAAGGCGATCTATTTCTATTTATTTAGAATAATATATTAAGTATTATTTACTGAATTCTTTAATTTATTTGTAGGATTGGCAAAACCAGATGAAATCACGGCCAGTTGTCACCCATCCGACGTGATCAGCGCTGAAGCATTCAAGGTAAATTATAATTTACTTACTATTTTGAAAAACAATACTAATGGGAAAATATGTGTCATTATTTCGTATGTAAAGCAATGATTTATAACTATCACAACCTATTTAAATGTTATATTTAAGGGAAATAAGTAAATTATATACAAAATTGTTTTTATGAAGTTATCCTATTTGATGTCTGACTTGAGCCTAATATGTTTAAAATTGTGTAACAATCAGACTTTCGTGATTTTATAAAACCTGAAATTTTCACTATTAGTATGTCCCTAATAAATATAAATAATCTTATGTAGTTTGGATCCCAGTTGCTTTGAAAGATAAAAAAAGTTTTTAATGCGTCCGACAAGGTGTAAGAACAATCGAAACTGTCTGAATTGAGAAAACATCTTTTGATCCTTTAGTAACATATATAAAATTTATCTTTTATACTATAACTAAATTTTAACTATGTTTGATTAACATTAAATATAAGGGTGTCTGACAAAAGGCTGCAACTGTACTAAGTGTCTAACAATGGACGATGTGGTTTCTAATATTATACCAAATAAAATATATAAAAACTGAGATTTTTACCTTTGAATTTAAAATCTATATCTATACTAATATTATAAAGAGGAAAGATTTATATTTTTGGATTTTGTATGTAACGAACAAACTTTAAGACTGGACCAATTTCAAAAATTCTTTTGGCGTTAGAAAGCTACATTATCCCTGAGTACCATAGGATATATTTATTACTAGAAAAAAATTAGAGATCCTCAGAAATTATAAAACAGACTTAAACCGACCCAAGGTGCATAAAAATTAGTCATAAAATATCTTTCTTCGCATGCGCTGCAGAAAGTATTGATGATAGAACAAAAAAATGTTCTACCATATTATAGAACGTATCAATATCTACAGAAAACTTCAGGAGATCATATGTCCAACTATTGTAGTTATGTCATTATAACTACTTTTTAACATATAGAAATGCCTATCAAAATCAGACCATGTTTTCCATACCTTTTGTTAATTAAATAAAAAAAAAAAGAGAGAGAAGTGTTGTAGTAGTCTATACGCAGACTATCATTGTAACGGCTTGACTATAATATAATATCTTCCTGGGGCTATACTTTAGACTCAGAGCTTCAGCGTTACTCCTAGAATACTCGCGATGTAATCCATGATTATTCTGTCGTGATAGCGTATTTATTTTGCAACCCCCACTTCCTTGATTTGTGTTTACCAGTTGGCCAACATTCAAGTAACAGGATGCTACTCAAGTTATAAGTGTTGCCAACATCATAATTAACACTTTGTATTAAATCTTATCCAAATAAATTATTTTGTATTCAAGACTTTTTCAATACCTGTGTATTACTTTTGAATTAAGAGAAGGCACCGAAATGCGGGGGAGCCAAAATGTTAAAAAAAAAATCCACCTGTGCGAAGCCGGCATGGCCCGCTAGTTTTATAAAACTTGGATACCTTTCAAAGCAACTATGATCCAAACTTCATAGCTGAAGATCATTTATTTATCTATTCGGGATATACATGCATAGTTTTATGTTTCATCAAATAACGAAGACCCGATCGTCGCGGGATCTTGAACTTACACCAAATTTTAGTTAAGCTGTTGTAGTCTTGATTCAATTTGAAAAACAAATAATGGATGTACACTGAAAATTTTCAGTGAACTGATTTATGATTAAATTTACATAATTTATCGTATTATAAATAACGTAAATTGCGTGTAATTACAAGTTTAAATATAATGACGTCAAAAATCCCCGTCTTTGCGCACTTAGATAACATGTTATGTAACTGACATGACGTTTTACAATATCATCTTCATCAAAGTAACGGCATGTTTATCTCTCTATCACGTTTTTACTGAAAAACCGTCAAACTTTTAGTACTTGTTCATGATGAATGAATACTACATCGATAATTTCAAAATGAAGAATGTTTTTGAAAAAAAAATTGATTGGATGTAACGAGAAAAAGAAAACTTTATTTTTTTGGGCAAGAACAATTGACATTATTTAACATTTGTCAATTTAATAATTAATTATTTGCATAAAATACTTCTATGAAAATAATCAAACAGATGAAAATGCTTAGACTATTAATGTTTCAGTATACAACACTAATTAAAATTCTTATATTTTTTCAGGGTCTTGGAGCAACTGCGTTATTTGAAAACAAATCTGTTGTAGAGCGATCAGAAGTAGTGATAGTTTCTGTTAAACCCGATATCGTTGTACCAGCTTTGAGCGAAGTTAAATCATTACCTGCTTCTAAGAATAAACTCTTCATTTCTGTAGCTATGGGAGTGACGACGAAAACTGTGGAGAAAGTAAGTTTTGTTACTATTCTGAAGTTCCATACATTTGCTAAAATTAATACGTTTTTTAGGCACAAAACCCGTATAACTTAATGGCTGTAATAGTTTGTTTATCTAAAGTTAACAGTAACTAAGTGATAAGAATTACAATTGTTGATTATAAAAAAATTGATACCACTTTTGTAAAAGAGGAACAGATTACTTAATACATTTATGTAAATTCTATAGTCGATCAAGCCTTCTAGCATTCAACTGTTTTTTTTTTCATTTATTTTTTAATTTCTATGTAATGTTTTACTTCTTATTGTAATGTCAATTTTTACCAGACTCTAAACAATGCAAATTTTAACAAAATAAAACTATACAATGAAAACTTTTTTGACATTTCACTTGCACAGACTCCAACGCAACACTTACTTTATTACACTGACGACTGTTAATTAACTTAAGTATTTGCGACCCGGCGACGTCTGTTGTCTAGCACAGCCTCCGTCAAACTAGCGAGTGAATTACCCACAAATTTTGATTGTCATATTTATTTATATCGAATCAACAGCGTAAATAAAGGTTCAAGCTTCTAGCTCTAAAAATGACGATACTTCCATGCATCTTTTTATTCCTCCCTTTTAATCTCTTACAACCCTTTTTCGCATTAAAAAGTAGCCTATGGCCTTTCTCAGGCTCTAAACTATCTGTATACCAAATTTCATTTAATTCATATTCCGAGTTCATAGTTTTGGCTTGAAAGCGCGATAGACAGACAGAGATATTGTTTTATTGTTTATTTACTTCCTGAATCCTGGTACCTTTATTTTTTTTCTTCATGTAATTAAATATGATTCACAGGCTCTACCACCAGAAGCCCGAGTTATACGTGTGATGCCTAACACTCCAGCATTAGTGAAAGAGGGTGCTGCTGCTTTGAGTAGAGGATCCAAGGCCACTGCAGAGGACGCCAAAGTAGCCGCAGAGCTATTCCGTGCAGTTGGCACTTGTGATGAAGTGCCTGAATATCAGATGGATGCTGTTACTGCTTTGAGTGGGAGTGGACCTGCTTATGTAAGTTTATTCATACTATATTTTAGTAAAAATAGTCTTAGACATTCATATATATACAGACAATATTCGTAGCTTAATTTAGCGAAGGAGCGAGGGTAGAGCCTAATAAATTCTAATGTAATTTTATCTAAACTGAGACGAGAAAATAAAATTGAAAGTCAACTTATTGTTCTTCTTACTTTCTCTTTGATTAAATTCATTCATAGTAATAAAGTAAACAATGGATGTTTCCTGAAATTTATTATTTACATATCAATTCGTTATAGTATCGCTTGTGGTTGAATTTCGACTCATTTAAAAGAAAGAAACAGTATAAACCTACATATTAAGTATGACAGATTTGCAAAATATATAGTATTATATATATATATATATATGTAATAAAGATGAGGTAATTGTAATAGTGGGGATTGTAGCACCTAACAATGAATTTTGTAAAATGACTAACAAAGTTATTCACGAAAAAAAAATTGGTATTTTAATATTGGTTTATTCCTGTAAAAAAGATTACCTAATTACTATTCCCGTAAACCCAGAACTACGTTTTAAATAAATATATTAGTATCATTCATAAATGTTACGTCACCGTAAAATGGAGTGGCTATTAATTGTTTCTGATTATTACAAATTAATAGATTATCTTATCTTATTCTTGATTTGAAAATTATTTTGAACTGGATTTAACTAGATCTACATTTGTACCACAGGTTATTTTTAGTTACGCCGTCGAATATGATTTTATACGCACTGAATTATTTTTTTACAGATATACATGCTAATAGAATCGTTAGCAGATGGCGGAGTAAGATGTGGTCTGCCTCGTGACTTAGCTTTGCGGCTTGCAACACAGACAACATTAGGTGCAGCAGCTATGCTACGTAAAGGAGGACATCCTGCTGAAATGAAGGATAATGTGACGTCCCCTGGTGGATCCACAGCAGAAGGAACCTATCATTTAGAACAAAATGGTAAAATCATGAATCTATACTAATATATAAAGCTGAAGAGTTTGTTTGTTTACTTGAAAGCGCAAATATCAGGAACTACTGGTCCGATTTGAAAAATTCTTTCAGTGTTAGATAGCCCATTCATCGAGAAAGGCTATAAGGCTTTATAACATTACGCTACGATCCATAGGAGCGGAGCACCACGCAGAAGAAGTCGACTAATATAAATATAAAACAAGACAACAAAATTACCCTTCAACTTTTCAGAAGTTCTGTAGAGGCAATAAGTTAAAATTTAGCAAACAACATTCTCTTTCAATTTCACTTCATAATTTATAGGAAAAAGCTGTTACTAACGTAAAACAATTACTTCTTTCCAGGATTTAGATCAGCAATCATCGGTGCAGTAATGGCAGCGTCAAACAGATGTAAGGTTGTTAATGACCAACTTAATCAATAAGCCACTACTTTTAAGTACATAGTTAATGTACTATTGAGTCTCGGAATTATAATTTATTAATTTTGATTAAAGGAATAAATATTTTTTTAAATAAAATAAACTGTATTAATTTCACTACAACCTATTTTTTAAAGTTCGTAAGTGTGAAGTCAATTTATAAAAATTAGTTTTTACTAATCCAGCTAGTAATTAATATATAATATTCGAATATAATTGTTTTAAAATAAAAACCGCAGAGTAACGTAAACGTTGCTCGCTGCGCTGCGTGGCGTTACACCGGCCCGTCAGCGTGAATATTTTATTTATATTGACATTTTTAATTTGGTAATATCTTTCGAATGGAATGTCCCATTTCAATAATTCAAAAAGTCAACTACAGATATTGAAACAGTCTTGAAAACAAAATTTATTTGGATAAGAATTAATACAAGTAAAAAAGTAGGTATAGTGACATACTACAACAACTACAATAGACATATGATCTTGCGAAGTTTTTTGTAGTTATTGATACGTTCTATAATATTGTAGAACATTTTTTTTTCTATCATCAATACTTTCTACAAAGGATTCGATGAAAGACATTTTATGGCTAATTTTTTTGCACCTTAGTTTGGTTTTAGTAAGAATTTCTGAGGATCTCTAATTTTTTCCAATAATATTATAGCCTATATTACTCAGGGATAACGTAGCTTTCTAACGGTAAAAGAATTTTTGTAATCGGTTCAGTAGTTTTTAAATTTATTTTTTACGAGCGGGCTTCCCTCGCTTCGCTCCGGGTATTTGAAACAATATTGATTCCTCAAATTGTCACTCTGTAATAGTGTAGCTTTCCATTATTATTAAAAAGAAAGAAATTGAGGTGAGAAAAAAAAGAGAGCAAAGATATCACATATTAAATAGATTGATAGATAAGTGAGAAACATAATAAAAAATAAATAATAAAAAATAATGGCAACACTGCATCATGCATGCATGATTTAACTCAGAACTTGTGTAGTTTTCTATCTGTGAAAGAATTTTTAAAATCGAATCAATAGTTCCAGAGAAAATCTTCACTGTACAAAATGGTCACGTTATTGCACTTAAGTGGCCATATCTTTATAATTATAATATTTATGGCAACACCACATAGCCTATGTTACCCGAAAAGGATGTGGCTTTCCATCGGTGAAAGAATTTTTACAATTGGTTCAGTAGTTTTCGAGCCTGTTCGCAAAATACAAACAATCAAATCTTTCCTTTTTATATAATAGTGTAGATGTAGACATACAAAAATACAAATCTTTCCTCTTTATAATATTAGTATAGATGTAGATTAAGTGTTTTCCAATAGTTTTTTAATCTATACCGAACGCCATCTTTGAATATAAAAATAAACTAGAGTACCATAGACAAAATTTGGGTCTTAATTAATACAAAATTTTATGTTCCATAAGTTAGATGGCGCTCGGCCAAAAGGGTTTGACAATTGACAAAACAAACTGACAAGTGACAAACTACAAAAAGAATGTAGCGAATAGCGATTTGAGCGAAATGTCTCTTGATTCGTGTTCAACGGCTGCCGTATAGCGGCGTCGGTGAATAAATAAAATACGTCATACTTCAAACTACTACTACTTTAAAAATCCATTCCGGCTGAACGAAAAACTGCGACCTTGTGTTATAACAACAGTTACTGTGATTATACACCCGGTACTTATCGTAGAAATTGTATTAGTGTCAATCTGGTCGTGCGATATGGTACATCACTATTCCTTATTACTTTAAAAACAACGTAAATTATACGCTAAAGCGACACGAAGGCTTTGCTAATCAGGATCGAGGATATGACCTTACATTTGAGTAAAGGAATCGACCCACGCCGTCTATTAAAGACTCCTACGCGGCGCCAATGATTCGAACTGCGTCGTCGCTGTAACACAAAAAGTATAATAATGAAAATAAAACTAATAGAAATAAACAGTTTCGAGTAGTGTATTATTGGTCTACTAATGTTTATTTTAAGTTCAAGTGAAGTGTACTTGATGGTTTCTGTGGCTAATGGGTGAACTGTTATCTACATCTGTTTTATTTTGTCAGCAATCAAGGCTAAGCCTGTTTAAGGAAACCAATTACTTCTCTTCAAGAATTCTTTAAACAGATGGTAACTATAATTTTTTTAAGTAATTATTTTATAAGATAATGAAATATTTTACAAATAAATTTAAAAATCTTAGTGTTGGTGGTGTATAAATTTATTTATTATTTCTAAAATACATATTTATACATCCCTTAACTTACAGACACACATAACGCTATGAAAATGGAATCCAATAAGTAGTAACATCCCAACTAGCTAATCTTATTGACGGTATATAAAATCAATCAAAATAAAGAAATCAGCAGCCCTGTTGTGTTACAAATCGAGGATGGACGAGAATGATGTCATAATATCTTCCACAGAAATAATTAAAGGTAAATATATTTTACTTATCACTAAAATCAACTAATTATCGTTAATTATATTTGATACAGTGATATTAGCCATACTAGGAAAATAACTGTCTATAGTAGTAAATCGAGTCTATATTTATTTTTAGTCTGGTTGTAAAAATTTTATTCAATTTATGACATAAAAGAGGGCTCAAATATATAATAGAATACTTACCAGTAGTTTTTTTTGGATTCAGATCAGTTCTTATATGATTTAGTTGAATTTAATCAGTATTTTCATGGAATTTTAAGATTAATTATTTGTTCAAATATACATGTGGTTTTTATTCTTAGATAATTATTAAAAAAACCCAAAATTTTAAAAATTCTTTCATCTCTACAAGTCTACAGTATTTCTTTATCATTATATCCCACATTTTTTTTGTGTAAGATAAACCTACATTTTTACCAGAGATGTGCGAGGATGTATTGCGAGGGATATGATTTTTAAGAATCAATAGAACCGCTGCAAAAGAATATGCCACATGAAATTATTCTATTGGTTCCTAACAAACACATTCCTTACTACACATCCTAGCTCATCTATGGCGGAAATACAGCATTATAGTTATTTAGCAAGCAAGATCTTATTTAAATATAAAATTTCATGAAATAATGAAGTGAAGCAAGGGAAACTTGCTAGTATCCTATAAACCTAAACAACCATGTATTGCAGCATAAAACTGGTAATTTTTTTAAATTGTTACTAATAAACGTAATTCTAATTCATCAAGAGCTATTTGTATTTTACTATGATGAACCTATTACGACGTGTGCATTAAAACGCAATCAATTTTTATTTAAATGCTAATGTATGTTCTTATTAATGAGTTAAAATAAGAGCTACTGCATATTATAATACTTTTTATCATGATATTTTGTTATATAACCAAATGAAAATCTTACTCTTTCTCCTTATTTTGGATACTGACTAATCTACAATCTGTAATATTATTGTATCTGTTTGTGTGGTTGTAGGGAATAATAGGGGTAATCTCTGGATCTACTGAGCCGATTTTGAAAATTCTTTTACCAATAAACATTATTTGTGTGTCATGCTGTATGAAAAGACTTTTTTGTGGTAGTTGGATTTTCAAAGTAAGTTGGAGAAATGTTTCTTACGAATGCTGCCTTAACTATGAGAGATAAATGATTCATAGTTGCGGCTTGAGTAGAGTAATTAATAAGTAATGAGTGAGTGAGTGACCAGTTTGAATACACCTTAGCAAAACCAGAGTAGATTGGCTAGGCTGCAATAGATTCTTTTAATAGTTATTTATGCAACTGTTGTATAATAAGGGGTATTAAAAAATAAATGTGGGTTTGTCACAGAAGAGCTGAAAGCTGAAGCTTTTTTATGAAATTCAAAATAAACATTATATGATCCGTTTGGATGATATAATGGTTATAAGGACAATGGGCGTTTTAATGTTGGCAATAAGCTGTTTCATATCTTTTATAGAGAATTTATAGCATGGGAGTAGATAAATTAATAAACAGCAAAAATAGAGCTACTTAAACTTACATGTATATTTATATACAATTAACATAACCATAGGTAATATAAATGCAGGTGTATACAAATGGGTGAATAGCAGAAATGGTTGGAGTAATCAGATATTATTGTTTGTGAATCAATTTTTATGACTTTTTTGTTTAAAAGAGGCAACACTACAGATTTCAGTCACTTTCATTGTGTGACATCGTATTTCATAGACAAATCAAACAGCTCTTTAAAATCAAATAGGAAATTAATGTTTGAGATTCATTGGTTAATAATTAGATCGTTTTTTTCATTTTTGACAAAAAATGTGCAGTTCAATTTAAGAATGACATCAATGTCTACAGTGCATGTTACATCATTGAATCTACTCGTAGCATCATTCTAATGCAGGTGACCTTCACACTGTGTTGCCTATTGGTCTACGACGGAGTTTTAGCTCTATGTTGAACATTTGAAATGAATAATAGTTTTAAATTAACATAATGGCTGCTGGTCGTTATAGAATGATTAATTTATTTTAGTTTTATATTAAACTAGCTCACACATGATTTGATTTCATATGTATTAGATGTTCGTAATTTTTTTTCTGACGAATCCAAAGGAGCAGCTTTTAGATGCATGGAAAGAACGATTTCTTATTAGTCAAAAATTTTGGATAAATAAATAACCCTCCCATGCCTAGTTTGATCCCTATTAGACTGGTTCAGAAACCAGTCTTAGGAGGAGTCAAACTGGGGATGATAAAAAAGGAGGTACAGTAGTGTGATCCTTCTCTGTGTTTATTTGCAAAAAATAAAGAAATTTATCTAATTATTCAATTTATTTTACGCTACTATGTTTAATTAATAACATTCATATTGAATAAAATCTAGATATAAAATGCCCTTAAGGTTTATTGTGTTGCTTGTAAATGTATTTTTAAAAGATGGGTAGGAAAGCGACAGAAATTTATTACTTATCGTAGCTACAATGCGTTTAAATCTAATTTACGTAAACGTTTGTGTTATTATGTCACATTTGTCAGGTTTCCGATATTTTACAATATAATCTACTTTTGGTTTAAAGTAATTAACTATATTAAAGTATCCATTTTTTCGTGATTACTTTTTATACAGAATATGGAACAGAATACAGAATAGTTCCCTTAATAACCAATGACACGACTTCTGCACGAAATAAGGTAGTTTTCAGATAAATAGGTTTAATTTCGTTTAAATCAGTTATTAGGAAGCGAACTTACTAGTCTACTATAAAGTTGGCTCGAAACCTATATTTAAGGTGAAAAACGTTAACCCAATGACTCGTGCGGTCAATGATCTTTGATTACATTAAAGTTTGCACATTCTGCACCCCCGCATATGACGAAAACTCCACTTGAAAGGCAAGCGAACCTTCTATGGCGGTTTTCACTCATTAACGAGTAAAATTGGTCAAAAGGAATTTCTGAGTCTCTACAGCTTTTGCTAGGTTATTACTCTCATGAATACTGTGTAGGTATTATTTTATTTAACGTCCAACTTTAACTGCAAAATACGCTTGAAAAACTATGGCCCGACTAAGTAAAAAAGGGGTCTAAAAAGGACGAAACAAATCCAGAAATGCATATTTACTAAAATGGTCAAGGTAGTGCCGTAGTCGCATCCACAGTATACCAACCATTACATGTTTAATGGAGGTGTTCTTGGCACCCACATAATCATAGTAGACTGTCAATATGTCTTCGTCGTAGTCGGGTAAAAAGAATCTTAGATTGATTTTGATTGCGTCTCGAGCTTGTGATAGAACTAAACTACTATTCTCTATAGTTGCTAGATTAAAATATATTTTAACTAACTTATAGTATTATCAACTAAAATACATTTCTGACGTTTTAAAAACTAAATATTCGGTCAATTATATCTTTTACATGTATGTAAGAATTAATATTTAAGGTTCCTAAATTGTAGATTCTAATTTTTATATTATATCTCCGTATAAAATATGCTATATAGCCATAACCATCTGTAAATTATTGTGATCATTAGGAAACTCTATTATTAGGTATTTTTTTGTTTAAACAAAATAAATAACAGTAGTTATAAAAACGAATCAAACGAGAAGTCTATGGGGTTGTGTTGATTTGTAATAGAGTTCCCATTAACACTGGCTTTATCATCAGATCAGCTCCATGTCACTAAAATATTGCTTTTTCATACCATTTATATTCTAAGATATTTAAGAAGTTATATCATTAAAGCCTCGTAAAATCAAGCTGTTAAGTAATCGTAAATGATAATTCAGCTATATAAAAGTTGTCAAAGCTGAAAAATGAAATAAGCTGTAAAACAACTATTAAATCTAAAGCGTAAACTTCAAATAGCTATATTTGATCAACGGTGAGTCAAATGGTTATACCCATAAAGGCGTGGCATATTTCCCGTGGGCACGGAAGTTTTCACCATTTGTTATTAACTTCCCTTTGATAGTGAATACTTTAAGTTCAAAACCGAAAGTTATTGAATGGCTGTTTCAAAAGTTTTTTTCTGCGGTGAGAATAAATCTTGTTAGTTATATATTTCGTATATTTTTTTAAGTTTCATATATTAAGTCATTGAAATACAATTTTTTTTTTATTATAAACACAGTGTAAATATTTTTTCAACGTTTATGGCGTGATTTTGTTAAGTATATATACAAGAAAGGCTCCACGAAGCGAAAAATTGTTACCATAATTATTTAAACATGTTTTTGCATTTACAATGAAGACGGAAGTTCGAAAAAATTTTGTTAATTAACACAATTGTTTAACCAACGAGCATACATTTTTTAAAGTGTTTAGAATACACCATAATATTTTCAAATTTACCGACTACAAAAATAACAATTATTGTATATTGTCCTAACAAAGGGAGATTAATAAATAACAAAATTATTTCTTACTTTTTAGTGCATTTTTTAGTTTGAAGTTGGTTTTTTTAAACGTAGTTTTTTTTTTTTTTACTTTTTAGTGTCTTCTGTAATAGATTGCTCTGTAAACTGCAGTAGGATTTTTCTAGATAACATCAGGTAGACTATAACATTTCGTTGCTTTTTATTGTTATATATTAAATAGTAATTTTATTTTAAGTAGCTAGGGGAAGGCCTATGAAAGGTGCTGCCACGCGCCTTGAACTATATAGATCCCAAGAAACTGCAACGCAAAAGAATGTTCATAAAATGAAAACTACTTAGCCGAACTGTTTAAAATTTTTATGGGACAAAATGGCAACTATTCCGAAGCAAACAAAGAAGAATCACGTAAATCGGCTCATAAATCTCAGCGTAATCGGTAAACATACATAAAAAAAATATACCAATCGAATTGAGAACCTCCTCCTTTTTGAAGTGGATTAATAAATGCTTTTAAAAAATTTATCAATGTCAACTCGCTTTTTACGCCGCGCACGCAACCTAAAAATATCGCGCAGAGAACCATTTTCAGCGTTTAAACATTATAAATAATGCAGAGAGAGTTCTAGGAGCACGTAATTTTTTATTGGAAATTTCATCCCGTTTAAAAATATTTTTGAAAATTTGAAAAATCGTTATTAGTTTTTGAGATATTTGCATAAAACTAAACCCCTTTTTTGTTTTTAGTTAATTGTTAATAACTTTTTGCGAGCGGAATTTCTTTTTTTTTTCTAAAATCATCTAGATGCCATTCCGAATCGAATTAATCATAATCAACACCTCAATCATAACTTTCGGAGACTGCTGAAATGAGTTAACCAAAAAGGCACTTGTTGACTAAACTATTTGTCAGAGAACACAATTTTATTTTTTAGATATAGTGTTGTAACCCTTGTCCCACGGCCGCCATCTTGGAAAAAGGTACGGTTTATCTGACAAACTACTGATAGGTGTCAAAAAAAAAATTATAATTTTTTTTTTGTTTTTGAACATATACTAAAATCCGGCTATTTTAAAAACAAAAATAAATTTGTAGAATTAAGACAGAGAATTTTTCGGAATAATTGTTGATGGAATTTTCTTTGATCTTTATCTAGATTTTTACTAAGCAAAAATTTTTTTATAAAATCCATTTTTTGGTTCCTTTTTCTTATGCTATACTTAGAAAAGTATCCACTTTAATGTCTAATGTTTCATTCTTCAAATTATTTCAGGGTAATTTTTTCCTAAAGTAATATCGGATATGACCTTAACTTTTTCAATTTAACGTATCAACGAGCACTCAACACGCAAATTGCGGAATTATTGATGCGATCCATATTGGATCTATCCGCTACCCACTCGTGTAACATTCTTATGTGCAGATCATCTTGGAATTATATTTCTATCTAGATAAACGTTTTTATAGTCTAGTATACAAAATAATCTTTTAAATGTGATACAAACGACCAGGCCTCGTTTAAAAATTAAATAATTCTCATATAGCTTTCTTTAAAATATGTTTTGTTTGTTAATATTTAAATAGTTCAGTATTATATCAGTGAAAGAATTTTCTAAATCTAATAGGTAGCTTTTTAATATAATTTAACTATTTTCTTTTTATTTACTTTCGAGCGAGCACGACTTGCTTAGTATTCTACATAAAAAAGTAACAACAAATTCTTTTAATATTATTTCTCAAGAGCATGCATTACGTAGCAAGGGCTATCGTGATAAACTTTGGCCTTAAAACTGTAGAGTACTGAAAATAACCGTAATTTCCTATTCAACCTGACATATATGCCATAAAGGTAGAGTGCAAGTGTCGGCCTTACTTATGTAAGGTCTTAGTATTTAACTGCATTCCAAGAAAGTGGGATTGACTAACTTTGTAAAAACTATACTTAGTTTTAAGTTTTAATTTACTCCTTCGTTAAATCGCAAGGAATTTAAAACTGAAAATTGAGTTTGAAGTTGACTATGGACAACATTTTTGGGCCCCGTGAGGGAAAGGTTTAGAATACTATTCCCCTCTGTCGATGAGAGAGCATCTCGTAAGAGTTGAGTAACCCAGTATGAGTACCCCTTGGTGGTAGGAGATCTGTTTCCCGACTGGCTTGCGATCACCACCATGCGAATCCGATCGCCAAGTGTCATAGACGTGTTCCGGTCACGCTGCATGTGAGCCCTCACTTACCCCCTCCCTCTCCCATCCCATTAATGCTGCGGATCTAGTCGATGCTCTTGCTCAGAGTCCGCTGAAACCGTTGCATTTTCTTTTTGCTCTTCCCTTCTCCTCCCCACTGTATATTCGAGGTTGCAACATATCGGCAATACAAGAGGGTATTTCTCTTTTGTTTTGCCCATGTCCATGAGCGACGATGGCCACTTACCATCAGGTAGACCGTCTACTCGCTTGCGCCTTATTTACCATAAAAAAATTGAATTAAATAGAACGCTAAATTTATTAAAAAGCACCGTTTCTTATTAAAAATATTATTTTAAAACCGTTAAGTTATTCGAACAGGCATCGCTAAACCAAAACATGTGAAAAAGAAAGACAGTTTTAAATAAATTATTGAAAACTTGAGAGATGATTGATTTTTTATCTCGATTTCATTAATGATCGACAATGGTGCGTTTGATTTAAAGTTTTTGTTTTCTTAGAAGACAAAACAACGATTAACGGTTCTAGCAGCGGTATGAAGGATTATCTAGATAAATCGTAATACATTATCCTAATCTGACGATATAACTTAGTGATGAAGAACTTCCTTAGAGGAAGGTTCGGTTTTCAGTCAGATAACTTAATACTTTTCCTGTGCCCTTTTTATGATTAAGCCGAACCAATTTTATGACATTGAGATAGATGGGGGACCCTGGAAAGGTTGTGTAGTCAAAAAAATATAACTTCATGTGGGATAAATAGAGTATGAAAATTTAAATGAGAACCATTTCTTTATTTATACTTTAGTTACGAAATAAATAGTTCTCAAACTCTTATGTCAAAAAATAAAATATTATATAGTAGTCATTACCCTGAAGGATATATCTAATTCAGTAGATGGTCTTCACTTTATGTGAGTCTATTAAAGAAGGTCGGTAGTACATTACAGTAAGTGTCGGTATGACCTTCAAGTTATGTAAGTGCGAAGTGCTGTGTGGCCCAAGGACGGATCGAAAAATTCATTAACATAAACTTAAGAATAAGCCTCTTAGTATGCCGATCAATATGACTTGTTTTTAAAAGTATCTAATTTACATAGCTAGTAGGCATTTGGTATGTTTTTGTAAAGTCGAAAACATTACGAACATCGTTGTTTGTTTAGTAATGTATTCATATAATAAAATTGTAACTCATCGATGTCTACTCTACAACAACAACACATGCTAAAACAATCATTTTCAAAATGTTTGTATTTCGCGATCTGTCTGCCTATTTGTTTGCCTGCCACATTAAAATGACAGAAGAAGATATTAGAAGAAGAAGAAGATATAAGAAGGTATTTTAAAATAACTTCCTTCTCTCTTATATATATAAAATCTAGTGTTTATATAAGAAGATATGGTCTAACGCAGACCAATATGACGCAGACCAATTTGACTAGAATATCCTCCTGGGGGTTATACTTTAGACTCAGACCAACAATATTAGCTGTTCTGTCGTATCGGCGTATTTATTTTGCAATCCCAACTTAAATTGATGTTTATCAGTTGTCCAACATTCAAGAAAGTAATGCAACTCAAATTTGTATTCCCGACATTATATTTAACACTAGATTTAAAAAAATGGGATTTTATCCAGAAAAAAGCACAGTCCCAGTAAGAGAGAAGGGTTATTAGTGGTAAGCAAAAACTGCGGAATTTTAACCTGCTTGTTTTTCTGGCTCCCCAGTTTAATGTTTCACTTTATTGCCATTCGGCAAACAGTAACAGATACAGCTATTTAAAAATCGGACAAACTACATAAACACCATTTGGTGCACCATGTAGATGGTAATTCCTTTTCTTGCTTGATCCTTAAAAAGCGATATCAGTCAGGTATATATATAAAAATCTTGATATTTTACCTGGTATCGAAGCTTTATATTAAACTTGAACCATACAATTTATGTTCCGATGCAGGTAGCTTCAATCTCTAGGGTCTTAGTAATTACAGCCACTTAACTGCAATCTACCGTTAGACTTCAGTTTTCTTTGCAGCATTGTAATTAGCTACTCGCTTTACTTGATCGATTTACAAACATAAACTTCATATTTACCTATAAGAACTTTATGTCTAGAAATAGCGGGAATGTCTGCTGCACAATAAAATTTTCAAATATTTGTGTTGGACAGATTTTATAAAGGAGCAAAGAATTTGAAAACCTTATTATTCTATCTAGAAATAGAAAAGCATACTGGAGGCTATATGTCCGCACCACTGTCGTCAGAATATCCGTTCGTGTTATTTGCATAGATATGCAAGTAACATGTCTTGTGCTTTGTTTGGATTTTAATTTTGATGTCTAAAAGGGGTTTTAACATGTCCACTGCTCGACGAATATTAAAATAAACAAATGTCATAACTCATGTGATCCTCGATAAAAGAAACCTATTATCACGACATTAAATTACATTTTTAATGCTTACTGTGTGAGATGCATTGACAGACTGCCTCAAATCTATCGGGACAGAGGTTATATATTGTATACGTGACATACTTGAAACAAAGAATTTCCTACCCACGAATACAAAGTTATTAAGTGTTTATAAGTAGAAAAAAAAACTTTACACTCTGTAACTCAAAAAATAAATATTAGGAACATATGTAGACAATGAAATATTGCGATTTCCTTTGAACATGTCATAGTTTGCCGCAAAAGTCGTACGTGTTTCGCGATTAATCTGTTGGTACGGTACATATTTCGCATTGTGCAAAAGCTGGAGAATAGTTCTTCAAAAGGCCTTTTGTAGAGGTCGAATACTTCAAATCATTGGTATTCACGCACATTAGGTGAATTACTTTTCTAAGCGTTAGATGGGAATGGTCACCCACCCATATTTTCAACATTAAATTATTCATTTAGTTATAAAAGTTGGCTGAGAACTTTAATAAAATATGTTTTGATGGTTAACTTTGACAATTTGTTTCGTCGCCATCATGTTGTACAAATAAAATATTTTGAAACGAAACCGGTAGTTTAAAACATCTCTCGGACGCAATTACATGATACGCGATACCAATTACTTACAGGAGTAGGTTGCTTCTCCATAACTTCCACTTCTCTTAATTAGGAAAAACGGTCGTAGTTCATCAGTACGACGTTAACAGATTGTTACTATAAAATGCACAAACTAATTTTAGTACCACATGAGGAGAGAAATGTTTTGTGTAGCAGTTGGTGAAAAGGGTAAAATAAGTGTGGAGTTCATCTAATTTTAGACGCGAATACGATCTTCTATGGCTTTAACTGTATATAATAAGGAAGTTTATATATAAGTCCGAGAATAGTAAACGATTATCGAATAATCGAATCGTTATCGCCTTCTATGGCGCTGGAGTAAGATAGGTCGGGGAAAAAGTCTTTTCGCATATAATATGTATGAAATTGTAATAAAAACTCTTTGGCTATACTATTTGTATCTGGCTGGTTTTGGTATCATTAAAAGTTTACATTTTAAAGAAGATAATTCCAAATTCAAATTAGGAAAATGTGTGATTTTTATTTGTTTTCCGTACTGTGAAGATAAGTGAGTCTAATGAAGAAATTCGATACATTTTAAAATTTTACTACAATATAGGTAAAACTGCAACGCAAGCAGCGAAAAAAATTTTCGGTGTTTATGGACCTTGTGCAGTAGCACAAATTTGGTTTAAGCGTTTTCAATCCGGAAATTTTGATGTCAAAGATGCACCTCGCTCTGGTCGCCCTATTTCGGATAAAATTGATGCCATTTTTGAAAAAGTGGAGCAAGATCGGCATATCAGTAGTTACGACGTAGCTGAAGAACTGGGAATTGACCTCAAAACGGTTTTGGCGCATTTGAAAAAAACTGGGTACACAAAAAGCTCGTTATTTGGGTACCTCACGAGCTCACTGAAAGAAACCTAATGAACCGTGTACGCATTTTTGATTCTTTATTACGACGTAATGAAACCGAACCATTTTTGAAGAAGCTGATAACTGGTGATGAAAAGTGAATCACGTATGATAAGAACGTGCGAAAAAGGTCGTGGTCAAAGGCCGGTCAGGCTTCACAGACTGTGGTGAAACCCGGGTTAACTCGCAACAAGGTGATGCTGTGTGTGTGGTGGGATTGGAAGGGCGTTATTCGTTTTGAGCTATTACCACCAGGCAGGACCATATATTCTGAACTCTACTACGAACAACTGATGAGATTAAAGCAAGAAGTTGCGAGAAAGCGGCCGGAATTAATCAATAGAAGAAGTGTGGTTTTTCATCATGATAACGCTAGACCAGCAAAAATTAAGAGAGTTTGGCTGGGAGGTGTTAATGCTTTCGCCGTGTAGTCCTGCCCTTGCACCTTCAGATTTCCACCTGCTTCGGTCTCTTCAGAATTCTTTAGGCAGTGTCAGGTTAACATCAAGAGAGGACTGCCAAAACTACTTGTCGCGGTTTTTTGATCAGAAGCCCCAAAATTTCTATCGCAATGGGATCATGTCCCTACCTACAAGATGGCAAAACGTTATCGAACAAAATGGTACCTACATACTTTAGTTAAATGTAAATAAACTATATTAAAAAATGTTTTGAATTTTCTTAAAAAATGCGAAAAGACTTTTTCCCCAACCTAATAGTAGTCACTTTCGACATTTGGCAGTCTCGACTCTTTATATGCCTTCGACTTTCTGACTTCAATCTTAGTCTTGCTCGGTCTCTTAAGGAGTGAAGTAGTCTCTAGATTGTGCTAGTGAAAGTATGAAGTACAGAGCTGGGAGTGTTGTCCGATTAAGGTCACGTGAGGTTAGGTTTATGTGTGTTGGCCTTGGGTTTAATCGGTGAGCCTGAGCAGTGGAGGAGAGTGTTGTGATTACATAAAGAAGGAGGAAGGCACTATTTAGGTTTCTCTCGTAATTGTTAGAGATCATATATGATTATTTATTGGTTCAGTAGCAGTGTCTGCGTTGCGTTTACCCAATAGTCCATTCAATATCATCACCCTTCGTAGTGTTCTTTCAATATTCCCCCTCTTCTCCTTCCTTCTCATCATAAAATCTCCGTGATATATTATTTAGATTATTTCTTATTAGGCTTCAATTTTATTTAAAAGTAAATTCAAATGGTCAGTTTCTATCCAATCCAAATCCAAAAGTAACCAGAAACAGTTGGACGCTCTGAATACCTAATCCGAAAGCTTTGAAGTAGTTAAATCAGCTGTGGTTTATTAGTCTATAAATCTACTGGAGCAGCTCAGAATACTTTAGGGTTTGAATAAAATATTATAAATAAATACTAGATTCCTAAGAACAATTGTATTCTCTACTAGTACTTTCAACAAGTAAGTATCACTACATAGTATAAAACAAAGTCGCTTCAACAAAGTCGCTTCTCGCTGTCTGTTTTTTGATGCAGTTTTTTTAAATAGATATAGTGATTCAAGAGGAAGGTTTAATATATACATAATATAGAAACACTGATAATTTAAAAGGTCTACAAAAAAGTCCGCGACGGTATATGTCTATCTCTTAGGGATACAACAGAAAAGAAATAATGGCTTATTTACGAAGCAATTTTAAACAATATAGCATTAATTCTTATCCAATTAGGTACGTTAAATACATTGTGCATTTTATATAGATCAATATGATCCTTTGCATGAAATTTAAATGAATATTTTCAAATATATTACAGATTTAAAATGCAGGGACCTAACGCTTACGCCAAAAAACACGAAGCCGGGACGACTAGTTTTTTATAAATATCAGCACCGTAATCAACTTTTTTATCACTTTTTGTCTTCGCAACAGTAATACTTTTTCTTGTACTATAAATCGTCATAAATAAACATTACAATAAGAGCTAAGTAGTAACCATATGTATAATAATAATTATATAATTTAACCGTTAAACACTACATTACTTTGACTTCTTTATGCACTAATTGGTTCGCAAAACTTGACTCTAATTGTGTCAATAGCACCGTTGTGCGCTGTCTTATTTACATTATGATAATTTTGTTTGGGTAGCTACATATTTTTGCATGATTTGAAAGAAAAAATTATAATATAAGAACGGCCTTAGGTAACGTAATCAAAGTTTTCTTCATCAACGATATAAATCTTAGCTCTACGACACTGGATTTCACTGATTAGCTAAAGAATATAAAAGTTAATGTTTCTTCAAAATGTTGTAGATAATTTTGGTCTATCTGTTAAAATTTCGTAGAAACAGTATTTAACGTTTGAATGTGTCAAAACTAATAAAAGCCAAAAAAGATATATATCGGGGGTGTGAGTTAGGTTTAGGTTAGGTTAGCCTTGTGTTAGGTTAGGTTTATATTAGTCTAATCTTAGGTTTAAACAGTGAAACTAAGCAGTGGAGGTAAGTGTTGGAATTCTATTAAAAGACGTCTTTAAGCCTACACCTTGGTCACAAGTCCAAGGCACTGCTTGGGTTCCTGTCATAATAGCAAGAGATCATAATGTTTAGTTATCTCCTAACCGTATTGCGCCCGTAGCTTATAGGCTATCCGTTGTGCACATACGATACTTATAAATATTTTTTTATGGTACATTAGATGCAAACGAGCTGGTCCACCTGATGGTAAGTGGCCACCATCGCTTATGGACATAGGCAAAACAAGAGATACGATGCGTTGCATCCTCGAACATAGAGTGGGGAGGGGGAGAGAAGAAAAATATGCTGCGGTTTCAGCAGACCCTGAGCAAAAGCCTAGAGTCCACTAGATCCACAGCATTCATAGGATGGGAGAGGGACGGGGTAAGTCTGGCCCACATGCGGCCCGACCGGAACGCGTCTATGACACTTGGCGGGCAGATTCGCATGCTGGTGGTCGCAAGCCAGTCGGGGAACAGATCCCCTACCACCAAGAGGATATCCTTTTAATTGTTTCCGACATATATATTAAATCGTTTTCAAACTTTTTTCCAAAGTAGACATTAGCAACACGGTTTATAAATTAGTATTCGTTGGTAGTTCATTTTATATTATTTCGAGGAGACAATTTGTATCGTTCCGATAGAATTGGATTAGTCTATCAAGTGCGCGCAGTACATATCAAAATAGTGAGACTAATAGTGAAGCGTTGTTTGATGGCGTGGTGCTAGGTTATCGAAGAGCACGTGAGTAATGTACTTTATTATTTTTACATTCGGTGGCGAGGTCGACCCATAATTTATATGGAGAACTAGACCTCAGCCTAACTTGTTTATAAGATTGATTAATTTGATCCAAATTTAATCGTAGATAAAAAAAAAATAATGAACCAAACAGAGCAGTATGTAATGTGGTTGTGTGTGTGGATGAAATGTCAGAGAACTCTGAATGGAACATAAAAATCTGTTCTTATCCTAAACACTGGATTTTGTTCAAATAAGCAATGCTCGGACTTCGGTTTATTTATTTTGTAATAAATGTCAATACGAACACTAAAGTATTCCAAGGGTTACCATGTATACATGTTGCTTGTATTTCTTACGTGAACTGAAACATCGATAACTACCATTTCTAGGATTAATCCATTTTGTATCCAGTACTATATTTTTGCTATAACCTTGCAAAACTACATCTAAATTATTTTTGAAAAAAATGTCATAATATTACAAAGTACATATGTGAAATAATAAACACGTTATTTTAGTAATTTGTTTTTTTTTTATATTAAATATAAGGAAAGTGGTGACGAGGATGGGATTAAAGGGTGCGGCCATATTGTTCAAATCTTATTAGATGAACACTATTGATTTACTGTCAAATTATGTCTTTTTTAGTTATTTCAGGACACGAAGTATTATCAATTTGTATTTTAAATCGACAATGAAAAGAAACTATATGAATTAAAGAGTATCTCGCAATTAACTTATAGTCATTTCGCATAGAGAGTAGTAGAAAATTATGTCTTGCCTAACCGTAAATATTGAATTTAAGCATCATCGAAGCTTAAATTCAATGAACAACTGAATCCGTCTCACTTGTAACAAGTATCTTGTTGAATTGTAAAAATTCAATACCTATCCGTCTAGAATCTAGATAATGAAGATGACTCCCTGTCATGCGACATACTCGATTTGTACTTAATTTTGCTATTGTAATTTATAATGGCATTTACAATACATAAACACGAGTATTACGAATTATTCGTGCGTGACTTGTAATACAATTTTATTTATGATGTTTTAAGTGTAATTAATAAGCCAAACCTTAAAAGTTTATATGACGATGACGTCTCCTGTGTTCACAATGAAAGTCTGAAAGTATTAATATTTGTTGGAGAACTTACTATCTTTTCATCTGTTTCGATGTGTTTTGTGACTATGAGATAGAATATTACATATAATAAAACAAAGTTCCACACCGCCTCTGTTTGCGATAAACTCAAAAACTACTGAAAGGGTTTTGATGCGGGTTTCAACAATAGACAGAATGATTCGTGAGGAAAGTTTATGTGTATAATATGATAGTATAAGATTTTGTGTAAATTGGTTGCAATTTGACGATAATTGTTGATAATGTTTCTCCGTTTGTCCCTTTCTGAGATATCAGCTTTACTATCCGTGCGAAGTTGGGGAAGGTCGCTAGTAAATGGATAACTAACAGATTATGAATTAAACTCTTCGGATCCTGATGCTATAAATAAGAAACTGAAATTAAAAGTTTACGCATCACATCTAAAGTATCAATTATTGCATAAATGTGAGCATTACTTTCCACTCGGTTGAGTTGCCATAATAGGTGATAGCGGAATGCTATTTATTGCAGGTCTTTCAAATAGCTTAAATAAAATAAAGATAGCTAAGCTATGAGAATATTCTGAAAAGATTCAAATTAAATTTAAGGATACAATATCAATAATATCATTCATTAGTACCTATTATTTTGTTTTAGACCGGTAAATATCTTTGGGATTTTTTATGACATAATATAAAAAAACACTCACTAAGTGTGTTTTTTGTTTTGCCAAGCAAAACACATTGTATCAACAAAGTATCATAAATATAGTTGAAACAATATTACCAGATAACATACGAGTATGTATGTATATCATTTAGATTTAATATTACAGAGTTTGTTATATTATGTCTTTGATATTAAATAATGTTTTATATTTAAGCTACTTTTAACCAATGAACGTGCGACATTGTTTATTATTAATATATCAACGGCCTTCACATAACGAATAATGTTAAAGCCCAAAGGAGCGAAAGTAATATTTACTTCCTCTATGTAACCCAAATAATTTGGTCGGTATGTTATTAATTTTTTGTGGTAAAATAACAATTATAACGACTTTGCTATTACATATAATAAACATGTATTTTTTCGAATATTTGTACATAAATGATTTATTTACATGCAGTTAAATATTTACAAGCAGTGATGGCCCAGTGGTTGAGACTTAAATGACTTACTCGGGAGGTCCGAGTTCGATCCCCACACAGGCACACCTTTGACTTATCCGAGTTATGTGTGTTTTAAGAAATTAAATATCACTTGCTTTGGCGGTGAAAGAAAACATCGTGAGGAAACGTGCACTCCTGAGAGTTCTCCATGTTCTCAAAGGGTGTGGAAGTCTGTCAACCCGCACTGGGCCAGCGTGGTGGACTATGACTTATTACTCTCCTCATTCTGAGGAAGAGATCCGGCTCAGCAGAGTGGGCCATTGACGGGTCGTGATGATGAATGTTAAGATTATTTAATTAAACTTATTGGGAGCCCTTTATATCACCAATAGAAGACAATTGCTGCTAACTTAAGCTAACCTAGCGAAGCTAGAGCGGGTCGATTAGTCTTAAATAAGTTTTGGTATTGTTACTTATTAACAAAGATGAAACTTGGGTTAGACTATTAAGAGACGTCCTAGGATCGTTCCCCATACATTATTCTATTGGATACTCTTAATTGCTCATTATTTTAAAAAAATGTGTACGTGTATTTAAGCGAAGCTTACTTCGCCTGTCGTTTACTTTAAATATACTTTGGTTGTTGCTGTATGATTTATACATTTTATTTCAGATAGATTATACTTCGCTACACTCAAAACTGGCTACAAACCAAAACCTACCCGCAACAGCAAGTATTTTCATATTGAAGATGACATCGTTTACGAAAACTTCTACTTCGACTTCGGACCATATCACCTCTGCCATCTATATCAATTCTGCAAGAGACTTACTGAGGAATTGGAAAAGAATCCAAAGAAGAAAATTGTTTTTTATACAAGCAATAACGAAACACTGCGACTCAACGCAGCATACCTTATCGGAAGTTATCAGGTATATTCATAAATTCTTTTTAATTTTATTTATTCTACATAATCTATACTAATATTATAAAGAGGAAAGATTTGTATTTTTGGATTTTTGTATTTTTGTATGTAACGAATAAACATAAAAACTACTGGACCGATTTCAAAAATTCTTTCACCATTAGAAAGCTACATTATCCCTGAGAAACATAGGATATATTTATTACAAGAAAAAATTAGAGATCCCCAGAAATTCTCACTAAAACCAACACAAGGTGCAAAAAAATTAGCCATAAAATATCTTTCATCACATGCGCTGCGAAAAGTATTGATGATAGAACAAAAAAATGTTATATGTAATATTATAAGAACGTATCAATATCTACAAAAAACTCCGCGAGACCATATGTCCAACTATTGTAGTTAAGTCACTATAACTACTTTTTTACATTTTAAAAGTTGATAAACATGCCTATCAAAATCAGACCATGTTTTCCATAACTTTGTATTAATTCTTATCCAAATATATTATTTCGTAATGAAGACTGTTTCAATACCTGTTAATAACTTTTTGAATTATTGAAATCGGACATTCCAGTCAAAAGATATTACGAAATAAAAATATCAAGATAAATAAAAAATAATCCCAGACGGGCCGCCGGCGCGGTGTGGGTGCCTCGCAGCGCAGCGAGTAACGCGGCGATAGAGGGAGCGACAGAATGCGGGAGCCAAAATGTTAAAAAAAAATTATCCACCCGTGCGAAGCCGGGACGGGCCCCTAGTTCTACATAAACAAGCAGTGATAGCAAAGTTATTTAGACGTTGATGTCTACTCGGGAGGTCTGAGTTCCATCCTGAGCGCACACCTCTCATATTTTCTGAGTTATTGTGTTTTAAGCAATTAAATATCACTTGCTTCAACGGTGAAGGAATAAATCGTGAGGAAACCTGCACTCCTGAGTTCTCCATGATCTCAAAGGTGTGTGAAAACTGCCAACTTGCATTTGGCCAGCGTGGTGGACTACGGCCTAATCCCTCTTCATTCTGAGGAGGAGACCCAACCCAGCAGTGGGCCATTGAAGGGTGACAAATGACAATGATTACTACATAAACATTAAAAAAAAATTAACTGTATACCAAATATTTTTATTTTATTTTGCGGGGGGGCTCATGACACAATGAAAGATGGATAAAAATAGCAAGAGACCCCTATTATTGATCTATTCGGCAAATATTCTGTATATTTAAATTCTTGGCATATCCGTAATGGATCATGCATCGTTTTTATGTATCAGCTACTTATGCGCATTTGGGCATAATTATAACATGCATTTGACTACTCTAGATTCTGTGGTTATATTTATCCGTGTGGTGTTTGACCATATAATGATCGCCCACACTCTTCACGTGAATGCTCGCATTGTATGAATGGTCTGTTAATAAGGAAGGCGTGTATTGGCTTTTGCGTAGTTACCAGTATTACGAAATGTTATCTGATTCACTTTAAAGACCCTGACAAGTTATTCGACCCTGAAATTAGATATAATAAAAATATAATTAAAGTTTTAGGGTATTTAAAGTAATACTTTAATCCCTACCTTTAATTTGTATGACATAACTATGTAAAGGAAGGGGTAGGATTGTATCTGTAAAAGGATTATGAGAATCGATTTAGTAGGTTTAAGCCTATTCGCAACAAAGTTAAAACTATCTTATCTTTCCCCATTATAATATTAAGGAAGATATAGATGAGAGTTTACGTTTTATCTAAAGAGAGTAAGCTATCCTAAAGATACTTTTATGCAAAAAAATTGGAGTTCTCAAAATATTTTTATTTTCAATGATTCCTTAATAAGTTAATTTCGGGGACGATTCCTATGGTTTTTTTGCTAAATAGTCATTAGCCTGTGACATAGGCCTTATGTGAAACTTTTTTTATAAAAAGCAATAAAGAAAATGCAATTTAAGGCTTTAAAAAGAGACCTATTATAAATAATCTATGTGAATCTAGCGTGCACTTGACGGCACTTTTATCGATAAGGAAAATAAACGGAACTCGAGCCTCGTTTCACTCGAGTGTGGTTTTAAGCTTTACAATAGATATTTGCGTTGGCTTATCGTTGTGAATATTTTATACAACAGACCTATATTAAATCTTTTGTAAGAATAAAATGCCATTTATTTATATATGTAAAAAATTAACTCAATAGACGTTAGTGTAAGTAATTATAAGTAGGATAAACACAAGAACATACGGATATTAAATTCATAGATAGTGTGTCTAGACAGACGTCTATATGATACGTTTTTTACACCTAACCCATTGAATCAATTTTATATATATTTTGTTATAGGTTTAATTAAGTTCTTAAAATACTAATATTATTTATTGTTTTTGTAATTTCAGATAATATATCTAGGAGCGTCCCCTGCCGCCGTCTACAAGCAACTTACGGAAGGATCCTGGTCACTCTTGAGCTTCCGAGACGCTTCTGGTGGTCCACCACTTTTTGATATATCACTTTTGGATGTTTTAAATGGAATTAAGGTGGCCCATGAAGCAAAGTTCTTCGATTTTGAACATTTTGATGCTGAACAGTATTTGTATTATGAGGTATATTTTAATTTTGATTATTATTAATGGACATAAAGCGAAATTATCTTCGATATAATATATATAGTATCTACCCAATCAAAGTAAGATTAACAACGAGTGCAACCCCAATAGCCAATAACCAAAAAATACTATGTAAATGTAATAATATGACAATAGACTCATTTTTATACTGCTTGAAAAAGGTTTTTTTTTAATTTACTTACGTTCGTATTTTAATGATAATTAAGCTTGAGTAAGTAACTGGGTTTTTAGCACTAAATGTAATTGTAAATAGTACATTCAGTAGTACATTATTATACCTACTAGGCTACTTTATACAATTCAATTGTCATCAAGTTGTATGTTTCTGGTATAATTTATTTCCTAGAATAAAAAAGCACTGTAATATACTTATTAAAATGCTTAGTCTCTATAACAAAGATTTTCTTTTTTACTAAAATATATGGTACAGTAAAATTTGCCTCAATTTTAATTGTAATATTGAATTTTGTAAATGAAAAAGTAATATTGCAACTATTTATTTATCTGTTTTTTTGATACTTATTCTTTAAAGAATCCAGAGAATTATATTATTAATATATAATACGTGGCATACATATGACGTATAATATTTATTGTATTATATTTTATTTCATTTCAGAAAGTAGAAAATGGCGATCTAAACTGGATAGTACCGAGCAAAATGCTAGCATTCTCAGGACCGCATCACAGATCGCGTCTCGACAGAGGTTACCCCTTACATAGCCCTGAGCATTATCACGAGTACTTCAAGAAACATAACGTCACTACAATCGTTCGGTTAAATAAGAAGTCTTATGACTCGAAACAGTTCACGTCGTACGGCTTCGAGCATAGAGAACTGTTCTTTGTCGATGGTTCTGTACCGTCGGATTTGATCGTGAACAGATTCATCCGTATCGCAGAAGCCGCTAGAGGTGCTGTTGCTGTGCATTGTAAAGGTATGCCTATCATGGTTAAGTACCATGACACTAAGCATCTTCAACATCCTTTTTTTACTAGTTTTAGTCAGTATTATAAAGAGAGCAAAAGAGTAGAGATAAGAACGTTTTTGTTCCCTGCTGTCATTAAATTTTAACATTTTTATTTTATTTACTAATTGTTATCAGAAATATATCCAATTCTAATTTTATGGGATAACCATATCTGTCGAACTCTAGTACATATGTAACTGAATTGTCGTTCATCGACAGATTCGTACTTTATTCTACATAAGTTTAAATTCCTTCTTTAATTTTCAACAGATTACTATTTTTAGATAAAGATATATTTAGACACATGCGTGCATGCTGAAATTCCCATGAACATGACTGTACAACTCACCACTCACAATATATATGAATATAATAATTCCACAGCAGGCCTGGGTCGCACCGGTACTCTTATAGGGTGCTATATGATGAAACACCATGGGTTCACGGCGAGGGAAGCCATAGCGTGGTTGCGAGTGTGCCGGCCGGGCTCTGTCATAGGACACCAGCAATGGTTCTTAGAAAAGTAAGTAGAAAATTAAATGAAACTAGAAAATATAATGAGATTGATGAAATTCTGAATAATCGAATGTAAGAAGGCAACCGAAATTTGTATTTTTATATTAAAAAAAAAATTAATTACTAGACAAATGTAAAACGTTAATTCGTTTTCATTGTAGACATCGTTTTAGAATTGTTAGTAATGGCCTAATGTAAATTAATAAAATTAATTAATTAAAAGTTTTATAAAGGCGTCTATTTCACGCCTATTCAAAAATTAAAAGAAAAGCGGAACCCTATATAGGGACCGTCCGTCTGTCTGCAGAATCAAATATTGCTTGAACACTGTTGTTTCATTCTATGCCAAATGTTACGCGATGCAACCACGATCAGCGCCATCTATCAAGGTGACGTCGAAACTAAAGTAAATAATTTTTTTATTATATAATAAATACGATATTCTTAAGAAATTGACTTAACAAAATAATATTAGTTTTTTTTAATCGATGGCTTAAGGAGTTGCGCCACTCTAGAGATCTTTTTTTAGAATAACTAGAAAATAAATCGAGATTCTAATTAAAAGTATTCATTATATGTATCAGTAACTGTGTACACATTTTTTTGAAGCGATTAATTTCAAAATGACGGCTGTACAGCTTTTTTCCGATGACGTTTTCAAAGTCCATGACCAGACAAACAATCTGTAATTTTTGAATTGTAATTAGCCAATTTTCATTTTTTTTATTTTATACAATATCTGCTAGAGTAGGTAGGTTTTTTTTTCCATATTTTAATTTTTGGCCTAATTGCGCACTTCCGAAGTGGAAAGTGAAAAATTTGCTTGAAAAATCATCAGATATTTGTTAATAACAAATGATCTATGTAGTTAAAAAATTGTCCTACGTACTTCTGTATTCTGTATTTTCCAAGATATATTCCGAATTTCTAAATCAAAAATGCATTTGAAATTTTGATTTCAATATGCGATGCCTGCTTCATACCTTCCAGGTTATCGTCCTGTTCTTGCATTTCTTTTTGCGTTTTCCCTCTTTATCATTCATTGTAAAAATTAGTTTTTTCTTCCAAATTAGAAAATTAGTAATTAAAAAAAATGACTAAGGCAGACAAGGGGGCTTTGTACTAAAAATCAAAAACCATGTACTTTTTTCCGACTATAATCTTTTGGCACATTATTTTTGAGGTCTCAAGGGACCTGGAACAATTTAAAGAAATAAAACTAAAAAATAGATATTTTGAAAATTCTAGTGACCCCTTAAATTACGTGAATATATATGATTACGAAAACAATTTAGGCATTATACTTAAATTAATACTCCGTTATATAGTAATAACCGTTTTTTTATTATTAACAACGCGATTGAGTAAGCTATTTTATTTAAGTTAACTCATACAATTCAATTTTGTAGTTATCGTTTATCAAAGCGTCTCATTGACGCCTATGCAAAAATTAAAAGGAAAATAGGAACCCTTTATAGGGTCTGTCTGTCTGGGGTATCAATCATTGCTTGAACAGTTACGTTTAATACTATATAAAACCTAAGCGCGATGCAACTACTATCAGCGCCATCTATCGGGGAAACAACGAAACTATTAACCATTGGGTTGCAATGAGCAATGTTTTTAAAGACACAAATAATACTAAATTAAAAATATTTAGTGAGTATAGGTAAATTAATTATTCTTGTATATTGTTACATTCATCACCTCTATAATAATGAGAAGACGCTTCTGTGCCGACATAAACATTCTCAGTTATTTAAACTATTAAAAATATTGTAAATATATATTAAAGTTCGTATTTGGATAAAATGGTAACGGTTATTGTATAAACACAGTCAAATATGTGTTAGTGAACGGATATGTTTTTGGAAAATGAAACCATTCGTAATAAGTGAATACGGATAAAGAACTACTTAAGGTATTATGATCTTTCAAATATAAAAAAGAAACAATTCAAAAATTACAAGTAATTGTAAGAGTTGTTTCAAGCTCCATCTATCAGAGAGACGAAGTACCAGAGCACGAATAACTATAAAAATCAAACACTTGTCAGCTACTTACCGCTAGATGGCACTATATATTGAGCTTGTAAAACTCTGTACTAGAGAGCGCTATAAATAAAATATTTTAATATGGAGGAGATGAAAAAACTACGGAACAACTTATCCAGTATACCAATGATTTATTTACCAAAATTGGACTACAAAACAATTTGTTTTATAAAAATTGTATATATAGTCAAGGTACTGCAGAAAAAAAAACATAATAATTTTTAAAGTAATTAGAAGAGAAAATATTAAAAGTCTTAGAATTACCTATCCAAATCTCTGACTTAGAATCTGACCAAAGACTACGAAGGAAAACAGAAGGAAAAATAAGACCTATAAAAACTACTTTGACCACTTTAGAAAAGAAAATACTTATTTTAAAAAATAAAGAAAACTTGAGGAAGAAAGACTACTACGTCAAGCAAGGCAAGGCTACACTGAAAAAGAACTACAAAGAAATAATAAAACCGAACTGAGAAAACAAACGACATAAACAACCAATAAACAACGAGCGAGAAAGCGCACTTTGACAACATCTAACAATAAAGAAGGCTTCACTGTTGAAGGTTGAAGGGGTTGTGAACCCCTCAAATCTCTCGCCAATGGAGAACAGTTTCTACTAAAAATAAAAAAAAACAAATTCGTTATTATTCTATATTAAATATCTGAAGAGATATTTTGCACTCTGTTGTTATGTGAATAAGAAAACAATTTATACTATTATTATCATACACATTTAGTTTTTTTTTAAATTAAAATCAGGAGTCACAAAGGATACTACGATTTCAAGTCTCCCGCTTAAATGGAAATATATTATTTTTACCTTAATATACTAATATTAGCTTTGACTGAAAAATACATTTTTCAATATTGTATGTTGAAAAAGTAATCAAAAAATAATTAAAGTAAAATTTAACAAATACGAGATCATGGGAATTAAGAATAAAAGCACAATGAATATAGAAATAAAAGTAGAAATTAAATTAAAATAAAATCATTTTTTGTCCAATAATAGTTTTTATATAAAATTTTAACAATAACATATGTATTCTTTTCTATACAATTAATATTTTTTATTCATTTTTTTGCAGCATCCAACCTCGAATGCACGCATTGGGAGAAGCATATAGGAGGCGTCTAAAAATAACTAGTTTCCCCGTCTTTACTCGCGGTATCTACAGTGATCTACCTCCAGAGCCCATCAGTGAAATACACAAACCTGTATCTTTGCAAACTATATTGAATAGCAAGAATAAGGTAAACTATAACTGTAGTTAGTGGATAATATTGCGTACGTAATTGTTACTAAAGAATTTATTTTCATTGCAGTTGGACAACGCAAATGTTCTTAACGCGAACGAGACAGACTCAGAAAACAACGTGACATCTGTCATCGGAAAATACAAGACTACAGCCACGCCGATGTTGCCCACAAAAACTGTATTTACGCCCAAGTTGAACTACATGTTGCCAACAAACAACATCCGTAACGCTAATAATACCAACTTAAAGCCCCAACCCCGAATCATGAATTCGACTTTAAAATCCTATGCGTCGAAAACGTCGACATTCCCGCCAACAAGAAGTGCCAACTCTCAAGCCAAGTTATCAGGAGTTAAAACACCATTTACAGGTAAAAACAGCTTTCATGGGCAACGAGCTAACTTAGCACGACCAGCTCTTCCATATTCTCACGGTAATAGCCCGATAAAGACATTCACGCGGAAAGCAATCACTAAAATAACCGGAAATGACTCAGCCGTAGTCACAACACTTACTAATGTAACTTCAACCCTTTCCGCTCTTACGGAAAATTGCCACTTGAACGGAAAAAACCGCCTCCCTTCCGAACCCAACCTAAAATCAACGGCGAATAAAACTACAAATATACCGCGCAAAAAACTTATTGTCCGATCTAATTCTAGCTCACGCAAGAAACTTCCAAAAAATCTTCCTAAATCTGGTTTAGAGGCCAGTCAGGAACTGTCTTCCAGTGACACCAATATTACGAACATATCCGCCGACTCGTTAGACACACCATTCCGGTTCCGGCGGAAACGGGATAAATCTAAAACGCCAGAACCAATGGATTGTATATCAAATTCTGTAATAACAGCAGACGTTACGCCGGACAATTTTGAGGAGACAAGTAATTCTCAAGGAAACAAATTGTACAAAATAAAAGCGCTAAGGAAAAAGTGTCCCGCGTTTGGGGTCAGCCTGCTGAAGAAAGATGGCATCCAAACCCGCTCGAGTAGTTGCGCGAGTAGTTCGACGGTGAAGAAGAAATGATTTATGTAGATGTTTCATTTAGTGTAGCGTAGTTGTTGATTGATTTGTTTATGTGCCTATTGACTGAATTAATTTATACTAACCATATCAGCTGGCAATATGTTCCGTATAAGCTATTTGCACCAACTTGTGCTTTAATGGATTCATTTATTTTGCAAATGATTCCTTATTAAGACGCGTTCGACGAGCGTGTGGGCCCAACCCCCTCCTTCTCGCATTTCTTTAATGCTGCGGATCTAGTGGACTCTCGGCTCTTCCTCAGGGTCCGCTGAAACGGCAGCATTTCTTTCTTCATTCCCCCTCCCCTCTTTATCTTCGAGGATACAACGCATCGACAAAACAAGAGGGTATCTCTTGTTTTACCGATGTCCATGGGCGATGGTGACCATATACCGTTAGGTGGACCATCTGCTCGTTTGCAAGATGCATATCATATTCAGACGCGCCTGTAGGCCCAACGTACCCCCCCCATTCCATTAATGCTGCGCATCTAGTAGACTCTCGGCTCTTGCTCAGGGTCCGCTGAAACGGCAGCATTTTTTTCTTCACTCCTCCTCCCCACTCTATCTTCGAGGCTGCAACATCTCTTGTTTTGCCGATGTCCATGTGCGATGGTGCCCCACTTACCATCCAGGTGGACCATCATCTCGTGTCACCGTATCTACCATAAAAAAAATATTGGTAGAAGCGAGATATGGATAATAATAACCCATACATTTCTTACCCCTTAAAAATACCTTAAAATAAATATTTATTTTGTTTCAATTTTTACATTTTTCGAAATTTCATTTAAAATTGAAATACTAAATCCAGTCCAAAAAAAGTTTGAATTATTTGTGTAAAAACAAAGTTTACGGAACGGCTTTTAGTATTTTGAAATAATTGGTACAATAGCCATAGTTCTAAACAAATCGATCAACTATTGTAATGTTCTTAGACCCCATAATGAGCCTAACGTTTAGTCGATGTGACATTAATCGGTTTTAATAAATAAGTATTGTCTGTTATTCGTTACATAGTTGCCGGCGAGAACGAGACGTTATTGAGTAACTACAGGGTGTGGATAAGAAATTATATTACTTGTGTATTGTGTCGGCTATTATTAGTGTAAGGGATCGAATGCCATTTTCGTTGCTTCTATTGAGCTTCCTGTTGTTTAAGAGTTCGCGTTATATTCCTATATTTCCTGTATATTCAAAAGTTGCTCAGAATGTTGTTGTTTTTTTCGGATTTTTGATGTTTTGTTATTTCACCATGCGTCGAATTTTATGAAATTTTATACCGATGTCACAAACTAGTGTCATTATAATGCAATTTAGGTTATAACCGCCATTTTTTTCGTATTAGTACATACTCGCAATATGAGATTTATATTTTTGTGTACAATCTCAATGGATATATTTTTATTATAGACATTATTAATTTAATTACATTTTTTTTCTCTGGATTGTACACATCAGTCAGCGAGTTATAAATACGAATTTATAGTATCATATCAAATTTGTACACACAATGTTTCCGACTTGCCTCGTATTGTGTACATAGAATATAAAATTTTAGACTCCGCTCCTTGTTGAAGACTGTTGTCTATGCCGTTTGTATTATATTCTATATATTGTTTATGTGACTGTGCTTACAAGTTTTTATTAATCAGTTTTTGTGCAATTTGGAATGAAATTGTAAGTACAGTCAGGATGCGAAAGTATTAACATTATCTTCCGTTGTTTCTGATGGCAACTAGATTAGTTATTGTCTTGCCATGTAAAACCGTTAGTTGTGCATAGTATTTTATTTAATTTTTTCTATATAATCTCATAGAAGTTACTAATTGTTGTAAGTTGAGCTTGTGTGGTAGCCTTGTCGTTTAGAGGCAGCTGATTTATTTGTGGAATATGGTAGCATTTAAAGAAATTACTATTTATTATATTATCGTAATATAAAACCAATATGATTTAATAAATATTGTTTTTGGGATGAAAATATCATTGACGCAACCCGCGTTAGAACTCTTTTAACCGCTACTGACTCTCCTAGTTTATATGTATTACTAGCGACTGACTCCGGCTTTGCACGGTTTTAATAAACATGTATTATTCATTCAAACATTCCTCTTGAATTGCAATATCTATTAAAAAAACCACATCTTCTCAAAGTAACTAAACGAAATATGGATTTACGGTGGTAACTTATACTATATAAAATATATATATATACTATACATATACGAGTATATTACGTTTTTGTCTGGTTTTGTCACGTTATGAACGTGCATAAACCTGAACAAAAATAATTAGAAAATTTTAGATAACGTTTGCTTTACTTCAATAAAGCAATGTCTTATCGAAATTTATTGATTTATTTTTAGCTCAAATTTTAAAGAATTGCTAGTAAATCAATTTTCTTTAAATGATACCTTTTCTATGAAAATAAGTAATGTTGTTTGATATGTTCATGTTGGATATGGTGTGTGTGTCGCTGCAATTGACTTACATTATTATTATATAAACTTATTTATATTTTAAAGAATTATGTTAACAAGGTATTCATTAGTTTTTTGTGACTTTTTTGGAATTAAATGCTAATGTCGATTTGAGACTTATTTTAATATCTATGACTATATAAAAGATTAATTAGTTATTACATAGTTGATTGCAGCGTTGAAAAGGCTCGCTATTTACATTTATTTTTATATAGATATTTATTGATTGGCAGTTTTATATGGAATATTCTTTATTACATAAATAGTATTTTGTAAATATATAATTATGTTATTTTTTACATTTTAAAAATCGATGTTACTGCAGTAATTTCAATGTAAGAATATTATTATATTTTCTAAGTGTACTTTTAATTAATAATAAAATATTTGAATTGGATTTTGTATTACGTTTAGAAATAAAATCGATTTTATTAAATTGTTTTGTGTTTATTGCAGTAATGTTGTATGGAGATTGTATATAAATATCTCATATATGATGTTTGATGTTATAAACAACCTCCATACTATATTAACATCGAGTATAAGTGCATATTAAATATTAAGACATGTTTATTATATTATATTATTTTATAATTTGGTGCGGCAAAGCGAAACAGAAAGGGACCAGTATGTAGAAGGACATTTCATGTTGACTAGATCTAATTTAAATTTATATTACGTTGTGATCTTGTTCGTAATCAGTTACTAATGCATAATTACCTATAGGTATATGTATATACGTTACACCTACTAGTAGCGTGTGACGAACGCTTGTGCTTAATACGATTAAAAGATTATATTGCCATTATCTCTCTTGTTTTACTTATACATTCCTTATAGGGAAAAAGCGTGTGACACAAATCAGGGTCAAATATTTTTTTTAGAATTACGCTAGAATCAATATCTGATAATAATTTAAATATATTATATTTCAAACATAATACTAATAGTACGGGAACCAGATTCAAATTCAGTCAATCATTTACTCTTGAGTGAAAACTCGTGCACTGCATAAGGAAGGCGTATGGTGGGTGGGGCAAGCAGTGGCCGCAGTGGTAAGTGAATGAACGGAGTCGAAGTCGAACTCACGAAACTCCTGTTTGTAAAACTACTTAAATGTACTATGATTTTGATATAAAAAAAAATGTTTCATGGTCAACCAGCCAGCTGACGTATATTACACCACGTTATGGTGAGCTGACTTTATTTGTCATTTAAGATACTAGGTAAACTATAATCTGACAAATTTTCAAACGGGAGGAAATGCCTGAAAAAAAAATTTCTACATGTTTAGGAGGCTGCCACTGCTCACCCCACTCACGGATTCGCAGCTGGCGGTCACAAGTAATCATAATATTAACCCCTTATGCATTTCACGAATTTTCGCTTGGGAGGGACTTGATCATGAAAATCTGTCACTGGCTCTCATACTGTAATAATAACGGTTTAAATGTGTAAAGGTTTATTTAATATAATAAATATTATTACTACTACAAAGTATAAAATATAGTAAAACAAATTTAAGTAAAAATAAATGAAGGGTTTTCCCTAATTTTGTACATCTATAATTTTATTTTAATCTTCAAAATCATTTAATTTATACTCATATAAAATGTTCACGTTAAAAGTGTCCATATATAAAAATGCAAAACAAAAAGCTATAAATCAAATCGTAAACAGATAGAAAACCCCTATTTTTTGGCAAAGGCAATGGAGAAAGTTTATAAATTCTAAAAATCATATTGTGAAACGATGACGATCAGCCTGGCGACTGCGCTGCCGGCGAACTGCGACCTCTGGTACAAAGACATGGTAAGCTCCAGTTCCGCTACCTGCGGTCCTTTCAGCGAGCATTGTAAGAATATCACGCAAACGTTTGCTGTTGGTCGCATACTGAAAAAACATAGTTGAATTAAATTTATTTATTTTTGCCATATAAATTTAAAAAAATTTGGGGTAGGCCACCCTTATCACTTAGGTGTATAAAATATAGATGTTGACCGATTCTCAGAATTACCTGACATACACACAAAATTTCATAAAAATCGGTCGAGCCCATTCTACGTCAGTCTTACTAGTAATTTGAAGAAATCTATATTTTTTTAATTAAACGATAAGACGAGTAAGGGTTTATTAATTCATAGAAATACGGCTTACCCAAAACAGCTGATATCAGCAGGTGTAACACCAGGCGATGCCTTGACGTTCACGAGACGCATTTCAAAGTGCACCACCGACTCCACCCAAGCTGGTCCTTGCATCGAGAATAAGTCAACCTGCCAGTAATAAAATAATGTACAAAAATCGTTTAAATTATAATACATAACAATAATAATTCTAGTGCAATAAACAAAATTCGCAGAAAAAACAAACTCAATTATCTTTTCGCCTTTGGCAGAAATAATGCATTTTCTTTCGGCTAAATAAAAGCAAACTAGTAGGCGATCCACCCGATAAGTGTGTACGTGATTTAATTACTATCGCTCCTAAGTATGTAAGTATGCGTTGACGCCTTAAAAAAATAACAAGGACTGAGGGAAAGAAAGCGATGCTGTGGAGTGGAAGATGATTTCAGTCTTTAGGGGAATTCTGGCGAACCGATTACGTCCGGAAAGCGTCTAATTAACATCTGCAAGTTAAAAGTATATAAAGTTTTAAGTAATACTTACACTGCCCATCGGTAAGAACAGATTCGCCACGAAAGTAATAAAGTTGTAACTATAGGTGCTGGGCTGATGTAGACACGTCCAGTCGGATATAGGACACGATCGTAAGATTCGTGCACATTTGCTGGAATTTTGAAATATGTTATCAACCAAAAATAAATCTATGATTCGTTTTTATTTTATGTACCTAAAAAAAGATTTATGCCACAATAAACACAAATAATAATAATCCTAAAGTACTTAATACCCTTACTTACGTAGAGCCGATATTACTGAACCGATTTAAATGAAATTTTGTACACAGAAAGTCAAGAGCCTGAGAAAGGACATCGGCTACTTTTTAATACGAAGGGTTAAAAGGGAGGGATGAAAAGTTATATGGAAGTATCGTAATTTTTAGAGCTAGAAGCTTTAAACTTATTTTTTAGTCTGTTGATTCGATATAAAAAGTTTGTATAAGTTTTACCCTCAAGGGTGTAAAATAACAATATAGGAAATAGGGAATGAAACGCGGACGAAATCGCGGGCACAGCTATTCGAATTAATAATTTTACTTAACTCGTACTTGTTTATGTGATGTTAAAATAAGTTTATTAGCAATTAGAAAGACATACTGTTTTCCTTCAAGGTGGTATCCTGGTGGACATTCGATATGGTGGCAGTGGTAGCTACCATGCGTATTCTGGCACACTTCACCTTCTCCACGACCGCATCGCGCTTCACCCGACTCGCATTCATCGATATCTATAATATATATACTTTCAAATGTAGCAAAATTATTAATAAATATAAAATTAAAGCCTTACGGACGCGCTTGGATACTACAAACAGGTTAAATATTGCCAGAGTCCCCACTGTGTGTAACCTTCTGCTGGTAAAATGTGGTTATTAAATGCTTATACTATTATTACCTATACAAGTCCTCTTATCTTCACTCAGCCGGAATCCCTGGGGACAGGCACAACGGTATGAGCCTGGCACATTAACACAAGTACCAACACACAAGCGTCCTCGGGATCTTGCTCTACCCCATTCTTCACATTCGTCTATGTCTACACAGGTTCTGTTAAAGATAAATAAAAGTTAGTAAAATGGTAAGGTTTTTCGTACATTTTTTATAGATTCAGAAGTTTCAATCTTACCGATTGTCAGTATGTAATCTATATCCTCTGTTACAGTAGCACCGGTATCCACCCCAAGCGTTAGCACAGTTATGCTCACAAAGCGATGGATTCTCAGAACATTCATCACGATCCACACAAACTTTATCGTTGGAAGGTGCATTACGGAACCCTTCAGAGCAGTCGCATTTGTATGACCCTACTGTATTAACGCACTGCGCGTTGTACGAACACGTCTGAAAAAAAAGGTGGTTTTTGTAGTAACTAAAAAACACAAAACTAAGTTAAATGTTATCAAATCCTTACGTTTCCATAACTGCATTCATCAATATCTTCACAATTTTTACCAATATTTCTATGTCCAGGTGGACACTGGCAAGTGTATCCTCCATAAAAGTTCTCGCAACGCTGCTGTGGTCCACACTCAGAGACGTTACGTTCACATTCGTCGATGTCTATAAAAAAAAATTACACAAGTATATATTTCTCATTAAGGCCTATTGAAAAGAAAATCCTAACTAATATTATAAATGCGAAAGTAAGTCTGACTGTCTGTCTCTCGCGCTTTCACGCCAAAATTACTGAACCGATTTAAATGAAATTTGGTATACAGATAGTCTAGAGCCTCAAAAGGACATTTTAATACGAAGAGGGGTTGAAAATGGGGGATAAAAGTTGTATAGAAGTATCGTCATTTTTATTAGCTATTCCACGCGAACGAAGTCGCGGGCACAGCTAGTATTAAATAAATATTAAAATCATGTTTCTAATTAACCCAAGTTTTCAGCCCTTAGTATCATCTATACAAAAATTGAAAGGAATAACACAACTTGTACTCTTAAATATTTCTGTTATCCTGTTTCGATTCCTTCGCCTGCTCTCGATTGTGAAAATATAGTGTAAATTTTATACATGGATACTCAAGGGACTAAGTGACTTCATGGCATTAGTAGAGAAAAAGTAAACTGGCTAAGTTCAGTAACTCAACATTTTTTTAAGCCGTGGTCTTACCAAGGCAAGCTCTATCAACAGTCAACTTGTAACCCCAAGGACATGTTGTGACAACAGCTCCAGTGTCGTGAAGTCGAGTGTATGTTGGTCTCACGTAGCGAGTACTTCTCTGTCCATATTGAGCACCTACTGTTATTACTGTCGAATCTGGAGTGTAGGAGGTTGGCGGATTCAAGGAGTCGTGATAAGCTGTAAAATAATCAGAGAAAAAAAACATTATATGACTGATGTGGTAGTGTTTCAAGTTTATTAATATTTAAAAAATGTTCATACTGTAAGTAGGTGTAGCAGAATTAGCTCTGCACCGCGGTCCGCACTGGCAGTTGTAGCCACCTTCAGTATTAATGCAGTCTTCCTCTGGAGCACAGCTAGCTCTTCTCGTCGAACACTCATCAATATCTAAAATTATGTGTAAAATAAATGATTAAAGGAACGAATAAGTCAGAACTTTGATTACCTCCCAATATTCAAAGTTCAGAAGTCCAAGCCATTCTTCTAATTATTTAATACTCACCAACACATTTTCTTTGTCCAGGGCTGTATATGTATCCTAATTCGCAATTTTTAGGAGGAGTATATCGTCCTGGGCCATAAGGTGAATAGGACCACCTTGGTGTTGTTGATGCTGTATAAACATGTAACAGTAAATAACAGTTATAAAAAGCTGATATATTTCTACTAGAATCAGCAAAAATCTTGTCTTTAAGCTGTTAAATCATAAACTGATATCATCTCGTTAATAATAATCTTGGTTTCCTTTCTTACCTACAGTGGTAAATTCAATAACCCTCATAGTAGTTCTCTCAGTGACTGTAGTTGGTTTCCTGGTTGGGGGTGGAGTAGGTATAGTTTGGAATGAACATTTTCCAGAACTGTCTCTTATGTAACCTTTTCTGCAATTGCATTCGAAGTGCCCTGGTTTATTCGTACAGATTTCTGTTGCATCACAGACGTGTCTGTTAATTCTGCACTCGTCTATGTCTAAAAAATAGAATAACTTTTATGAAATTGTAATGACTGTACATAAATATAACACGTCTTTGTATCGAAATACATTTTGTGCATTGCTCACCTATGCATTCACCACGCGCATTTTTTTCATATCCTTCTAAACAGTGTAGTTCATTTAAATCAACTTCATCAGGCTCGCCTTTGCCAGTCAAAATGGTCCAGGTATTCTTGGGTATATCACTGGTATTAACTCCATAACTACCATCAGGATACCTTACTCCTTCGATCAAAAATGGATCTTTGGGTTTTGTAACAGTTACTTCAGTTGGCTTTGGGGTTTCTGGTCTACTTGGATAATATTCTGGTCTTCTCGGTGCTTCAGTCGTAGTTGTTGTCGAGGTTGTTGTTCTAGGTCGATAGGGCAGTCGTGGATAATTAGGATATCTTCTAGGAGGATGCGGTCGAGGTGTTGTGGTTGTAGTTGTTGTTGTGGTTGTACGAGTGGTTGTTGGTTTCGGAGTCGTCGTCGTAGTGGTCGTGGTAGTGCTCGTTGTGGTTGGACGTGGTGTTGTTGTTGTTGATGTAGTGGTTGAGGTTGTTAATGACGTTGTTTCTATCTCCGTCTCATTTTCTTCACTATTCGAATAAAAAATAAAATGTGCAATCAATATAACTGAAATAAAATCACAATAATAAAACATTAAAGGTAAAGTGATTCAACTTACTCAGAATCATAATAATCATATTCATAAGTTGGAGGCGCGAGGGTTGTGGTGGTACTGCTGCTGATGGAACGCCGAGTGCATGTGAAGGATCCCAGAACGTTAAGACACGTCAATCCACCAGCACAATTATCCAACTTTAAAGCGCATTCATCAATATCTAATAACATAAATAAAATTCAATATTTCTTTAAAAATTCATCCCGGATTAATATGTAGAAATAAAAGCTCTCATTATTTTACCGCTTTGAATGTCTTATTACTTGCCTACACAAGATCCAGTTGCTGAGTCTAATTCAAATCCATTTTTGCAACGGCACTCGTGACCTCCAAATGTATTTATGCAGTTCTGGAAATGGTCGCACAGGTGAGTCCCTTCCCGACACTCATCGATGTCTAAAATACATCAAAAGCTTAGATACTACCAATATAAAACTATTAACATTTCCAATTGTATACTACAGTCATGAAACAATAAATAAAAAGCATATCCATTACAAAACTTTATTACCTTCACAAATGGTTCCTCCTGGTCGAACCCGAGTTCCCTCTTGACATGTTTTCGACGCCAATCTAGTAAACACACAAATACACGCAATAAGAGTAATTGATACTTCAAATCAACAATGTTTACAACATAATGTAAAAAAAGAAATGTTGATTTACTTCGGCAAAGTGCTTATCTTTGACTTGCAGTTGTATGCCCCCGGCAGGTTAACGCACACCTCATTTCTTTTGCATACCTCAGAACTGTCCTCACATTCGTCGATATCTATAATATAATAACATTAAGGTTTAAAATATATATAATTTTCGATTGTGATAGAGTTCAATTCATTATACTATTTTTATTTATTACATACCTTCACAAACGCCGGTAGCTGCATTGACTTTGAACCCAGGTGCACATCGTTTAGAAACATGGTCCTGGCAGAAATAATTACCATGGGTATTAATACAATGCTGGGAGAGACGCTGGCAGTCGTCTAATCTTTCATCACACTCGTCGATATCTGAAATAATATAATTAACAGCAAACAGTAATCAAATCAATTCAGTTTATTATAGAAAAAGCATAGTTAAAAGGTTTAGCAGTATAAAATAAAAATAAAACAGTATATTTTAATACCTAAACATTCATCATCTGGTCCTGCTCTAAATCCTGGAGGACAGATATCATTCTTCGCTCTTTCTGTTGTAACAGTTGCTTCTGATGTGGTTGCAACACCGTCCTCTGTAAATGGTTTTCCAGGTTTTCCGCCACATGTATAACCACCTATTGTATTCTCACAGAGATATTTAGGACATGGAGGCCTTGGAAGCCGACACTCATTAATATCTGAAATTGTGTAAATACTTTATGAATATTGACTATATCTTCTTCAACTTAGTATATATTTTTCTATCTTACCATCACAAACTTGATTCAGTATATTGCGCTTAAATCCTGGAGGACAACTCAAGCCGACATCTCTCTTCTTTAAAGGAACACATTTATATGATCCTTCTGTGTTGTGGCAAACTGTATCTTTAGCAGTGCAAAGATCATCAATAGCCTCCGCACATTCATTTATATCTACAAAATTAAGACAAATGCTTAAATTAATTAAAGTTTAACATCAAAGGTCCAATACCAACAGTAATTTACAGTTAGATCCCGCACCCACAAAAACAGTCGTAGTTATTAAAATACGATAGAATGGCGACGACGATAATTTGTTATGAAGTTGTTTAGTATCCGTGATCCGTTGTTAGTATTGTACTTACCATCACCTTATAGAAATTATTATTGGACACGCACAACGAATCGCAATTTTAAAAATACCTTTACAGGACTTTTTATCAGGCTGAAGCCTATACCCTTCTCGGCACTGACATCGCACCTTGCCATCGTCATCTGAACAAATATGCTCACAAGATTTTTCCTTACATTTATCTTTAGGTTTTTCTGTAGTAGTTTCCTCTTGCTTTTCTGTTGTCGTTTCAGGCTCCTCAGCAGCGTCCTAAAATATTAATAGCAATTTTAATTTCATGTAAGTAACTACACTACAAATGTTACAGTATATCTATAGTAATAATCCTCCAAAGATTTAGTATTACTTAAATACGTCTGACTCACCATACAGCATTGGTAAAAAGCGTTCTTCCTTAATGCAGAAGTAGGACTAAAGAAATCTTCACTTAACTCTCCGCAACCCGGCTTACCTTGAGATTCGCCAGCAAGTCGCCCAAACGTACATTCATCACAACACGACTGTAAATTAAATGTTAATTTAGTCTTTGCTTGCTTAAAATTCAACAACAATCATTTAATTTCTTACCTTTCCAATAAGAGTCTTTGGAGTCAAACATAGCTTGGACGGCGCCAACTTTATACCTGCAGTACATTCATCTTTTTGCCTGTAAATCAATTATTTTTTTAATATATACAAATTATTCGTACCATAAAATAATGGACCCAAACAATTACTACATTTTGGTACAAAAATGTTTTGCTCATTATAAATGCAATGGTTTACTAACTGTAGCTGCTGTTCACAACAACTTTGTAAAGCAATATGACATGTTTCATTCTGTTCTGGTTCTATATCATCTGGAGGATCAATCCCTGTGCAACCTTTATTAGATAGTTTCAGTGCAAACATTTCTCCGTGCCTGCAACATGTCTCTGATATTTCTGTTATTTCTTCTGATGTTAACCCTGAAAATAAAGAGGTATGTTTTTGGTCTGAGGGTTCGTAAACTCAATTGACCCATAAACCATTTGCATGTTATTTGCTTATGGATCGGCCAAAGAGTCTAGTCGAGAACGCAAACAATTTGTTCTCATATATCGTAGTTCCTCGGTTCGAACACGGTTTCGAAACCTGATCTGATTCTGATTCTGACTAGTCTAAATAATAAAAGAAAGGAAACTTTTTAGGTCGGTTTATTATAATATATATCGCTTTTGATAATAAATTGTATATCATCCGCCCATTGTATATCACTGTAAATTTTATGTTGTGTATCCTTTATATTATATGTAAGTTATTTGTGGTGTACAATAAAGATATAAAATAAAATAAAATAAAATAAATTTACGTCAGTCACCATTTTGTATTTCGAAGAATCATTAAGTCCCAACATTTAGATTTGAATTTTTCATTTTGGTATTAAAATGGTTAGAAAAAAATATACTACATATTCTGTATATGGAGCACGTAGCCAGGTTGGTAATCTAGAAGTAAATGAGTAGGAGTCTAGAAACATTTTAGATTATCTACGGGCATAATATGTCCTCTTGTTACCGTAGGTGAGGTCTTATTATCCAATAATTCTTTGACGAGCCGGATTAAACGAAAAGCATGGACGTATTTCTCACAATGGTCTGAAGTTTTAGAAAAAAAAGAGAGTAACCCACAAGGTACAATCGAGTATATAAAATTTTCGACTCGGCTCGACCAATTTTTATGAAATTTCTCTATCTATTTTTTATACCCTTAAGTGATAAGGGTGGCCCACCCTAATTTTTTAAAATTTATATGGCAAAACAACTTTTGCCAGGTCAGCTAGTATTGATATAAAATTTATCAGTATGGACCGAAAGCACAAAAAATTAGCTGAATATATATCTAGGTATTGCATGCTGTTTACACCTTTATTATCGCAACAGAGACTAGCTTTTAAAAAAAAGTATTGGAACGATAAAATTATCAAGATCCAAAAAAAAAAATGTGAAATGTTGTGTAATAATTTTGCTATTATTCATAAACATAATTTTAATATATTATTTATCCAATTGTCGTTTAAGAAATAACAGGAAAAATATTACATACAGATTGTATAACACACAACAGTAAAATTGATAAGAATGAAGCGAATCCTTAAAGATGTTCAATAGAACTAAGAGTAATCTCTCTTATATAAAATTCTCGTGTCACAATGTTAGTTACTATACTCCTCCGAAACGGCTTGACCGATTTTTATGAAATTTTATATGCATATTCAGTATGTCTGAGAATCGGCTACTATCTATTTTTCATCCCTCTAAGTGATAAGGGTGGCCCACCCCAAATTTATTTGGCAAAACAACGTTTATTATATATATTCGCTCGTATTCCGTTATATATGCTATAAAATACGTCTTATCTATCTCTATAGGTAGACTGCTGTGTAGAACAACAGATAATCTCGCGACCTCTCATTTACAGATGCACTCCGACGATATAGGGATAAACAGTTTTTCTTGCACAATATTTCCTATTTAGCGACTATATAAATAACTAGGAAGATACATTGTTTTCGCCTACACTTATCTGTTTTTTCTTTTTTTCAGGTAAATAAACAATAGGATTGTGTTGCTGATTTGCCTTCACTTTTAGGAGTTTCATCTTTTTAATTATTCTGAAGAAGGTCAAAAAAACGTTTTTTAAATGTTTATTGTTACGCATATTTATCTGTTAGATGCGTTTAGATATACAAATAGCTTTATTATATTAATATAAACACTTAATCTTTTAAATTATGTATGGCATACGGTTTCCCATCTTCGTCTAAGAATGACGACGTTCAGGGTTTTCCGCAATACATCTCCAGCATATCAACTCGTGACCCGTCCCGGCTTCGCACGGCTTTTCTACTATAATATGCTCGTATTATACATATGAACCTTCTGCTTGAATCACTCTATAATTAATAAGATAATACTATCTAACATATCATACCAAGAAACATAACAGTCAATAAAGCTTGTTGTAATAATAATATTAAAATTTAATCGACCAATAGTATCTACTGCTCTTACTAAATACTTACACTTACTAACTACGAGTTACGTAACTTGCCTAAGCACTAAGAAATTCCGATATTTTTTTCTTAGGGCCATTTAATTGCAGTATTATTTACTTTACTCTCCTTTTTTATACTATACTATACTACCTCTTGCTTATCTATCTGCAATGTCATTAATACCGAAAGGTTCCTCGAATTCAATTCTGAAATTTGTGCAAATTAGGGGATTGAAGTAAAAGAATATTACAGCAACAGTTTTTAACCCTTGACACAAAAAAAGGAGAGAGATTTTAAAAATAAGGTGGAAGTCTACTAAATAACCGTATTAAGAGAAAGAGTGAAGTCTTGCGTAAATTTTGTCACTATTTTAAAGTATTCATGTAATTACACAAGTGTAGCATGTAGTTTGTAAATATTATAACAAAGGTTTGTCAGTGTAACACGATACGCAGCCAGTAAGCATGATGTGCCTAATCTATAATCTTGACGACGAAATTTAATACATGGTTAGCGTAGGGATTCTCATAACTTACTAGGTGGTCTAAGAACTATTTTATTTTATTTATTTTCCCAAAAGACCTCACGATGCTTTACCGTAAAGGGCAACGGCAAAGATCTTTAAGATCAAAGATCTATATAATTTTTTTATTGTAATATTAACTGATCCTTGAAACACCTGTATATACAGAAAATAAATTTAAGATTTGCATATGCATAGTTCATTGATAATGATATATTTTATGCATCTCTTAGTCGTGGTTAGAAACATCCCGCCCAAGAGTTTTGAATAATAAATCCTATTGTTTCTACATGCTCCAGAAATGTAATCTAATTTTGTTATTCCTTCGATCGATGTAAGTTCTTATCTTTTATATAAAATTCTCGTGTTGCGGTGTTTGTTACCAAACTCCTCCGAAACGGCTAGACCGATTATTGTGAAATTTTGTGTACATGTCGAGTAGGCCTGAGAATCGGTCAACATCTATTTTTTATTTTTTTATCTATTTTTTATATGGAAAAACCTTTGCTGCGTCAGCTAGTATTTTTATAAAATAATCAACAACAAAAATGTTTCTTTCTAAAGAAATAGCATCGATATTATTAAAAAAAACTTGGTCAGTAAGGCATTTTTGGATAAAGTATAAATATCCATATTCAATTAAAAAAGTAAATTTAGTTTATAGAAAGCGTAGTAAACAGTTTATTCCGTACATTTACTTGCTCTACATAGCCACTGATATTGACACAACTGCTAAACTTTTAAAACTCACCCTTGACGAAATCCCTCGAAACAAGAAACATCACTAACTTTAACACTATCAATAACTTCATTTTAATTGTTTTATATAAGTATAACAAATTCACTTATTAACACGTGTTTTTTAGATTTTTAGTGGTAAATAGAAATATTTTGGGATTCATATTACTTTTACAACGAGTCGTCTTGCCGATGCCTCATTCAAAGTGATAATGTTCGGGTCAAGTAATAGTGATAACATTCGCGCATGTCATCTGGGGGCAACCGGCACTCTGGTTTAGTTTTGGGTATTCTTTTTACAACAACAAATTGGCTTAGAAAAGTTTGTTTATGAGATAGCGGAACGCTTTCAATAATTATAGTACTAAATATAATTAATGATGGCTTAATGATGTTTAAACTAGAGATGATACGAATATTGGGGACTATTCGGCTGAATACCGAATAGTAAATCACGTTAAAAAAGAAGCATAGCATTTGTTGATAGCAAACGATTACTCTTTTCCTCATAAATTATACCTGCTTCCAAAAATAACCGCTTACCGTATACACTACTACCGGGAGATGATATAAATAAATCTTAGCAAATTCTGCTAGATTAAGATATTGTTTTGCGTTTGCTGACCACGACTTATAAAGTTCTGCTTTCCTATCAACAAACAAATCGCCCACGAGGCATCGTCATTACACGTACTTTAGTAAAACACACGCGAAAGATTCTAAGTGCTGCCGAATATTCGTTAATCACTATTCCAGGCATCTCTATTTTAAACCTGATAACTTTTCATTATAGAAATCTTAAAAAGAATTTAATACTTACCTACTGAACTTATTGACTCTACATAAAATTATTGCATTCATCAAGCAATTTGTTTATTTTTCCAAATTTTTATTTTACAATTTTTAATGTACGTATGTATGATTGCATATAGATAGTAATAGCAATTGAATTTTAAATCAGTTGTCCTTAACCGATTGAGACGACATTTTGCATACACATTTAGATTGGATGACAATGCATGTTTAGGTAAGTGACGTCACTTTAAATCCAGTATTATTAAGAGCTATAATGCTCAGTAACAACGACAACAATATTAACATATTATGACACAAGTTTGTCACGAGTCTGACAAGAGACTCGTGACAAACTTGTCTCAGATTTGTGTCACTGATTTTAACTGAGGTAGGGCACAGCAGGAAATTTCCTGCTCAAATATAGAGCAGCCCGACTGGGGTAGTACCTCGACCTTACAGAAGATCACAGCTAAATAACACTACTTTAAAGTAGTGTTGTGTTCCTGTTGGTGAGTAAGGTGACCAGAGCTCCTGGGGGGGAATTGGGGATCGGGCCGGCAACGCGCTTGCGATGCTTCTGGTGTTGCAGACGTCTACAAGCTATGGTAATCGCTTACCATCAGGTGATCCGTACGCTTGTTTTCCGATCTAGTTAAATAAAAAAAAAATGAGACTTGTGTCAGACAAGTCTGAAACGAATCCGTCTACTGCTCGACCTCTACCAAATATTAAAATAATAAAGCACATTATTCACGTACTTCTCTAGATAACGGATTAACATCATGCCACCAAACAACACTGCACTAGTATTCTCAATAACTTAATATATATTGCGCGACACCACTTGGCAAACTAGCTCAATCCTATAGAAGCGAATAAAAAAAAGATAAAATGAACTACCCGCGATTACTCATTTATAAACGGTTATGGTGGACTACCCTAGATGACGGACAAATTATTTTTGAGTACTCGTAATATGTATGTACGTATTATTTTTTTGAAAATCTTAATAATTTTAAAAAAATATAAGTTATAAAAGTAATAATGATTTGGTTTTCATTTAGGTTGTTCATCGTGATTACATACTGATTGTATAAATGCATAATAATGATTAGGAGTGTATTAAGCTATTTTCCTCAATATGATTCGTACAATACGTAACATTTCCTTGGGCCAATTTGCCCATGAATACTTTATGCACATTATGAGAGACTATAAACTTTTATGACGTGTCTGACATTTCGTAATGATACGACTGTTGTCGCAGAACTGCTGTTTGGAGCAATAAGACGGCGAAAATGTCTGGATGTTACGATTTATACGAACTTTTTTTACACGCTATATATAGGTCAGCGTGTGACCGTTGCCTTGTCTTAAGTTGTGAGCAACCACAATCTAGGATAGAACACGCCTTCCTAGAAGGTGCTTTTTAACTTTTGGAAACAGACTCCGCAGATCGTTCCACAATTTCGTGATGCGAATAAAAAACATGGATTCGAAGCGCTTATTACGCATTCCTGGAATATCCATATCTACCTTCGATAGAAGAAGGAGGGGAGGGATCGAAGGGGGCGGGTGGAATTAAATTGTACAATACTAGGGCATACTCACCGAAATGTATCCGATAAATCACCGATAAAAAGGTAATCTTGCGACGATGTTCGAAGCTTTGCAGCCTGGTTCTGTGCAGTCTCCTATTAGTCTCCTAGCACGTTTCTCAATCGACTCTAAAGCCTCGAGTTGATACTTGGCAGAGCCATCCCATAGGTGATAGTAGTACAAAATAAATACATAGATTATTAAAAAATGAGTAAATTATAACATCATGTGTGTCTTTTTGCATATTTTTGAAATGTAATTAGAAGATTAATAAATAGTTAATATATAGATTAAATGTTAATAATTATTAAGAAAAGTATTTACTAGATTATAATTATAATATAGCTGCATCGTTATTTAATATTCATAGCTTCCATTAGAAAATGTTGGCCCAAATATAGGAGGGTAATTTTAAGGAATAGATAAGGGTTTAACGAGCGGATTTTCTAGCGATCTAAAGGGTAGAGTTAGATGAAAGGTCAAACAAGCAATAAATCTTGTAAACTCTTAGTTGTGTTATAGGAACAAAATTGGTATCACTAACTTTCTCTATTTCTTATCTTCTACGAGGAAATGTTTTATAGCATAGTGATGTTTTAAGCTATTGTAATTTGTAATTGTATGACGCAGAACTGATATTACTCAGAATTAAATTTCTTAAGATTTTTGTATAACTTTTGCAAGTATCTTAATCATATATTACACATAACCAACAATCACACAGAATTTGCAGAATTCCTCGAAGGTCAACGTGGTTGTTTGTTGAAGCTCTATCCATAGTGCACCGATGCTAATCCAAATAGAGAAACCACAATATAGCCAATTTGGATTTTTGCTTCTTTAGTCTATCATAGGCAGTCTAAATGACACAAAAGCAAGATTAAATTTTAAAAAAAATAAAACAAAAGTTAATAGTACTAAAGTCATTACTAAAACAATGATGGTATGTGTTGTGCCTAAGGTCTCGTGTACAGTGAGTTTGAATGGTTTGTCTGTGCTATGGTTAATTTTTTTTAATGATAGATTAGGTGTAAACGAGCAGATGGTCCACCAGATGGTAAGTGGGCACCATCGCCAATGAACATCGGCAAAACAAGAGGGTATCCTCTTGTTTTGTCGATGCGTAGTATCCGTATCTAGGTAAGTCTGACCGACATGCGACTCGACTGGAACGCGCAAGTCAGTCAGGGTACAGATTCCGTACCACCAAGGAAATTAATACACCGATCTGGATTACTTTAATAATGAATTCCAGATCGATATATAAACTGTGACAGAAACTTGACTAGACTAATTAATTGCAATAATAAAAAATGTTGTTGCAATAAAGTTTTTTTTAATAAAGTTTTTAAATAAAACGATCGAAACATTATGCAGGATATTATTAATCAGTCGAAACAAAAAAAACAATTAGATGATGTCCTTTTGACATCTTGTTATGAAAATTAGTTTTATCTGAGCAATAAAAATGATTTTATAGCAGTGATGGCCCAGTGATTAAGACTTCAAGTCTTACTCGGGAGGTCTGAGTTCGATTCTGGGCACACATCTCTGACTCTGAGTTATGTGTGTTTTAAGCAATTAAATATCACTTACTATAACGGTGAAGGAAAACATCGTGAGGAAACCTGCACTCCTGAGAATTGCCAAAAAGTTCTCAAAGGTGTGTGAAGTATGCCAACCCGCACTGGGCCAGCGTGGTGGACTATGGCCTAATACCCTCCTCATTGTGAGGAGGAGACCCGGCTCAGCAGTGGACCATTGAAGGGTCGTGATGATGATGATATATTTTTATTTTCGCAGTATTACTGTAGTATTCTGCACATATTTTCTGGTTCTCTTAATTCTGTACTTATATTTAACGTTTATTTCGCTTAGAATAAATGTTTATCAGGCTATTTATGAAGCTATTAGATATTAGTTACTCGTCGGTTGTTATCACGCTCTTGACCCACTGCCCTCTCAAGTCGCCTCCATCCACATTAGAAGCTAGAGTAGAAATAATAAGACATTCATTTAATAACTTGTGCATAGAATGACTCATTACTTAAATTACTTGCTATTGTCTCATCGTTTAGTTGACACAATTGATTTGACCGTTATTTCATGCTTAAGCCTCGAAATTAAAATAAGTATATCTGTTACGCAATAAATATGTTTCAAATTTAATAAGGAACATATTGTGTCGAAGTGTGATAGTCCTTCTTGTCGTCTACTGTTGTGTTGCTTACACTGAATAGGAATGAAACGGTATTTCTCGATACTTTTTAATGCCTGCATCGAATCGAATAAAAAGTATCAAGCTTGTTTTAAAGTACGTAGCGATTGTTTTATATGTACGAGTTAGATTGCGTAGAGATTTATTAAGAAATTCCATTTTACAGAACGATTAGATTCATACCAGCAAAAAACAATACAAAACTTTTATTTTATTATTTAGTATCTGTAAATTTTATAAACTATTAAAAATAACGGATTTTTGCCGCGTTTGCGTGTAACATGTGCCAAGAATGGTCCTGTTTCTTTTATAATAGAGAGATGTTATAAAAGGAACAAGTGTAAAACAATATCAAGATCATAATGATGGAAGAGGCCAAAGAGAAAAAATAGAGCAAAATAAAAGTAGATCTATGCCTTTATTTAAACTAAGAATACCGCTGACTTACATTATATACTTTTTACTACATCTATATTTTACAGCACTATTATTATTTTCTAACATTCCTATTAACTTTTCCATATATTTCCGGGAAGGCATCCTTGCAATATGGCAAAGTGTCGCGCAACTTATCGTAGAGAGTGTGGTCGAACATGTTCCTAAACTCTTCGGAAGTGGTGTAAGTGTCCGCGTAGAGCATTTGAAACCCTCGCTTCTTGGTTACAAACTGCTCTATTCTTCTAGTTGATGATTCCTGGAAAAAAGTTGAATTGAGTCACTCGTTTAATAATAATAATATGAGCAACAAGTAAAAATCTATTGATAGATCATATTAACGTAATTTTTTGACAGGAGTTCTTCAGGGGGGTTTTCTATGCCACTACTTAAGTTGCTGTGTCAGAGTGAATCGTGGATCGAATCGTCGAAAATGTTAGTGGATAATAAATAAATTCTACTTTTAAGACGTTAAAATAATTTTGATAACTCTAATATTTTGAACAAACATAAGTACAATGTTCTTCGCTGTTATTAACTACTTACTACATACATAAAATATGATACTGATATATTAACTATTTCTACGTTAACATTACTTACAGTTTCAAAACCCTTAGCTTTAGGTACACCATACGTTCCGATGTCCACAAACATTTGCGAATCTTCAGTCTTGATCTTCAATTGTCCAGGATTATTAAAAATTTTGAAAGGGCATAGCCATATTGGGTATACCTAAAAATATTTATCACATATAAACTCTGAATTGCGAACTAAAATATAATTGCATTTTTATTGAGCTTACCTCGAATTCCTGGTGAAATACTTGAACGGCTTCTTCTAAGGTCTCAATAGGCACTAACATGTCCTGGATTACATGACTCTTGTTATATAACTTGGTGACGGCTTCTGGTTGTGTTAACTTCAACAAGGAGACCTCCGGAGGCATCAACCAACCGAATAAATAACGGAATATGAAAGTGTTGCCGAATGGGATTATATCCTGTGAATATTACCAAAATATTATTTAAAACAATTAAAGAATTAATTTGTTATTTTTGTGATTTTTTAATCCTTGATTTGGATAAACAATTTTATGTTTACTTTTAAATATTTATTATTTACCTTAATTCTTTAAATTAAGGTATGGAGAAGATACTTCAACTATAGTATTAATGAAATAGATTTTTTTATCATGGTTGATCAATGATCAATTTAGAAAACTACTAAGTTTTTGTACAATACCTCAAGTTCCCAAAACAAACTGCGAGTGTGTCTGTGGTAATAATCTCGTAATGGAATATATTCTACAGCAGCCTTCTCGTTTACTCGTCTATATTTGTTCAGGTGTTTTTCAACTTGCTTAAAAAACCATTCCGCGTGCCACTTACCGATGGGATTAAGCTGAAAATGAATTTATATTTAATTTTCCGATCTGCTCTAGTTTGACTATAGTATCCCTATAGATATAATATTCCACGTCTAGCGGACAAGAAAAAATGTCGGTGTTTCCGATTTTAGTAATATTTGAAATATACCAATTTAACTTCTTAAACCTAGTTAATAAAGTTTGAAGTAGCTCTAGCTCGTTAACCAAAGTTTAAACTGTAAAAATAGTGTTACGCTGGACGTGGAATGCCCCTCTATTATTATTATTTTCTCTTTTTGAAAAAATAAGTTTTAATAATAGAAAAAAAAACATACTCAGAAAAACTTTTTAAAAATTAAAAAAAGTGTTCTAACTATAAGAATTAATTTTAAATTATATCCTAAGAAGATCCTTTTACAAAATTTAATTATTACCTACATGTCATTGACGAATTGTTTAGGAAATAATTGTTTCCTGTCATTACAACCACATTTTATTGTATTCATGGGATCGTGTATTTTTACTCGTGTATACCAGCAAATGTAATTATAATTTGTAAGATTAGGTTAAGATAAACGATGAAATAAAACATAATGCATTACTTGAAAATTAAAAAAAAATCATATTCAATAAATTTTATTTTGTGAAATCACTAGAATTGTTTTTAGCTCTATTTTTAATTGTTACACGAAAAACTTTATTTTATCTCAGGCGTTATTGCAAGTAATTATCTCATTGAAATTGGATATGTTCAATAATGTAAAATTTAAAGACATTCATTAGATACCTCCCCATCTGTTCCTACTTCGTCCACCATATCACCAGTCATCAAAACACCGCTGTCCTTCGTATAAAGCAAAGCTTCAATGAACTGATGAGGTTGACTCTTCATCGCCTCCTCTTGGAAACGTGTGGCTAGATCTGGTAAGTTTGTGTAAGGGTGGTACTCAAGCCGAATGTATCTGTAAGTCAAACCTAAATATTTTATTGTTATTAATTATTATAGAAGAATGAAAAGAGCTCTTTAAGAGCAAGTAGAGAAAAATACCGTATCTTCGGTGTACCAACCTAATATACAGAGGGCATTAGGTATCTCTTATTAGGTATCTCTTTTTCTTTGGTATTAATTTTATTATTTACTAGCCGACCCGCGCGACTTCGTTCGCGTGTTGCTTCGCTCCTATAGTTCGTAGCGAGATGGTAAATAGCTTAAGTTACTCCTTGTTACATCAGCTATCTGCTAGTGAAAGTCCCATCAAAATCGGTCCAGCCATTTCAGAGATTAGTCGGAACAAACAGACAGACAGACAAAAATTGTAAAAAAAAAAAAAAAATATTGTTTCGGTATATGTACCGTGTCTATATCCATATGCGCTTAGTAAAAAGCGGTTATTTTAATATTACAAACAGACACTCTAATTTTATTTATTTGTATGTATGGAAAACAAGTCGAAATTTTTCGCAGGTAAAATCTTTTATAGTAATGACTAATGACACTGTCTCAGATTCAGTTAAGCGTAATGTGACTCCATATTTAAAATTTTATTATGTTAAGTAAAAGATATACAACCTACTTTTTGGCGGGAATAACTTTTATAATCACTGATGTTAAAAATCCTAATGTCCCATACGACCACGGCACAGCGTAGAAAAGATCAGGGTTTTGTTGCTGGAAATATAATATTTTAATTTAAATATTTAATTTTTTTAAGTAAATAATATTTTATATATGCAATTATGTACTGTGTATTTTGCCTTTAAATTATTTTGTTTTTCATTGCCACAAAACGTACAATGATTAAATTTATTAAATATTGTAAAAAATAGTATGTAAAAAGTAGCTACAAGAAAATGATTAAATTAATTATGCAAAAATGAAATGTTGCAGGAAAAAATACATTTTTCTTATAATCTAATAATTTACTTGAAAAATATGAATGAAGCATATTACAAGATGTTAGAATGAATTTCTTACCTCACTGCAAGTAACCACGGATCCATCAGCCAATACCAACTCATACTGCAAGCAAATGTGTTGGAAAAGCCCGTGTATATGAGAAGACGTTTCCACCCCCGTTCCCATCACCAGGCCGCCCACTGTCAGCTGATCCAGTTCAGGGACCACAGCTAAAGCTAACCCAAAAGGCTCGAGGGTTCTGGACAGCTGACCCATTGTCACGAGTGGTTCACAGCGAACTGTCTGAATAATAATATTATACATCAATCAAACTAGACGGTATTTCGTAACTACAAATTATTGAATTACTTAACTTATCTGAGAAGTAGGTACCTAACTTCTCAGTAGATTACAAAATACATTTCAATATTAATTTTTACTTTTCTCTTAAAATCATACTATCAATACATATTAATTCCTTCATTCAAACCTTCATGTTCATTAAAGATTTAAAGATTTTATTTCAAAAACAAAAACATTTCGCAGAATTATTGTAACGATAATAATTGCATTAGTGAAACACTGTGTCGCAATTATTAACGCCCAGCACCGACTAAACATAATTAATGCTTCTATTTATAATAAAAATCGATTAAAAAACTACTTAACCAAGCTACAATTATGTACAATTATAATAAATGAAAGAAAAATACAATTTTGTGTAAATGTTGCTTGGATGTAATGCTACTATATTTGCTTTATCTAACTCATTGACTGTTTTTATGAATACGATATTATCGTCTCAGTTTCATCATATGTTAAATTCAGGAGCCAGTTTGATAGGTTGTGATTAGGGAAAGGGGGTATATATGCAATATGTTATTAATTTTTTTTTTTAAAACAGAGCTAATATAATAAATTTTACGACTCGCCATCGTTGTGCCAGTACACTGAATAGAACAGATTCTGTTTGATCTGCGTTTATTTTTTAATAAGTTAAGGGAAAACGCCTGTGCTTAGATAGCATCACTTTCAACACTGCTCTTTGGGCTCGCTCTACTCAAATTAATGAAGATTTTGACGCGCTACCCCACGCGGTGATGCAGTATCTCACAATAGACTGAGCAAGTGCAGAATAAACTGTTATTAATGTCTGAGTATCCAAAACTGACTGACTCCTAAAAGATAAATCAATTTTCGGACTCGGGAAGCGACTGATTCAATTTGTTCTTTCCAGCTAAGTAAGTCGTCAATAATAACACCGAGATACATAATCTTGAATCTGAGTCATCGTTTATAAATGAGACAAATTATGTTATATTTATTAATGACCGGGAACATATACTACATTCAATGAAGAGGAGATATAGTTGTAAAGAATATACAATCTTTCAGTATGCATCGTATGTTCACAACGGATGGCCTATCATGAAAGCTACGGGCGCAATACGGTCAGGATATAACTAAACTTCTCACTCAATTACAACACTCGCCTTCACTGTCTAAAATCTCTGTCTAACACAAATCTAAACTCACAGTTCCGATATATACATTATAAAAATTTACTAGTCGACCCGCGCGACTTTGTTCACGTGTAGCTCCGCTTCTATTGGTCGTAGCGTGATGAAAAATAGCCTATAGCCTTTCTCGATAAATGGGCTATCTAACACTGAAAGAATTTTTCAAATCTAATCAGTAGTTTCTGAGATTAGCGCGTTCAAGCAAACCAACATACAAACTCTTCAGCTTTATATGTTAGTATAGATTTTAACGTTGGTATGTTTTTAATTTCTTATAAAAGACGCACGGATACCGGAGACAGTGACGACCAGGTGCTGAGATATACATTATTCCATAAACTAACAAACATATATTCTTGCATCAAGTCGGGCTTTGAACGAGAATAAATAATTGAAGCGTCTTTTTGTTTGAATTGTAGGTACTGGTGTTTGCTTTGAATCATTTGAATGATGAAACTGATCGCTATGCAAAACTGAAATACCGGTAGATATTCATGATACAATCTATTAGATTCTAATTAGGTACATTTAATGCAACGATGTAAATTTAATTAGAATCTTTATTTAATTCGTAACTCAAAAAATATACATTTAGTAGTTTTTTGTTTCACAATCGGGATTACCTTTATAATCTCATGTTGTAACGTAATGTTGGTTTTTATTGCTTAAACAAGTAAAAAACTGTAACGACTGGACCGCGCGAACTGTACGACCGCATTTTAAACATATATTTTGACTTAAACAATATGATATATATACATATATGTAATCTGCTCGCCGAGACCCTTTTTTGATACCAAACACGTGATAATTTTCCCAGTTCTCGTCAATCTGAGGTTTAAATTCCGTTATAAAAAAAATCATAAAATTTATATAGCCCATGTCACCCGCGCCATTATTACGAATCTATTGACATCTCATTCATTAAAATTGGTTCAGTTGTTTAGGCGCTACAATGCATACAAACATACATGCATACATAGAATTCCAAAATCATTTCCTTTTGGCTTCGCCATAGTCGGGTAAAAATAGTAACTGACGAGAACCAGGTGTTACGTTACAGACGTTTTTACACTCACCATTAACCTCTTTATTTTATATGCCTACTCTAAAGATTAAAAAAAGATTAATAAATAAATGTACTCTCTAAAATAATATGATACAAGGCAATTTGGAAGTAAGTAAAATGGAATATCAAGTAATCATTTAGTAAAATATCATGCAATTTAAATGCCTTGTTAAGTGCCCTGACAACAAAATCTTAAGTGACCTCAACTCTCAAGTATACACGGCTTATACTTATACAATTACAGATTTAACAAATTCTTTGTAATCCTCTTAAATTGTCCACAACAGTCAATGTAAAAAATACCTTTACAACGAACAACCTATTTATAAAGAATTATCATTAACGAATTTTGTCAACCCAAAACCTTTATATAACGTTCCCACTGAAATATGACCCTTAATCCCACCCTAAGTCCCAGTAACTTGATAAAAATATGTTATCATTTATTAATAGTAGTTAATATCTAATAGGTACTATTTTTTTACAATTTATAACAAATTTTTGACCAACCTGACCTCAATATAATAAACCTTAGTTTAAAGCCTCCTCTACACTACTCGCGAAATTGAACGAAGTTAGACAAATAAATAAAATAAACACACAACAAATGGGAGTCGCCCGAGGCGAGGGAAAGTTTCGTATTCGTCTTTTATTTTCTTTTATTTTTTTTTCCAGCTATCGAAAATTTACTTGCTCGAAGGGAGTATTTGTTATATTGAGATTGCACTAATAATACGATAGATTCACGTAGTTGAGGTCAAAAATAAGTATACAACGATACGTATTATTCATCATACCATATTGTTTGTATCAACTTCTAGGACATCGACGAGATTAACTTGTATGTTGGTGAAGGACTTCTTGTAGATTCCGTGGCGGATAGACATGGTCTGCCATGATGGTCGTGCAGTGCATAGCTTTGTGCTGCGATCCCCAGCTAGCCACGCTTTTACCTAAAATTAAAATTATTTTTATTGGATTAAATACAAGGACAAAGTGTAATAATCAATTATTTTACGACAATTTATTGTTTGGAAGTATAAATAAATAATGACAATTGCTCATCCGATTAATTTCGTTTATATTTGGTTTGCTAAAGTCTTGTGTTATGAATATTAATATAAATTATACCTAATGCAATAAACTCGTCGCTGTGGCTCTTTACAGAGCTTAAACGCTACCGCCAATCTGCTAACTGTTTAGTAAATGAATAAGTAATTTAGGTTGACTTATTTCTAAAATATATTCTTCTCTAATTTTAATACATTTTACTTAATCGGGGAAATGTAAACATTATTTCTAATATAATTAACTGCAAAAGGGCGTATGAAAGGTCAGATTAACATTTATATTTTTAATATATATTTTATTTCCTGTTTTCATATACTCACAGTAACATTCAACAAATATTCCCCCCACTCGCTCTTCTTAATAGATCAGAAGCAGTTTGTCTAGTAATTTAATTGATTAAATATTGTCTAACGTGTGGAATTTTAATAAAGTGTAAACAGAGCTGGGCAGTATTTGAATTACTTGTAATTGAAATACAAATACGTAATTGGTAAAATTTTATTTTTTTATTTTAAATACTTATAGCTTCAAAATACATTTTCATAAAATAGATTTAGTAGCTTCTTTGATGGTTAACAAATTTGTTAAGCGTTGTAAGTACATTGAAATAAAATTTATTATTAGAACCTTAAAAATAGATCATAGCTGTAATCGCTACAGTCAAAATTAGCTGTCAATAATGTCAATAGTCATTTTACGGTATTTCCTTGTTTGATTCCATTATTTTGACCTATAGTTTATTTTACGTAACTTTAAAGTATTTATTGTGAAATAAATTAAATTTGCTTGCAAAAATTAAATTTGCGTAAATTTTGTTTTTTGGGACCTTAAATGTTACGGGCAGTTACCATTAAGTGAATGAACAGTCGAAGTCGAACTCACGAAACTCCTGTTTGTAAAAAACTACTTAAATGGTAACTGTAATTTTGCTAAATGTTACATGGTCAAGCATCCAACTGACGTATAATCCACCACTTTATGGTCAACTGACTTTATTTTTCCTTCAGGATACTAAGTAAACTATAATCCAACAAATTTTCAAACGGGAGAAAATGACTAAAAAAAAATTTTTTTCTACATGTTTGGGAGGCTGCTACCTACTGCTCGCCCCACCAACGGAATCGCAGCTAACGACCACGAGTCATCATAATATATATTCCTTATGTAGTATAGGAATTTTCGAGAGGAAATGATTGACCGAATTTGAATCTGGCTCCCGTTCAAAAAGAAGAGTATCTCAAAATAATATCAAAATCTATAATAGGTCGATAACGATTTTTATTTTCAGACAGTTTCTTATGGAATTACTTTTTCAGAATTTCATTTCATGTATTTTGTATTTTATTTTTTAAATACATGACTTAAAAGTATTTTTTATTCGGTTTTTTAAATACTTGCGAATAAGTAAATCATGTATTTTGCCCACCACTGAGTGTAGAATAGGTGTGTCAGTCCACGAGGATCATGTAAGTCCTTAAATTAATAACTTTGTTTAGTTATACGCTACAAAACTTGGTTGAGTTACGGAGGAGAGCGTCGTTATTATATTATTGTAGAGCTTTGCAGCCCTGCACCTGGGTCGCCAGTCCCACTACCCAGGCTCATTACTATTGTGAGAGAACTAGTTGATCGACAGCCCGGCCCTTAGTTTCCGGTACAGGCCATAATTTTGTTACATATTTTTCAATTTGTTAAGTAAAACACACGTAAAACATGTCTTGTTTATGACAAAGCTCTTTAAATTAAAAGAAAAAATAAATAAAAAAGAATGTTACCTGTCTTTGAACATCTTTAACTTTCTTTTCATGAGCCAACGGAGCACTGTTGATCTTGAATACTATATAGTTCCTCACTGCTGACCAGATCTTCCATAGGAAGGAGAGCGGCATCAACGCCGTGAGCACGAGAGTCCATCGATATTCTATTATTAGATACTCTAAAAAAGTTTCCGGTTCAACTGCGACCATGGTAAGTTTTTTATTCCTAGAATAATGAGTTTTTAGCTAATCTCAAATTCATCAATTATACAAAAAAATTAGCGTTAATTTGCAGAAGATAGATAAATACTAAATATAACAAAAAATTATAAATTAAGGATTATTTAACTTTTATTTATGGTATAGTGCAATTATAATAAAAAATAATAATTTATTAGTATAGTTAAAAATTAAATTTCGGTTTGATAAATAATTTTACTACCTCTATTTATTCCGATTTAAACCACCAAAAAAACAAAAAATGTACATTGAAAATGCAATGCGTTGACCGACTGTAAATACCTAACTGCTACTTAATAATTTATATAACTATGTAAAAACATTGCCATTTATTAAACATCAATAAAATATAATTGCAATTATTGATAAGAGTAAAAAACGGGTTAAGTGCGAGTAGGACTCAGGCACGAAGGGTTCCGTACCAATATTTGGCAAAAAAATCACGTTTATTGTATGGGGGCCCACCTTAAATATTTATTTTATTCTGTTTTTAGTATTTGTTGTTATACAGAGCAACAAAAATACATAATTTGTAAAAATTTAAACTGTATAGCTATTACGATTCATGATACAGCCTAGTGACAGACTGGCGGACGTACGAACAGCGAAGTCTTAGTAATGGGATCCCGTTTTTACCCTTTGGGTACGGAAGCCTAAAAATGTCGTTTATATTAAATTAACAAGCCAAAACCATCAGAAGAGCATTATGATCAATTAACAACAATTAAGTCTTGCTACCCAAAACTTAATATATTGCAAGATTTACAAATTATATAAATAAAATAAATGCACTGAAATATTATAAAAAATACGGTAAGCGAAAATTTAAATAATCTGTAACTCACCTCACATACGAATCGCGTCGGTTATGGCGAACGCGTCGCTATAGACTGATCACCAATTCGTGGTCACGGTCAGTTTTGTCTTACAGAAACAATGCAATTTAAACCTTATACAGTTTAATTTACATCTCATTTTAATGAAATGACAATGAATAAATCCATACAGATACGTGCAAATTTACTTACTGTATCGATATCAATAAATAAAAGATGATTTGCGTTGATACTGAACAATGTTGCTCTTATCGATGCTAAGTAACTGAGTAATAAACAGATAAAATAGCCATCATGGTAATATCAGCCATAATCAGTTGCCTGGGATACGCAACACAACGAACGCAGTCAACGCGCGGCACACAATTATTGACCCGTCCTTCTGCTTCGCCAATCGCAGTGGCCAAACGTACAACGCAGACAAGACTTACGTTTTTTAATGAATGACAAGGTTTTATTAATCTAAACTGTTTTGTGAACGTTTAAGAAAATCTATTATATAAAATTCTCGTGTCACAATGTTAGTTACCATACTCCTCCAAAGCGGCTCGACCGATTATTATGAAAATTTATATACATATTCAGTAGGTCTGAGAATCGGCTACTATCTATATTTCATCCCTCTAAGTGATAAGGGTGGGCCACCCCAAATTGCCAATGTTTGCCGGGTCAGCTAGTTTAATATATAAAATTCTCGTGTCGCGATGTTTGTTACCAAACTCCTCCGAAACGGCTCGATAGATTTTTATGAAATTTTGTGTGCATATCGAGAAGTCAGAGAATCTGTCAACATCTATTTTGTATACCCCTAAGTGATAAAGGTGGGCCACCTTTTTTTAAAATTTATATGGCAAAAGATCAATTGCCAGGTCAGCTTAGATAAGAAATAATTATTTCAATGAACGGAAATGGGCGGATGAAGTTAATATGATAAGATAAATCATCTGTAATATTTCGTAATTCTGTTACAGACAGTACAAATAAATACTCAAGTCATGTCGTGTTAATTGTGGTTCAAGGCGAGCTAGGCCACTTGTCGTGTACCTTTCGGATTATTCGGCGCGGGCAAAGCCGTCAGGCTGAAAGTAATTTCGAATTAAATCCCGTCAAGGTTCATTATTATTTTATTTTTATTAATATTACTATCTGACTGAAACGTTATTTTGCCATATAAATTTTATAAAATTTGGGTAGGCGACCCTTATCACTTAGGGGTATTAAAATTAAATGTTGACCAATTCTCAGACCTACCGATATGGATACAAAATTTTATAAAAATCGGTCGAGCCTTTACGGAGGAGTTTGTTAACAAACACCGTGACACGAGAATTGTATATATGACTAGTCGACTACCGTGACTACGTTAAAGTATATTAAGTTAAATGAAGAATATAATATGTACAAAAATAAAAATAAAGGAGAGAGAGAGACTCTCGAAAGAAAAAAACCGAACAGAGACTGACCATTCTAAACAGAGATAAAGATAAATATTAAAGAGAGAAAAAAGAACCAGGATGAGAGAGAATAGTAATAGTATATATGAAGAAAAGAGACAAATACTGTAGACTTCCTCATTGAAAGAATTTTAAAAATCGCATCAGTAGTAACAAAACGGCCATGTTCTATTAATTAAAAAAGTGTATATGACAACACTAAATCACCTTTGTCACTCACGAAAAGTATAGTTTTCTATCAGCGAAAGAATTTTTAAAATCGGATTAGTAACAACAAAATGGCCATTTTCGTTTAATTAAAAAATTTATATGGCAACACTAAATCACCTTTGTTACTCACGAAAAGTTTAGTTTTCTATCTGTGAAAATAAAATTAAAATCGGATTAGTAGTTCCTGAGAAACCCTTCAATTTACAAAATGACCAGGTTATGGCATTTAAATGGCCATATCCTTTTAATTAGAATAAATATGGCAACACCACATAATAGCCTATGTTACCCGGAAAGGATGTAGCTTTCTATCGGTAAAAGAATTTTCAAACTCGGTTCAGTACTTTTAGAGCCTATTCGCAACAAACAAACAATCAAATCTTTCCTCTTTATATAATAGTGTAGATAAAGAATATTTCATACTTGAGAGTAAACGTAACTGTAATAATCCCATTGATCTGCAAATTTCTTTGCAATATTTTTAAAGTAAAGTATTTAAAAAAGTACTATCAACATTAATAAGTAATATTTTGACCTAACTTTTATTCAAATTTTTTTTTTTCTTTCAAACATGTTGTCTAATATCTAGACAAGCGTACCTAAATCGAATAATATTCAAAATAAATTCACTAGAAAAAAATGTCTTCAAAATCTAAACCGATAAGCATAAGCGTCTTAAAAATAAGTTTATTTTTTGTAGGTATAATAAAGCAGAAGAAATGATTGTACGATGTGCGTGTAAAAAAACGGTTACAAAAAAATGATTACGTGTTGCAGTATCAAACCACTATTACGTAAAGTAGGTACGTAAAGATTTATTATTACTAAGTTTGGAGATGCCTTATCAATTTTTATCATATGATAAGTATAATCTCAGACGTCACAGAATCTATTTGACCAGTGAACGACCTATGCAAAAGAGGCTCGATTTAAATCGTTCTACGATTTTATAATTTAACAGTTTTTTTCTTATAAAAACCTAGTCAACAAGGGGGTCATAAGATAAATAATGTATAACTAATAAATATGAATACTTTTCAATAATTTCAAGTAGACGCAAACGAGCAGACGGTCCGTCACCGTCGCCTATGGATATCGGCATTACCCTCTTGTTATGCCAATGCGTTGCAACCTCGAAGATGAAGGGCCCCCACCCTTACATCTGGCCCACAAGCGATGCGACTGGAACGCGTCAAAGGCACTTGGCGATCGGATTCTCATGTTGGCGACCGCAAGCCAGTATTCGCCTCTTACGAGATGCTCTCCCAGTGGCAGTGGGTAATTATATTCTAGTCCCCCTTCACTGGTACGGCACGGTATATATAAATTTGAAAACTGCATTCATCCGTGAAGGGACAGTTTATCTCTCTAAAAAGTTACAGGTGCTTATCAGTTTGAAACTGTAATTCATACCTGGACACCGACTTTTACTTTATAAAGCCTAGTCTTGTGTACACATCTAGTACTGCGAAAAAGAGAGAAGATAAATTAAATTTAAATCGTTTAGACATATGAATGTTTCATACCATTTTGTCTTCTCCATATTCTGGGAAAGCCAAGATGGTGTATCAATTTGTAATGAATAGTTTAGAATAGTAGATATTAGGTTAGGGTACAATAGGGCTGGCATATTCGCAAGAATAAAAGCCCTTAAAAATGTAGAAAAAAAAATATCTAGTACTGTTCTCATCGTTGGGATGTCGCTCCTCAATACCACTTGACCACCCAACGCCGGACAATTCAGATCATCGACAATCAGTCGTACATTTACCGAACGTTGGCGTGGCCAAGTGCGACGGTGACCACTTATCATCCGGTGGACCTTCTGCTCGTTTGCCCCTTTTCTCTAATAATAAAATGGATATACGATGCACACAAAAAAATGTTTTCGTAGTGTAAATAATAAAAATTAAAAAATCAAATGATTTCTTATAGGAAATTTATTATCTTATTACCCAATAAATAATTACAATCTATATTCATACACTAAACAAAAAACAAAACCCTGATTAAAATGCATATTTAAACAACACCTAAAGAAAATTAAAGCACCAACAAACCAAATTACATTAAATGCAATATTTGTAATATGTTGATAATTTTGTATTTTATACTTTTTGTTACAATTTTGATTTGATGCCTTCATGTGAAACTGGTATTACAGTGTCTTTACGTACAACTGGTTTCCTAGGTGCAGTTATTGTTAGAATTCCATCAGACGACAATCTCGATTCCACCGTCTCAGCTCGACAGCCATCAGGTAGCGCGTATTTTCTCACAAAATGCCGAGATATGTAGCCATGCTCGTCCTTTTTCTCCTCATGCTTTCCCTCCACAACAATGAAACCTTCTGCCGTCTTCACAGTAATTTCGTTCGGAGCGAAATCTCTCGCGTGTAAACAGATTTCGTATTTATCAGTGTCACTTTTCATACTTATATCGTTTCGCCATGGAAAATTCTCTAGCCAATCGATAGATCGCAATACCACTTCATCACCAAACAAAGGTTTTGTAGCCGGCCAAAAGGACATTTTTAATTTCTAGAACGTTCAGCAACGCTAAGTAAATAAACAAACCTAGACTATATATGTTATGTTGTATAATGTATACTCTTTGTAGCAGCTGATATGATAGCGTGAATGAAATGAATGAACCATATTGACTCACTTATGAATGGCGTCAACGTCAACCATAGACTAGACATTTATTTTTAGCTGGTAACACTAAAGCTATATAAGTAATGTATAAGGTTTTATATCTTGGACATGACCGATTAAGGCAAAGTTGACTTTACAAATCTTTTGCAAGTTTTTAAATTAACCTAACCAACAAAAAAGCTAATATTTATGTAATTATATAAGAAAAACTTTTCTTTAAATTTTACTCGTTTCACTACTAATATATTTTTGTTTTTTTTTTTCATATATAAATTTCGTACCTTTAGGTACCACCAATTAAAGCGCTTCACAGCTTCCATCCTCATATGCATGAGGTTTGGAATTCTTCCCCTCGTCTGTGTTCCCTACAACTTACGGATCTTTAAGAAAAAAGTGAATAGGCTACTTACGGGAAAACGAGCTCCATCTTCAGCCTCTTCTTCATTTACCATCAGGTGAGATTGAGGCCAATGGCAATTCCGTTACGAATAATAAAACAAAACAAAGAAACCACAGATATTAAAAATTAGATCATAAAACTCATACAAAATACTATAGTAGTACTCTTTAAGATAAGAACATATAAACAAGATCCAGTGTTATCACTGAATTGGAATAATAATCAGTTTACAAAAATTGGCTGTGTAGTTTTGAGTAAATTAACAATGTTGCAAGAAAAAATAGCCGTTGTAACAGGAGCAAATAAAGGCCTTGGTTATTCTATTGTTAAGGGTCTTTGCAAAAAGTTTGAGGGTACCGTATATTTAACATCGCGCGACGAAAAACGAGGACTCGAAGCTTGTAAAGAACTACAGAAATTAGGTTACGCACCCCAATATCATCAACTCGACGTAACTGATAACGACAGTGTTGTAAAATTCTGTTCCTATATACAATCGCAAAACAAGAAAATAGAAATGTTAATAAACAATGCTGGAGTTTTATTTCTTAAGGACGCCAAAGAGTCGAAGATCTTCCAGGCAGAGCAGACATTACTCGTGAACTTTTTCGCTTTAGTGAATTTTACCGAAGCGGTTTTACCTTTTATGAGCAATAACGGCGCCATCCTTAATATTTCAAGTTCCTCTGGTCATTTATCTAGAATTCCATCGAAGCAATTAAGAGAAGAAATAAGCGATACAACACTCAGTTTAGATGGATTGAAAAAATTAATGCAACAGTATATAGATTCTGTAAAATTAAATAAGAACATAGAAGATGGTTGGGGAGATAATTCGTATGTGGTGTCCAAAGTTGGCATGAACGCTTATACTTTTATGTTGAACCGGAGATTGGCGGATAGAGGTATGTTGAAAAAAGGAAAAGAAATTGTAATCCAATGATGTTCCTCAACAACCTTACCTATGAAGAATATTTTTCAGGAATACGTGTCAACTGCGTGCACCCAGGGTACGTGATGACGGAAATGACCCGTGGCGTTGGTACAATAACTTCAGACGAAGCGATGGAAATTGTTTTACCAGTGTTGTCTGCTGAAACTGGTGGATTGTATGTGTGGCATAATGGAGCAATAGTGTCCTGGGATGGACCCGACCCTCGTGGATTTATTGATGGGAAAGTGTAAACTTTGTCTAAACATGTACACAAATAAGGTTGATTAATATTCTTAGATGAAATTCTTACACTTTGAAATTCATTTTCCATAAATTCAATTTTAAATATTTTAATATAGATTTTATTTTCACGAAACCTTCAAATAAAATACCAGAAATTTAACCTTGCTGGTGGTCTTGGACACAAAAGTTGTTTGTCATATCCTGCTTCATGTACAACATAAGTAACTGAGTGGCATTAATTTAAATCAGAATGAAAATAAATAAATTCATTATATTTATTTTTTATTTACACTAAATAAAGTTTATATTAAAATAATCTTCATATTTCATTTGTAGTTTGCATTGTTTTCAGATTGATATTATTAATAATGTAATTGGTGTAGGTGTTCATATTAAAAGAGTGAGTAATAATACTTCAATTTAATGATCTTTTCAATGAATAATGGCTCAATGAGGTACAAAACTGAACCAATCAATTGGCATCTCTTTTTAATATAGAAAAAATAATTTGATGTAACAGGGTTATTAGCAAGTATATAATATATAACGAATATACATATATCTTCAGTCGCGAAAAGAACTAACAACAAAATCTAAGAAATATGATAAGACGCGGGGAGCCGAAACCTTTAATAAAGATACAAATCAAACATATTTTTTAAATAAAACAAATAGGTTAATTTATTTTATAAATTCCTCATCATATTTCTCTCGTTAAAATATGCTCTCTTAATACAAAGATTTATTGATCTCGTCAACGGAAGATGATAATAATAGAAAACATCCGTTGTATAGTGCCCTCGCCAAGTGTGTAGGATTACTTGGCGTCGATGCACTCGGCAGGGTGTTGGTTGTTCTTGGCGGGGGCAAAGCCCGGCGGCAGAGGGATGGAGTTGTAGGTAGCAGAGTGCTGGGGCCAGGGGAGCTTCTGCTGAGGCCAGGGAGACATCTTGACGCCGTTGGGTTGCACTTGGAGGTGATTGAACCTGGCGAATATTTCTTGTTGCTGCTGGCTGAGTGTGTTCTGGGGTGTTTTGCCGAAGTTCACAGAGGTCGACATGATGGCCGGGTCCATTTGGGTCCAATCTGAGAACATTGCGTTGTTGGTGTTGTAACCTGGAATTTTTAGTTCCTCTTACTAAAAAGAGTTGTCTTTCATTATTGAAATTTTTAGAACAAACTTGTCTAATACAAACTAAAAAAATTATAATAGTATTGACTATGATTGAGTATAATTTCGAATATAGTGTTTTATATACATATATAGAGTTTTACTATCAGGTTAAATAGTTATATGTCACGCTTTTTTAATTGCGTTAATGGCAACATATAACTTTATGCCTATTGTACATTTATGTAACGTGGTTGTAAGAATAAATTGATCCCTTCTCTATTTCTTACTAAATATTAATACATAGTCAAAAATAAACCTTGCTGGTGTGACTGATGGCGGGGTACGCCGATACCAAATGTGTTCATGTGGGAGAAACCGGGAGGAGGGAGCCGAGACCGACGCACATGATCTATGTTGTCACTGAAAATTGTAATTCAACTAATTAAACAGCATTACAGTAAACTTTATAGAGGAATAATGTAATGTTATAGTAGTAAACTTTATAGAGGAATAATGTCATGTTATAATAGTAAACTTTATAGAGGAATAATGTAATGTTATAGTAGTAAACTTTATAGAGGAATAATGTCATGTTATAATAGTAAACTTTATAGAGGAATAATGTAATGTTATAATAGTAAATTTATAGAGGTATAATGTAATGTTATAATAATAAATTTATAGAGGAATAATGTAATGTTATAATAGTAAACTTTATAGAGGAATAATGTAAAGTTATAATAGTAAACTTTATAGAGGAATAATGTAATGTTATAATAGTAAACTTTATAGAGGAATAATGTAATCATGTTATAATAGTAAATTTATAGAGGAATAATGTAATGTTATAATAGTAAATTTATAGAGGAATAATGTAATGTTATAATAGTAAACTTTATAGAGGAATAATGTAATGTTATAGTAGTAAACTTTATAGAGGAATAATGTACTGTTATAATAGTAAACTTTATAGAGGAATAATGTAATGTTATAATAATAAACTTTATAGAGGAAATATGTAATGTTATAATAGTAAACTTTATAGAGGAATAATGTAATGTTATAATAGTAAACTTTATAGAGGAATAATGTAATCATGTTATAATAGTAAATTTATAGAGGAATAATGTAATGTTATAATAGTAAATTTATAGAGGAATAATGTACTGTTATAATAGTAAACTTTATAGAGGAATGATGTAATGTTATAATAGTAAACTTTATAGAGGAATAATGTAATGTTATATGTAATAGTAAACTTTATATAGGAATGATGTAATGTTATAATAGTAAATTTATAGAGGAATAATGTAATGTTATAATAGTAAACTTTATAGAGGAATAATGTAATCATGTTATAATAGTAAATTTATAGAGGAATAATGTAATGTTATAATAGTAAATTTATAGAGGAATAATGTAATGTTATAATAGTAAACTTTATAGAGGAATAATGTAATGTTATAGTAGTAAACTTTATAGAGGAATAATGTACTGTTATAATAGTAAACTTTATAGAGGAATGATGTAATGTTATAATAGTAAACTTTATAGAGGAATAATGTAATGTTATATGTAATAGTAAACTTTATAGAGGAATGATGTAATGTTATAATAGTAAATTTATAGAGGAATAATGTAATGTTATAATAGTAAACTTTATAGAGGAATAATGTAATCATGTTATAATAGTAAATTTATAGAGGAATAATGTAATGTTATAATAGTAAATTTATAGAGGAATAATGTAATGTTATAATAGTAAACTTTATAGAGGAATAATGTAATGTTATAGTAGTAAACTTTATAGAGGAATAATGTACTGTTATAATAGTAAACTTTATAGAGGAATAATGTAATGTTATAATAGTAAACTTTATAGAGGAATATTGTACTGTTATTGTAATATATGTAGCTGGCAAGTGACATTAAAAAACTATAAGCTGTCGATCTAATAGAATGTCTTAGAAAGATTTGGGCTTTTGTCATCGGGGTTTTTTCCAGTCACAGCTTTCCATCAGAATATTAATATATTAAGTGTTGTTGCTCTGAATATACCATACAGCTCATTGGCGACGAGATTTGTACCTACTGCGAAAGAGATATTTGAATATATAGGAAAATGTCAATCGGAAAAATTGAACCTTTTGAGCCAAGTACGGACAATTGGGGGCTTTATATTGAGAGGTTAGAGCAGTTTTTCATAATAAATACGGTTGCTGAGCAATTAAAAACATCGACATTAATAACAGTAATGGGAGGACATTCGTATGAACTGTTAGTTACATTATGTGCTCCAAACAAACCATCCACTATGAAGTTTTTAGAGATTGTTAAGGTGATGGCTAATTATTTGCAACCAAAACCCAGTATTTTAGCAGAACGTTTTAAATTCAGAAAAAGGAAACAAGGGAATTCAGAGACAATATCAGAATATGTAGCGGTGTTAAAAAGAATGGCGATGTCGTGTGATTTTAAAACAGCCCTGGAAGAAAATCTAAGAGATCAACTAGTTTGCGGGTTACGTGATGAAAAAACAAGGCAAAGGCTGTTTGCAGCGGAAAATGTTGATTTCACGGAAGCATTTTCTCTGGCTAGTACGTTGGAGGCAGCAGAGATAAATGCGTCTGTTGTAGGTGAAGGAAGTTCGAGTAAGGTCGATGAAGCACTTGCAACATGTCAAATGTCTAGTGTCAATAGTCACCAATTTAAGGGACAGGCTTTTGGCAGTAGGAGGTTCATTAAAGCACCCATGCACCCAGCACGGGCATCTGGTAGTGAATATAGTAGAAAACCAGAACGAACGCAGAGCTTAAAACCAACAGTCTGTCGTGTTTGTGGGGCGGCACACAATGCATTAGCCTGTAAATTTAGATTATATGTTTGTAGAGTTTGTAATAGAGAAGGTCATCTAAAAAAGATGTGTCCGAGGTTAGCGGGTATGAATAATCATTACCTGGATGAAAGCACTGAGGCGGATCAAGAGGTAACTACCATTCGATGTTATCAGTTAAAATACTTGCAAAAGTACAAACCTTACTTAATGACTCTTGAAGTCAACGGTAAATTATTAAAAATGGAAATTGATACGGGAAGCGCTATTTCTTGTATTAGTTATGTCACCTATTTAGATTTATTTTATAATTGTAAGTTAGAAGATTGTAATTTACACCTTGGTTATTATACAGGTGAAAAGGTGAAAGTTAGGGGTAAAATGAGACCTATGATTAAATACAACAATAATATGGTAAAATTAAACTTGTATGTTATGGATAATGCTAAAACTTCGCTAATTGGTCGAGAATGGTTGGAAGAACTTAATATTCCTCTACCGTGTGTAACAAACAATATTTTTTTGGAAAACAAATTTAATTTAGATGATTTTAGTTCCAGATATTGTGATGTCTTTGCCGACGGCCTGGGGTGTTTTACGGGCGGAACTGTTGGTCTTCGACTACGGAACGGTGCACAGCCTATATTTATACGTGCGCGTCCTTTGCCATTTGCTATGAAAGAACCGGTTGAACGAACCCTTGAACAAATGGTAAGCGATGGAATTATCACACCAGTTGAGACTTCAGATTGGGCCACACCGATCGTACCAGTTATGAAATCAGATGGAACTATACGTATTTGCGCTGACTATAAACTTACTTTGAATAAATGTTTAGAGGTAGATAGGTACCCGGTCCCCCGTATAGATGATTTGTTAGCAAAATTATATGGCGGTATAAAATTTTCAAAGATCGATCTCAGCCAAGCGTATGCACAATTTCCTTTGGACGATTCTAAAAAAGTTACAACAATTAATACCCATAAGGGGTTATTTCGATACAACCGTTTAATATATGGTCTCGCCTCTAGTCCTGGAATATTTCAAAGAAAATTAGAACAGATATTTAACGATTTACCAAATGTTGGTATCTATTTAGACGATGTGATTATTACAGGTAGAGATGATAGTGAACATTTAGGAATTTTACATAGAGTTTTTCAAAGGTTACAGAAATATGGCTTGAAAATTAAAAAAGAGAAATGTGTTTTTTTTCAAGATTCAGTCACATACTTAGGATATGTAATTTCTAAAAACGGCATACAAACTTGTACAAAAAAAGTTGAAGCTATACAAAATATTCCAATGCCTAAAACTGTTACTGAGTTAAAGTCGTTTTTAGGTATGATTATGTACTATGCAAAATTTGTAAAAAATATAGCGAATATTTTGGCCCCGTTATATGAACTTTTAAAAAAGAATACTAGATTTGAATGGTCAAATGAATGTCAAAGGTCTTTTATAAAAGTTAAGGAAATATTGAAATCGAATCAGTTGCTAGCACATTACTCTCCGGAGTTGCCACTTATTTTAACAACGGATGCGAGTAGTGTAGGAGTCGGAGCAGTAATTTCACATATTTCTGAAAAGGGTGTTGAGAGACCTATAGCATACGCATCGCGTATATTAAATAAAAGTGAACGCAATTACTCTCAAATTGAAAAGGAGGCTTTGGCGATAATTTATGGTGTAAAGAAATTTCACCAATATTTATATGGAAGGAAATTTACCTTGCGCACGGACCATAAACCGTTGGTTACTATTTTCGGTAGTAAAAGCGGGATCCCAGTAATGGCAGCGGGAAGATTACAGAGATGGGCAGTTATACTTTCGGGTTATTTATACGACATTGAATATGTGTCTAGTTCCAATAATGGGGCTGATGCTTTATCTAGGTTACCTTGTGGGAGTGAGGTTAAAGAGCGATCTGAAATAACTTATCTTAATTTTGTTCAGGATTTTTTACCGGTCACTAGCGAATTAGTTAAGAAAATGACTCTAAAGGATCCGTTATTGGTAAGAGTGGTGATGTATGTTACATCGGGCTGGCCGATGCAGTGTCCGGAAGAGTCACTAAAACCTTTCTTCCTTCGTAAAAATGAGTTGTATATTGAAGCTGGTTGTTTATTGTGGGGTTATAGAATAATAATGCCTGAGGTTCTACGAGAAAAAATTTTAAAAGAATTGCATATAGGTCACATGGGAGTAGTTAAGATGAAAGGAGTGGCACGTAGTTATGTTTGGTGGCCTAGAATTGATGCAGACATCGAACGAGTTAGTAGAGAGTGTGATGTTTGTGCATTAGAAGCTAGTGCACCGCCACGTGCACCTCCTAAACCTTGGCAATATTCGTCGGAACCGTGGTCTCGTGTACATATAGATTTTTTAGGTCCATTAGATAGGGAAACTTTTCTGGTTTTGGTAGATTCATCAACGAAATGGATCGAAGCCTTTCGTATGATAAATATGACAGCGAAAAGTGTTATTAAGGTTTTACGGGAAACATTTGCTAGATTTGGCCTACCAAAAGAACTTGTTTCTGACAATGCAGCGATGTTTACCAGCAACGAGTTTAAAGATTTTTTATTAAGTAATGGTATTCGTCAGATTTTTTCTGCACCCTACCACCCAGCATCTAACGGGGCAGCGGAAAATGCTGTTAAATTATGTAAAAAAGCTTTAAAAAAGGCAAAGAGACAAAAAATTGATTTAGATACAGCTCTTCAAGCATATTTATTAGCTTATAGAAACTCAATACATAGCACTACGGGCGAAACGCCTGCGATGTTATTACAACGACGTATTCTTCGCTCAAGACTTAATTTATTACGACCTTCTAATACTATAGAGGATAATGTTAGGCGAGCTCAGCAACGGCAAGTAGACGCGGCTGGAGGAACGGATAGGCTTTTAGAAGTAGGAGATGAGGTCTGGGCGCGTGAATATACTAACGCTGATCGCTGGGTTAGGGGTAAAGTAAGGGAACCGATTGGTTCAAGAAATTTTGTAGTAGAAAAACCGGACGGGTCTCAAATTAGGAAACATATAGATCAGTTGAAAGTTAGAAGTAAGATTTATAGATCGGGATGGCCTAATTTGAATGTCGAAACTCCCGACAATAATGAAGTGTCCATACCGTCTCCGTCGTTAGGGCAAGGGGAGAGACTGGATGCTGGTACTGACAGACTGGATACTGGTACTGGTACTGTCCAGGATACTGTAGCAGAAGGCACTGTACCACGTGAGCAGATTACTGACACTGTTCCGCCTCTAAGACGCTCCGGAAGGATTACTAAACCCGTTGTACGTTTTCCGTTAAATATTGATTGAGATTTGTGTTGATAGTAAGTAGTTATTTTAGTTTGAATTGTTATTATTTTAGGTTTATGTTTACAATTAAGGGTGAGGGTGTAATATATGTAGCTGGCAAGTGACATTAAAAAACTATAAGCTGTCGATCTAATAGAATGTCTTAGAAAGATTTGGGCTTTTGTCATCGGGGTTTTTTCCAGTCACAGCTTTCCATCAGAATATTAATATATTAAGTGTTGTTGCTCTGAATATACCATACAGCTCAGTTATAATAGTAAACCTTATAGAGGAATAATGTAATGTTATAATAGTAAACTTTATAGAGGAATAATGTAATGTTATAATAGTAAACTTTATAGAGGAATAATGTAATGTTATAACAGTAAACTTTATAGAGGAATGATGTAATGTTATAAAAGTAAACTTTATAGAGGAATAATGTCATGTTATAATAGTAAACTTTATAGAGGAATAATGTAAAGTTATAATAGTAAACTTTATAGAGGAATAATGTAATGTTATAATAGTAAACTTTAGAGAGGAATAATGTCATGTTATAATAGTAAACTTTATAGAGGAATAATGTAAAGTTATAATAGTAAACTTTATAGAGGAATAATGTAAAGTTATAATAGTAAACTTTATAGAGGAATAATGTAATGTTATAATAGTAAATTTATTGAGGAATAATGTAATGTTATAATAGTAAACTTTAAAGAGGAATAATGTACTGTTATAATAGTAAACTTTATAGAGGAATGATGTAATGGTATAATAGTAAACTTTATAGAGGAATAATGTAATGTTATAATAGTAAACTTTATAGAGGAATAATGTACTGTTATAATAGTAAACTTTATAGAGGAATGATGTAATGTTATAATAGTAAACTTTATAGAGGAATAATGTAATGTTATAATAGTAAACTTTATAGAGGAATAATATAATGTTATAACAGTAAACTTTATAGAGGAATGATGTAATGTTATAAAAGTAAATGTAATGTTATAATAATAAACTTTATAGAGGAATAATGTAATGTTATAGTAGTAAACTTTATAGAGGAATAATGTAATGTTATAATAGTAAACTATAGAGAGGAATAATGTCATGTTATAATAGTAAACTTTATAGAGGAATAATGTAATGTTATAATAGTAAACTTTAGAGAGGAATAATGTAATGTTATAATAATAAACTTTATAGAGGAATAATGTAATGTTATAGTAGTAAACTTTATAGAGGAATAATGTAATGTTATAATAATAAACTTTAGAGAGGAATAATGTAATATTATAATAGTAAACTTTATAGAGGAATAATGTAATGTTATAATAGTAAACTTTAGAGAGGAATAATGTAATGTTATAATAGTAAACTTTATAAAGGAATATTGTACTGTTATAATAGTAAACTTTATAGAGGAATAATGTAATGTTATAATAGTAAACTTTAGAGAGGAATAATGTAATGTTATAATAGTAAACTTTAGAGAGGAATAATGTAATGTTATAATAGTAAACTTTATAAAGGAATAATGTAATGTTAAAATAGTAAACTTTATAAAGGAATAATGTAATGTTTTAAGAGGTAGTGCTAGTGTCCATAAAGTCTAAAATACATACCCGCTAGATATAGTGTTAAGCATGACCTCTGTCTCCATCATTTCAGCTAGAGCTTTCTGTGTTTCTTTGAACGGATCAAAGTCTAGGTCGTCGTCACCGTCGCCGGCCGCCCGTCCCGTGCTTGCATTTATCCCGGCACTCGCTGTCATACCCATTCCTTCATTTGGTCGAAGATTGTTCATTCTGAAACGAAATCTTGGTTTTTCAATTTCTTTTAAAGACAATATGGGTATATGGTTTACAAGGGATGTATGAATTAAGGCAGGAAATCTGTAGCGGGTACTCTTAATCTGCAACCATGGTATTTCTGTATTCTGGCCCACGTGCGGCTCGACCGGAACTCGTCAATGACACATGGCTGACGGATTCGCATGTAGGTGGTCGCAAACTTGTATTCTAAGTTCTAACCCGTCCCTTCACGGTTAGATTAGTATTTAGGTAGTATTCTTCTGCATAGTGATAAACATATAAAAGTTTAAATTCACAACACCGTTACCTTTGTTTGTGTTCCATTTCAAGGCGCTCAGCACTTAGCATATTGTGAGGGAGATCGAGGCGGTCGTGGCGGCGGTCCTCTCCGGAAGCCAAAAGAAGTCGCATCTGTTGTGCCTTGTGAAAGTCCGTGAAGAATTTATCCATATTTTCTGCTTGATAACGACCTTCGCTCTGAAAATTGCGTAAGGAACATCAGGTTATAATGAGATCTTATGTTGACCAAATGCATATTCATTTATTATATATTAACTTATTACAAGAATGTTGGAGCGTAACAAAACAAATAGTAAGTATGATATTTTTTAGTTATATTAATATGAAGTGAAACTTACAGCAGGGTGTGGCGCATCGAAACCATTGACGAGACCGTTCGGCATCTGTTGCTGATTTTGCATTTGTTGATTGTGAAACATGAAACCCCCCATAGAGTTCCCCATTGCATTTCCCATTGTGTTTCCCATTGAATTTACCATTGAACTACCCACAGTATTTGCGGATAAACTGTTTGAACCCATATTATTTGACAATGTGTTTGATAGATGATTTAAAGGGTTGGGCGTTAAAGTATTTGTCATTGAATTTCCTAAAGAGCTTGAACCCATAGAATTGTCTACTCTCATACCAAACGGTGGAAGCATATTGTGATTTGGATGAAAATTAGCACCTGAAAATGTATAGATATTCGTAAGTTAACTTAGATATCCATCATATCAATTTCTTCCAAGCAACCATAAAAATTAAAATATTATGCCAAAGACTAATAGTTTTGCAATTTCAATAATAGTAGCAAAATATTATAATTGTGACGCGATGTGGTGCCTAACACTATATCACATTTTGATTTAATTTAAAGTTTCAGATTATCTCTTAAATATTAGCAAAATAGATTTAAGAGCCATTAATATTTTTGTTAACCAGACCTCTTAGGGTCGAACTGTGGATTGATTTAAATTCATCTACTGCCAAGCCTAAGTAAAACAATAATCTTACCTAATAATTCACTAGCAGAATCCAATCCTATACTACCAGAGGGCATATAATGTTTAGGTTCGACCATTACATTATGTTGCCTTGCCAGCATTTCATTTTGTCTCATCAGCAAGGTCCGGCTTCTCATCAGCTCCTTCTGATCAAGCAGACCCTGACCGTGACTCAATCTATCGCTACCTAAATACATATCCCTGTCTAACAACCCGTAACCGTTTAATGGCTTCATCTGAGGAATTAAGTGATTGTCCACTAATCCGGCAAGCATTTCCTTATGTCTCTGCATCATCATGACTTCATTGTTGGCATCATTTAGGAGATTGTGTGTGTCGTCATCTAGAAGGCTGTGATCACTATTGTCTAATAAGTCGTGGTTCTCCAGTAAACTGTGTCTATCTGATTCTAGTTCATCTAATTCATTTGATAGATAGCTTTGTGTGTCGTTCTCAAATACTGAAGTTTGTGTATTATGTTCAGGTTTTTCTGTTTCGATTTCTGTTTCATTTGTGATACTATTTTTCTGTTTGCCTTTGCCTTCTTTACTCTTTTTGCTGTGTCCGTTTGTATGGTTTTCCTTACTTCTGGTGGGTTTATCTGTGTGGCTTTCTTTGTGTTTTGTTTGAGACTGTTGTGTTTGGAGTATGGGACTGGAAGATTCTGATGTGCCGTTTTCTTGTGACAGAACTGAAATTATTATATTGTTATGTTAAAAAAGCATCCTAGATATTCCCTGTATATATATGGTCTGATATGCATTTCATGTTAACATTACAATGATTTGATATTACACTCATGGCTTCTCGAATCTCCATTGTGATTCCAAAGTATAATAGAATTATAAAATGTAGGTAGTTAGTCTAGTTTACATACAATACAAACCTGTGTGAGGTTCGGGGCTAGGTTGCTTGCTGCTGGGGCTATCGGCTGGAGGAGATGAGCCAAGACTGGGCCACGCTTCCTTACCATAATTGCTAGTTCCATTACTGCTACTTCCATTTATTAATTCTTTCTTTGATCTGAAAATAAAACATAAATAAAAATATTTCAGACTTATGAATTTATGAAGACGCAAACAATCCCTTGTAATACATTTATATTTGCCAGTATCCTACTATTTATTTTAAACTAAATTTTTACAATTTAAAAAATAGTATAATTAAATAATTTAGTCAAATCAATTGATTTTACACATTATACTCACTTCGACGTATTAACTACATTTATTTGAGATGATGTGACCACTGTTGTCGGTATAAAGTTCGATTGATTACCTGAAAACATTAAATAAAATCAATTTATATAAAAAAACAACACAGTACAAGAATGTGTTAAAAATTTACTCACCATCTTTAGCTTTACTGCCGTTTTCTGAATTCGTACTAGAGTTACCTGTAACATTATTAAAAATTAATTATTTGAAGTGATAAAAAGTATAATTTTACTTCCAAGCATAATACAAGTTTTATGGCTTGATCGTTTATTACAGACAGTCTTTTTATACAATGTTTAGGTAACTTATGAGCACCTGTTGCTCTGGCGCTGTTCGTATGATTTTTTAAATTTTTCTCTGGGAGTTTAAGAAATCAAATCGCAAATACAAAAGCGACACAACAGAATAGCATACACTCAATTAGTTATGTATATGAAATGATAATAAAATAGTGTTACCGTCGCTGGCTTGCTTTTCTTCTGCTGCGTTGGTGCGTTGCAGCAGCTGTTGGTGCAGCCGCCGCTCGTACACCTGATGCAGCCCCGCGTGCATCTCCTCCTTCGTGAACGACGCCTTTGGATCACCTGAAAATTCACTCCAATATTATTAAGAATTGCTCAAGTCTTATGAATATTAGTTTATAATTACTTAAACACTTATAACTATTTAGCAAAATAATCGTTCATTTCAAATATAGTATACCTAGTTCGTGCAGATACATGCAGTCAGCCTTCGGGCAGGGCTGGTTTTTCATAAAATTGGCGCAATACTTGGTGGTACCTAACGATCCCTTTAGCACGCGCCCGTCCAGCGTCACGTTGTTGACGCCTTGGATTGCGCGCAATGCGTCCGAGGGAGATACGTACGTCACGTACGCGGACGCGGACGGACCCTGGAAACATGTCAATGTCCAAATAGAGATATATAGATATATGATCTTTATATCTCTATATGGAGATATATGGTATAATTAAAAGTTCAAAATTTAACTATACGTGATACATTGAGCATATTTCTCGAATACTTACTAAATTTGAATGCTTAGAAAATAATTCTCACCTGTGACCCTGCGTATGCAGTACTTTGGTTTATAACTACTTTGTGAATTTTGCCATATTTTCCAAAGTACTCTTGGCGTTTGAGAATCTGAAAATAAAGGCAAACATTGACATGTAAAATAATCAGAAATTAAAATTAAACAAACATGAATGTGTAATAAGCGATTGATAGGCACCTCTGGATCGGCGAGGCGCACGGGCAAACCTACGACGAACACGAGGTTGTTCTGCACGACACGTACGTTCGCGAGCGCGCGCCGCGACTCCAACGTTTTGTTGCGCCGCTTCTGCTCGCGTGCCTTCTTCTCCGTCTTTATTGCTGCCACCTACAATGTTTATTACAAAAATTACAGCGCAGTGTAGACCAGCAGGTTGCTCCTATATACGTAGCACGCAGTTTCATCCTACACCCTACCCTACTCTACATATTTCAGAATATATGGTTAATAAGTAACCTAACCCAACCTAAAAACCTTTTGGACTCCTTTTAATATTATATGTAATAATGGTAGAATAAATCGCTTTCGTCACCTCGTCGATACTGCATTTACAAAATTTAGGAAAATGTAGAGTATTCCAACCCTTGGACGACGACAAAGGTGAAACCTTACGCAATTTAAAAATAAACATGAAACCAGACTATTCAAGATGTCAATTAACTAGCAAAAAGCGTTTATCAGAAATGTTCAAGATCACTCCAAAAACTTTTCCTAGAACTTGATTACTTATTGTTTCTCAAGATATAACTTATTTTCAATTTGATTTTCTTAATTTACAAATGGCGCACAATCCATATCGAAACTTTTTACTAAATTAAGAGCAAACTTCTTCACTTCAGAGAATCGTGGGCCACTAATTTGAAAATTCGACAAAGTAACATATTATGTTTATATGAAAAATCTAAAATTCCAGAATTAATAATTAACGGGCTGGATCTTTCCACAGTTTTTTGTAAACTACTTATGTAAAATTGTATTGTAATAAGGAAACTTTCAATAAATTAATTTAGTTTAAAAGATTCAATGGATTTACCTGCTCTTGACTGAGAGGAGTGAAGTCTGCCGGGTTCTCCGGATAGGCCTTCCGACACGCGGGACAGAGCCCGTTCTCGCCCTCCCGAATACGATTCCAACAAAACCTGCATATCTGTAAATAACAATGTATCTTAATACTAAGACATTTTATTTATTGATTTTACGGAAACAAACTGTACCTATAAATATATAACGTTTATAGCTTTTCATTATATTTCCACTAATCGGAACCTGGACTTTATAAACTACAAAAAACCTCAAGTCTGTAAAGCAATAAATTTAATATTAAATCTCTATCTATTATATCTCTCCAATAGATAATTTACAAAACTAGTTGAAACAAATTAATGTACTAATATTGTTAATAAATTTATCACCTCATGCTTTTTGTGATGTAAACAAAAGCAGACTTTATCTACAGACTAAATAAGGAGTCGCCTGATAAAGGTTACATATTATAGTAAAATTTATAAAATAATTCAAATTTTATATAACACATGAGTAAATGAAAAAATAAATTTGAATTCATAATATTTATATATTAGTTCTGTTATTTTTTTAATTCAATGATTACTGTACAAGATAGCCTTTAACAGCATTTTACTTTGACAGTAAAATGCTGTTAAAGGCTATCTTGCAAAAGAAAAAATACTATATATGTCGGAAACTAAAAAAGATATAAGGGATACACAATCTTCAATAAGCACCGTTTGTGCATAACGGATGGCCTATAATATAAGCTACGGGCGCAATACGGTCAGGATATAACTAAACGTTACGATCTCTTACTATTATGACAGGAACCCAAGCAGTGCCTTGGACTTGTGACCAAGGTGTAGGCTTAAGGATATCCTTTAAATGATCATAGCACTCACCTCCACTGCTTAGTTACACTGTTTAATCTTAAGATTAGACTAACATTAACCTAACCTAACACAAGGCTAACCTAACCTTAGACTAACCTTAACCTAACTTACACCTCCGACATATATATATATTTTATGTTATCGAATAGCTTAAAGGTTATGGAACTTCTTTAAGTTGAGCAACCTAAAACTGAAAAATAGACTGAATCGATTTTGATAACATGATGTATTCTGCTATACCCCTTAGATATTGACAGTAAGTTATTATTAGTTATAATTAGACTAGTTTAATTCTAATATATCTAAAGACTGTAGCTTCTAAAAGCACAGAAGTTTCATATGTCACATAAACAAGCAAAATAGTATATTTCAGGACAACTACAGATCACAATTCATCTAGTAAAATATGAAAAACATAGAAACTGACTTGATAACCACATGTGCAAGGGTAAAAGTGGAGATCGTCCACCTCCAAGGGTTCCATACACAGGGGACATTCCACCTGAAACAAAAAAAAAAAATTAAATAAATATATACAAGTTATTTCTTAACGATCTATTTTTTTATATCTTTTTTTTATTGAACTCCTCAGGTAGTCAAGCTCAATCAATCTATCAATTACGCCTCATTTCTGATGTTTCATATAACAATCAGATCATATCTACAGTAATCTATTACTACTTGTATCAAAAACATAGATATGACGTAACAATTTATAAATTAAATAGTATTTTGTTGTATTTTATTAAAAAAACAAATACGTATACAAATTAATTAACTTCAAAAGATTTTAAACCTGAATAAGTTGACATCACATGATTTAATTCAAACTACCAAAAAAATTTACCATGTTAAATCTATATATAACTAGCTGACCTGGCAAATGTTGTTTTGCCAGGTCACCCTTATCACTTAGAGGGATGAAAAATAGATAGTAGCCGATTCTCAGACCTACTGAATATGCATATAAAATTTCATAGAATTAGTCGAGCCATTTCAGAGGAGTATGGTAACTAACATTGTGACACGAGAATTTTATACATAAGATATACATGAAATAATAGAAACTTAGTGTCTGTCTACATTGAAGGTATGTAACGAAAATGGAGAGGGAACAATAATAAAAAGAGAACACAAAATCTGAAATGATTGAATGGTTTTCACGAATAGGTTTCCAGCTGTCCAAATTATATCTAAAAAATTAAACCACCCAGGATCCCAAAAAATGAGTTTCAGCTACACCTGTCTGTGACAGGTAACTATGGTATGTCACAGTTACCTGTGTCAGTGGTACTATGGTCGAAGTCTAGGAATTTTTTTGCTTTTTGAACTTGTACAAATGATTTAAGAATAAGATATGAAAAGTTGGACGTCTATTTATAAGCCAATAATATGGTATGAACGCTATGTTGATATTGATAAAAAACCTGGTACTGAGGGTAGCTGTATTCTAGGCATTTTTTCTATCTATCTATTGGTCTAATAATTCAATTAAGCTTGAGAACATCTGGTTAATTGTAATTCCAATATATTTTTTCTTTTCAGTCTTTTGAATATTAGCTGTCCAAAATATATTAAAAAAATTAAAATTCTATGTGAACATACTATAAGTACAGTAGTTTTTATACACAAAGATAAACCACCAACACAATGTTTGAACAAATTAAAACTACATCCTCACTACAATTACAAGATCATACTGATAATATATATACAATATGAACAATTAATATGTCAATCAAAGTCTACCTACCCAGTATGTGAAATCATTATTAAATACCTACATAATTGTAGCAATAAATATTGAACTAAAGTTAAGCTCTTAGCTTGACAAGGCCCACAAATCACAAGCTATCGGATACTTCATAAATATTAATAAAACATATACAGTTAGATGAATATGTTAGTTTTTCTTTGACCTGAATTATACCGAAACAAAATGAATTCAAAATAAGTTGGTTGGTTGGGATTTATGTAAACTATTTTAATGTATCTTAAAATACGTCAAAGAAGTAATTGTTTGTAATGTAAAAATTTATCAACGAAAAGAAGACAGCTTTTTATGCTTAAAAATTGTATTGAAATAATATTTAATTTCTAAACATAATCTGAGATAAATAAAAAGCAAATATTAAACAAACAGAAAATATTTCAGATCTTTCTTTACACTCAGATATGTTAGCCTAGTTTGGAAGTAGTAAATAAGATTAAAAAGTCTTTTACCTTGAAAACACTACTACTAACTACACTATGGACTTTCCATTATAGAAATACTAGCTTTTACCCACAACCTGTCTGTATACATATTTAATGATTTTTAATATTACAAAATCGACAAAATTTCATACTAACTTTGCACCCCCGTTTTACGTCAATTTTCAAAAATCCTTTCTTAGTGCTTCCCTACGTTATAAAAGTGCAAAACTATGTGCAAAATTTCAAGCTTCTAACCCTTATAGTTTAGGCCCTGCGTTGATTTGTCAGTCAGCTTCTCCTTTTATATATATACTTGTCAGTAGTTATAAAATATATATTTACCTGCTCTTCTCCACTCTGATTCAAAACTGACATCCTAGCCCTAAGAGCCTATTATTGTTGGGTACTTCTCAGTGAATACCAACAAACTATTCACCTGCAACACCTGGAATTAAAAACAGAATATCATTACTATCTGAAAATTAAAAAATAATCGCAGTGATAGTCTTATAGTGTTTAAGATTTTGATGTCATACTCAATCTTGGTCATGGTTCAATCTTGGGCACAATTTTCTCACTTTTCTGAATTATATTTTATGCAATTAAATATCACTTGCTTTAATGAAGGAAAACGTCGTGAAAAAACCTGTACGCCTGAGAGTACTCCAAAATGTCCTCTGTCAGTATGTGTGAATTCTGCTAACCCACAGTCAGCATGGACTGTGACCATTACGATGATGATGGTAAAAGACTTGATCAAATATACTTATTAGTTGAAATATAGTCCAATCATGTTAACTACATCTATATAAATAGAACAAAGCCCGGTTAATTACACCAAATAACTCAAGAACTGCTGGAACAATATTAATAAATTTTTTTACAAAGAAATTTTAATTTTTCTACAGCTTGGAAAATAAAATATGCCGAAAAAATGCTTGAAGTAGGCGATGAGTTTGTATGGGAGTTTGTTGTTATAATTATATATATATAGAGAGAGAGGAATATGTTGAAATTAAAAATGTAAAATGAAACTGGTTAAAAATTATTCTACTTCATTGAAATTTAACATTGTAATTTGATGATTGAAAGTCCATAAAAGTTTTTCTTAGAATAATTTGCCTGTCTACTATTTTGTTGTTTGCAACTTAGAATGACTAATACCTAATTGTTGAAATGTAATGATTTTTGCTTAATCATTAATTTCTCACCAATTCCTTCAGTTGTCTATCTTGACCACCAAGGAACCCAAAAAATGAGTTTCAGCTACACCTGGGTCTGTGACAGATAACTATAGTCTGTCACAGTGACCTGTGTCAGTGGTACTATGGCAGAGGTCTAGGATTTTGAAGTTGTACAAATGATTTAAGAATAAGACATGAAAAGTTGGGGGTCTATTTATAAGCTAATAATATGGATTGTCAAACGCTTTGTTGACATTGATAAAAAGCCAGGTACGGAGGGTAGCTGTATTCTGGCCATTTTTTTCAATGAGTTGTATATCTATCTATCGGTCTAATGAGTCAATTATGCTTGAGAACATCTGGTTAATTGTATTTTTCTCTTCAGTCTCTTGACATAATTGTGTTTGGGGGCCCAGTTGCAAGTTGATTTAAGGGTTTTATAGACAGACTTGTTACTTTTCAGATTCTACAGATTTCTGCCTCAATAGAATTTGTTTTAAACAGGTTAATATTTATGATAATATATTTTTACATATAAAATAAAATAAATTTGGGAAATCTCAGTATGAATAATGGTTTAGTCTGAACCACTATTTTGTTCAACCATTACAGATAAATTGCAAATAAATTAATACAAAAACAAACAAATCCATACTGTTTTATTAGCTACATGCCAATAAAAGTTTTTAATATCAAGAGAATGTGAGTTATTTGTCATAGTCTCAATCTTTGAGCATCAATGTTATGCAAGAACTATTAGAAAGGCATCACTTATGGGTCAGCTTGTTGTTTATATAGTAAATTTATATTACTGCAAATTTAGAACACAAATTTTAATCTACTGTATTTCTTTAAACAACATGTAGTTTAAATTGGAGTTCTTTCAAAAAAATCAATTAAATTAAAACTTGAAATATTGTGAAATGTTTCAATTTGACGAATCCATGTACAAAATACAAAATATATTTAAAAAAATAAATCACATTTTACTACAAGAGAAGGTTGGTTCAACTAGCAATAAATATTAATGGTAAATGTTTAAAAAATTAATTTAACATTTAGATCTCTATCTTCATTTAATAGGTGGCAAATTATTTATAGATTAAGTAATATCTTCTCGAATTAAGTTTCCTTATATAGATTAGACATTTATTAACAAACTGTTTAATGTAATTTGTCTTCAGACTACTAGCATATTAATACTGATTAATGCTCTAGTTCTAATAATTAAAATGTACATTGTTGAATATTTTTGTTTTTGAAAATTCACTTACTTGTTACACCTTACAGAGATTTAACAATGTTTTAAAGAGAAGGTAGTATAAAAACTAAATTAAATCAGAACTTTGTTTTAATGTTAAGCACTTTGTTTATTGATGAATCACAATAGAATAAATGAACAATAAAAGAGCTTTGCCACATAGATGTTATTTACTAATATATAAAAAATGTAAACTTCCTCAAAAACAATGTTATTTAGAAAAATAATGCAGTAATAAATTTAAGCTGCATTCGTTGTAGTAGTAAAAGTGTTTACGAATTTATAATAATATTATAGAAAAGATAAAGTGATCGCAACAATGACTCAACCCAGCTTTGACAAGTTCATAATTTGACATTTTGAAGAAAAAACATTTCCATCCTCTCTATTTGCAGGAGACTGGAAATAATCCAAAAGTCTTAATCACTCGTGAAAACATCAAAATAACAATGTAGAACACTTGTAAACCGTTTACGTAGCATTTTATATACCTACTATTACGCTAAAGTACGTCCGCCAGCTGCCATTCAAAAGAATATGTGGCATAAGTCAAACTTTCATTTCGTACAAGGATGCACTAAAAATAATTATAAACACCCGAGCTACTACTTTTTACATTTACAAACTTGTTTTCTATTATAACGTCGACCGATTCCATTTTTGGAGAAAATAAATCGATGTTTACCTTACGTCTTCGCTCAATGCAAATCTTTTTCTATCCAAGAATCAAGACTGCTAACCCTTCCGCTAAAGACGAAGATGAATCCTCTAGAATGGGCCTACAACGTACTTCACGATTCAATTTAAATTAAAATGCAAAGCTGAAATAAATACAACTGTCCCGAAGATATTTTCTGCGAGTTACTATACATTTGTTTTATGAAATGGCCTAATCTTTTACAAGATTCCGTTCTGTGATTCCATAGACAAGTCATATGTTTTTTTTAAATTTTGACTAATGAATGAATAAAAAATAAAATATGACTAATGCAGGATTATATAAATAAATTAGTTAGTTGTATAATATATTGTTAGGTGAAATATAATTATTTTTTTAAGAATGTAAAAAATCTGAATTGAATACTACGACTCTATGGCAACACTGTAATTTAAATGACATATATCCGTTAACGATATATTAAGACATATCGATAGTATCGTACTATCGAGATATTGATTATCTCGTGTATAATAATTGATGAAAAATATTTTTGTTAATGTTCAAGATGTACAACCTTCAAAAAAAGTCTAAAACACTTTATTAACTATTTTAACTTTGGATAAGACTTAAATACTGTAATATACTTCGAAATTGGGCAACTGTAACAAATCAAGGTCAACCAAAATTTTTGGCACTGCTATCTCACCAATTGTATATAATATCAGCACTTGACTATCTATAAATATCGATTATAAAGCGATGAATCAATAACAAACCATTTACTTCACAATATTATAGCTTTAAAATAGCTGTATGTTAATATCGAAAAGTTGATATATTTAGTATTCAATTAACATATTATGACTATGAATTAAATATTTACTGTGTATATGAAGGACTACATAGATAATCTTATAAGAATATTTGATGACAGCTTGTTCAGTTCACAGACTATACAGATATTCGGTTACCTAGGCAACAGATCAAATGTTGATGGAAACTTTGTCTGGCACCAATTTTCCTTAATTTTCAAACAAGATTTAGACTGGGTTTGTAAAACCTTGTCTGATAAATTTCTACTATTTCTTAAAATTGTACATTTAGTCAGAAATGTATCTTTTAAAACTAATAGTATATATTTTTAATTATTTATTTAAATACATAAAACCCAAAAATATTTTAAAACAGGGCAATACCAATGAAACATGAGTATACAAGCATATTATATATTTTTTTTATAATAATTAAGAATAAATTCTTACATCACGAGTTATAAAATAAATACATTTATTGCCTTAAATTAAGTCCAAAAGTACTCTGTACAAATATTGTTAGTGATGTACAAACGAGAATGACAAGTAAAAAATGTCTAAAAACAACCAAAAAAAAAAACAAAAATATAAAAGGGGCTTATCATGAAGTAAGTTAAGTTCCCACAATATTCTGTGACAAATCTACGAACAACTTAACAAATTGTGTAAGAATCACAACCAATAGTTTGCATCTTAATTTCATCTCTTACTTTATTTTAATATTACACAAACTATTTTATATCATTGCTCTTCACTTATCCTAAAACAAGAACCATTCTTTACCTTACCTTATAATTACAATTAAATTATTACTATCTAAATTCTAGCGGGTGTTTTTACTGGACTGTTGTGCTCTCTCACAAGATTGCCATGCCCTTTTCTTAAAGGTAGAAGTACAATACGACCGCGCCGCGTCGCGTCACACGGCGCGGTGTTTCTATACTACGTATCTACACTTAATCTCATAAGGATCTCAGATATCGTGAGCAAACTATACGCGTGTGCTCGGGGTTCATCTTCGTAAAAAAAGGCATTAAAAAGGCCACTGTGACGTCCACAATGTGCTAACTAGCCTAGCGTTATTACATGATATTTACTATGCTATAAAAGATGTAGCATTCAAAAATATATTGGCATCCTTCAAAGATATAAAAATAAATAGACAGTTCAAAATATCACCAAACTAAATTCACGTGGCAAATAATATGGCATCAGATTTTAAGTACTCTCATTAAAAGTAAGACTAACTCGAACTTATTCCGTTTTTCTTTTTCACTTTTGAAACAAACGACGTGTATCCTTATTATTACGTTTGAGTTTATAGGTATGGAAGACAGAAAAACATCGCTATCAGATCAAAACTAATCAAATACTCATTACAACCAACTAGTACATTAGTTTCAGTTATACTGGCCCAACAGCCAAAATTATTAAATAAACCAATTTCCCTAAAAGACAACCTAAAACTAAAATGGACAAAAATATACTGTTGCATAATAACTATGTACTTGCGTGTTATTCAAAGACTCGCCGTGGTCCTCGCGAAGAGGGGGTAATTCGACAGTATCAATCATCACTTGGAGGGAATCAGCTACGGATACATGTGAGCCGTGCACCCCACTGTTACGCGTAAGTGTACACAACACACAACACAGGGTCGGACATTAATTTCAAAATTGACTAGATATCTGTGTGCATAGGAATCATATATAAAATAGCTAAGTAAAGGAACCGATACACTGAAATTCTGGCTTGCATGTATATAAAAAAGATTATAACTATATTATTGCCATCAGCAAATTACGCCTAAACTGTACTTTAAATTATGTAAACTACACGTTAACATATCTAAATTTGTACAATTTGTACAAACTCGCGCATCCGCTAAAATAAAATATAAAAAATCGTACTCAGTCAAGAAACTTAGATCAGTACAAAAGTATAGAACCTCTCACGAATAATACATGGGCTAACTAGGGGGACACTAACAAAATATTTGATCTGTAACTTCACTGGTTATTAAGTACGTTCGAGGTGCCTCCGTGCGCGGGCGGGGGCGATCAGCAGATGGGCCGAACGCAAGGGGCGGCGCGTCATCACTTGGACGGCTGGTAGGGCGGGTAGCCTTGGTGCGGCTGCGCACCGCGGCTGCCTGTCGCATACAATTGCTGTTGGAAATTATGGAATTGCGCCGCATAGTTAGGGTCCGCGGTAGAAGGCACCGCGAACCCCTGCCCTTTGAAACCAGGGCCGGGCCCACCCATTGACGGAGGTAGGGGTTGTGCAGCCCCCATGCGAACGTTTCCAGGTCCCATGCCTCCCTTAACTCCTCTAAAGTTGGGACCGCACATAGGGTTTGGTCCGGGCCCGCCGAAAGGATCACCGGCCATCTTAGGAGGAGAGTTGAACCCGGCGGGGTAGTGGGGCATACGGAGCATACCAGGAGCTCGCATGACGCCTCGCATGCTACCTTCCATGTCCATCCCTCTCGCTCCCGGGAAGTACTGTACACCTTTACTGCTGTCCATTTGCATAGGGTTTGTGACTCGCTGCAAAAAGTCTAAACTCGGGGGTCCTCTTGGACCAGTGTTACAGGGCATTTGTGGCCTTGTCGGTAAATACTGTATTGTATTAGGTGCACTGGCTTTCACTTGAACGTTAGCACCATTAAACGGTGGCATTTTACCAGCGCCACCCATCCTAGGTCCCATCATAGAGGCGTCAGGTCCCATTGGTCCCATCGGACCACCCATGGGACCACCGCTCATTTTCGGACTAAGATTCATGTCTGGTGGGAAGTCTGAACTACTCATCATTCCTTCCATAGGTCCACCCATGCCTGGGCCACCCATATTGTCCATATGGCAACCTGCAAAACAAATAAAAGGTTAACAAATGTAATATTTTCGTATGTTAACGGAAGATACATAATTGATGAGTATAAATAAAACAAATACATAAAATTAATATACTTTTCAAACATTTATACATATATCTATTATAGAAAGATGTCTTGAGGCCAAATAATGATAAATAAATATGATATAGAAATTCAAAAGTAATCATTGAGATAATTCACACAGAGTTAAAACTTTCAATTTTAGCTGTATGTATGTATATCCCCAAATCTAAATTCAGAAACATTATTAGTTACCAGTCCAGTATAGCTATATATTAAAAAGATTACAGTTCTAAATAACCAGATATCCATACCTAAATCATTCATCATCATATGATGCCCATGTGGATGCATCGACGGATGATGATGCTGCATGTGATGTGGGGCTGAACCGAACGGACCCATCCCGTTACCATTTGGCCCCATGGGTCCCGGTGCCCCGCCCACGGTGTTAGTCAGCTGTTGTGACATCTGCGCGAGAGAAGATATGGGATCGAAGGATGACGTGGACGTGCCCATGGGGCCATTTGGACCTTGGTTGGGATTAATGGGAATGTTGTCTGGCCTGTTCATACTGCATGGACCAGTGAAGGGGCCAGGGAGACTCGTGCTGTTTGGACCACCTGATAATGTTGGCTGAAAAATTTTAAAATGCACAAATTAGTAATCATTATTTTTTAAATATTTTATTTCAGTTTGAATTTTTTTGGCAGTTATAAATAAACTAGAAAAATATACTTCAAATAAAATGTTTATTTCTATTAATCAGAGCGAAGACAAGGACATAGTAATTACCTCTGTATTAGATGTCATTGTGTCGTCTGAATGCGAACTCGTGGTGACACTGCAACTACTTTTGCCAGTAGAGGAAGGTGCATAGGGACCTTGACTGAGCGACGCTCCTTCACGTCCTTCTCTCCCTTCTCGTTGCGGCGTTTTTGATGCGCTATCTTGACTTGATCGGTTTGATGAAGGACTTGGCCGTGATTTCTCGTCTATAACATTAAAAAAGTTAAATTTAAGAAGGATAGTATGAACAATATTATTTATTTATTTAAGAATCCAGAGTACTATTATCATACCTTGTGCACATTTAGTGTTAGCAGCGGAAGTAGGCGTCTGGGGGTTATTAAAGCCAGGACTCTGTTCAAGAGAGAAACGTCCAGCTCGTTGCTCTGATAGAGATGAATGAGGTTCTGGGGTGCCTGGCATCATGCTGGAAGAATATTTATAGTTTAGCAATTTTTATTTAGAAAACTTACTGAGACAATAGTAGTTAGGATATAGGTTAATTAAATCAGATGTTACATAGTTTACTTAAACTCCTCAGTGTTGCTTTGATTACAATTTAAAAAAAAACAACTAAATTCTTTTATTTCTATTTGTCTTATTGATGTAATTTCAAGAGTGTAACAAATCGGCATAAGTTATTGTCCTAATAAATCTTTTATAGATCGTGAATTAAAACATTCTCCTAATAGACTTCCTAACATGATTTGAAGATCCCTGAAACAATATTGTATGGACATATGATATAATCTCGTAATTACCCAGCAGGTGATTTTTGATTTGAACTTGACTGTGGTGTTTGCCCTCCACTGTTTGAAGGCGGTCCATTGTCTTTCAACGACGTGTTAGGCTGTTTTTGTATTGTTAACTCTTGACCTTTAATAAAAAGCATAAATATTATTTATACACAAGATTGAAAATTTATTTTATTGAGTTAAAGTTGAAATTGAAATTAACACAAATGAAAGAATTAGCCATAGAGTATGAAAAATGTTAGCACATTTTCACCAACCACCACCAAAATGAAAAAAAACAAGTTACACACATAAAAACATACCAATAAATATTATTAAATTAAACATCAATTTTTTAAAACATACTTTAAAAAATTGTTATTTAGTAATTGTTAAGATGGTCGATTTTTTTTTAAAAAGTTAGTACGTAAAAACAACCATCTCTATTAAAACACTACAATAAAGCGATTCCACATAGCAAAATCTAGCCGTGAACAGAAATAATTTCTCGACCAGTACATAAATTTCCAATTATTTCGTTCACCAGCTTTCAAATTACCTTCAAACTGGTTGAGATACGATATTTGTTGCGGTGAAGGAACCGGCATCAGACTTGGCTCCTTTTGATGTTGGCTGCCTTGGTTCTTCTGTCGCTGCGCCGCTAGACATTGGAGCGTTCGGACAAATACTCCATCGTCCAACTTTTCTAGTATCTCTTTTGTTTTTAACGTTTGATCCAACATTTGAGCCAATCGGTTATATTGGAGTCCAATCACGTATTGGTTTTAACGAGTTGTCGTTATTTCGTCACACGGGATTTCAAGCGGTTCAAGCGTTTTGCGAGGGAGGGGGAAAACAAAAAATATGCATTACAACTACAGAAAAATTAAATAAAAAGTGCACAAAACCAAACTGAATCAATATTATGAAAAAATATTTTTGTGGTTGGGAAAATGTCTAACACAGATTATAAATATCATGCATTTCTACGTCTATGGCTTCTACTTCACTGTGAAAACAAGTGATACTTGTAAATGTGTGAGTATGTTGAAGATGCAGAAAATAATAAATTTAAAATTAAATTCCAGTTTGTTTGTGTTTTAGTTTAATGAAACCCTTTGAATGAACTAATATAATATTATGTTGATAATTTTAAAAAAAACCTTTTATTTTAAAACTGAATGCATGTATATCTATAACTAGCAATTTATGTTGGAAATTATTAGTATTAATCTTACTAAACTTGTACAAGCTGGTCACATCAGAAGTATATAGCAATGATAGAACCCAAGACTTTATTGTACCCAATGTCTCAGAAGTAAGATATTCTCGTTTCAATAAAAGTTGTAAGAGTTTATGTGTATTAATAATTTGTATAGTAGCTTATTCTGATTTATCCTTAGAAATTATTTCATATCATTCAGGTACTTTATATATTAAAAAGAAAATCTTAATATTAAATTGAAAACAATGGCTTATAATTAATTATAAAAAGCTGTAGTAAACAGTATAATTCGTGTGCGTGACATGTAAGTGTATTAGAATAACAATAATACACACCAGGCGCATCCGGTTTCTGTTTGCAGTGCGCGGGACTGCTGAGCGCGGAGCCGGCTCGCGACGCCTCTGCAGACATCGGCATCACCGCGCCTTGGGACGGGGATTGTGTGGCTGAGGGGTAAAATAATTAAATAAATCTTATATCCAAATGCGGCAAACGAGGCCCTCCTGATGTTAAGTGGCCACCGTCGCCCATGGACATCGGCAATACAAGAGTCTCATGGAGCTTTGCCAATACGTTGCCACCTCGAAGATCAGATGAGGAAGGGGAATGAAGAGAAGAATGATATGGTTTCAGTGGACCCTGAACCGCAGCATTAAGGGGATGAGTGGGGAAGGGGTAATTCTGACTAAAATGCGGCTCGTCCGGAACGCGTCAATGACACTTGGCAATCGGATTCCAGTGGGGAACAGATTCCCTACCACCAGGAGTGCTGGATTCAGAGATGCTCTCCCAGCGGCACAGTACTTAAGGTAAGATTTGGAGGGAGTTTTTAAGCATGTTTTTTTTAATATTCCCATATGCTACCTATAGGCACGGAGGCGGAACGGTGCAGCGGCGAGGCGCCATAAGGCGGAGGTGGTAGGCACCCCCCACGCTCTGAGCACGGAGATTTCACTTGTGTACCTAAAAAAATATTTATGAAATTATATTCATCAAATAAGAATTAATTATAAGTGTGTAATTTTTGGAATATAATGTTTTAAGATAGTACTTAAACTCACTTAGTTCAGTGTCCATATTCTTATTATCGTCGAAGAATTGATGGTGTAGTTTTTGCCAGTCGATATCAGCGGGTGGGGACTTGGGACTGCGTGACGACTTGTGTCCCAGCCCCGGACCCAGACCTGGACCCAACCCACCAGGATCTCCTGGTCCCATCTAGAAATGAAACAAACTATCATCATTTATCCTTAAATAGCAATTGAATCAACTTTTCATTAAACTATAAGTATATAAAATTACATACAACTTAGTATATAAAAATAAGTCAAACAAATTTACATTTCTTCCACGACCGTATTCGTCGCACATGGGTCCATTGACAGGCATATGATGATCAGGTCCGCAGTCACCGTGTGGCACCATGCCCCCCATCATCCCCCCTTCCATCATTATACCACCTGTAAATACATTACATTCAAAATTATAAAACTATACTCTAGTAGTATTTTTAATAAAGATTAATATTTAGCATAGAATAAACGATTGCTTTCAATATTAGAGTATCCATATCAAATTTTTTTTTTATAAAATAACAAAAAATTAAATATTTTTAATTTAATAAATAACATATAACACACACCATTCATAGCATTAAGATTAGATCCTGGCATCATTCTAGGCCCCATATGTGGTCCCATCATACAATTTTTAGGCCCGCCCATACCACCCATGGGGTTAGGCATACGCTAAAACAAAAAATGTAATATATTAAATGCCTGCCGTATTTCTTATACATAATTAGTGTCCACAATTTCAATCTAATATATTAAAAAAAAAATGAAATTTCCAAAAATAAAAAAATGTTATTAAAAACAAATATTACTTACTCCCATGGGACCCCCACATCCTCTTCCCATGTGCATATCTGTACACATCCCCGACTTCATATCTGGACCACCGCAAGGACCTCTAATTCCTTTCATTCCGCAAGGACCCATCGGCCCCATTGGTCCATTAGGCCCCATCCCCGCCATCATTGGCCCGTTAGGTCCCATCATTCCATTAGGCCCCATCGATCCGTGCCCACCCATTCCCATACCAGGCCCTCCCATACCCATCGGACCTCCCATGGGACCGTTTGGACCCATCGGACCGCCCGGACCCATAGAACCAGGACCCATTGGTCCGTTCGGTCCCATTGGACCTGACATAGTACAACTTGGTCCACTACTCATGCTACTCGGCATTGACACCATAGGTCCGTTCGGTCCAGACATAGGTCCATGAACAGACATAGGAGGGAAAGGCATATTCATATTTGCATTCGAGTTTGGTGGGTTGATGTCTGACGGGGTTTGTGACCCATCATTAGGCTGGTTTGGGTTAGAACCACTCTCCGGGAATAGGATCTGTTGCATTTTACGTATCGTCGCCAACTGCTCTTCGCGGTGCGCACGTTGTTGAGGCGTCAGGTTCTCGTCAGGTATCTTGACACCTGCGGACGAAACTGGAGCTGAACATGGAAAAATCATTCTTTAACACTAACATTGATGGTAAAAGATCCAATCGGTGTCGTTTTGGACGATGATAGTATTTATTGTGATATGATTATTAAAAAGTTAGCTCCAGATTTTTTTTAAGAATCTTATTTTTGATATTTTTTTTGTGGAATTTTTAATATCAAATTTATTTTATTATACAATTTATACTTTCTTTACATTATTATAGTACCATTTCCAAAATGGTAACATCCAAATTCAATAATCACCTTTTGGTCCGGGTTGACATGAGAGGTTATTATCACCTGAATTATTGTCGCCGCCCGCCTCCGAACAGGGCGGCATTTGCGTAGGACCGTTAGCCATGCCGTTCGACATTACGGAGGAGTTTTTCTAGAATTAGGAAAAATGTTCATGTTATATTACGTTTTCCAATTGACTGTTTTCAATATGAAATGATTCTATGACTTGGATTACAATATCAACTCCACTTAAATCAGTGTCTACTATAGTACATTTGTAAAACTGAATAAAAAGGCATTTAATAAATAACACTAATTAAAATACTTACGGTGTCCCAGGGCATTTCACCATCAGCACCGAGGCCGTCCATGACACCACAGGACGGGGTGCCCCCTGGAAACCCATCCATTGGTCCCATGCCTGGCCCCATATGCCCCATCTGACCAGGGCCCTTCATCATCATCATTTGATTGCCTGGTCCCCCCATCCGGTTGGGCCCCATCATATTAGGCCCCATATGACCCATACCGCCGTGCCCCATGGGACCTATGTTAGGTCCCATCGGTCCACCCATCATGTGACCCATTTGGTTTGGGCCGCTCATCATGTTGGGTCCACCTCGCATTCCTCCGCGACTTTTCGCCATTGCAAGGTTGTTAAGCCACTGAGCGGGGTTTTGTTTGTTGAACTGACCCATTTTAAGCGGATGTTTCTATAAAAAAAATTGAAGTTATAATATTTATAGTTATCAAACTTCTGATGAACAATTTACTATTTAAAAATACTTAGGATTATTCTCATCTCACTATCAATTTTAAGTTACTGGTTCGCTTTTTAAGTTCACCAATATTTTCTTTTAATGCTTAAAATTATTGTAAACTTATATATGTAATAATATAAACTTTTAACATGAATTCACCTCCAAATATTTCTTGGTACCAGGCTGAGCACAATGGTAGGCAATGATGGAGTTGTGATGCCCAGCAATAACAGCCTCCGCACCCTTGTTAGCCAAAAGCGTTGAGAACACGAAGATTTGACTCTGCTGCTGGACATGAGATTAATTTAATTTGTAAACTTTTTATTTTCAAATTCAAAATTCAAATTCAAAAATGTGAGAGATCACATTATAGGATAGTTCAATCCAAGAAGTCCTCCCACTTGTCTACTAACAAAATACTCGCTATTACTGTCAAAATAGTAGGCGAGTCTTCGTGAATTGAACTATCTATTACCTCTAAATATATTATTTTATTCATGTATGTAACTTTAATATGAACAAGATAAAATTAAAGTTCGAATCTTATTAAAGTTGCATTTACTTATTTACTTTAATTTTAACCGATTATATAGCAAAAATCGACCACAACTGATTCTACATACATTTAAACTATTAAATAATTAATTATAGAAAAACATTATATTCTAGACATTTGTGCTTTACATTTTTTTGTTTATAGGAATAAGTTTATATATATATATATATACATATAACCTATACATATATGTATTAAAAATGAAAACTATACCAATTTTCTTTGGGGTCTTCAACAATCAACATCAATAAACGCCAAACCCGTCATTTAAAAGTATTAATTAGTTAACAAAATGGGATGAGGTTTTGCATGTCTAACTTAAAATTTAAGTTGGTTTTAGTCAGTTGGAAGGAAAAAAATTTACTGGTCAACAGTCCTAATTGGCTTTATAATATAAATCGCTTAATTTGTTTTATTAAATCAATTTTTCCAATACCTTTTTCAACTTGTTAATACGGTCCATCTCAGTCACAATAACTTAAAGCACTTAGTTCAAGAACTCAACAAAGCTTTTGAGAAATCGAAAGGACCTATGCGTTGCCTACGCACGTGTGTCACCGCATTTACAAAACAAAACAATTGTAAACGTGTGTTTATTACTTCATTTCGTTTGTACGACGTATGCCTCATCCGAGGGTGGCAAATTGTCAAAACTACAAGTAAATTGTCCCTAATGATATCGTTTTGGGTCATTATATACAGATACCAACTGATACAAATAATTGAGTAATATTTTAGACTGTAATAAAGAACCCTTGATCACTACATAGAATAAAACAAAGTCGGTTCCCTGTCCTTCTGTCCCTATGTATGCTTAGATTTTTAAAACTACGCAACGGATTTTGATGCGATATTTTTTAATAAATAGAGTGATTGAAGAGAAATGTTTATACGTATAATACATGGATACTATAGTAGAAAAAGTATCCGTGGGTAAATATATTGTAAAAATATAGGAATTATTTTATATTTTAGAATAAATTAATAATAGACTAATACTTAAATCATTCATTTTTAGAAATATATATTAAAAAATTTGATACTCATCCTAAGCTTAAATTCCAAAAATGTTTCTTGAATATATTTAAGGTCATTCAAAAACAATTACATCTAATCAATCTTGAAAATATCTCAAGTGTTAATGTGTAGAAAAATTAAAATCAAAGGATATCTATCTTACCTCCATACTCCCAGACTGTTTACTGATGACATTAGAAGGTAGAGTCTGAGCCTCGCTAGACATGGGACCCATTGATACACCCGGCCCCATGGGTCCAGAATTGCCCATCCGACATGAACCCATATTTTCTGGTCCGTTTGGATTCCGACAGTTCTGATTGCCATCCTGAAAATTGTAAGAAATAAGTTTTTTTTGGCGTAATACCATCTTATATATAAATATCCTTTACTTGAAATGACCTTTACCTGCACTGAACTAAACCCCACAACTGAACAGGGCCTGTGATTTAAACTCTTATACCATAAAACTTTACGTAGCCATAACAAACTTTTCCCATCTACAACTAATACGGCGAATAAAGTCCCTATCAATACGAAATATTATTTTAAAATGTAAAAGTCAATCATCGCGTGAAGTTCAGCCTACATCGGCATCTATGTCTCATATATCATTGCCCATCAATCGATTTCTATTAAATATTTAATGCAGAATCGTACCTTCGCAGATATTATTATATTGGATTGGTATTACCCGGGATTTTACACGCAATGAATTACATTATTATATTAATAATCATAATGCGTAAATTGATAATATTAATTTATGCTAAAATGGCGACTAATTCTGTTAAAATTGTAATAAATATGTCTGAGATTAAGGTTTTACTATCTTGATTTTTTTCCATTACAGAAGTTTCGTGTTACATTAAAATTTAAAAGTAACAAAATAAGGACAAAGAGTACCATTTAAAAATAATAAATCCCTACTAATATTATAAATATGAATGTAAGTTTGTTTGTTACGCTTTTACGCGAAAACTACTTAACAGAACTTTGTACACATATTCTTGAGGGTATTAGAAGTAATATAGGAATACATAGGAAACTTTTTATGAAATAAATAATTATTTTTTACGAAAGATAAACAATTTTATTCATTTCTATTGTGATGATCTCTGATACTTATTTAATGGGTTCCGTGCGAGCGAAGCCTCGGGTAAAAGCTAGTATTTATATAATATAATGTTATTTAAAAAGAAGTAGGAATTGTCACTCACCTGGAGATTACCAGTAGAACCTCTGAGTCCAGTTTGCGGGTCTATAATATCATTTGAATCTGACGAAAGCCGTTCCGATTTTAGAGATCCTGGACCACCAAGTTCGCATTGAGGAGATTTTGTGGGGTCACCTAAAATTGTTAGAAAATAATAATAAAATTTCTATCTAAAAGATTGCAATTTTATTTTGAACTAATCGACCCTTGCAACATCATGACCGTGATCATCCGCTCCTATTGGTCTTATTATATATAGCCTTGCTCGATAAATGAGCTATCTAACATTAAAAGAATTTTTCAAATCGGACCAGTAATTTTTGAAATTAGCGCATTCAAGCAAACAAAGTATTCAGCTATATATATAGTAAAGTATAAGATAAAGATTCCGCTTGTTTTTTTTTTCGACGTATATGTCCTTAAAAAATCAATTTTTCGTAAATTAACAGTTTTACTAACAACACGAGTGTGTCACGATACGTGCAACCCTTACCTAATCGGTATCGATGACTAAGGTAAATATGTCGGATAACCATAGTTTTTACGTTTATTAAAATAAAACATTAGTTCTGCTGCCCACGCGGTACATTACCATTTACCACTAATAGGTCACTTGCACCAAAGTGTTTTTCATATGTTTACTTAGGCTATTTAATGCAGTGATTGCCAAAGTTGTCTATATTGGCTCTTATGAGTGAAAGACGAGTTTCAAGGAATTTACGTGAGCGAAAAGGAATTAAGAATCCGTAAGATCCAAACGAGGGTTCACGAGAGTGGATTTTAGTCTCCAAGTTCCAGTTCCACAGCCCAGTTAATTATTTTTGATATACACACCAAATACTTAAACAAATATTCTAAGAGCAAATAATATGGTAACTGATTTACGAGTCATTTACTTACGAATTGAATGCATTAAGGTTGGGGGAACCATATTAGTCGCATTAATTCAAATTTTCCAAAACAACAGATCGCTTCTATTAGATCTTTGCAAGCCAGATAGGAGCCTTTTGTTCATGTCTACGACAGGAGCTACTGGTTAGAATTGAAAAATTGTTTTAGTGTTGGATAGCCTCGATAGCATTTATCAAGGCAAGCTATATAAAATCACGCAACAACCAATAGGAGTGGAACATCGCGCAGACGAAGCCGCTTGGTTATGCTAGTATTCTCATATTTGCAGTTTGACCATAGTCGTATTTGTTGTTTTGGTATTTATTGAGTGACTCAATTAATATGGTCGTCTATTCTTCTCCCCACCTTTAAGTGATGAGAAGGACTCATCTATTAATTGCCTTAGTTAGCAATTAACTGCAAGTTTCAAATAAACCAACACCGTACGTACGTGTTTAATTGAGATAAGACAATAAAAAGCAAGAAATTAAAAAAAAGGGTTTACATATTCCCTTTGAATCAAAGTCAATTATGTGTTTAAATATGATATGTTATAACAAAGGATATCAGATAATGCATTATGCTGTATTTTTATCTATTATCAAAGGTATTACCGGTAGAAAAATATTTTTATAGTTCGTGTTGAGGTATTCCTCGCGATCATTATATAATAGATAAGAGAAATCATAATAAAAGTAGAGATAATCAATTAGTTTTAATATAATAAACTATCAACCACATTCTGAGCAAATCTAACATATTAATTAAATAGTCATTAAAATTTTTGCTGTCGTAGTTAACTACAATTTCTCGCTGCTGTATGTGCGACTCTGTAACAATATTTTATATCCAATTTTTTTATACTTTAGTTTATTAATTTTGTTAAAATCCGATAAATTCTTAAACTTCTTTAATCATTTTTGCAATCGCTGTCATTTCGCAGAAATAATGAATTTCAAACTTGCATATTGATAAGACTCATTCGGCCTTATCGATGAGCTGGGTTACCCGATTTTACTCAACAGTAGCTCGACAAGGGACTAAATAGAAAAAAAATATTATGAATTATAATACTTCCATTTAAAAAAAATAATAATTAAATAGGTTCAAGTTAGGTTTATATCAAGATCAAGCCAAAACTGAAATATAGCATGAAAATATAGCAAGTGGTCTAGACATTGCTTTATAATATAATTATAGTGCTTAAAGAAACGGCTAACGGACGCAGAAAGTGTCTCCAGTAAATGGACCCTAAAAAGGTCAAGTATTGTCATTAATTTAAAAATGCCCAAAAGCGTTGTAAAATGACTACGATACAAAAGTTCTAACGAAACATGGGATTTCGTATTATCGGTTAAGTATCTTGCATTGTATCTATTTCTTGTTCAGCTTTTAAAATAATATTTATTAAAGTAATATTTTTGATCGTTTCCGAAGGACATTGCACACTGTCACGGACGCAGTGTCTCCAGTAAATGGACCCTAAAAAGCTCAAGTATGGTCATTAATTTGAAAATGCGAAAAAGCGTTCTAAAATGACTACGATACAAAAGTTCTAACGAAACATGGGATTTCGTATTATCGGTTAAATATCTTGCGTTGTATCTATTTCTTGTTCAGCAATTAAACTAATATTTATTAAAGTAATAATTTTGATCGATTGCGACTGACATTGCACACTGTCACGGAACGGACGCAGAAAGTGTCTCCAGTAAATGGACCCTAAAAAGCTATAGTCATTAATTTAAAATTTAAAAATCCCCAAAAGCGTTGTAACATGATTATATTCGAAATCATAGTGTAATATGAGGATTTGTATATTAATTGAATTTGCACCCGATGTCTGATGTTCTAAGTAAAAGGTCTTGATTATGATGATGCATTACTTACCGTCACTGTCCATGAGGCCGTCGATTTCAGTCTTAATACCGTCGACACCCAGGTCGGCGTTGGAGTCGTCACCTTGGCTGTGCGGTTCCATCTTAACTCTATGGGTCGGTTCGTCGGGCTCCTTTTTTAGAGCCGCTGGTGTCGGCAGTGATGCCGATGGCGGACGGGAACCATGCCCTTTTGAATTAATTCATATTCAAAATATTACTACAAATATGTTCGGAAACCTTAAATTAATTTAATTACAGTACTTTTATAAAAGAAGAATAATTTTTTTAGATAAAAAAAATTTTCCGTCCAAATTTTCAGTATAAGCTGTAATTCTTTTTTTACTATTTTTTAATATTGAACTTTAGAAAGACTGACAAAAATTTACCTGGTTCAGCAGGATCATTAGGCTCATCTTTGAGACGGGCTCCCCCGCCCTTCTCCTTCTCCTTGATCATTCCCCTACGTGCCTTCGCCAACTTGACTATATAAAATAAAGTTTTGTCCTATTATATTGATGATATTCATCTACATAAAATAACAACAAATATATATTTTATTGTACTGATTGATGAATCATCTACGTATCATATATAAATTATGTGTGATCCATATCTACATTGTTCTATGTATGGAAGTAAAAATTAACATTTATCTTATACTAGCTGACCCGGCAAGCTTTGTACCACCTACCAGTCAATTAATGTACTCAATTTGCACAGATTAACTGAACTTAATTTATGATTGACAGTTACAAAACCCATGAATATTTTCTGTAGGAAAATGTTTTATATTTTATTTTTTTAATCAATTTTACAATGTTTTAATAGTTATTTTGCTATTTTGGATGATAGCAAATACAACAAATTAAAAACTATGAAAATCTGATCAGCCATTGTCGAGTTATAAGTGTTTGAACAAACCAGACTTTGTTTTTAAATATATCGTCGGTGAAGTTCTAACAGTGCATAAGTCAAAAATGGCTAATTTCCTAGAACTTTATGAAATGAAAGTAACCCACATTCAATGCAATTTTTTTATATTATTCTATTGGTCTCGTATTGGTCAAATAATATGTATTGATTGGTTGAGATATTGACATCCAAACCTCAAATCACTCATAAAATGATTTACGCACTGTTAGAATTTCACTGACGACATATAGATTGCCCTAGATATTATTTATTAAGGCTAAAAAAGAATCATTGATGAAATAAATTTTTCCTATTTAATTATTAATCATTTTTATAAATATAACAAGTTTCATAAATTTTTAATTTATTTGATTTTAAAATATCAATCTAAAGTAACCTTGTAACATTTATTTTTAAAATAAAGAAAACTAAAAATTAAATTATTAGAGAATATTTGTTTTTTTTATTATTATTATATGTATTATTTTATTTATTTACTTTAATAATATCATTTCATGATAAAATCTTAAAAACAGTTGCAGTGATTTGATTGAATTTTTGTTTTGATATTTTATTATTTCTTGATACTAAACAAAGTTCTGTCACTACAGAGATTAAGAGGACATTTTAATACATTCTATTTATATACACGAAGATTTTAATTTGCAAAGGTTTTTATTGTTGCTGCGATCACATTGATGCAAACTCATTCTGTTCAAAAATTACATTATTTAAAATACACTTAGAACTTGATTGGTAAAAACTTATTATGCACTTTTATAAACTTGGGATAAAAAAATTTATATCATCAGTATTTTTAGTATTTTTTTTTTAATTTATCAAAAAAAGAAATAATACACAATTTCCTATCAAAAAGTTAATATGTATTACAATGTAAATTAATTTTAATAATATATTTAAATTATACCAGTGATCAATTTATTGCAAGTAACAAGACCTCATGATTAGAACTCTATTATGCACTTTTATAAACTTCCGATTATTTTTAAATACAGGTTCAGTGTTTACCAATTTTCATCCCCTAACAGTGTTAAATTGGGGATGAAATGTTGCATTGATTTATAACGAAACTAATACAGTTTTCAAGAATTGATAGAGTGAACCTCAAAGAGACGATGGATCAACTTATTTGTAAGAAATTTGTCAATATTCTATAAATTAAACTATAGTCAACAAACATGATGTTGGTATATATATAAATAACTATATTTGAATATATATGTTACTGTAAAATTGTGCACAGTTAGATTATAATTTCCCTCATGATATTGTGATCTATCTAAAGATTGTATGTATTTAAAATTTATGCGGACAATTAATGTAAGAATATGCCTTTTAAAAATAAGGAAGTTCTATGGCTAACAAGACTAACAGAAGGTTATTATGTTTTATAGGAAGTATAATTCTAGGTTTTTAATTGTATATTTAATTATCTAGTTGTTGTCATTAGATGCAATACTACCTATAGTATATTGATAATGATTGACTCAGTCATTTTAAAAACCTCATAAGTTACAAATTAGAACTTTAAAATAAATATACTAAAAATTATACAGGTGGGATGTTTTCTTTCTTGCAGACAAATTATATTTCAAAACATCATTTGGTTTTATGATTTAACTGTTTCAGAGTATAATTTGAAGCAAAATAATTGTATTGAATTTTGTGATTATTGTTCAGGACAAGCGTTAATTTATAAGGACTTGTCTACATCAATAAAAATAATTTTCATAAAATGTTACTTGTGGTTTTTAAAAAAAAACTGATACAATATAACATTTGTTTTGAAAACTTACTTGCAAATGTTAATAATGTTCACATACTAACTGATCACCATTCATAATCAGAAGTAAACAGCAGTGTATACTGTATACATACAAATACAAAACGCGAGGTGTATGCATGAGGCGCAATAATTGGCACATCTCCCACAAATCCACGGAACGGCACTTCATTACAAGAATGTCATTATGCTGCAGCAAGCGATCGAGATATTATTATAAATAGAGATCTTAAACCTTGGCGGTCGCGAAGACGCTAGCGGCGCCCGCGGCCTCTCCGCCGACCGGCCGTCTCAAATTCAATTAAAACTAAACGCAATAAAAATTCCAGGTTTACTCTCCATACATAAACAATGAGATAGATCGGGTGTAGACAGGCGCGAAGCACACTACACTTCCAAACGCACGTTTATTATGGCCGATTAATACATAAGGCACGCCGTTCCACCGAGACGACACCTCCAGAGAAAGCGTCTAACATTCGTTTATATCATTCGAGTGATCTAATTAAGGTATAACGAGGGGTATGCAGCGACAAACAAAAAAATCGGGATCGCTGACATTTTTGTTTATGGTACATCGAGACGAGATCCAGAATCCACAAATAGCGAAAACGTACATGATTACCGCCTCCTGACGGCACTTCAGCCACTCTAGCACTCGATTACACTAAACGCGGTGATTCTTCACATTTATGTTCACTTCATCCTTCAAATATTCTCATATAATTAATTTCTTTCCATCAGCATATAACACAAATCACCACGCACACACAACACAACATACATAGTAGGTATATGTACAGTGTACACCAATACACATGGGATGGATACTTCTCACTCACAAATTTCCTTTTCTACACAAAAACAACAAAAGTGCGAGAACACTGAGATATTCGTTCGATAACGCGTACCGGCATCCTACTATTATTTTTAATCAATATTATTTATTTTACTCAAAATAGATTTATCTATTTATTTATTTTATGTTGTATAATTATTTTAATGCGTTGATAAATAGAATTGAAACAAATATATCAATTTTGAGTATTCAAATTATAAAAATCATTTTTTACAGAATTTACTATGTTCGTAGAAATTTTCAGGCCCGTATTCTTAGAAATATGGCCAAAATTTTTAATTTCTTTTATTCAAATGTAATATCTTTCATAAATCTATTGTAGAATTTTTTATACTTGTAATCAAACTTAGGGTATTAAAATAGTACTACAATTAATATAACTTTATTTTTTTTAATCTTTAATACAAAATATTGAAAATGTAAAGGATTGTTTACCATATTTACGTTTAGAATACAAATTTGTATTAACTGTGATAACGTGGTTAGTAAAATAGTGAAGGAAATGAACTTAACCTAACTGGCTTAAAGGCCTGTGTTAAAAAATATTTAGGTACATTAGCGTTTACGAACTCAAAAGACGATAAACATGGCTAATTTTTTTAATTAATTTATGATAATGATATATAACTGTTTCTTGACTATTGTTTAGTAAGTATTGTTTTATTTATATTGAAATAAAAAAAAAACCAAAGTAGGGGCACAATAATAGTGAAGATTATCTTGGTGTACGTACAAAGTATCCGAACGTATACTAATAATTTGTAAACTTCTAAGTTGTCAGCCTTCTTTTAAAAGATATTGATTTATTTTGGTTATAATTTTAAAATATATATAATTATATAGTAAAAGTAAATGATTTCATTTAATATTTAATAGCGAGTGATAACACAAGTAATATATATTTTAACATAATCTATTTCATATTATAATTTTGTCTATGCTATCTAATTTCTAGACCTAATTATAAATTCAATATGGCTACTTTATTAATATAACTAAAATAAGTTTCTACAAATCAACAACTTTTAAAGCAAAAGGTTATTTCAAATAGTTAAAAATAATTTTGTGACACTTAAGATACTTAAATTAGATTTTTAACGAAATGTATCATTTAACTGAAGCTTCAGAAGTTTTAACAAAATGACGTTAACAATGTCAATACTAAAACCATAGACAAATTAAAAGTCTCTGTTTACTAGTCTACCAACTAGCTACCAGATTTAAGTTTCTTTGTGAATTCATGTTTTTCATGAATAATATTACAGGAACAAAATAAAAATATTCACAAATAAGTAACTTTTATATTTTACGCTTAGTAAATTATTGTCAATTTTGACATATAAATTTTTACTTAACTTTTCTTTAGATAAAGCTATTAAAATCCTTTAATTTATTTCGGTTTGTTAAGATTTATATTCATTTAATTAAATAAGTATGTAATATGTTATATAGTCTGTTATACAAAAAAAAGTCTGTTGTCTATGGTAATTTTACGGTGAAGGAAGGAGGGGTAACGATAGATTTCGCTTCGTTGTCGCGTATTAAATTGAGGTTTACGATAAATTCGTGATCTGGGGATTAAATTAAGTGATAAATTTTTAAACCGTATGAGTGCAATCGAAGCTTCATTGATTGTTTGTGTACCGCCGGCGATAGGAACTGGACCGCTCCCTATGCGTAGAGTACGTACGTCAGTCGAGTATTTTTCATGCTTGTACTACTTGCGTATAGTAGGGGCCGTGTGATAGTAAAAGCTGTTGGAAAGTGCATTCATACGGGAAACTATTGCCGTAAAAACTAATCTCACGTTCCATTTAATTTAAAACGTAAAGTGTTAAGTGTAAGGTCTTCAGGAATTGGATGTTTGTAGCCATTTTTGGTGAGTCTTTCTATCAGTATTTACGTACGTATTTGCGATAATTCTGTGTTCTACTAAAGATTGACCCCGAAGGCGTTCTTTGTAAGCTTATCAGATACAGACGACTTTATGGTAAATAATATATCACATTCTTATAAGTCACGATTAATGATATATCGTGTTGTTTAATGTATCGAAATTAAAAAGATAACAATTAGATATTCTTTCGAGTCATTGTTTTAATTTTTGAGAATGGCAAATTAAAATTAGACTACAAGTTTAATGTTACAATAATACTATGTATATTTGCTAAATGCACATAAAATCTTCTTATTTACATTAAGAAGAATTTAAAAATTATACTATGTAGATTTGTAAAATGTATGAAGCTTGTAAAATTTCACACTGCATGTTTCACTCCCACTTATATTGACTCCAAAAGGTAAAAATAATACTTAAATTCTTCTTTATGCAAAGATTTCCATAAAGTAACATATCCATTTCCGTAAAGCTTCGATTGAATATTTGCCTGATTGTTCGTAACTTTCTATTAATTTTGTTTATGTTATTATCATTTTATTCTATGAGATATTATGAAGATATAAATTAATATACAAATGAAGTATCTTTGTCAAAGTAATACATATAACATTACTTTAAATTTATCGATATATAAACTTTTTGCTATTAGGTTTTCTTACTTGGAATTGCTTTAAATATTTACTCATTCAGTAATTTTATTATGATATTCTATGAAAAACATTGTATACTCATGATATTACATAACATGAACATTTAGGATTCCTTTAAAACTTAAAGATATATATATATATGCAATTCTTGAAATAAAACATAATGATTAATTATAAATTAGATTCTAGTAGTTATAATAAAATATTTGACTCATACTTCCCCTTAAAAATGTTAAAATCGCGTCAGGACATGTGACCTGATCGAAAATTCTTAAGACTAGTAGTAGTACTTTTCATACAAAATTGAATTTAAATTTGTGTATGATAGCGCAATAGATGAATATTGTATTTAACCACATAAATGATAGGACTTTTATACTGATAAATAAAGCAATTTGTGTAAAATTATTCTCTAACCATTCCAAAATATTAAAAAATGCACAACTTTAATAGTCAAGTTTTCACTGCTGCCGGCACTACATTTTTTGTGTATATTTGGTAGGTCTGAGAATAGGTTACAAGTTATTTTTTATACCACTAGGTGATAGGGTGGCTCACTAGAAATAATTTATATGGAAAAGCAATGTTTGCTGGGTCAGCTAATATTTATATAAAAAGTAGAGGTGTCTAAATATAACTGACCCATCAACCATATGCCATGTTGTACTCTTTTTGCAATCACTCACATTTAATATCGGCAAATCATTTGTACTACTTGGATACTATTCAGAACTTCATGCCATGAAGACATTGTGAAAATTCAAATTTAAAAAACAATATGTACATTATTATAATCCCTAAAGTTCCCTTTCCCTCACTTGGACACTGTGCATGTAGTCCTCTAGGGAAAAGGCAATATGATTTTATGTTAAATCCTACTAATATTCTGATTCTTATGAATTTAGCCTGAATGTTCACTGATAAAAAACTTAATAAGTAAGGTGTAATTAAATAAAAAAGGTATTCATTATAATGATCCCTAAAAAGATTACTAAGTGTTGAGGTATGTGTAGGTCTTTTTCTTTTTGGTATAAACTCTAAAGTTGGTCGAAACGTATCGCCGCGTGATTCATTATTTAAGCATTTAGTTGTAAAGTTTACACAGCATAACTTCATATTTAAGTTATTATAAAGTATTTAAAAAAAAAAATTTCGCGGTTCGCTATGATCACGAAAATAAATAAAGAGAAGAATGCTTTAATTCTTATTTCGTTTTGAATCATTTTAATCCGATAAAAATAATCAAATGTTGATCTTTGAGTTTTGTAGTACTAAAATTTTTTGATAACAAATAGCGTTTGTAATTTAATAATTTTGTATTTCTTACGAGCAGGATACGAAATTGTTTTAAGTTTACTCATATTCGTGGGTTTTTTTTAGAAACTTGCAAATGAAATTTTTGTCCTTCAGCTACAAATCACAAAACTGTAAGAATCGAAAAAGATTTATCAAAATAGGGTGTTAATAAGAGCTTTTGTAGAAACACGTAGTTCGCGCTTTATTCTTTTTCGTTTTAGGATGCCTTGACAATTTGATGGAATTGCAAAAATTCCGTTCTTATTAAAAAGAGTAAAGCACAATTCCTATGCGAAAGGTCAATAAACGCAATTCTGAAATTTCCGCGAACAACTTGTGAAATGTTTCCAGAAATAATATGATATGATAAAATTCACTAGAGAATAATTGTTCCTCGGAATAATTGTTACTATTTTTATCTTTCCAATGAAATAATAAAATGAGTTATTTGGACTGTTTCGACAGTCGCATCAAGGGTATCGTTCAATTAAAACAGTAATTGTTTTTCACGAAACAACTGATCTGGCGTTTTAAGTGATACTTCACACACGTAATGAATTCATTAACGACCGGTCTGGCTCATTGATGAAGTAGCCTTTACACCAATAGCCCAAGATTCGATACCTTCGTGATTATTAATGCAACTTCGTGATTATTATTTTAAGTCTGTACATAGAAGATATATGGGCGATTCTCTGTAAACTCGTATGAACCTAACAAATTCCGTCCTGCATTTTTCTTTAGAATTTTCATAAAAATATAATACTATTGCTAAGAGACGTAACTTTTACTTTTAGTGTATAATAGGGCCCATTAAATTTATGTGTAATTTTAGATTTTCTGAAAACAGCGACAGTTTTATGAAAAAATAACACATATTATTAGTATAAATAATTATATTTCAAAAAGACATAACTTCTATAACAAAATTAAAAAAAACTTTATTTCACTGTTTTTGATGTTTTAATCTTTCTTTTCTTCTCTCTGCTTGTCTTGTTTTTCTAATATTTTTCGCGAGCCATCTTGGGTTTACGAGATCAACCTGTAACATAATTTACGTTCAGTGAGGTAAATTAATGGTAAACATGTTAAAAATGTTTTAGCCTAGCGAATTTATAGCGGGTTATTGCTAATAGGTACTTTCTGGACCTCTAACAAAATGTAAGAAAGTGATTTCTCCGAAAAATTCGCTTAAATTTTCTGTCCACTTCTTTCTTTCTGCTTTTCAATAATATTTATAGTTATTAATGATTGTCTCTCATTAATTTACAAAACGCACGGAGAACAAGAAACGGCAATGTGGAGAACAGAATTTATTATTTTCTGTTTCTATATTGTACTAAATAATGTTTAATTTCGAGTTTAACTCATTCGAATGTTATGATATTTGCAAGCAGTCTAATAAAGATAATAAAAAGAGAACAGAAGTTATACCTTCCTTGATGAGGGTCGCCGACGTGAAGTCGTTATTAGTTCCCTTATATTTCTAAGTTAATTGCAAGAGCAATTAGCCTGTTTTGAATGCAGTGTGAATGCACTCATTGCCATACCTCCTTGTAAGGACAAACATAAATCTCTTCTATTTTTAATTTATGTTTAGGTACTTATTGTTGTGAATAACGAGAAATTCCGTCTGTCGAACATTACCTATAAAATGAATACGAATGATTGAATTAACACAGAATATGTATTTTTCGGATTCCGTACTGAATTTGTATTAATAAAATTTAAATCATTACCCATGTTTCCTCAAACTGAGCTTTGTTTCGGATATCCTTAGTAAAAATTGAAAACAAAATTAGAAGTTCTCATCTTAGACAAACTTGCTCATAAGTTATATAATCTGATTGAAATCTTCACAATTCCTAATAATATTTGACTATATGACTATCAATAAATATAATACGTATAAAGTATGTTTTTCGTGTAACAAATAATCGCTGAAAATCAAATTGTTTTAACCGTTTCCTTTTGCTCTACATCAAATTATTACATATAGAAATATGGTAAATCAATTTGTGCTTACTAATAATTATGTAGGTATAATAATTTAATTATCTAAGTTTCATAATGCGTAATCTTGCATAAACATTGTCAAAGTCGGTGTAGTATTTATATAAACATATGTATAAGGGTAGTTAATAATTTCCTGTCTGAGATAAGCAGGATAGAAATCTCTAAGTATAACATACAAAACTACAGAATGTTCTTAAAGACAATTTAAAATATTCTGTAAGAAGAGAAACATGAGAAAGATTTGGAAGCAAACAAAAAAATATACTTTGATTAAAAAAATTGCGGAAAATTAAATTTCTTCTTCTTTGGGTGCCATCTTCTATTGAAGGTTGGCGACTATCTTGTCAATTTGGACCCTCGACACAGCAGCTCTAAATAAGGAAACGTGCGCTTCTTTTTTACCTAAATAAAATTTATTTAGATTTTATAGGAGAATCCCAAAAATCTTAGTAAACTACGTTTAACTATAAAACTCAGGTTTAATTTTAGAGTACATTTAAGTAATAACTAAGCCTGCTTATTGGAATGTTTGAAAGATATTTATCTTGTCCTACAACAACAAATGGTTATACATTTGTACCAATAAATTGATAGATTTGCCAATAGATTGCCGAAACTGTTTAAACCCTAAACGTCAATTTGTCTTGAAACTTTGTAGGTACCAAAGATTAGTGTGGCAATGACAAACTGCAGGTTTGAGTGAAATGGACTTTAAACCGATTACCTGCTTGTGCTTTCTAGACTAAATCTGTTGAATAGTACTCTCGTGGAAAAGCTTCGAATTGAGATAAGACTGTCTCGAATGTTTATTTTCTAGTTATTATCTAAGTTTACGTAATATCTTTCGTTTTTAACAGTTCTGCTGGTTATTTTTAGTAGATAATATAACAAACATATTCCCTAAAGTTACATGAAAACTCGAAATAACCTAATAGTAATACAAGTTGAAGTAATAAAATTGAAAGTTAGCTCCATACTAATTAGTTTTTAAACGAATTCAGCTGCAAATAACTACGTAATATTGTTTCAGGTGCCGTCAACCGCAGTATTATCAAGCTCATAATGACTTTAATTTTAAACAAATTTAGCTATTAGCGTAGTTTAGAAATGATAACAATATCACAGAGATGGACGGCGTGAAGAAAATACACTCGGGAACTTTATATCGGTAAGTGTTTTACAGTTTGTTTTCTCCAAAACCGTCATAACACATTTATCATTTCTAAATATATTGCAGTTCTGCACTTCATAATCTTCATCTGCAATAATAAAAAATAAGTTTTAGGTATTTTCTTTCTTCTCTAAAATAGAACAAGAACTACGTTGACCTGCCTAGTTTTTACACAGACAGATGTGATCTAAAAATAGTTTACATGTGTTCTTTACTATTTATGGTTTAGTTTGTCAAGGTATGTTTGTATTTTGAATTGCCCTTCTATTTACCCGTGACACGGTTTTTAAAGCTTTGAAACTGTTAATTAATCTAATAATTAATTTTTCTTTATAAAATCTTCGATGTTTTCTTTATTACAGCATTTGTTATTATTTTCTTAGAAAGTCGCCTTGAAGGTAAAATAAAAGAAGTCTTCAATAAATTGAACGCAGATTTTATATAAAAATTGGTTCGATAAGATATCAAACTAGTCTCATAAACTCGAAAGAAGCTTTGTCATTGAAAAACATATTTTTACCTGGCAAATTTCTAAGGTACCAGCTGCATGATTTAATATTATAATTTGAATTTTCCAGCTACAATGAACTAGCGTAGGCTCGGGCTATTGAATGCTTCCATTTCAATAGTGCCTGTATTCAGACCGTGTCAGAGTCTTCGAATTATGTCGCTCGGGTTTGACACTCCTATAAGCATTAGGCAGTTAAGGCTAAGAACACACAGATTTTTGACTGATTTTCATTTTCGCCTTCGTTCAAAAAAGAATCTTACTTTTTTTAACGGATGGTTTAAAACAAGAAGCATCTCATACGCTATCCACTTACCAAATCCTCATTTGCAACGTATATCATAATGAATATCAAGCACTAAAACTGTCCCATTTATAAGAGGAAGCGAATAACATGATCCCCTTAATTGAAATTAGTTAAGCGATGCTGAACAAGACGGGAATAACGGAGTCGTAATGTAATTAAATATTCTCCTTAGAAAGGCTCGAATAGCCTGTTAAATCAGCGATCTCGCTTATCAATCGTTAAAATTTTATACACAAAAGCTTCGTTTTCGTAAACCAAGTATACCTTATACTTAGAAATGGCTCGTAAAGAAAACTATTAACCTACATTCTGGTTGAGTACTGTTTATTAGAGAAATCTAATTAAAATAACATAAAGATTGAAATGAACATGAAACAGAAGAGTTGATGATGAAAATCAGTTAATTCTCGTCGATGCTGACACGGAAAATTCATTCTAATTCCTTACGCATATATTCAAGTAGTACCTATAAGTGTAATATACTAAGTTGACTCAATGTTGATTTCAAAGCACATATGTGAATATCATATAATTAGACTGCGGGAATAACTAGGTACCGGTAAGAGTTTGCATCAGCCATAAAGCGTGTGTTAACTAGCTAATGCTAGTTATCTAAACTTGGTTTAACTAACTTAGTCTACCTGATAATTATTATACCGACGCAAAGTTAGCTTATAGAAATGTGGCAGAGTTTCATACATTAAAGATGTACGATAATTTGAGAAAAAAACTGGTAAAATCGAAGTATTGCACTCATTTTGAGTACTTGACACAGTTAAGTATAGACGGTAGTATAGACAGACGAATATATTTTCTCCATTCAAACTTCAATTAGCTTATTTTTTAACAAAGCATTTTTGACGAGTCAAAAAAATTTAAAGCTATAGTAGCCGGCAGCTAACTTTAGGTCTGAGAAAAAATAGAGGGAACTTTCGCATTGTGAGTGTGCTGCATGGTATTAGTGTAAGTAGTAGACTCGCGGATACCGAAACACAAGGTCCCAATAGTGACTTCTGCGTATTCAAGGTCAAACCTATACTTACGTGCCGGTAGCTATACCACTAACTCGGAAATTAGTTATCTTTTGAGAAGAGCTGGAAAGAAACTCAACAGTCAGTGTTTTTAAAAAAAACCATTGATTATTTGGAATTTGTCTAATCTGTAATGGATTTTTATTTCTATTTGATAATTTTCTCAAGTGCATACAGTACCTAAACATTGTTGCAAACAAGCTAATGCTAGTTTAGGCTGTAGTGGACAGACAGTACCATTGTGTTCAAGCTAGGATTATCCTAGCTAACCTGCAATTATGCTCGTTCTCGCATTTAAATATTCTCATTTACTTTTATATTTTATACTTATTGTGCTTTAGATAGTTAATTAACATATTCTTGTTATAATAATACTATTTTAAGTATTAGAAACAAACTTTAGATTTTTGTATGAATTTCTAAGTTCTATTTGAATTATTTTATTGCTTCGTCCTTCTTTTTTCCTTTTTATTTTTTGATTAAAAAATGCTTAATTCAATACAAATTTTAATGACAAATCCAAATAATTCTAACTGAAATAAAGAATACCTTTCTTCTTTAATTTTATTAAAATAAAAACATTTTCACATCTTTTAAATTTAATGTATCATTACCTCCGTTCGCGTAATTTTCGTAAAAAGGGATACAAAGATTTTGCTTCACGTATTAATATAGAACGTGAGGGGACGGGTTAGAATACTATTCCCCTCTGCCGCTGTGAGAGCATCTCGTAAGAGCCGAAAATCCCATGACCTTTTTGTTGGTAGGGAATCTGTTTCCCGATTAGCTTGCGACCACCAGTCGGGCTGCATGTCTATCTTCGAGGTTGCAACGCATCGTATCTCTTGTTTTACCGATGTCCATGGGCGATGGTGGCCACTTACCATCAGGTGGAAATAATAATAATATATGGATATGTATATTGTTTTATCCATCTTCATATTCCACATCATATAAAATGTTATTTACGTAAAATATCTTTTCATTTATTAATATGTTAAGTGTGTCAACAAGTTCTTTTAGAAAACCTATTCTAATTTACAGCTGGGCTAAACCGCAAACATGCGCACTACAATGATTTACATATAAATACAAAAGAAGTATGTTTGAATAGTATGTGACTGTTCACTGCAGGTACAACAACTAACCACAGATCAAACTTGTTCTATTTACATTTATTTGTACTATACGATGACATTAGAAAAATATAACTCAGCATTTAAAAACTAATGGGAATACTAGTACTATGTGATCCATACTGCTAGTTTCTTAAAAAAAAAAATTATATAAAGACTAAGGGTCTGTTTAGGTATTACGTAAGCATTAAAGAGCGCCCCTCTTTCCTTCCTTTCTTTCCTTCCTTCCTTTCCTTCCTTCCTTCCTTGGGGGTCCTTTCTTTGCTTATTTTTGATGACATGGGGGTTGGGGAATCTGTATGGTGACTAGGTCAGTGATAAAAAGTACAGGCACATCGAAACGTGCATAAATGTTTAGGTAAGTACGGGGGGAGGGGTTTGGGCTTGCTTACTTGTGCTGACATGGGATGAGGAGTTGATAATTGAAAAATATTGCTTACGTAATTCTTGAACATCCTTCAACAGCTGAAACTATTAAAGCTACAAACATGAAATACTGAAAAAATTAAATATGTAATTCTTTTTTCGAAAAGTTTAGCGTGTATTAGAAATTAGGTTGTATATCATTTAAATCGATTTATGATACGAAAGAAGTTACTTTCATTTAAATAATTTTTTTTTACAACGAAGCAAGAATGGTTAAAGCTCTCGTAGCTCCTCAACTAGGTAATATAACTTTATCGATTAAATTTAATTTCACACAATGGAAGTATAGAATTTCTAAAGAAGTCCCAAAATAGTAGAAACCAAAAGCATTTAGTAAAATATAATTTGGTGGAAAATAAAGCACAAAATAGAAATGTAATGAAGATCGTATGAGCGGAACGGACCGCATTCAGTGGTTAACTAGGTGAGGTCATTGTAAAGAAGCCCTGTGTAATTAACATTGACAAATGGTACTATTTTTTAAAAATATTTTTCCGTTTTTGAACGCTTTTGTAAATTACTAAAAATCTTTTTAGAATAATCACTAGATATTATAAGTCCCACGTCGCGTTTACTTGTCTGTCTGTTTGGAATAAATTCAAAAACTACTGGCCGGATTTTCATGTGATTTTCACACAGTGGCTCATGAGTAAAGTTACGCCTGAGCTGTGGCGTAACTACACCGTTTGGGGTCCCTGGCAAATTCATTAGATAGGGGCCCCCTCCTGCAATATTAAGAAACTTAACCCAGGGACGTGCCAAGCATCTTCTGCGCCAATGCAGCAAAAAAAAAAGATCGGTCTCTAACAAGTACCCTCCGTAGCAAATATTTATGAGGGCCTATACTTGAAGAGCAAAAAAAAAAGTGGTTTGCCAACAAGTACCCGGGGCCCCTGGCAAGTTCATCAGATGGGGGCCCCCTCCTCCAATATTAAGAAACCTAACCCAGGCACGTGCCAAGCATCTTCTGCGCCGGTGGAGCAAAAAAAAAAGGGTCGGTCGCCAACAAGTATCCTGCGTGGCAAATATTTATGAACGCCTATATAGTTACCACTGCGCTTGAGGTAAATTGGTTTCAACGTAGACGAAGTTACTAGCAATAAACTAGGACAATATATTATTACGATTTTATTGTTGTTTAAATAATTGCAAAGTTTATTAATATAGTGTTGTTTTAAAGAAAAATAAGTGCCTTATATGTCGAAGTTATCTAGATGACAACAATCCTAAAGATTACTTTGTAGATTCGTTTGGAAGTTATTACTTCGTAAAACAGCTAAAAACAGAACACTTTATGACATAAATGCTATTAAAGATATTGTGCAATTTTATTTGACTTGAAATTCAAATAGTTTGTAAATGGATTCATTGTAAATGTTTTATTAGAAAACTCAGGAAATTTTCCATTAGCGTCTAGGTATTGAATTAGCTGCGAAGAAGCGGTTTATTTTCCTACGAACTGATGATTGGCTGATCGGTAAAAAGTTAGAATTTACTTCAAACAAGCTCTCCAATCTCGTCTAGGATTGAATTGAATTGACTCTTCGCAATTTAAAGCGGAAAACTACACAATTTATGAAAAAAAAATATTAGAATAACCGAAAATAATATTCGAAACTTATAAATAGTCTACCATTAAGTGTGAGTGTATATTATACTAGTAGACCCGCGCGAATTCGCCCGCGTGATGCTCCGCTCCTATGGGTCTTAATGTGATGATATATAGCTTATACCCTTCCTCGATAAATGGGCTATCTAACACTGAAAGAATTTTTCAAATTGGACCAGTAGTTCCGGAGATTAGCGCGTTCAAGCAAACAAACAAACTCTTCAGCTTTATATATTAGTATAAGATGTATAATTTATATTGCGCTTTCTGAAAGTTATTTCTCTTCATCTCTAAAATATAATAAATGAAAAATATACGAGTAAAATTACTATTTCTACTATTAATTAATTCTGCTCTCACAGCATTGATTCTTCCATAGTTGAAAAAAAAACTATAACAGCAAATTGAAATCTGCCTGACGCTTGTAAAATCTGAATACATTGTATTTTGTTCGAACATTTCGAACTATATGAGCGTGTGTACATAAACTTTATTATAATGGACATATATGGCGGTATTCCAATACTATTATATTTTGTAATAACCGCTTAAGGTATATTGAAAAAAAAAGAATGGAAAATGAATGAAACTTAGTGATATAACTCTAAATCCAATATGACGTACTCCCAAACATGGCGGAATAAATATACTTTACAAATAAAAAAATTCTGAATTGTTAAGAAAATGATGTTAAATTGTCTGGCCCCCAAAAATCCAATTTTGGGTTTCATTTTTTTTTTAATTTTAATAAAGTTTACTTACACGTTAAGGCAATACACACAAATGTTTAGTAGATGGTGTCATAAGATGCGAGGGTTTCCTTTTTACTTTGTATCTTTTTTTCCTTACACGAGACAGACTTATCTCGCATTTCCCAGACTTAATTGCTCGTTCTAAATACTTTGCATGTTGGTTATGTCTATACGTATTTTGTTGTGTAACATTGTCTTATATAAGCGAAAACAAAAAGATTATATTCCCAGATTTTCATATCCGCAGTTTTTATAAACCAACGTCATTGAATAGCAAGATATTTCAGTTGTTCATTGTAAATTTAAATGAATACTAGCTTCAGAATTATTAATTTAACAAGAAAAGTGGTTGAAATGTTCCCTGTGTCCCTCTGGGGATTCTCGTACTCATCTATGCAAAATATTACATGTGTTTTGTTACTTCAACAAATACTTGTAAATAATAAATCTTGTTTATAATATGATTTAATATTATAAAAGCAGGTTTTAGTGTGTTATGTGTGGCTCATCGTGGCAGATGTTCAATATCAGCCTTTGAATCCACTTTCTACCTTTCGGATACCAAAATTAATGTAACACTTTCCCTATAAGAGAAGATAATTTATCAAAGCACTTAAAAACTTTCAGAATGCTTCTGTAGGTATTATTTATATTATCTGATTACATATTTTTCAAAAAAATGTAGTCATATTAAATGAAATATCGTTATTTAAATTTAACTTTACAATCTTTTCCGTTTTCGTCTTCACTACATAGTATAAAACGAAGTCGCTTCCCGCTGTCTGTCTGTCTCTTTGTATGCTTAGATCTTCAAAACTAAGCAACGGATTTTGATGCGGATTTTTAATAGATAGTGATTCAATATAGTAGAGAAACAATGATAATTTTAGAGGTTTCTAATGTGATGTAAATAAACACATTTTTTTTGCACTTACATTACAAACGTCGGCTGAACCCTTCGAGATAGATCAAAATAATGTACTATATATTGTACACCTTAAGAAGGTCTACAAAAAGTAAAGTGGTATATGTCTATCTCTTAAGGATAACCCAAAATAACCATCTTTAATCCTATACTTTTTACGAGAAATAATGGCTTATTTATGAAGCGATTTTAAACAATACAGCATTAATCCATATCCAATTAGGTACCTTAATACATTGTGCATTTTATATAGATCAATATGGCCCTTTACACCATGTAATTTAAATGAATATTTTTGAAGATATTACAGATTTAAAATGCAGGGATATAGCGGTTGCGCATGCCTATGAAAACATGTTTGTATTGTGTAATGACAAAAAAGTTGTGAATGTTGTATATAAAACATTCTGTAGTATATTTAGTATCAGCTTTGCACCCGTGCGTTATTTACATGTTTTTGATTAAGAAAACCAGGTAAAGTACATGGCAACATTTCCTATTATACTTGTTTATATGATCAAATGGTTAAGTTCAACATGGTCAAGATATTACTGTATTGTCTATAAAGTTTCGAAGTTAGATTACTTAGCGTTGGCGTTGTTCAATAAGTGCGGAGTCTGTCATACCCGTTGCCTGAATTCTAAGGATTTAGCTGCTGGCTACGAATCGATTTCGAATGAGTTATTTACTTGCACTTTACTCTTTTATATTGTTGAACTAATCATTTGAATTTAACTTAAATAATTTGGACTATTTTCTGCTATATATCGTATGCTCTGGCATTTCTAAAATGTCTTTGGTACTTGACTTTTAACATTGATTTGTTTTAAGAATACCACACTGACTGATCATCGTCTACAGTAGTTAAAATGGAAATTCTAACTCTCATTAATTGATTTATTGATCGAGATTTTTACAAAATAGGATTAATTAGTCTTTGTTATCTGGCGTTCAAAGTTGCTAGTATAAAAGATTGCTCTTTTAACTTGGTGAACCTCAAAAATCGGAAATATTAATATAAAAGAACTGAATTAAAATTTTCTTATGGCGTGGCTTCTAAAAGTTGTTTGTATTCTTCATTATCGTCCAAGTAAATTTTCATGAAAGTTATGGTTCTATGAAGGTCGAATATTAAGCTTTGAAGAACAACTTTAGATTCCGCCTTTATTTCGTACTAAAGATTGTGACGTAATAACGTTGATTGCGTAATAGGATCTATGTGACAAAATAAGCTTATGTAACAGAGCTTTTAGTTATTAGCGCTGTAGTTTTTGTGGGTGTTAAAATTGTCAATATTTAAAAAGAAGTGAAGACTGTACAGAAAACGCGCATCATTATGAACTGGATAATCTATAAATTCAAGCTTAAATCTTAAATACAGATGTCATACAATACGAATTAACGAGACATGGCTATGAACTATTCAATGAATTTTAGCATTGTAATTGTATACAACGGACATGTAGACTCACGTTTTTAGACGTAGCATAGATATTTTAGAAAACGCAATAAATTTGTCTAATATATTAATCGTTTAACTTGCAATTGATAATCAGTTTTATCTTAGATGTATGTATATGGCAGAAATCATAATTATTTGAAGGTACAGCAGTGCTCCTGCCAAGTCTTGTTCACAAAGTAATAAACGGCATTTTGATATCTATATAAACCTCTGTTATGTAAAGCCTGAATTTTCGGAGATCAAGAATTCATACTATGTTCACTAAATTTCTAAGCTATCAAGTAATTTTACGCCATCAATTTAAGAACTAAATGTATGGATTGCACACCTCATATTATAAGGAAAATAACTTGACAATCAGAATGATACAAATAGGTATATTTAATTTACTACATTGCGATTTGTAAGTTATTATACTCGTATAAAGATATGATGTCTTATATTGATGCGGCTTAATAGATACTAACTAAAATAACTGGCTTGGTTTTAAATTAGATCTCACAATTAAACAAAGAATTTTTCCTTAATTGCGAGGCTATGTAACCTTGACACCCAATTTTGAAAAATCTTGTCTTTTTTTTGTGATTCTTATACATTTTCGTTTGTAATTGTATGTAGTTAAAAAAATTATGACACTTCAAAAAATTCGCATCCCCCGGACTTATATAAAATTTAAATTTAGCGATTGGTATGTATAGAGGATCGTTTTTAGTTGTTTGTAGTAAAAAAAATGTTGTTGGTAGTAATCAAGAAAAAAAGTTACAAAGATAAAAAGTTTTTTTTTTCCAATTTTTTCAATTTTTTTAAATTATTTATTTAACAAACGTCAGATACCGAGAAAACAGAAAATGTACATTAAACAACTAAATACAAAAAACGAAAGAAATGAAAGCTTATATCTTCAAATACTGACTAAAAAAAATAGAAGCTTGTATCTTAAAATATTGACTACTACAAACGAAATAGATTTCGTATCAGATTCGACAGTAGTCAGAATTTGAAGAATGAGATGTCTATTTCGTTTATAGTAGTCAGTATTTGAAGATACAAGCTTCTATTTCGTTTGTAGTAGTCAGTTTCTGAAGATACAAGCGTTTATTTTGTTTGTAGTGGTGTGTAGTTGAACCTAGAGACTTAGAGAGGTCTCATTCGTTTGGTATTTGAAGATAGAACCTTTTTTGTCGTTTGTAGTAATTTTTAGTTGAATAGACATTTTCAATATTTTCTACAATATGAAAAAAAAATGTAAAAATTTTGCAAAACAAAATTTTTTTTTGTTTATAATTTTTTTTCCAATACAAACAAACAAATTTTTTTTCACTACAAACAACTACAAATGATCCTCTATACATACCAATCGCTAAATTTAAATATTTTCAAAGTCGGGGGCTACGATTTTTTTGAATATTCATATTTTTTTTTTGAAATTACTACAAACGAAATTTTATTTACTACATACAACAAACAAAAACAACAAACGAAAATGGATAAGAATCACAAAAAAAAGTCGGCTAATTGCGAGACTAGCTTCTTTTACATTTTATTTATAAGAACTATATTATATATAAAAATCTCATGTCACAGTTTTTGAAACCGAACTCCTAAACTTGAAATTTTTTTGTGTATACAATATTCAGACCTACCAAATGGTAGGTGGAGAATAGGTCGTAGGCTAGTTTTTCTTCCCCTAAGTGATAAGGGTTGCACTCTCAAAAAATTATTTATATGGCAAAATAACGTTTGCCAGGTCAGCTAGTGTTTTATGACATATTTTTTTCTATCAGTTCAGACATTGCATAAACTCAAGTACGTACTTAGAAATACGAAAATGTGAAGTCGAATTTCTGTCTAAAGATTTGTCTGTCGATATAAATGTACCGCAAATTCAATATTTGCTGTGTCGTGTTTCCGCAGTAAATCAGCGCAGTGGTTTACTGATTGTACCTCTTGTAAACACGAAACAAAATCTATTGATTTATCTACCATTTCATTTGTATATCTTTATTGTAATTGTCTTTAATTTAGTTCTAGTTGGTAGATAACGTAATGTTATTTATAGACTAATTCTTGTATATTATAGTTTACTAGCGACTCGCCTCGGCTTCAGACGATTTCTCTACTATAATATACATGTTTTATACATATAAACATTCCTCTTGAATCACTCTATCTCTTTGTTTTATACCATGTAAAGATGGTACAATTATGGGTTTAGAGTCTCATCCTAAATGTTTTCTGTTAGTCAAAAAACCTTAAATTAATGTCATAAAGGACCACTAATAAATATACAGACCGGGTGGGTATATTTACGTTGTAAATCATAGAAGTCAATTACTGTTTGTATTTCTTGCTTACACTCGTATGAAGCAAAAACGTGTTGATGTATTATGAGGTAAGGTCAGTGATATTTAATTCTCACTGTAGAAAGTATACGTCGTAAGAGAGATTTTAAATATAATAATATGTATTTATTACTTGTAGACTTTGTTTCAACATGTTAATCTGCTAAAACTTATATTTAAGCTTTTATCTATTTTGGGCTGAAACTAGCTTAGTAAAGCGAAATAATGGTAATCTGTTAATGTATACACATTTTCTAAACATTGGATAATCTTAAAGTTTGTGTTTATTTAAATATTATGCAAGAAGATGACAAGATATTTTTATAGCTTAATTTTATGTCTCCTTACTTTGTACTACTTCATTCATAGTAGTGTAACCCAAAATTAAAATAACACAAAATGATTTAGTCTTAGAAAAATATACCAATCTTGTTGAAAACGTCCTCCTTTTTGAAGTCGGTTAATTAGAAAGAAACGTATGAATTAAATGATTTTTAAAATCGAGAAGTTCCATATCGTATAAATCTGCAGACTTTTGTGGTTTTTAGTGTTGTAAATTTGTTTCAATGTGTCATGCACCAATTTGCTTAATAAAAGTAAAATTAATCGAGTTTTCTTTAACGATAATTTCATTCATGTTTCCATATAAGTGAAAGTAGCTTTACTGGTTTCGATAAGTAAAAATATACCTAGATATATTATGATTAAAATACTTATCTGAATTTATTATAAAGTTAAAGTGAGGTAGTTTTAGTAGATTCAGGGAATTTAAGATGAGCGTTAAAATAAAATGTATTAAAATGTAACTTCTCCGAATCAATTTGACCGATTTTTATGAAATTTAGGATATATTTTATATTCTAGGTGATAATGGTAGCAAGTTAGTTGAACTATAAATCTAGATTCTATATATATAATTCCATTGAGAGATGTGGTTTGTTTGAAAGATACGATGAGATATCTTAATCCTCCGATATCAAGAGTTTATTTGATAGATCGTTGCTATAACGCGGTGTTGATAACAAAGCAATCATTTGCTGTCTGTTTTTCCTTCTATTAATCCCTTGTTTATTCAAGTTGTGTTTTCAATTCCCTTTTGTTTGACAATAACTTAATCTTAATAAACAGGAAATAAACAAACGTACATTTTGAGCTTTATATTTATTATAAATATTGCCAAAATTTTTTGATATTTTTATAATTGCGTATATTAAATTTATGAGTATGTCGGATGTAGAATGAAAAGATAGGAGATATAATATACAATCTTTTATAAGCTCTCTATCTCTTACTATTCTGACAGGAACCCAAACGGTGCTTTGGACATGTGACCAATTGAACTAACTTCACTGTCTAGGTTATCTGTCTAAGATTAAGCTTACATTAGGATAACCCAACACAAGGCTAACCTAACACTATTCTAAACCAATCCTAACTTACGCTTCCAACAGGGTCGCATAGCTGCAGTTTTAATGTATTAATTATGTTTTAAAAATATGCTTTAAAAGTTTGTCGCATTACACAATAAGTCCATTATATTCTGTAGCGATTGTCGAAATGAACATGCATTTAATTAGGGTAGGTACGAGTACAATATTTCAGTGTGATCTTTTTTGGAGTATCAAATACGATTCGACCCAACTTCGCACGGTTTCGCTACTGTAATTTTTAAATCCGTCGCGAAGTTAAAAAGATCTAAGCGTACAGACAGCGGGAAGCGACTTTTCCCATTTTATGGTTATGTAGAGAAAATCTGCCGACGCCCTTAAATATGTAAGTACAGTTGCATAACTACAGCCGTTCGTGTCGAATCCTCTTCGAAGATATCACTTTAATGTATATTTTAGTGACATAAAATATTAGCACGATCTTGTATTTGGTGTGAAAGGTGATGTGTAAAGCTTGCTATACAGTGTCGGTGTTTTTAAACTTTTTATATCACCTTTATATACAGTACAATATTATATAATACTTTTTATGCATTAGTTCAAATATTTTAAACTATTACACCTAATATTCATATGATCGATTCCCTTTGAAATGTTTCACACTTTGTCAGGAAGTAGTAGCACTTTGTAGAGTACGTTCTTTGTACTCTCTATCGTTGCATTTTAGGAGTAGAGAGTAAATAAATTATAATATATTTATTAGGTACACTATTTACATATAGGTTATGTGGGACAATTCAAATATAATAAAGGGGATAAAAAATTATGACAATTTTATTTTTCACTTAGAACGGGACACGGACAAAGGGACGGAAGTCTATCAGACAGACATTTCTAACAGGCAAATCATAGTGACGACCAAATAAAAAAACAATGCAATAGGTATCCTGTCGTATTGTCGACATCGCCGTAATTATTGCGTGATTTCGGAAAACGGGACAGTTTTTCGTCCCGAAACTTACTTTCGGGACAACGGGACAGACAACAGAATAACGGGACTGTCCCATTCAAAACGGGTGGTACGATCACTTAGTCTATACATCTACACTGTATGAAGTGGAAAGGTTTGTTTAGTTTGTTGCGCGTAGGCTCTTTCACCGATAAATAGCCACATCCTTTCCGTGTGACGTAGGCTAGGTGGTGTTGCCATATAATATGTAACTAAATCGAACATGGCTTTGTTCCTACTGACCCGATTTTTAAATTTTTTTCATTGATGATCTCTTTCTATCATTGTTCCAATGATGTAACGCTACACAATTGTTGATATTTAAGTCTTACTTTAAACAAATCATAGTGAAGCGAGGGCTAGCGCTCGTCTAACATAAAATAAATAGGGTTCATTGGACATTGATTAAAAAAAAAATTGTATTTCAAGTATTATTAAAGAGCCGGTTCAGCGGTATAAATGAATGACACAAATGAGTAATTATCATTATAATTTCAGTATAATTATGTTATGAAAAACATGAGGCGAATATTCAAGCATTCAGTTTTTATATGCGATATCTATAATAAATAACCTGTGTTTGAGGGCTTGAACAATTTGGGAATGTTGCCAGTAGACCGTGGGCATTAGCGATAAAACTAAATTGTGGCTTATCCCACACGCCTCTACTTGTGCCGATGTCGATGCTGGGACACACCTACGTCTGTTAAAAATATTTTTTTTTTATAAATAAAACGAAATATAATTTAATCCACTGTTTTCAAAGTAATAGTAAAAACTGTACAAAGTTAACTGTTTAGTAATAAGTACGGCTTTTGATCCAGGTCTGTCAGGTAAGATCTTCTTTATAATGCGCATTAACTCTTACCTCCACTGCTCGACCTAGATGTTGGAACATGCAAGAAAACTAAGCAATGAAGTTAACGTCTTGCGTGATCCTCAAAAAGGGAGACCTAACACTACTCTTTTAAATTTACACTAGTGTGATAATCAATATTTACTCTATTTCGTCTTACTCGTCGAACTACCTCTTGATCAGCTGTTGCTAACATGACATAAGAAAGTTAATTTAGTAGGTAACAATTTAGAGGCGACTTTATCTTCGACCTCTAATTTATACATCTTGTTACAAGAATATTTTTTATTCCGATCGAATAATGCGAAAGACCTTTGGATTTGAAGATTTACCCGAGCTTTAGTTGCCGACGGCCTTGTAATTTGCAATGAGCTATGACACTAAACCCGAGGGGGTGGTTGTCTTCCCCAGACTCCTTTTGATTAGGGTTGGTTTGCACTGTTTGCTTCGTAACTTTGTTAAGTATAATATAAGGCGTATTTACTAATTTTTGTAATACAAAAAAATATTACTGTATTTTAAAATTTATATTTACCATTACGACCTGAGTTCGCTTCGGTGAGGTATAATCACATTAACTCCCTTGCCCATAAATTCTCTCACACACTCTTTCCCTTGCTCATTCAACTCACACTCTCACTCACCAAAGACTGATTTGTACAAACCTTGTACTGATAGTAATGACTACAACAATAAAATAATTAGAGCGTACATATATATTTAGAAAAAGTGTATATTTTAAATCTTTGACAATAGGTGCTGTAAATTTATTAATTTTAAAATAGATTTTTGTGTTTCATGTTATTGTATTTAACTAGAGACCCGCCACTGCCGTTACTTCGTTTGAGTATAAAAAAATAATAAGATCGCAAACATTATTAAATTTCTCTCATCAATCAACGGAATTTAAATACGATAGATGGTTCTTAAATGAAAAAATGTTATACTTTTGATTAATCAGAAATATCATTTAATTGAGAAAATTAATGTAAGTGTCGTGTCAAATTAATGATTTGGTTGAGATGGTGACGATTGCAAATGTTCAGTCAGTTAACGGATCAATTAACCTCGACTACCGGCTTTATCACTAATGCGTTACGTAGGTCAAGTGCTACCGTTCACCTTTGAACCTGACTGTTACTAACCCACATTGTGTGTAACTGGATATTATAATACTAATAGATAGAACGTCGAACAAGATGATGTTATAACATTGGGATATATTATTTATCTATTACTATCTGACCCGACAGACGTTGTCCTGTTTTAACTATGAAACATAACAAAAAAAGAATTAGGGAAATCGGTCCAGCCGTTCTCGAGTTTTGCGCTTAGCAACACAATTAACGATTCATTTTTATATCTATTATAAATAAATAAATAAAGATAAGCTCATTTGAAGATTTCAAATACTTTTTTTCCCATACGAACAAATTGTAGCATTATCTGTCAGAACTCGAATTGTCAACTCGGCTGTCATCTCTATGAAAATTATGACTTTAGTCAAAATTTGTTTATTTAATTACGTAATTAGAAATACAATGTATTTTTTTTTCAGTCGAGGTTACGACCTCTAAAATGTCCCATTGTCGACGAATGTGACGTGTTGGCCCTAAATTGCTATTTTAGTTTAGGCCACATTTACTGGAGATACACTGCGTTCGTTAGCACGTTCTATACTCCAAAATATACAAGACAATGCTTTGGAGCTTGATTAGATTAAGTTGAACTTAAGAAACGACAGTTGGACGTCGATTTGACAGAAACGATCCAATTAACAAGGTGCAGTAATGAAAGCTGCACTAAAATAATGAAAAGATTAAGTTTATCTATCTTAATATTTAATTAATTCAATTTAAAGGAAACTGTCATCAAATTATCAAAAATAATTTCCTTCTGCGATTTTATTCTGTTTACGAAGGTGTTTTAAAAAGAATGGTTAAAAAATTACTTCTAAGTGATCGTTAGATTCTATCTATTTATGTAGACGAAGGAGGTATTGAATGAGTAATAAAATATTAGGACAGATATTATTTGTTAAAATCTTATCTAAATTGTTTTGTATATTCAGAAGCAATCACTTGTCAGTAAATTGACATGTTTTTCAATATAAAGTTTCGGTAATGAAAGTAGAGATACATAATTATCGGATCAATGAGATCAATATCTTCCGTTCTACACCATAACCAGTTAGTCAACACCATTACTACGTTTTTATGATCACACTGTGTTTTCTCTTTAAAAAATACTACAGTATTACAATACACCAGCTAACTTTGTGTTTTGCATAATAATACGTAGGACATTCTTTGGGTCTTTATTTTAGATTTTGTGCACTTGTTTGCTTTTTTGTAATTGAAATCTTGCGTTTTGTTTAATTTACGCCACAACGATTTCAATAATAACTTCATAGCGTTTAGTAGCTAATTCAAAATCTAGAATAAATACACCAATTAGCAGTTGGTTAAGATCAACATCGTTATCCATATTAACTTGTTTACTTATTTGATTATTTAGTTTGTTAGTAGGTACTAATGAAACAAATTACAAATTTAAATAATCCCCGACTAAAAAGTATTAAACGGTCATGCAGCTCTCAAGTTAAAAATGAGCTGATAATCTTTAAATGGCTTTTTTATGACAAATAAAGGACCTAATGGAAAGTGGCCACTGTCGCCCATGTACATCGGCAAACTCTTGTTTTGCCGATGCGTTGCTATCGGCTGTTGGATTCGCATGCTGGTGGTCGCAAGCCAGTTGGGGAACAGATCCGCAACCACCAAAGGATGCTTTGTTACTCGCCTCATACGTGATGCTCTCCCAGCGGCAGAGGGGAATTGTATTCTAACCCGTCCCCTCACGGGTAACGACTGACTAGATCTTCACAAATTATAGCTAAAAACCATTTTGATTTAATCAGCTTTTAAACAAAGAAAACCGCATCAAAACGATACGATACAGATAGACACACACGTCAAACTTCTAACACCCTGTCGTTTTAACAAAGAGTGTTGAAACGTGCTAAAAATTAACGTAATAAGTAGTAATGTCTGCGTAAGTAAATTTAAAGTAGTAGCAGTTGTCAATAAGTACACTAATTGACGGATGAGTTAACCCCTCTTAGCACCACACTCTAATACGTGGGGACTGTTACCCTTCGTCTCTTAACATGTCGCCAGCTAGCGAACCTATTTATAAAACAAGGGTTCTTATGAATTTTAAAGTATTGATTTTGACTGCGTTTCAAAAGTTTCGCGTTTTCAAAGTTGCGCAGACATGCTTGACACTAGAATTTGTTGTGATATTAGTCAAAATAATATCATAAACTAAAGGTAAATGAACTGACTATAATAAAAGAAACTATCCCGAGGTTCTATCTTTATTCAAATTCTTTATTCAATTCATTGTGAAAATTATTTAAGTGCATAAACCTTACGGATGTGTGTATATGTGTAAAATATAATTCTTCACTTTTTTATAATCGATAGAGCAGAAAATGAAGAGTCGTAGTCGTTAACGTAATTCCATTTCAGCTGTGATTTTCTGCTGGTCATATTTTGGTCGGACATTATATTATATGCGAGAGCAACTCGACATTTTATAAATTGAAATGAATATTACTTAAATTTTTAATATATACGACTGTAAATTTTAACTCTTGGTTCGTTAACTCCAAGAGATATCGCTTAAAAATAATGAATTTTCTTATTCAAATTTCATATACGTAATTACAAAAATTCATACAAATAAATAAATTAGAGTATCTTTTTGTAATATTAAAATAACCGCTTTTAAGTGCATATGGATGTTTGTTCTGGCTATTCCCTGAAATGGGTGGACCGATTTTGACGGGACTTACACTGGCAGATAGCCGATTTATCAAGGAGTAACTTAGGCTATTTAACATCTCGCTACGACCCATAGGAGCTGAGCAATACCCGAAAAAAGTCGCGCAAGTCGGCTAGTTTTATATATAATGTATTGTTTGTATTTATTCCATTCATTTATTAACATGTCAGGTAGAATAAAATCCATTGTGATGCATTGGTGCGGTTAACCTCAAAAATATATGTGGTTATTATTTTATGCTAACTATTACTACAATCATTTTGTGTACCTAAAGAATACAATTGTATTTTTTCAGCAAATTATTCAATCTTTTTGTAATTCTTATTGATAAGTTAATAACAATAACTGTGCATTAGAGATATTAAATGTATTAAGTATAACAATACACAAAGAGATTTGATTCATTGTTTGCGTATTAGTTCAATAATCATGACTCAGCATAGACAAATAGAATCATAACTACAATACTAAGGAAGGCCGCAATACTAGTTGCTGTACAAACTAGAATTTTGGTATCCTAAATCCTAGGGAATGTGCTTTATTTGCATATCCATAATATGGGAATTAAATTAAAATTAGTTTTATAAGTTTAAAATTTTTCGTTGATAACACCACGTTCTCAAAGGAAATGTGGCTGGCAATGCATTTCTAGATTTATTTGAATACTTGGATAACAAGTGTATAGGATACTGAAGTTGGATTCATGCATGCTACGTGAATTTTAATGTCCTCGGTATTAGGGATGGGTTAGAGCCTCGAGAGTCGAGTACTATCTATACATACATAATGCATAAACCAATATTCGGAGAGTGCAAAATAATATGATAGTATTCCAGTTATATTCCATTTTTTTATAACAACTTTTTTTACTTTAAAAAAAATCATCGCTGATCGTATTAGTTAACTTAGTACAAAGAATAGATAGGTGAGGATTTGGAGAGACATAGCCTACATTTTGTCATGAAAATGAAGTAGTAATTATAGATAGACAAAGTCGCAGGCACTAGCTCGTGCTTAATGAAACGTAATCTTCGCTGTTCGTTTCTATATAATAATGTAAAATTTAGTCAATGTTTATCGATTCTGATTACTCCGCCATCACTAATATGCTGCGAGATAGTCTAGACTGAAAATTTGATTTAGTTTTGTAAGTAATTTGCATACTTATACGAAGTTATGAGTTTACAGGAGTTATGTATGTTTTGCTTAAAGCGGTAAACGACAATCTCATGACGTGTATGTAAGACTAGGTCTACGTATGTAAAGTACATTATAAGTACTTCCATGTAATACGTGTAGCGCAAAAACCGTATTAAGTCAACGATTCTCTATCGCTTCAGATATCTGTTAAATCTTGGCCTGCTTAGTTATCATGATTTAGATTTTTTTTATTAAATGCCTAAAAGATGATTGGTCCTGTATATTTGTAACGATATTAAAATATCGAAATCTAATAAAATGTATTTAATAGTTTAAAAAAAATCCTGGAGCACGTATAAAGTGAATAATAGAATGTCAGGATTACAGTGCATTTCATTATACTACGTTCTCTACATTTTTCTCTTTGAGGATATTGCGTGATAATGTTTCATTAGGTATTATCTATTGACCTGATATCATTTGGATGGTCTACACCATTTTAGATTACCAAAATTATATGACCCTAATAATAAATGCATTATTTTACCTTAAACAATCAGCAAAAGTAGTATTTTAAAACGGGTATTGTATTATTTCGTGGTAAACCTATCGGAACCGAGTTATTTATGTACGATGATATCACATGCTGATTGTATTTTTGAAATCGACGTACGATTATCGCAACTTTGATCGATTTATTACAAATACTGAATTATTACGAATTCTATGATATGTATTTGTTATTTATGTTACTATAACCGCCTTCATACTTCTCCATTTGATCCTAAAAGTCATTATACGTGCATAGTGGATTTTCAAGGTCTTATCCACCAAACAATTATAGAGGACATGAGTTTTTTCATATGCAATATGCATAGGTATGCAGGAATGTTATATCTCGTATTGACAAGGCAAGGCTTATTTAAATGCTCAATGCGCACGCGCTTGCATAACATGCGCCGTAAAAAACCTTAACCAATATACTGTAGGTACTATAGTACGATCATCGGTCATTTCTGATGCGGTAGAATACAATATAAAATACTACATAATATAGGCTTATTTCAAAACCTTTATTATCGCACTATTTATAGAATTTCTAGAATTCTAGTTTCGTTTTTTGAAGTCTTGAAATGTTTCATGTGGGATTTTCATGGGAAATCATTTTTGAAGGAAATTAATTCCTAAATTATATCTACTTGCCATGCTACCTACCTAACGTCTATCCTATTAACTAAAAGGGTGTGGAACTGATCCAACATATAAAACCTTACCTCGCATACACAATTAACAATCTTAATTATATTTTTATTTTTCTGCTGTTCTTTATAACTTTCCATAATTATTTTTAACTTTTATTACAACAAATCCGAGACAACATCCTACAGATAGGCTAAATTTTTAAGATATAAACTCTCTATTAACGATTATTTATTTTTTTACATTGAAATAAACAGTAATCTGTTTATGTTGAACATCTAGTAACTTGTAAACAAGCGGAATGGCCCACGACTGGCCTCATACGTTAATTGCACACGTAAAGAGCTTAATTACCTAGTTCACAACAACACCGTACTCGTATGTGGCTTACGGTCTATAATAATACCTTTGACTGTAGAACGTAATCCGTAGACCATCACGTTGGTATTACATCGACTGTATTTTTTATTGTGGCGTATCATAATAGGACTTTATATGGGACACCCTACGGCTTTCATATGTAACTGTTATCAAAGTTAAGTTTGCGTTTGTATTTGCTTGGTTGGTTTCAGTATTTCTTCCAGCAGTAGCCGAACCACGCGGAATTTTGTACACTTGATAAATCCCTCTCTCTCGCTTGCTTGCTTACTTGCTTACCAATTTTCACAAAATCTTAACAATTTAAATAAGTCGTTTTTGAGTTTATCGCGAACAGACAGAAAGATGCGGAGTGGACAGGACTTTTTGTAATATGTACTCAAAATGATGTCTACAAGGAGTTCTTAGTGAACATTGACTCAACCCCGTCAGAGGGTAAGGAGATAAATGCACGTAATACTTTGCTAGGCCCTAGCTATTGTTAGAGATAAGAATGGTCGCCATCTCATGATTAATTTAAACTCTACATATTATGTGTACTGTTTATTTTAATTCTTACTATACACTTAGTTACGTAGTGTCCTTAAAATTGTAAAAAAGTATATAGTGCTCTGTAGAAGGGCTATAGGATATAGTTCATCATCACAACTGATTAATGGCCCTCTACTGATCCGGGCCTCCTCCTCAGATTGAGGAGGGTCTTTTTGGCCATAGTCCACACTATTTTATTTAATTGCTAAAAACACATAACTTAGAAAAGTCAGAGAAGTGCCCAGGATCGAACTCGAGCCTCCCGAGTACGACACCCATGTCTTGATCGCTAGGCTAAACAAACGTGCCAATGAAATTTTTAGGGTGAATATAAAAAATATATAATTCACAAAACAACTGAAATAACGGTAAAATGCCAATTATGTTGTAACAAAATAGCCTCTAATTACCGCGTGCGACAATCAAAGAGAGTTTATTAGCCATTTTGAACAAGAATTTGTGGATTTTAGTAATGATTATGTCTGTTTTTATTATGTTATAAAAACTTACACCTAATTTGTATGTGTTACTTTAATATTTTTATAGCAAATGATATTTCTGTAATATTATGTTTTACCCGTGAGGGGACGGGTTAGAATACAATTCCCCTCTGTCGCTGGGAGAGCATCTCGTAAGAGCCGAGTTACCCAGCACCCCTTTTTGGTGGTAGGGGATCTGTTCCCCGACTGGCTTGCGGTCTGTTCGCGACGCGTTCCGGCCGAGCCGCATGTGAGCCAGATCTACCCCTCCCTCTCCTCTCCCATTACTGCTGCGATTGCAATAAACAGCGGTTTCTTTCCCGGGGTACATTAAAACCGCAGCAGTCTTCTCTCCGCTCTTCCTCCTCACTCTATCTTCGAGGCGGCAACGCATAGACAAAACAAGAGAAGCCCCTTTAGTTTTGTCGATGTCTATGGGCGATGGTGGCCACTTTCCATTAGGTGGACCGTCTGCTAGTTTGTCCCATATTATCATAAAAAATATATATTTTAATAGGCCGAACCAAATGTTGTCTGTTTCTCTGTTGTAATGATGAGCAAAATTGGTTTTAGTTTTGATTTTGCTTTTTCCCAAGACCAACACCGAATAAGACCTAGTATGCAGAACCTAGACCAAATGTGCAAGACTAAACGAAAAAATATAAATTCCGTTGAAGCTATCAGTTAAACTATTTATGATATCTTTCTTCTTGGATATAAATATATTTTCGGATTTCAAATTTACAGTGTGCTTCACTAGATATTAACGCAAAATAATATAAAATTGCTTTGCTCATCACCACTCTGCTGATGATGTCCATCACGCTTTTATCTACAATTTGTTTATAAATACTTATCGTACGTCTATTAATTATGTAGGTCGATCAATATTTAATTATTCGTTATTTAATATATCGACTTAAGTTCTGTATTAGAAGCCAATTAATTTTGTAGCTAGGCTGTTTGACGGTTGAATTTCATTTTCATCTCTCCCAGTTTTCAGGCCAGAGTTTTGAATACTGAAGCCTAGTCACTCTATAAAATTTATGCTTTTGCGACTGAATAAATTATTCGTCATATTTTCCAAACAGTTAGCTACAAAATTTGATTTAATTTTGAATTTTTTTGTATTTTTGTAACTCAACATATTATTTTGATCATTATAAAAGTATTTCATGCCTATTTCTTTAGTTTTTATTTTTCTATTGGTTCTAAACAAACACATCTCTCGCAACTCATCCTAGCACATCTCTTATGGAAGGCTTTACCAACTATGTATATAAATTGCAATCAAGAGGATTCAAGTATTTTAATAATTGAATTGCCTCTAGAGATAACTTAATGTTTCATACAGAAATGATGTAAAATCATGTTAAAATTGTAGCATGTTATTTGACTTGACACATTTAGTTTGCATATTTTGTGGGTGGGATATAAACGTGAATACGGTCTCCACAGATTTGCGATGTAAATAGAAAAACGTACGTAATTGGTTTTGCTCTATTTCTGCTCCACCTACGCCTCGCGACTACTGTAACTAGTGTTGCCAAATTTAATTTACACAAAATCGGGATTGGTTGTACAAATTCGATATGAACTGAAAATTAGATTATCAAAATATAGCAATATAAATTAAATGCAGGAGTAGTTTTGTATGCATTAAAACGTCGTCTTTTTCAAATATTTAATACATAGCATTTTCAATTAAATTGCTTACAAAGCAAATATTTTTTATCAAAGTCTTTCAAGTTTCTTACAGAGGCAGACTGCTAAAGTAACTTGTTCGTAAATATCTTATAAAAATATTTGCCTAGGTACTTGAAATTCGTTAAAGAATTTTTCCCTTCTATACACTCTTTATTTTCCAGTAGAATACAACAAGTGATAATATTATATTAATGATAAATTGATCATCCGATCCAGCAGCAAATATGACTAATGCTATAGATATGGAGAGAGATATGATACCCATTACTGTACAGCAGTACGTATACACATGCAATTTAGACTGAGGCGAACAGTGCCAAGGGCTTGAGACCCAGGAGCAGGTTTAAAGAGCTCTTTCATAATATATTGTTTTAGCCAAATTATAAACATCCCGGATCGAATTTTGGTTAAAGCAGATAAACCTTCTTGATTGTTCGGCGAGGATATTTTAATAATCGCATCCTCAATAAAGCCAACTGTCTTAAAATTTCATCAAGTGGATTACATCGCCTAACCTTTGTACAGATATTTCGATATTATTATAATTTTAGCTTACCTCGAATTTTTAGGTCAAATATGTTTTTTTTTCACGCGGTAAGAAAGTTGATCTTATTAATCAACTATTGATTTAAACTTTCTAATAATTCTAATACAAGATATTTAATAAACCATGTTAGAGCTTATTATAACACCAAAACAACCACTTTGTTATGCAAAAACTGATCACAGTTATGCTGTCTGTGTTTTATACTATATTTTTCCATTAAATCCGATGTCGTTAATGCCATTTAAACATGTTTTAATTCAGCGAAGCGAGGGCAGACGATTGGTGTTATACATTTTTGGTCACAAGAAAAAGTTGAAACCTTATTTGTAACTTGTGGAAATTACAATGATGAAGCACCAGATGTAGCAGAGCCCTGGATGTTCCTAACTTAATTATAGTCAAGATAAATATCCCGTGTCTTTTCCACTCAGTTTTTGCTGTTCAAAGTTTGTGCGTGAATCAGGAGTTTTTATGTCCGAATATCCGAAACAGGGGACCCATGTTGTAGTTGTAATTTGATCAGACGAAATCATTTCTTGGAAAAGTTTTTAAAGTTGAAATTTCAACATTTTCTACAATTTCTACTGGAGATTTTTATTTAGTCAACAAGCTTAGCGAAACTCGGTCATCTATCCAAACATTTTGTATAATAATCATTAACCATTCGAAACTTTATTGCAGTCCGTAACTTCCCCAAGTTTATTTAGGTATCTTGTCGGATGTTATTAATTTACTGTGTATTACTGGTTCCAACTTGATTATGATTCATATAATGTTGAAAGTCTGGTGCATCATTCTCGCTTTATTCTAAAGCATTATTTTCAAGAAACAGAAAAGAATTTAATATGTTTGTTTAAAATCTTTTTTCAGCATTTGTTTAAATAACAATTGTTTCTTTATACAAGATCTGAAAGGAAGTGAAGGTTATTCCCTTCACATTCGTCTGTATATTTTTACAGAAACGAATAAAATGATTCAATACTTCAAAAGGCATATTGAACTGCCTCACCCTGAATAAACGTAAACCAAAGCCACATAAACGCTGTTTTATTTTTTTCTTGATTCTAAATCCTCGCCTAAATGTGACGTAGAGTTGAAAATCATCTGTATTCGTGTAGATACATTGAACACCTGTAGAAAGTTAACGTAAATATCGTAGTTCAAAACGAAACATCCACCGGATTCGAAATGGTAGGTAAAAGCGATCTATAAAACCTGTGTCAGTGTCCAAAGGATTATGACCTTTTCATGCTGTAAATAAACTTCCATTTCCAGTAAAGTTTTCGTAAAAATTCTAGATCCAATTTAAAAATTTTGTCTGCGTTGTTTTATTTTGTCGTGTGTGCTTGCATATTACATTAAAAGTCGCCAGGACATCTAATTGAAAAGCTTTTTAAATTAGCCAGTATTTTATATTCATAAGTACTTAATCTTTTAACGTTTTACCGATCAAAATACTCGTGGTAAAGTTTCTTATCTGCAGATAGCAAGTTTGAAGTTTTATTGATTTTGCTTCAGGCGTCAAACTTCATAGAAGTGCTACTGAGAGTTGTTCAGTCTTATATCCAATTCAGGAGATAATTTGTTAATAAATTGTATCTTCAATTTTTCCTTAACTATATTCGATTATAGAGAGGCTTCTAGTTTTAATTATAAATGTATGTATTTGTAGTAGAACTACAAATAATATTTTTGATTGATTTTGAAAGCAATATCAGAAAAATTGTGAGGACATTTAAATTGATAGAAGCACTTTGAAACTCAATTTTTAGCGGATTGGAAAATGTTAAAAGCCTACATGTAAAACTGCGTACAGATTTACTGATTTAGAATATTTTGAAAAATATTTTTATAATGTATTGTGTATAAATTGGTTTAGATAATTTATGACATTGAATTATAACATAATTTGATGACATAATGTTATGTCGCTTGAGCTAAGAAGAAGCATTGCTAGTTGAGTTTAAAAAAAATTCATACAAATGTTTTAAAAAGAAAACTAGATAGATATAGACTAGAAATTTCCTGCAACAGTCGTATAAAATACAATTGCACATTCCAATTGTATGAAGCCACATACAGCATGATAGTATGATGCAACGCAGTCATCTAAATTGATTAATTACTGAGTTTGTGACAGAGATTGATTTTAAAAACTCGGTCAAAACGAATGTCATGGTTATTCCTTTGTATTTTATTTTTTACAAATTTTATACAGTATTCTGTATTTTCCATGAAGTAGGGAAAATTTTATTTTGTTATATCTGATAAACATAATATGTAATACTTTGAACGTGTTGATGAACTTTGACTTGATGTTATATTAAAATTTAGTACCTATCCTTAGATATGTAAATCGTTCAAAATACAATCCACCATTCGTTTGGTTTTTCCGAATTGTGATGTACAGCATGTAAGTCCGACCACCAAATCACCAAGTTTCTTTCATCAGGCGCCTGATGTAGGCCGGACTTCACTGACTAATCTCATTAATACTCCGTTTTTATTGGCTTTTATATTCTAATTTTAACTGTAGTATTCGTCACTCCACTCTTTCTTACAAAAATCAATTTTAAAAGCGGCAACGTTTTAGCAAAATAAGATATATCATTTTGTATTGTTAGTGTTCACGACCATCGGTAACCAAGTACGTTCAGGTTGACTGTCTGTTCCTTTACGTCATCTGTGTCGTAAAATTGTTACTTTATAGGTCTCAATTAAACATTTGAAAATGCTAAAAAAGTAATACATTTACGTATTTAACACGTTACTTCTCGACGAACTCGAGGCCACCTAATTGACTCATTTCAGCCCGTGACGTAAATTGATTTTAATCGACCGACTCATAGCTACTACGCTGCATTGTTTCCTGAAGGGTTTCGAGGTGCTTACCACCTCGAAACTCTTCAGGCTTGCTTCAAGTGTTAGGTCTCGGTTCATTTACTTACATTTACGTACTATTTTAATTACTTTTTAACCCTAGACGCTAATATGATGGTTATTAGTTTAATCTGTGCATTTGTTTGTCAGTCTTTGGCATCCTACCGTCCAAGATATTGATGTGGTTTTATACCAAATGTGATCTGGTCAGCCGTTTGTATACTATCAGCTAATGTCTTACTTCAGCTCTGCGTGATCGTTTCTTCTAAAAAGATTCGTACGACTTTGCCTTTTAATAGCGGATTTTATGATATTTTAATTCCGGGATTATTTAAATTTTTATTTTACGTCATAGTAATTTCAAGATAAAAATAAAAGGAGCGAATGTGTTCTAAGAACTCAATTGGAACCACTCAAAAAGTTTTAAGAACTCTAAATTGCAAATTATGTATGAAACTCTTGAGTGGTGAAGATATTTTCTCATTCTATAGATAAGGCCGTGTGTTTTCTACTATTTCTTTCTTGACTTTTAATCAAATTTTATGTAATAAAGAGTTTTAAAGATTTTAACTTAATATTAATAATAAAAAATTGAAGCCATACTATAACAGTTAACATAAACCTGATTTATAAGAAGCGATGTGAGAGTTTGTTAGTAGTAGTTTCGTTTATCGGTAAAACAAATATTTTAGAAGTCTAATATAAAGGAACAGAAGCGTCAAACAAATAATAGATAGAACTAGAATACTTTGAGATCAAAGGCGGAGAGCACTGTTTCTGAGACGAGATGCTTGTTGTCTACACAGCTAGCTTGTGCTTCGTTTTAACACACAGTTAACTATAAATGGACGGAATATGGAAAAAACCAGGTCACAGTAGACAAATTGAATTGTTTTTCAGTGTTACGAAAGAAGGAATAGACTTATGTAATTTATATTTTAAAATTACATTTAAGCTGGTTGGAAAATAGAGTGCTTTTTATTTTTAAAATATATTAAACTAGACGACTTGACCTAGGTACGCTGAGGATTAAATAACATCTAAAGCAATACAACGTAAAAACAGCATCCAATATGACGCAGTACAGACAAAGAAACAAGCAACATTAAGAAAAAAATGTGTTTGCTTTTATTAGTATTACTAGGGGCCCGTCCCGGCTTCGCACGGGTGGATAATTTTTTTTGGCTCCCGCATTCTGTCGCTCCCTCTATCGCCGCGTTACTCGCTGCGCTGCGAGGCAATCCACACCGCGTCCGCGACCCGTCAGGGATTATTTTTTATTTATCTTGATATTTTTATTTCGTAATATCTTTTGACTGGAATGTCCGATTTTAATAATTCAAAAAGTATTTTACAGGTATTGAAACAGTCTTGAATACGAAATAATTTATTTGGATAAGGATTAATACAAAGGTATAGAAAACATGGTCTGATTTTGATTGGCATTTTTATCAACTTTTAAAATGTAAAAAAGTAGTTATAGTGACATAACTATAATAGTTGGACATATGGTCTCGCGGAGTTTTTTGTAGATATTGATACGTTCTATAATATTGTAGAACATTTCTTTGTTCTATCATCAATACTTTTTTTGCACCTTGGGTTGGTTTTAGTGAGATTTCCTGAGGATCTCTAATTTTTTCTTTTAATAAATATAGCCTATGTTACTCAGGGATAATGTAGCTTCCTAATGTTGAAAGAATTTTTGAAATCGGTCCAGTAGTTTTTATGTTTATTCGTTACATACAAAAATACAAATCTTACTTCTTTATAATATTAGTTTTAGTATTCTAAAGCCTACGTATGCTTAGATCTTTAAAACTACGCATCGGATTTTGATGCGGTTTTTTTTTAATAGATAGAGTGATTCAAGAGGAAGGTTTATTTGTATGTTACATGCAAATTATAGTAGAGAAAGTAACCATTCGAAGCTGAAGCGGGTCGCTAGTTAATAATATTTAAATCTACTGTGTATGCACAGATATCAGCTAATTACAGTATTAGTGATAGTGATACTTACAGGCTTAAATACATTTAATCAAATAGTTCAGTTTTTCAAAGTGTTTTATGTTTAATTATCTGTTTTTGTTTGTTTCAGCAACGGTCCAGTAGAGGGTGCGTATGGTCCGCAACACAGCCCTGTGTCGCGGTCCGACGCCTCCACCGAGGACGCGGAGCTATCCGCTGCGCTTGCTCACCAGCACCACCTTGCTATGCAGGTATGTGCAAGAAAAAACACCATCTAAAAATCACAAACTCAGTTATTTTGCTCGTACATAATATAAAAGTATATTTTCCTGTTTGATCATCTAACGGATATAGAAAATCTAATGCTGTCTACTTATCCATATTGTTGTTGTCTTATAGGCTGGCGAATATCCGGTGGGAAGTGGTGTCGAGCCCGACTATGGACAGTATGTGTCTTCACCGGCAGCGCATTACAATCATATGGGACACCTTACCATGGCGCCCTCGCAAAAGTACCCGCATGTAAGATCAAAATTATTTATCATATAATATTTTCAGTCTATTCAAAATATTAAATCGTTGAAGTTTTAATGATATTATAAGATATAAAATAGCTACATATAAAATATCTAAGTATATTACAAGCTAGGGGTTGTCTACGAAAATACAATCAATAGACTGCTTACTCGGTTGGAAACTTTTGTGGTCTGATTCAAAGAAATCATATAAGAACTTCCAAAGTAATGTGGGCACGGATCTCCTTCGGGGAACATGCGGTATCAAATACTTTTGCAATTATATTAATAAGCAAAGTTACTTTTCTTACATGTGTTTAAGAAACTTATCGATGGTAACAGTAATGAATATTTAAAATTTTAGAGTTAAATTTTTACTATCGCGATAATGTTACTGGATCGTATTAAAGTACAATAATAATAAAATTTAAAAAAAAACATTTAAATGAGTCGATATTTGGCTACATACGATTCCAATTAAAATTCCTGACTATTGAAACGTATAAAAATAACAAAATAATGCTTAGTCAGTTAGACAGACTGTTCCATGTCAATGATTTGATTTCATTGACGCAGCACTATTTAAATTTTATATTTCAAATGTTTCTGGGTTAACTCAAAACTGCAATTTGCAAGTGTTATAAATAGAAAGAAAAGTAGGTTTTTCATGTTGCATTCACAATACTAATCCTTCATTTTTCTCAGTAGTCGCGTGAAAGTCGTTATAAATACAGTTTAGACGGGTTCTTCGCTCGGGCGGATGATTCGATTTCTGCAGAGAAATATTCCAACTTAATCCACAACATAGTTTGCTTATATAATAAATTTTGCGTGAATTCATTCAAGCGTGCGACACGGGTTACAAATTGTACCCAAGGGAGGAAAAATAGGCATTTCAGGATTGAATTTTTTTCGACTGAATTATAAGTGAGTAATAAAATATGATTTAAGTTACTAATTTTAATAGTACGTACGTGCTTTACAACTAGTTCAAAACATTATTGAAATTATTTGTTTAACATTTGAGTGATACATGAAACAGAGATTTCGTGTTTATTTGTTTTTAGGGATTAATAGTACATTTTCTAAAAAAAAAAAAACAACAAACTATAAATAGCTTCTCCTGTTTTCGTTAGTCATTACTAGTAAAAAAAAACATTATATATGTTTCTATAATAATAAATGTGATAGTGTGTTTACGAAGTGGTGAATAGAGTAACATACGGCAAAAATGTATATAAATTTATATTAGAGCAATAATGTACATTTTCCAGGTGATGGAAGCAGTGTCTGTGGGTAGCGGATACGCGACAGGTGTAGGGGCAGGCACCGGTGGTGGTCACTATGGCACTTATGCGCATTATGGTGCTGCGTATCCAGCACAACCGGCATATCTCGTCGATGCGCAGGTCCCTGCGTATATGGCTCAGGTATGTGGGTTTCAAGATATATAAAAATGATTAAGGCACTTATGTATTCTATTCTCATAACAAAATAAAATAGGAGACATAAATATACTTATGAAGAATATGTTTTTACTAACAATCCAAATAAACATACTGTTACGCAGACTAACAGTAAGACGACTTGATTAAAATATCCTATTGGGGTTTCTACCTTAGACACAGTCCTTCAGCGTTACTCCTACATTACTCGCGATGTAATCAAAATTTTTCTGTCGTGACGGCGTATTTATTTTGCAATCCCCACTTCTATTTATTTGATGCTTATAAAATTCAGTTGTCCAACATTCAAGAAAATAAAAATGCTACTCATACCAACTCTACCAACGTAAGTAACAGGATGCTACTCAAATTATTAGTGTTGCCAACACCATAATTAACAATACCTATTGTGTTAATGTCAGTTACATTGCATTGTTTTTGTACTTGAATCAAGAAAATGTAATCAAAATTAGTAAACACTAAAAAAAAATATAAATTAGTTTTATAATCATCACAACCCATTAATGGTACTGCTGAGCCGGGTCTCCTCCTCAGAATGGGGGGGTTGAACCATAGTTCACCATGCTGCGCTAGTGCAGGTTGGCAGACTTCACATACCTTTGAGAACTTTTAGGGTACTCTCAGGAGTGCAGGTTGCCTCAGGATGTTTTCCTTCACCACTGGGCTAAATTAATATTAATTAACCCGTGAGGGTACGGGTTAGAATACTATTCCCCTCTGCCGCTGGGAGAGCATCTCGTAAGAGCCGAGTAACCCAGCACCTCCTTGGATGTAGGGGTTCTGTTCCCCGACTGGCTTACGACCACCAGCATGCGAAACCGACCATCAAGTATCATAGACGCGTTCCGGTCGAGCCGCATGTGGGCTAGACTTACCCCCTCCCTCTCCCATCCCATGAATGCTGCGGATTTAGTGGACTCTGGGCTCTTGCTCACAAAACAGGAGGATATCTCTTGTTTTGCCGATGTCTATGGGCGATGGAGGCCACTTACCATCACCATTTTGCACCTTATCTACCATAAAAAAAATAGTTATAATGTATAAAATAATAAATTAGTTATAATTATGAATAGTTAATTAGTTTATGTTTATTTAATTTTTTTAACACAGGAATATGTAGAAGGCGGCGGCAGTGCATCACCACGTAGCACATCTCCCGGAGCTATGCCGCCACAGCACAATTTACATCTGCAACAGAGGTAAAATGATTTTCTTACTATTTTTATTTTATTAGTTTAATTCTCTAACATTATGCCTCTATAACCATTCTTAAATGCAGGTACGATTCAGCATCACTGGAACAGCTTGGTCGGCACTATTGCGTGACGTCACCACGTGGGGAGTATGCTGGCGACGCGTACGCATATCAACACTATCCCACTGCGTACGATCCGCCGCACCAACCAACACAGTTTAAAGTACGTTTCGAAATTAAATTTATAAGGAAAGTTAAATATAATTAATTAATAAATAGCCAATTACTTAAGTTTTGATATTTATTAAAAGAAAAACATGGAAGTTTAAATTCAGTTTATTAAACAGTAATGTGATATTTCAAAAGATTATACGTTATCGGTCATTTAAGAAACAATACATGCTTTTATCATATTACAATTATATATAGATATTAATAAAGAAATATGGTTCTGACGATAATGATTATTTGTACATAAGTGAGATGTTTGTAATGTTCTGCTTACAGGATTCACAAAATGGCCTAAGTTTGGGAAGCACGGGCGGACAGTCAATGTACGGTGACGAAGAAGAGTTACAGAAGCAGATGGCGAATATGGCATTAGGTATGTCTATGTGATATATAATGTTCTCAGTAATCATTTTACTTATTTCTCAATATTATCTAAATTCTGAGTTTATTAGCCATAACATTATTAGTGTAAATACTATTTTTTTTTCAGTACATGGCGGAGTTGGCGTGGGTGTAGGTGGTCGTGAAGACGGCGGTGGTCTTCAGTGGAGAGATCCAAACTTACCTGAAGTAATTGGTTTCCTGAATTCACCATCTGACGTCGTGAAGGCGAACGCTGCCGCATATTTACAACATCTTACTTATATGGACGATCCGAATAAGCAGAAGACTAGGAGTTTAGGTATATTTTCTGAATAGCCAAAAATTTTGTTGTAAAACCGGCATTGAGATAATGCTTATGGGTAAACAAACAATAAAAAATAAGCCAATATACTTCATTATAATATTAATTAAAAGATCTGTAGCTACTGCATGAGAGTTGGTGATTTATAGCAGTCGGTCTACATCACTGCTAATAGTTATACTTAAGTGTTTCAAGCTATCATAATATATATTATCGTGAACTGATATAAAATATTAATATTTTCAGGTGGAATCCCGCCCCTAGTACGTCTAATTTCCCATGAGAATCCAGAAGTGTGTCGTAATGCTTGCGGGGCATTGCGTAATCTATCCTATGGACGACAAAACGATGAGAACAAACGCGCCATTCGTGACGCTGGCGGTATACCTGCTCTGATGGCACTTCTTTGTCGTACGCAGGATATGGAGGTGAGTATCATATATATATAGCATATAACTCAGTATGTGTTATAACATTTGCTAACACTTACTTAACCCAAATTATGCAATCGAAGTGGTAAGGAGTAGTGTTCTCATCCACGTAATCTCATATAGAATTTGAAGATTTAATGCACTGAATTCAATTTCAGGTGAAAGAACTAGTGACTGGTGTGATCTGGAACATGTCATCCTGTGAAGACCTCAAACAATCAATCATAGACGACGCAGCACAAGTTATAGTTAACAAAGTCATTATTCCTCATTCTGGCTGGCATCCCACTAATCCCGGTGAAACCTACTGGTCTAATAGTAAGATCTTGTTGTATGACTAATAATGACAATTTATGCAATTGTAAATAATTTCTAGATAAATTATTATTTTAAATAAATTATCGAGAAATTCAAAGTAGCTGATGAATTCAATAATTGTATGTTTTCTTTGAAAACCGTTTTTGTAAATAAGTTTTTTGGTGTTTGATAATAAAAAAGTTCCTAAATTACTGAGTAAGATATATTAGTTATATATATCGATGTTCACTTTTGTTCCTTAAATAGTCATGCCGTCATGCTAAAATGGCGGAAGTTAAATTTTAAAGGCGCCGAATATTTTGTTTAGTAATATTATTTGTATATATATAACTAGTAGTCCCGTCCCGGTTCTGCCCAGGTGCAAATTATCATGTGTATTTAGGTTTAATTTCATTTTTTTTTTTTGGAAATTAATCCAGACATAACGGCCAGACAGCTCGACATGCACTTCATCCCCACTTCGATAGGTGACTTACGAGCACACTCATATGTTTATTCTTAAGTATCTTTTTCGCGATCAAACAAAACCTATGTCCTTACTCAAGCTCCACTTATTCTCTGTGTCATATTTCATCAACATCGGATCATGATTTAAGCCTGATTGTATAAAATATAGACGCCATTTATTACGCCAATAGATGGCGATGCGATTTAATCTACTACTTAAGTAGATTAAATCGCATTTTCGTTAGTTTGTATTTATAAGTATTTCCTACGTTTCTGTCGTGCTACTTTCGTAATTATAATAATAATATCATATTATTATTACACTTTCTACAGTATTCCGCAACGCATCTGGCGTACTTCGCAATGCATCATCTGCGGGTGAATACGCGCGGCGTCGCTTGCGCTCTCTTGGCGGGCTAGCGGAAGCACTGTTACACGCTGTTCGAGTCGCGCTTAGCGTAAACGCGATTGGCACCAAGATTGTTGAGAACTGCGTTTGCGTTTTACGGAACCTGTCTTACAGGTAAGTGAATTACCGAACTCAATTAGTGAACCTTAAGTTACTACCAGCTGGAGTTGATCTCAAACTGATCTACTTGATTTAAGATTACTTACTTACCTATTTGTATTTCTTGATTCAGGTGTCAAGAAATAGAAGATCCATTATACGACACGCGAGCTCCACCCACGCAATCTTCTGGTCAGGCAAGGATACAAGCAAGCGCGTCGAAAGGTTACTTTTCTTTATGTTAGATATTTTTTTTATATCTAATTTTTTCGTTATTTTACATGTCTCAATAGAAATAACTAACGATATTTTTAAATTAATCTTCAGGTGAAAATCTAGGCTGTTTCGGAGGTAGTAAAAAGAAGAAAGAAGGGTCATCTTCTTCAAACTCAACTAGTCCACTAGGCAAGAGTGATCCGGAACCGCAACAGTTGGACAACAATACTAATACACAATTGGGGTATAGTGTACCTAAAGGCACTGAAATGTTGTGGTCGCCCGAGGTAAGTTTCTGTTGGCTATCGATACGTTCTTGTATTACTTACACATATTCTAAAAAAATACAATATTTCTCTGTAGGTTGTCCCTCTTTACATGGCTTTATTACAAACATGTTCTAATCCTGAAACACTGGAAGCGGCTGCCGGAGCTCTACAAAACTTGGCCGCATGTTACTGGCAACCTTCTATAGATATACGAGCCGCTGTGAGGAAAGAGAAAGGTAATTGATAGACTCTAAAAGAGTAAATAAAAATATATGCCTAATATCGTTATTTTTTATATCCATATCTGTTATTATTTTCTTATCAGGGCTACCGATCCTAGTGGAACTTTTACGAATGGAAGTGGACAGGGTGGTATGTGCAGTCGCTACAGCACTACGTAATTTAGCCATCGATCAACGGAATAAAGAGCTGATTGGGAAATATGCAATGCGAGATCTAGTGCAAAAACTGCCTAGTGGAAATCAACAACATGATCAAGTAAGCTACTAGTTCAAAGAAAAAACTTGTGCCCTTTTAAATTGGTAATTGTTTCTCAATACAAATTTTTGTTAAAAGGGTACATCAGACGACACAATAGCTGCAGTACTGGCAACTTTGAATGAAGTAATCAAGAAGAGTGCGGAGTTCTCTCGCTCCTTACTAGAAGCAGGTGGCGTGGAAAGATTGCTCAATTTGACCAAACAACGTCATCGTCACACACCTAGAGTACTCAAGTTTGCAGGTAACTATAATAATATTATGCTTTAATAGGTGCACCCAAACCATGGATACTTCGTTAAACATAATTGCGTCCATTAATAACAAATTGTTTAGTTTATAGTTTCTAATTATAGATGAATAGTCGTAGATAAGAAAAAGACCAGTCTATTTCTTATAAAAGTTATTATTAATACTTTTAAAAAAATAAATTTCAAAAAAATAGGCATTAAGTCATAACGTAACAGCGAACACCAATCGGAAAGTGTTACGTCACGCCACGCAAAACATCATCGTTGTTGTTGACGTTTTAATACGAAGAATTGTAAACAGTTTTGTTTCGCAGACTGTGACGTCATTCAAGATGACATGACACTTCAGCGTTTTCGATGGAAATCTAATTTGCTTTTTTAAAAATACAAAATATGTGATGTAAATATCGTTTTTTCTTTAAAATATGGTTCATTGGGATTACATAGATATTATAGTATATAATTAACCAAGTTTTACTCAACTAGCCTATTATAAGTTTGTAAACATATATTATAACATATTATGAAATAAGCAAACCTGCATACGATGCTATTTTTGTCTACAGCTCAAGTGCTAATGACTATGTGGTCGCACGCGGAGCTACGTGAGGTGTATCGCAAGCATGGCTGGCGCGAAGCTGACTTCCTGACTCCTGCGCGAGCTGCTCAACCTCGTGCCTCATCCAATACTAGCGGTTAGTGTTATAATGAACATATTAATGCAATGTATCATGCAACATGTGCCATTTTTCATAACTATGCGCAAAACACTGCATTAAAGCTGGTTTATGTGTCTGTACAACTGTTTATATGTTAAAATCATTGTATGTCCTGTTAAATAAATGTGCGGATTTATGTATAAAAATATGACACGCTGCACAGTATGTACATACTATATTCACGTCACATTGTCTTTTACGCTAACCTAAATTTTGTATTCCATATACACTATCGTTCGTTGTTGCCATTCTATATACACACTACAACACGATTGCAAAGTTGTAGGTTCAATCCTCACTCATTGCAGTACGGATACGAATCCTTTATAGCACAAGTATTTACATTATAAAGTTTAACGTATTACTAGTTATAAAAAAAGGTGAATTTTAATGTCTTAATTGTAAATTCTGTTATAAGTACTTCAACTGTAAATACTACACGATTAATTTCAACATAAAAATGCTAACTAACAAATAAAAGAAGCGTAAGAGCATGTACATAAATATGAGCATGTTATGGGTAAAATAGGTCAAGGGACGCCGATGTCGGGAGGCGCCCCGCACTCCCCCGGCGCTGCCAACAGCACTCTGAGCCGGCCGATGGCATCCACTGGGGGCACCAGATATGAGGACCGTACTATTCGACGGCATCGTGAGGTGAGGTCGACACTTACTATTTACACTTGGCAGAAGCTCGTTCGAATAATCCAAAAATAGAGATTATGCGTGTATGATAGCTTCGTTATATATATGTTAAAAAAAATCAACGTCATAAAAACTAGAAATTAAGTTGAAACTAATAAGATATGAGCACTATAAACGACCGTCATTTTGGTGAGCACGATGCGACGTCACAATCTATAATAATAGACTAATAGAGAAGTAATAAGCTGTTCAAGTATATTACAACTATTTAACCGAGAATTATTAAACCATATAAACAAAAAAGTAATTACAAAATTTGTTGACAATCATGTATAATGTTATACTGTGACGGCACATTCCATAACTGTTTAATATTGTTTAACTGTTTTGCTTTTCAATCAAATAAAAAGTAGGTTTTGTTCTAAGGTTAATAAAATATATATTTGGTACTTATTTAAATGACATGCATTTTCTCTATTGATAGTATATTTAAATAGATATATCATACACCATCGCTATTCTTACCTTTTTGGTAAAGGTTTGTGTTTAATGTTTGCTTTGCTTCAGTGTATATGTTGGTGTTAAAATAAAAAAAAAATCTTATTTATTAACAAAGCTGTATTGTAAAGTACGCAGTATTTTTGTAATAAAAAATACATAGATGACCCCATTATTAATTTTTTTTTTAATTTAAAATTATATTTATGATTTCTCTATGAATGTAAATGAAGTTTGATAGTCTGTATATTTTGTATATAATTACTTGAAGCTATATTCTGTTTTTACTGAATTAATAAATAACTTCGGATTCTTCCAGAGCGATGACATGCCAGCCATGGACGTGAACTACGTGGACGGACTCGGCATGGGGAACCCCAATGGAAGACCCATGAACCTCCAAGGGGTTCAAGCCCAAATGCCACCACCAAGCAGCCGTTAGTATTTGTTTTGTGTAAGTCCACCACATTTCACAACTTATCTGTGTACAATTGTTTTATGACAACAGTCTTAGTTGTATTGTTGATAAACGTTACAGAAGAGACGTTTTTTTATTTATTTAAACGGTCCAAAACTTTGAAACAAAGTCAAACAATATTTTCAACTTGGTTTGGAAGTTTTGTACCGACGCGAAAGTAAAGAAAAACGTTTATTTTGTCTGTCCGAATCGCTCTATAGAATAGTCGATATATTGCAGTCTTATAATTTTGTAATACGCATCGAAACTGTATGAAATTGACCAATTTTTTAACTCGTAAATAAGAATTGGTGGCATTGCATATTCATTAATAGGCTACGATTTTTTTTTACATCTGATGCTAATATCTCAAGTTCGTTGGAAGTCTCTACGAACAGAATGAATTGTTGTTTCGCTGCTTTGCTCAATAACTACAGAAACAAATATAAAATTTCATCAATCACATCCATCTTATTATTTTTGTACGAATTAATAGTTATTACTTAAATAAAATTTTGGTTTCTGTAGTTATTATGCTAAACAGTGATTTTTCGATAGTATCGAAAGATAGGATTGAAGATAGGATTTATTTGTATTTTGGTGTTGTATTAGTTTTGCTATTAAAATTATAAAATACGATATGCATTTATAGATCTTCAAATTTCCCTTAATGTATCAAAAATAATAAATTATCTACCTACAATAAATACGCAATTGAGGTTATTTTAATTATATTGTATACTTTCTCTTGCACTAATTATAAATTTATCGATTCTTTAATCTTACAATCGATTAAAAATTATATCGATTTGTTCGATACGATCAAGTCAATTCCCCTGTATATAATCGTGCCATTGTATTATTAACGTATTTCGATGGGGGATTTCCCGTAGGTATGTATTAAATCGAGGCTCATTTACATTATCGTGACTAACAAACGTTCATGCTAAGTACAGTCAGCAAAACGAAAAAACTGACAGTAAAAAGTACGTAAAGAATTAATGTACTATTTGCTGACTGTACTTCGAACTAAATTGAACGATAATTAACAATAGGGAATATGCGTGTATGTTTTTATATACTCGTTATATTAATAAAAAAAATTTAAAGTAGCAGGCAGATACCGATACTTCATACATCGGCACTTTGGGGCGTTTGGCGTGACGTCACGATCTATAATAATAATCAACAGTAATGATATAGATGTTTAATGCTCTATAAACAACACATTAACTAAATTCGTATAAGTATCATTGTTGTTGTAAAAATATTAAATCTTTATACTTATTAATTGTATAGTATACTGTGACGTCACAATCCATAACAAGAATATCGTTGTAAAACTAGTTGACATTTGAATGACACGCATATTCTCGATTATACGAATTCCTATCATATTAGTAGAACCCATTACTATCATTTCGTGGGTTAGCATAACTATGAAGTTTTTGTAATATTTTGTATTCATTCCAAGACCTTCGAGTGTAATATAGGTGTCTATTGTCCTCTATACTTAAGGAGTATCCGTCTTATATATAGCGATAAGCATTATTGGGATGTCTGTGTAAGCTTTAAACTTTATTTTGTAGATACGCACCAGATTTTGTTAGTTTTCACTGTTTTATGTGCAGTCGGTTAAAATGTTTTTGATACGTGTTATGACAAAATGTTTTTTACTACTGCACATGAAATAAGTTTCTTGATGGCGTTTTTATTCAATAATTAATTTAATTATTGTTATTAAAATCGAGTTATTTACAACATTGTAAATCGATTCCAAGTTTAATCATGTTTAATGTAATTTTTTTAAAGTTAATTTTCGGTGTGTTATCCTTTTGAATTTTTTAAATTATCAAAATGATGATTGAAAATCAATTGAATAATGGAATTTAAATATTTAAGGTTAAAAAAATCATGAGAATAACTCGAGATATACATAAAAATCGTTCGATTGTTTTCATTCGATTATTAGAATGATACTGATATCTCGATAACTGAAATATGACAGCTTTAGTTTAGGATTTCCCTCCGTTTTGAATTTAATCATAGAATAGCTATTTATTTCATGTAATCAAACTTGTACTGTATCTTAATAGATAAGGTTTGTGATGTTTTCTTTTGATGTATTTTATGCACAATAATGCATTTGCAAACGTCCGACGACGGTTGACTGAGTAATCTGGTACAAAACTACCCTCATTCAGTGCATTATATGATTTAAGCAAGCATACAGTGCGCGATGTCTATAAAAAAAAATTGCTATGTTTTGTCTTGATCGCGCAGTGTATGGTCATTATGTAAGTTTTGTATGATATTTTATTATCGAATAAGTGAATTGTACAACATTTTTTCAATACAATATTGCTTGCCAGGGCGACGTCGCTTCTATGAAGCGAATTACAATCATTTCGGTTTAGGCTTAAGACATTTTGTATTTAATCGATTTTTATTTATCATACCCATTTATAAGTATTAGGCAATTGTAGGCATTATTAGAGATATTGTTTTAAATGAATATCTATTATAGTAATGTCAAATTATATATAACACTGTATATGTATTGTTGTATAGATAATTTTTTTGCTGCGGCGTCTTCGTCGTGTTTACATGTCGCATTGGATTTGGTCAATTGTTCAAAAATAGTTTAGGTTATATTTACGTGCATAGACGCCATTGTTTTGTTGAAAGGTTGTAACAGAAAATAAGTACTTATGAAATTTTGTCTTTTATGTTGACCAAGTCTCATGCGGCCGCAATCCAGATCTCTCGAAGATTCAAAGTAGAATAAGTCGTAACTTCACCTTAGTGTTTACACCACAATTAAAGTATATTATAATCTGTGGTCAACCACAGGCTATATAGAGTTGTTGGAACAGTAATACTCGGTTATTTATATTTTATTTAAAAATTTTATTATCAAATTTATTTAATTTCAACATTTTGTCGTTGCGACGTTATTAGTATAGTTTGTCTTACGTCATGTTGTATGTAGATTTTAATAGAAAATATTCTCTCTTACATAAAGAATATATTATACACAAAAATTAAAGAATGATTTTTTTAATTTGTTTTTTTTTTATTTTCCTTTCTTTTAATTATTTTTTTAAATTTTTTTTGTTACGATGTTTGAAATAAGGGCCTATGATCTCTATGTTAAATATAGGTTTTTAAACCAATTGACTGCAATTTCTGACATAAGGATTTGTTTGAAGGAGACTCGATTTTGAATTAAGGTTTTCGAAGGTTTTACTAAGATTTCTAAAAGATTCCATATTGACAGTGTAAGAGGCTTTTATTGATTTTTCTTTATTTAGTAATTGGGTATTAGATATTGTTAGAAACTTTTTATAGTATATAATAATAGTTAAAATTGTCTAGCGAAACGATATTGCATAAGTGAAGGGATGAAAGTTGACGTTTGAGATGATTTAAAATCTTGTACTAATCGAATGTTTAATAAATCCTATCTGTATGAATGCTCACGTTTTATATTATAACCGTAGTGTCCTAAACGTATTGAAATTAATCAGTTATTGAATTTATAGGTGTAATAGGCGTAAATGGAGTTTATAAGCATTAGGGCGTGCACGTTTTTATTGGTATATACGTTTTGTACTTACTCGGACACTTATTGTTATGTGAATCGGAACGTAAATATTCCACGACAGTATTATCCAGTAATCTCATGTACCAACGTTGCTAATACACTTAAATACATTTAAATAAACGTGACTTTTATTTACCAAACATTATGTCCTGTACCTAAAAGTAAGCTGGAAGACTACAATTTATATTTATTTAAAAAAAAAATTACAATAGATTTTGTAGATCGAGATTTCAGAATGAAGAGAGGACGAGATTTTGCTGCGTTGGTTCTTAGTCAAAAAAAAGTTTGTATTGTATTATTATTCTCTATTGAAAATATATCGATTTACTGGAGAAGCAAGGGCGGGTAAGTATAATTAAATCGTACATTTTTGCGTGATTAAGTTATTACTTAATCACGCAAACATGGCTGAACAGATTTCAATAAAATTTGGCACATAGATAGTTTATAATAGAGATGCCACGAATACTGACTTGGCCGAATATATAATCGGCAACAGTTAGAATCTTTCGCGTGAGTTTTACTAATAGACCAGGGTCGATAATTTTTGAAACTGGAAAAGAAAGTGAATATAACGAAAATGAAAGGAAAAATAATGTAAGGGCGATCTAAGGCAGGGAAGTGGAAAAGGGGTAAAAAAAACGGTTTATCTCGATTTCCGGCAAAACTACAAGTCCTATGGAAAAAATTTGAATGGCAAAGTTATAGGTAATAAAAAGATCAAAATTTATGTGAAAAATATTGTGGTTATTTGATACCAAGTTTTTGGTTTTTTATTTATATCTTCTATAAATTTTTTTTTCCACGAAATTCGATGAAATGTTTGCTATCAACAAATTCTAAATAAATTGTTTTCATTCATCATAACTTACTACTGGTAGAATTTAAGTATTATTTAAATCATATTATGATTAAATAAAAATATTTTTGAGTTTATGTATTCTTTTTTATCGAGATTAACTATTCGGTATTCGGCCGAATACCGAAAAAGTTACCGAATGTTCGTGGCATCTAGTTTATAACCTGCATTAACACAGGCTTTTTATCCACAGAAAATATCAGAGTCCCTGTGGGATAATAATAAAATATAATTACTTTTGTATGTGTCAGGTACTTGTCACATATTTTTATTAGTAACAATATACTAATTAATTTATTTGTCCTATTTTTCTTTTATTTTGTATCTGTGTACTTCATTGTGTGATTAAATTTTTTTTTTTTTTTTTGGTTTTAGGTTTACTAACAATAAAAAATCCACCTATTTTTAGAGCTTGGAAAAACCAGTTAATGTGTAAAATTCTTTTCTACCGAACATTGTCTCTATACCTGCTTTCTCTATTTCACGTGACATTGGCGGAGTTAAATGTGCTCAACTGGCACGCCTAAAAGCCATTAAACTTAAACTTAATAACAATATATTGAATAATTAAATGTTTTTGGATGAATCTCAGTATTATCAAATAGTATAATTATTAATTGTCATTGTGTTGCCGTGGAATGCGAGTTACACTTATTCTGTTATGAAAAACTATTCTCCATTAATTTTATTAATAAAATATTGGTGTAACGCCTGCCTAAAAGGTTTACACATGTTTTTGAGTTTTGATTGATTAAAAATTGTCCTTACTTTTCACACTTATTAAATATTTTTATAATTACAAAAATATCGATTATAGATATCTTTGGTGCAAGATCGATTCACTGGTTCGACAATGCTTCAGATTGATTCTTCGATTATTTATATTACTAAAGACCTTAACTAATAAGTAATCAACATTTTAACTTAAATATATATCTTTCACGTATGGAGCCATTCATTTATTACGTAAGATGATTAAGGTGATGGGAGGGAGTTTTGATAGTTCTTACGTAAGATCACAAAAATGCGAAAAGTTAGAATTATACTTTGAAAGCGAGTGCCGAGGTTCGCTCGGATCGAGTGGGTTTTGAGGCCCTGGTATGAAAATGTTATGTAGGTAAAGATGAATTATTAAAACCAAAGTTTATCATTACCAAAAAATACAAATTATTAGTACCTTTGTAAGTACGAATAAACATTTCTAAACATTGTTATTTTTTTCGTTTACATTCTTACGTAATAAATATTAAACAGGGTGGGAGGGGGTAGGCCTGTTGTTATTTAAATAGTCTTACGTAATAAATGAATGGTCCCTATTAAGTGTAGATAAATAAATAAAAAACAGGTTAATTATTTGTCAAGGTTTTAAAAAAAATACGCCGTTTCTGGATGTCTTTTAATGTATAGTAAGCCATGGAATTGCCTTACAACCTTTAGGTTCAATGTTAAATGAATACACATATCATCATCATCATCACGACCCTTCAATGGCCCACTGCTGAGCCGGGTCTCCTCCTCAGAATGAGGAGGGTATTAGGCCATAGTCCACCACGCTGGCCCAGTGCGGGTTGGCAGACTTCACACACCTTTGAGAACTTTAGGGAACTCTCAGGAGTGTAGGTTTCCTCACGATGTTTTCCTTCACCGTTAAAGCAAGTGATATTTAATTGCTTAAAACACACATAACTCAGAGTCAGAGGTGTGTGCCCAGGATCGAACTTGGACCTCCCGAGTAAGACTTGAAGTCTTAACCACTGGGCCATCACTGCTTTTACATACATATACCTTTAATAAAAGATATTGTAATTGTATTTACTGTATGATACAAATTTCAAGGTTTATAATTCAGTAATTTCAAATTGACCTAAAATATTATTCTTCTGCTTATTTGAATAATAATCATTCATATAAGAAGAAGACGACGTCAGATGAAACCAATTATTTTAGGTAAGTTTGAATTTCTCCTTTTGAAAACCTGCGTCTTCACTACTATGTAGGTACGTGTTTGTTTTTCAAAACACATTTTAACTGTATTAATATTTAAAATAAAATGAGTATTCTAACTTATATAACAGACACCTATTTAGTTTTTATGAAAATATCTTAATTATTTTCACAACAAATCATTAAACACGTCTAGAGTTTTGCAGAACCTCGACTAAAGCCAATTGATATGACGTTTGTCTCTTCAAGGGGACTTTATCTCAGTTTTCGTTCTTATTTCAGCATTATAAGTCCTTAGGGAAAGAAAGTAATTAATTCAGTTAAAACCCGTATCCAGTCGTCCCGTAATTTATCAACGGACGAAATATCGCTTAAACGATTTAAAGGAGCAAGACGATGTAATCCTTTTCACGAGCGGAAAATCTTTTACATTGCATCTGAAATTTAAGATTTCTTTACAATTATTTTGAAAACTGTCGTCTGAATTTGGCTGTATTTCGTAGCAAAATTAAAAACTTAAGAGTGCCATGTATATTTGAAATAAATTCATTATTTTGAGATTTTGGTGAGAATTAAAGAATAATTCCATGTACTTGAAATACTAATTCCATGAATTGCAATTAGTTACTAACTTGTATTAACGCTAGTGTTGTTTTTATTCTGAAAAAGCACAGAATCAGCGAGAAACAAATTATTCACAACTTTACATTACACAAATGTATTTTGGTGGTAAGGGATCTGTTCCCCGACTGACGTGCAACCGCCAACATGCGATTCCGACCGCCAAGTGTCTTTAACGTGTAGAGTCAACTGTCAACTACCGGATAGTTGACAGTTGACTCTAAATTTTTGCTCTAGGCTCGAAAAGTACTGAACCGATTTTGAAAATTCTTTCAGCGATAGAAAACTACATCCTTTCCGTGTAACATAGGCTATGCGGTGTTGCCATAAATATTCTAATTAAAAAGATATGGCCTGGTCATTTTGTAAATTGAAGGGTTTCTCAGGAACTACTAATCCGATTTTAATTTTTTTTTCACAGATACACTTTTCGTGAGTGACAAATGTGATTTAGTGTTGCCATATATATTTTTTAATTTATAGAATATGGTCATTTTGTTGTTACTAATTTGATTTTATAAATTCTTTCACTCATAGAAAACTACACTTTTCGTGAGTGATAAATGTGATGTGGTGTTGCCATGTACATTTTTTAATTAATAGAATATGGCCATTTTGTTTTTACTAATTTGATTTTAAAAATTCTTTCACTCATAGAAAACTACACTTTTCTTTTTCTTTTCTTTGCAAATAATGATAAACTAAAAAATTGTAGAAAGGCAAATTGAGGAATCAATTATAATATTGCTTTAAAAACCCAGAGCGAAGTGAGGACAGGCCGCTCGTCTATGAATATAATTCAAATGAGTGACAGTTGTCAAACGCCATAAATATTACATTAGAAAAGTTAATATGGTCTTTATGTTTTTCCCAGCACCTTTCTTAATTTTTTATTACATAAGAACCTTCTCCTGACCATAACAAACACAACAAAAAAAGAATTAGCGAAATCGGTCCAGCCGTTTGCGCGTGATGCCGTGCCTAAGGGAAATAGGGATTCATATATATAGATTTAAAATCGCGCCAATAATTTTTGGATTATTGTTCATTGATCGATCCTGTAGGCGCTTGAATTTTTTCGCTTCTTAATTTTCATATTTAATAAGTTAAAATAATATTTATTCATTAATTGTCCAAAGTGCGTGGGTAGTGCAAGCCAGAGTACTACCCTTTTCGGGCGTTGAAAATACGCCTCCACACCCTCTGAGAAAATTATAAATATTGGTCCTACAGTTCGGGGAGTTTGGTCTTTTCTTTGACAAATTTCCTGCTCTCTTAGAATCTTTTTTCAATTTTCAAAAATCTCAAATAGTTTTTGAGATATTTGCAAAAACCAAACACCCATTTTTCACTTAATTGTTTATAATTTTTGCAATAAGTACTTCATAAGTGCATAAGACACTCGAAGCACAGTCTCGGCGTTTCATTAACAATGACGTTTTACTTTAATCATTTTATAATTTTTTATAATCGAGAAATATCATAAGATAGCATGTTACATAGTAACGACAACAAGGACAACTTTTACTAGTTGCATTTAATTAGAAATCCAGTATTTACTTGCAATTTACAGTATAAGTCTTGTAATAGTTAACAAACTTCCGAGTAGTGAAGCAATTTCGAAGCAGCTTAAAGTTTTAGCAGAATTAAAACTTAACGACCCAGTTTATCAACGTTTAGGAATAAAAGATATACCTATTGGTCACTCTTTACTATCTTATTTTATTAATTATGATACTCTACACAGTTCTAGGTACTAGTTGCTTCTAGCCAATGCAGCGCCCGTGTGTAATCATCACTCAGGTCTCCTCAGCAGGTGCAAAAAATAATGTTGCTTTATTTCGGTCTAAAACTTCGCTGACGATGATGACGTTTTTGCTCTTCGGTTTTAGAAGGCGCAATATTAACATTCTAAATGCACACGAAGCATTTTTTTAGAAATCGATATTTTTTTGTTGCCAGCGCTCCCGATGAGTGGCGTTAGGTGCCCATATGTACGTAGCGCCCGTGTGCAACGCACACACTGCACTATATGTTAAGTCGCCCCTGTATTAATTTGGTCTCTGTGTTTATTTACAAACAAATTAATGTAATATATTAGAGGTTCTCAAACGTATTTGTTCCGTAAACTCCATAGAAAAACTAAAGACGCAAAGGTGCGTTTGCACTTTTGGGTGCAAGTTGCACTTACCAGCAGACGGTCCACCTGCTTGTAAGTGGCCACCGTCGCCCATGGACATCACACATACAAGAGATATCCTTGTTTTCGATCTTCGATTATTCGACTGTCCGACTATTCGAATATTCGAATATTCGATTATTTTACTTGAGTACTCTTAAAACCTTGCATATTAAATTAAGAATCTTGAGATCTATTAGTTTGAGATAGTAAATTTTTGATAACATTACACTTAATTCCGATATAGTGAGGAAGGTGAATGAGCCGTGAGAACCGCAGCATTAACGGGATGGGAGAAGGAGGGGTAAATCTGGCACATGCAGCTCGACCCAAACGCGTCAATGACACTTAGCAGACGTATTCAGATGCTGGTCGCAAACCAGTCGGGGAACAGATTCCTTACGGTGGTAGGTGGTGCTGGATTACTTGGCTCTTACGAGATGCTCTCCCAGTGGCTGAGGGGAATTGTATTCTAACCCGGCCCCTCACGGACAAAACTGTACCTGTACATTTCCATCACGCGCGCGTAACAGACAGATTATTTTAAATCAACGTTACAAGACAGCCTTATATGTATGGCAATGTTGATGATGTTAAAGCAAACAAGAGCACTCGCAAATCAATATTTCAATAACAAATGGGAAAAATATTTAAACGAACGCTATTAATAACAGCTAATCGCGTGCTCTGCATTGTTTCCACAGATATAAATCCACATTAAGTGTGTACTATTGGATTACTACACTCCTATTGTATCGACAAAGCATTTAAACTGATACTTCATTATAATAAACTAGTGATCTATACTTGTTTGTTTGATATATTTTATGACAAAAAAGTGCAAGTGATAGATCAAAGTGGTTCCTAATGTACGAGTATATCATCAGTGCTAGCAACACCGTTTATAAATTAGTATTCGCGGGTAGTTCATTTTATCTTATTTCCAGTAGATAACATATAACTTTCGTTCCGATTGGATTGAGTTAGTTTGGAGTTAGTCTATCAAGTAATATCGCGCAGTACATATTAAAATAGTGAGAATAATAGTGTAGTGTTGTTGGCGTGGTGCTAAACCTCCGCTATCGAGGATGACGTGTACTTTATTATTTTAATAGTTGGTAGCGAGGTCGAGCGGTGAACTGTAAGTATATCAGCAACCCAAAAAAGCATTTGACTTCAAAAATTTCTGGCTTACATGCGGCACGATAATGCTAAAATTATACTTGTGCACTAAATTAAATTTGTTTTTTCTATTTTACCTAGAATTACAGAATTAGTAATACAGATATGACCAGAGAGAGTGGGAGAGAAAAATTGTCATCCGACTTTAAAATTAAAAAAAATAATAGTTTTCAATTCGATTGAATTTTTAAATGTCCTGGATAGTCTAGTATTTTTTTTCTTAAAGTTCCTTTAATAGTACAACCTATCTAATATAATATGTATTTTGTGTCCTGTATCAGATTGGTTACCTGGAAGAGATCGCTTTTCTAGCGATAAGGCCGCCAATTGTACCAGTGTTTGTTTTTTTCTGTATTTCTGTTTTCTGTCACAATGAAGTGTATTTCATTATTTCATTCATAGTCTCTATAGTCATATACTAGCTTTCACCCGCAACTTCAGTACAGTAGATCGTCTGTAGCCATATTTATTAATTTTATGAGGTAGTCATATAAACTTTGACCCCCCTTTTGCCCCTTAAGGGATGGTTTTCGAAAAAATATTTTACACGTTTACCTTCTTGCACTCCTGTTTTACCCCCTTGGAGTGTGTAATTTCAAAATTCCCTTTCTTAGTGCTCCTCTACGTTATAAAAATACAACATTTTGTTGAAATAACTTTGAAAATCAGAGAACTTTCATACTAACTTTGCACTCCCCTTTTACCTCCTTAAGGAATGATTTTCGAAAAAATATTTTACACGTTTACCTTCATACTGAATTTCATTTGAATAACTTCAAAAACGGCAAAGTTTCATACTAACTTTGCACCCCCATTTTACTCCGTAGGGGGTGAATTTTCAAAAATCCTTTCTTAGTGCTCCTCTACGTTATAAAAGGAACCCCTGTGCAAAATTTCACGTTTCCAACTCTTATAGTTTAGGCCCTGCGTTTGATGTCAGTCAGTCAGCTTCTCCTTTTATTATATATACTTATATAGATTTTGCTTTTAGGTATATGTTACTCCTTGGGTTTAATATGGATCAGTTTGGGAATTATTAGTAAAACTAAATGAGCTAGTTTCCCTACTAATATAAATTTCAAAAGGATTTCCTCTATTCCAATGCGAAAGGCATTAAATTATGGCAACAATGTTAGTAACATTTCATCAGTAATAGTTAAGCTCTCATTACGAGGTGCATACTGCATACTATATTCTAACAATCAAATCAAATTACGCGCTTTGTTTTTGTAATCAAAATCCCACGGTTGCAAATGTAATTCAGACACATATTTATGATAAATATTAGTAATATATATTTATGATCTAAAATTATTATTTTTGATTTCAATCAAGTTAAGTATAGTTTCACAGTAAGTCATTACTTAACTCTTTCCAAAGTAAAAGAGATCCAAATTAACTTTAGTCACTTTGCGACCGTATTCATGAATCTCTTGTACTAAGGTGTATTTTGCGTTATGAAAAGGTTTTTATTTATTCATTGATTTAAAAAGCAAATTATGAAGATCCGTTGTCTTTGTTATTCCATATTAAGGTTCACATATCACAGTTCTAGATATATATATGTCGGAGGTGTGAGTTAGGTTTAGGTTAGGTTAGCCTTGTGTTAGTTTAGGTTAAAGTTAGTCTAATCTTAAGATTAAACAGTGAAACTAAGCAGTGGAGGTGAGTGTTATGATCATTTAAAGGATATCCTTAAGCCTACACCTTGGTCACAAGTCCAAGGCACTGCTTGGGTTCCTGTCATAATAGTTCTTGTCAGAATAGTGCGAGATCGTAACGACTAATTATATCCTGACCGTATTGCGCCCATATAGCTTTTGAGATAGGCCATCCATCTATACCCTTTTTATTAGTTTCCGACATATATATATATGTCGGGGTAGGATAATAATAAAGAGGACTTGTTATCACTTCCGTCGCGTAATTTTAATATTCGACGATTTTAGATAACGAGTAGTAAATGATTATCGAATAATCAGAATACGAGCGACATCTACGGCACTTTATTCAACGATTTTTGATAGCTTCAAACGAGTAATCGATTAACGATTAATCGGAACTCCAGCGCCATATTTCCTATTTGTTGATTTACTTCGCCCTACTAGTGGAGGGGAATTGCTACCATTATCTAGTCCCTTTATCATTGCATATTCCCCGACTGACGCAATACACTAGTCTCTCGACAAGTCTTTGGGTTATCCGATAAAATGATGCGACGGAAGTAAAAACAAGTCCTCTTTATTATTATCCTACCCTAACTATAGCCCTACCTATATATAATTAGAATTATTTGGTACAAATTAAATATTATTATTAATATAACAGTATATTATACTAAATTTTGGAACAAATTTAAACATTTATTTTTATAACCTAATCCTTAAGGGATGAAATAAGGGTCGAAAACAAATATGCAAATGGTAAGTAGCCCCGGAGGGTTTCGCGTCACCGATTACTTTGTAATCAGTTATCAAACTTGTTACAAGGTGTACCGTTGCGATTGGAAGGATATGCCTATCTTATTTGCCTACCCATAGGAATTACCAACCAGCTACCCACCAACACCCAAACCGTGCACTTATCAATAATAAGCTCAATTCCCTTAGCATATTTAGTCATACCTCGTGTATTGCAAAATGATTAATCTGTTTGGAGCTTGTGTACACTGTAATGGAGATGGCGATAGCGCGGTTTAGAAATACAAGGTAACTGTAATTGGTGATAAGTTTGTTTGGACCACCCTGATAGAATGAGTAAAATGCTATAACGGTGAAGGAAAACTTCGTGAGGAAACCTGCATTCCTAAGAGTTCTCCATGTTCTCAAAGGTGTGTGGAGTCTGCCAACCCGCACCGGGCTAGCGTAGGCATTCCCTCCTCATTTGAATAGGAGACCCGGCTCAGCAGTGGGTCATTAACGTGTGATGATGATACTAAAACTCTTTGGTATTGTAAATATAATGTTCCACTTTCTTGATAGCAAAACATATATTATATATAAATATTTCAGGCTCCGTTGCAGCGAGAAGACAGCGTTCCAACCATCAACAACAATTTGTATGTCTAAAGTATTTTGGTGGGAGATAACTCTATAAAATTAAAATTTATATTGAGCTTTGGATTAAGGAAAATCAATGTTACCGAGTAAAGTCAACAAGTTAATAATTATGAATTTTTGAGAAGTTTGTCATGACATTGTATAGTGTTAACTCTAGTTTCTTAAACCGCTGACGCTACAACGACGGGGTGTATCTGTGTATCTGTCTGTAGCGCTCAAGATAATGGACCGATTATGATGAAGTTTTATTTGTTAGATAGTGAAGATCTGCTCAGCCGTTTGAAGACTATCAGCTCGTTTGTACAGGTTGTAGTTGCGTGACAGTACTATATTGATAATTATAAAAATCTCGTAACCATGGTAACACATTGAAATTGCTTACACTGAGTATCATCTCTACTATAACGATATTTCTCGATATCTTTCTTTCGGTATCAAGTATTGTATAGAATCGAGTATTAAACTTTTTTAAAGTACGTAACACTATACAGTTTCATTTTCAACGATTCAATAATTCCTAAAGACAACATACTCACAACTCTACATGCACTTCATCCCCACGTCGATAGATGGCGTAATCGCATTCTCATTGGATTAGTTATTAAGTTTTTTTTCGCGATAAAATATAGCATAGGTCCTTCTTCAAGCTCTACTTTATCTCTGTACCAAATTTCATCACAATCGGTTCAATGATTTAGGCTTGATTTTGTAACAGACAAAAACAGGATATATTTTCGTCGATAGATGGCTTAAGTAGTATAATAAATTGTACTTTGGTTTGTTCAGTTTGTATTCTTAAGTATTTCCTACGTTTCTTTAGGATTACTTTCATAATTATAATGTTAGGAAGTTAGGATTAGGATATCATTGCTTTTTTAGACCACTATAACTATGTATACTTATAAAAATCTTCAAATACGTCCTCTAGTAATGTTTTCAGTCTTGGGTGAGCGCTTCTTCCAAGTCACAAGCGGTACTTGACCGCGGTGGCCGAGTAGGGGCGATTATAATACAAGGCGCCTATTAGACATGTTAAAATTACACCTCGCTCGCCGACCAACACTAAATACCTACTAGGCCTACATTGCTTACACTCTCTGGTGCGGATACGATACGATAGAAAATGAAAATTATTTGTTTTAAAGAATAAAGGTAAATCAACATAGTTTACTATATTTTCGATTAACGCATGACACTGAGTACGATCTCCCTTGAACATAGACTTAATGTTTTTTCAAGAGATTTGCACTATTGTTGGCAATACTGAGTTACTTCATACAGATGTAAAAGAGCTTTCTAACCCTGTTGCTGAATCGCATGCTCCAGGCGCTGTTAAGTTTTCTGTCTGAATTGTATTACAGAACGTGGACATCGGTGCGATATGGCATAGCGATATGACAAGCCATTTTCATCTTTAAATCAATAGAGATAAAGAAGATGCAATATTCTAAATAAAACTTGCGTTGGACTCAGCACAAAGGATTCCGTACCAATATTTGGCAAAAAATCACCTTTGTTGTACGAGAACCCCCCTTATATTATTCTGTTTTTAGTATTTGTTGTTATAGGGGCAACAGAAATACATCTTTTGTGAAAATTTCAACTGTTTAGCTATCATGGTTCATGAGATACAGCCTGATGACGCAGTCGCACGAGCGGACAGCGGAGTCTTAGTAATAGAGTTTTCGTTTTCATTCTTCGGGTACGGAACCTTAAAAATGGTCCATAATTAATTAATTAAATAACAATGTTTGTGTTGAGTATCGGATTTTATAAAAATGATATAAAATTATAAACAATCTCGTTGTAAATACGTGGGCGATTCAACGTTGTGCGAAATGAAATATCGATATTTTATTCGAAAGAGACATCTTAATTAGCCGCCAAACAATGGCCGGGCCAAATCGATTCATTTTATAAATGCTTATTGCCAATAGGAAAATAATTTAGATTTAAATTCCAAAGGCATTTGTGCTAAAAACGGGTGTTTATGCCGGATCTGATAACATGGGCGGGCCTTTTGGTATTTAAATACATTTGCTACTGAGTATAACTTTGTTCATATTCATTCTGCAAAGATTGGGAAAAAATTTCGAAGTTCAGAAGACTATAAAGGTGCAGAAGCTACTAGAGTACTTCGTAACAAATACGACCTCCTGCAGCTCATAATGGAGGGCAAGATATCTGGTAAAAGACCTACCGGAGAAGGACATCCTTGCTTAAAAATCTACGCAAATGGTACGGGAAGAGTACTCGCTCCTTGTTCTGATCAGCAGCGTCCAAAACACGACTGGCTTTAATGATTGCCAATCTTCGATAGGAGAAGGCACTGGAAGAAGACAAGATACAAAAAAACAGCAAAAGGCTCCTTACACCATCCGTTGAATCGATTTAAATGAGATATTTGAAACAAAATAAGTTTACAGAAATAAATAACTTTATTACATCAAAAAGAACGTAAAAAGTATATATATATGTCGGAGCATAGTTAAAGATTATCGATTAATCGAATCGTTATCGTTGTCTATGGCGTTGGAGTGGGGTAGTAGTCACTTCCGTTGTTTTGACAGTCTCTACCCTCGACCCTTTATATGCGATCGACAGTCTAACTGAAGTCTTAGTCGTGCGCGGTCTCTCAAGAAGTGAACATCATCTAAGTAGTGATAGTGATAGTGATAGTGTCAAGTGCAGTGTAGTGTGGAAGTGCTGTCCAACTAAGGTCACGTAAGTCCTTACAATGTAATTGCCACGTGGTTAAGTAAACACAATGTTAAGTTAGGTTAGCCTTAGGTTAGGTTAGCCTTGTGTTAGATTCGGTTTACGTGCGTTTAACCTTGGGTTTAAACAGAGAGCCTGAGCAGTGTAGGCGAGTGTTATGATCATTTAAAGGATATCCTTAAGCCTGCACCTTGGTCACAAGTCCAAGGCACTGCTTAGGTTTCTCTCGTAATTGTTAGAGATCATATTTGATCATTTATCGGTTCAGTAGAAGTATCTGCGTTGCGTTTACCCAATATTCCATTCAATACCATCACCCCCTTGTAGTGTTCCCCAATATTCCCCATTTTCCTCCTTCCATCTCCTTTCACATCGTTTTAAAATCCCCGACATATATTTATATATAAATGTGATATTTTCTAATTTAAAAAAAATATTTTATTCAAAATCATAGTCTTTTAGGCAATATTATAAAAAGGTAATACGTTTTTTTGAGTGTTTGTAAAATTTAAACGCTAGAATTACTAGCAGAATGTTTTTCTTTTATCTCTTGTTTTGTCGATGTGTTGCATCCTCGAATATGCTATTTTCTAAACTGGCAACATTTTCGTGTATTTATTTATTTACTCATGCATCTAAGATATAAATATTAAATATCTATTTAGTTTTAAAAATCCATAAGATTAGGAATGAAAAAAATATTTGGGGGTTTGAAAAAACATTTTTTTTTTCATTCGTACTCACTTAATAAAACAACGATAAATTTACTTCTCAAGTAATTTTTAGGCGAAAACATTAAATTAAAGACGTAAAAAAGTTAAAACAAAAACAATTTATAGAACGTTCAATTCGACTCAAAAATTGATATCTTTTGGAAAAAAAAAATCTCAATTAAAGATTAAAGAGATACTCTTAATCTTGCAAACAAGCAATTTTTGAAAAAATTTTTTTTAGCTCCAAGTACCCTCTTTAAAACAAAGTTTGTGCCATTTTTGTAACTATACTAGATTTCGAGATATTTAAATTTTTTTTTTTAAATTTTGCTCATTTGTCGGAACTCTGATTTATGATAAAAGAAAAGTTCTGACCAAAGTTCATCCAAATCAAAAGGGGTCGATTCCAACCATTGGTCGATTTGAGATGGAATGACCATTGATCATAGTTTTGTTTAGTTAAAACCGGATATAAGGAAAAAAGTTATTGGCCTCTAAAAATGTTTTGAGTCCATGCGAAGCTAGACCAAAGTTTCTAGAGAGTAATAACTATTAATAAACATAATAAACAAATTATGTAACATATAATAAAATTTAAAATGTATCTCAACATTGACAAAACGAGCACAAACCATAATGACCCACGGCTAGACCAAGCTAAAGCAATTTGTATCCATTCACATTGTTTACGACTATCAAATAGCTATAAATTAGCTGTAAAATAATAATATGCTATTAAAACATCAGTATTATTATGATTTATAGTATTCATATTGAGATTATTAACTATTACAATTTTTTTTATTGTATCAATCAAAAACATATTGCCAAATTATTTCTAATAAATATTTTTATTCATTTCAGATTACATTGAATTTATTAGATTAAGTCGATTAACGTAAGCAAGTGACGTCACGAACGAATAAGACTTAACAATAAACAGTCATGTAGATACTGTTAGTTATGATGTTGGTAACATTGATCTGAGTAACATTTGGCGTTCAAAATTGGCACAAATTGAATTAGTTGTGTAACCGTGTTTTTACTCGTGAGGGGACGGGTTAGATAAGATCTCGTAAGAGCTGACACTCCTTGGCGGTAGGGTATCTGTTCTCCGACTGGCTTGCGACCACCAGCATGCGAATCCGACCGCCAAGTGTCATAGACGCGTTCCGGTCGAGCCGCATGTGGGCCAGACTTACCTCTCCCTCTCCCATCCCATTAATGCTGCAGATTTAGTGGACTCTGGGCTCTTGTTCAGGGTCCGCTGAAACCGCAGCATTTTTTTTCTCTTCCCCTCCCTGAATATCTCCGAGGATGCACCGCATCGACAACACTAGAGGATATCTTTTATTTTGCCGACGTCCATGGGCGATGGTGCCCATATACCATGAGGTGGACCATTAGCTCGTTTGCACCTTATATACCATTAAAAAAAAACGAAAAGGTAAGAGGTAAACAAACCAATACGCCGCCATAACAGAAATCATTATTATAATACATTGCGAGTGTTCTCGCAGTCACGCTGAAACTCTGAGTCAAAATTATAACCATCGGGAGTAATATTCTAGTCATCAAGTAGGTAGTGAGTGATACTGTAGGATGCATTATACGTTATGCTATACAATTTTTTTAAAATATATATACGACTATAACACCATGGAAAACCATAAAAGACCAAATTAATAGTACTCTTTTTGGAAAAACATTTTGTTAATATCGTTGTGTTTTCACTACTTTTAATGTTTCCTATTATATAGATATTACTCTAGATGTAGACTAATAAATTTAATTAAAAAATAGAACTTATTTAAAAGAAAAAGATTTTTTGGAAATATAGTTAGCAATACCTTTTATAATTTGTGTTCGCGGGTAGTTCCTTTTATATTATTTTAATTATACCGACGTGTGGACAATATATTATATCTTTAGTGAGATAGATTAGCGTCAGTCTCTCTGGTGTTTCGTGTAGTAAACATGGAAGTTAGTATTATAGTGTCGACTTTAAGGTCACCCTTCTTGAGGACCACGTAAGTTAGCTTGAATATCTACTGTAGTTAGAGTTCGGGCAGCGAAGGGGAACGTTATCTATACTAATATTATAAAGGGGAAAGATTTGGATTTTTGTGTTTTTGTATGTAACGAATAAACTTAAAAACTACTGGACCAATTCCAAAATTTCTTTTATCGTTATAATGCTACATTATCCCTGAGTAACATAGGCTATATTTATTACTAGAAAAAATTAGAGGTCCTCAGAAATTCTTAATAAAACCAAGCCAAGGTGTAAAAAATTAGCTATAAAATGTCTTTCATCGCGCTGCAGAAAGTGTTGATGATAGAACAAAAAAATATTTTACAATATTGTAGAACGTGTCTATATCTACACAAAATTTTGTGAGGCCATATGTCCAACTATTGTAGTTATATCACTATAACTACTTTTTTACATTTTACAAGTTGATATAAATGCCTATCAAAATCAGACCACGGTTTCCATACCTTTGTATAGATTCTTATCCAAATAAATTATTTCATATTCAAGACTGTTTCAATACCTGTAGATTACTTTTTGAATTATTAAAATCGGACATTCCAGTCAAAAGATATTATGAAATTAAGAATGTTAATATTAACAAAAAATGCACCCAGACGCGACGGGTCGGTGTGGCGCGCCACGCAGCGCAGCGAACAATGCAGCGAAAGAGGGGACACCGAAATGTAGTAGAGCCAAAATGCCTGCCTCTATGACAGTATATCTCACGAGAATAGTATTACGTATATAGCAATATTTTATATTCACTATTCTCTTATTTAAAGATAGCTTAAAGACAGCACAATCACCTATTGAGATTGAGTCTCTAGGTTGCTACTTAAATCGCTCCTTAGACGTCTTCTGTGGACACAAAGTTTTAGCCTGAATCTTTTGTTCAATTTTAAACTTAGATACAGGATTCTCTACATCGGTAGAGCAAAGCTATGCTATAAACAAATGCAGCAAAATTGCAAGCTCTCTTAATGTTTAATGTAATTTCTATTCAACACTACTCGATTTAACGACAAACTTTAAAGTTGTTGAAATTCTTGACTTTATTTAGTGCGAAAATAACTGTCTGACTGTTGCGCTGCCACGCCAAAACTTCTAAACTGATTTAAATGAAATTTGGTATACAGATAGTCTAGAGCCTGAAGAAGGACATAGGCTATATTTTAATGCGAAAAAAGGGTTGTAAGGGGGAATGAAAAGTTGTATTTGTTAATTTTTACAGCCAGGAGCTTGAAACTTATATTTAAGGCTGTTGATTCGATATCAATAATTATAACATTCAAAATTTGCAAAGACAAATCCACGCAGACGAATTCATGGGCACAGCTAGTATGTTATAAATCTAAATATAGCAAAAAAAAACATTTTAAAGTTGTAAAATGCTGAACGATGCAGTGATGTATGATTAACTTAATAAAAATTTAATAAATTAAATTAATATTTATTAGGTACTAGCAGACCCGCACATCTTCGTCCATGTAAAGTTTCGTTGCTATTGCTCGTAGAAATATGTTATATAACATTCTGCGATTAATGCTATCAAGGCTATTCGACTAGCAAGTTCAACTAACCAAACAAACAAACCCATCCATCACCTTAATAATATTAGTATAGATTACAATCGTAACAGTTTCAATGGAACGACTTCTTAAGTCATAAGATCGGCCAATCAGGTTGAGCGGAAAGAAGTAGAATCCGCACATGATTGGCTCTTTCTTTGTTCTTATTGATTTTAATACTTTTTACACTTTTTTATGTCCAAAAATAGCATCAGTACAGTAATTCCTATTTACATAAATAAATAAAATCCTTTTATTTTCTACAAATTTTACAATATCATTGTTTATGCCTATTTGTTAGTATTATACAGCCGACCCTTGCGACTTTGTTCAAGTGTAGTTCCACTCCTACTGGTCGTAGCGTGATGATATATAGCCTACAGCCTTTCTCCATAAATGGGCTTTCTAACACTGAAAGAATTTTTCAAATCGGACCAGTAGTTCCTGAGATTACCGCGTTCAAGCAAACAAACAAACTCTTCAGCTTTATATATTAGTATAGATGTTAGTATTTTATTTATAATATTTTTTTTTAATTTAATTTTTTTTTAGTATGTAAACGTAATTTGTAAGGAACCCAGGAAGGGTGAAGGTCTCCAATGAAGAAGAAGAAGGTCTTTGTCTTGTGCTTGACCTTATTCCCAGCGTGACAGAGTTCTCTGGCTCTTTAGCCTTGTGGACCGTTTCATTTACATATTACTCTAATACTCAACGTAATTAAAAGTTGGTGATATAAACCATCTTATAAAATTTCCGAATGCAAACCGCGCTCGTGCGATTCCACGATTCCACTAATGGTGACTGAGAAAACTTCAAATTTGAATGTAGCACGCTAAACTTTAGAAATGGCGGGACCAGATGATGAATACTTTTCTTTGCATTTCCGTTAAGGTTGGAAATAATAGACAACTATATGTTCCCAAAAATGTTGCTGTTCTTTCTCCCGAAATATCAAAAACGTTTCAATATTATATAAATTGATCTATTTGACCAATAAATATAGAAATACTGTTATAATAAATATAAAAAGTAAGAAAGGAAAGGATATGGTAGGGTTATAAATTAAAATTAAATTAATACATCAATTTTTTTTAAATATTTGTGATATTATAAATTTAGTTTATTATTGCGTCAGAAATTATTTTTGTAAATTTTTAACCCCGACGTTTGTGTCTGTGAAAAAGTATCATTTGTTTGAAAGGTAATTTAATCAAGATGGTTCTTAGCTATAATTTATGAACTCTGGCCAGCCGTTTGAAGACTACCAGCAGATTTTTAACTTGAGAGCTGCGTAAAAACATGAATATATAACAATCTCGTAACCATGGTAACACACTGACATTGCGTTGCATTTTATGAATATTTGTTAAATTTGTTTTAACTGCTGTTTTTACATTTTGTTTTAAACAATACGAAAAATCGACTTATACAAGTTAATATCGATTCTTCTAAATCGATGTTGTGTAGGTATTAGAGTGTCAGTCGTGGGAAATTTTAATTTTTAATTTAATAGTTATTAATCTAGAAGGATAATGCCAAAATGTTGGTTGCCATGGTATTTTTCTCATTATAAAGATGAGCAAGGAGCAAATACTTTAGCAGCAACGTGTGTATCATCATATGGCAACAATTTAGCGAGAATTAGGGAAGTAGGTCAGTGTGGAATATGTTCCACAATACCCTTGTTTTTCTGCGAATGATGACTACCTTGTTGTTTTGGAATTCTTTTTATAATTACTTTCTATTTAACTTTTAATTGAGCAATTAAAATCTGGCTTTGAAAGTACTTAGTCATATTTTTTGGACCGCCCATCTTTAGGCTAAAACATTTTCAAGTGACAATAATTTTTATCCTTTTATATTTTAAGTTAGATTTGCAGTGATATAACTGTAAAAACCGAATCCAATTTCGTACAGCAGTTTTTGCGTAATATACATACAAATAGACAAAGATTGGAAATTATTGTTTTGGCTTTTATTCTCACATTAAGTTTTCTTAAATATTATGTACTAGCTGCGCCCCGCGGTTTCACCCGCTATATTTAGAATGATTCACACTATATCATTATAAATTATAGCCTATGTGTTATTCTGATGTGTAAGCTATATTATTGTTAAGTTTCATCAAAATCCATTCAGTAGTTTTTACGTGAAAGAGTAACAAACATACATCTAGACATCCATACATTCTCACAAACATTCGCGTTTATTATATTAGTAGGTTAAAGGAATAATTTATTAATTCTTGTAGAAAATAGTAACCTGATAATTTATGCTTTCAAAGCTTTGGTAAAACGAAGAGGATAATTTTGCTAAATTAAGGAAGTAGGTCAGTGGTGGTCGCAGGAACACTTTAGTTATTGCTCATATGTAAAAGTTTGTTAGATAAAATAACAAAATAAATAAAATCTATTTATATAACTGACTGACTAACATCTACATCACATCCGAAATTTATAAGCCGTTTTGAAAAGTAAAATATTAGGTAGGTTAGCATTTAGGAATTATTTATTACGAAAATTAACTCCTGAGGTGATGGATAACAGGATTGAATGAAATTTTATTTTAAATATTTTTATAATTTTTTTTAATGATGGTCCACCTGATGGAAAGTGGCCACCGTCGCCCATGTACATGGGCAAAACTAGAGAGTGTCTCTTGTTTTGCCGCCTCAAATATAGAGTGAGGAAGAGGGAGCGAAGAAAAGGATGCTGCGGTTCCAGTGGACCGCGAGCAAATACCCTTTGTTTACTGGAACCGCAGCATTAATGGGATGGGAGAGGGAAGGGGTAGATCTGTATACTTTACTTTATCATTTCCTTTAAGATGATTTTGTACTGTAAGTATTTTAATAAATGAACAATACTTACCTGCAGCATCTGAGTGACTAATAGCCCTTTTAACTAAAACCGTTTAATGAAAACGATTCAGCAAGTCTTGTTCTTTTTTTTTGAACCCCTCAATAGTAACAGTCTTTACAAAACACAAGCAAAATATTTAAGAATTCAATCCAAGTTGCAACATACATACGATATTATTCTCACCAAAATCCAAAGCTTTTAGCGTTTGACAAAGCTTTACAAAACTAAATCCAAACTATTTGCCCGCCATCGCATCCGTTTTCCATTTTGTGTCGCTACAATGCAAAGTTAAAAAACCTGGAAATTCGAAAGAAAATCTTCTATGCATAAGTAATACGAGGTGGTTAAAAACAGGCCGAAGTTCGCGTTCAAATCGACCATTCTGAACGTAACTGCTTTGACAACCACTACTTGTGGAGACACCATCACCTCTTATTATTAAAGACTCTTACTATCTTATTAATTATACTGGCGACCTGTCCTGACTCCACATGGTATATAATTTCTATTCAACGTGACCTTATGGTTAATAAGTATCTCCTATAAAGTTTTGATATATTTTCTTCATTTTTAACATAGTATCAAATTTTTTTTCATACTACTAGTGTTCCCTTTACTCCCTTCCCTCCAAGTAAGCTAAAATGCTCGTGTTAGGAGAAGGCCACGTCAGTAGACCAATGACTGGGATTTGAACCCACGACTTATCGATCGTGAATCCAACGCCTGAACCACTGAGCTACTGACGCTTCAAATTAAATTTTTATTAAGAATATTCATAAGTTCTTATGCTATGTATACCAGAAATTACCAATCTGTTACACTGTTACAGTGTGAAATAAGTACAACTATCAAGTTAATGACCACGAAAGAGTTCACTTTCATAATTTAATATTAGTAATTGATTACGTAATATTTGTCATTAACTAGTAGTATTCGTTGTTGAAGCGTCTGTGTGTATAGTTCTAAGTTCTATTTTATTCTATGCAGTTTGGTGCCTATAGATGGCGCTGCAATGTAAGCTACATAGTTAAAGAGGGACCTAATATTGTTAATTAAATAAATAGTTATTCTAAATAGATTAAATCATTTTATTTTAAGTAAATATTGATACGATTTGTAAATTCATATTCACCCTAGTGAAGCTGTAACAAAAGCTATTACCTGGTTCGCGCCACAGTGACTTGCTAACTTGTATAAAATGACTCGGATTATCCGCGCCGAGCTCGAAATATGCTCACACGAGTTCCTTGCGAATAGCCGCCATCTTATTACTGTCTATTTTATTATTATAAATAGGAAATTGTTATTTGGCGGATTTAACTGGATAAATGGAATATTTTTGATAAAATTGAGAATCTTCTGTTCCTTTTCTCAATTTTACACTTTTGTTCTATAATAGTACATCTGATACTCTAGATATTTACTCATAGAGAAAAAGCCAAACGAAGAGGAGGAAGGAAAGAAAATGGGAAAAGCTTTGTTTCTTACACGAGTGCTGTTTCTTCTATCATCTATTTTTTTCATTCTCTGCAATAAATGTAATTGAATTCTGCTGTATTTTTACTGTATTCTACAGAAACTAGTCGCTGCACTCTCGTTCCGTAATTTTTCATAGTAAAATTTCCTAATAGGTGATTTATTTTTTTGGTCGTCTAAGTTGTACAAATATTTTTAATGCAGTTAGATAGATTTTATTAATAAATATCACAAATCATTGTGGTTTTGGGGCTTAGCACTGTCTAGAAATGAATAATATGTTTTACTAAAAGCCAGTTTGATAGATGAGTACACAACTACACAAGCCAATGAGTTGTTAGTACTCTATTATCATATCGATATATATTGAAATTAATATTTCTCCCTTAAGATCTATAAAGCGTCTAATAGTTTATTGAACTTACATATATGTCAGAAAAATAGTTATAATGGTGGTAATTTAATTTATTTGAATAGCAACACTTTAAGGTCACAGATTAATAGAAAGTACAGTGTTAGATTCAGTGTCAGTGACAGATGGTTGACTGTCGATGGTACGACTTTGACAGTTTGTGTCAGTCAGTTGCAAGTCAGTTCAGCCGATCACTTTTTCTCGGCTGGCGAAGGTGCAAGACGTGCGTACTGACAGTTAAATACCGGCAACATGGCGGATATAGATAAGCCCAAGAAATCGAATCCATTTGAATCCGCTAGATATACATAATCAATCAAATAATTGTCGTGTTATTGCAGCACATTCTTAATAGATGACGTCACATAGAGAAAATGACCCTTTTTATGTAACGTGTTTTTAGGAATTTCTTAAAAAAAATTTAAAAATAGGTATCTTCGGAACCAGTGCTAAATGACTCACAGATCAATGCGAAATATTGTATGATATTTCATTACACATTGGGCTATAGATATTTTATGTCATTGTTTTTAGTAGAATATTACTGGTGACTTTATATTTGACAAGAAAAAAAAAGACATTCTTCTCTTCGCTCCCCCCTCCTCACTCTATCTTCGAAGCAGCAAAGCATCGGCAAAACAAGATATACTCACTGGGCGACAGTGGTAAATATCCATCGGGTGGAGCGTCTCCTCGTTTGTCCTTTATCCTTACTTGTCTTTACTTCCTTACTTTCCTTACTAAAATTATAAATGCGAAAGTAACTCTGCCTGTGTGTCGCTCTTTCACGCCAAAACTACGTGACCGATTAAAAAAAAAATTGATATACAGATAGTCTAGGGCCTGAGAAAGGACATAGGGTAATTTTTAATGCGAAAAAAGGGTTGAAATAGCGGGATTCATTTATAGAGCTAGAAGCTTGAAGTATATTTTTTAGGCTGTTGATTCGATATAAATAAATATGACATTATAAGTGTAAAACTTTTACCCTCAGGGTATAAAATTACAATAGGGAAAAACACTATTCCACGCGGGCGGAGTCGCGGGCACAGCTAGTCTATAATAAACAAAAAAATTAGAAAATTGCGAGACTTTTCTGAAGGTAATTTTGATGAAGTATAGCAGAATAAATTTCGTTCGCATCGAATACAAAATAACTGTTCTCACACTTAGAATGATAGATTTTATTCCTCTTAGGCAAGAAAAAAGGTTTGTATTTGGTATAAAAAAATATTTAATTTTAAGGAAAAATAGGGGAATTAATATAAGGAATCCTTTAACTTATAATATGTAAAGTATAGTTAAATAATTGCTATAATTTCACAGATAAACGAAATTACTTTAATGAAATAGAGAAAATCACTTGACATGAGTAAAAGGATACGGCAATAAGTGGTTTCCTTTGTAGTAGTGCTAGTGGCCTGCAAATATCCTTTGCTCCTTCACTTTTCTTTTGTTTATGTTGCGTCTTATTAGCGCAAATATGTTCCAAGTTACGTCTTTCCTTTATGAAGAAACTTCATCAACTCAAAACTTAGATTACGGTAATGTTTTCCAATTACAGATGGAATAAAATTGGAAATAAATTTTAATGCAGTCTTAAAAGCTTATTTGTCGGAGTTCTACAATAAGTAAGTATTAAAAATATACAGAGTTTCACTCGTACTTTTTTATGATTACAAAATTTCCAGGTTAAGCAAATAGTTTTTTTTTTATAAAATCAAATATTTTCCCAAGAAGTACAGACAAGAAATACATATATTTTAAAGCGATATTATCTAAATATCTCTAGTATAAAATCAATTGACATGAACAAAAGGGAACATGAACATGGTTTCTGTTGGTGTCTTCTTGGTAGTAAAAAGAACTAAAAATTTAAAAATAATAATTTAAAAATTTTACACCTTTTTATAAATAAATGCGTCATCGGACCCTGGTTACCATTGAAAGACAAACTACTCGTCAAGGCGATTCAAATGAGCCCAAATTCGATGAGATTGTGTAGTTTCATTGCTAAGTTCTATCTCTATCAGATCAGCACCATATCATCATAATATTGCATTGTCAAGCAACTTTCACATGTATGCAAAATTTCAGCTCAATCGGTAACCGGGAAGTTGGTCAAATTTAATTTGCAAGATTTGATGACAAACATCGGGACAGGTGAAACTAAATAAAAGTTTGTAAAAAGCATAACTAAGGAAGAAGAGTGTGAAGAAGCGACAAGAACTACACTTTATAAAAAATGTCTAATATATGGTGGGTCTGTTTTGTCCCATATCTCCCTTAATACGAAATGAAGTGAAAAACATGACCTTCCTCTTTAAACATGGAATAATACAGTATTCCGTAAGAATCAAAACATTATCCTCTTTTGTAACATTGGTTTAAAATTAAATATTTTGACATTTTCGCACACTTCCAAAATACGTAGCCCCCAGATTAATGTCACGCAAGATTACAGTGCGCATGATTTATGTTATTTGACAAACGTCCGTTTGTGTATAGAGATAATGCGGGCGCGTGTACACTTCTACCACCAAACCATTCTAGATGCTACTGATTTCATTTTAAATTAACTTTTTAATTACTTGTTATGCAGATTGTGGGATATGATATATATGATATGGCGTATAAGTTATATGTATTTAATTTTTTTTACAAGACTAAAATTTATTAGTTAACTAAAATAACGTTACTTTATATTAACGTAGTTACGTTATTTAAATTATCTAGGCTCATAAACTTCATACGAAAGTATTTATACACGTATTTCTAACACATTTCACAATACATATATAATCATTATAATATGAAATTAATAAAAAAAGTTATGACAATTTTATCTAGTTTGTTTTTTATTGATTTCTTTAACAGTTTTTAACTGTCAATTTTGCATAACACAGAAGTCCTTGCAATAAATAGTCAAATAATATTTATTTTTAAAAAAATTTATAGCAAGAAGCTCAAAAGGGAAATATTTAGGAATGTCTTGTAGTTGTAAACTATTAAATATAATAATAAAAAAGTCATATTTTAAAATAAAATTGTTGAATTTTTTATACATATGTTTTCAGATTTCTGTCAGTCATTGTTTCCGTCACTTAGGAGCACTATGATAATAAACAGAACGTCTTAATGGCTCTCAAAAAACCTGAGTGGACTTAAATTGGCAGAATTGAGAATATACTCTATATTTTTTATCTCTCGAATATGTCTTTCATAACAATTAATCATCTGTGATTGTAATTTTATACTTTCGCTACAGTTCTATAAGATAAATAATTTAAAAGTATTTTCCTAAAGATTTAAAATTACCACAGTTACAAGTATAATCTTCGACTACAGATAATTAAAAATAATATAATAAATAGTCAGGAGTATAAGCCTTTTTCATATATAATAACTATTTATATTATTTATCTGAAGAGCCTTTTCATTTAAGATTATATGATTTAAAAGCCCAACAAACAATTCGAGAAAAATCATCATTTATTCCAGTAATCCTTGTCGAAATCATCGAGCTTCATATTACTGTTATAAAAAGCAGATTACATGTGCATTTTTATTATCCGCCTTGATCCGCCCTGAGCTGAGTTCATTGATTACAATCCGGGATTCCATATAAAATACGTTTTATAACATTTTTTCTGATTTTTCGAATTGTTCATGCATTCTATAAAGTTCGTGTTTTTTTAATTCGATAGAACAAATAAACTTTTTTAAAATTGATATTTGACTTTTTAATTCCAAATCTGTGATGTCTGTATCTCTGCTAAATTAATTTTAATAGGATTTAATAAAGATTTTAATAGAAATCATATCGAGTAAAGTAAGCTTGGACATTGCGACTCAGTTGCAGGAATACTCTGTTGAAGGTTTTTTACATATTTATAACATTTACGTAAAATTCGACATAACTCAATAATAAAAAAACTCACACGATCCTCAATAAAAAACTTTTTGTACTTGCATTGTACACTACTTTAGTCAATGTTGACTTTACGAAAGCACTTGTCAGTCTTTTAATATTAGCTAAATATTTGCTGAATATTATTCATCAGAAATATCTAATGCAGTAAAACACAATACGAAAGAAGTTTTAGTAGGAAAAATAATGCGTTAAATTGTACGCAGAATGTTATCCACCCTTATTATAATCTACCCGTGTTTATACTTTTACGGTTACATATATAATACAGTCATTAATATTCTTAACTTAATTGAGTAATATTGTTATCTTTCCTGATTTAGATATGAACAATCAATCTCTAGATAACACAAGGAGTTCTCAGATGTATAAAGAAGCGAAACAAATTAAGCCAACAATACAAAAGAAAACCTAATGAATACAATAACCATTGCAATGATCTATTAGGTAAAATAAAAAATAATATAATGAGAAAAACCTAATGAAAAAACAAAAAAGTCTAATATATCTAAATAGAAACATAGCATAGGGCATGTAAAATTTTATAATTTTAAGGTATTTGGTAGAATCTGCTGAACATTTAAATTTCAAGGTATCAATGCTGCAATCTCTCTTATACTATTGCAATACAATATGGGGAAGCGCTACTTGCGCTTTTTTGATAATGTTTGTGACCGTTTTGATAACACTAACTAAGCACAACGTTCAGTAATTAAAGTAATATTATGAAAGCCTAGAAGATATCCTACTGACTTACTATTTTGAATTTGAGTCTCAGTGTTGCAGAGCAGTCGCATTTCGAGTCATCTTCCTACGCGAGTCTCTTCTATTAAACTGTTAATAAATTCTTTTCGTTTCGTTCTCGTTTAGGGGTTTTTATGTTGCTTACCAATCGTTTCGGTTGGTTTTCATTTCGTTTTGTTTCGTTTCTGAGCATAAACTTAATACTCTACACTATCTGTATTCAATTTGTGTAAGTTAAGTAGTATTATTTCGTGATACATTAAGTAGGTTACTATTTAACGCTTGGTTAAGTTTGGCATTTTACCCTTTACAATGAGCTGATAAATGTCAACGAATGTAGTTTTAGGGATCTTCAAGGGCCTCAACCTTTACTACTATCTCTTATATGATACAAAGTATTTAAAGTCATTCTACTCTTTTTATCTTGAATAATTAAAAAAAATTGGTAATATTTATTTATTTTTTGACTATTTGACCCGATATTGATTTTTATTTAAAGTATCCGTGTGCCAAATTTAATCGAAATCCGTTCAGCATTTTTTGTGTGATTAAGTAACAAACATTAAACATCCAAATATACAAATGTTTCTCATTTATAATATTAGTAAGATATAGTTATCATCGGATTATCAAACTCTCAGCCTTAGTTTCTTTGAATATTAATATTCAGACCAATAATTTTCTCAAAATATTCATATGATTTTTAATGTATAAAGAAACATACATTTCAAAAGCCATAACAGTTTTTTTCTATCAGCACCAGATTTTGAGATAATTTGATTTTCCAATTTTAGTGGTTGGCACATTAATACAACGATAACGTATGAGGAGATCTTAATTTAAGAAAGTTTTAATAAAAGTCTGGATTTTTTTTAAATATCGACCAGTGTTATTGATTACTTAAAATATAAATTAATAACAGGGAAGTTGGAAGAGAAATTGCGAAAACTTCCTTAGAGCTACAATAAAATGACTGCGTACCATAAACATAAACCTACCATTAAAATCAATAACATAAATAAGTAAATGCTAATTAAAATTTTAAGTTATCTATCAGATATCCAAGTTATTTCCACAATTCTATCTAGGAATTGATTGACACAATGACCCGCCGCTCCTATACTGATTTTATACTGATTACCCACCATATATTTATATTAAAAAAACAATTTTATACTCTATTTTATACGCAATAAGAATCAAATTATTTTGCACTTATAAACAAATAAATGGTTTTGTAAATATGAGCTTTATTTTAATGAAATAATGTTGATTTTCCATTGAAAATAGAGTTTAAATGATTGCATCGTTTATGTATAGTTGTGACCATTCACTGTAGTGCAGATTTATGCAATGGTTGCGTTTAAGTAACAATTTTATAAAAGGTCTAATCAAGGAGTGTAGGTTATATTATAGTCACTAATGGGAATGAAAGGATTTATTAAGTTGTTTAATAATTTTGCATGTTCAATAATCTAGTCATTTAGGAGCTGTAACTGTACATGACGAATAAGTAATTGAAAGGTTTGGATATTACAAGAAATAGTAAAATGCTTAGTCCATTGAAATGTTACAATTTAAGGACCGAATATTGCATTTTTTAGAGGACGAAATTTTAATTTTTGGTATATGTGTGGGAGGTCAATAGAAGCTTAACCTCAAGTTTGTGGGGTCGCCACCCTTGTCCCCCGGCCGCCATCTTGGAAAAAGGGGTACAAACACCCTTTTCGCGATATCTCGGAAACTATGCGTCTTACAAAAAATTCGTAAAATCATAATTTGTAGCAAATTGTTTTGTCTACAAATATGTTTATATAGCTTTTTGCTCTAAATTTAAAATTAAAGAAGTTATAAGCAAAAAGGTGAGAAATTTTTTATAAAAAATTTCTTTTTTGTTCTATAACTTTTTTTTATACATTTTACAAAAAAAAATACCTTAGACCATTCTTGTAGATGATCTTATGAGGAAAATTTTTCTCTGTAATTTTTTTTAATTTCATTCATTTAAAACGCGGTTACAGCGCTCCTAAGTTGACCGGGTTCATCAATGCTCATGAGCATTCGGTCAAAACGAAATGTTTATCTACTTTTTGATTTTTTTTTATAAATAAATATTCTTAAAATAATTTTGTTAAATCCGCACAACCGGACACACATGGATCACACATGTCCCAAAAATAAAATTGCGTCCTCTAAAAAATGCAAAGCTCATGTAACATTTCAATGGACTACTGCTATTTATTACTAGGCGAGAGTGCGACAAGATGAAAACCAATGGAAAGGGAGGCCAAGTTTCTTTTATGAGTTTTATGTACACCACTTTACCTAACTTATGGGGCAGGATGGGATAATTATTTTTTTTATTTTTCATGATTTAAGTTTATGCAAATAGTAAGTCTTTAGATTACCGAACATAATTTTAAGAATAAACACGAGCATGTAAAGTTTTTATCGTTCTTTAACCCCTTTTTAGTATACCTATATTGGAAAATTCTCTATTGTTATGTTATTGTTAATAAATATTATGAGTATAGATAAATGAAATGTGATCACAAATTGACTCCAAATATATTTGCTTCGTATTTGAGAAAAGAAAAGGAAGTAGAAGGATAGCAGAGATAATAATTAGGAAAAAATCGAGAACAATGGTAGGAGAAAGTGATGAAAATGTGTCTACAATAAAGTAGACTTTATTATACATAAATTATTAAATACTAAGTTTGTAAGTAGATAAAATAAAAGCTGTAAACTTAAACGTGTACAATGCGCGTAGAAAAGTAGATATAAATATTATTTACTTGGATATAACTAAAGTAATAGATTGGTCACACCTTAACACGTAATATCGTAATGGTTGTCCCTAATAGATTAATTAGTGACCACAGATAATCATGGGCCGGAGATGGCCGCCATGTTGTGACGTCATCACTCTGCAACTCTACACCTTTATTGAATTGCAACAGCTGCCATTAAACATTATTATATACATTTCCAATTTAGTTTTGATAAAGTACATGATGTAACATGATGACATAAGCAGAACATGATGCTTCGATTGCATTTTATAAATAGAACTATTAGGCAGCGTTTCCACCAGAGATGTGCGAGGATGCGTAGCGAAGGATATCTTTGTTAAGAATCAGTAGAATCGCTTAATTTAGCTAGCCTCGATCAGAGTGCGTGAAATCTATATGTCTCTTATTTGTAAGGTACGTAGAGCTAAATAAAACACAATTAAGATAAAAAATGTATGTTATAATAAATAAATCATAAAAATGAATTAATATTTAAACAAATCTCTTTCGCGGATAATAGTAAAGTAACCTTGTCACTACTTTTTAATATTTAAAATGAAACTTCTTTCTACACAGTCATGTGTCATTTATAAACTTCATAAGGATTTTAAGAATGAGAATGTTTTAGAGAGTAACTTGAAGCCGTGATATTGCTATTTTGTTGCCATTATAATTTGTAAATCTATTCCTCTATAAATATCTAGGACATTTATAGAGGAATAGATAGGCGAGAACTAATAGATAGTCAAACTGATGGTATGAGTAAGTATCAAAATTTCCGCCTTAAAAGTAGAGTTAGGCTATGTTTCCACCTGAAATGAGCGTACCAAGGAATGTGTTTGTTAAGAACAAATAGAATCGCTTTATTTCCCTAGCCTCGCTCAGTGTGTCAAATGAAGCGATTCTGTTGGTTACTTAAAACACATCCCTAGCTTTACATCCTTGCATGTCCCCGGAAATGAGGCTTAGTTGGAATAAAATAATGCTTCAACTTTAGAAGCTTCCTTTGAAACCACCAAATCACAAGAAATGTAGGGGAAGTCTGGCCTTCATGCGGCACCATCTCGACAACCAGTTAAGAAATTATACGGGCTGGATTAAATCTAATATGCATACGAAGCTTGTAAAGCTAAATTTTGATATAATTTAAAGTGAATGCAGCTACGCCTAATTCGACTGTTTCCCACCGTGCTTATCAAAACCCGATTAGCAAAATAACTGGTCAAGTTGTAATTTATATCGTTTTATAGTTCTGGCCTTTGATACCGATAATATAATTTAGTATTTAAATGTAATCTTTCTCTATAAAGTATATTTCGTAAGCGTTTAATGTGAACTAGTAACGCTTGTCTAAATTCAACCAATTCACCGACATGTAAATTTAGGTGATGCTATCTTAATAACAACTTATGAGTCTCTCATATAAAAAATCTATCCTCGTTTAACCGTCTTTGTATTAATCAAAAACGTATCAAAATCTGTAGTGAAATCTAGCTGTTTTTACATATTCATTATAACTCAAAAATTGTTAGAAAATTTATTTTGCCACTTATTTTAACTACTTTTCAACATTTTTGCTAAATTTATTCAACCATGCCAATTAATTATGATTTCACAAAAAATACTACAATTATACTAAAATTTCGTTTTGTTTACCCTACGCCTCTTGAGTTTATATAAAAGTTAATTTGGAAAACTTATTTTTACGAGTGATAAAAATGCATTTTTCCCAGTATATTAACTAACTGACTATATACTCCAAAGACCGCAATATTAAGGCGTAACCATCTAAGGTCGGTATGAGATCAAAGCAGTATGAATTACGTCTAAACGGCTATTTATGCGCTCCTAGAACATGCAATTTAGTTATACCACTGATTGATAATTATTACATTGTCTATACACCATTATTAAATTGTTGTAAAGTGTTAGGAAATTATATTTTTATATATAAGAGAACATTTCGACACAAACAATCTCTGGGAGCCACTGATAACTACAGTGTCGTTGTTATACTACCAGAGAAGGATTTTCTAAATAAAAGTTATATCAAAAGGTAGGTAATACTTATGTAGAGCCTGGGGATTGTGACTAAGGTCCAGATTAACGGGATGCCTCTACAATAATCATCATTACTCTCTACCTATTATTAAAGCTCACTGATTAATTATATTATAAATTACGAAGTAACTAACTCTACGTTTAATTAATTAATATAACGTCCATCACGCCCGATCGCTCCAGCTAAAATAGCAGTCAATTCTCTGTAGCTGTGTGATGTTTTGCGATGGTCTTTGTCTAAATCTTTCTTTAAAAGTATTCAAATAAGATTTAGATCTTCAACATAATCTTTTTAGAAAAAAGCCTGGAGCTGGGTATTCTCATAAAAACCGAAAAAAGGGATAATAAGGTCCTCTACAATGGAGGTCAAGTACTTATTAAATTAGGTCTAGAATAGAGTAATCTTTATATAATGACTAGATGTTATTGACTTCGAGTGTCTACGTAAAAACACTTATTTCTTAGGTTAGATAATATGATGAATTTATGTATCTCCAAATAAATAAATGATTCGTTCATCCCCTATTTTCCTAAGGTTCCCATCCTATCATCCCTAGAAATATTATTATTTTTAGCTTTGATACCAATTTATACAAGAATTATATTATTTGTTTTCTATCCATCTTTTTTTTTCTAATTTTACATTTATTCATTTTTTCCCCCGAAAATATAAATCATAATATGTAAAATATTTTTAGAATAGTCTCTTAATTAATTTATAAAAGAAACTTTAAAGTGAAATAAAACTAAGCTTATGGTTATTTAGTTAATTACTTTAGACTTAAAAAACAAGCTTGACCTATAGTGCAAATAGTGCAATGCACACGGGGTCTGCGGTTTTGGGGCTTCGATAGAGTAAGGATGGCGGAAAAGATTAATTTCAGGTGAAGAGGAAATAAAGGTATTCATCATAACCGAAACCAAAGATGGAGGCAAAGCGAAATTGGTTTTTTGCTCGCTGAGGTGAAGAGCTATTTTTTTTAAAGATTAGAAGCAGTATTAGAAGCAGTATAGATCACATACTACTAGTATTCCTTTTACCCCTCCTAGTAAGCTTGCATGCTTGTGTCAACAAGGACGCTAAGTTGGTGAACGCACACGGGCACTAGAAACGCCCCTATATTTTTATCAAAAATAGACTTTCCGCATTTGTCGTTTAAATTGAGCTTCTAATAATTCAATTATTACTGTATAAGTAGACAGATGTCAATCACGAATAGGTTAATTGTATATGGGTTAACAATACACTAATTCTGTTGAATATCTTTACGTGGATAACTTGTTCACGCGTAGTCTGTTTTAAAATTTAATTATTTTGTGCCTGAATGACTTAAAAATCTAACAAGAATGTTTCAGTAACTAAACTTGAAGAAGTAAAGTATAATAGAGATCTTCTTTTCGTGTAGTTATCGACAAATACAAGGTACAAACTACCATCGTGTTGTATATATACGACTAAGTGGCTCAAATTCCTAAAAACTGTCAGTTTTTGATAAAATTACGATAAGTAGTGTTAAGTTTTTAGCCTCAAAAACAGCATGGAAATAAAACTTGAGTTAATTGCCTGGTTTGCTTAACAAGCACGAGTATGAGTCTTTTCCTCTTCCTCAGCATAATACTAAACCAGTTCCTCTTCAACTACGTGCTTCATGTGAACATACTCTAACTAGTAGCAACCTGTTATCTATCATTCAGTCATTTGAATATATTCAAACAGATAAATTACAGTTTCATAATGTCCTGATAAAATCAAATGTCAACGAATTAGCGAATGTACATTTGTAACCACAATATTTATTTTATAATTTTGCAACTAAGTTTTTAACCTACGTGGTGGACTGTTCAAGATGGCGGATTAGCTATTTTTTTCGGCACATCCATAATATAGGAATCAAATGAAAGGGTTTGCTGAGAAGAATGCGAAAAATAAAACAATTTAAATACAATATTTTAGCCACTTCTTGTTATTCAATTAAGTTAAATCTTATCATACTGGTTGATGGTAAATGGCAGGCTAATATATCTCGAATTGAGGCTAATATATTTAGTTATTTATTATAAATAGTTAAAAAAAATATATTAATTTTTTATTCAATTTAGTCTAAGTATAATTTAGTTTGTTATAGCATATTTAAGAATTAGGCTAAAACTATAGATTAATTTAGTACTTCTTGAAATCGATATTAAATGAGGATCAACTTTGTCTATTTCTATCTATTATATCACATCCAAAAAGGTTTAATTTCCTAATCACCCGAAAATATAATATAGATCAACCGAAAGAAAATAATTTCTTTACATCACTCATTTTTTTCAATGTCGTAATATAGAGATTAGATTTAAGCAGATGAAGTCATATGTTATCATCTGCTAAGGGGCCGTTCAAGTTATTGCTTAACCCCCCGTGACAGCAAAAGTAAGCAAAGCCTTAATTCCTCCCCCACATGCTTATATAAACATTGCATGGATTTTTCTCTCTATATATATTCACGTTTCGATGTGAGTGTTTACTATTTTATCGCTGATGTTATCATGAAGATTCCACCATGTTATCATAAATAAGGACCCCCCCTTCCTTCTTTAATGTTTACATAGAACTTGAACGCCACCTAATTAGAAGCTAGGACAAGAATAACACTAAATAGTAAATATAAGATAACCTATTATTCGTATTTGGTATTATAAATTTTAGATACATTCAATCTATGATAGAATGAAATAATTAAGATATTGTTCTGTTTAATTAAAATGGACAATTTGATTTATATTGAAGTTCCGTCGTCGGTATTGCTTTGATGTTAGTATCGGAAGGCGGTACTGTTTTGTGGGCCTTGTTCGTACTATAACCGTTTAAGACTTGTTTAGGTACTCTAGAATTATTATTGTGGTTTGGTGGTTCTTCTAGTTATAAAACTATATTTTCTATGAATATGATTGGATGTCTGAATTTCTTAGAAATCTCTCATTAGAGATCACATAATCAAAGACAGTATTGATTAACAGAAAATAAAGATCAACTTTTTAAAATACAATAACTTTCTTCCTGAAATCCAATTCAAATAAAACGAGCTTATATTTTAAGCTTAACTTACTAGCTAAGTTTAAGACTTATTTAAAATATAGACTTCGTTCCCACAGCTGTGAAAACAGCATCCGAATTCGTGCAGTAATTTTACGAGATGCGGTGCGAAAAAGTAATTTAAAAATTATTAAGTACTTTTTAGTACCAAAAAGTAAAATAGTTGTTTAAAATATTTCTTAATAAAGAGCATTTATAATATTTTCGTTCGTATTAAAAGGAGATAGTATCTTAAAGTATTAGACCGTGCCTAGATTTTCACAATTCCCAGGTATTCTGCATCTACATCAGTTGCTCAATGTTGCCTTTCACTGGCGCTGGCGTGACCACGTGACCCCGGGGGACATGCTTAGTTACATAATGAGTGTCCCGAACATCGTTTTACCATAACTAATAGATTTAATCTTATAAAACAAATGTCATTATTTTATTAAATGTAAACGATATAGTTTTCTTATGGGAATGGGAAAGACAATGAGAAAAGGGGGCATTCTATGGAAAAAAGGAGACATATATACGTTCGTAGGTTCTACATTGTGTAATTTCAGATTAAAAATGTTTAGGCGTAACTGACTATATTGTAATAATATATTGTACGCCAAAATAAATGCAAAAAAAGTGTATTTAGTCTTAAAGCTGAGTTTAATATAAAATACTCAGGTACTGGTTTACGAGGATTTTAAATAATCTTCAATTCTTAAAGTTAAAGTCGACGACTCACATGACCCTTAACAATATACGTAATTACTTATCAAAGTTTGATGTTTTACAAGTTTATAAGTGGTTAAGCCTACATGATATTTTTGGAATAAATGAATAGGAACTACTAGAAAATCTAACGCCATCAATAGTGGTGCTAGTACAAAACAACGCGTTTTTGTGTGGGAGCTCGCCTTAAATATTTATTTTGTAGGGGAAACAGAAATATATAATTTATGAAAATTTCAACTGTCTAGCTATCACAGTTCATGAGATAGAGCCTGGTGACAGACAGATGGAAGGCGGATTTTCTTAGTAATAGGATCCCGTTTTTACCCTTTGAGTACGGAACCCTAAAAAAGGAACTTAACATACAGAATATAGCACTAGGAGACCGTTAAGCCAACAGATAATATTTGGTTGTTCAATGTCTATTGTAAAGATAATTAACTTAAAATCACAAGAAATTTTTTTGCTTGAATGAGTAACTTTACTGATGAATAGCGTAATGGGGACACGCGTTTTCCCCCGTGAGGGGACGGGTTAGAATATTGTTCCCCTCTGCCTGCTGGGAGAGCATCTCGAAAGAGCCGATCCCAGCACCCCCTTGGTGGTAGGGGATCTGTTCCACGACTGGCTTGCGACCACCAGCATGTGAATCCGGCCGCCAAGTGTCATAGACGCGTTCCGGTCGAGCCGCATGTGGGCCCGACTTACCCCCACTTGCTCCCATTCTATTGATGCTGCTGATCTAGTAGTCTCCCCATTCTATCTTCGTAATGCCGTAATGCATCGACAAAACAAGAGAGTATTTCTTGTTGTGCCGATGTTTATGGGTGATGGTGGCCACTTACCATCAGGTGGACCATCTGCTCGTTTGCACCTTATGCACCATAAAAAAAAATGGGGACAACAATTTTTTACTTGACACTCGATTTAAATAAAATAAACCTTAGATTTTATTTAAGTATGCAAATATACTATGAAAATTGCAACTAATTTTATATTGTAGTTTTAGTAAACAATGCAGAACAATTTTAATTTTTTCTTAACATTTTCATTGATCGATTACACAGCTCTACAAATAGAAACATTTTTTCTGTTGCCCTGGATATCATCGCGAATTTTTACGTTTTCAAGTACCCAGAAAACGAATATATTCATGAAAGTTCTCAATGTGCTCGTATATTCATGATTTTTGCATATGATTGCATATTTTTTTTGATGCTCCTCAAGTACGACAATTGATGAAAGACTCAAATTTTATCAAAGTTATGACTGTTCCGGGGAAGAAATCGTGCAAAATATGCTGACAAACTTTCAGACTTTAGGAGCAAATATGAGTATTAAGTTACACTATCTCCGCAATTATCTAGATAAAATTCCGGATAATTGAGGAAATTATAGTGAGGAACAAGGAGAGGGGTTCCGTCAAGATCTAAAAGAGTTGGAGGAAAGATATCAGGGTCGATAGGATTGTCACATGTTGGCAGATTGCTGCTGGTTTTTAAAAAGGGATTGTCCCCTGAAAAATTATAAAAAAAGCTCATAAAAGGCGTTTTATGGAAATATAAAATATATTTTCGACATTTTCCTCTTTTTAACTTCGATGTATCCTAATTTCTTAAAACATAACTGTCATTATAAATATATATGTTATTTTGTTTCTCGTTTTTTTAATTTTTGTAATGTAAAATAAAATAAAGATTTTAAAAAAATCAATCATCAATCAAATCTTACAAAATCATTGATAGTTTCATGAATTGTGGGCATAAATAGACCCAAAATCATTTTCATATCTAGGGCAACAAAACCACTGTAGACCAGTGTTATTAATCGTATAAAGTAAATGATTTAATTGAAATGTTAAACACTAAAAATAGTTTCCGTTTCCGTTAACAATAATTAAATACAAACAATAAGAAGTATAAATAATTTACATTGAATGGATCATAACCGTAAAATGTTTTATGTTCATAAATTATTTATTTATTAAATTCATCTTATAGGTCAGGGTTGTCTTATAAAAAATGACTATGCGACAATTTTTATTAATGGTTTGGTTATAAGTTTTTAAATATATACTGTAACCCACTTACAAAAAAGCTAAATATATTAACATTGTCACGCAGCTCTTAAGTGGGGAATGAGCTGATAGTCTTTAGACGGCTGAACAGATCTTCACCAATTATAGCTAAGAACCACCTCGATTAAATTACCTTTCAAACAAATAAAATTTCAGCACATTTCAATAGAAAGAAAATGGCTGAAATTTTGAAAGAGTCAGATTAAATTTATGTGAGACGACGTTCATTTATAAAAAAGCGACTGTAATTGTAATTTATTTCAGTATAAAAATTATGTAAAATCCTAGATTTTCATACATTAAATTGAATTTATATTTAAAATTATAAACAGGTTCGTAAGTTTATAAGCAACGGGTAATTTACAAAACATTTTCTCCAATATCAACAATTTTGTTTATAAATTAGTATTCGCGGGTAGTTCATTTTATCTTATTTCGATTTCGAGTAGATAATATATATTATTGTCGTTGCGATAGGATTGAGGCATACTACATATTAAAGTGGTGAGACTAATAGTGTAGTGTTGTTTGATGGCGTGGTGCTAGGCCTGCGTTATCGAGGAGCACGTGAGTAATGTACTTTATTATTTTAATATTCGGTAGCAAATTCGAGCGGTGTAGGTGGGAGTTTTTGCATAATAGAAGACGTCTTTAAACTTGGTCCTGGGTCTCAAGCATCAGGCACTGTTTAGGTACCATTGAATAATGCATCCCGGAAGGCTACAGCAATTTTTTTATTAGTAATTTTAGACTACAATCATAGAAAGATGAATGCACTGTTTTATAATATTACTAGCGACCCGTTCCGGCTTCGCACGGGTGGACATTTAACACCGGCGCGTCGGCGAGTATTTTTTGTTTATATTGACATTTTTCATTTCGTAATATCTTTTGAATGGAATGTCCGATTTCAATAATTCAAAAAGTAATAAGAGAAGAATTATTAGAAAGGTATGGATAACATGGTCTGATTATGATAGGCATTTCTATCAACTTTTAAAATGTAAAAAAGTAGTTATAGTCAGATAACTACAACAGTTGGACATATGGTCTCGCGAAGTTTTTTGTAGATATTGATACGTTCTATAATATTGTAGAACATTTTTTTGTTCTATCATCAATACTTTCTGCAGCGCATGCGATGAAAGACGCTAATATGGCTAATTTTTTTACACCTCGGGTTGATTTTAGTAAGAATTTCTGAGGATCTCTAATTTTTTCTAGTAATAAATATAGCCTATGTTACTCAGGGATAATGTAGCTTTACAGGTACAAAAATACAAATCTTTCCTAAATATGTGTAATATTATTAGTGTAGATTGAGATTAATTTTCTCAAGTTCTCAACGTACATGAAATGAACTGTTCAGCAATTCCTAGACCTACCTAACAAGAACTTAAATATTAACTTAATTTATAATAATAGCAAGTACATTGCGCGGCGGCTGTTAAAATCTAAATGAATGTTAATCGTGCAACACCAGACATAACTCAGGTTGAAGCAGAAGCGTAAATCAAATGTCTTAGGTCAGATCAGCTATTTCTATATATAATTACTGTTAAGATTATGTTTGTGGAATATATTTAAGAACTCCATTTATAATGTAGTGTTCACAGGTACTTAATTTTATATTATTTCAACTATACCCACCTTTAGTGTAGTAGATTAGTGTCAGTCACTCTGATGATTTCGTGTAGTGTACATGGAAGTTAGTATTATAATGTCGTGGTTAAGGTTACCCTTCTTGAGGTCTACGTAAGTTAACTTTATTGTCTACTGTAGTTAGTGTTCGGGCAGCGAAGGAGAGCGTTATATAAATTAGGGCCGGTCGCTGCTGTATAACTCCACTGCCTTTTTTAAATTGTTAACACATTTTTTAATTTTTTTAAATCTACTAAAAAGATTTTTTAAATATAATATTCAGAGTTATAGTTCTGCAATATATTTAAAAGTTAAATTAAAAAGATACGACTATTTCATGCTGAAGCGAAACTAGGACGCTTCGCTAGTTAAGTATAACGATTTAAGACAAAAAAATAAATATCTTAATAGGTATTATTTATTGCAGCTTAATTAATAATAGCATAATTTTCATTTGGTTTTTAATAAATTTTAACAGTTTTAGATCAGCTCGATTCGTTTTTAATAACTATTAAATTAAAACCCCTACAGAAACTAATTTAATTCAATCACCAAGTATCGATACCCACACGACATAGATTTAGAAGAATCGATATTAACTATTATGTCGATCTTTTTGTATAATCTATATCTATACTATTATATAAAGAAGAAAGATTTTATTGTTTGTATATTTGTATATTTGTTTGTTGTGAATAGGCTCGAAAAGTACTGAACCGATTTTGAAAATTCTTTCACCGATAGGAAGCTACATTCTTTCCGGGCAACATAGGCTATGTGGTGTTGCCATAAATACTCTAATTAAAAAGATATGGCTATTTAAGTGCCATGAGGTGGTCATTTTGTAAATTGAAGAGTTTTTCAGAAACTAAAAATCCGATTTTAAAAATTCTTTCACTGTTAGAAATCTACACTATTCGTGAGGGACAAAGGTGATTTAGTGTTGCCATATGCATATTTTAATTAATAGATTTGGCCATTTTGTTGGTACTAATCCGATTTAAAAAATTCTTTCACTGAAAGAAATCTATAGTATTTCCGTCTCTCTTCCTCTTATATACTATCATTCGCTCTCATCCTCTCTCTTTTTTCTCTCTTTTTAATTTTTATCTTTATCTGTTCGGAATGATCAGTCTCTCTTCACTTTCTTTCGATTATCTCTCTCTCTCTCTCTTTCTCTCTCTCTGTCCTTTACCTATTAAATTTTATTTTTGCTCTGTCCTCTTTTATAATCTTTAGCTTTTCTTTTTCTTTCTATTATTTTTTTTTATAACTTTTTCTTACTCTCTCTCTTTTTTCAAATAATGAATTACAGAGTGATAATTTAGGGACATTACAAAAACACAATTACAGAGTGACAATTTAGGGACATTAATTATAATATTGCTTCAAATACCCGGAGCGAAGCGAGGGCAGGCCGCTAGTTTAAAATAAAACACACCAATCACAGACTTAACAAATATTCATAACATCCATTTGTACTCAGTGTAAGCAATGTCTGTATGTTACCATGGTTACAAGATTGTTATAATTGTCAATATATTAATATTGTCTTTAAACGGCTGGGGTCTTAGCCAAGTTGACTTTCTACAAATAAAAATAGTGTAGCTTTTTTTTCAGTAACATTATCGGGAAATCGGATCAATACGCTCATATAACTAAAACTTTGTAACTAAATGTACTAATTCTACAATCTTGGTAGCTTATTACTTAACACCTGACTATTTAATTGCGGTATGAAATCAGTGATGAAATAAATTTAACGCATTCCTTGCGAAGCTGCAACCATACATAAATGGCTAGAAAGAGTGATTCAAGTCAAATTCCTTTGATAATTATTACTATTTAAATAATTACTAAAATAGTTCTTATAATACGTTTTATGGTTCAATGTAATCATATTACTTATTGTAGTCGGCAGCTAACTTAAGGTTTGAGAAAAAATAGTGCTGCGTTCCTGTATTGGAAGTTCCATCCGTGACGCTTACTATTTAGACAAATAGCAGACGCGCAGGAACTGAAACGTCGTATAAGAATCAATCGCGTGTGACGCGTTGCTCTCGCCCGCTCCCCGCTAAAAAGGTCCAAACAGTGACTTCTGCGCATTTAAGGTCAAACCTATATTTACGTGTCGGCAGCTATAATTATATATGTTATCTATTCTAATATAGTATAATTATTTCTGAATTATTTAGCACGATAGTAGTCGTGAGTTAGTTGAGAAAAATATTTGTTGTTATAATCAGATAAGGATACTTATTTTTTATTAATAATTTCTTCCATTTAGTAATACTTCTAATTACTATCTTATTGTATAAATACGATACTTAAAGCACTAATGAAGTTATTATGATCCCACAAATAATACAATATATCCATTATCCGCATAATATCGTTAGTAAATTAGAAAGAGCCGGCTATTATTTAGTCAAAGTACATTCAAGCGTATCTTATCTGACATTCACCGTATAAGGGCTCTATAGAAAGATGTGGAGAAACTTTAAATGCGAAAATTTTACAAATATATTCAAAATACGTTATTATAGAACAAAATTAGACTTAATTTTATATTCGATTGCCTATTAGCTTCTAGTGGTTTATTTTCGAAAACATCTGCATGTTCGATTTTTTTTTAATGATAGATACAAACAACTACAAACGAGCAGACGGTCCACCTAATGGAAAATGGCCACCATCCGCCGCCCATAGACATCGACAAAACTAGAGGGTATCCCTTGTTTTGTCAATGCGTTGCCGCCTCGAAGATTGAGTGAGGAGGAGGAGCGATGAGAAGACTGCTGCGGTTTCAATGGACCCCGGGCAAGAACCCGGTGTTCATTGGAATCGCAACAGTATAGGGATGGGAGAGGGAGGGGTAGATCTGGCTCACATGCAGCTCGGCCGGAACGCGTCAGAGACAGGGAACAGATACCCTACCCTCCCAACTCTCTTGGTGGGAGTGCTGAGTAACTCGGCTCTCACGAGATGTTCTCCCAGCGGCAGAGTAGAATTGTATTCTAACCCGTCCCCTCACGGGTAAAGTTCGATAAATTGTAAGGTTTGTTCTGATAGCTCCGCAGAAGTTGGACGAGTAGTTTAATAGGTCTTTACCTATGAAATGGCCGCTTTGCCGTATTGGATATTTCAAGTCCGATTTTTTCTATTTTCGCTAAGACTTCTAAGTTCAAATTATTTTTATTTTTGAAATATTTTCGAGTGATTATGGAGAAACATTAACGACGTATACGGAGCGAACATTACTAACGATCGCATCACCCGTTATTGGTTTGCCCGTTTTGGTTCTGGAAATTTCGACCTAAAAAATGAACACCTTGGTCGACCGAAAACTTTAGTCGATGATGACGAATTAAAGGCGATGTGGAAGTTTATGATTCAATAACTTTCAATAACCGGAGACAGTTCATAACATGTTTGAAGAATTCGTTGCCTCCCATCCAGCAGACTGTCAAAAAGGGCATCCACAAGCTACGTTGGCAAAAATGCATTGATTGTATGGGTACTTTTATTACTAAAAATAAAAAATATAGAGAAAAAAGGGAGTTAACTTATTTCATTAATCAATATTTACTCTTCACACATACTATATACTTAATTACTATTTATTTATTTAATGATCATAACACACCTGTTATAAATAGTCTTAAAACCCACAGTAGTCGGAAATTGGCTTATTTGTAGCTAATGAGTTCGCAAGTAGAGTTTGTGTTTTTCGAAGGAGTCTGCTACCTTCGAAAAACACAAAAAATTATTAAATTAAAATGTAGAAGAATAAAGTACAAAATAAAATCAATGTTTGCTGGTTTATATTGGGGGAATAGAGGATAAACAACAATCACTAATTTTTATTGGTATATCACCGCGGTTTCACCCGCTATATTTTAGATAATTCACACTATATTATTATAAATTATAGGCTATGTGTTATTCTGATGTGTAAGCTATATTATTGTAAAGTTTCATCTAAATCCATTGAGTAGTTTTTGCGTGGAAGAGTAACAAACATATATCCATACATCCAGACATCCATACATTCTTACAAACTTTCGCGTTTATAATACTAGTAGGATCATATTCATATTTACAAAAACTAATTTTTAATCTCAATATTTCCTTAAAATTTAATCTCGAATTTCAAAAAAGGTTTGCCATTACTGTAAGAAAACACAGTATTAATATATGTGTTACTAATACTAGCCTTAGACCATGCCTTTACAGTAACCATAGTTAAATGCGAATTGTTAAGTCTAGTCAAAGTACAAATTCAAACACTCCTTGAAATATAATACAAGCTCATGGCTTGGCTTATAATAATTGTATACAATGTTCGAGTATCGAGTAGATAAGTGCACTATCATTGGTATTCTCAGCAATTTCAGTTCGTGATCGGGATGCATCCTTGATGTTGTCAGACATAAATGCCTTTTAGCGCTAATAGGCGAAACGTGTGACTGCACTGCTTCTTTAGATATAAACAATGTCGTTTTGTCTATTTGTATATCTATATCTATACTAATATTATAAAGAGGAAAGATTTGTATTTTTGTATTTTTGGATTTTTGTATTTTTTTATGTAACGAATAAACATAAAAACTACTGGACCGATTTCAAAAATTCTTTCACCATTAGAAAGCTACATTATCCCTGAGTAACATAGGCTATATTTATTACAAGAAAAAATTAGACATCCCCAGAAATTCTCACTAAAACCAACACAAGGTGCAAAAAAATTAGCCATAAAATATCTTTCATCGCATGCGCTGCGAAAAGTATTGATGATAGAACAAAAAAATGTTCTACAATATTATAGAACGTATCAATATCTACAAAAAACTCCGCGAGACCATATGTCCAACTATTGTAGTTAAGTCACTATAAGTACTTTTTTACATTTTAAAAGTTGATAAAAATGCCTATCAAAATCAGACCATGTTTTCCATAACTTTGTATTAATTCTTATCCAAATAAATTATTTCGTAATAAAGACTGTTTCAATACCTATTAATTACTTTTTGAATTATTGAAATCGGACATTCCAGTCAAAAGATATTACGAAATAAAAACAAAATGTTAAAAAATAATTATCTACCCGTGCGAAGCCGGGACGGGCCCCTAGTTAAAAATAAAATTACTTGTATTTGTATAAGAATATTTAAAAAAAATATGATTATAATTTTAAAGACTACCCTTTGATCATAGTAATTGTTTCCATATATACAAAAGTCTAAATAACCCCGTTGTAACGCCATCGAGAACAACTCGTGTGAGACGAGCCGTGATGCCAACCACTGTCGGCAGAATAATCAGCGATAACATAGTATAAAGTATATGTGTGAAACTTTGTGGAAGCAAATGTAACTTTGCTCCCCTTTCTCTTATAAATTACATAATATAACTAACAGATTTCGATGAAACTGTACAATAATATATTTAATATCATCTCACAAACTTCCGACAAATGACCTTCTCCTCACGAAGTTAGAGAAACGGCAATATTTTTAAACGAAATGAAATAAATAATATAATTAAAGAAAGCTAAAAGTATCAAGAATTTAAAATTTTGTCGACGTCTAAAGTTAGGGAGTGCAGGCTGGCCTACTTGCGCAGAAGTTTTAATAGTACAAATTGTCTGTAAAATAAAAGCAATGACCAGTATGAGTATATATTTATTTCGATATTACCTTCTTCTGTTATAGTTTTAAATTTAAAAACTATGTGCATAGAATCATCTGCTCGCTGATGGGTCGAGAGTATACTCAAAAAAGTTTTGAGTATACTCTCGACCCATCAGGCTATAGTTTTCCCCGCTGGCTTACTTGCTTGCTGGTGTGTTCGGATCATCCGAATGGAGTATAGTATGGTGCCACATTTCAAATTTATTACATGCTGGTGCCTTGCAATTCTCTCTCGAGTGCACAAATTTTAGAAATTCTAAATTATAGTCTACTTTTCTTGACCATTTTCCATCTGTCATCGATGGTGGCGGTCTTCAGTCCGTCGCATTCAAATGCGCATGTCCCTTTTGACACAGTATGCAAATGATGTTCTTGTTTATCTTCTGAGCTTCTTGAACTACATACACTAGCCTTTGCGAGCTTCTTCTTGGATTATACGACGTTTCTGGCGATGCGTAAAACCTAGGCTGCTCTTTAACTTCCCATATAAGCTCTTCAATCTCTAGAAACGCGTCAATGAGCACCAGTTCGGGAACGTCTTCTTCTAGCAGCTATCTGTGATAAACAAACCATCTAAATTTCATAGCCAAAGGCATCTTTTTAATTATCGCCATCATCGTCTCGGGCGGTCTCAGATACCTCACTCACCCCACGCATCACGATTACTGAAGCTAGTTCCTGTATTTTGATTTTTTTTGTGGTAAGTTTTCTCTTTGGTTGACTCCTACTTACCCTTTCCTCGGTCTGTATCACTCATTCTTCTTTTTCTGGTGAACTCTAAAATGTTTTTAGATTCTTCTTCAAGTGACTCTACACAGGCGAATTCTGCTTGTGCTTGTCTCAGTTTAGCTCCGGCAACTTTTAGATCATTACACGCTAGCTGTAATCTCACGTGCGCAACAGCCCATCCCCTCCTGTACGCTAAGTGAGTGGAAACATAGTTTAACTCACGCGTCGTCTTATCTGGTTCAGTTTGCTGCATTCTTGTTTCCTTAACCAGCTCCTTATTAAGGGATTGTACCTCGTGAGCGCTTATTGTTCCATATGGTGCTGCTTCCTCGCCGTCCGCAACAATGATTCTTTTCGCTGTTTCGGCACTTGCTTCTACCGTCGTGGTTGTTTTCGCCTAAATCCTAATACAACTCACAAAAAGACCACATTATGATGTGGACGGTAGGGCGATTTTGTTTTATTACTTACAGATGTTATCCTAATTCTTATTCGTTGAATTCAAATCTATTATATTATCTAATATGTATATAAAAAATTATGCTCTAACATACATTTTTGAACAGTGTTGAGAATCGCGTGATGAAAATGAAAGCAATAAATAATTATTTAGAATTATATAGGGTTGGGTACATAAATCAATTCACACGGGTTAAAAGCTACATTGTTGTATAACGACATGTAAGTTCTTGTTCACACGATACATCTAGGATATTTAAAATAAATAAGATTAAAAAATAATACGAACACTAAATACATTTTGCCTTTAAAAATATTCATAAAAATAATCTTCACAAAAATAAATTCATTCTTTTGAAATGATTTTTTTGTCATAAAAATCGATTCGACAGAAATTCGGACGAGTGATACTCAATTAAAATTTCAGTTTGTAGCTATTTTATGGTCGATATTAAAAAAATACAATTAATAAAAATACAAAATTAAAAAATTTCAATTAATACAAAATTATATTATATTAATACATACTTTATATTATTTACTCCTTAAATCATATCAGTTTTTACGGGATAAAAAGTAACCAATATTATTTTTAGACTTCTACGCTGTCTCTATTGCCAGAATCGATTTTTTGTTGGTAGTTCGTGTACCCCAGTTACTCGCTAATATATTATAATTTATGTCCCAATAAATCCGAGGTAATCGTCTAAATGATTTTAAATAATCAACATCAATTTATTGCACTATCTAATGTATTTAGTGGTGGGGCAGTGGAGAGCTTTATTAACAAAAAGGGGCATATTCCTGGATATGGGTCGTAAGTCCCGTATGAATAGGCCTGTATCAGAAATTATTCTAAAACGACGTCGATTATAACACCTGTAATCTTTTATTACATACTGGATCGTTTCTTAAAGGAGGCATCAATAAAAATTAAAATTCTTATAAATTTGTAACAATGTAAGGGGTATGAATTAATGACACAAAAGCAAATTGCTAAGCTGTAGCATAATTTGAAGTTACATATATTATCTACTAGTTGGCCCGTCCCGGCTTCGCCCGGGTGCAATTTAACATGTGTATTTAGCCGTACCCGCTATGTCCTTGCAGTTAAAATCAGTAATATCTTCAAAAATATTCATTTAAATTTCATGCTGTAAAGGGCCATATTGATCTATATAAAATGCACAATGTATTTAAGATACGTAGATGGATAAGGATTAATGCTGTATTGTTCAAAATCGCTTTGTAAATAAGCCATTATTTTTCGTGTAAAAGCAAAGAATACAAAATGGTTATTGTGGGTTATCCCTAAGAGATAGACATATACCATCGGTGGACTTTTTTGTAGACCTTTTTAAGGTATACAATACTGTACTACATTATTTTGATCTGTCTCGAAGGGTTATCCAGCGTTTGCAATGTAAGCGCAAAAAAAGTGTTAATTTACGACATCACATAAGAAATTTCTAAAATTATCACTGTTTCTCTACTATATTATGTATGTATTATTCGTATAAACATTCCTCTTGAATCACTCTATTTAAAAAAAAAACACTTCAAAATCTGTTGCGTAGTTTTAAAGATCTAAGCATACATAGACAGATAGACAGCGGGAAGCGATAATATAATAAGGTATACTGCAGTAACACGCAAAACAATAGTAATATGCACCTCAGATTCCATCTAAATACTACCAAACACTCACAAAATCCTTCAAAATGGAGTCCCATCATCACGACATCATACCATTTGTACAGTCATAATGATCACCAGGTGAGCAACGGTGTTGGTAACTAATTATAACTACTTATATACTGGTGATCCGCCCTGACTTCCCTCTTCACAGCAATAAGGCAGTTTTTTTTATCTATTCACGCAAAATTCATACTTTTGTCTAATAGACATAAAGTGCAATTTCCCTTAAAGCATTTTATGTAACTCTTAGTTCATTGATAAAAGATCTCAATTTTATGTTCCATTTTCAAAACATAATTTTTCCACCACTTTATAAATGGTATGACGTTTGCTTTTTTAATACAATGAAAAAGGTAATGACTCGATAACTTTCAGCTAATGTCATTACCAAATTTTTGTTGTTTTAAAAAAATAACACCAATATTAATTAAATATTTTTAAATAGAGAACACTGTTTTTCTCTATAACCAATTTTAGGGATTTAAATTTAAACAGAAATAAAATAATAAAATTACAGAACGTTGTTTTTCTCTATAAATTATTTAAGGTTATTAAGAAGCAAATGGTGATGGAGTGACGTTAAATAATCAGAAATCAGTGTTATGGTTTTTGTCATTATTTACACTAGCACTGTGTTTGTATTTTTTATTAAAAACCCTTTTATTTTAAATATGGAATCATGTGGATAGTAAAATGAGTTTGTTTATTTGTATGTTGTAATGAAGACAAGTATATTCATAGCGTTTTATTACTTAGTTTATTAATGCTTTGTGAAAATGAAAAATGAAATTTTTTTTTTTATTTATAATTTATTGTGTTCGGGAAGGTACGTTTTTAGAATATATTAATTAGATCTGTTTATTCGTACTTAAATTAACCAATCTATGTTGACATTGGATCCCATTGTTTAATTAAGGTTTGTTTAAAATTATATTTGTTTTTTTTTTAATATTTTTATAGTAATGTTTTGCTGCTCTACTTGCTGGTTTAAGAATCGTTTTTATATATATTTTTTGTTATGTATTTAAAACAGTTTATTTCTCAAATAAACAATAAATAATTAAAATTATTAAAAAAATCCCACGACGTATATGCCTGTTTTTCTGTCTGTTCTGTCTGTTTGTTCGCGATAACTTTAAAAACCACTGATCGGATTTTTATACGGTTTTCACCAATAGAAAGAGTGATTTATGAGACAGGTTTGTATGTATAATGTGTTAATGTTAAGTTAAGTAAATTGGTTGAAATATGGCGGTAATTGTGGAAAATGTCGGAAAAAGTCAAGCGTTAATCCCGAACGTTGCTGAAGTAAGATAATAGCATAGCACAGGCTTCACTACTCATACGAAGTCGGGGAAGTTGCTAGTATAGTATATATTAGAATTTTAACATGAAATACTCGTTATATCCTAACCATCCATTTCCATAGACAACCTGTTCCAGACCTAATAAATTTTATATGGCAACACCGATATGCTAGTATGTTAATGGATTGATATGGTTTAGATTAAATACTTAATAGAACAAATACGTACAAAAGATAGGCTTTTTAGGTGTTGATTTATGAATACCATATAAAGCTTAATATTCTAGTATACTGTTATTAAATACTAGTCGACCCGCGCAACTTCGTCCGCGTGATGCTCCGCTCCTATTGGTCTTAGCGTGAATAAATAGCGTATAGTCTTCCTCGATAAATGGGCCATCTAAAACTAAACTAAAGTATCAGATTATACTCGTAGTCAGGTAAGTTTAAACTAAAATAAATATCTGTACTAGTTAGTAGAAGAGTTTGTTTGTTTGAACGCACTAATCTCAGGAACTACTGCTCCGATTTGAAAAATTCTTTCAGTGTTAGATAGACCATTTATCAAGGAAGGCTATAGGCCATATATCATCAAGCTACGACCAATAGCAGCGGAGCTATAATCGGACGAAGACGCAAGGGTCGACTAGTAGTTTATACAACAGTGAATTCCGAAGTGGTCTATATAGAGTATGAGTATGATGAGTAATAAGATTTTATAAATTAACGCATTATAAAGAAAAATCTATTATCGGCTAAGGTTATTAAAAAGGGATGTATATAAAGCAACGCTTAGTTGCCGATTATAATTATCCGCTCTCGCTTTCTCCTACATACAAAACAAACTAGACGTCTCTTTTACCCGTAAGAATAAGCAGAGTTCAATAAAACATCAAATGGAAAAAAAATTTAAGCATCAAAGCTTTGGAATGTAACTGGTGTGTGATGATTAAAGTCGGGCAATTGCCTTACTTTACTGTCGCCACTAATCGATAATAATACTATCCCAAACCAATTCAACTGAGGTAGGGCACAGCAGGAAATTTCCTGCTCAAATATGGAGCAGCCCGACTGGGGTAGTACCTCGACCTTACAGAAGATCACAGCTAAATAACACTACTCTAAAGCAGTGTTGTGTTCCTGTTGGTGAGTAAGGTGACCAGAGCTCCTGGGGGGAATTGGGGATAGGGTCGGCAACGCGCTTGCGATGCTTCTGGTGTTGCAGACGTCTATAGGCTACGGTAATCGCTTACCATCAGGTGAGCCGTACGCTTGTTTGCCGACCTGGTAATATTAAAAAAAATATATTAAATGCATGATTTAGTTTTTTAAATTAAAAGTGTAAAACATGGCAAGTGGTCTATGACTTGTTATGTTTGGGGATCTCTGGCTTATAATATAAATAGCTAGAAGGAATTAGGTAAATGGTATTGTACATTCCAAGGAAATGCGTTTTCGTTTGATATTGTGCTATGTTGTAGGAAATTAGTCATTTGTAGGGTTGACGAAATCTATTCCTTATTTCTGTAAATATAATAGAGTATTTTTTACATTTTATACATGACTAGCTGACCCAGCAAAATTTTGTTTTGCCACCGTGGGCCACCCTCATCATTTAGGGGTATAAAAAATAGATGATAATCGGTCCAGCCGTTTCGGAGGAGTATAGTAACTAACATTGTGACACGAGAATTTTATATAAAAAATTATAATTTTTAACCTCTAACGCAAAAACGACGAAGGGGTGTTATAAGTTTGACGTGTCTGTGTGTGTCTGTCTGTGGCATCGTAGCTCGAGAATGGATGAACCGATTATCATTGTTTTTTTTTGTTTAAAAGGTAAATTCGGGAGTGTTCTTAGCTATGTTACATGATAATCTGTCCAAGTGTAGTATAATACTTATACACGATATATATGATAAATTTGAAATCCAAAATGGCGGCCACCACAAAATGGAATATTAAGAGTAGGGGAGTGGATGGGTGGATGACTTAAACGTCCCTTTGATAGGATGAGTGAGTGAATGATTGTTGTACTTTAAGGTCACACACACTTTTAAATCATATCTTGTCCCAATTTAAAATTTCCGAGGAGGTGTTGTGATATACATATATATTTTATGTGTACTATAAATAGTTTAGATAAGTGAAATATTTAGCTAGTATATATTCGTCTATTAATATCTTACATGAAGGGATGCGCGATCTTGTCCGATCTCACGCGATAACACATACCCTTATAGGGCTGGAGATATAATTAATAAAATAACTTAGACCTTAAACGATATTTAGTCAATAATTATTTTATCCTATAATCTAGTTATACGTTTTCTAAATTACGTTTATGTTATAGACTACTATTATTTTTTCATCATTTTTATCAAAAACTTTTTACAATATATTGTAGTTAAATAAAAACATGTAGCAGCTTACGACAGTAAAAGCATTTTATTATTTTCCCGCAGGAACTCTGAATTTTTCCGGGATAAAAGTAGCCTATGTGTTAATCCAGGTTATATAGTATCTATGTGCCAAATTTCATTGAAATCCGTTCTGCCGTTTTGGGTAGATTGAGCAACAAACATCCCATATATATTAGTACGATAGTAAAACTTGTAATGTTTATATGAATGTTATTACTTTAAGTTAGCAACACCCTTTAAAAATTGGTATTTGCTGGTAGTTCCTATTATTTCATTTCAAGTATACCGACGTGTAGCCAATATATTACCGTTATTGCGATTGATTAAAGTCAGTCTCTCTAGTGTTTTAGCGCAGTGTACATGTAAGTATGCGGAGGTGAGCTTTGTAATGAAAAGGCCTTTAACCCTACACTTTTTCTTTTACCTACCTATAATAGATACAATAATTTTAAGAAATTATTTTATACACTAGCAACCCTGTTACCATCGTTATCAGATCGGATCTTGTTAGCGCAGTGGTTGTTTTCAGTGTAGCAGGTTCGACGTCGGACACTACATGTTCCTTGTATTTTAAATCTATTTTCAACTTTATTAAGTCATTTAATAAATAAACTGTAGAGGTAGAAGTTATTTTAGATTAAACAAAAATGTTCATGAGATTTATGATCACATAATAATACAAACAAATAAATAAAATTTGAGTGTCTGTTTGTAATGTTAAAATAACCGCTTTTACTACGTGCATATGGATGTATACACGGTATATATTATAGGTATATATAGACACGGTATATATTATAGGTATATATAGGCACGGTATATATATGTAGTATACAACAACAACATTTTTGTCTATCTGTCTGTCGGTCTATTTGTTCCGGCTAATCTCTAAAACGGCTGGACGGATTTTGACGGGACTTTCACTGGCAGATAACTGATGTAATAAGGAGTAACATAGGCTATTTAACATCTCGGTATGACACATAGGAGCGGAGCAACACGCGAACGAAGTCGCGCGGGTCAGCTAGTAATAAATATTAGTAGAGTAAGCAACACCGCTGATAACTTTATATTCGCGGGTAGTAAGTACTTTTTATTTTATTTCAAGACTGTATATAACCTCTGTTGTGTGTGGTGTGGTGTCGTGATGTTGGGTATCCATTACTAGAGTAGAGTAAGTCTTTTAAGTGTTTACTCGGTTTCTGTTTTAAGTGCTTATTATTGTGCGGTATAGGTCCTATGAAGATAGGCAGTAGGATAAATACAATTTTATTAAATTGAAAAAAAAAACATTTTTTAGTATTAGTAGATCATCATCATCACAACCCACGCTGGCCCAGTGCGAGTTGGCAGACTTCACACACCTTTGAGAACATGGAGAACTCTCAGGAGTGCAGGTTTCCTCACGATGTTTTCCTTCACCGTTAAAGCAAGTGATATTTAATTGCTTAAAACACACATAACATAGTAGACATCAACGTCTAAACCGCTGGGCTATCACTGCATTTTCACTTATAATATTTCTCAACAAATAAGTCTATCGAGCTGGTGATAGCTTAAAATATCAGAGAAGAAGAAAATCCAAGATAACAAAATAGTAATGAAGAAATATGTTTTACAGTTAAAATGCGTTGAATTTTAAGTATAATGGCAATGGCAAAAATATTAACCTAAGGGGTTAAATTTATATAGATTTTGTACTTTACTTAGGAATTAAGCTTTTTTAGTAATTGACTTTTAATTTTTCAAAAGTATCAAAGAAAGTCTAGTTTAACCTTTCCTTTTCACTTTTTTATCCATATAGATTATTCAATACTCGACCTTCATCAACCAGGACCTTATTATCCCTTTTCTTCGGGTTTTACGATATTCCAGCTCTAGACCTCTATCTAATATAATTATATTTAAGATTGAAATCAGATTTTAGTACTTTTTCCATCAATTTATACAAGAAATTTATCCTAAGTGAATATAAGAATTCAACCGATTTCAAAAAGAAGTGTAATTTTTGAGTTTATGTGGTTATTTAGATATTTTTGTTAGAAAGTTGCTATCTCAAAAATGACCCTCTCTTCACTGTTATTGGACCTTGGATCCCGAAAATACGTCAACGAAGTCCAAAAGTCTAATAGGAAATGTATTGTATAATCATGCTTTGTAAAGTTGAAGAATTTCATAGGATCAACAAATAGTTTTAAAGGCCTCTTTTTGACAAAACAATTAGTTTAAAAGTTAGAAACACCGTTGATTTTGAGTTTATAATTTTATGCACAATTTTTTTTTATGTTAATTTAATTTTGTCCTTGTGTCACTTAGTCTGCCTATGACAAACGCAAAAATCCAAATTAACAATTATGTGATTTTTCTATTTAGCTTAAATTTTATATACGTGTGTTGTGCTGTGGAGTTGAAAAAATATATTATGTGAAAAGTTCAGACGTGCTTATGCTTATTTAGAAATCTATAACTCAAATATATTTTGCCTTACAGGCAATTGTCAACTATTCAAAATTACATCCGCCCTAGCTTATACTTAGTATACAATAAATCATATTGAAATAATAAATAACCGATACTATGAACAGTAGCATTATTTTCTAAGGTCGTCGGTCCGTTTGAGTCCACGCGGCATGTTTATTGCGGTCTCATTAAACGGTTATTACGTATTAGGTAATGGCTTATCTGAGACCTAATTGAACTTTCGTATCGTTAGACTGTTTGTACATTGATGAAAAATATACAAAAACAATTTCCTGTAGATATTTTTGGTACAAATAGCACTCTACATTAGGGTCTTTACAGCTTTAGTTTGATTGAGGCAGCTAAGTTTAGGTTTGAAAAAAAATAGTGGAGGAGAATCAAACCTATGCTTAGGTATCTATACTTCGAATTTGACTGTATTCATACTAAAATTGTTTTATTCAATGACATTGTTTTTTTTTGCCCCGGCTTCGCTATGATAGTTAAGGAAATTTATTTATTGGTCAACTTCAACGGTATATATAATTTTATAGAGATAGTACAGACAATGTACATAACAAAAAAAATAGCCAAGTAGGTGTAGAGCTATTGTCAACCATGTGTTTACATTTGACAACTAATTTTTATTTGTTTAAAAATTAATTCAATAATATAATAAATATTGTAACGTATGTAATTGATACAAAAATTGATGTCATTCTCTGGATTACATAATACTTGAATAAAAAACTGTACATAAAATACTAATATTAATTGGGTCGTTTTTTACTTGCATTGCTTATAAATACGGAAAGTAGCGTTTAAAAACCGCTACTACGATTAAGCTACAACAATTCCCCAGTGATCGACAACATTTACCACCGAAGAGACCGGTTTAATGGACAGCTAATTGTAAACTGAAACATGTTTATTGATCATCAATTTATTTATATTAAAAAGCTTTTAGCAACCATTAATCAAAATACAGATATAAAAGATAAGTTCGTAATCTCGTTCAAATTATTATCTTGTGAAATTGATAGCGTTTAAGATAAAGATAATATATTATTTTTGATATTTTGTATATTACTTTAAGTATTACGTTATTTATCCTATTACAATCGTCCGTAATTACGAGTTTACGTAAATACACTCGTAAGGACTCAAATACCCCAGACCTTAAATACATATTGTCATATGCCTTCTGGGTATATATATGTCGGCGCAAAATATGGGAATCACTGTAAGCCTAAGGATAGGCTAAGGTACTCTCGTGACCTTGATCGGACAGGACTCCAAGCACTAACACAACACAGCACTTAACACTCACTGACACTATCCAGAGACTAGTTCACTCCTTGATAAACCGTGCAATACTAAGACTACTACCCTACTCCAATGCCATAGATATCGATGACGATTCGATTATTCGATAATCCCTTATTATTCTCCGACATATATATATACATGTCGAAGAAATAGTTATAATTTAATTTATTTGAATAGCAACACTGTGATGTCTCAGATTAATAGAAAGTATAGTGTTAGATTCAGTGTCAGTGACGAGTAGTTGATTGTCGATGGTACGACTTTGACAATTTGTGTCAGTCTGTTGGAAGTCAGTCCAGTCAATCATTTTTATCTCGGCTGGCGGAGGCGCAAGACGTACTGACAGTTAAATACTGGCAACATGGCGGACACAGATAAGCCTAAGAAATTGAATCCATTTGAAGCCGCGAGATACATATTTATAAAATATTACTATTATGATTACTATCGTGATAGAGATGTAGAGAACTATTACTGTGAAGCAATAAGTGTGAATGTGCATTTAAGACAGGAAGCCAAGAAGTAGCTGAAGCTTTACACCCTGAAGCAGGTTTATAAGGTCTTTTCACTACGCATAAGATATCTAAGAATCACTCGATTTTAGTAAGGGTTGCACTGCACTATACATTTATACTTTATTATGATCTATTACCTCATCATAAACATATTCTTTTTTTTATATTTTCGAGAGTGATTTTACTCCATGAAACTATTCGTCATACGGCGGCGGATCAATCAGAGCTTATAAATAGTTAAGCCGATGAGGGAATTAAAAAAAAACAATATCTCTTGAAGTGCCTCTCCAATTACTGGAGATTAGCAGTCATGCTCGGAAACTTTTCTTTGTCCATGGCGAGTCTGAATAGTTATTCCACAGATTTGATCCCAGTCCACTCTCGGATATTCCTCAGCCATGATTTTTTGCGCCTCCCTGGTTTGCGTTTCCCGGCGATCTTTCCCATCATAATGGTCTACAGAAGCTTATACTGGTTGTTTCTGAGAATGTGGCCAAGATATGCGACTTTCCTTTGCTTGATGATACGGACCAGTTCCACTTTTTTGCGCATACGTTTAAGAAAATCGGCGTTCGTAACTTTGTCCGTCCATTTTATCCGCAACATTCTACGATAAGCCCACATCTCAAAGGTCTCCAGCTTTTTAGGTAGGTCTTCCTTTATAGTCCAAGCTTCGCAACCATAGAGAACTTGCGGTCAAATATAACACTTAAGGATCCTGGTTCTTAGCCCAATAGAGAGACAGCGGTTTGTAAGAATTGTGTTCATTTTAATAAAAGAGGACCTCGCTATCTCTATGCGGGATCTTACTTCCGTTTCCCACTCCCAGGTTTCAGTTACCCAAGACCCCAGATACTTATATTTATCGACTTTCTTTAGTAAGGAGTTATCTACCGTTATTTGAGCATTTTGTACCTCACCAGCGACAACAACAAAAAAAACTGTTTGTTACTCTTTTACGCAAAAACTACTGAATGGATTTTCATGAAACTTTACAATAATATAGATTACACATCAAAATAACATATAGGCTATAATTTATAATGATATTTATAATGAGGAAACTGTGGGGCGCAGCTAGTTAGACATATATTTTTATTTTTGCTTATGAACCGTATACTTAAAATTATGATTAAATTTCTTTTCTTATTTTCTAACCAGTACAATTAATTGACTTTAAAATCATGACATAAATAGAATATGTGTGTGGTGGGGTACTCTTGTCCACTCAAAATGTAGTTAAGAGTTAATATAATAAACGCCTAAATTTTTTTGGGACATAGGAAATCTTCTTACTGTTACAACAGACTGTGTATTACTCTAAAATTCGATTAACCTTATCAGAATATTCAAGTAATTAGGTTTTAGATAAGCTATAACCTAATACGTAATAACTATTTAATGAGTTCGCCATAACATACGATGCAACGAATCAAACGAACCGCCCTGAGATATTGCTTAGGAGTTACGTCGTAAAGTTTCTATTCACGATGGGGCTTTGGATAAAATTTTGCAATGCATTTACAAGATTACGGAAATGAGTCTTCTTCTAGTACCTCTCTCTTTCTATATATCTTTGTTTCTCCTGTCTTTCTTCAGGATTTCCGAGAGACTACTTATAGGTAGATATTCGCTTATTTATTTTTGGACCTGATACACTTATGCATCCCCAAACCTTTTCTTCTTTGCTTAAAATTTTAAAAATACTAGGATAAATAAGAATCAAGAATTAGTAGCAAATTTAAGAATGGTAAAGGATTTTCAAAATCATTATTGACTTTGAATTTTATTTCTTAGAAAAATCTTAATTCTCTATGTATCATTCTCGACAAAATTTGTAACATATTGATTATTCTTATATGTTACCTATGGTTAAATTTGACGACGATGATGATGATGAATTCTTTCTTACCTTACACATTCATCTTTCTCCCCGTCTAGGACTCCGTCATAAGTCGGTCTTAATCTAAAATTTTTGCTGATTTTCCTTGTCTGTATTACAAACCGAAAGCATTAAAATATTCTAAATATTGGACATATTTCAAGAGGTAAATTTCACCTATGCGAAGCCGGGGCGATGTCCCTAGTATTAAGTATATTTTAAAACGTATTATTGTCGAATAATTTATAGCAAAGCAAGCCTCACGGGACAGCGGGACGGGAGCTAGCCACATTCCTTTCCGGAACAAACTCGGGACGTACCGCTATTCGCTACCTAATAATAAAATATTGCATCAAAGACAGCTTGGATAGCCAATCTTATGTTATTGGAGAATCTATACGTTTACGGAATAGGACTCAGGATATTGAGTTATAGGTATTTTAAATTTATAGTTGAACTTGAGTTTTATTGACTGTAACAAGTTATTGGTTGGCCTCAATTCAACATTATTATTTACGTAATTATTTTTAAAAAGCGTCAGACGCCCACAAAGGTTTCCTTTTGATGAATAAAATGAGTGGGATTTTTTAATGAAAAAATAGATGAAATATCTGAAGACTGTTGCAGTATAATAATCCAAATTTTTGGAATCATGTTTCAAACTTTGATTGTCTGTTGACGTTATTTTTAACTAAAAGAAAAAATCCTTCGCTTCTTTTTATCATAAAGAAGTTTTATTATTATTTATTGTATATGTTACAGCGTACTATTAGTCTCAATACTTTAAAATGTACTGCGCGATATCACTCGACAAACTAACTTAATCCTATCGGAGCGAAAGTTATATATTGTCTATTCGAAAGAAGATAAAATGAACTACCTGCGAATACTAATATATAAACGTTGTTGCTAACATATAGTTTTTTTTACTTGAAAGTTTACATCGAAAGAAAGTAACACACTTAACATTATGTACTCTTTTTGCCTAAGGGGTTAAAAGTAAAATTAAACATTGAAAACACGATCCCCAAAAGTTACAATCCCTAATCGATCTTAAAGATAACGGATATTATTGTTCTCACGATGACTGATCGTGATTAAAACGGATCCAGTTGATGGCACTAGTTGTATTTTAAATAGCAATTACGATTTTTTGCGGATTATATCATGAAGTATGATTATCAATAGATTTGATGCTCATTTTGTATTAAAGACCATAGATATGCTCTTACACCTGCTAGAAAAATATTAGTTCCAAGGTTAAGGGATCCAACGTCGATTAGAGATGCGACTTGGAGGGGGAAAAAATCGATTTTTCTGTTTTTAAAATAGTTTTTTTTTCTAACAATTCGAAGGATTGCATTTTTTCGTACATAATAATAAAATTACCTAGTTGATAATAACTAAAACAACAATCTGTCGGTTTTAAAACTGAAAAAATTAAGTTTCAACTTAAATAATGAGGAATAAAATGATTGCCACTAATTTTAAGTACTATTTTCTATTTTATTCAAATGTATTTAAAACAAAACGATTAATACAAAGGAATGAAATAACTACCTATTAGTCTTAAAACCGAAATACAAAGGTTTTTATTTAAATGTTAAGTTAGAACATTAACACAAATGATTAGTACCATGTATCATTTTACTGGAACAAACATAAAATTAAACAATAATCACAAGAAATAAAACGACCTGTTACGTTAGAAAAAATCGATTTAAATGTAGTTTGGCTACATAGGTTTAATCCAATAACGTATAACTTATCTTTTTTACTTAAAAAGTTGTAATATAATGGATTTATTAAAAATCGATTTTTAGTATTTAGATAATCGATTATTTAAAATCGATTATAAGTTAAAAAAAAGTTATTTTTCACATCTTTAACGTCGATGTCAAAAATAAATTCGTATTTTTTTTATGAATCAAACGAGCAGAGGGTCCATCTGATGGAAAATGGCCACCATCGCCCATACACATCGACGAAACTAGAGGGTATCTTGTTTTGTCGATGCGTTGCCGCCGAAGATAGAGTGAGGAGGGGGAGCGAAGAGAAGACTGCTGCGGTTTCAATGGACCCCGGGCAAGAACCCGGTGTTCATTGGAATCGCAGCAGTAATGGGATGGGAGAGGGAGGGATAGATTTGGCCCACATGCGGCTCGGCCGGAACGCGTCAGAGACACTTGGCGGTTGGTTTCGCATGCTGGTGGTCGCAAGCCAGTCGGGGAACAGATCCCCTACCACCAAGGGGGTGCTGGGTTACTCGGCTTTTACGAGATACTCTCCCAGCGGCAGAGAGGAATTTTATTCTAACCCGTCTCCTCACGGGTTGTTTATATTTATTATTTTTAGTGTCAAAATAATATAAAACTAAGTAGTAATATCGTTAATATAGTGATGTATAGCTGATTGTGAGATCTTTGACTTTATCATTTGTTAATGTATATTTAGTATTTTGCAACTCTAGCTGATAATATAATGAGATACGTGTGCACTAGCATACATATGGTTTTCTGCGTATAGTGGCGCTGCAGATGTGTCCTCAATACAACTGTTATATGAGAAACGATCTCCATAGGAACAAGAATTGTAAAGTCACGATACATTGTTTACTGCTTCGATTTCGTTTGTAATGAACGATTTATAAATAACTTTTAAACGGCTAGCAAATCATTATGCGCGTTTTCTTTTTGTTACATTACGCACCTGCTCGGGAATGAGCACTGACCTGAAGGGTTTTAACCGGTGTACCACTAAAGGTGGATAATGACTTTAAAAGTCCTTATCCATATTAAAAAAAAAATCCTAAAATAACTTCCCAACTATCGTATACTAACTTTGTCACTAATATTATAATTTCGAAAGTAACTTAAGAAACCTTTAGTTACAATACTCCTCCAAAACGGCTCGACCGATTTTTATGAAATTTTGTGTGCATATCAGGTAGGTCTGAGAATCGGTCAACATCTATTTTTTATACCCTTAATTGATAAGGGTGGCCTACGGTGGCAAACAACGTTTGCTGGGTCGGCTAGTATTATATAAAATACATTAGTGTTGAAAATAAAATGTAAAATAAAGCGAAAATTGATGTAGCAATTAAAATGTGAATTAAACTTAAATACCTACACGTGATAAATTACACCCGAGCGAAGCCGGGTCTACTAGTCATACTACATATATATTGTCTAATCATATATACAGATAATGCTACTTATTTAATATTATTAATGAATGGAAATGAGTGACTAAACTGTAATAAAAATATATTTCTCTATTTTTTGATGTGAATAACAATAAATAAAAGTTTGTAAAGATTAATAGATTAATGATCGTTTTCAAAAACGTTCGTCAAGATCTACTGAATTAATTTTAGTGAAATTTTAATAATAAGAATAATATAATGTACTTTAACTTTTTGTCATATAAAAGTATTTCTATTCCAAATAGTTGTAGCTAAAAAAATGATTTATTTATATTAATAAAAATTACATTGATTTAAATTAAGCTAAGCTTAAATTTTTTTTAAATTTAAATCTCGTAACAAAAATAGGTACTTTAAAATTTATGAACGACACTTTTTCACACGCCCCAACGATATCACAATATATAATTTTAAGTGATTCCACATACGATACTGATTTCACCACAATGCAAATAATAAATATCAGCATAAGAAGTAATAATTTTGGCAAAAGCATCCGTTGAAAAGAAAAAACATTGATTGAATAATGTTCGCGTGTATATTCGATACCGGACCGAAATAAATCGGTAACTTTATCAATGCTGGGATTTCAATAAGATGGTTATAAATTTGAATATCAAAACTTGTAGTTTATTCACACTGATATGTTTTACAGTACAGTATAGATAACTGTGGTGTCCGTGCATTGACAAGCTTTAACTCCGTGGTGTTATAAGTTTAACGTGTGTATCTGTATGTCTGTTTGAAGCATTGTAAAGCCCAAGATAATGGACCGATTGTGATGAAATTTTGAAAATAAAAGTGGTGGAAAGCGTATCAAATAAGAAATAGAACAAATAATAATTGCTTTTCAAATTTTTGTCTTTTTCGATTTGTGGTTTGTTTGTTTGTGCACGCTTCACGTTAAAACGGCTGAAGCGATTTTAATGAAATTTGGTACACGGATACTTTATAAATTTAATTTAGATTTGAGATTGAAAGGCATTGTTCATAATGGGATATTAAAGATATTGTGATTTAAGTTTTTATCTGTCAGACTCGCACTTGGCTACTTTTTTAAACTAAATTCTTATTTAATTGAAAATAAATAACTAGAAAGATTATTAATTAGCACAAAAGAATGTATGTGCTATATATTTTACAACAAAGAGGTCTCACGGAAGTTATATAATTGTGCATCAAGTAATAAATAGTTTTTAAGCTCGTCGTGAGAACAAAATCGTGTTTTCTTGAGTTATGCCGTGAAATTAAATCTGGGACCGAATTCGACACTTGATAAAAATTTACTTATAATTAAAGTATATATTTTATGCGCGAAGATAAGTTTTTACACGTTTTTAAAATTGCATTTCTGTATTTTTAATGTTTTTATGTTTATCCAAAAGGTATATCTCAATCAGAATATTTTCTTTTTATTACGAGAACTATAAGTAAACTTTCTTTAAAAATATATTTTTTCCAATATGGCGTCACGCATACATAAAATATAGCTTTATTTATTTGTGGTTGAAATTAATTAATGAAAAATTGTATTTTTTTTAAACTACGTAAGCATTAATCAAGGACCCCTTTTCGTTGCTTATTTTTGATGTTATGGGGGATTGTGGGGGTTTGCATGGTAATTACATCAGCGATAAAAAGTAAACACGCACCTAGAAACATCTCTGCTCAAAATGAGGAGAGAGAAAAATGGATTCATCAATGTTTACGTAAGCACGGGAGGAGGTATTAGGGCATTGCTTATATTTGCTGACTTGTTTGGGGGGGTTAATAATTGCAAAAATCTATATACTTAATTGTTTCAAATAAATCGTCTGATTCATCTAATATTTGTTTTGAAATATATGTAGAACTCCAAGGAAGGTTAAAACGGTGAGAAATGCTAAACCAATGTTGATACTTTAACCTACAGTTTTAATACTCCTTAGCGAATCGAGAACGGGTCACAACAATTTTATTAATAAGTGAATTTTAAAATTATATTAATATCCAATAAACATATTTATTTCTACAATAATAAATTAAAGTAAAGTGAAACAGTATTTTGACCCAGTTTAGATCTTATAGGTTATTACGATTAAAGTTTAAATTAGTTGGTTTGCAAGCCAACTTATTTTATCGTAAAGATGTCCAAAATACAAGAAGTTCTTGCCGTAACTTTTACTATAAATAACAGTTTAAATTCTTTAGCATTGTATTAGAATATTTAGTTATAGTGTTAATCTATTCGATGTTTACTCAACCTGGATAATTGAAGTGTAGTGTCAATAAACTAACTTACACCGCCATCTGCTAGAAACTTTTGGAAATTATAAATAATCATAACCTATTGTCTCTTAACTTAATTTGCCAAGTATTTCCTGTTAATTATCAAATTTTATTATAAGCGTACCATTTTATACTTGATTTTTCACTTAATAAAATAAAAAAAAAAAATTAAAGAATGTAAAATATAATATTTTTTATAATTCTATTATATATTTAGTCTCCTATTGGACGCAGCCTGATGATATAATGAGCTATCTAGCACTGAAAGAATTTTTCAAATGGAACCAGTAGTTCTTGAGATTAGCGCGTTCAAACAAACAAACTCTTCAGCTTTATATATTAGTATAAGATAAGCACTCAATTTATATTTGCGTGGTTTTCAGTACTGCTATGTTGTTAAATTCTATGTTGTAAAATAATCATCTATAAAACAAAGCCACTTCCCGCTGTCTATACGCTTAAATCTTTTAAACCACGCAAAGGATTTTAATGCAGTTTTTAACAATAGATAGAGTGATTCAAAAGGAAGGTTCATATGTATAATACATGTATATTATATAAGAGAAAGTGTGAAGACGGGGCGGATTGCTAGTATGGTACAAAAATAGTAGTAACGGGGCTCATTGCGGACGAAGGAAGAAATAATAATTTTCTGGGATATATACGAAATATACCTTATATTTTGTATTTCAATATGTCCGGATGAAGCACTCCAGAGAGTCGGAATAGTCTGAGTTAGCAACTTGTGGTAGTTTGGGCTCAATTAGTTAAATTTGCGCTCTACTCAGATTTTCATTTAATGTTTTAAATTGATGGGAAATGCAAAAGCTACATCTATTTGGTTTAATCTGTCAATTTTATAAAATATATTTTTTTTAATGAATAAATAGGTACTTATTCTATATTTATCTTATTTAACATAACATTTGAAAATATTTTTTCACTTATATTTAAATCTTAAACTCTAAGAAGTATATATAATTTTTGATTGTTGTACCAAAATATTGTATCTATTTTTTTAATATTGTAAAACATTTTTTTGTTTTTATTGCTAATTTTTTTACACCTTGGATTATTTTATTGAAATTTTAGTAGGGATATCTAATTTTATCCAGTAATAAATATAGCCTATGTTACTCAAGGATAATGTAGCATTATAATGGTGAAAGATTTTTTTAAATCAGTTCAGTAGTTTTTGAGTTTATTCGTTACAAACATACAAAAATATAGAAAAGACTAATCTTTCCTCTTTATGATATTGGTATACATAATGCCTATTATTTTATAATAAAATTGTTATTGACGGGGAGATATCTAAAAATAACTTATACCGAGAGGTTTCTGTAACACCCATTAGAAATGAAAACAATTATTTGGTATGTTTGTACGCGAGATCTTTTTATTTCAGCGAAGCCAGGGCGGGTCAACTAGTAAATAGTAGTTACATACTTATAGTATTTGGAAATTAATTGTACAAGTACTTTTGCAATGTATTTCCTTTGTTACATATAATAATATATATCGTAGCTGAATGTAAGATAAGTCTAGTCTGCAAGTTGCAACAGTTTGCGCTTTAATTAGTTAAATTTGTCTACGATTCTGCTCGGTCTGTTTTTAACAGTTCTAGCTTAGCTAAATAATATATTACTAATTCCTTACCAACTATTTTAGTTTCGTTTACTTGTCAGTAGAATTTGTTTGAAGAATACCTACATGTTTGTAGCTCGTTCAGCTTACTGCATTGCCATTATAGGAAATGTTTTTAATTTAAACTAGCTGACACGTTCTCGCGGAGGTGTGTTAGATAACAGGTAAAAGTTTTATCAAAATAGTTTTTCTCACTTTTTAAACCTTCTTTGGATTTCTACAAATATTTCAGAACCAAAATTAGCTAAATCGGTCCAACCCTTCTCGAGTTAAAGACGATTCATCACTATCACTATCGCTTCCCGCTGTCTGTTTGTCTGTCTGTCCTTATGTATGCTTAAATCATTAAAACTACGCATCGGATTTTGATGCGGTTTGTTTTTAATAAATAGAGTGATTCTAGAGGAAGTTTATATGCATAATACATACATAATATAGTAAATAAACACTGATAATTTTAGGGGTTTCTAATGTGATGACGTAAATAAACACATTTTTTTTACACTGCAAACGCTGGGTGAACCCTACGCGATAGATCAAAATAATGTACTACAGTATTGTACACCTTAAAAAGGTCTACAAAAAAGTCCACGATGGTATATGTCTATCTCTTAGGGGTAACACGTAATAATCATTTTTTATCCTTCACTTTTTACGAGAAATAATAGCTTATTTACGAAGTGATTTTAAACAATACAGCATTAACCCTTATCCAATTAGGTACCTTAAATACATTGTGCATTTAATATAGATCAATATGTCCCTTTACAGCATGTAATTTAAATGAATATTTTCGAAGATATTACAGATTTAACATGCAGGGACATAGCGGTTACGGCTAAATACACGTGTTAATTGCACCCGGACGAAGCCGGGACGGGTCGACTAGTTTGTTTAGATTATTTCTTTATTAGAAAACTAAAGCAGTATCGGATGTACTAAGTTCTAATATTTTGACTAACTTTTTTTAAAATACTATAAACTTGTGTTAGCAACACATTTTATAAAGTATTGAGACAGCCTGTCAAGTGGTGTCGCACAGTACATATTAAAGTATTGAGTCTAGTAGTGTAGTGTTGTTTGGTGGCGTGATGCTAGTTATCAAGGAGCACGTGAGTAATGTACTTTATTATTTTAATATTTGGTAGCAAGGTCGAGCGGTGGAGGTGAAAGTTTGTGTATAGTAAAATACGTCTTTAAACCTGCTCCTGGGTCTCAATCTCCAGAAACTGTTCCGCTTCTATATCCTACTATTTTATGTTAATATTTAAAATAACTAAAATATTTTATTAAAAAATATAAAGAATAAAAGAAAATGATTGATATTTAATGAACGATAAATCAACTGATTATAAAAATAGTTGGACCACAGACAAAAGCACTTTCGCAAAAAGTTGTCTATTGCAAAAACATGGTTCTATACTCTATAGCGTATTATAGTGTATAGTGTAAAGCAAAGATTCCCAAACTTAATGTACTAAAATTTCATATACTTAAAACATTATCAACATCAAATTAAAAACAAATCTAGGGACTGTTGTACTATGAAAATCCTGACTGAATTACAAAAATGAAATACACTATCAATTCAACGACCCCCAAGTATTTTTCTTTGTATTGACCTCCCTGTAACTCGGTATGTAACCCTAGAGGTCATTATAGATAACTTTGGGAATCACTAGTGTCTAGGTATTGTATTCCCCGAGATTTGATGTTTAACAAGTGAGAGCTAGGTTTCTCTTAGATCCCACGCACACTGCAGACAGGTTTGTAGTATCGTGACGAACAGACCTGTTGTGTCAACTTAGAAAGCTGTAATTATTTATTTTAATAGCATTTCCATATTCTAAACTGGATCTGGATCGTTTTGCTGTAGTCCATAAATGATTTTTCCCAGAATAGAAATTCTTTATTTGATATTTTTTCCGTTTTATTTATATATTTTACTATGTTTTTAACAGCTAAACGGATTTAAATGAAATTTTCATAAAGATACTTTAAAATCTGGTTTAATTTTGCTACTTTTTATCCCGAAAATATCAAAGGTACAAAGAAGGGAATTATTCACTCAACTTCAAGTATTTTAATAAAATCTTATACTTGCTATATAAAGCTGAAGAGTTTTGTTTGAACGCGCTAATCTCAGTAACTAGTGGTCCGATTTGAAAAATTCTTTCAGTGGTAGATAGCCCATTCATCGAGGAAGGCTATAGGCTATATATCATCACGCTAATACCAATAGGAGCTGAGCTACACCTGGACGTAGACGCACGGGTCGTTTAGTATTACATATTCCTGTTTTACTATCTGAAAACTTGGTATACTTTTGATCCTGTAAAATCGAACTTTCTGTGGTATAAAAGTACACCTTAAAATTTCAATTCAGGTAAGTGTGAGTGCAAAAAACCGCTATGATGGCACAGTAGTTAAGACTTAAATGTCTTTTCGAGGTTCGAGTTCGAGACTTGTCCCCACAAGGGCACGGGAGTAACGTGTTTTAAGCAATTAAATAGCACTTGCTTTAACGGTAAAGGAAAAAACATCGTGAGGAAACCTGCACTCCGAAGAATCCTAAAGTTCCCAAAGATGTGTGAAGTTTGCATACCCGCACTTGGCCAGCGTGGTACACTATGGCTTAATCCCCTCTTCAGCAGTAGGCCATTAACGGTTTGTGATAACGATGAAGTGAGTGAGAATTTAGTATGAATTGAAGGACGAATTTCCACGAACGAATGGGCATTCAAATCTTCAGATTCTAGTACTACTTTGTATTATTTCACATTTATTTCTTACTTTAATAAATTACGAGAGGCGCTTTTTACATTATACTCGTATTCCTTCAGCTATGATTGATCACAAAACCTTTGCAGTTCTTTTAGACTTGAGCAATATTAAAGAGATTTGAAATCGTTAAGAGGACTTCGTACGAACGACACTTTTGAAAAATTGATTTTTACCAAAAATATTGTTGTCGCGCTGAGCCCCAAGCTTACCCCTTACCGTGTGATAGAGAGAACTACAGCTCGAACTGATTTTACCTACGTAAAATTAAGAAAATCGTCCTTTCGTAATCCCCTGTTTCCTCCTCGAAATCTGGACCGATTTTAATATTTATTTCGTTAAAATGCAGTACAGGGTCTAAGCTATGCCCGTACTTTGGTTTATGTTAGTAATTAGTTTGCTGGATGTTTGCAAATGTAATTAAAAAAGTCGTTTTTTTTATGTTAAAAGTTTTTTTTTCTTCTGTAACTTCATTATCCTAGGAGGAAACAGGGAACTACGTTTGTATGAAAAAAGTGTCGACTGATTTCCTCTTAATCTTGTTTTTAAATTACAAATATCTCAGTGAAGCGAGAATCACTCGTAGTTAACAATATGCGCAAGATCTAAGTTTATAATTACAAAATATAATGAAGAATAGTTTCACTCATACTTTTTAGAAATCATAAGAGGTAAAGATGATTTGCAATAATCAAGTAATTGCTTGTGTAATTATATTTTAATGAATACCACTTGACGGTGACGGCTTTCAGATGTTATAGAGATTAAGAGATGTGTGTGACTTTTAATACTTATACTACATTTATTTAATTGGGTTTCCTTGTTATTGTAATTGTTTAAATAAGTTTATAATAATTGTTTACTATATAAAGAAAGTAATGGCCCCAAATTTAATATGGTCCTTAAGAGCTTATTAAAAAACTTTTCGGTATATTTTGGCCGGTTTACACAATTAATTCTTAATTTATTTATTGCCTATATTAAATTTACATGTATAAGTTTTATGTAAAAAAAATAGTAAACATTAATTCTCACATCCATGTTTTTCCATCGCATATTTCCACCAAAATCCTTTCCTTATCCCGCTGACACGTAAAAAAACAAAAAATTTAATTAAGAAATTTCAAATTACATAATATTTTTTATTAGGCAAATGCTCGCGTTATTAATGTTATCTCCTGCTTTCATAAATATCGCTGAGGGGACAAATTTATTGTTCAGATAAGAATCTTCAACAAAATGCTTGTAATTTTGCCGATTTTTCTCCTGAGGACGTACCGGCTTAGCATTGTATAAATAAGGTAAGGAGGGTACTCTTACAACACTTGTAACTTTATTCTTTTTTATTTAAATACATTTTCATATTGAAATCTATCACATGATTCAATTCTATTTTAAATTATTTAATTTTCTTATCATTTTTTTAAATTATAATTATTTTGGGATATAAAGAGAAGTTGATCTATCGTTAGTAAAGACTGTTATCGAGATTTCTCGAAACGGAAATTCTTGAGAAATTTGGCCTCGAAGTCGAGCAATTCCGACTTCTAACGGCAAGCACTACTTCCATAATAGATATTAAAACTTACTCTTTTATTTCTTTTTTTTTATTTCAATAAGATTAAGTATACAATTATCTACTAAGAATTTTATCACCTATTTATTAGATTGAACAAATTCAATTTTCATTACTGTCAAATTTTTAGTTACATAAGACGGATCACGAAAAGGATCACTATCGGCTAATATTTTGTCTAGAATTCCACAAAGACCTAACCATACATACTTAATAAACTGATAAATACATAACCCTCATTCTGATCATGGACTTGGGTAAAAATACTTGTACTACAGAAGAATAAAAAAGTTATTTTATTAATTATTAAATTTAAGTTTCTCGACAAATCGAGAAAAAAATTTGGGGATCAATCGCTACGTTATACTGAGGAAGAACATATAAACCGACGAACTTTTGCATTCACAATATTGTTTTACATATTGCATTCAATTATTAAACACCTACACAAATTATAAACGTTCAAAAACAAAATGGTTTAAAAAAAAGAAACCCGCGGCGAAACGGGCGGCCACGGCTTAGCAAATTACAATTAATATGATTTACTGAACATAAATCAGTCTTTGAATTGCAATACGCGTTTCTTCATCACTTTGAACTGATTTATTGTTGCTTTTTGTAAAAATATGGTGTTGAAGCCTTTATTTTGAATGCTTAATCTTTAAAATACCTTTTAGTTTCGACCCGCCCCGGCTTCGCTTGGGTTGTTAAGCATATTATGCTTAAATGTATCCCACCATATATTGCTTTGTTCTATCTCAAAAAGGGATTAGATAGCGTTTTCGTGTAAGCTTCTAAACGGCTTGACTTTTACCGACATGTTCATCAATAATCGTTCAAGTTACACGCTTAAACCATCATCAAGAATCATTCTGTCTATTGGTGAAAACAGCATGATAATTAGTTCAGTAGTTTTTGAGTAAATCGCAAATAGACTTTGATGTATCTATATTAGAATTGCAAAGATTATGAAATAGGTTGAAGTGTTGTTTTAATAAACTTATAACGCCATCTATTAGAACCTTGTGGAAGTTACAAATAATTACATACAATAAAAAAAATTAATGCGTTAAAATATTTTGTACCTACATTTTGACTAAAATTCTTTGAATAAGAAGCCGAAAAACGCCTGGTGTTTGCGACCCAAGTTGTACTTGTCAAACTGCTTTTAATCTATCAAGGGTAATGATTTCCTAGAGTGGTTTGATAATCGCAGTACAATAAAGTGTTCAGACAAGTGTTACTGCAATATGAAATAGCTTTGAAAAACTGCATCTGGCTCACAAGCCCCAGGCACTATTCGGTTTCCTGTCTAAACTCCATTATAATAAATACTCAGAGAGTAACAGTTTAACAATATAACTCAATTTAAAAGCATCCTATCTCAGTACTAATAAAACCTTTACGCTTATTTATTATTCGATAAAACTTTCAATTTTATCTTCCTTACATATTGCAAGACAAAAAAATAGTGAAGCCAATAACCGATACCGATTCGAGTTCAATCGTTAATCGAATATCCTTATCGAGCGGTGCGAAAAAGCACACAAATCACACCTCTCGCTCGCACTTTTTTATTTTTTTGGATCTTGTTTTCGAGGCTGTTTTGTTGTAGTTTTTTACTTGAATATGGTTAAGCCAAAAAAGAGTGTATATAATTTTGACCCATATGTAATTGTGCAATACGAAGGAGGAATATTGAAACGATTAAGAGGGAGTCACCCCCCTTTTGAATGGAATATTGGGTAAACGCAACGTAGATACTGCTACTGAACCAATAAATAACTAAACATTATGATCTCTTACAATTACGACAGGAACCCAAGCAATGTTCTGGACTCGATACCAAGGTGTAGGTTTAAGGAGCTCCTCGCCACTTATGTGAACACTCACCTCCACTGCCTAGGTTCACTGTTTAAAACCTAAGGTTAGTCTAACGTGAGCACTGACATCTATGTACATATGTATGTTCGTATTTCCTAAACTATATATGTAATATAATCCTACTATCCTACTAATATTATAAACGCGAAAGTTTGTAACAATGTATGGATGTATGGATGTGTGAATGTATGGATGTATGTTTGTTACTCTTTCACGCAAAAACTACAGAATGGATTTTGTTGAAACTTTTTAATAATATAGCTTACACAACAGAATAACACATAGGCTATAATTTATAACGATATAGTGTGAATTATCCAAAAAATAGCGGGTGAAACCACGGGGCGCAGGTAGTACGTTATAATTTGAGAAATAACGTATTTCTTCAAGCCTCTTCATTGTCTATTATAGGTTATTTCATGACATATTAAATTCAATATGACGCCCTCTAGAGGAAGTTTTGTAAAGTGCCTCGTTAGGAATCAGATGAAAGGGATTATTTGGTTTATTTTGCATATTATACATATTAGGATGTGCCAAAATAGGACGATATTTTTTTTTTCACTCTCACCCCAAAATATAATAGGGTATGCCCAAACAAAAATTCTGTCCAAAGGCCAGCTCTTAATTTCAATTTTAAGACGTTCTCTATCGAACTTTAAGTTTTCCCATTTAAATAACATGGAAAACAAAATTTTAACCTTAATCCTCTTTCTGTACCGTAACATATAGTTTATTTTCTATCCCAAAAAGATTGAAAAGTTCCGCGGAATTCAGTTATAATATTAGAAACTCCTGACTGCTTATAGCTGTAGTTAGTAACAAAAATTGTGGTTAAATTCTTGGTAACCTTTACTTAAAATTAACTATACATTTATTGAAGAAGACTTGTATAATTAAATGTTTATTCTACTGGACAGCCTTACATCTAGTAATTACATTAGTAATACTTATCTGTTTGTCTATCTGTTCTACAGAACAAAATGATGCTATCGAGTTAAAATGAATATCGAATATTGAGGTTTACGATCCTCTGAAGTGTATACGTAATCAAAAAATACGGCCATTTATGTCACGTCATTAAAATTTATGTGTTTCCCGTTGATCTAGAATCATAAAATTTGGCAACAAGGTAATCACATCTATGAACAGAAAAATCTGAAATATATGTTCTACATAAATAAAAAATATTTTTTCGATCATTCATGTAATTTCTACAATTAAAAAATTTGTAAGTTGTTGATAGAGTCCAGAAATTTTCTCAAAAAAAAAAAAATTTCGTTGAATGTTGACCGAAAAATATATGGATGAAAAGGAGCTTAAGCAGGTGAGGTGCAACAACAATTAATAAAAATTGAATTGGAAACCTGTAATTTATATGCAGTTCAATAAACTCACTCATTAGTAACAATATAGTTGTACATAAAAACAAGAAATACCCGCATATTCTTTGTTTACCTTCAGTGAAGGCTGTTCAAGTCGTTTGCGAACATAAAACTAAATTTTATAGAAAATGATATTTGAACTGTATGGATGTAACGATAAATGTAAATCTAAAACATTATGGTTATCTGGAAATCGAAATATTGTTGCAAATTAACATAAAGCAAATAATTAATGGGGTATATTCGCAAACTTTGATATCTTTCGCACCAGAGCTGATAATAAATGAATTTTTAATTTATTGCTATCAATACAAATGATAATGTTTGATTTGTTAATAGTTTTTCTTGGTTTATTTTTAATATACCTCTACTTGCTTGAGAGTTCCACAGCTATTTTCCTCAATCCTCAAATATATATGACCCAGAACTCCCTAAGACTGACCAATCAGGGACAGCCTTCAGACAGCATTATCTTACGGTTCACGACAGTTCAACACACGTCAGTTCACAATATTGCGAAATAGATTATAACATAATGGTATTTACAATTTTACGGTAACATTTACACTTATTATTATATAATAAAATAACACTACAGAAGTAGGATTTACGTTCTTCATTCAGTGTAGGAATTAATATAAAAAAAGTCCCATATAATTATTAAAAGTTATAACTTTATTTATCATTTTATTTAAATACTAGCTGACCCGACTAACGTTGTTTTGCCGTATAAATTTGGAGTGAGCCACCCTTATCACTTAGGGGGATGAAAAATAGAGAGTAGCCGATTCTCAGACCTACTGAATATGCATACTGAATATCATAAAAATTGGTCGAGCCGTTTCAGAGGAGTAGTACTTTCAAGTATACAAAGTTAACGATAAAGATGGATAAGTTGTAGAAAAACATAATATTGATATAGGAGGACCAATAAGAACTTATTATTCAACTGACGAAGCTATGGTCAGATGATGATAATAATATCAAAAAAGGTGGAAGAAGATTAATAAGGTTCGCTTTCTATTTAATATGCTAATCGTCTTTTTTCTAGAATGCAGATGTTTTGAGTCACTGCGTAGTTATTATAGGTCATAATATGTCCTTAATATAATTTTACATCTCGTACGAATATAGTTACAGACGGATAGATAAAAATCATGTGTTTATTGGCTTTTAATCTGAGGATCTTTAGCCGTTATTAATTATATTTATGTTATAGGTACATCGTGTAACGAGGATGACTGTACTTACGTAGGCAGGGTAGGGTGACATTATCATGTATTTAATATGGAAATATTATTTTCAATACTAGTTAATAGTATCTAATATCTTATATTTATTATACTGTCAAAAAGAAACTTGAGTTTTCTACAGTGGCGTAACTATAGGGTGGCATTTCAGCAAAATGCCAGGGGCCCCGAGCCGAAGGGTGCCCCCGGTCAGAGAAGGCTCTGAGCACAAGTGGATCTTAATATTTACTATTACAATATTTAGTAAAATTAATAACTAAGGTAACACGTATTTGCCACGCAGGATACTTGTTGGCGAACGTCCTTTTTTTTTTGCTCTTCAAGTATAGGCGCTCATAAGTATTTCGCACACCGGCGCAGAAAATGCTTGGCGCGTGCCTGTGTTAAGTTTCTTAATATTGGAGGAGGGGGCCCCATCTGATGAATTTGCCAGGGGCCCCGAACGGTATAGTTACGCCACTGGTTTTCTATAATCTTTGAAAGTTATGATATTGAAATTTTCTGAATATTAATAGTATTGATCTACAACAATGTCTGAAACCCACACACATGATCAGTGGTATTAGATATTTTGGTCTGTTTTCTGTTCTTTGAGCCGTAGTCAGCGTGTTATTTGTTTGTACCAAATAATTATACACAACTTGAAGTATCTAAAGACTTGTACAGTGAAATTCTGAAATTACTTTAGGTACTGGTACTACCCCTTTTTGCATCTCATCGACCCCCCATTTTACATCGGCTCTTAGAATTGAATGTAATTCGTGTCACAAATATTTATTCATGACTTGGACACTTTAAAGCGCTGATTGTTTGTCCAGAGTGTTGTTAGGTCAACGATCCAAATTCATGCTTTATTAAATGGCGGAGTATAATATACCACAATACATCTTTTTTGAAGTCAAAAACTTTGTAAATATTTATCATAACAAACATATGACACTGGAGATTTGCAGCAGCGAAATGGAAAACTAGTTTACGTTTTCAAAAGATTCAACTTTAAGTTAAATTCAGTATAAATGTTTATGGCTAAGGAAATAATATTAAATATTATTTTTATTCAATAATTCTTTTTTTGACTATTTTTTAATGAATAGTCAACAAAAAGAATTTTTTGTAAAAATCTTAAATAATACCTATATTCTAGTTTGTTTGTTTGCTTGAACGCGCTATTCTCAGTAACTACTGGTCCGATTTGAAAAATTCTTTCAGTGTTAGATAGCCCATTTATTGAAGAAGGCCATAGGCTATATATCATCACGCTAAGACCAATAGGAGCGGAGCATCACGCGGACGAAGTCGCGCGGGTCGACTATTTACTACATATTAGTTCAGTTACCATTGATTTGTATTTTGTACTGTGAATGTTCATTTTGCTGTAATTAGTCTTAACGTTGCTTAATTAATCTACTTAATATGCGAGAATAGCAGAAATACCTTTCTAGCATTGTACGGGGTGCAAGTATGTCTGTCTGCATCGTAGATAATGAACCGATTCTGATGAAGTTTTATTTCTTTGAAAGGTAATTTAATCGAGATGGTTCTTAGGTACAATTTGTGAAGATCTGGTCAGCCGTTTGAAGACTATCAGCTCATTTCAAACTTGAGAGCTGCGTGACAATATAAATATATTGACAATTTTGCCAATCTTGTAACCATGGTAACACATTGACATTGATTTCACTGAGTAACTGAATCGATATCGATACTTGGTAACTGTATTAAAATAGAGATTCAGTCGGGGGTAATTTAAATATTTGATTTAATAGTTATACTTGAATATATTAAGAGATGAGGGAAGAATATTTTGATGATGTAAAGGACGTCCTTAAGCCCACAGCTTGGTCATAAGTATTAAAATGCATGTTTACACGAATTGCATAGCAATCTTTCTCTCTAAAAAGTTATAAACATATATGCATACTTATTGGGATATACAAAAAATTTGATGTACACAGTTTCATTCCACTTTCGATACTCATGACTCAAAAAACATGAGCGTGTGATCACAATTAAAAATTTGAGAGGTTTTATTACCAGCATGATCGATGACCTCTTGATTTGCATGCTTTTAAATTGCATCGGAGATTGCTATCACGATCTGACGATCCGAATATCTTTAAAATTATACGAAAATTGCTCTGGAGTCTGGATTTGAGGATCGTCTCATAATAAAATTATGTAAAAGACGCTTCTTTTTGGGTTAGGCTCGTTCAAAGTTACGACATTTTTTTCACACCAACTTTGTCGTTCAAGAATCCGTCTAATGAACACCAAGTTTTGCAATATAAGCTTGATTTTAATATTGAATTTAATTATATAAAATTATATGATTGTCTATTGATAGAAAAAAGTATGGGGCGAAAGCTAAACTATATTTTGGCTATTAGGACCTCAACCACTTTCCAGACCCAAAAAAATGTTCCTGTTTGATACTGTTATAATACTATGAACTACTACTTAACTATTGGTCTTCATAACAAACCTACAGCAAGTAAATCAAATCTTTACTAATATTATAAAGCTTAAGAGGTTGGTTTGGTTGAACACACTAATCTCGGGAACGGGTTTGAATTGAAAAATTATTATTATATCATGTGACAGAAGTCGCCCGGGTCGGCTAGTAGATTATAGTTTAGTAGCTCTTGACAATTCCTAATTTCAACGATAAATATAGGTAATATAGAAGATGTCTTCTAAACAACAAAAATCATAGCCACACTAAGATTAGAATCACGTGGGTGCAAGTTTTACAAGGCAGGAGCTAACCAAGATCACCGATATAAAGGACATCCTTCATCATTTACAATTCGCCCACGGTAAATTACAACCAATTATAAGCTATATTTAGCGATCCTACCCTCATTTCATTTAGTAGGGTTTCGCAGAAGGTTATTTGGGCTGTATTTTTCAATTCTTGATAGGTATTTGGATCCAAAACTATATGCAGACACAAAAGATGAGTCAAGTAGCTATCTGATTAATACAATTTAAACTAGTGTTTTTACTTTATTTACTTATTGTTTTCTAAATAAATTCATTTTAATTCATTCTAAATAAGTTGTTAAATCTACTCGTATAACAATACAAGACAAAATATTTGATTTTTATATGTTTATTTGAACCTGTTAGGATCCAAAACTATGGAACGAATTTTAATATTTCAGTCACCGATTAAAAGCTACTTTCCTTTCTGAGTATTATAATACATAGATTGACCATTAATATAGTATATTTAAAAGATATGGCCTTTTTTTTAAATAGGATGATATCTTTAACTACTAATCTGATTTAAAATAAATACATATTATATATAAATACTAATCGACCCTCGTGACTTAGTCCGCGTAATGCTCCGCTCCTGTGGGTCGTAGCGTGATGATATATAGCCTATAGCTCTCCTCGATTAATGGGCTATCTAACACTGAAAGAATTTTTCAAATCAGACCAGTAGTTGCTGAGATTAGCGCGTTCAAACAAACAAACTCTTCAGTTTTATATATTTGTAAGTATAAGATTATTATTAGAAATTTACACTATATCCAAGTAACATAGGTAAGGTAGTTATATATTAAATATATTACAAAGATAATAATAAAACACATTCAATTTATAGTAAATAACAGGAAAATGGCTATAAATTATTTTGATCTCAAAATTAATTTGAAAGTAGTACAACAATCTAATGCGTAAAGCGACGGATGTGTAACTAGTGAACAAACATGCTACATCAATCAAATACTTCTAAACTTATTTGTTAATTATTTATTTTTACAATACCCACCTTATTGCTAAGAAAATAAGATATTTTTGTTTGAAAATATTGTTATAATCTGCAATATAAAGTGATGTTTCCATGACGTTAAGTGCTCTTGAAATTTCTTTAACGAGTATTACGCAAAGTTGTATTGTGAGATACTTCAGTGAATGTTATATTTTTCTGCTGTCTAATTGAGGATAATATTGTTATTGTATAATAACTGAAACCTCGCTTCCCTGAAGGAAAAGGGATTTGCTCTTAAAGCCCAGGCAAACATGTACGTCTTTTATAATTTGATTAATAATATATAATTCAAATTCAAATATATGAAAATAGATTTCAAACTTGAATTTTCTATTTTTTATTTCGGATTGAGATTGATTAGTAATTTCAGCATTTAGGGTATTAGCTATACATTTATTTCGAGTAGACAATTTATAACTTTTCCTTACGATATGACTGAGCCAGTTTGTTAAGTGGTTTTGAGACTAATATTGTAGTGTTCATTTTTGGTGTGTTGCACATGAGTAATGTAGGTCGAGTGGTGGAGGTGAGAGGAGAGAGGTTAATATATTATGAAAGACCTCTTTAACCCGCTCCTGTGTCTCAAGCCTCTGGCACTACTTGACTTCCTGCGCACTCCCTTGTCCTTAATATTATTACCCAAAAATTATAAGAGATGCCAAAAAGAAACAATATTTTAATTTGTTTTACAAAAATACAGACAATCGTCATTTCAAACTTATGTTCGTTTTTATATGTTGACATTAAAAAAGGTAGTCATACCTTCATAAATACTAAAATAAAGTAAAATGACAAAACATTAAATTGGCTGTTTGTTTTGCATTTGCATATTTTGCGTTTGTACCGCAACATGACATTTAAGGGTCGTGGGCGATTATATTGATAGGCGCGGAGGTGACGACGTTATATGTTTTATTTGATTTGTAAATAAAACCCGTAAAAAAAATATTGGGTTCGAAATATTTTCATGTATTTGTCGATTCTAATAAACCTTTAGAACGAGAGTACTTGGTATTTTTTTTACATTATTATATCAATATGAGAAGAGATATAGATATTACGTTTAAGAAGACAGGAACCCAAGCAGTGTCTTGGTCTTGTGACCAAGCGTGTAGATTTAAGGAACTCTTCAACATAATTGCAACACTCAAGGTGTACCCAGATATGCAGTTTAAACCTAAAGTTAGGTTAACAGGCTAACCCAACAGAAGCCTAACCTAAGCCCAACTTACACTTCCGACATTTTTATATTATATAATCAGATAATTATTAAAAAATTACCAGTAAAAAAAACATAGTTTTAATTAATAAGTATTATAAAATTTATTTTATACTTCTAAATTAAACATAATTTCTTAAACTATTAAAAAATATGTTAATGATATTGCTTCTATGGAGTGATGACGTCACCAAGTCATGACTGTAAAGGAATTTGAAATATACGATTGGAGGCATGTTTGGGGAAATTTTGTCACATTTTATTCAAAATCTGTTGCTTGGTTTAAGAAAAATTTAAATAGATAATCTTATACACATATTTTAACTTAAATATTATTATAATATGATTTTTTGAGAATCTACTTATTTAGTAGTTCTAATGCTCCTTAAGGGGTTGGGGGGTAGTCAGAGACATGAAAAATATGAGAATTTTCAGTAACTTTCATTTATAATTCATAATAATTTTATTTTATTAAATTAATAATACGGCATCACTACACAATGTTTTGACTTGAAGTCTCGAAAATTTGAAAAAAAAATATAACTTTAAAAGTTATAGTTGTTTGTGTTAAGCCAGTTCCAACAGAAGGTCCTTGCAGTGACGAAGCTATTTTTCAAAAATTAACAAAATGGCGGACTTAGGAAAATCTTTCTAGATTTTCGGAAAAAATCAACAGTTAATTGTTAATGTTAATGTTAATCCTTTCATCAGGCACAAGATTATCTATTTATAAAACTAATTTTTTTGTCCGATTGATTTAAGATGTACCTTCAAAGACTTATGGTAGGTACCGCAACGTTGGTTACTGAAAATTCTCATTTTTTATGTCTGACTAGCCCTTAACCTGTTACAAAGATAAAAAAATAAAGTTTTAACTAACTATAAAAATAATAATCTATTTACCATTACAATCACTTTTTTATAGCCTCCTCTTAGACTACCACAACTTTCTGCATAATGTATTACTCATGCAGCAGATATATAATTAAGTGATCTACAATGTTGTTCAAGCAACGGTTGAGTATGGATGATAAATATAAAAAGATATTAATCTTTAATATTCTGAATATTAAACCAATAAATTTAATTAAAAATCTGTTTATAATTAAAAGAAAATAAATGATCAGATTGTACGATCCACTGAACATATAAACGAAACGTATAAAAAAGTATATCTATGGACTTTTAAGGTCTTTTTTTTGATCTTGTAAAAGTAATAGGCTCATGTGATTTAATGTGGGAGACCTAGAACCATTTCCACTTTCACTACGATGTACAATATTCACTCTAACTAATTATTTGTCAAGATGGAGATGACTACAATTTTATGATAAAAATTTAAGTCTTGTCTGTTTCATCGCTTACTTCTTCTGAAATCTTGCAAGGGTTGTTGAAGTGGTTATCGTCGATAAAAGGAGGGATAAACAAAGGACATGTAAAACCAAATTACATAAATTTAGAAAAGTTGAATAGGTAAGGATTGTATCAAAACCTGCTAAATTTTTACACATAATAAAGGATGAGGTTATTATCCACCGAATAATTAATCTTATACTTAATATATCAAGCTGAAGAGTTTGTTTGTTCTCTAATCTCAGGAACTACTGGTAAAAATTCTTTCAGTCTTAAATACCCCATTTATCGAGGAAGGATATAGGCTATACATCATCACGCTACGACTAATAGGAGCGGAGCTATACCCGGACGAAGTCGCAAGGGTCGACTAGTATATATAAAGCTGAAGAGTTTGTTTGTTTACTTGAACGCGTTAATCTCAGGAACTATTGGTCCGATTTGAAAAATTCTTTTAGTATTAGATAGCTAATTTATCAAGGAAGACTTTAGACTAAATATCATCACGCAAAGACCAATAGAAGTGGAGCTACGCGCGGAAGAAGTCGCGCGGGTCGACTAGTTACAAATAATTGCCGTGATATCTGTACGTTATAAAAACATAATTGGCTTAACAATGTTATCGTTTTCAAGCCTATACTGCATTTAGATATCTAAGGTGTTAAATTTTAATTTAAAAAAAAACTCTACTAATGGTACAATACCATTTTCAATTTTAACATTTCTCGTCTATTAATTGTGATACCAAATTGCGCACAATAGATCTTTTACATATTTCCATTGCTACCTAAGTATCACCAATACCATCAGTATCACCAATACCCACCCAGAAGTCGTCGAAGAGCAAGATGGGGTAGATAGAACTCAACAATTCTGTCTTCCAACTTCCAGAAATCAATTGCTAAAATTAAATTTCATGTTCAATTACGTTTGAGTAATTGATTAAAAGTAATTTAATTAGTACTATTTACATTCATCTATACTAATAAATAAAGCTGAAGAGTTTGTTTGTTTGAACGCGCTAATCGCAGGAATTACTGGTCCGATCTGAAAAATTCTTTCAGTGTTAGATAGCTCATTTATCGAGGAAGGCTATAGGCTATATATCATCACGCTACGACCAGTAGGAACGGAGCTACACGCGGACGAAGTCGCGACGCTCGACTGATGAATAATAAAAAACTGGCTAAGTGCGAGTCGGACGGTTGGACGGACACCGAACTCTTAGTAATAGGGTCCCTTTTGTACCCTTTGAGTACGGAACTCTAAAAAAACAATGAACTGTTAAGCCAAATTTACATTTCTAGTATTAGTTTATTATTAGTATCTAAATGTTTGTCTGTGTGAGGAAATATAAATTCAATCCTCAATCAAATCAAATTAAATACCATTTAAATGTAAAACACTTGGATGATTAAGAAATTAGAATTAATTACACATGAAAATATCTACATATTAATATGTCCATTATTGGAAGACGTCTGTCTATTAATAGTGAAATTAAGGATGGAAATAATGTTTATATTTCCATCACTACATATAAAACAAAATCCAACGCCATGCCAGTCTGTCTGTTTGCGATAAACTACTCAACAGATTTACATTTGTTGTGTTGGTTATTGTCAGGACAAGGTTTTTATGTAAGAAAAAGTGAGTGAGACAGAAGATAGTCAGTGAGATGGTGGTGTCCACTGGAAATTAGTGACATACTTCATTATAGTCTTTCTGTATGTAATTAACTCATAATGTTGGCGTATGAAAAAACAAAAAAAAATAAACAAGTTTTAAAAAACATAAGTATTAATTTACGATGTGTTCCTTAACCTTTAAATTATTGGAAATGACTATGTTTTTAATTAAAGATATGATCGGGTCTCTAAAATAAGTTATATAGATTTTTTATATTTATAAACATGTGACAGTGTCGCACCGTGCCGCACCATGCCGCGCCGCATCCATGCTGCACTCCGGCGTACGCATACTTTCGGTTATTGAGGACAAGCGTGACACGGCTTTTGAGTGACATTTTAATGATATTCATAGATATTTATTATTACTTCTATTAAATTCAAACCTATCTATGAAATACACTCGTATGTATAGTCTTGAAAAGACATTAGTTATGTCGTAATAGGTAAAATATCTAGTTCTCCATCTTTATCTATTAAATAGTAGTCAAATAATTAATATTATTTTATTTTTTTACATATTTTAACGGATTTAAAGAAAAATAACTACAAATACTTTACAGCCGCACCGCGTCGCATCGATACCGCACCCCGACCTACGCGTCTTTTCGGTGAATGCCACTGATCGTGACGTCATCATGATGACTGGAAATATTATGATATTTTTCAGTTGCAATAATCATTTTTATAACTTTTTTTAATTTAATGAAAAGCTACACTTATGTTTAGAGTAAATTTCATATACCTACATAACAATTGCTAAATTCCACAATTTCGCTTTGTAAATGAATAACACAAATATATATTTAGAATTCGAATTAAGTCCATAAAAGATATAATAAAAGATATGAATGTTTAAAATTTACAGTTTGTTTGTTACAAGTGGTAATTTTGTTTCTCATGCGGCGAACGCTGATGCCTATCGGATTCGGTTAGTTTTAATTGTTCTCGTCGTTATATTCATCTTAACTGATTTTCCTTGATAATTTTAAGATTTATCTGTGTTTTTATATTTATAATTGCAAAAACTGTGTTTGTGTATTTAATTATATATAATGTAAGCATAAGAGAGTGGATCCTCACCATCAATTGCGATCCAATTCAATTCCATTTTCATCCAATTTCAATTTCAAATAATCCATTGGATCGCAATAAAAGTAGACTTACAAGTTGGCAAATGTTATCAGCTAGTCTTTAAGGTCTAAAAAAGAAAAACTGATATAATTAGGGTTTCGTACATTAAAAGGAAAAAAGGAACCCTTATAGGATCACTTTGTTGTTCGTCTGTCTGTCGTCTGTCTGTCCATCTGTCAAGAGCCTTTTTCTCAGGAGTGCGTGGAGGTATCAAGTTGAACATATATCAAATACTCAAGCCTGCAGTCCATTGCGGCTGACAAAAAATAAAGCTTCTAAGTCCACGCATTGAAAAGATAGGACCTTTATGTGGTCACTCATATAATTATAAGGTACTAGCGTCGTGATATTTAGCATGAAGCAAGGTCACATAGCACAAGTACTAATATAGAAAACTGTAATTTTTTTTCTACATTACAAGAAAATTAACTTTTTTTTGACTGTCACACAAGACCCCTTTTCTCAAAAAAAACGTAAAGATATCAAGTTGAAATTAATATAAAATATTCCCATCTCTAATTTCTCAAATATGTAAAAAGGTCAAACTTCTAAGTCAATTTAATGAAAAGATACAGTTGCCTTTATTTCATGTTGAATATTGGTTTTCGAGTTAAATCAAAATTCCCAGGATTCGTCGTTTGACCTACGAACATGATTTTTGGCAAGAAGCAAGGTCCTATAGTATTGGGAAAAATCCGAAAAATGGCAATTTGTTGTGTTAATAAGAAGAAGAAAGAATATTGTAGTAGTCTATACGCAGACTAACCGTATGACCTCCTCCTGGTGGTTATACCTACTTTAGACTTAGAGCTTCAGAGTTACGGCTATTTTGCAATCTCCACTTCCTTGATTTGTGTTTATCAAATGGCCAATATTCAAGTAACAGGATGCTACTCAAATTATAAGTGTTGCCAACATCATTCTTTTATATATTTAGGTCTTGACGTATTATTTGAAGAAAACGTGAAGTTATCAATTTATTTTCAACTATTATTTATATTCTCCCTTATACAGTAGTTTGTCTATAATATAACAAGAAATTCAAATTCTAAAAAAAATACTATGAACCGTCTTTTTAATATACTTTCACGTCTTATTTGATTTCATTTCAGTCTTTTTATTCTTCCGCGAGAGATAAGTGTACATTATTTTGTGTACTAGGAGTGAGAGCATCGAGTTTTCTTATTCATCCCTTTATAATAACTTTATATTTTATTACTATCTGACCCGACAGACGTTGTCCTGTCTTAACTATGAATATTGAATTCGAATTGGCTGTCAAAAGGTTACATTAGAAAAGTTAATATGGTCGTTAAGTTTTCTTAAATTTTCTAATTTTCCGCGCAACTTATTTTAACTTTTTCTTACATAAGTACTTTCTCCTGACAATAACAAAAACAACAAAAAAAGAATTAGCGAAATCGGTCCAGTCGTTTAAGCGTGATGCCGTGACCAAGTGAAATAGGGATTCATTTTTAGATATAAAGATTATATTGGTACGTAACTTTTGATGTTGGTAATATTTATCTGGGTAGAATTTCAAATTTATCCGTATCAGTAATTCTAGAGCTTTGTGTCTAAAATATAACCTCAGGAGTATAGTCATCAAGACGTGAAACTGTAAGTGCGCATGTATATAACCGATATTTAACTATATGTACGTATGAGTGGTTTAATACACGATTGAAATTCCCAAAACTTTGTAGCAAATGTAACGTACCCGTAACATAAAACATTATTTATTTACGGGCCAACACCCAGAATCAGCCAGCCTTGAAGAATCGCTTTACGGCCTTCGCGGGCGATCATAAGGGAACGAAATATATAAGTGTCAGAGTGGCAATTTTATTTCGCTCTCGAACAAATTTAATACCACCTCTAGGTAATTTAATGTGCGACTAATAACTCGACGGATCGCGCGACGAATTGCCCGACCGGTTGAGGCTCTGGTTTAGGCTTTGAAAATAATTTAGAAGTGATATCGTTACTACATATTATGAAACAGTCACACGACGACTGTTTGTCTGTTCGGGATTAATCTCAAAAATTACTGAATGGATTTTCATGCTGATTGCTCCATTAAATAAAGTATTTATGTGGAAGGCTTAGCTTTATAATTTGTTATGGTTTTGAGTCAGACACTTGGCGGTCGGCAGTCGGGGAACAGATCACCTACTACTAAGAGCAAGTGTGTGGAAGAATCCTTATGCAAGGCCATTGATATCTTTATGGTATATTAATTATTGATTCTTTGATATACCAAATATCAATAAATTTAACGCATTAAATTTGTCACGTACAAGATCCTATTTCTATTAAAAGAGGGAGGATAGGTCTCTAATTTAATCCTACTAATATTATAAACGCGAAAGTTTGTAAGAATGTATAGATCTGTGGATGTATGTTTGTTACTCTTTCACGCTAAAACTACGGAAGGGATTTTGATGAAACTTTACAATAATATAGCTTACTCATCAGAATAACACATAGGCTATAATTTATAATGATAGGTTGAAACCGCAGGGGTTCAGCTAGTCCTACTAATATTATAAACGCGAAAGTTTGTAAGAATGTATGGATATATGGATGTATGTTTGTTACTCTTTCACGCAAAAACTACTGAATGGATGTTGGTGAAGCTTTACAATAATATAGCTTACACATCAAAATAACAAATAGGCTATAATTTATAATGATATAGTGTTAATTATCCAAAATATAATTGAGAAACTAGATACTAGTACTAGATAACTCAAGGAAACATTAAAAAAAATTGCAATGAAAGTAATTCAGTAGTTGTTGCAAAAGTTATTCACTTCTTTTATGAAAAGAATCTTCATCTTTAAATAATAATCTAATAAATATTTTTTTCGTGCCAAAGGACAAAATTAATAAAATTTTGCATTAATTGGTTTGATGCCTTTTCCAATCCTCTTGATTCTTAGAGCACAATTATGTTTTATGAGTGAGAAAAAAACTAGTATTAAATCTCCCGCGGCTAATGTGGCGATTTTTTGATTTTTAATCCTTGCCAATGAATAAATTGTTATGACTTCTAAAACTTTGGGTTATTGTTCAAGTGTTATCAGTTATTTCTCAAGGGTCGAATATTTGGTTCTTTTTAAAACTTTAAAATAATTGTAACAATAGTCAACTTTAGATGAAACTATAACGCGTCGAAGAAATCTAAGTGCATGCCATGGGTACAATGGAGTATATTATTACAGCCTTGGCAACATTTATCTTATATCTTAGGCTTAAATATAGTTTTGTCCGTCAGTTTCTAAAAATTTATTTTTAAGTTTAAAAATAAATTAGTAATTTTCGTCACGATGACATGCTATTCCGTTCGTTCGTAGGCCGATTTGAACATTGTCCTTTATAAAAAACTCACACATTCACTCATTAATTCATTCATACATTACCCGAAACTATGAATCATATCTCTCATCATTAAGACAGCGTTCGTAAGAAACGTTTTCGTTCGACCGTTTTTTCTCAGACTTATTTAGCAAAAAAGTACCACGGAAAATTCTTTTCGTTTGTCGGATTAATATATAGCCTATGACACTTGCAAATAGGTGGATTTCTATTGGTAAAAGAATTTTTAAAATCGGTTCAGTAGATCTAGAGATTACCTCACCTCACAAACTTTACCTCTTTATAATTGTAATGGTAATAATTATTTGATTTAAATTCATTTGCCATTTTTTCAAAAATAATAAAATTTTGATCTCTCTATGGTCATAAAAGTGTTAAGTAATAAATCGCAGATAAAGGTCGAGGATATCAGTAGATTTTTGTAGGATTTTTTTTTATAAAATAATTATGTTATACCTTCTAGTTACTCCAAGTTTTGATTACTTCTGAGAATATTGAAATTCAAAGTTTAAACGGTGTTAATTTCTAAGCGAATGTTATAATAACTTCAGGATAATGTGTGCTCGGTACGAGACTGGTTTTTATAATTTCACGCACGCTGTGAAGTATTCTCCACTTGTATGAAATTTGTAATTAATAGAAATACTTTGGCTTTAATGTACTATTGTAAAACTCTAACCTCTCTCCCCTGTGCTTACGAAAACATAGATGCTCTCCTCCTCATTCTGAGCAGGAATGTTCACGTTTCGATGTGCGTGTGTACTTTTTATCTTTGACGTAATCATCATGCAGACCCCCCACCATCCCCATATTATCAAAAATAAGCAAAGCAAGGACTACTTGAACGACCCCAACAGTTTTAAAAATCCATAAAACGCTAAACTTTGAAAATTCACCCGTATTCTAAGTAATGCTAGCAACACTGATGATTGACTGTTGTTGATTGATAAACCCTACACTTGGGTCGCAAGTTCCAGGCCATTATTATTATATTATATGAATACCTAAAAATGAAGGATGTTATTATATTATAGCAACACATTGATCACTTTATATTCGCGGTTCTCCGTTTCGAATAATCTCTGGTCGAAACGAAGCTCGCCTGGTGACCATTATGGCTGTGCATTGGTATAGTGTCGTGATGCTGGCTCTAAATTACAAAGGTTTGGAGTAAGTGTTTAATATTGTTTACTCGGTGTTCCGTTTTAAGTGCATATTATTATTGTCTTGTGCGTGTTTTTGTGGGGTATCGGTTCCATGTAGATAATACAATACAGTTACATACTTAGTATACAATCTAGAACCGACTCGTTTCTTAAATTTTAATAGGTAAAAGTTACATAAATAAAGAAGTAATTGATTAATAGATTTATAATTCAAATGTTAAGGTTTACAACAATAGTAAAGTTTGGTCAGTAACATCAATAACATATAATTTACGCAAGTTAACTAAGACGTTTTATGTAAGACGCAAGTTTTATTGGATTGTATAAGTGTAATCGCTGTGTCAAATGTTATACTGTTGCTCTGTGGGTGGAAACGTGGATGTATTGGTCTGGAAGAGTTAAAGAAATATTCATAACATAAGAAATGTTCAAACATATGTAAGTACCAGCTATTCCCAGCGGTTTCACCCGCTATATTTTGGATAATTCACACTATATCATTATAATTTATAGCCTATGTGTTATTCTGATGTATAAGCTATATTATTGTAAAGTTTCGTCAAAATCCATTTAGTAGTTTTTGCGTGAAAGAGTAACAAACATACATCCATACATCCATACATCCATACACCCACACATTCTTACAAACTTTCGCGTTTATAATATTAGTAGGATGTAGAGAATTGGTTCCATTAAACTTACTTAAAAAAAACTATATTTACTCTTTACCTTACCTTATAAATTAAATATTCTCTTCACTTACCTTTAAATGCTTCTTTGTCTACAGTCTACAGTTAAGTGATAACTGTTTTCTTGCTTATTCCCCTTTAACATTAAAAATTATTTTTAATATAGTTCTATAGAATAGTCAATAAAATAGTCCATATGTTATTGCAAAAGTTTACATAATAACACATATACATAATGTAGGTGGGAACTATAGGTAAGAATTATTTAACATCAGACATTAGTTTTAATAAATATTATTCGATATGAGGAATAGCTCAGAAACGGCATTATAAACCAGCAGACAGTAATCACACTATCAACACTGTTTATAAAGTAGTAGTAGCGGGTAGATCATTTTATAATATTATTTCAATTATTCCGACGTGAAGACAATATATAACCATTAATGCGATAGATTAGTCTCAGTCTCTCTGGTGTTTTTGTGCAGTGAACATGGAAGTTAGTGTTATAGTGTCGTGATTAAGGTTACCCTTCTCGAGGTCCACGTAAGTTTACTTTATTATCTATTGTCGTTAGCGAGGTCGAGTGGTGGAGGTGAGAGTTAAGCCCCAGGCACTGCTCGCCTCGGTCTAAATTGCACGTATTGCTGTACAGTAATTAGTATCATATCTCTCTCAATATCTATAGTATCAGAAGTGGGATATATATAAAGAACTTGCCCCACAAGCCGACAAGTTAAATTTAAATGTTCTTTGCGTATAATCATCCTGACAGTTATCTTATTTTCAATACCAGTAAATAAATATAATTTTCGATGAAGTTAAAGTGGGTAGTACAGAATAAAAATCCCAAATAGTTTGAAGAAATAATATCATATTACACAGTCGCGAAAGTAGTTTAAAATCGCTATAAATATTTTGAAGTGGGATAGGCCGAGCGAAATAGTTTTATTTTATGTACTGGCTTCTGGAACAAGAGTGAACCGGTGATGTATTGCAGTAGATATCTGGTGTGAACACTACTGTAATGGTAACATGGTGATACACGTTTAGAGTTGGCCTCAGGCATCTCTATTTAAACCATGGTGTAAACTTACCGTACATACACTGTCACATCTTGGGCTGATTAGTGAGTGCATATTATCAGTGTATATTAGGCTATGAGTGATACGTTAATGTAACGTGTGAATGAGTGGTTATCCAGGTTTCAACCAATATATGGTACGGTTGAAAGGAATTTTGAATTATTCTGTTAAGTACCTACGCCATTCGGGACGAATGGCCCCGCAGGATGGCCGTGATAGCAACACTGTTTATAAAGTAGTAGTAGCGGGTAGATCATTTTATAATATTATTTCAAGTATTCCGACGTGAAGACAATATATAACATGTAATGCGATAGATTAGTCTCAGTCTCTCTGGTGTTTTCGTGCAGTGAACATGGAAGTCAGTGCCATAGTGTCGTGATTAAGGTTACCCTTCTCGAGGTCCATGTAAATTTACTTTATTATCTATTATCATTAGCGAGGTCGAGTGGTGGAGGTGAGAGTTAATATATTATGAAAGAGCTTTTTAAACCTGCTCCTGGGTCTCAAGCCAGAGGCACTGCTCGCCTCAGTCTAAATTGCATGTGTATACGTATTGTTGTACAGTAATGGGTATCATATCTCTCTCACATACTTACAAGGTTGTTAATATATTGCTTAGTCTGACGCATTTATAAAAATCAGTCTAATCTTTCTTACATTTAGTAATTTTACAGGTAAGTAGGTATATCTCAATCATTTAACTTTTCCTTACAGGGTATAAAATTTAAGATTTACTTAGTAGGATAATTGGTAGAGTAGTACTATTTCCGTTCAGAGCTGATAAATCTTAGGTTCCAGCTACAAAAATATTTAATCATCTCATTTCCAGTAAACTAATATCTCGAACCGGAATTCTTTTAACGTCAAACCCAAACCTCTCTGTGGGGGACAGGCAATAATTGGTCAAATCACTTAGCCCGGCCAGTCTGTTTGCTATTTCGATACGTGTTGTGTGGCAGTTGTGGCACACATATCAATATATTGAATCGGTATCGTTAACGTACTAGTATTTTATTTACATATCTTTTTAGGGTTCCATATTAGTATCACTAATATAATATCCTCTTCTAGAGTATTAGGGTCTCTCATTGGTCTGATCTAGTTGGTGTGGTTGGATGAGTTGAAAAGGGAATTTATGACGATAGCTAATAGTAAATTTATTAATTCTACCACTCATAAATTGTTATACTAATTCGCAGTCTTAATTTTAAAGGAGAAGGACTTTTTTTTTGGCAGGAATATGAGAAAGTAGTGGGAAACTTTGGTGTAGGTAAATAAAAATTAAATATCAAATATATGAGTAAACGACTCATAGGATGTGTAGTTGAAGGTAATGGAATTTTTTATTATAATTTTTTTATAGTCAAGTTTTTGTCGGCAGCGATCGAGGCTACTTGTATAAAGCCGGAGGAGGTAACTAGTCTAGTTATATAATTTAAGATATTTAAGTGTCAGTAAGTAGCGAACAATTCATTGATACAGCAGATAAAAAAATGGATTTTTTTATCATAGCTCCATTGCAACATGGCGAACATTACTCAATATATTTTCCAACAAATCCTATAACCTAAGAAGACAGATACTATCATAATTATATCTGCTAGATATATTTTGTAAGGAACTCTATACTTTTAATGGTATCTAGATAGTATCCAATTAGTGATGTTCCCATGTCATCGACTATTCAAATCGATTTTATTAGCATAATGGACTAAAGGTATTTTGTACCGTATCATAAAAAATCAACTTCATCCAAAGAATCAGTAATCTGTATTTATAATTTAAACTAATATTATTATGGAGAGTAATAATTTGATATTTTGTACCTTTTGTTATTAATAATTTGATTAATAATTTCACGTCATAAAATTTAAGTTGAAGATAAACAACTGATCCAATTTCAGAAATTCTCTCTTCTCCTTTCTCCACTCTCTCCGCCTCCATCTCCTCTCATTATGTTTTTCTCATTTCTTTTTCTCTTAATTTAAACAGACCTAAGCGAAGCGAGGGCCTGTAGCTCGTTCTCTATACATTTTTGGAATTCATAAATGGAATAATTATTAGATAAATGGTTCATTAATATTAATTTTTTTTTAAATTGGTAACTGGAAATTAATTTTATTATATTTTTTATACGATGTTTACATCTGATTTTTAAAGCAAAAAAGAAAATCCATAATATAATAAAATTATCTATATATAGACGTATTGTTAATTATCAAAATGTAATCCTAATGTCATACTAATATGACACTATAATATATTTTCCTACATTTGACCGTACGATTATTGTCAATAATAATTAATCGAAAGCGTGCGTAGGTAGCAACGGAGTACGGCGCTGGTGCGGCGCGGCGCGACAGTGGCAGGACATTTAGATATTTATTATATTTTAGCATCACTAATAACTATTATACTTTTTCATTATTTTAAAAAACAAAATATGTATACAAACATTTTACCAATAACACCGACTAAAGTAAAACCGGTGAAATTGATTTGGTTATTATATCTGCTCTTTTTAGATGGGGGTTGTAAAATGCAGTTAAATTAAACATTTCGCCGAGCTCAAACGCTTTACAATGTAATTAACAATACTTTGAAATATAATTACGTGAAATGTAGTTTATAGCAAACAGTCATGTAATACCGTGAGCTTGGAGCGCCATAACCATTCATTTTGTATGACTTTTAAAGAATTTCCATACATATTGACTATTTGTACTATCGTGACTGGAAAGGCGTTGAGGTGAATTAGTTCTTGTCAAAAATTCAAATTACTGAGGTGATCTATGTATAGACAAGACTTACTTTTATTTTATTATTAGGGTTGCCAATTTTAAAAAAAATTGAAGGTTATAATACTAAATGCAAAAAAAATATAATCCTTTTTTTAGAAAATTGTAATTCAACATATTATGGCTCATTGCTGAGCCGGGTCTTCTCCTCAGAGTGAGGAGGAGACCTCTCAGGAGTGCAGGTTATTTCACGATGTTTCCTTTACCATTAAAGCAAGTGATATTTAATTGCTTAAAACACCCATAACCCCCTAAGAAAAGTTGGAGGTGTGTGCCCAGTCGAACTCGGACCTCCCGAGTAAGTCATATCAATGTCTTAGCCACTGGGCTATCACTGCTTACTTACTTCATTATAAATTTTATTTACTTTTATGCAATTCTAAGTTATCCGATTTTAAAAATTCTTTCACTGAGAGAAGTCTATAGTATTTCCGTCTGTCTTCCTCTTATATACTATCATTCTCTCTCATCCTCTCTCTTTAATTTTTATCTTTATCTTTGTTTAGAATGAAAAGTCTCGTTTCACTTTCTTTCTTTCGATTATCTCTCTGTCTCCTTTATCTATTGAATTTTATTTTTGCTCTGTCCTCCCTCTTATATTATCTGTCGCTTTTCTTTTCTTTTTCTTTCTATCGTTTTTCTTTTTATAACTTTTTCTCACTCTCTCTTTTCAAATAATAAAAAACTACACAATTACTAAATGACAAATTGAGGACATCAATTCGTTATTAATGAATGTCAGGCCGCTCGTTATTAATAAATTTCTTATTTTATTATTCAGCACGAATTATACATTTCTCTGGCATAGATGAGATTTATATATCTTTATAAATCGTAAAAGATGCAACCCTAAGTGTAAAAATGTTGAAGTTCCATAAACTGTTGCGTTAACTATAGTAGCTTATTTAAATAATGTCTAGAAACTAGATTGAAAATGTTCAAAAAAGGAGGTCTTAATTTAAACTGGCGGTGCTCTTGATTTAATGCCTCTTGTGTTTTAACAATACCTATATGATTCAAAAATAAGTGTAAATGATTGCTTAAAATAAATGCGAAAAGACCAGATAACGCTTGGGATTTGCTTAAATATTTTAAATAGTTTTATCCTATTAAAAACATAAATGTGTAATGAGAGTCAAGTTTAAAATAAAGAATATGCATCGTTGTCAACTTTGCTGATTAAGTTTTATATGTGTGCAAATTCTGTGTAAAGTAAAAATTAAAGTTTCAACAACATGCAACATTCTATGTATTCATGTGTATAACAATTTTTCCTTGGTACTATAATATTTGGTACTTAAAAGGTAATTAATTGCTAAATGCAATAATTTCTCTATTCTTGACAAGCAAAGGGGCTTTAATAAATGTTCCAAATTTTGTGTATGTAGATAATTAATTTCGGGTTGTGAATAGGTCATAACTAGCTCGAAATGGTTCGTGTTACTTACTATACACGGCTGCTGTACTGCTGAACTTGGCTTGACACGCTGCCGCTTGATTTTTTTCTATACTCATATTATTACTCGACAACGTGTATTATGACTATATTTTTAAATATTTTTATTTTAGAATGGTATTGCAATACTCAACGATCCCTAAAAAGCCCCAGGAACTCTGCGTCCAATGGCAACAAATATATAATAAAGTATTAAATATATGTCGGGGATTTTAAAACGATGTGAAAGGAAATGGGAGGAGGAAGATGGGGAATATTGGGGAACATTAAAAGAAGGTGATGATATTAAATGGAATATTGGGTAAACGCAACGTAGATACTCCTATTGAACCGATAAATGATCAAATATGATGTCTAACAATTACGAGAGAAACCTAAGCAGTGCCTTGGACTTGTGACCAAGGTGTAGGCTTAAGGACGTCCTTTAAATGATCATAACACTCGCCTCCACTGCTCAGGCTCTCTGTTTAAACCCAAGGTTAAACGCACATAAACCGAATCTAACACAAGGCTAACCTAACCTAATGTTAACCTAACATTGTGTTTACTTAACCACGTGGCAATTACATTATAAGGACTTACGTGACCTTTGTTGGAAAGCACTTCCACACTACACTGCACTTGACACTATCACTATCACTACTTAGATGATGTTCACTTCTTGAGAGACCGCGCACGACTAAGACTTCAGTTAGACTGTCGATCGCATATAAAGAGTCGAGGGTAAAGACTGTCAAAACAACGGAAGTGACTACTACCCTACTTTAACGCCACAGATAGCGATTCGATTAATCGATAATCTTTTACTTATTCTCCGACATATAGTATTCTTAATTTTATCTATTACTGTTCAGTATAGGTTAAATGAGAAGGGATATAATTTTATTAAAAAAAAATAAGTTTCGCAAGATTTGCTTAATACCCTCTCACTCATATCATTTCATACAACACGAATCTCGATACAAATATCATTAAAATAGTGTCCAAAGTTTGTTTAACTAATTTTCTTAAACATTTTTTAATTAGGATGCTCTTACGATGACGGTTACAAAGTGACGGAATTGATTCTCTTTTTGTGTTTTGAATGGTGTTGCTATAAAATCTGTCAACATAACATTACCCAACAAATATATCTGAGCCATTCGTTAGACGGCACCATTTATCGGCACCATAGCTCCCCATTACCGTTCTTAATGAGCATTTAAGACGAAGAACCTTAGGATTGTTTTATGTTCGCAATTAAACCTTACCTATGTATTGTACCGTAAACGGAAATTTTTGCTTACCACTCCAAAATCTTATATAAGAGGATGATACCTATTACTGTACATCATCTACAGCATCTACTACTTGCATTTAAGACCGAGTACTCCCTAGGGCTTATAACTCAGGAGCCAGACACGCACCAAGCATCTTCTGCGCCGGAGTGCGAAATACTTATGAGCGCCTATACTTGTAAAGCAAAAAGAAGGTCGTTCGCCAACAACTTCTGCGCCAAATATTTGCGCTCTGTTGTTTTTTTTATCATTTCGAATCATGTCATATTATATTTTCGGTTTGGCGCCCCCAAAAACCTTCTTAGCGTCTTTTCTGCCCTGGCGCCGTCGTATCGCACGACCTCGCTCATATATACGTGTAAAAACGTCCATGACACAATAATGTATAACATCAATAACTCACGTGATCCTTTATGAGAAAGACATAATGCTTACTGTGTGGCAAGTGGCATCATTTCACAGACATATATGTATTATCTACAAACAAATAGCGCCATCTGCTAAAATTAGTGCAAACTACGTGAGCAAAGTAATAAAAGTTAGATGAATTTTGCGTTCAGTGACAGCATGCCATCGCCTCAATGAAAATCATCGCTTTAGTTTATAACGGATATACTATATCGTATCATTGATCCTTAATTGCTTTTTTAGGGTTCTTGCATCAGATATATAATACAATATGTTTTATATACGGAGTTTAAACCTCTTTGTGATTTTTTAACGTCATCACTAGCATCAAAATATCATGTTAGCAACACTGTTTATAAAGTAGTATTAGCGGGTAGGTCATTTTATATTATGTCAAGTATATAGATGTGAAATATAAAACATTTAGTGCGATAGGTTACAGTCAGTCACCCTGGTGTTTTCGTGCAGTGAACATGGAAATTAGTGTTATAGTGTCATGATTAGGTTGGCGAGGTCGAGTGGTGGAGCTGAGAGTTAATATATAATGAAAGAGCTCTTTTAAAAGCTCCTGGGTGTTAAGCTCCAGGCACCGCTCGCCTTCGGCTAAATTGCATTCCTCTCTCATTCTATGACAATAATCTTTTAGTTTTTACTCTATTGTATCAGAGTTCCGCACAGTACGGTGTTTCGAACAAGACTGACGTAGTGAAACATCGATCGTTCGTATTTAAACAAAATGTCTAAACAAGTGCGGGTACAGCAGTTTTTTCTCATCATCAATTCTAAAGTTTAAAAAGAATTTTAGAAGTTGCTTTACTTAATAAAGGTAAAGCCTTGAGTTTTCACTTGTATATTGAGACTACCTGTCATAGAGGCAATTCGGTGAATGTTCTTAATGAGCATTTGAGACGGCAAGGATCTTACGATTGTTTTATAGTCGCAATTAAACTCTGCTTACAATATTAGATGGGGTGAGAACAGCTGTTTTTTACGTTTCCCATTTTTTAAATTTACCTTTTTCAATAGATAGTCGACTGTCTTTACAAGAGTCAGTTTCATTTATTATCTATATCTAGACTTATTTTTCAATACTAATTTTTTCGTTGTCGTTAGATTTAAATATTATTTTTGCTAGCAACACTATTAATAGATTTGTCAATATCAATATATTATATTTCATCTTATATTTCATCATCAATATCAATATATTTCATCGCTTATCAGATTGTCTCAGATCTATTAGTATAGAGTTTATATGTTGTCTAGTCTGTAGGGTATTCTTAGATAACTATCAGCTAGTTACAAGTATAAATGAAAAGAGTAGTAAATTAAAATCATTCATAAATTAATTAATAATTCGTGTGACGGGCAATGAAACTAACAATAAACGTTTCTAGAATATTCGTAGTTAACAAATTGCTACATTTTCAATCGGATAACTTTATGTATTACATGAATTCGGGACACTCGATCATTTGTGGCGGTGCCTTTAAAAATAATATAAAAGGGTTAGTGTATTGGTCAACACGAAAGTGTTACTACACAGCTATTTATACGACAATGTTTTTGTTTAATTTCCTTTCTTGGATATAATACAGGTGTACAATTCACTGTAGCCCGCTGGTGATTGTCGTGGACCCACTGACGTCTCCGGGTCCCAACAAATTGATTTATTGTAAAGATGTCTCATATATATGTCGGCGCGTCAATTCGGTTTAGGTTAACCTAACCACACGTATAAAGAGAGAAACTGAGCAGTGGAAGGGGGGGTTTCAATTGAATGAAAGGATTATTTAAACCTACTCCTTGGTCACATGTCTAAAGCATTGCTTAGGTTCCTGTCGAATTGTAAGAGATCATGTTATTTATCGGTTCAGTAGCAGTACCTACGTTGCGTTTACCCAATAGTCTATTCGATATCACCTCCTCTTAATGATTTCAATATACCCCCTCTTCTTCTATTTTTTCCGAGTTATATGTTCATTTCACAGACAAAATTGCAAACTTAATTCTTATGCCTTGATAAATATTGTAGTGAAACGAAGTGTCAAATAAAATACAATTTATAAAATTATTTTTACAGTTTGCGTTATATGAAAGCCAAAAAGGGAAAGGTCAGAAAGTTCTCTTTATTACGAATAAAGTAAACTATGTTATAGATAGTAAATATCTTAATAATAAAAGGTTTACATAAGCTATTAAAAATAATTAGTTTAACTAAACTATTTAATTATTTGTATACAGTCAACGTATGTATGACAGAATAAAAGTGAAAGAATATAGAGTTCCAATGGATCTCAAAAGAAAAATCTATCTTCCTTCTATTTATTTCAGTATCAAGCTTTTGATTAGCAGTTTCATAACCTCTGTCCTGAATTCTGTTTAAAACAGACATAGTTTGACAAATTATTTCCTAAAGTAAACATTATCGTACAAGTATTAGTTCTGTTTTCTTAATGACTGGATGAGTGTATTAATAGTTTACAATACATTTGAGATAGATAAAAAAGTAGAAAATAAAGCAAACCATCAGTATTCGTACGTATAATGACCACAAATAACACTAATCACTTCTCACTGGAAGCGTACACCGCACGGCACACCTCGCGTGCCAAGCTCACATAAGGCGCGCTCACGCTACTCCCATGTTTTACACGGCTCTGCATAAAAACCGACCCAATTGATATTTTGTACTAGTGCCTTCATTTGTGTACTATAAATAAACTGACAAATTCTATAAATAATATACTTGTATATTTTTAATTTGCTGATACATACTCGTACTGCTTGTACGAGTACGACGTGCTTTGATGAATAATAATTATAACTCTGGCCTGGTATGTAAAATACATACAGCTCGTTAATGGCCGACTGCTGAGCCGGGTCTCCTTCACAGACTGAGGAGGAGGTTGAACTATAGTCCACCACTCTAACCCGGTGCGAGTTGACTACTTCACACACTTCTACTTTTAGGGAAGTCAGAAAAGTGCCGGTTTCCTGACGATATTTTCCTTTGCCGTTAAAGCAATTGATATTTTAATTGTTTAAACACACAAAACTCAGCAAAAGTCATAGGCCCAGGATCGAACTCGACGTCCTGAGTGGACATCAACGTTAACCCTTGTGATAGAATGATGTCTTACTCATGACGATCGTCTTACTCGCCTCTGATTTGTCCTAGGTACTCCACTAGGTAAGTTTGTAATGGAAACCATAGTAACGGAAACTGCACACCTGAGATGTCTCTATAATGACCACGAATGTCACAAGAAGTCGAGAGGTCCATTAACTAACCCAGAACAGTCATCTTGATCACGTAATTAAGGCCAACTTCGGCGTGATCCCTTGGCGAATCGAAATGATATGACATGAAGCTAAAAAGTACTCAAAACTTGCAATCAAGACCTCAAGGCTCCTGCTACGCTAATCAATGTTTTGGTATACTTAATTACATTTTAACTTGACAGAAGGAATAATTTTATTAATAATATCTCAGAGGCTAACACAATGCTTATTAGGTATCCCTAAAACCCGCACGTGAATTACAAATTCTAGTTGCTATTTGGACACTCCTCTGACAACTTAATTTATACCTAAGTCAACAAAATACAAACTAGGAAATTAATGTTTCAACTTTATGGCCTCGATTATTAAAACATATTAAAATAAATAAAACTTTTGTCCTGCTCTCTTTGTTCCATGACTTACTTCTCCTGAACTAAGTAAAAGATTATTAATAAAAATAATAATAAACAAGAAAGTTTTTATAGCCAAATAAAAATCAATTTCTTTGGGATTTTAGAGTAATTTGTATTCTATTTTTAGTTATAATTTTGGCTGCTTTGTTTAGGATTTGCCTTTGAATTGAAATAATAATAACTTTCTTTGAAATGTGTCAAAACATCTCTTAATTAAATGTGTTGTTAGGAGTGGGGTTGGCGGTAGCTAAAACTTAAACTTCTAGCAAACCAAACAATATCAACAGTGTTGCTATCAGTTCCAAGACTTGAAGCTATTTATTAAACAGTGACCGTTATATGTGAGCAAGTGCTATGTAATAACAAATGGTTAATCAGCGTATTCATAGCAGATCCTGTATAACTTGTATGTACAGGTTCCGTTCAGCTTTAAGTTGTAGCTGGTGTTAGCAAAATACCACGTATTCATGTCAAATGGCTTACCAACTTGTTATTCATAATACCTTATAAGCCAACTTACAAACGGAGATCTCATTTGATTCAATTTCCTATTCAGGTTCAATCTGTCTGTTTGTCTATTTGTAAGTCTTTTTCGTAAAAAAAATATTTAAGGAATAATTACTTTCTCTTTATCATTCAAAATATTTTTCATAGACTCATCATATCGAAATCATATCAAAGCGTAAAATCTATCCCAACAAAAACATAAATGTGAAATGAGAGCCAAGTTCAGAATAAAGAATATACATCGTCTTCGCCGTCAAAATAATTGATATCCATATGGTGGCAAGTTCTGTGTGAAAAATGATAAAATTTTAGTTTAATGAAAATGCAACATTTTACTAAAATTATATAACACATTCTGGTTTCTTGGTACAATGTTTGCTACTTAAAAGGTAATATTTACAAAATGAAATTATTTTACTTGAGATGTAATTTAAGCTCAAGATGTAACCTAACCTAGCTTAGTGATAGCCAATTGGTTAAGACTTGATTGAATGTCTTAATAAGGTGGTCCGAGGTCAATTCTGGGCACACGCTTCTCACTTTTCTGAGTTAAGTGTGTTTTAAAGAATTATAAATATAACTTGCTTAGGTCTAATCCTTTCTCAATTTGAGGAGGAGACTGTCAACAGTGGGTCAATTATGGGTTAAAATGATGACGTAACATAATCTCAATGATTTAAACTATTAATTATTATTAGTTAATTGATATTAAAATTGCCCAATGCTCTACCTTAATGCCTAATATCAAGTTAGTGTATGTCCAATAGTATACCTTAATGCCTAATATCAAGTTAGTGTATGTCCAATAGTATACCTTAATGCCTAATATCAAGTTAGTGTATGTCCAATAGTATACCTTAATGCCTAATATCAAGTTAGTGTATGTCCAATAGTATACCTTAATGCCTAATATCAAGTTAGTGTTTGTCCAATAGTATACCTTAATGCCTAATATCAAGTTAGTGTATGTCCAATAGTATACCTTAATGCCTAATATCAAGTTAGTGTATGTCCAATAGTATACCTTAATGCCTAATATAAAGTTAGTGTATGTCCAATATTATTTTTTACCCGTGAGGGGACGGGTTAGAATAGTATTCCCCTCTGCCTCTGGGAGAGCATCTCGTAAGAGCCGAGTAACCCAGCACCCTCTTGGTGGTAGGGGATCTGTTCCCCGACTGGCTTGCGACCACCAGCATGCGAATCCGATCGCCAAGTGTCATAGACGCGTTCCGGTTGAGCCGCATGTGGGCCAGACTTACCCCCTCCCTTTCCCATCCCATTAATGCTGTGGGTCTAGGGGACTCTGGGCTCTTGCCTAGGGTCCGCTGAATCCGCATAATTTTTCTTCTTCATTCCCCCTTCCCACTCTATCTTCGGGGATGCAACGTATCGACAAAACGAGAGTGTTTCTTGTTTTTCCGATGATCATGGGCGATGGTTGCCACTTACCATCAGGAGGATTATCTGTTCGTTTGCACCATATCTATTATAAAAAAAAAAATACCTGAATGCCAAATATCAAGTTAATATATGTCCAAATAGTCTACCTTATTAAGGTAATTATGTCCAATAGTCTACATTAATGCTAAAGATCAAGTTTCTGGGTCATCTAGAAGTGAGTTAGGTTATTGATCTATAACTCAGTCAGTCAGTCATAAAAATGCCGGTTTTAAACGTTAATATATCAATAACTGTTTGAGCTACATTAATGATTTTTTTATTATGGCGTAACATATTTTTGTCAGTTTCTTACAAAAGTCTTTTGAAAACGACTCAAATAATGATTATAAAAAATATAAAGGATAAAATACTATTAAACCTTAAAAAGGTATAATTAATAGCAACACCAGTGTATCTGTGTATAACGAGTTGTACAGGACGCGATTCTCATTGTGATAGCACTCACTCATTAGCTGGCGTCTGATCTGGTATTACCTATTAACACGATATCGTGTGATTGAAACACACCTGAGACATAGTATTTAGCTGTATTAAATTGCTAATATATACTATATACTAGGACTTATAATTAAGCTTTGTATTGATTAAAGGTTGTATTAATTTAAAGTATACATCTTGGTATTACTTACTCGGAGTTACCAAAATGATAGGACGGAAATTATTTTGCCAACTATTCTTTTGGTGGTGATACAAATATAAAAAACTTCATAGTTTGATAGTAAAACTGTCGAACAGAGGTTACGTTAATTTTGTTCTTAATTAGACTCTTTTAAATAAACATTATCTATAGTACAGACTTGATATTCGCGGCCATTTGCCAAACACAGATTCAGAGAGCATGGTCAAAATTTCAGATAATGATTCTGATAGAGTAATGGTATTTCGGGTATTAGAACAAAAATGGGCTTAAATACGATTGGAATTTATGGATATCTGAGTCTTAAAAGGATAAGCCAACTGTGAAATATGAAATTCTTTAAAGAAAACTTTCATTGGCAAGTAGAGACTCATCACAGAGTTGCGGGTGGCTAACAACCACTACAACCAAACAAAATGAAATGTAGAATAAATGAATAAAACATTGGATAATACAATTTGCAACCGGGCCCATTAATTAACGAAGGGAGTAATCCGTTAACAGGAGGCAGAGGCAGGGCCGATGCAATATTTAATTAGCAGCATTCATCTGTAATTAATCACAGGCATAAGAGTTTATACGCATCGTCGACTTGTTGCTGTATGCGTTGTTGTAAAGAAAAACATATATATATAGTATGACACATATTTTCTTAATTATGCTGGCAATCAATATGTATAGTCTTGTTAATTTTCCAATACAACAACATAACTAACTCAGCCGTTTCATGACCATGAACTTCTGTGTCAACTCATACATAACTAACTCAGCCGTTTCATGACCATGGACTTCTGTGTCAAAATTAGTGGGTAAATCAAAATTAGTAAAGGACAAAATATTATATACTAAATTTATAATATTTTGTCCTTTATCTTTTTTCTTATTTTTGTGACCATAAAGATCTAACTTCAACGGCTCTGATTGGGATTACATTTTGGTTTTAAAAGCTCACAAAAACATTAGATTATATTATTAGATCGCGATTGATATCCTAATGATAACGCTACACCTCACACATATATTTAGCCACTCAGCAAAAATTAAGAGAGTTTGGCTGGGAGGTGTTAGTGCATCCGCCGTATAGTCCTGACCTTGCACCTTCAGATTTCCATCTGTTTCGGTTTCTTTAGAATTCTTTAGGCAGTGTCAGGTTAACATCACGAGAGGACTGCCAAAACTACTTGTCGCGGTTTTTTGATCAGAAGCCCCAAAATTTCTATAGCAATGGGACCTACAAGATGGCAAAAAGTTATCGAACAAAATGGTACATACCTAAGTTAAATGTAAACAAACTATAATAAAAAATGTTTTGAATTTTCTTAAAAAATGCGAAGAAACTTTTTCCCCAACCGACCTGTATTAGGGTTTCTAATCAAGGTTCTAATAGTTATCTGAAAATAGAAATGTCTGCTGTCTGTCGACAAAGCAGAACAGTCGTAAGTGAGTAAAATCAGTAAATCCCACTCAGAATCAAACCCTCACATGTCAATATGCTATTAAATTAAAAGAAAAGTGCAATTTAACACCACAACAGTATGTCGTGTTGTGCCAACATAACGGCGTGAGTTTAAAAAACTAATTATTTTTTTATTTAATTTTATTTATTGGCCCTACTGCACGCGAGTCCGGCGGCGGCGGCGCGGCAGGAGCTGCCAAACCTGTTACAGTTTGTTTGGTCTCTTTGCCCATGAATATACATTGAGACAGAACTTCTTTTAATTGCGACAACTTTTTTGGGTCTGTCAAAGTCAGGACGGTTGGCATTCGTTAAAACTTGCCCGCTAAGCTTTTGAAGACATGAGACACATTTTGAATTAGGTTTCGGAAATTAGTTCTGGTACATTTACATCTCTCGAGATTTTTTTTTATGCATATAATCTGATGCAGACTGTTTAAAATTGTTAAGTATTTAGAATAAATTGTTAAGATTTTATCTCTTTAAGGATAAAGCGCCAAAAAGTAACTTAAAGATGTTGATAGTTTTAAATTTAATATAAAATTTCGGAGATAAATATTGATATATCTAACTAAATACCCGTATTTTTATTATCTTTATATTTAATAAAGTAACAATCATATTTCTGACTTAGAGATTAGTGAAATTCTAAAGTAATTATATTATTGTTTTTGAAATGTTTATTTAAATAATCGATAATTTATTTACTACTACTATACTAATTAACTCAGTTTAAAAAAAATATCTCTTTCTGCTAAGAACGATTCTAGAGCTATATACGAACATTTCACTATTTTTATTCATCTTATATATAATTCAGCCATAAAAAGACACATTTTGTTAAAAAGAACCTCAGCCTTTTTAATCTTATTTTTGCATTTATTAAAATCAGTGAAGCAATATAAAGTCCGAGATGAATTGAGGAACAACTGTAAGAGCAAGTTCGCAATCCATCATTCTATTAAAGGTCCTTCGACGGATGAGCAGATACACCCTACAAACTTACAGAAATAATGTGATATAAATATTTTATAGTATATCTAGTATATAAGTGACATATTTGCTAGTAGTTTTTATTTTTTTAAAATATAATAATTATATAGTTTAATATATATAGCATATCGAGGAAGAAGCGTGAGATTTAGAAAAGTTTTTTAGCTATACCTGATATTTTTTCTTCATTTTCTTTTTCGTGGATTTTAAGAATATTCCACTAAAAAACTTAACGAGCTATCTGAGAATTGTCTATTGCGATTATGTGAGTGAGTAACTTTATTATTTAGATCGGCACAGGCCCATCGGCACAGGCTCTAAGTCGTGCTCAACCTTATTTAGTAAAATAAATAATGTGATATGTATTTTTTCCATGCTTATAACTTTAGAAATCCTATTATATATATCCTTTAGAGTTTTTGATATATCTTTATTAACATAGTATATGTTCAAAATATTTAGTGATTTAAATGATTTTTGAATATCGTTATGATAATATGACTATTCTAATTATTGATAATTTTCCTAGAACGGCGATTAGGACAAAAATCCCTCCAAAATGGAGAGTAGTGGACCACACACATAAAATATAAAATTATAGGACGTCTTTTTTATGTTTAGGTCGCAAAATTAATTAGTACCGTATAAAATTATTCGAATAACAGTATCAATAAGTTCGCGATCGATCATTCCACCAGTTGTCCTTTGGCAGATAATTTGCAGGTACATCATTTTATATTGCAGTAATAAATAATGTGAATGTGACGAATCGGGACACCGGCGAGCGCTTTCTATATCGGGAATGGCGAAATATGGAGAAGGCTTTTACTCTAAATACTTATTTTATACCCAATTTGTTGGGCACTTTTTTCATTAATATGTAATGAATAACGTAATTTTATAAGTATGTTCAAAAATGTTAAGAATATTACTTATTTAAAATTGCATATTGTTTCACTAATTACATTTTTACCTTTGCTGAAGCTATTATCACTGTGAAGAACACAGTAAGACAGCGGAAAGAGTCCCGGAGAATGATCGCAGGCTCCTGAATCGAATAATTCGTCGCCGACGTCGCGCTTTCGTGGCGGCAATGCCATCACAGTGTGGAAGCGATGTTTGACGTGGGTATGGGTGATGGATGGGGGCTTCTGTCGCCCGTGGATGGAAATACCGCCTGTATTTCCATCCATAGGCGTGTCCTTGAGGAGGGCGATACTTTGTGTAAGACTGAAGGGAGAATTACCGTCTCGTCTCCCCCAGAGTAGAGTCCTTTAGTGGATAAGCGCAAGTAGGTCGCGCTGGGCTTGCGTAAAAGCAAGTCGGACTACCTACTTCAGAGGTAGTTTTGGCCTGTCCTTGAGGAGGGTGATACTTTGCGTAAGACTGAAGGGAGGATTGCCGTCTCATCTCCCCCAGAGTAGAGTCCTTTAGTGGACAAACGCAAGTAGGTCGCGCTGGGCTTGCGTAAAGCGAGTCGGGCTACCGGCCCAAAACTACCTCTGAAGTAGAGGTAGTTTTGAGCTGTCTCCTTCAGAGGCAATCAATCCGGCTCAACAAAACTATGAGATGTTGCTTTCTTTGTCTTCGCTGTGACACCAAAAACGACGACATCCGATGTATCGATATTTTGATTTAAATATATCTATATAGGTATAAAACGACTTTAAATAAATTGATAAATATAATTTTTCATTTACATGAAAATGTATGTATGATAGCTTGCAAGTAATAGGCATATCCATGCCGCATAGATGATTGTTCAGCCATTACCGATCTGTTACGCGCGACTCCCAATAATAGGATAACACAATTACGATAATATCCATACTGCATATAATTTTAATTACGCAACTTATAAATATGAAAATGTTGTTTGAAAATACGGAGTGTATGATTGAATTTTATAAATCACTATACACTTTCTTTTTTATGTGAATACGTATATCGATTATAAGTTATTTTAAAAAAGTTAATCTCATCTAAAGTTAACCATGAAAGTTTGGATGTTTAGTTTATAAACGCAACACTTTTATTAACTTGGTTGGAAGCATCCGATAGATGGCGTTTAAGATTTTAAACGCTCATAATATCTTTTCTGTTATCGAGTAAATACAATACTCGAACGAGAACGAAGTGCATGTCGAGCTGTGTGACCGTTTATGTCTTTGGAAATTTAATTCTTTGATATGAGGAATATTAAACTTAAATAAATGTTGTAAATTGCACCCAGACGAAGCTGGGTAGACTAATGAGATAAAAATAAAGCTTAAGCCATAATATATCAAGAAAGTATTCAAAGTGTTCGCCATCGTTAGGATTCCCAAAGTATTTACATTAATTGTCCGAATGCGTCGAATGCATGTTTTTCGCGGCGTTACATTTCGTAAGCGTATTTCAAATATATGGGTTTTTATATGCTTGTAAAATTATGTTCCAAGGAACTTCTGTTCTCTCGATATTTATTGTTAAATACTGAGCTTACAAATCAAAGATCCAGGACTTAGTTCTGTTAATTCAGCTTTGAAGAGTTGCTTTTACTAGTTATCACTCGTAGTAGGAACTAAACATACATAAAATTTAAATCTTAGAGAAAATTAAAAAAAAGCAACGAAAAAAATAGAACAAACGCTTTTTCAAATACTTAATATTCCTATCATCATCACAACCAATTAGTGGCCAACTGCTGAGCCGGGTCTCCTCCTCAGAATGAGGAGGGGGTTAGGCCATAATCCACCACGCTGGCCCAGTGCGGGTTGGCAGACTTCACACACCTTTGAGAACTTTTTAGGGAACTCTCAGGAGTGCAGGTTTCCTCACGATGTTTTTCTTCACCGTTAAAGCAAGTGATATTTAATAGCTTCAAACAAATATAACTCAGAAATGTCAGAGGTGTGTGCCCAGGATCGAACCCGGATCTGACCCGAGTAAGACACCGATGTCTTAACCATTGGGTTATCACTGCTTATTATATTAATTGATTAGGATATTATAATAAAAATGAGAGTGATATTCCTTTAGTTAAATCAATATGCAGAAACAACAATTACAATAGCTGCTGATATCCATCAATTCTTTTCAGTATTCTTCTGACATGACCTGGTAAGAAAGATATTCGCGAAATGCGGTTACCACAAAAACTGCCGCCCACCGACCTAGTACCCTTCAAAATTGGCTGACTCTATTAACTTCTAAATAACGTTTATTTATAATATTATTATTATAAACTATCGTGATGAAATTTAGCTTAATTTTCAGGATTTAGCGATTGAACAATTCATAAGCAATTAGGTAACTTTACTTTCAGATGATATATAATAAACAAAAAATATTCTTCATTACATAGTTTAAAACTAAGTATGTTTTTTTTTATTTTTATTTATTATTTACTGTTTTCAATAACTATTACAAACATAAAAATTCCGTCAAACTGCAGAGCAGTTTGTTGACGGTATTTTTCTCTCTAATTCTTTATAGAAAATTAATCTTATATATAAAATTCTCGTATTAATACAAAAACGTTAGGTACAGTGTAATGTATTTAAACTTAAGTAACTTATTTCTAGTATTAGTATTTGACTATCGTTATTTATTTATTTGTTTATTATTAATGTAAAAACTGTTTAACTTTTTCTTAAATCCAAATTTTTCAGAAACATCATTTCTTATATCTATAGGAACTGAATTTAGCAGCTTAGGTATAAAATATTGTCTTGTCCAAGACCCGTAATAATTTAGAATACTAGGCACTAAACATTTTTCTTTGGTTATTTTTCTAGAAGTTTTATCATGTGAAATCCGTATTTTAAACTCTTCAATATGAGCATTTTCAACAAGCACTATCAGCTCAAACTTTCTTTAGATGGGTAGTATTTTACAAATTTCAAAGAGATTATCATAATTTGATTTGTTATTATTTTTGACCTCCGTGCTTACAAGTGTTTTTAGGAATCTGACCTGCAAGTTTTTAATCTTCTTTAAATGAGTTTCAAGAGACCGGCCATATGTGGATATCCCATATGATATAATAGCTTTTACCAGCACATAATATAACGTGTATAATATACTTTTACTAACGACTTGACAATGGTGAAAGAATTGATGAATTAATATTTCACATGGACCTTACTTATCTTTGTACTCTACAAGGAATTATGGTAACTAAAAAGTTATCTATAGAATAGAATAGAGTCTTAATTTTAGAATTAGTCATATATAGATTAGGTTGATATTGCTAAGTATATAAGAGAGAAATGTGGTACCCATTACTGTACAGCAATACGTATACACATGCAATTTAGACTGAGGCGAGCGGTGCCTGAGGCTTGAGACCCAGGAGCAGGTTTAAAGAGCTCTTTCATAATATATTAACTCTCACCTCCACTAACTTCCATGTTCACTGCACGAAAACACCAGAGAGACTGAGACTAATCTATCGCACTAAAGGTTATATATTGTCTTCACGTCGGTATACTTGAAATAATATAAAATGATATACCCGCTACTACTACTTTATAACCAGTGTTGCTAACACGGCCATCCTGCGGGGCCATTCGTCCCGAATGGCGTAGGGACTTAACAGAATGATTCAAAATTCCTTTCAACCGTATCGAAATACATTGGTTGAAATCTGGATAACCATTGATTCACACTTTACATTAACGTACCACTCATAGCCTAATATATACTGATAAACTGCACACACTAATTAGCCAAAGATGTGACAGTGTATGTGTACGGTAAGTTTACACCATGGTTTAGAATAGAGATGCCTGAGGCCAACTCTAAACGTGTATCAACATGTTACCATTACAGTAGTGTTCACCAGATTTCTACTGCAATACATCACCGGTTCACTCTTGTTCCAGAAGCAAATACATAAATTAAAACTATTCAGCTCGGCCTATCCTACTTCAAAATATTTATCACGATTTTAAACTACCTTCGCAGCTATGTAATATGATATTAATTCTTCAAACTATTTGGGATTTTTATTCTGTACTACCCTACTTTAACTTCATCAAAAATTATATTTACTCGCATGGAAACTAAAATAACTGTCAGGATGATTATACGCAAAGAACATTTAAATTGAACTTGTGGGCTTGTGGGGCGAGTTCTTTATATATATACGACTTCTGATGCTAAGTATATAAGAGAGAAATGTGGTACCCATTACTGTACAGCAATACGTATACACATGCAATTTAGACTGAGGCGAGCGGTGCCTGGGGCTTTTTTTTTTTTTTTTTTTTTTTTTTTTTTTTTTTTTTTTTTTTTTTTTTTATCGTTTATAGGCAAGCGTTTGACCGTAATCTGCCTGATGTTAAGCACGATACGGTCTAGGATGTAACACGCTTGCCTAGAAGGTACCTGTTTACTCTGCTTTTGAAGACACCAACGTTGTACGTATCTGGGAACACAAACTCCGGCAAATTGTTCCACAATTTCGCAGTGCGAATAATGAAAGTGGATTCAAAGCGTTTGGTACGCACTCTGGGAATTTCCACCATGTACCGATGTCGCTTTGGTCGCGTTTGCCGGGGTGTTCGATAGTAGAATGGGGCAGGTGGGATCAAGTCATGGAGTACTTCAGCGCACTCTCCGAAATGCATCCGGTAAAACACCGATAAGGAGGCAACCTTCCGACGGTGCTCGAGGCTTTGCAGCCGAGATTTGAGCAAAGTGTCGTCGCCTATTAGCCTTCTGGCGCGCTTCTCAACCGATTCTAAGGCCTCAAGTTGGTACTTGGCAGAGCCGTCCCAAAGATGAGAGCAGTACTCCATACACGACCTGATTTGCGCTTTGTATAAGCTGAGCAGGTGTTCCGGAGTGAAATAACGTCTCACCTTTGAGAGGATGCCAAGTTTTTTTGCGGCTAGCTGAGCTTTCGACTCAATATAGGAGCCGAAGTTGAGAGTCGATGAGAGAGTAACGCCAAGAAGTTCTAGGTTGTTTGTTATTGGCACGGACACATTTCGAAAGGATGGAGATAGGTCAAATTTCGTTTTTTTCGCAGTGAATAAACATGCTTGCGTTTTTTTTGCGTTAAACGTGACCCGATTGGCTTCTCCCCAATCAGAGACTGCCTTAAGGGTCTCGTTCAAACGTTCAACCATAGTCTCCCTTAAAGACCGGATCTGTGCCTCACTTGCTCGCGCATTGGACATATAGCTCTCCAGAACTGTGCTGTCATCTGCATACCCAAAGATACCGGGCTTCAACAGATCATTAATATGCAGCAGAAATAGTGTCGCAGAGAGCACCGACCCCTGGGGAACTCCGGCATTTATAGCCTTTTGATCCGACGAGCAGCCATCGATTACTACTCGTAACGATCTGTTCCTCAGGAAATCCGATATCCAATTGCATAAGCTAGCAGGCAAACCGTACAGAGGAAGCTTGCTAATAAGGCCATCGTGCCAAACCCTGTCGAACGCCTTTGAGATATCTAGGGATACAGCAAGTGTCTCCCCGTATTTCTCTATGGCCTCACTACATATGTGCGTGACGTACGCTAGAAGGTCACCAGTGGACCGATTTCGGCGAAATCCGTATTGTCGGTCACTTATCAGGTCGTTAGCTTCTAGGTACGTCAGCAGCCTACTATTAAGAATACGTTCCATAGTTTTGCACATTATGGACGTAATCGAGATCGGCCTGTAGTTGGAAGGATCAGCACGGTTACCTTTTTTGGGCACGGGTTGCACATTAGCAAGCTTCCAGGATTTCGGGACTAAACCAGTCTCATAAGAGAGACGAAACAGGCGTGTTAGGACGGGAGATAGTTCTGGCGCACAATTTTTCAGTACAATTGCTGGAATACCATCAGGTCCGCTAGCCTTGTTCACATCTAGACTGCATAGCATTTTGCGAACTTCCTTTTGCCGAATGTGAATGTCATTCATGTAGGTCTCGGCATTTGCTAGTGTAGGTGGAGTCGCGCTACAAGCGTCTAGATGTGAAGATTCCGCAAAAAGAGAAGCAAACAGGTTTGCTTTCTCTTCAGCAGTGTGGGCAAGAGTTCCATCAGGCTTCAGCAGGGGAGGCAGTGAAGGCCGACAGAAGTTTGCTTCAGCCAATTTAGCTAGGGACCAGAACGCTTTGCTACCGGGGGGATGCGAAGCAAGTTTGGTCCCTATTCGACTAATGTGGTCGAAGCGTGACTTCTGCATGATCTTCTTGCAGGACTTGGCAGCTTTGTTAAAGGTTCTTTTCCTCTGACGTAAGTCTCTCGTCTTGTGGTTACGAGCATCAACCCAAGCTAGGTAGGCCTGATGCTTTAGCGCCTCTGCACGTCTGCATTCAGGCCCGAACCACGGGTGTGCTTTGCTGGACAGTGGCATATCGGCGAATGGGATATAGTACTCCATAGCCAGACGTAGCACATCAGTCACAGCATCGGCGCAAGTTGACGGATCATCAGAGGAGAAACATACAGGCCGCCATGGGAATGAAGCAAAGAAAGATCGCATCTCATCCCAATCTGCTGACTTGTATCGCCACACCCGTCGGGTGCCTATAGAACTGGCATGGGGCGGGGCGTAGACAGATACAGATTTCACCAGACAGTGGTCGGATTTACCTAAAGGTGAAGAGATCGACACTGAGTAACGGTCTGGATCTGTGGTCAGCAGAAGGTCTAAACAATAGGACGTATGCGACTCAACGTCAGGTACCCGTGTTGCACCTTGGACCAGCTGGGTAAGATCTAACGCTAGAGCAAGTTTGTGAGTCTCCAATCCAGCATGGTCAGTGTCCCGGTATGGGTATAGCCACTCCTTGTGGTGGCAGTTAAAATCCCCCAGTAACACTGTTTGGGCAGTAGGGTAGAGCTGTAGAGCCGCATCGGCCGCCTCACAAAGGTATTCAGTGAGTCTAGTTGTCTCACTATCTCCAGTATGCGAACGGTAAACACACGCGTATAATATTTTCTCCATACCTGTGTCCACCAGAGCCCATAGTACGGAAAAATTGGTGTCTTCAAACTGTCGGAGACGCCGAAAGCAGATGTCATCTTTTGCGTAAACACATACGCCCGCACGTGGTTTGAATTGGTTCTCCAGGGTATAACCTGGGTATGAGAGATACGACACGTCGGGTGGACAACCAATCTGCGTCTCAGTGAGAAACAAGAGGTGTGGTTTCTCAGTCTCTAGGTGGTAGTGGACTGGTATGATATTAGAGTGCAAACCTCTAATGTTGCAGAAGTGCACTTTAAGTGAGAGGGAGTGCAGCCGCTGTGAAACTTTATCCCTATTTTTGTTTCTCATATATCTACTCGAGTAATTGAGGTAGAAAATCGGAAGTAGAACGAGGCGTCTAGGTGCTTAAGACGTCATGATGCGTATTTGGAAAACCGAACACGTTATTGGGGGACTAGACTGGAGACTGCGGGGACGCCCGAGCCCCCCCAAAGTTGTCCATCGGGCCCTCTCGTCCGGTCGCCGACCGGCACGATGGCGCATCCTCGGGATTTTTCGACAGTTGGCGGGGCAGCCTTTCATGAGTGGCTAGTTCACTACTTGGGCCCCCTTCTGACTGCGGTCGGCCAGCGGTGCACCGTGCCTCGGATCCCGCTACCCTCCAGGTCTAGTTTCCCGACGTGACGATTCCCATATACGTTAAGTTTGGTCAACTGCAGAGACGCAACTGCTCAGACCCGATTTTCAAAATGGTGTCACCGAACATCGTACCGTAACACAACATAGTTGTTTGGCGGCACGGTTTTATCCGGTGGGTGGTCACTAACCACGGCCGAAGCCTTCCACCAGTAGTGTGTCACCCAATTAGCACCACCCAGGGACCACGTGTGGGGTTTCAGATTAAGGGTACTCTCCCACGGACGAAGGTGACTTAGTCCCTAAATTGGCTTGAGACCCAGGAGCAGGTTTAAAGAGCTCTTTCATAATATATTAACTCTCACCTCCACCACTCGACCTCGCTAACGACAATAGATAATAAAGTAAACTCACGTGGACCTCGAGAAGGGTAACCTTAATCACGACACTATAACACTAACTTCCATGTTCACTGCACAAAACACCAGAGAGACTGAGACTAATCTATCGCACTAAAGGTTATATATTGTCTTCACGTCGGTATACTTGAAATAATATAAAATGATATACCCGCTACTACTACTTTATAACCAGTGTTGCTAACAATATTGGTGTTAAAAATAGTGATAAAGCAATAGGGAATAAAAGTTTGTATTCTACGAAAAAATTGTGGAAAATATTGTCCATAAGAGAGGTCTCAGTGTCTTTATATGAAAGTCGAAATTTTATTTAAATAAACCACGTGTTAAATTGTGTGTTGATGTCACTTGGACGAAGCGAAGTGAAGCTAGTCAACTAGTATTAAATAAATAAAACTCTTTATCTTCAAAATGTCTCTATAATAAATATTATATACATAGATCTATAGATTTGTATATTAAATTTATACATTAGTTAGAAGGCTAGGTAGGAAGGTATCATTTCCGTCGATGCAGACGGTAATTTGGTTTCTATTTAGATAATAAGCGGAGCGTCTCCCGATTTGAATCTAATTTTGTCTGTCTGCCCACTATTGGTTGATAAATTGATATTTCTTAGGTTTCCTGGATGTAAGTGAATGTAAAGGGAAATAGACATTTTGCTCTTTGATAAATTTACATCTTTAAAACTTTTAAATTAGATAACTCTTATCTTAATACATAGATAAGCGTTGATAACTAATTATCGCCTTATATTTAACAAACATAAGGAATATAGGCAGAAATTAATATAAAAAGTATTAAAAGAAACATGGGAAATTTAAGACTATTTTTTATTTAAGCGATAATGTTCATAGAGGCAACAGCCATTGACGCGGCGCCACCGTACTGGAAGTTCAATGTTTTACTTTAGTAATTCACACGTGTTCTAACAGATGGCGCTACTATTTCCTTGTATATAAAACATATATGTGATGCTAGTCGATCTGCCCTGGCTTCACACGGGTGCGTTACCACGTATAATTCTAAATTTTTTTTAAATATTTAATATTCAACATTGCTAAATAAAGATATTCAGGCGCTTACTATTAGTTAACATACTTTATTATTATTCCGCAGGAATTCCATTTTTTTTCCGGAATAACTAGCCTATGTGTTACTCCAGGTTATAAAGTATCTTTGTGTCAAATTTTATTGAAATTCATTCAGCCGTTTTTGCGTAATTGAATAACAAACACACAAACTTTCACATTTAAAGTTAGCGCGAGATATTATTTTCTGGTAATTAACTGTTAAAAGTAATTAAGTTATATTTAAAATGACTTATAAAATGTATGAAATTTTACACTGAGTTTAAAAAAAGAGGTACCGAGTTAAACGAGATTCTTGTCTAAATTAAATTATTCGCTTGAAAAAATTAATTTAGCTTTAGTTTTAAAACAATTAAGGTATAAAAGTAAAGAATATGAAGCTGGCGTTACAATATTACATTTATATCTCACCTATTTTTCGCTTCACTGAGATAAATTAGATTTATATAGTTACTGAAATATGTATGTCGGAGCATAGTAAAAGATTATCGATTCGTTATCGTTGTCTATGGCGTTGGAGTGGGGTAGTAGTCACTTCCGTTGTTTTGACAGTCTCTACCCTCGACCCTTTAAATGCGATGGACAGTCTAACTGAAGTCTTAGTCGTGCGCGGTCTTTCAAGAAGTGAACATCTAAGTAGTGCTAGTGATAGTGTCAAGTGCAGTGTAGTGTGGAAGTGCTGTCCAACTAAGGTCACGTAAGTCCTTACAATGTAATTGCCACGTGATTAAGTAAACACAATGTTAGGTTAGGTTAGCCTTAGGTTAGGTTAGCCTTGTGTTAGATTCGGTTTATGTGCGTTTAACCTTGGGTTTAAACATAGAGCCTAGCAGTGGAGGCGAGTGTCGTGATCACTTAAAGGAGCTCCTTAAGCCTACACCTTGGTCACAAGTCCAAGGCACTGCTTAGCTTTCTCTCGTAATTGTTAGAGATCATATTTGATCATTTATCGGTTCAATAGGAGTATCTACGTTGCGTTTACCCAATATTCTATTCAATACCATCACCCCCCTTTATTATTGTTCCCCAATATTCCCCACCTTCCTCCTTCCATCTCCTTTCACATCGTTTTAAAATCCCCGACATGTATTTATTTTAATTCATTATATCGTTCTTGTGTTAAATTTAATATTTTCATTTGAATCAGAAGGAGAATATTTATTTTATCCCCTTAGTCTCCGCCATATTTCTATCTCTCAATGAGGGAATCTCTCAAAAATTTTTGAGTTACAAAAAAATATTTTTATTAAATGCCTTTTTTTCTTTTTGTTATTGTTATTAATAAGGGGATAGTCCATGAGAATGAGGGAAAAGGATGAAGACTTTTCAAAGAATGGTTAAACCGAGCGTAGAATAGAATAACGTAAAATGTTCAGCATATCCCAATTAATATTATAAAAGCGAGAATATCTGTTTGGCCGTCTCTTACGCTTTCACGCTTAAACCGATTTTGATATAATTTGGTACACAAATGGACTAGAGCTTGGGAAATTACATAGGCTACTTTTAGTAGCGAAATGAAAGGCTTAAATGGGTTGAAATAGGGGAAAAAGTTCATGTCGAGCTGTGTGATCGTTATTTCTTTAAAAATATAGCGATATAAATTAATTAATTATTATTAACACGAGGAAAACTACACGCGGCGGAGCCGGGGAGAGTCGACTAGTCAAAAATAAAATCTACGTAATAACCAGTGGCCTCACATGCTATTAGTAATATCGGCATTAAAGGACAATAGCCAACACGCCAATAGCCTTTAGGACAAAATGGAGCGTGATGGAGTTTTTTGTGATTTTAAGTAAAAGAACACTTTTGTAAAGGCATTCTTATCGGACTCTTCGTTTTCTTCGGCAATTTCGTCGAGAGATAGCGTTTTAACCGAGTGTGCAATTACGAGTTCAATGGCGTAACGTAAATCAATGTCCTTTGATAGTTTTAGATGGATTTTATGGTTCCAAAAACTGATCTGGTTTATTAACTGAATCGATAGTAGTTGAAAAGATCCTCTTTTTGTGTTTTATGATGAATATAATCGCGCATCAGTCTTTTTATAATATTTTCCCTACTTTTACAATAACTCATTACACAATTCCAGTATATTTCTTATTTTCCATTCTTTTACTTCGACAGACTATTAATGTTATCATAATATTGAATTGAATCAGGCGGCACATTGCGGAAATTCATGATTTAAAAGTAATCAAAAGGTTACCTTGCTATAATCCGCGGCAATCTGAACAACCAGACTCGTGGCACAACCCAGAAGAGCACCCTGCCCACATAAAAGTAAGACGCGCGAACCCGAACCAAGACACATCACACAAGTAGGTAGCTCGACGATCTATCAACCAGACTCGTACGGCACAATCCGGAAGAGCACACCGTTCACAGAAAACAATAGACAATTTAAAATTTTGAGAATTAATGGAATGGATGATAGATTCTTATGAATTATTATTTTTACGGAAAAAACCGCTAGTTCTGTAACGTGACGGGAACTCTAGTGACGTCGTGTCGTGTGGTATACTTGTGTACAGAAACGATTGTTTTATACGATGTGACGTCACTCAGTTGTAATAAAATGTACTTGATAGTGGATTTGTAGATGTTGAGTTTTTTAATAATTTTCAAATGGATCTAAAATAAAATGGTCCTAAAATTGATATATTTAATCCAGACCAGACTAGCTATTAAATTCAGCGCTTTTAAATTATAAATGCATTTTTATATCAGTGATTTATTTAAAAATCTAATACACTAATGGTAAAAGTAAATTCTGTAATGCATGGCGAATAGGTAGACGGATTTCCGGTGGTCGCTGAATTCTTCAGCTCATTGCTCTCGTATTCATATTCAACACGTCTAGCTTGTAGTGCATATGTAGGCCAGTGAGGCCGCGTGGTCTCTGTTGTAGCGATTTTAAATAACATAAATCTTAGGCAAAGAGAGGGGAACATTGAAAAGTAACTATTGCTACTAAGCCGATAAATAATCAAACATTATGATCTCTTACAATTACGACAGCAATGTAAGCAGTGCCTTGGACTTGTGACCAAGGTATAGGCTTAAGGATATCCTTCTTCTTCAGGTTCTCTGTTTAAACCTTAGGTTAGGTTAACTTTAACCGCGCCGATATATATTTTTGATTGCAAGCTTTAAAGTGGTATATTTGCCGTGTTATAAAAAAGTTCCTGCAATCGGAAGAAGTACATAAAGAAGTCTTAGTTTGAGACTTTTTTCATATACAGTAGACAGTTGCTGTCATATGTTGTATGTAAAACTTTTTACGGTGGATTTTAATATAGTTTTATATATGAGCGCTAGCAGCAGAGTATAAAAGGGTTAATTATAATAATAAAATAAATAAAAAATATTATATTTATTAATGTATTTAGAAGCATATGGAATTCACAGAAGTACATAATAATGAATTTATTAATTAATTTTTTTCAGTTTTATACCGCTTGAAATGTTACCAAAAATCAAAAGTAACACTCTATCGGCTATCTACACACGTCCCTTGCCATTTAACTCGATTGATGACGTCACTATGTCCTCTTCATTGCTTTTAGTAGACGTGAGTATCTGAGGGATAGGATGGAGTGCCGATTCGATTCTTGGTCACGTAATATCGAAGATTTATTATACTTTATACATTTGCTTTATTCCGTCTGGAGATTTAGAGTTCAAGAAAATATAAACATTCATTTTGTGAGACAAGAGCTCTCTCTTCATTACAATGAGAATGAGAATACAGCAATTTTTCTAAATTAATCTAATATATAAAATTCTCTCTCTCTTTATTGCAATGAGAATGATAATACAACAATTTTTCTAAATTAATCTAATATATATAATTCTCGAGTCGAGGTGTTTGTTACCAAACTCTTCCGAAACGGCTCGACCGATTTTTATGAAATTATATATGTTTATTCAGTAGGTCTGAGAATTGGCTACTATCTATTTTTCATCTCCCTAAGTAATAAGGGTGCCCTAGAAAATAAATTAACAAGAAAAGATACTCGAAAGAATCTTCTTTTTTTGGCTGTGCAATTAAAGATGCAAAGTAGTGCAAAAAAGTCCGGTAATTGCTCTACATTCAATTAATAATTAAGTCATAAAGCAACTAGTGTAGTTGGTGTATTAAATTTCACAAACATTGAGACGTCTAGAATATTTTTAAAGCGGCTTCTACTATCTTCGTCCTTTTCTAATAACTTAGACACTCATTACTTTTTTTAATGAATGCAAACTTTCCCATTTATTTCCCCTTTTATATTAGTATCATATGAAATAAGACCCAACATCCTTCCATGTCTTGGCCTTGAGTTTAACAGCTCTGGCAAGTAGTCAAATGTGTGCTTAATAGAAGATTAACAGACAACAGCTTGGAACCACTTTATATGATTAGATTGTACAGCGCTTCTCAACCTTAGAGACTTGGTTTGAAGATTTAAGGATAGGTACTTACTTTGTAGACATTAAGTGTGTAAGAGTGCTTAATGAAAGGGAGAAGCCATTTAAGTGTCTCGACAATACCGTATTTCAATGGCTTGTAATTTCTGTAAAAATTAGATTGGAGGAAGAGAATTTCGCTACACTGATGATAACTTTATATTTGCAGACTTTCTGTTTTTCTTTCTTATTTTAAATACTCTGTCCAAATATAAGCGGCTGTATTTGGACACAGACAGAAACACAGACACTTATTGAGAATACGTATTAGGTACGTAGTTTAGGCAATGAAGTCCAGCGTTTTATTTTCCAAAAAATCTTGTTGTCCTATCCTGTTATTAGAATAAAGGTGTTTAAAAGAAATCTCATTTTATATTGTTCAGTCAGTTCATGGTTGAGACATGCGTAATTACAAAATAAAATTTTAGAAGTGATAACTTCTTATGGGAGGGTAAACTGCTTCGTTACGTAACGTGTTACAGCGCCACTATGTCTGGCTTCCCTTTCTCTCACGCATACGGCAGCAGTAGGCAGGCTGCTCCTCTCTCACTTAACCCACAGCGCTAGCCGTATTTCGGACAGACGCTCCCCTCTCTCTACTCAGTGTACAATTTCAATATCAAATAGTTCAACTTAGATTAGTTGAAGTCACTTCTGTCGAGCGTCCCGAGACGCACTCGTTTTTTATTCATTAAAAGTACTGTTACTGCTGTTGGTTTGGAGAAAGTTTCAATAGTGGAGGTGAGCAGGACGTGGGTAGAGAACCCCGGATAATATTAATTCGTAATCTTATTTTGCTATCCTACTTACTACTTTTTTAGTTATAATAATATTATTAATATTTTAATTATATTACAAATGTGAAAGTATGGATGTTTATTTCTCAAAAACGGCTACACGGATTTTGATGAAATTTGGCATACAGATACTTTACACCGTCATAAAGCCTGAATATTTTTATTTAGCGAATAGTAACAATATATTTAAAATTAAATGTTTTTTGATAAATCGAGTTACTTTAAATAATAAACTGCACCCGCGCGAAGCCAGGACGGGTAGACTAGTAGTTCATAAGTCAGTATATCTTATACTAATATATAAAGCTGAAGAGTTTATTCGTTTGTTTGCTTAGACGCGCTAATCTCAGGAACTACTGGGCTGATTTAAAAAATTCTTTCATTGTTAGATAGCCCATTTATCGAGGAAGACTATAGGCTATATATCATCACGCTATGAGCAAGAGGAGCAGATGACCACGGGCACGAAGCCCCAAGGTCGGTTAGTGATTCCATAGAGCGTTAAAATTTCAAATAACACCCATTATTCCGTAAGGTTTTTTGGGTAATAAACGAAAAATGTGTAACAAATTTCTTCTTTTAACAATCCCAGAACGAAGTAGCAGTACGTCTTTATAGAAATGATTTTTAAATTGACTCATATCCGGTTTGGCGAGCGCCATCTGACCTCCACAGCATAATGACAGAGAAATATATGAAATGTTGACATCGTGAAAGTAATTAGGTGCTAGCAGACATCAGACTAGATAGCTTTGATTTTATATTTAAAAAAAAAATTACAATGAAAACTAAAGGTGCTATGGTTTTAATGATAACTCTGGGTCGCAACGCCCACGCCCGCGACTGTCATTGGCAGACTAAAGAGTGAAGTACCCGCATTTATAGCTACCGTCACGTAAGTCTAGGTTTGACCTTGAAAGCGCAGAAGACACTATTAGGACGATTTTAGCGGCGTCACACGCGATTGGTTCTTACGCGTTTTAGTCCCCGCGCGTCTGCTATATTTCAAACATCATTCCCCCCACTTTTCTCAGTCCTAAAGTTAGCTGCCAGCTACTATATTCATATATTTATTCTGTATGAAATGCAATTATAGTGGCTATGATGGTCATGATTAAATTGCATATAATGCAAATACCCCAGAATGTCACGATAAACTTATGCCAGTTGTCAAACGGAGCTTGTTTGGTTACGACCGTAGCTGCGCAAGTGCTGTGGTGTCGTAATGCTGGGAACTCCATTGTAGAAGATTTCGTGAGAGTGGCAGTATTTGCTCGTTTTCCTTCTAAAGTGTGTATTATTATTGTCTTTACGCGTTACTGTGCAGAATAACTGTCATATAGATAATAATTACTTGAGTAAGCCTTTCTACATTTTTGTTTTAATGGTGGATAATGTGGAAAGGAACAGATGGTCCACCTGATGGTAAGTGGCCACCATCGCCCATAAACATGGCAATACAAGAAATACCTACTCTATTGTTTTGTCGATGCGTTGCAACCTCGAAGATAGAGTAGGGAGGGGGAGAGAAGAAAAAAATGCTGCGGTAGGCAAGAGCCTAGTCTACTAGATCCGCAGCATTAATAGGATGGGAGAAAGAGGGGGTAAGTCTGGTCCATATGCGGCTCAACCGGCATGCTCTCCCAGCGGCAGAGGGGAATAGTATTTTAACCCGCCCCCTCTCGGGTAGACGTTAATTCAATAGTTTCAGCAATCTGTCTTGTGATTTCAAATAGTAAACATTGTCTATTGCAGTTGAGCGTCGTGGTATTTTAATGTTAGCTAGCGAGGATAGTCAAAGACGTCTTTAAACATGTTTCTAGATCAAAAGACGCTGCAGATGCTATTCTATCGTAAAGCCAAGGTATTATTTATACAATTTTGTCTGAAATCTGCACTTATTCCAAGTGCGAGTTCAAACGGAAGCCGGTAATTTCATTCGTAAAGTATATCGTAATTTTATACAATTATGACAACAATATTGATATTGTTTGTCGACAAAGGGATAATTTTGAAATAAACAGCTGTTGGCTCTTTGTTGGCTTACTTTGTGAATATTTTGTTGCTGCTGTTATGCCGCGGATTATTGATGGTTTATTCTATGAAGTTATTATATATTATATAAACTCTTTATTATTATTTTTTGTTACCTGTTGCAATGGAGATTATATTTTTTAAAGCTCTTTGTGGTATGAAGTAATTATTGCATCCAATAACTATTGCTTAACTTGGCTTGGCTACATTATTGTAATGGAATTAAAACAAGACATATTGTAAACTTCTTCAAAAAATTTAGTTAAACAATAAATATACTAGTCATACTTCAGTTGTCTTAGTCGTTGGTTAATTTTGAAAATATTAACGATTCCAGTAATTCAGCAACAGTTTGATGAGTAGTTTTTTGGAGTAAATATTGACTATCATAATGAAGGACCACGTTAGTTTTTGATTTTATTAATAGCATAGCTAGCTGTTACCAATGGAATTAATAGTGCTTGAGTGGAAATCTGCTCGTGGGTCACAAGCCCCAGGCGCTGAATGGATGTAAAAATATCCTGGTAATCGTCAAAACAATAAAGCACACACCAACCCCACTTTTAATTTAAAAGCGTACTAATTCTAAGTTGTACAACTTTGTATATAAATCTTTTGTTTTGTCGCTCACTTGTTTGTTGACAAGAGTTTGGATTTGTTTCAAAATTTATTCTCTGACGGCCATTTTGTTCTCTTTACATCCGTTTTTTGAATTCCAAACAAGTTTCTTTGCGAAGTTTCGCAAATGGTGGTGGCAATTGCATTAATTGTCTGGACTTTGGTTTGTATTAAGAGAGAATTATCACAGTTTTCTGTAGACTTGTTTCTTAACCTTATTTTACTATTTAGTTCATTATCCAGTCGTTGTTTTGGCTTCTATTCTGTTAACATTATACAATTCTTCTTATCTAACGAAATATTCTTTTCCCTCGACATTCGATATCGATATTCTCTATCTCAATAGATTAAAGACAATCTGACAAAAAAATCACAAAATGAACATTGTCTAATGTAATATAGTTTAAAATGTCTCATCCTTAAATACTGTTCTGTAAGAACTTTAGTTAATAACAATAACAGGATACTATTATAATAGTCTCCAATATATGAAAAATAGTTTTATTGCCTTAAAATAAAGACACCCCCACTGAAAAACTTATTTTCCCGCCTGCAAACGGGAGAGAAGTCTTGCCGTAGCCTCCCAAAGCTCGGAGGCTAGAATTTAAAAAAAAAATGTAATGTAGTTGAAAACGTAATAAAGTGTAGATTACTGTTGTGTAACTGTTAGGCCTTATTGAGGATCACGTTATTATCTTGCTTGGTTTAGACTACAAGAGATATAACGAAAGTTACTGTGAGCAAAATAACATTTGAATGAGAAATTGATTGTATGTGTGAGTGAGTGAGTTAAATTAGTGGTTTAGTTAATGAATGAACATAAACACAACAAGCCGACCCGCTATCGATTCGCTGAGGTGTATTCAACTTGAAACGTTTTCAATCGAACGTCTTTTCCCCGACTTACGTTGCAAATGCGACTCCCACGTAATAGTCTTTTAATTTTTCGGGTTAATATATAGCCTAATACTGACAAGTAACGTGACTTTCTATTAGTAAAAGAATTTTCAAAATCTGTTTAGTAGAGTACCCTCTACAACCTCAAAAACTTTACCTCTTTTTATAATTCTAGTATAGATGAATGAATATATCAATGAATCAAGTTGCTACGGACAAAGTTCGTCACATTAAAAAGTGTTTAATAAACAAAGCCTTACTATTCTGTAAATTATTACTTGAACGATGACAAAGCTTGGAATCCATGTAACGTTGATACTCCGCTCAGTACAATTGTACAACAAATTCTTCTCATCAGTAGACCGCTTTCCGAACTGGTGGTAGCTTCAGACAAACTGTCTGACCAATTTTGACGTGTCTAAAGTACTTTGTAAAAAGTCTAATTGAAATAAACTTTTCTGAGTTTGAGTTTGAGTCGGGGGCAGATACTAGTTCATTATAAAAATTGTAGCAATATTTTCATATTTAGCTTAACGCTTGAGTGGCAAAAGTTGTCGGCTGTCAGTCAATATTGACCTTCCATGTATTCGATAAACGTAAGCCGTAAATAATAAATGTTCACTGATTACTGTTTCTTTTTCTGTCATATTCTTTTCTATTATTTCATCCCTTTTGATATTGTGGGTAAACTAAGATTTTATTAATGAACTTTGTTATTGGTCTGTTATATATAGATATACTGCACAGTACGAAGTAGACGGAAACGGAGCAAAATTATACCAAATATTTACATTGAAACCTTTAAAATAGAGTCCTAACTAGAGAATACTGAATAGTTAATCTCGATAAAAAGTTATTTATGAAAATGAAAACAATCTATTTTGAATTTGTTGATGGCAAACGTTTCACTATATTTCGTGAAAAAAATAATATTTTGTAGAAGATAAAATAAAAAACCAAAAACTTGGTTATTTGATTTATTCACATAAATTTTGAGGTTATGTGAAAAAAGTGTAAATAAAAAAGTTGTAGATCTTTTTATTACCTACAACTTTGCCATTTATATTTTTTCCATAGGACTTGTAATTTTGCCGGAAATCGAGATTAACCGGTTTTTACCTTTTTTCTACTTTCCCACCTCAGACCGCCCATAAAATATTTTTTCTTTCATTTTCGTTAAATTTTCTTCCTTTTTGAAATCAAAAATTATCGACCCTCGTCTATTAGTAAAACACACGCGAAGGATTCTAAGTGTTGCCGAATATTCGGCGCTTCGACCAGGAGACTGCAGCATCTCTAGTCCTAACATCACGACACACAATTTTGGTGCTCATTGGACGAGTCCACTTTAACAACTGGCTCAAATCTATCAGAACTAGAGTTTATATACATTCTACGCGTGGGTAGACTTGAAATAGAATAAAAGGAACTACCCGCGCGTACTAAATTATCTACGGTATTTCATTTAATTATAAATAGAATTTAGATGTACTTTAAAATGATAAAGAAATATTTCATAATTAGGTATTTTACTGAAGAACTGTTAATCTATTGTATTATATATACAGTCAGTATAAAGAATATATTACCACATATTATTTGTATTGATCATCAAAATATATTAAATAGAAGATACTCTTATACTTTCATCCTTCCTTGTTTAGAATATACCACAGTTTATTTTTATTTTATATTTTGCTTTGTGCAGAATACAAAAAATAGCATTTCCATAAGTCTCTTTTCAATTATGTATGCATTATCATTTTGGATACAGTACGTACGCATAGTAACGTTTTATTCACACGGAGATACATACAATCTAATACACCGTAAAGAAAGGAAGATCTGTTTGTTAATAATTTTGAAACCAAGCATTAAACTGATGCTGTTTTCAATACTTGTAAATACGTGTATATGTTGTAGATATTTTTAGTTATGTAGATAATGTATTCTTATTACATTTTAAGTATAAAATTGAATTACTGTGAATGCGTTTGAATGTTGTGGAATTGACTAAATTTTGTGACTTAAAAATATATCGAAGATGTCTTAGGGGAAGCCTAGAAAATTGTAGGAAGATCTGGGTGGTCCTAAATTGTAAAATATCTGAGTCAGGGGCAGAGAGATTCTAGGTGGTCCAGGCGAATCTTGCTACGCCTAAATTTACCTATAATTCCTGTATAGTTTTTTCTAAACCAAAATTTTACAGGCCACAAAATACCTAAAAATGTCTAAAATAGTCCTGTAAATATAGATTGTTCAGTATACCTTTAGATCTTGGTATGAACAGGTAACCAACATTCAGCGTTGAGTCGCGACTACAATCAGCGTTTAGTTCGTGATGAGAGATTGTTTCAGATACATACGTGCGGAAAATCGCTCCAGCCTTTCTTGACGTTTGATGGACACATTTATTTATTCTTTCCTTTCCACATATATAATATAAGACCGGCTTTGAATTACATACAAGATACTATCAGCTCACTTGAGTACTTCAATCACAACTGAACAACTTGTTAAATAAAGGAAAACTCATTTATATTATCCTAATAGATACGAGGCAGTCAATCAAGTGATTTCACACAGGAAACACTGTCTAAACTAGTGTAGTTTGTCGTGGCCCAAAGTCTTTCTTAGTCAGGATCACGTGAGCTATTAATATACTTTAATAAGTTGTGCACTAAACGTTGGGTGTCATATATTCATGTCTAGGGTGTCCTTAAAACGCCCTTAAATGTCCTTAAAACCTGTACCAGGGTCACAAGCCCCAGAGAGTATAAGCTTCCTGCCTAAAATTATTTACTTTCCTTTAGAGATTTAGAAAATTTTAATCTATTTTTGTCGTAGTGCTAAACGAATGAATCTGTGAATTTAGCTGATAATAAAAAAGAAATAAAATACAATACAAGCTACATAAAATAATAGATTTTTTTTTCCTTTTAAACATGAAAGTTCCATCCATTTTCCAATCGTACATTCCAAATATTCAGTCTGAGACGGAACATATACCTGAACGCGGTATTGTTCTCGCGATGCCTTTTTTAAAAGCACAACAAAGCCACAAGGCATGCATCGCCTGCTCTGTGTGTGATAGACAGGTACAGCATGCTCCAAAAAACATAGAATTCCTAGTTTGCTGTATTGATTTTATAGGTGGAGTTGAAAAAATAATAGAAATGTAACTTATCCAATGCCTGTTCATAGCAGATATTTAAGGAATCTTAATGTGAGGGGTCTTTATAACAAAAATAGAAGTGAAACAATCATTTTTTTTTAAATATTATTTATACTAATGTTTGTACGCATAGAAACCAAAAGCTACTGCACGAAATTGGATAAGGTTTTCACCGTTATATTGATGCATATCTCTAACTTAAAATATCGGCTTTCTATCTAAAGTTAGTTGCCGGCTACTATATATCAAGTATGTATTTTTTTCTAAAAACTCAACTCACTGTTTTATATAATAATGTTGTTAAATTGACTATCTTCTTCTTTTCCTGAGGTAATAAACCAGAAGTAATTAGGATAAGCAGATAATCCCAGATCATTTCATCAATATTAAGAATTCTTGATATCTATTGTGATATCTAATAGAATAACTATCCATTTGAACAATATTTCTTACTAATATTCTTGATACATTATTGATTACACCTGGCTGACATTAATATGTTACGTAACGAGCACAAAACAGCGCTTTTTTCCTATGAGAGGAAGCTAGTTTCGGCATGACTTTATGCAGAACTAAAGGCATTTTGTACTCGGTATATCCGACTTTTTTCTACTACCTGAAATTATTTTTAAATGCTTCTATCACAATGTTTTCTTGTCAAATTAAAAGGTGCTTTACTATAACGCGGTTTGGTGTTGTGGTACTTGCGGAAAATGCGCACTTTATTAGATTAATACAAGTAAAACGTTCTTATCAAGACAAACATATTTTTAATAATAAATAAGGTCACATATAGTTTAATTATAGTAGAGATATAGATAGTATCGTAGTGTCTCAAAATATTACTAAATTAGATTTCATACAATATTGCGCACTGACCTGAGAATAAGTTCATTGTTCGAAATCAATTTCTGATAACAATTTATAATCAAAAACACATTTTGCCAAACATATAATATGAATATATGCAAGGACAACATTTGGCACAAACACACTGTACGTAGCAATAAGGCAGAGTGCAGACTGTTTTGTTCCGTCATTTCAATTCGCGAGTGAAGGGTTCCGTTACATCATTTGCCTTTAATTATGGGGGAAATAGAAGGCTCTATGCCGGTCTAATGGGGTGTGAACAGCCCGACATTATTTAGGAGACAAAGAACGAGCACAAACTTGAGAGGTTTAGGGAGTATTATACAGTGGGTTTTGTGGTTATGTATGTCCATTGCAGTAGCTTACTGACTGACTAACTTGTATACATGATTAAATAGATTATAATATAATGTTGATTCTAAGAAGACCTTTAAAAATTTTAAGGAAAATTGACCTGACCCAGTTTATCCAAAAATTTGAACACCTTTGTTCAATGTACTTGTATACTGTTATGTACTTTAAAGAAGTTTAATACTCGATTGCATACGGTACTTGATATCGAAAGAAAGTTTCATCTCTACCCAGTGTAAGCAATGTCAGTGTGTTACCATGGTTACAAGATTGTTATAATTGTCAATATGTTAATATTCTCACGCAACTCTCAAGTTAGAAATGGGCTGATAGTCTTCAAGCGGCTGACCAGATCTTCACAAATTATAGCAAAAACCATCTCGATTAAATTACCATTCAAACAAATAAAACTTTATCAGAATCGGTCCATTATCTTGGACGCTACGATACTTATAATACCCCGTTGTTGTAGCGTCGGGGGTTGAAAATAGGGCAAAATAAAGTTGAAGTATTAGAATGTATTGTTCTGTTGAATACGAATTTCAGTATTTACAATTAGGAGCTGATGTTTATTTGTTCTGTTGCCACTTTACCTCCACTAATGAATGGGTTACGTACCAACTAATGGAAATTTTACCATTTGACATAGAATATTTAGATGCAGTAAACCATAATAATAATTATTTTAATAAACACAAATATTAATGTGATTTTGGTCTCAATTTATTAAATATTTTACTATGAATGGATCTATATCTGATTTTGAGTCCTTTTTTTAATTAAAAAATGTTTAGATGGCGACAATAGCACTTCCACTTCCCAAAAGAGTGAGCGAGAAAGCAATACAGATATACAACATTTTTTATAATATATACAACTTGTTTCTCTACAATATACAGAAAAACCTTCCTCTTCAATCATTTTGTCTATTGATGAAAACCACATTAAAATCCGTTGCGTAGTTAAAAAGATCTAACCATATAGGCAGCGTAAGGATTTTTTTTATATTCTATGTAATATAATATCTACTGTTAATTAGATAGGTGGTTATAGTCTATACGCAGATTAACAGTACGACAGCTTATCTAGAACATCGTTTATACCTGGGGTTTATACTTTAGACTCGGAGCTTCAGATTTACTACTAGAATTCTCGCGCAATAATCATTATATAAGTTGTCCAAAATTCAAGAAATTAAAAATGCTACTCCTATCAATCCTGCCAAAATTATAAATAGCAGGATGTTACTCAAATCAGTGTTGCCAATATCATAATAAACACTACATATTATTATAGAATTTTAAGACTAACAAACTCAGTAACAAGTAGAACTTTTAAAAAGTAAATTGTTAGAGCACGTGGCGGATCACTGTAACGTGCACGTTTCTTTTCTGTTAAGTTGTAGACTCCATTGCAATTAATGTGGGGGATGAACCAGATGAGACCAGTTAGCTGGACTACTGCTTCGAAACTTTAACAAACGACTACTCTAAGTTTTTAAAATTTGTACAGTATATCTAAAATTATAATGTAAAAGGAAAATTGATTATTTGTATTATTTATATTTAAGCAATCGTATCTTTATTTAGGTTTATTTATTACCTTAAATAATTGCTACCAAAAGACGTCCGACATCTATGAACGACATCGGTAGGCGAGAGAGTGTAAGGAAAAATCCGTAATAGCGAAGCAAGAGGTTCAACATATGGTTCTGAAACCTTGGAATGTATCTGGCTCATCCTGGATTGTCCCTGAAGTTGATTACTGAATGGATCGAGTACAATCCAAATCATTCCAGTAGCATTGTAGTATATTTTGCTACTAGAATAGTATATCAGGCATAAGTATCTATTGAAATATGTATGTAAAGAGTAAATATGTTAAGATATATCCTTTTGAAGGTATATTGTATATTGAAGGTTGAGTTAGGAGGGAGAACGAAGAGAAGAATGTTGCGGTTTCCGTAGCAAGAACCCACTGTTCACTGGAACCGCAGCATTAATGTGATGGGAGAGAGGGGGTAGTATATACGTACATGCATAACTTCAGAACAACTGCACGAAATCGCTAATACTATTTTGGTGTATTAGTTATTATCAGGACAAGGTTTGTATAAAAGAAAAAGTGAGTGAGACAGAAGACAGTCAGTGAGATGGTGGATGATCAATGACATGCTACACATGCTATGGGTGTGATACGATACAAGGAAAACTAAATATACATTGTCCTACTGATATAATTCAGTCTGTACATAATAGTAGAGCGGCAGGTATTACAGACGTGGAGCACCGCTAGTCAAACTTGCGATCGCAAAACGCCAGGTGCCACTTGAAAGTTATTGATCACTTTACTGATAGTTACACTGTATTACATCTGATTACTACACTTTGGGAACGTCTGCTTATATACGAGTCATTAGTTAGATTTGAATAATGTAAGGTTTCAGTATTTGTTACTAAAGAAAATAGAAAACTAATCATGACAACGATAAACAAAGTATAAATAAGGATAATAGGATTTCAAGTTAGTTGTTCTTATAACTGACTCCAAAAATAAAAAATATTATACTTCTCTCTTTGTTCTAATAAATTGATTATATGTTTTGTTTGTTAGAAAAAAAATATGAGTTCGGTTCTTAAAATCTGATATACTATTTTTTTGTATTTTTAAATAGGATATAATATGACTATTGACTATATTTAAATATATTTTAAAAATCTATATCCTACAAATATTATCTCTACATATAAAAACTAGTCGACCCGCGCGACTTCGTCCGCGTGTGGCTCCGCTCCTATTGGTCGTAGCGCGATGATATATAGCCCATAGGCTTCCTCGATAAATTGGCTATCTAACATTGAAAGAATTTTACAAATCGGACCAGTAGATCTTGAGATTAGCGCGTTCAAGCAAACAAAATCTTCAGCTTTATATATAATAGTATAAATATAAGATAGCTGTTTTTTGTCTCGATAAAACCCGAGAATTTTTTTTGAATAATTTTGATCTTGAAATATTTGTAGAAGTTCAGGGAAGGTTTAAAAGGTGAGAAACAGTGATACGATTTTGATAAAACTTTTACCTGTATGTGGTATGGCTTCCATATAGATAATACAATATATGTATGCATATGAAAACAGCATACAACAGTGAAGAATAGGTGCATAAACTATATAATCAATCAAAACAAAGACTACTAAGTCTATGAGAAAGTAGAAAGTATGCGTTTCAACACATTAGCAAGAATTAGTACTAATGTGCACTAGAAACATGGCGCATTGTGTCGGATGACATGAAACCCTTTGCGTCTGCTTTTGTATATTACAACTTTGTCTGAAGCTTTGCCGTGCTTATTATGTTTTTAAAAGTACTGTAAAACATTCTAAGATAATAATATAATGGAAATTTTTATCTATCTTGTAGCTATACTGCACAATAATTTGTAAAGACAAGAATAGACGAAAACCAAGCAAATAATATCAAAAACTCACAAAATCCTTCACAGTGGAGTCTCTGCATTATGACATTACACAATTATACAGCCACAATGATCATGTTTGACAACTACCTCAAGTTTAACGGAACAGAGGTTACAAACTGTCTTAGAATGAAATAAAAGGTACTCTGAATATCTACCCTCTCATAGAGTTTTCAATTTATCATAAAAGTGTACGTTACAAGTGTCTTGTACCTTTTAATAGAGTGGGTATTTGCAAATACGGTGACAGGACACATCGTGCTATTACACAGGGCAAATCCGATCAGATCACTCGGCATTCGTATTCGAGCAGTGGTAGTACTCAGACGTGTGTCGTACGAAGCTCTGATGGTATACTAGCGTTATATTTCTTATTATTATTAACTAGTAGAAATCATTATTAATGAAGCACAAATTTATTTTTCTTTCATGAATGTAGCATATCTAAATAGTTACAGTTGTTCATTCATAATCTTTCTGATTAATTCGACTGATTATTAATTTGAATAATGTGGCTTTTTATTTGTAAAAGAATTTTCAAAATCAGTTCTTTACCCCTACAACCTCACAAACGGTACGGTTTATATTATTAGGTCTTTACTTATGAAGTTGCCGTTTTTCATGAAGTAAATTAACGCCCTTTTTCTCTATATTTTTTATTTTTATTAATCAAAGTAATGACCCATGCAATCAACGCATTGTTGCCAATGTAGTAATAGCTTATTGATGCCCTTTTTCAAAGTCTGCTGGATGGGAGGCAACAAATTCTTCAAAGGCATTTTGAACTACATCTCGGTTATTGATTTGTTTTCCCGCCAAAAAATTATCTAAATTCTGGAAAAAGTAGAAGTAACAATGCGATTCAATATGCCTTCGTTTGTGTGCCTGTTGAGCAGTGCTAGGCTTGACTCGACGCGTGCTTCGCGCTGGCGATCATTCAATTCTTGGGGCACCCATTTGTCAAGTTTTTTTATTTTGCCAATTCGACGCAAATGGACCAATATTATTTTGCCGCTAACATCAAAAACTGCTGCTAATTCAGCTGTAGATTGATCATCATCAGCTTCCACAATCGCCTTTAATTCGTAATTGTCGACTAAAGCTTTCAGTCGACATTCGACGTCGGTTCATTTCTTAGGTCGAAATTTTCAGAACGGAAGCGGGCATACCAATAACGGGTGATGTGATCGTTAGTAGTGTTCGCTCCGTATAAGCCGTTGATGTTGCGCGCCGCTTCTGCCGCTTTGCTGCCACGATACTTCATAATCACCCGAATTTTTATCGTATCCATGATGACGAAAAACGTACAAATGCGACGAAAACATAACACTAACCATTAAACAAATGACTAATTTTCAAAAAAGAAAACAAAGAACTAAGAATTCTTAGCGAAGAAGAAAAAAATTAGACTTGAAATAGCCAGTACGGCAGAATGACAATTTCATAGGCAGAGAGAGACCTATTACTGGTATAGTTAATTATTGATAATAATACATTTATACTTACATATCTTGTATTTTGTTTGTGTTGCTGTATTTTTATAAAATTCTTATTTTAACGTAAAAAAATTGTTATTACTAACATATAAAAACTGTTTTTAAAAACTCGATAGAATATTTTTGTTTCATATTTTATTTTCCTGAAATATGCTTGAAAAATAGAACACTATTATAGAGCACTAAAAGTTTTGACGATGTAGTCCATTGTGTTGCAGGACGTGAAACCCTTAGCTCGTACAGCTTTATTGGCATACATTGTTCTACTTTCTGTTCTAGAAGCCTGTAATTTTATCATTTCAGTGCAAAAATTTGCACTTAATGAGCGACTGTTTCTTTCCAGTTATTCTTGACAAACAACCGCTTACTAAGCTAGCTAGAAGCTAGGTAGCTTCAGACAAAATGACTAACCGACCTGATTGACGTGCCACAAGTACCTGTTTTGTAAACTAAAATAATCTATTTTGAGTTTGAGTTTGATGTACAATACACAACGAACTAAACATTATAAGGTTATTATTAGCTATGACATTTTATAAATAAATGACGATAAAACTATACTTATTTAGCAGTTCAGTAATAAGGCTGTTCGGAAAGAAAGGGAAAGAAAACTGCGATTCAAATGAACACCGGGTTCTTGCTCGGGGTCTATCGAAACTGTAGCAGTCTTCTCTTCGCTCCCCTTCCTTACTCTATCTTCGAGGCGGCAACGTATCGACATAACAAGAGATACCCTCTAGTTTTGTCGATGTCCATGGGCGACGGTGATCACTTTCCATCAGGTGGACCGGCTGCTCGTTTTTCTATCATTAAAAAAACCTTATCATTAAACTAAGCTATTAGAAAGGGGTGCACTCGTATATACATTATACTATGTTCACGTCACTTTCACAAAAATGGATTTTTTTCGATCTAGCATAGTAGCAGTATAATTTGTAAGTCGTCTGTAAACAGAAGAAAGCATTTTATTCAGAAACATTTAAGAAAAACCTTACATTTTACCATTAAAATGTTTTAGATTATTATCTAGTAAGGTATTGTGACAATCTAAACAGAAATGCACTTCAATATCTATTATTCTTTTAAAATCTAAATTCCTTGAATAAATGTAGTTTTAAAGATTTCCTAGATCCATATATTATCATTTTTTAGCCTAAAAATTTTCACAACGGTATTGTTAGAAGCTCCCGATAACAATGGCGTCGATACTCCATCTTCATTTACCCGGGTTTCGTTCCCCAGTTCTAGTTGTGCCAGGTAATTGTTTAGTCAATAAGTTTATTTAATATATTTCCTAAGGAATCGGAACAAACTAATTAATAATAGATAGTGTCACACATCTGTTCTCGCCAAAGAATACGCGCCCCACGACACAGAATGAGATAGTGTACATATAATTACAGTATATACATATATAATACACGAATATAACAGTGATATAATTTTTATACCAAAAATACAAATTTTGTTTCAGTCACTTCACAACCAATCCTTCAATTCGTCAATTTGTCAATTCCTTAAGTTCTTATGATTATATATTATGTGAAGATAAATTATTAATTATAAATTATTTATTAATTTTCAACATTTATAGATTCAAGTACGAAACGAGAACAAAACTAAACGAAATGAAACGATTTATACAATAATAATATAATTAAATGTAACTGTAATTTGTACTATACGAAACAGAAACCATATGAAGACATATAAATATACAAGCATATTAAGAAACATTCATATATACAAACATACAGAGAAACAACCATATAAAAAATTACACGTACAACTAGGAGAAATGACGAAGGGAAAGGGGGCTATTGATAAACATCAGGAAGGGCGCAATATTGAATGAACTATTAGGTAAACGCAACGTAGATACAACTACTGAACCCATAAATAACTAAACATTATGATCTCTTACATTTACGAGAGAAACCTAAGCAGCGCTTTGTGACTAATGTGTAGGTTTAAGGCATCACTTCAAGCTGTTGGGATAGGGATGCTTATGTTTCATCCATACTTGACTACTTGTTATGTATAAAAATAAATGTGTAATAAATAAAAATAGTGGTTTATTTAAAAAAAATTAAATGGTGATAGAAATATCAATATATTGTTCATAAACATCGATGCTTTACTTTTGAGAATGTAGATGGTTTTTTTCCTTTATTTATTATTTTTACTAAATTATTTTAAAAAAAGAACTAACGAACTAAAAGAGCAAACTAGTTCGCCATTGGAACTAAAAAGAGCGCTCTTTTTGGTGACCGATTAGTCCCAAAACTATTCGTATATCGAATCAAACGTCGTCAGTGGGAAAAATGCGAGTAACGACATTTATTAGTGAATAACGTTTCGTTACTTTCCTTCGAGTGAAGTACCCGTTACACGGTAACGAATACGTACGTTTTCCCTCAGCTCTAAAAAGTTTGCACTAAATTCTAAATACTGCTTAGTTATCCGCTCCCAAAACATTTATACGCAAAAGAATATTTGATTTCATTGTAATAAGACGCTTAAGTGCTACAACTTAATAGTACAATTGCCAATAAGAGACAAATATATGACTCAAATTCGTTTAGATTATCACTAACACAATTGCATGATATATACAAGAAGCTCTATAAAATAGTATGAAAAGTGAAAATACACTTATCTCCCGTACTAAACATAATAGCCTCAAAAATGTTCGCCACATTGCATTGTTAGGATCTCCGGATAACAATGGCGCCGATACCCGCATTGTTTCATTTATCCGACGCTCGTTACTCAAACAGGCAACAGCTCTAGTTGTGCCAGCTTATTGTTTGGATGCAGATTTTAGTGAAGGGTAGTTTTAACGATGGACTCTTTACAGCCCTGAAAACCACTAAAAATTAATGCTTTGAATTATTACTGTTAGGAATATAAGCTAATATTGCTTACGTATTACGTATTACGTATGATGTATTTATAAGAGCTGATCTGTTAGTCGTCCAAACCCTGCCAGGTATAAATGTATTAATTGCACTACTTTATATTATGTTTACAGTGAGAAATCATTTGTCAGACTGCTTTAGTCCTGTCGATCTTGAAATAATTCTATCAAATCAAATAATTCTATAACACTTTACTTAAAAAAGAATGTACGTATTATAGACTTTTTACTTTATTAAATTATATTAAAAATATTATTAGTTCTCAAACCCCCGGCATTATAATTAAATAAGAAGATGAATGATGAAGAGTTTTAATAGTAAATATAATTATTTTTTAATTTCAACCCTATAAGTTAAAATTTTATGGCTGAACTGTAAACTAAGTCGCAACAGTAAAATGCGCTATTACTATTGTTACCGGAATCCTGTATAATAAAGACTGATACCCAACATTGTTCTCATCCCAAACATTACTCTAAAATGGCCGCTCCATTAATTATCTGTATAAGCTTAAAATAGAATAAAATCATAGATTAAATATTAGTATTTTTTTCAAATTCTACATGACTGAATTACAAAAATCAAATTAAAACGACAGTGACTTCCAAATTATGTTTATCGACCCCCAAAAATCATATTTCAACACAATCAATCAAAATATCGATTTGCAGAGAGTACATAATTGTGATAAAGATATTAAGAGGGTCTAGTATATGATCTAGTATTAACCTTATAAAACATATATAGATGCAAAGCATGGATCTAAACAAAGTGTCTGACAAGTGGGGGACATTAATTACAACGATTTAAACCACTCCTTTTTATCGATATTTTCTCAAGCTGCCACCGTTGAATATTCTTAACCCATTACTATATCTCAGGGAGCTAACGCCGGCTTGCCATGGGTGCAATGCAGCGATTGACACGTTGCACTACACTCTGGCAAAGTGCGCCGCCTGGGGACCCCAGCGCCATGCCCTGGTGTCATCCATTGGCGTGACCTGTCCCTTCGGAGTGTGGTGGTGGCCATGCTTGGGAGTAAGACAGTTTGGCGATCTGCAAGTCGATAATCTCGCTGATGATGGCACCGGGTCTACGAGGATAACTCTGTTAACTTCTCAGAAGGCTTGCAGGCCCACTTTAGAGCAGGCCAACCATCGAAGCGAATGCAGTCGAATGCGCTTAGCGATCCTGGCCATTATGACGGGGAGGGTAACCGCGGAGGTTTAGTGGGTATTGCGACGGTTTTGTCGTCGGTGATTCACACATAACTCGGCTGACCCTACCAAAGCTGGTAGGGTACGCGTAAATGCAACTTACATAATAATACGCTTATTTGCTCTATTCCGATGTACAGTTAAAAATAAGTTAAAAAAACCAATTTGATGAATTTGATAGTAAAATAGTAGCTATGTATGGGTTTCACTCAAAAGTGAAAGGCCTGGCAAGGGGTCTAGAGAACAGATTTGGGGACCTTTGCTACGATTACTAAATATACTCAATAAGTTATGTAATTTTACAAAACAGTAGTAACTTTAACAATTTAATTCTATTCCTATAATAATACAAAAAATGTACAAACTTTTAAAGTACACTTACACTAACAACCTCGTCCTATCTAGCTATTGTAAATAGAAGTCTCGCTCCTTAGCTCTAGTTATTATATTATCAATTTATTTACAAATGTATTTTCTGAAAGAAAAACTAAAGTGTACAATAATAAAATTGCCCTCAACGTAAAAGCAGCAACAATCCATTTGCGAGGAAAATAGCGCAAAGAAAACTATTATATTTTGTCTTCGTTTTATAACGAGGAATCTTTTAAACAATCATTGGCATTTATGGAATATTTTGTTTAGTAGTTGTTCGTAGACTTAAAGTTATAACAGAACGAAATTATGAAAGAGTAACAATCCATACATTTATACTCACAAACTTTCACGTTTATAATATTAGCAAGAATTTGTTTATGCAAGAAGTTGTAAAATTTATTCGCTCTGTTAGTAAAAGTTCAACAGAACAAAATGATCTTTACTAATTTGTGACGTCACTCACTCGATCGACTTTTCTCCTTTTGATTATAAATTAATATTTATTGTTGTAAATATGCCATATTTGTTTAGATAATAAGACTTTTGTAGATATACTGTTTAGTAGGAATTAGTATTTAGTACTTAGGAGTTTGGTCAGGATGATCAAAACAAGGATGACAAATTACTATTAAGACAAATCGTCTTAGGGAAATAATATATATTGTATGTGAGGATTGAGAGACATGTATTTTCGACAGTGACTCGTGATCATAATCGCTAACCAATATTATTAAAATAAATATAGTACAATATCACGTGATCCTCAATATGGGAGTCCACTAAACTACTGACACTAATTAAAATAACGTCTACTATGAGAAATCACTTGACAGACGCAGTATAGTATAAATTAAAAAAATGTTTTCATTTTGTAATGTGATACGCTCCGTTCTCTTTCCTTGGCATCTGAATCAATTTATAGTCTACAGACTTATACTTGAATGCCATTTCTCAAATATGTCTAGACTTAATCTCGACTTAAAGGTCGTGGAGAAAAAAATCTACGAATCGTCTAATGTGATCACCTAAAATTGCTTGAAAGACTGTAAATATTTTCACATAAAATAAACAAGCTATAAGTAAGGACTTCTTTATTGTTAGACATGAGAGAGCATGGTATAGCTGGCACGTAAGTATAGGTTTGACCTTCAATGTGCAGAAGTCACAATTAGAGCAATTTTAGCGGGGAGCGCGGGGGCTTCGTGAACTGCTATAACAGGCAAGCAGCACGCTCACAATGCGTAACTTTCCCCCACTATAAACCTATCTCAGACCTAAAGTTAGCTGTCGCCTACTATACTACAATATAACAATACGTAGGAACAAGCATGCCTGGCATTTGTGACCTAGAAGCAGATTTAAGGGTGTCCTTAATGTGATCAAAAGACTTTACATCCATTGCTTGACCTCGCTACACAACATAAATATATTTCACGCCATTTTAAACAGTGTTTACTGTATTCAAATTTTTGTGTTTAATATATTTCAAATTTGTAGGTACTTCTATTATTATTAGATTATCAACAGTGTTTCTAACTATAAATAGTATTCAAGTTTAATTCATTTTTGGTGATTTTTTTATTTTTGTTGGCAACACTATACATGTATTGGGGAGATTGATTATTAATGGACTGAAAAGTGTGAGCGTCGATGGAGGGTCGACGGCGACGGATTTCTATAGCAATCGGGATGATAGACATTATACTAGTTACTTAATCTAAATAACATAGTTTACCAATTTTCACAGCGAATTTTTCGTTTATCACTTTCTTAGCTATATATTAAACACATACAATCAAGCTGTTAAATAAACTCATGCATGAAAACAGCAGATAGGTAAAATCTGAATATTTTTGGATTACTATGCAGTATCTCTGCCAATTCAACAGCCGTCACTTTTCTCTGGATTTTCGTGACTGAAATTTAAATTGTATCCAAATTTATAAAATTATGAATTTAATTTTTTTCAAATCTTTTAACGTGATATTTCAGCTTTTTCCGACTTTAAAATATTTAAAATAAAATATTATATGGAATTAATGTACAAATTGAACCAAAATGGAAGAAAGAATTTCATTTACTTGATTGTTTTTTAAGATTTCGTTTCGCTGTTGGAAAAAAAGATTTAAATGAGTATAATTTTTTCCTTGGCTATTTAAATAATGCCTAGACTATTAAACATGTATTAATATAACTAAGAAACATCTAACTTCTTGCAGTAATAAGTAATGTAACTGTATCGAGCTAACTCTATAAAATATATACATAGAATACATAAAAATATAAATAAATAACGCAAGAGGAAGACAGCAAGTCAATAACGGCTAATAATGCATTTATAAAATATTTAATTAGGCATGTGATCGTCTAGTTAGGACCCTTAATACGTTGTGTAAATAATAACCATCAAAGTTATTTTAGAGTATCAGAGGCATGTGTTCAATAGGTCATCGAAGAAGATAAATTAAATTAAATAAAGATCGATTTACATTTTATTAAATTAATGTAATAACGATGTTGTGATGACGCATAGAAGTATAATAATTTTATAAATTATGACATCAGAAGGATATTATTGATAAAGAAGATAGCTGAAGAAGTCTCTCCCTTCCTCTTATAATATTTAAATATAAAAGAGAAAGGGGGTCGGCAGCCCCACACCCGCCACCGACAATGGGTTCCAACCAAATCGTGAACCCTCCAGGATAGAAGGTGGGAGCTATTTATAGTGCGCCTACACTTTTGAAGCTACATTAGCAAGGACCGAAGTCCGGGTAATACAGTCAAGACTGCAGTGTTGAAAGCCGAAGCCTTAGTAAATCAGCTGAAGCTGTAATAATAAAAAGGCGTGAGCCTTGTGATGGAAATGAATCCATTAAAACAGCAAAGCTGCAAGGTGTCCGAAGACAAAGGGACAAGCCCTGGTTATAAATAAAGTGATAAATAAATCACTGGTTCAAACATCAGTTCGTAAGAACTCACAGGACTTAGGCGGCTGATTGCAAGGAATGCACATATTCATATTTACATAAATGTGTTATCGTTGCCACCGGAGTGGATATCGTTGCAGCCGTAGCTGATAATCGTTGCAGCCGGAGCTGATAAAATGTTGCCACCGAAGTGGATATTGTTGCAGCCGGAGCTGATAAGTAAAAACCACCGTACTGGATAAGTCGTTGCAGCCGTAGCTGATAATCGTTGCAGCCGGAGCTGATAATCGTTGCGGCCGTAGCTGATAATCGTTGCGGCCGTAGCTGATATAAATATGTGTTATGGTCCACCTTAGTGGAATGTGAAATATGAGATATGTACAACTCGCTTACAAAAAGCAACACTCCCATCGAGCATATGAGTCAAACAAAGAGACGTAATACGCCAGATCATTATTTTACGTGGCAAGCCACGGAAGTAAAAAGACAAAGTAGGCCACACTGTCCTATATGCTAGTAAAAATCCCATAAGGATAATTCACCAGACGCCCTAGCACTATGACATGCTACAATGTCTATTTAAAAGCACTAAGCTAAGGGGTAGTCCTGACAAGGACTATTGATGCCACTCACAATGCCCATAAACAAAGTCCACGGACAATGTTCGTGGTTGTACCCAGCATCGCTAGAACGTACCACTTCGGCTTACAGCCTCTGCACCGCTCAGCAGCTGGATACGATAGTGTGATAGACACAGCGATATCAACTAGGACATCAGGACGTTGAAGTATCAAATCACAGAGTGATAGACACAAACAACATCGTCTGAGTCACCAGAGACCTCGGAGTATCAAATCACGAAATATTCAAGACAATTTGTCATGGGGGTAGTCTGCTAGTAGCTGATGTAGCCACAAAGCCTACAAACCAGTCCACAGCGTATCGTCAAGAATATAGCATATCCGGCACCGTACACAAGAATTCTCAAAGGAGAACTTAATCACACTAAGAAGCATCTCGCGTCCGTACCACCAAGATACGCAAGGCTCCAACAACAGACAGATGGACTTCTCAAAGACAATCAAATTCATCTAAGAGTCACCTTCCGTCCGTATGCCAAAGCTCGTTCGAAATATGGCGGTCCTGCAAGACTATTCTCGCAGAACACTTTTGTAAGGAGGCTGATCTAAACACATGCATCACCATAACATCGTAACTACATAAGATATTATTATTAAAACATATTTATATTCATTATTTAAGAGGTTCATTATTATTACATGCATGCATGCATGCATGCACGCCCCTATACATGTATTGTATTGTTATAATTCTATAGATGGTCACCCACAAACCATCTGTGATAAATACTTTTTATTACCTCTTATTATTTCGGTATCATATGTAGTACATGAATGTGAGATGCTGTGCCGACGATCTCACGATGCCTCCCTATATATGCTGGGCGATCGGTCATACTATTGGCAGTTTCCATACATTCCGATACTTTCCCCATACTAGCTAATACACGAACCGTTTGCATTATTTTTAATATATTTATTATTGAAAATTATGATCAATTATTATTTCTAATGTATTAAATGACGTTTTAAATATAAAATAAATTACCTTTTATGTTTATTTGTACATATTATGTTATAATATTTATTAATTACTATTTTATTACCTCTTTATATTATTTATTATTATTATTATCTTAAATGTTGAATTTACTTTATGTAAAGTTTATAACCGTCACAGTAACTTTTAAACAAACGAATAAAAATCCTAAAAATAATTGCTATCCCTTTATTTAATGAGGGGACGGGTTAGAAAACCCTCCCCTCCCCTCTGCCGCTGAGAGAGCGGAGCGGAAAGTAAGAGCCGAGTAACCCAGCACCCCCTTGGTGGTAGGGGATCTGTTCCCCGACTGACTTGCGACCACCAGCATGCTAATCCGACCGCCAGGTGCTGCTGCATGATCCCATTAATGCTGCGGATCTAGTAAACTCTGGGTTCTTGCTCAGGGTCCGCTGAAACCGCAGCATTGTTTTCTTCATTCTCCCTCCCCACTCTATCTTCAAGGATGCAACGCATCGGCAAAACAAGAGGGTATATTTTGTTTTGCCGATGTCCATGGGCGATGGTGGCCACTTACCATCAGGTGGACCATCTGCCCGTTTGCACCTTATCTACGATAAAAAAAAATTATATTTCTTTACAGGAAAAATAAATAGAAATATCATATTAGTAAAAAAACATCAGCAAACACTGTTGACATCAATTCACAAATTAAATATCAATTTTTCAATAAATAATACCAATTTCAATTAGGTCGTCGCTGGCCTCGTCATTTATCCTAGTAATATAAAAAAAGTTTGTAAGAATGTATGGATGTATGTTTGTCACTCTTTCACGTAAAAACTACTGAATGGATTTTGATGAAACTTTACAATAAACAGCTCACACATCAGAATAACATATAGGCTATAATTTATAATGATATAGTGTGAATTATCCAAAATATAGCGGGTGAAACCGCGGGACGCAGCTAGTCTAAAAATACTACAAGGTTAATTATACAATTCAAATTCTTCTTGAAACTGAACTATATAAAACTTTCCCTATTTTTTTTTGGATTTGGTCTTGGAAATGGATTTAAACAATCTTTGTTGTCACGTGTATGTTAATTATTTTTTGGTTTAAATTAAAATTAAGTTGCAAGATTGAACGGACATATTTTAACTAGACAAAATTAAAAGATTCTCAAAAGATACTTAATGAAATAAAATGAAAGTTAAATCGTTAAGCAAGAAAACAAAGCTAAGTAAAATGTTTAACATTCGGGTTAGTTGCGGTTAAGTATAAAAAGTTAAACAAAAAGCTCTCTCCGCAGTGACCAAGCCAGGCTGTAATTGAAATTGTCTGGCTAGAAATATTAGACCACAATTTTTGCCCTGGTTTTGCTCTTGGAAATGGATCTTGGTTATTTATATTAAAAATTAGCCGACATGCGCGACTTCGTTCGCGTGTTGCTCCGCTCCTATGGGTTGTAGCGAGATGTTAAATAGCCTAAGTTACTACTTGTTACACCAGCTATCTGCCAGTGAATGTCTCGTCAAAATCGGTCCAGCCATTTCAGAAATTAGCCGGAACAAACAGACAGACACAAATAGTCAAAAATGTAGTTTTGGTATATATACCGTGTATACAAAAAGCAGTGATGGCCCAGTGGTTGAGACTTCAAGTCTTACTCGGGAGGTCCAAGGTTCGATTCTGGGCACACACCTCTGACTCTGAGTTATGTGTGTTTTAAGCAATTAAATATCACTTGCTTTAACGGTGAAGGAAAACATCGTGAGGAAACCTGCACTCCTGAGAGTTCCCAAAAAGTTCTCAAAGGTGTATGAAGTCTGCCAACCCGCTCTGGGCCAGCGTGGTGGACTATGGCCTAATACCCTCCAAGGGTATTAGCAGTGGGCTCAGCTCAGCAGTGGGCTCAGCTCAGCAGTGGGCCATTGAAGGGTCGTGATGATGACCGTGTATACATCCATAAGCACTTAGTAAAAAAGCGGTTATTTTAATATTACTAACAGACACTCCAATTTTATTTGTACGGATAACACGCATCTTCGTCCAGAGAAAGTGGAAAAGGTTGTAAGACAACACCAGGGACAGGTTTTATATAATGAGAACGGAAATATTGGGTATATTTCCGTAGCCGTATTCCGTTTTACTGTACAGCAATACGTATTCACATGCAATCCAGGCAGCGTCTTGGACATGCGACCAAGGTGTAGGGTTTAAGGCCTTTTATATAAAGCGCTGCCCGAACTTACGTTGACCTCAAGAAGGGTGACCTAACCACGACACTATAATACTAACTTCCATGTACACTGCGCGAAAATACCAAAGAGACTGACTCTAATCTACCGCTCTAAACGTTATATATTGTCAACGCGTCTGTATAATGAATTTATATAAAAAGAACTACCCTGGTGTCTGCATGGTGATAAAAAAGTAAAAATACACAAAACGTGAATAACTCTGCTCAGAAGAAGAAAGCTACATATTTATATGCAGCATATATGCAGCTAGTATGCAGCTCTAACAACAACGCAAGTTATGATTATGATATATACGCAAGAGGACAAGAAAATATATAGTCCCAAAAATTTAAAATGAACTGCCGACAAAGATCTCCCAAAGTTGTGAACTACTTACATTAAAGCAGAGGTTAAAGAAATATTTCCTAAAAATGATTATACAAATAACGACTCATTTCATTACTAAATTAGTTTATTTCTTTTTTTTATATTTAGTTTATTTTGGTTTTTAATTTTTGTTCATTTTTGTTTTTCTTTTTTTACTGGTTTTGTTTCTATATTTTATTTTATTTAAGATATTTAAAAAAAACTAAAATAATTTATGTTTTTTAAAAAAAAAATTAAGAATGAGAGCATTAACTGCCGACAAACTGCTGTGCAGTTTGGCAGAATACAAAAGTGCTAGTATTAAGTCCATTTTTTTGTGAAACTGTAATAAATAAATAAATAATGAATAGTATGGTAGCAGGAGCAGTGGTTTAACATTTAGACTATAATCAGAGACTTGAAAGATTCCATATGATACCCTTGTCTAAACGCAGATTAGTCGCAGACATGACAATATTGTATAAAATAATTAATAGTCAATTACAAGTTCCTAGTCTGCTAGTTAATATACTTCTGTTTGTCCCTAGATTACCCCAAAACTCTACTTGTAAGAAGCGCGGTGAACCTCCGCGTAAGGTCTTTTTTATAAATACGTCTAATACTAACTTAGGAAGTAACTCTCCTTTCAATCGTATGATGTGTTTTTATAATGATTTTTATAATACTTACCATGACGTCGACATTTTCCGTATGAATTTGAAAAGTTTCAAAAATTTTTTTTATATAAATAATTTAACATAAACGATCTTGTTACCCGAGGCTTAAGTACTTTTCTTTTATTATTTATATAAATTTCGTTTATAGTGTATGATGTTGTACAGACTCAAAGCTAAATAAAACTCAATTATAGGTTAGATTAATATATTTGTGAAAGCTAGAAGAAGTGTATGCCTTTAATTGGTGGTTACATAAATAATAAAACCTTGGTAAATTTCTCTAGCAAAATATTATGTGTTAATAAATAAATAAATAAACATATCTTTATAGATTATTATTATCGTGAAAGCTGAGAAAGATAAACAAATTACATATTTTGACGTAACTCCTAAGATTTTGTGGATCAGCATTGTGGCGATTGTCGTAACAGTGAAGAGTCTCGTCCAACACCTGAAGAGGCTCGCATTAGATAGCTGGGTCAAGGATCTGATGCAGAAGGCGGTACTACGTGACATGACACGTGTCATGAAATTCTTCTCTCTGGAGCCCTAACCATCGGTACCTAGGACCGTGTTCCTGCTGCCGGTTGGTCTCTATCTTTTATATTTTTAAATGTATTTTGTTTTTTGAATATATTTATAAATGTAATTTATAGGAATTTTAGAGAAATTAAATTCGAACTGTTATATAAGTATCAAATTCGTTTCGCCCTTAATAATCCAGACTAGGGTATTGGTTTTAGCATAAAGTTCTGAGTCTGAATGAAAGAAATTATTGAATTTTCTTAAAAGTACGCGAAAATCACAGTTGGATATTTGGCTTGAATAGAACTTTGGTTTCAATTTCCTTTTGCTTGACTTATTATAATATTATTGGACTAAAAGGCCCAGTAGCAAGTTTGTTCGCCCTTCATTAAACATTAATTTTTGCTCTACACTTTTCATTGTAGCAAGTTTTAGGTTAAATAAATGTATGATGTATCGAAATTGCGTTACCAAACGTTATAAACCAACAATTCACCCTTTTATTAAATGATGAAGTACTAAATATATGTAGCTGATTCCACAACCGTTTAAGGAATAACTTTAGACTCATGACTTCACTGGAACTCCCATTTATCATCTTTGGCGGGCAGACTCAGTTCAGCAGCTTAAGCAGTGAGAAAAGTAAAACAACTAACTGATATTGATATAGCTAGACTTGTATATTTCAGTTACGTTCACAGTATTTTTATGTCCCAGGGCATTCTGCTGTGAGGTAGAGTTGCGGACATTGATTCTATTTTTATTCTTCAAAAAAAAGCGGTTCGAGCCATTTACAGTCTAAGAGCTAGAGCTTTGAAATGTATTTAACAAAATAGGTATTCTTATGGTACTGTCACAATATATTTATTCTAATATTTTATATATTAGGCAGAATATTAATTTATATTCAACACATAGTGACGGACACAATATAAATACAAAAAATTAACCGCAACGCGATACTTTCGTGTTTCATAGGACTTGGTGTTCGCATCTATAATACGATTCCACAACCTATATTATAATTACCACTTAAACGATTTAAATCTCATATTTAAAAGCGTTTAATAAACAAAGCCTACTATTCTGTAAATGTTTACTTGAACGATGACAAAGCTTGGAATCCAAGTAACGTTGGTACTCAGCTGAATGATAATACACTTGCAAAACAAGAGTGACTGTTGAGTTTCTTGACATTACTTCTCATCAGAAGACCGCTTTCCGAACTGGTAGTAGCTTCATAGAAACTGACTGACTGACCAATTTTGATGTGTCAAAACTATTTTGAGTTTGATTTTGTTTCGACTATAAACGCCACTGCTAAGTAAAAATAGGTCATACCTCTTTATTTTTAAACATGTTTTGTTATCTATGTTTAGGTGAACGACCAATAGATGTCGTTGTTTTAAGATTTTAAACGTTAGGAACGTTTTAACATTTTGCATGATAAAATTACGTGACGAGATTTTGTACGGGATTGAAGAAACAGCGTAAGGTAGAGATAACAACCAACTACAAAATAAACCTTTAGTTTCTTCAATATTGTTACAAAGTGTTATTTTAAAGTGCAGTCGTTAAAATCGTATCTCATTATAGAGCGATTGTTTACAACCGGCCATAAGAAACCTGACCAATGCAGGTTTATTGTGATTTTTAGGATCATAACAACACTATAAGCTGTTGCACTAATGACTTAATAAAATGTTAGTAATGTGCACCGGTTATCGATAAAATATTATATACTAATTCCTAAAGACATTAACGGTCACAAAGCTTGACATGCTCTCTATCGCCTATTTCAACCTATTCAAGCTTTTTTTTGCGAGAAAACACAGCTTATGTCCTTTTCCAAGCTCTAGTCTTTCTCTGTACCAAATTTCATTGAAATCGGTTCAGCGGTTTAAGCGTGAAAGCGTAACAGAAAGATAGAGTTGCTTTCGCATTTATAATATTAAGTTGAGGTTTTGTTTAATATCCCGCAGGAACTATGAATATTTCCGGGTTAAAAAGTAGTGAATTAGTTATTCTGGGTTACACTTTATCTGTGTACCATATTTCAATGAAATCTCTTCGGCCGTTTTTAATTTATGTAGTAACAAACATCTAAACATAAACTTTTACATTTATAGTATTAGTCAGAAGTAAGATATTTTAACATGCCATTATATAACTATTTAGTTTAAATTGATTAACCTTGTAACAAATAATGATATCGTTTCACAATCTTTCGAAATTGTCTGGAGAGAATATCTTAACACCTAATTCGAAAGTAGGTTAAGGGCTCTGAATTGTATAAATAAATATACAGCTTATATTCCTAAAAATTGTTTAGTTTATAATAATTTCTTTTCTTATGATGTTATATTTTTTTTCTTATTTATTACTAGTCGGCTAGCCCCGGTTTTGCACGGGTTTAATTTATCACGTAAAGAACTTAATTCTCAATATATTATTATTGATAAAATGTAGCCTATTTGTTACTTCCAGGTTACGTAAATAAAAACAACCCCAGAAATTATAGATAGATTAAATGCTTTATTTTATTATAATTAATAATATATAAAAAATATCTATCACTAAAAAACTAAAAAAAAATTATTATAGCTTAAAAAAGACACAAATAGTATATAAGCGAGAAATTGATATAATTTATAAATTATCGGAATTTCGTAACCTATGCACAGATCAACATATCAAATCTGTCCTTAAAAGCATATTTTAATCAAAGAAAACATTAAGATATACATGTACATTAATCACAAAGTCCACAAACGTTTCCCAGGTTCGTGTCCAAGCTACATCCCTGGGTTACATCCAATAAAAATCATTGTAGCTTAGTGCATTGTAATCGTAAAACAACGCCTGGCCTGCATCCTAATGAGCCTCTAACAAGCTTCGCACATGTATTTATTTAAATTCCATTTAAAAATACTCTCGATATGTTTAAATACTAAAATGCTTAGTAATAGTTTTACTTTATCTATGAGCATGTCTATGGTTATTTATTTATTCACAGAAACAGATGCAGAAAACAAGCATAGATAAAAAAATCACATAGAGTAACATTAACTTATTTTGAAGTAGACAGTTAATGTTTTTTTTTCTCTGTTTTATTCCGTAATGGAAAAGGCATAGGTATTACTCCATACCACCTTATGACAGTTTAAACATTTTAAAGAATGACAGTAAAAAAAGAACATTGAAATCTTAAAATTAAATCAAAAGTTTTCATTGAAAATAATTAATTTATAAATTTTAATAATATATGTTTACTTAATATGCAGTCATGTATAGCAACACTGTTGCATATTAGCTATTATTTGATGAGAAAAAATATTATATGTACGACTGTAATAAACAAATTTTCTAAATTGTCAATTAAAATTTAAATTGTAGTGAAACTGTATTTAATATTTTTTTGTTATTGGCAACATTATATAATAATAATTACTTATTGTTTGGCAATCACCGATACACATTACACATCTCCTTATTAAAAATTTAAAAGAACAATATTAACAAATTAATAATTAATTTTAGTTAAAAAAAAAATCCTTTTTGTTTCGTCCCTCCATTTTTCTACGTTTGACAACTCAAGATAGTGATGTCCTAATACATTACATTCGATTTCTTATTACAATCGAATTTACAAAAAGCGTTTTGATCGATTAAAACTATTGATTTCAATTTAGTAAAACGTTTTGTATTTAATTAGAATATATTTTATATACATTCAAGGGTCCAAAAAGTACGTAAATAAATAGTCTCTATGTCATTTGTAATTATGTCAACGATAATGAAAAATTGATATTTAGAGATTTAAATGGAAATAACTTACAAAAAAGAAAATAAAATTTAAATTGTTTTCTATAGTATAATAAAAGAGGTAATATAAGCATTTCTATGTCTATATAGGTTCGTTCAGCACGTTATTCCTTACTTGGGAATCATAGACGAGATCTCACACCTACGAGTACGTCCTTAGAGGTCAATTAGAGCTAAAGGGTCTGTAAACGGTTTCATGTAATGGTTATGTTAGACATTAGTTTAACTAAACTAATTTCATAATTTAATTATGTTATTACGTTTTATATACTCCCAGGAGTTTATAAAAGAGCTGCTATTTTAGAAGTGTTTGATATTTCAATTCGTTCACATTAATTTTGACAATTAAAACTATTTTAATTGCATACTGCAAATATCATTTGGGAATCTAAAATCAGAGGAATATATAATGTTAGACAAGAATAGGAAATAAGACATTCGGGAATGCAAATGAAAGGGGTGGAGCGACATTATAGACAGATGTCTTATAGCCGGCAACGTTGAGAATGTTTGACATGTGCCGTTTTCCATAGATAAGTGTATAAATTATGACGTCAGATAAGAGCCTCTGCATTGTGTGAATGTGGCCTTTCTTGCCTAAAACTTTTTTGTCAATTCTATGACGCTCTTCCTGCTACTAGCTAATATTTTCTTGTTGTAGATCCATATTAACATGATGGAATCCTTTCATTATATTTTTTCATAAATTAAAAACTCTGTTTCACCTGTCAAATTGCACATGTGTGTTTTGTACTTACTACGTGACATTGGCAAAGTAGCCTGTGCATTTTTATCGTGCACAACTAGAAGCCATTAAACCAAGAAGAAGATAGTCTTGGGCCTAGTCAGTCACCAAAAACAGTGCTCTTTTTAGTTCGCAGTCCAATGGCGAACTAGTTCGCTCTTTTAATATATAATTTAGCAAAAATAATAAATAAAGGAAAAAAACATCGATTTTCTCAAAAGTGAAATATCGATGTTAGAAATATCAACAATATATTGATATTACTATCACCATTTAAATATATAAGTAAATATCGATTCTTTATTAGAAATAAACCTACGACTAAGATGAAGAAGAAAGTGCCTCTGCTTTGACAGCAAAGAGGTTAAAGTGATACGAAGAAGTGATGGAACTGAGGAAGTAGAGGGTAAAGAAATCTCGAATATATATATAATGTTTTGTGAAAAGAGCAAAACCCTCTATAGTTAGTAAATATTCAACAGTCTCTAAGAGATAAACAAGATGCCGAAATTTGGTCGCGTTCATTTGGTTCATTTCTTCGTTGTTAATTGATATTTAATGATGCTTGGACAATGTTTTGAATGATAAAAGAAAAGAAAATTTCTTTGTTTCATAAAAAAAGTTCTAATGGGTTAATAATCAAGTAGTTAAAAATTTCACGCCCTAGTTTCCTTCGAAGAAAACTGTCATTACTAAGTACCTTCGATCGAAGATAAACACATGTAGTTCACGTCGCGTGTACATTAGCAGATGTTTTATTGAGAACCACTGTCCGTACTGCACTAGTTTAGTTCACAGTGAAAAGGTCTTTATATAGATGAAAATGCTTTATGATAGAAATATTATATTTAGGTCAATCCAATTCTAAGGATCGGCAATAAGTATAAATATATAGTTTCATTTGTTTTAAATAGATTTTTAGATTCCTGTGCGATTTTATTTATCCTCAAATAAAACGGGAAATATTTATCCATTCCATATTCCAGACATATAAATAGATAAAATCACTTTTTATGTGTAGAGGATAATATGGAATGACGAATATCTGAAACTGTCTATATTTCTGAGAAAGGTTTATTGTATAAAACCGTCCTACGGAAAAAGAGCAGATGGAAAGGGGAAAGGGAATTACAACCACTATCAAAGTTATACAAAGTTGACCACCAAAAAATACTATGAAATCCCTTTTTTCTTTAAAGTAAATAAAAAGCAATAATTCTACCACACAAACAGTTATTTCACTGGAAAAATACATGGAGTTTATTATCGTGTGAACTAGTTAGCGTATTAAAAATGTAATAAATTCAGTCGACGTTCCTAGAACAAGTCAATTGCTATCCGAAACTTTACAGCTTGTTGTCGACACTTCGACAGACAAAACAGAAATAGACAATCCTAATTATTCTATCATTGTAAAGTACACACGTTCTAAAAGCGAACGTGTAGTTTTCCATACTTTAAAATCGATGTATAGACAAATCGATTTTACATCCTATAAATCGAATCAATAGTCTATTTTTTCCATTGCGATTGGTTTAATCAAAATCAGAGGTTTCTAAATTTGCATGCTAGTCGTTTGAAGATAGACTACCTACCCCTTTTATTTACACCTGGAAATTCTTCTGGGATCAGCGCTATCCTTGGGATTCTCATTCATCAAGATGAATGTCCTCAAAAGTAAGAGTGACAGTTTTTAAAAGTCCAAAGTTGACTAAAACTTGGGGGAAAAAATTAATGGAAATTTAAAATTAAGTTTTAATCGAGAATCACTACTAGCACGTTCCGTTGAGATCGATGTTTTAAAAATAATTTCCCAACCCTAATACTTGGTATTAAAAATTGTCAATGTTCTATCCAATATAATTGGTTTTATTTTTAATCTGTGAAACCATTTTAATTTTAGTAGTAGGGGAATTTCGTGACTTCTCGTGGTCGCTAGATGGCGTGACCCGAGTTAATAGCTTGACACTATTACACTTGCATTTTGATAGCGTTTTCGATACTTTTTAAAGGCGAGGGTCTTTGCCTTTTTATTCACTGAACTACTTTGTTGCAAATACTTAGTAATCGTTATTTGTTATTAGGTACAATTGTATATTTAATCTATGGTATAGTATTATAATGTTATGTAGTTTAACTTTTTTTTTAATTTGGTTTATTCTCTGTTCATAAATCTTCAAAAGATGAAACTGATATTCTTTATGGTAATAGTATTCCAAGTAGTAGATGAGAACACAAATTACAACACAAAATCCAACGATAGACGGCTTTATCGCTTAAAGCGATCTCTTTCAGACAGCCTTAAGGTGGAGTTGTATGGTAAGAAATTATTAAATATATTACTTAAAATAATAAATAAACATGACGTTAATAAAGAGAACTTAACAAAAAGATAAATTTATGGTACACCTAAAATACTATAAAAAATACCATAAACTGATTAAGTAGTGAAATCAGTATTAGACAAGATAATGATTTAATAAATCGATTTTTGTGAACAAAAATTTAGACATCTCTAGTAAAATATATTATAATTTTTAGTGTAATTATATATTCTGGAATTTATATATTACGTAATATTCAAAGAAACTGCAAGAATCTGATTATTTTCATTGGCAACTCTTTCGGCTTACTCGCTACATGCTGTGAGGTCGCCGCGGGTGGCCATTGCGAACCACTCACACTTGACCTCTCCCACCGCTTCCACGAATTAGATCTAAACGCGCAGAGACAATTTGGTTTATACCTCACAGGTCACACTACACTGGTCGTCCAAACCCGTTGTTCGGGTTATCATTGCAATCGTTAGTATAAGCTTTATTAAACCAATCTAGACTCTATGGTTTTAGAATAAGATGGAGGTTTTGTCTAAATTCGTGGAATGGACTGGATATAATTACTGTGCTACTGTCATCTGTGAAATATGATAAGATGTTTATTTTTAATGGTAGTTTTGGAGCGGTTTCTAATTGTTGACAGTTTTTGAATTATTGTCTTTGTTTTGTAAAAGTTTTTGTCTGGATTTTTAGCTTATAATATTTATTACTTTATTATTATACTTTCCTCCAACAGTAATGGGTCATCATCATCACAACCCATTAATGGCGTACTGCTGAGCCGGGTCTCCTCCTCAGAATGACGAGGGGGATAGGCCATCATGCTCATGCTGCATCAGGCTACAGTAATGGGTAGTTTGGTTTAACTTCTTTATAGTTTAATTCATAATATAACTTTTTATAATTCTTCATTTGTCTCAAAACTTTTTTAAATATTTTTTTTTTGATATTTTTGACAAATTTAAAACTAAATATATTACAATATAAATAATAGGCTAGTTGATTAAATTTAAAACCTTGTTTAATTATATACTTCAATATCTACTTTATCCCAAAAAAACCTATAGTTTAAAGAAAAAACAATATTTACATTACGTATTTTGTATTAAAGAAAAGCAATTTAGATCTCCCTCGAAAACGCTGAAGTGTCATGGCGTCTTGAATGACGTCACGATCTACGAAGTATCCTGCTCAACAATGTTTTTGCGTGGCGTGACGTTACACTTTCTGATCGGTGTTAGCTGTCACGTGACTTATGTGCCTATTCCGAATTTGTTTTCTAAAAATATTAATAATCTTAATTTGCAATCCAAGCTTGCAATACAATCCTTTTCCAGCCTATTCTAATGTAAACAAATATTTCCCATAATATACATAACATTACGCGAATTGAAATGCAACATGGCGCGCACAATGACAGTTGACAGCAGATTTGGCGGGAACGTGCAGCGCTGTAGGCCGAAAAATTGTTTTTTCTTTTTGGTTGATGCTGACGTGTTCACGGTGTCACGCGTTACTTGTTCTTATAAGATAACAGCTATTGTGTGTACATATGAGCATTATTCATAATATATTAACTCTCACCTCCACCACTCGACCTCGCTAACGACAATAGATAATAAAGTAAACTTACATGGACCTTAAGAAGAGTGACCTTAACCACGACACTATAACACTAACTTCCATGGACACTGTGCGGAAACACCAGAGACTGAGACTAATCTATCGCACTATAGGTTATATATTGTCTGCACGTCGGATCTACCCGTAAATACTACTTTATAAACGGTGTTGCTAACAATATGTACTATATTATTTTTTTTAAATTACCTTTTTCACGGAAAAAATATTGTTTTTATTACTACCTAAATTATATAGTATGGAGTTCAGAGGAAGTCGCGGGCGGCGGCTAGTATAAAATGTGGTTACTCGGACATAAACAAAATTCAATAGCTTTTAAAATTGAGAACATTTTTAAATTAGTATTCGCGGGTAGTTCATTTTATCTTATTTCGAGTAAACAATATATAGCCTTCGTTCCTATAGGATACAGTTAGTCTGTCAAGTGATATCGGGCTGTACATATTTAAGTAGTGTGACTAATAGTGTAGTTTTGTATTAAAAAAAAAATTTTTAAAAAACATGTTAATATATTCGTTTGAGTGTTATTGCGCAGTATAGTTACTATACTCAATCCAATTTTTTTTATTACAGATTGATAATAGATTCCAAATTTGAATTTGGAATCTATTTAAAATACAAATAGTTCGTGTTGAGATTTATTATTAATTTCGGCAGTAAGTCTTCATGAATATGTTCAAGTCCATTATTTGTTTATAAAATCGAAAAATACAATAAATTTAGGACTTTCTACTTACAATAAAGTTTCGTAATTGTACTTTATTAAATTGTTTAAGATTTAAAGATTAGTTATCTAAGATTCACTACAGTTTCATGACGTACGCTTAAGCTGTGAGTGACGTCACGTCACGTTACAATACAACATCCCTGATCTCACAGAAAAAGCTTTTGAAACAAAAATTAGCGAAGCCGCCTATGGTATGATTTCATGATGTAATAAATTAATGTGAAATTATTAAATAAAATATATATATGTCGGGGATTTTAAAACGACGTGAAAGGAAATGGAAGGAGGAAGATGGGGAATATTGGGGAACATTACAAAGGGGGTGATGGTATTGAATGGAATATTGGGTAAACGCAACGTAGATACTCCTATTGAACCGATAAATGATCAAATATGATCTCTAACAATTACGAGAGAAACCTAAGCAGTGCCTTGGACTTGTGACCAAGGTGTAGGCTTAAGGACGTCCTTTAAGTAATTACAACACTCGCCTCCACTGCTAGGCTCTCTATTTAAACCCAAGGTTAAACGCACATAAACCGAATCTAACACAAGGCTAACCTAACCTAAGGCTAACCTAACCTAAGGCTAACCTAACCTAACATTGTGTTTACTTAAACACGTGGCAATTACATTGTAAGGACTTACGTGACCTTAGTTGGACAGCACTTCCACACTACACTGCACTTGACACTATCACTACTTAGATGTTCACTTCTTGAGAGACCGCGCACGACAAAGACTTCACTTAGACTGTCGATCGCATATAAAGGGTCGAGGGTAGATACTGTCAAAACAACGGAAGTGACTACTACCCCACTCCAACGCCATAGACAACGATAACGATTCGATTAATCGATAATCTATTACTATGCTCCGACATATATAAAAGAACAATGATTTATTTATTATATAATATATATATACAATTTTTTTTTTACTGTTTAGAAGAATTTAAATTCTTGTGATTTTCATCAGCTAAATTAATTAGAAATGTTTATAGAGTTACAAGTTTGTCTATAAATTGTTTAAAAAAATGAATTATTATCTAAAAATGTATTTACCAAAGCGAAAGCCGTTACCTCGTTTGTTAATTGTTAAAAGTATAAAATATCTGTTCCTGAAAAGTGAAAACATAAAAGTTCCCTTTACTGTTTGCAACATGATAATAGAATAAATAAAATCGGTGTTCTATTCGGGAGCGCAAATAATTAATATCACCGTATCTACAATCCTGTATTTCCCACGTTCGTGCCTTGTAAGGCTGAGGGACGTTGCACATGCGGGGGAATCGGGAAATCAAGTTTTTGTTAAAAAAATACATATTTGACACGTTTAAAATTACAATAACCTTGGAGGCATTATTTAAACGTAAACCAAGAATCGCTTCGAGTAATGTTTATATAATTATCATTGAACTTCACTTACAGGTAAGTTCGTTTGATTTTTAATAAGAGATACGATTATCCCATTAGTAACTACAAAAACTAGTGTTTAGAACGTTGATGTCTTACTCGAGAGGTTCGGTCCCCTGAACAGGATTTTTTTTTTTTTATGGGAGTTCTGCGAGAATCCATTAGGAATTAAGCCTGTTTTTAGCATACTATGTGAAGCATTTGTGTGATATTGTACTTTTTTCTGATGATACATCACTTATATTCAAGTGGTGTAGGCACAAAAGATAACAAATAATTAATATTTAATTATATATGAAAACATAATATATTATAATTTAAAACTAAACCCAATTATTCTATATACTACATAAATTATTAAAATACAATAAACTACACATACATATATATCATACAATATAATAAATATATAAGACATATTATTAAGTCGAAATTGAGAGTGTTGCTTCAGTCTGAATTTGCAGTGCTTGGGTTATCGTTGTAGATGCTGCTTGGTAATGAATTCCAGAGGCGAACACCTTCAACTGCGAATGAATTCTCATAAAAAATTGTGCTATAACTAGGTAACACAAGGAGGTCGTTCTCTAGGAGGGCACATTTGAAATAGCTCACTTAAATAAAGAGGAGTACAATTTTTCAATCTTTTACCTAATGCTAAAAAGCAAAATTTAACTTTCTGTTAAAAATGAAATTTTAGCTGTGGCGGACTCGACGGTATTTTTAGTGGAACACCCATTTCTCTAGCGGGAAGACTCAGCTCAGTAGTGAGGAGCGACTCTTTTAACTAGCAAATTATATATTAATAGAAATGTAATGTATGTGATTCGTCCCTGAAACGATTTCGCGTTTTTCTCACAGAGGGAATGCGATATGAAGAATAAAACGGGTAGAATAAATCATTCACAGGCCAGCGCATTGGTTCCGTACCCAGCACCCAGCTTGAATTCGCTTCTACTTCTACTCGTATATATCATAGTATATTTGTGCGCCGGTCGGTTTACCAGAATATTGTGGAAATATCATTTATATTTCACACATTTGCTTTCGCTTGTTTCATGGAGTTTTTTTTTGATAATTTTCATAGTTTTAGTCTGAATCCTACACTGTTCAAAGTATGAAGTATTAATTGTAATTATTTCTTTTCCTTTTATTAAATATAGATTAAGAGAAATTTATTTACCATTATCGATATTAAGGTCAAAACATTTAAATATCGAAGATGACAATTGCTTTTATTTAACACTAGCTGCCTGCCCTCGCTTCGCTCCGGGTATTTAAAGCAATATTATAATTGATGTCCTCAATTTGTCATTCTGTAATTGTTTTTTTTTTCATTTTTCATTATCAATTTTTCTTTCATTCATAAAAAGAAAAAGAAAAAAAACGACAGATAATATAAGAGAGAGGACAGAACAATAATAAAATTGAGTAGATAAAGGGGAGAGAGAGAGATAATCGAACAGCTCGATAAAGATAAGAAGATGAGAGAGAATGATAGTATATAAGAGGAAGAGAGACAGAAATACTGTAGACTTCTCTCAGTGAAAGAATTTTTAAAATCGGTCAGTAGCAACAAAACGGCCATATTCTATTAATTACAAAATGTATATGGCAACACTAAATCACTTTTGTCACATACTAAAAGTGAAGTTTTCAATCAGTGAAAGAATTTTTAAAATCGGATTAGTAACAACAAAATGGCCATATTCTATTAATTACAAAATGTATATGGCAACACTAAATCACTTTTGTCACATACTAAAAGTGAAGTTTTCAATCAGTGAAAGAATTTTTAAAATCGGATTAGTAACAACAAAATGGCCATATTCTATTAATTACAAAATGTATATGGCAACACTAAATCACTTTTGTCACATACTAAAAGTGAAGTTTTCAATCAGTGAAAGAATTTTTAAAATCGGATTAGTAACAACAAAATGGCCATATTCTATTAATTACAAAATGTATATGGCAACACTAAATCACTTTTGTCACATACTAAAAGTGAAGTTTTCAATCAGTGAAAGAATTTTTAAAATCGGATTAGTAACAACAAAATCGCCATATTCTATTAATTACAAAATGTATATGGCAACACTAAATCACTTTTGTCACATACTAAAAGTGAAGTTTTCAATCAGTGAAAGAATTTTTAAAATCGGTCAGTAGCAACAAAACGGCCATATTCTATTAATTACAAAATGTATATGGCAACACTAAATCACTTTTGTCACATACTAAAAATGAAGTTTTCAATCAGTGAAAGAATTTTTAAAATCGGATTAGTAACAACAAAATCGCCATATTCTATTAATTACAAAATGTATATGGCAACACTAAATCACTTTTGTCACATACTAAAAGTGAAGTTTTCAATCAGTGAAAAAAATTTTTAAAATCGGATTAGTAACAACAAAATGGCCATATTCTATTAATTACAAAATGTATATGGCAACACTAAATCACCTTTGTCACTCACGAATAGTGTAGTTTTCTATCAGCGAAAGAATTTTTAAAATCAGATTTGTAGTGTGAGAAACCCTACAATTTTCAAAATCACCAGGTTATGGCACTTAAATGGCCATATCTTTAGGATTTTTATGGCAACACCACATAGCCTATGTCACCCAGAAAGGATGCAGCTTTCTATCGATGAAAGAATTTTTAAAATCGGTTCAGTACTTTTAGAGCCTATTCGCAATAAACAAACAAACATACAAACAATCAAATCTTTCCTCTTTATATAATAGTATAGATATAGACTAGTCAGCGCGTCCCGGCTTATTTTGAATATTATCCTACAGGAACCCTGAATTTTTCTAGAATAAAAAAGTTAATCCAAGTTATGAAGTATCAAACGTACAAACTTTCTAATTTTTAAGAACATAACTTTAACTTGATCAGAATAACGAAACTAGCTAAAATGACAACTACCCTTGCAGTTATTTATTTTGTTAAATATTGACAATAAACTATGAAGTTATTATTTAACTATTACAATAATCTTCAGACAATATCCATCAAACGGCTTATGTAATAGTTTTAGATGATGGAATTGCTTATATTATAATTAAGATTAATTATACCGTCAGGAAGTTGCCGATCGACACAGTCTAAAAAAAAAGCGTCAGTAGCTCGTGGGTTCATATCCCAGTCATTGGACTACTGACTTGCCCCACTCCTAACACAAGCATTTTAGCTTACTTGGAGGGAAGTAAAGTTCCCTGTAAAGGGAATACTAGCATTATGTGATCCATATTGCTAGTAATCTTTTAAAAAAAATTGTCATGATATTATAATATTTAAACAAAATATTTGTGATGGAACCATACTAAAAAAATACTGTTTATTATATGTATGTATTTTTAATTTGAGGACAAAGCAAATATAATTATGTTAGAACTTCACGTACGAATAAGTTCGTTTAATCTTCGATTATATTTTATTTTTCAATTGACTTTTTTTAGTAATAATTAATTATCGTGTTCAGTTCTATCATCATCACGACCCGTCAATGGCCCACTGCTGAGCCGGGTCTCCTCCTCAGAATGAGGAGGGTATTAGGCCATAGTCCACCACGCTGGCCCAGTGCGGGTTGGCAGACTTCACACACCTTTGAGAACTTTTAGGGAACTCTCAGGAGTGCAGGTTTCCTCACGATGTTTTCCTTCACCGTTAAAGCAAGTGATATTTAATTGCTTAAAACACACATAACTCAGAGTCAGAGGTGTGTGCCCAGGATCGAACTCGGACCTCCCGAGTAAGACTTGAATTCTCAACCACTGGGCCATCACTGCTTTTTTTTCAGTTCAGTTCTATACGGTCTATAAATTCACATAATATGTTCCTTCAATAAATAAACAAATATAAGGGAACAAGATTTGTTCTATTTATAGAACAATAAATAATTAAGTAGATATTACCGTTGACCGTCTGTCTATTCTTACATATTTAAACTTAATAGGGTGCTTCGGCACGTATGGGAAAGTAACACTCGATTTGTTCTATTGTAGAAATATACGTTTTATATATAAAAATTCCGAAATAAAACTGATTTTTATAAAACTTTGAACACAGTTTACAATTTGATTCAACTTGAGAGTTTCTAACAGATGGCGTTAGAAGTTAGTTTATTTACACAACATGTCAACATATTATTTATCTAGGTTTGGTAAGCACCCAACAGATGGCGCAGTGTTGTTAAATTATATACGCTTCTGTTAATTTAAATTGCATTGGAAACTATTAATAATTTTAAGCGCTCAATTCTTGAATATAAATATTTACTTTTTGTTAAATTAAAAGAAGTTATAGTCTATACGACGACTAGCAGTATGAGAGCTTGACAAGAAAATCCTCTTGGGAGTTATACATATAGACGTAGACCAACCAACTCGCGATGCAATACGTCACCGTAAATTTGGAAATATGAACCTTTAGGCTATAATATATATCGCGATATTGCAAACTGTCGAAAGGTTGTGAGCAGTTTAACGCATTAGTTGCAATTTCACGCATTAGTTTTCGGTAGATTATATTCTATCGTCATAAATTAGAATGGACAAAATATTGTCTTAAAAACTCCTATGACGTCTCAAACGCTACGAAAGAGCCCTTGCGTAACACAGTGCAGAAACATACGCTCGTATTCGCAGCACCGGTTTCGACTCGCACTTATTTTCCCACTGTGTTACAGCTAGCGAGAACTCACCTCCTTAATTTTATTGATTACCTAATAAATAATATTTAAAATACATACTTTATGTCACAATTCTTGAAGTGCATTTATTTTATTTGACTGATAGGTACCTGTGTTTCATTCCTACCTCTGTGGACACAGAACAGACGGACCAACCAGGGCCTGCCCTTCGCCGTCAATTTTAATCTAATGGTGTTAACAATTTTACGATGACATAATTATACAAGTTTATCCAAATAAAAAGCTTTATATTTCTGTAGATATTCATAGGATTTATAAACTAAAAACGAGTCTGATAGATTTAAATATTGTAGTTTCGTTCTATATATTTAATTATTAATAATATTTAGTATTATAATCCTAAATTCAATAAAGCAAATATTCGATAGTTGTACCTGAATTCTATATTTGAAACATTCCGCCTGCGGTCACTAAGGAATATAGATCGCATATTACAGTACACCAAGACGATAGACGTCAACCAGTCAATGTTTGTCGAGCCACTTCAAAGGTATAAGCAATGGATATAGTTTGTAAAATCGATATTAAATGTAAGCGAAGGTTTTGCTTTTCATAACGTAACAGTACGAATAATATAAAATGATATCAAAGTCTCTATTTATCAAATTTCATTCCCAAACTCCCAACAATTCTTCTAATAATTCATCAGACTATAATCACTAGAATATTTAACAAAATACGTTACGATACATACACTCCAATAAATGTAAACTTTAAAACTCAAGTAATTGCGACCCGGCGACGTCCATTATTGCCAACAGAAGACATGAGAGTAAAAATCGTTATTTCCTTCTTCCTTCCTTATACAGCTTAGTATGGAGAAGAATATGGATTTAAATTCATATTAATTAATTAGGTAAAATTATCAATTCATATCCATATATTCACTTCAGCGAAGCGAGGACGAGTCGAATCGGTCGGTCGAAAATATAAATTTTTAACCTGAAAACATTTTTATCAAAAATATAAGTCGAAGGACAAAATTAAAAATATTGGATCGAAAAAATGTAGCGATAAATTTCAATAAGCGAGAACAGACATACCCATAGACTGTAGAGGAAAGAAATGATTTTCAACAATTTCCTCGGTTAGGGAAAACCCCTCAAATTTGAAACATGGCCGCCACCCCAATTGAGCTAATTTTTCATCTCATTACGAGAGGACTTTGACCTGGACGCGAAATTTTATTTTTTGAACCATAAAGTAAACAAATATTTTAATTATGACGACAGTTTTACATTCCTACAAATAAAGGAGGATTTTCGTAACTTTTCTTTGTTTTTAAAAAAACATATTAACTATATATGAGCTACATTAAACAGGCAACACGTAAAAGATAATAATAAAATATACTTTATACAGGGAACCCGAATATAGGCTTATAAAATCACTCGTCAAACTGTCTAGCTAATGGTTATTTCTAAAATAAAAGCAACAGAAAGTAGATACTTAACAACAAGTATTAACAATCTAGATTGTTCTATCACAACAAGATCATGTCTGGGACCTGTGACTTAGAAGCGAGCCATTTTTTATTTGTAAACACTCTTCGTTTCTATCTAATTTGACATTAAACTGATGGCAAATTGTCACCATTATTTAGTTTTCATGTATAGCTATACTACCATCACGTAAGTATAGGTTTGATCAACCCACACCACAATTACGCAAAACATATATCAATGTTTCATAACTTTACTACCCCATAGAAACCACACAAGGAATTACCGAACTTAGGCAACAAAATACGAAAATAATTTTTTCCCTACATTTCATTCCAGTACGAGATATCAAGCTGAAAAAATCCTACAATGGTGCGTGGCAAATAAAAATAATAAATGCGCAATTCTTTAGGCAGGGCTGTAAAACTGTCGGTCGCACGTGTCCTTGAGCGACCTGCGAGTTTGAAACCCCTGGGTAGCTCGATTGATGGCTTGTTATGCCTCGTTCACATAACAATACCTACTTATTAAATACATTGAAATTAAATAAAATAATATTATACAATTAATTTTTTTAAAATGACATCCATTACATCATTATCACATCAAAAGAATTTTGATTACAAAAAAAAATTAATTGAGTTTAAAAAAAAACATATTTTATACCTATGTGAAAATTGATTGTGTTTTTGGCTTTGCTTCCAAAAAAAACTTAATTCTTACCAAAATTTAATAAAAGGAAACGTTAAAATTTCGGCTACCTGTGTACCGACTAACTGTTCTTTAATTAAAAAAAAACAAATTACAGATTTTTTGAAAATTATCTATTACTTTTTTCTTTAATAAAAAGTATTATGATAATCAAGCAAAAATTTGTTCACACGTTGAAATCTATTTTTAGTAAGTACCTATATTTCGTCCTATTATGATCAGCAGAAATAATTACACACATTAAACAACTAGTACATTTGATTACATATTAACTGTCGTTTATTAGTTACATACATCACTGACGTGAGCTCTTGTTTTGCTAATTTATTTTGCGAACTACCCTATTAAATTTCAGAATACAATATACTGGTATGCGTATAATTAGCTGTAAGGATGGTAACTAGACGATGTCGTAGGGGTTCTAAATCATCAACTTTCAGAATATCTTGATACCTATTAGAATTAGTGTTTGGAGACTTAGAAAGAATTATTATTAATCTGCAGAGACGCACAGGCCATAAGTGCGCAAGATGGCGCCAATTTATCATCGTCGTCATCAAATTAGATTAAGCTTTTTTTTTCAAAAAAATCACACAACCATTCCATTGATGAAAATGCTATGACTCTTCAATCAACGCATAAAATATATACTAAGTCAAAGAGTTGTAAAACGCAAAATAAGATCTCAGAGTTATTTCTGAAAAAATATTATATTTTCTATCATAAATTATTATTGAAGATCTGAAAACTTGTATTCTGCACAGAAATAAACCTGTCAATTGTCAAACCTCATTAATTTTGTAGCGCTTTTCAATTTCAAATAGTATAAACTCCTGTCTTTTACAGTGAAACAACGATATTTCACAGTTCTATTCTTATAACCTGTTCTCAATTATTTTAAAAAACTATATTCCATTTCAAAGTACAGGTATTTATATATTTTTTAACATAGTATACAGGCAAAAGGCATCTCAGAAGGACCCCCTCCTTATGAGATGCTTGATTTGATTATCACATTGAAAGTATTATACATGAAATGTAGAACATGTAACATAAAGTATTTGGTACGTAAAAATCTGCATCAATCATTCACACACCAAAAACATAATCCCTTAGGGCTGGTCCGTAAAATCTCGAAGAAAAACCTTAATAGTGATTTCGTCAGGAGTTCCGTCCTTTGACCGCATTCAGCTGAAATATAATCCCAGCTTTATTACCACTAAAGTGTAACTACACTGATTCAGCGGATACAGTTCGCACGCACTTTTACAGAGAAACTTATGTAAGTTCTATTTTTTATTTCTCAATCTTAAACAAATTACAAACACTATGTTAATCCTCGGCAAAACAACTTCGGCAAAACGTCGGGTGAGGTGACAGGTTACTACCACTATTCCCCTCTGCCGCTGGTAGAGCACCTCGTAAGAGCCGAGTAACCCAGCACCCTTTTGGTGGTAGGGGGATTTGTTCCCCGACTGGCTTACGACCACCAGCATGCGAATCCGACTGCCAAGTGTCATAGACGCCGGCCGAGCCTCATGTGGGCCAGACTCACCGCCTCCCTCTCCCATCCCATTAATGCTACGGATCTAGCGGCCTCTGGGTTCTTGTTCAGAGTCCGCTCAAACCGCAGAATTTTTTCTTCACTCCCTCTCCCCACTCTATTTTCGAGGATGCAATGCTTCGACAAAAATTTGTCTCTTATCGCTTTTGTGTCTTTCTCTTTTGTTTTGCCGATGTCCATTGGCGGTGGTGGCCACTTACCATCAGGTGGATCATCTGCTTATTTGCACCTTATCCCACCATAAAAAACCAAAACCAAGTTTAAAGGACAATGTTCAAATTGGCCTACAAACGGAATAGCATGTCATCTCAATGAAAATTACTCCTTTATATTTCAGACTTGGACATGGAGTCTGATTTAGCGGAAATTATAATTACGACTTCTTAAAATGTTTGCGAAATCCTGGTGCCCATAAGTTTTTGAAAATTGATTCTTAAGGTAAAAATAAATTAGTAGTTTTCGTTATGATAACCTGTTATTCCGTTCGTAGGCCAACTATTTATAGAGGATGCCTTTTTAAAAATAAATCATAATATTCAAAAATAATAACTTACACTTTAGTCAAAAAGCCGAACAGTACCTAGACCTTGAGAACCAAGATTAACAAGGCCTTTTTATATTGTAAAAACTCATCTATACTGCTCAACATCTAACTAATTTAAATACACTTAAGCCTAACATTTCACTATGATGAGTCAAACTGCCGCGGTTGTTATGAACTGAAATATAATCTAGGTATACGATATAAAACACTTTACTTAGACAGACACTAGTACTTTACATTGACTTATTACCAGGCGATGTCCGTCGGCCACAACGTACCCTATACTTATATCCAATGAAAGCAATGTTACAACTACAGTGCCATCACATTTTTTCTTATTTAACACTAGCGACCCACTCCAGCTTTGCACGGTTTCTTTCTCTACTATAATATGCATGTATTATACATATAAACCTTCCTCGTGAATCACTCTATCCATTAAAAAAACTGCATCAAAATCCGTTGCGTAGTTTTAAAGATCTTATTGAATTTGAAGCGTCATTAGCTCAGTGGTTCGGGATTCACGGTTGGACTACTGGCGTGGTCCATTCCTGACACAAGCAAGCTTACTAGGAGGGCTAAAGGGAATACTAGTAGTATGTGATCCATACTACTAGTAATCTTTAAAAAAAAATAGGGACAGACAGACCGCGAGAAGCGACTTTATTTTATACTATGTAGTGATTTCCATGAAACAACAACATGGTTATTCTTTTTAAACGTTGCATCTTAATTATTGCATGATTTGTGTATGGAACAATAAGTCCAAAAATGCATTTTATATGCAAATTCGAGCAGCTTTAGGGCTAGTGCTTCAAGTGCAGGGTTACGGTTTTCTTTACGTAAACTGAAAATACAATAGATAATAAAGTAAACCTACGTGTTCCTCCCATTTACGATATAGTAACTGCGTATTGATTGGAATTATGGTTATATATCATCGAGTAAGTGGGGTCAAGAGCGGCTTTACCTACAGTGCAGGGTGTGCGGTGCACACGGGCGCAGTGATCTTAGGAGCGAGGGTTGGCGATTCTTTTTGGAAAAGTAATTTACAATGTAAATAAATAATGAAGAACAAAATGAAGTCATCATCAAAAAACTGGGCACTAAGGTTATGATTGCACACAGGCGTTACATGGGCTAGATACTCCCCTGAGTGAGGCACTCTTAATATAAATCCACAGGGACTATCAAAAGATAACAAAAGTGTTGCTAGCACTAACGACTAATAAAGACATTATGATTATTCTATTTAAACATTTTAAATTCTCGTTACAAAATGACCTCATAAAACATTCAGTAAGGGCCATGGGTATAATATTGTAGGTATTTTTGTAATTATTTTCAGCTTTTCACGTGTAACGAGGATTAAGTGTAATTAGACGGACCGTTTTTAAATTCAGAAGTGAGATAAACACGCTTTTTTCATTGGATCGTTATCTAGTCGTTAATAAATTAGAGGCGGTAGCGGATAAGACTCGACGAAAACTGATTTTTTTTTGTGTTATATATAAATTATAATAAATAGGAAATCTCAAAAAATATTACATAGTAAAACATTAAAGCCGAGCAGTGCCTGGGCCTTAAAAGCTAGGAGTAGGTTTAAATACCTCTTAAGTCAACAACAATACCAGATACTTACTTGTTCCTTAATAAGGCATTCACCATATCACCGTCACTTATAACTATGATAATAATAATTAACCTATGTAACTACTCGTCAAACTGCAGCTCTTTTAAAATATTAACTAATCAAAGGCAAACCGTGTTGCAAGAAAATATACGATTTTTTGTTTTCAACTTCCACAAGATGTCACTGCAGCACAAACTCAATTTTGAGCCAGAGTAGCTAACAATTTACACACCATAAACATAATCCATTACTTTATCTACATTACCGTAGTAAAAGGGGAAGAGGAGGGGGATTAGGTGGATGTAGATATATAAATGTAGAATATAGGCAACAATATCAATATAAAGAGATTTTATTGATCCATATTACTGATATAGAATAGTAAGTAGTCACTAGATAGTGTTAGTAAAAGTATTGAATGCAGTGTTAGTACTGTCCGATTAAGGTCACGTCAGAATCTTACAATGTAGTTGTTAGGTTAGGTTTATATTAGTTTAATCTTGGTTTTAAACAGAGAGCCTGAGCAGTTGAGGCGAGTATTGAAATTCTGTTAAAGGACGTCGTTAAGCCTACACCTTGGTCACAAGTCCAAGGCACTGCTTAGGTTTCTCTCGTAATAAATAATACTTATAATTTGAAGTACAAGAATGTGTCTGTATGTATTAATTATCATATAACTACAAACTCTTATGATTTGTGTCAGAAAAACGCGAATGCTACAACTTTACATTCATTTGTCAAAGTCAAGACTTGGATTTATTACTATTTATGGTAGTGGCCTAGTAACCCAACACCTAGGCTTTCTTAGACCTTGAATAATGCTTTAGCTCCTTGTTCTTTTGTTTTTCATTTATATTCATCGTAATTTTCAGGAAACATTTATATGTCAAGCTAATTGATGTAACTAGTTTTAAAACGGTTAACGTGAAAATGTATAAATGATATATATCTAAACTTCCCGTTTCATAATTCATATCTCATCGAAATTTTTATAACTGACACGTAGAATAGTTATTTAAATTAACATGAATAAAATATGGGATAAAGGTATTTTTATGATTGTCTGATATATTTTAAAAAATCACTGACACAGTGACACTGCATGATAAATGGTAAAATATTATTAAAATTAAGGTTAAATTTACTATCTATATGTAAACTATACTGTACAGTAACACGTTAAAGGCAATAATGATATACGAAATATAATTAAAACACTCACAAAATCCTTCACAATGGGACTCCAGCATAACGACACCACACAAGGTTCACACCCTTTGTGGTCACCAGGCGAGCTCCATTTGACAACTGACACAAATATTTCGGAAAGTAGGTTTTATATTGTCTTGTTAATTGTTACGTGGGTATCATTGAAATAATATTAAAGGAACTACTCGCAAACAATGGTTTTGCTAAGTATTAAATTAAATACAAAATAAAAAATATACCAATCGAATTGAGAACCTCCTCCTTTTTGAATTCGGTTAAAAAGAACACAAAAAATAATACAAGTGCTTCGTAATAGATAAAGTTATTTTTTTTATCTATAATAGATTTTTAAGTATAGGAAAGGACGTTGGATGGTGGATAGTAAGGTTGTGGTTAAATACTGATAATGGTTTCACTGAAGATATTAGATTTTAGAATTGTGGACAACATAAGTCTTCTACACCCTAAAGTTTTCAAAAAAATCTTTATTATAAATAACAACAATCAAAGATTTTTGACGATTCCACTTACTTCTATCCCCACCAGTCCCCTCCACTGGTGGGGGAGTCCCCTCCACTGTATTGCTACCACTCTATTGTTCCATTACATTCCCCGACTGACGCAGTACACTAGTCTCACAAAAAGTCCCTTTGAGTGAACATCGCCTGGAGTACTGCTAGAGGAAGTGTAACAGTAGTGTGTCGCTATGTTACAGATATTGGATTAAGGATCATGTGAGATCTTAAGTCGTATTTATCATGTGAGTCCTTACGTTATAATTAGCTCTATTAACAACCTTTCGTTAGGTTTTGAAAGCGAAATGAGGCAATGGAGGTGAGTTTTCACATATACGGCAGCAAGCGCTCCTCTAAACCTACCTTGTGTTCCTGTCCAAATACTAAAGAATCATAAGATTCGGTTACTTCACTCATTCAAGTCGGCTCTCTGCCCTGACAGATATAAATAATAAGATATACCACCAAATGTCTCAAACGTGAAATATTACGTATTCCTCATTACGTCTACTTTTTTACGACTTCATGCGATATTCTCCTATAAGGAAAATGTCAAAAATCAAATTTAAATCTACAGAGCCTTTTTATAAATAGTACAATGTTCGCGCGTCACATTCTATTTTCACACAAAGGCCCCGTTTGTTTAGTTCACTCAATGACAGCACACAGAACGTCACGCGTGACGTCATGCGTTTGACAGCCTGTAATTGCTCTAAATACTTGACTTTGATACAAACTATGTTACCTGAATTTTTCCGATGGCCTGAAAAAGAGTTCAGGTCACTGGCATTATAATATGTTATAGAGTATGGAAATATATTAAAATTTCAATGCCAACTTTGATTTAGGAGGGGCTTAGAAGTGACTTACCAAGTCAAGCAAAAAACGCACAACAAAATTTTGTTATGGATAAAGGTGAAAGTATGAATTTTCGGACATATTATAATGAAACAAATTATCAGATTATGACTTTTTTTTATTACCCGACTACGGCGAAGCCAAAAGGAAGGGTTATGATTTTGGCAGTCTATGTATGTATGTATCTATGTATGTTTGTTTGTATGTTCCACTCTAGCGCCTAAATTACTGAACCAATTTTCATGAATGAGGTGTCAATAGATTCGTAATAAAGGCGCGGGTGACATAGACTATAAAAATTTTAATTTTTTTTATACCTCAGATAGCCAAGAAAAAAAAAATAAACTGAGATAATTATCACGTGTTTGGTATCAAAATAAAGGTCTTGGAGAGCACGTTACAAATATGTATATATCATATTGATTAAGTCAACATATATGTTCAAAATGCGGTCGTTTAGTCCGCGCGGTCCTGTCGTTGCAGTTATTCACTCTTTTAAGCAAATAAAAACCAACATTACGGTTCAATTTGAGAATATAAAGGTTATCTCGATCGATCAGGAAACGGAAAACTATTAAATAAAAAAATAAAGTTTAAAAACTATAACCCGACTACGTAAAAAAGTGGTCTAAAAAGGATGAAACAAGAAAATATAAACCCAACCCTATTACCTCCAGCATGAAAATAATTTAAATTAGAAATGACAATCGTTGACTCGTCTTCAATCTTCACCAAAAACAATCAAAAACTTTTTATTTCCCTGTCAAAATTAGTAAACATCCCAACCATCCATCTTGAGAGCCGTCGAACTTTCAACCCTTCTGAGATTCACAGCTGACGTCAAGTGTAAATAAACTGATAAATCAATCTATCAATCGTTGATAACTTAAATGAAGTTGAGTTCTCGTCTTCTTGCTTACATAAAGTTTTACTCTTCAGATATTATATTCACAGAAGAAAAACCAAACTAGATTATACAAGAATTGTTGCTTAACAACTACAAAATACAAAAAATCGCCATCTCTCAGAACTCTTAAGAACTACGTGACCAAACCATGGAAAAAATAGTTGAACTTCGCATACAGAGAGAGCTCGTCAATGACCGTTGACTCTTTGAAAATTATCACTTACTACTAATGATAAATTTATCATAATTTTCGCCGTCATTACGACATAACTCACTTATGTTCCTATGTCCCCTAGATGAGGCAGAGGACTTCCAGAGCGCATAGCCATCTCACTCTGTCCTGAGGCCTTCGCTTCATCAATGACAGTCCGCTGCCAGATTTGTTTTGGACGTCCACGTTTGCCTCTTACTTGAGGATTTCAATCTAGGGCTTGCTTCGGTATATGGTCTGGGTCCCATCGCAGTGTGACCTATCCAACTCTATTCGGCGTCTACGACATAACTAGTCGTCTCTAAATACATCTAAATTGCTATTTTAGAGCCCATTTACAGGAGACACTTCCAGTGACAGATTTAATGTCTTTAAATGATGTCAAATATTTTCATTTATGACAAAATAAAATATCAATATCCTCAATAATCTATAATTATTCGGTGCAAATGTTTACGAGGAGCAATTCTAAATCCCAAATCTTGACCAATATCTGAGGCAATATAAATCTTTATCGTACCTATATATAAACCGTAAAGGATATCATAAACTATCAAAGCCCACGAAAACGCTTTAAAAATATTTCATTTTACTGCACTAATAAAAAAATATTGCCACTCACCGCTAACATTGATATAAATACGGTAAAATTTTGGTTGTTAAGCCAAAATAGAAAATACCTTAATAATTTGTTGTATAAATATAATTGAAATATAATAATCAAATATTAACATTTACACTTTCATTCATTCACTCATTCGTCACTACAGGTATAGTAGTGAGCAGCTACCTTTAGGTGTGAAAAAATAGTGGGAGACAGCTGCGCATTGGGATCGTTCTGCGTTCCTGTATTGGCAGTTCCATCCAGCAAACGCGCGGGAACAGAAACATCGCCACTCTAGCCGCCATATTGTTTTCGTCGGATTTAAATACAAGAGGCACGAGTACTTTACTTTCATTCTATCGATGGCTGGCGTAGACGACGCATCTCATTTACTACTTGAATTTATTATAAAGTTTTTTTTAATTGTATTAGTGTGTGTTAGTGAAGTGACGTAGGTATCGTGTAAGCTTTATAATAAAACTAACGTAATTAGTGATTTAGTTTTGTTAAATATAGTTGTAATTGTAGTCTGAAAAAATAGTATTTAATAGATTAGAAGGATCAATTTTCTATTGAAATTAAATAAATATATATAAAAAATTCGTTAATTTCTCTCATAACTAACTTAGCTTGACTTCAAAGTTAAATTAAATTCTTACTTGAAAATATAGTGTTTATCGCTGACTGCAATTATTATTGACTCGACGACTAATGTAGAAGAAAGGCTGAATAGATTTCAATGAATATTGGCACACAGATACTAAAAAGTATATTATGAAAATATAGGCTACTTTTTATCCCAAAATAAAGATAAGATTCACTGGTTGAAGTTCACACAAAAACAGTCAACGTATTTTAAAGAAATATAAATAGTAGAAGTTCATTTGAGTGAGTGAGATTGTACGTAAGTGTCGCGGGGAGCTACTAGGAATAAATCCATACAAATAAATAAAATTGGAGTGTCTGTTTGTAATATTAAAATAACCACATACACATATACCAGAACAACATTTTTTACAATTTTTGTCTCTCTGTCTGTTTGTTCCGGCTAATCTCTGAACTGGCTGGACCTATTTGAACTTTCATTGTTATCAGATAGCTGATGTAACAAGGAGTAACTTAGGATATTTACGATCTCGCTACGACCCATAGGAGCGGAGCAACACGCGAACGAAGTCGCGCGGGTCCGTTATTAGAGACTAAATGTGTTACAAATCAAGTGCTCACTTAATTATAAGGATTTAGTTAAACTTGCATGGGATGTCAAGAATGTGAACTGCATTCCACACATACTGAATGTCGCGTATCGTGCGGTATTTCAAATATTTTGATTAAAACTAATATTTTTTATATATCTGACATTAGTGATCTTAAAAAGGTAAATATAAATCTTAATTTAATATAGTCTAGACTCAGAACAAGAGCATTAATGGTAGATTACTCGAGATGTAATTATGAATATTTTTGTTAGGGCGGCGTATTTATTTGGTTTGCTTTTATCTTTACGTTGACACAACTGAATGATATTCAATCTGTGTCAACTTCTAAAATGTTACTCAGATTAATGTTGCAGGCATATAATTAACCAGTGTTGCCAGCATCATAATTAACAATAGTTTTAAGGACAAGTCATCCAGAATGAACACTATATATTCTTTTAATTGACATTATTAAGAAAAAGTTATAGGCACAGCGCGAAAGTTAGGTTAGATTAACACATGGCAACAAGTACGAATTTTATAAGTCTGTAATTGCATAGTATTTGGTACTCCTCATCATCACAACCCATTAATGGCCCACTGCTGAGCCGGGTCTCCTCCTCAGAGTGAGGAAGGGGTTAGACTATAGTCCACCACGCTGGCCTAGTGCGGGTTGGCAGACTTCACACACCTTTGAGAACTTTACGTAACTCTCAGAACTTTACGTAACTTTTCCTTCACCGTTAAAGCAAATGATATTTAATTGCTCAAAACACACATAACTGAAAAGTCAGAGGTGTGTGCCCAGGATCGAACTCGGACCTCCCGAGTAAGACATCAATGTCTTAACCACTGGGCTATCACTGCTCTACACTATACACTGCACTGGTACTCCTACCCTGCCCAATCTGAAATAGTCTGGCAAGTAATTTTCATATAATTAGAGTTAGTGCGTTCTACACTTGAGTAAATAGTGTACATTTTGGTCCTTTGAGCCGGATATAAACCAGCGACCTATGCGATATTATTTATAGAGTGGAAATCTTCTAATTAAGTTCTAAAGGAGCTGTAATGGTACAGTATGGTGTGGTGCTATATCTTCTTGAAACTTTAATACTCGAATTAATTAGATATTAAAACACTTAATAAAGTACGACCATATTCCTCATATATGGTTCCCCAGGCATTGCATCGTGATTGTAAAGATCAATATGGATTTAAATTCAATTACACTACTCAATGTAAGACGAGGATTAGTAAAGCGTAAGCTTTATTGCATTCGAATATTGAACAGATTCAATAATAAAATAACCGATCGATATGTATTGCTAATTTAATTAGTGATTGTGCTAATAATGTAGCAACACCTTTAATAATTCAGTCAACACCTTAAGAATACATTATCTGCTTTGTTGAAGTATTAAATTATAGTAGTCAAAGCAATATTAGTGATGGACTATTTTTTTATCAACTACAGTCTCCTCGATAAAACCTCGTTTTCATAATAATATTGTTAGAAACATTGTTGATGATTTTGTCGTTTTTATTCGCGGGTAGTTTCTTTTTAATTTATTTCAAGTATGAATGAAGATAATATATAATACCGATAGATTTAGGGCCAGTCCTAAAAGTTAGCTCGCCTGGTGAATATCAAAGTTGTCATGAGTTATATTATATAATGGTATATATTATAACCTTATATACAAATAATTAAAATTGAAGTGTCTGTTTGTAATATTAAAATAACCGCTTTTTACTAAGTGCATATGGATGTATACGCGGCACATATACCAAAACAACATTTTTTTACATTTTTTGTCTGTCTGTCTGTCTGCTTATTCCGGCTTAATCTCTAAAAGTACTGAACTGGTTTTGACGGGACTTTTACGAGCAGATAGCTGATGTAACAAGGAGTAACTTAGGCTATTTAACGTCTCGCTACGACCCATAGGAGCGGAGAACTGAGACAGTCTTGAGTAGGTATACATTACACCTCGTTTAGATTAATCATTTTTAAAATTTTTGTTTGACTGTGTATCCATATGTTTGTGTGCAAAAATTACTGCACAAAATTGGATACGGTTTTCACAGTTATATCTTAAAATAAAGGTTTCAATGGATGCCAAGAAAAAAGTTTATTTACAATTATTAAATGTTTTAGTCCGGCATATGTAGCGCTAGTCGACTAGTAATAAATGACGTACGTCCTTACAATGTTATATAATACACTGTTAATTATGATGTTGGCAACACTAATCTGAATAGCATCCTTTTATTTATGATGTAGCATTTTTACCTTATTGAGTGTTGGACAACTGATAAACATTTATCGAAGAAGTAGGGATTGCAAAATAAATACGCCGTCACAACGAAAGTCATTATTAATTGCATTGCGAGTATTCTAGCAGTAACGCTGAAGGTCTGAGTCTAAGGTATAACCCCCAGGAGGACATTATAATTAAGCCGTCGTACTGTTAGTCTACGTATAGACTATAACTCCTTTTTAATTAGCAGTTAATACTTTTCAACTTAGTTCATACGAGTTCTGAGAGATGGCAACACTGTTGATTTAGCTAATTTGTTCACCTATTATAAACGTAATTTCCCGATTTCCCGTCACCAAAAAGTAATTTGTCATACAAATAGTTTATGCGCTCGCTAGCGAGTATCGAGTTAACTCACTGTAAATAACTACCGCGGGTACAATGCAATTCCAACAATTGCGGAGAGTTCACACAACGAAAAAACCGAAATAACGTCTTTACGTATTTGCATATGCATTTACCAGTGAATTGCGGTTGTTCACACTTGTTACTTTTCTGTTATAATAAATGTTTTCATTAAACAAATGTTGTGTTGGAGGACGTGGAGTGGTAGAGTTTAGAGTTAATATATTATGGAAGATCTCTTTTAACCTGTTCCTGGGTCTCAAGCCCCAGGCACTGCTTGACTCCGTATATATTGCATATGTGTACAGTAATGTGTAACATTCCTCTCTCATTCTATGACAGTAGCTAAGGTAACTAAAAGCATTTCTTTTTCTACTCTTTACTGTAACTTACCATTAGATGGCGCTGTATATTAAGTCAAATATTCGCATATAATTTTTTTTTAAATATTACTACCATTTGACATTTCCAATGTTAGAAAAACGTCATACGTTGCTATATGTAATAAGAGCAAAAAAACATTCTTCTTACTGAAAGTAAATGATTCTTTCTACTGTGAGGCCGTTCAAGTATTACGTAAGCATTAAAGGGGGGGTCTTTTCATTGCTTATTTTGACATGAGGTGTGCACGGAGAATACGTAAGCGATAAAAAAGAAATCACGCTCATAAACAGCATCAAAGTTTAGGTCAACACGGTGGGGGAGAGGTTAGGGCTTTACTTATTTTTGCAAACATAGTGGGCGGGGGGCTTGATAATTGCAAAAAATCAGCTTAAGTGATACGTGAACGGCCCCTATACATCAATACTTAATAACGTGACTTTTAGACACGAAACCAAGCAGTGCCAAAGGCTTGTGACCAAGCAGCAGGTTTGAAAGAATGAAATAAATAGTTTACACTGCTGAATGAACTTGAATAATTCGCTGATCAAAAGTTATTGGTGCTGCTAACTTTATAAAGAAAAAAAACCTTTCGTAAGAACAATCCGTTTCCCACTCATTTGTCAGTTTGTTTATTTGACGTTTAGTTCCCGAGCTTAACCAGGAAAAACAAACACACTCTTTCAACTTAATGACTAATTAGTTTAAAGTTTTAAATCAACTCGTTTGGGACTGTTGATTTATTGTTCTAATGGATCTACCTACTGTGGGGGTTTGAATTTACATTAAAAAAAATTATAGATTTATGTGTGTTTTGTTGAAATATTTTTAATATTATATTTGCCGAGAACAATCGAATAACAGAATCGTCATCGCCATCTTTGGCGCTAGAGTAATATAATAATCACTTCCGTCGTTTTGACAGCTAATTTTGATTGGCTAGGACTTACGCGAGGTCTCAAGGAGTGAATATTATCTGGGTAGTATAAGTGTTAAGTGCATTGTTGTGTTGGTGCTGTAAGTGCAGTCCGATTAAGGTCCCGTGAGTACCTTACAATATAGATGCCACGTGGTAATATTAATAAACATAACTACAACAATTAGGTTAGGTTAGCCTTGTGTTAGGTAAGCATTGTGTTAGGTTAGGGTTATGTTAATCTATGGCGCTGTACGGTGCACCTATTTGGGCGGATTCCCTCAGCTCTCGTACAGCGGTCCTGCTGCGTCGCCCGCAGAAAAACATAGCAATAAGGGTGGCACGGGCGTATCGCACTGTGTCGTACGAAGGAGCATGTGCGCTCGCTGGGTCGCCGCCATGGGACCTTGTAGCTGAGGCACTTGCGGCGGTATACCGGAAGCGTGCTCTCGCGCGAACCGAAGATGGGGAGGACCCGCCTAAGCAGGTTATAGCCCAGTGGAGATAGGACGCACGGGAAGAAGTGCTGGAAGTGTGGTCTGATAGAATGAGGGGCCCAGGAGCTAGCCGGGAAGTGGTGGCTGCAACCCGACCCATCTTAAAAGTAAGGTAATTGCTATACATTCTATCACTAACACGCCAGACAGCGCTGCGTAAAAACATTCATATCAGACGTAGGACTGTTGATAAAAGATCGATATTTTTATATAGAATTATCGATATTTATTACTAATATTTTTTGGCGAAATATCGATAGTTCGATATTGAAGTGTAGATATCGACACTCGATTTTACATTTAAAAATAGATTCTTAAAAAATCTTTATTAGTGTGAGATATTTGCTTTCTTTTAAATAATTGTTAATAGCTTTTGCAATTTTTGCAAGAGGAACTTCATTATTTTCAAACAGTTTCCATTACGAATTGAATGACATCTCAATCTAAATGTTTTTTTCAGAAACTGCACGAAAAAGTAGACCAAAAAGGCCAAGGCATATGTTGACTAGACTATAACATGTCGAAACATTTGTAATTTAATTTTTTTTTAATAAAATATACTGAGTTGTAAACTGTAAATAATTTTTTAACCTGTGTAATTTTTTTTAAAGCCAATATAAAATTTTTTGATATTTTTAAAAAGTTGGAAAATATTAAAGATATTAAAAAATATATCAACAGCTCTAGTCAGACGTATTATAATTTTTTTATCATGTTTTGTTTATCACGATCATCAGAGACGCGTAGATTGGTTTGCACATAGGAGTGAGTGAGACCGGACAATCATGGAGCAGTGTCAGCATCCCTTTCTAACAATTTTTGCTGGTGATAAGTTTTTTCCTTCTTTTCAATAAACAAAGCCTGCAGCATAAGTATAGTTTTACATTTTTCATTTTAACTGCAGTTATTTTATATAGTGTCTTTATTTAATGTTATAAAATGTCTTTATTTAAATTTTAATATTACGTTTAATAAACTGTTCTCAGTAATAACAGAATCCTTGTTATCTAATATGATTAAACTGTTTCCATCAACGTTTCAACAATATATCTTGTTGACCTTTGAAAGGGATTGCCTTGTTTTTCTCTTATTAAGATCGACCGACACTGACCCTGTCCTAAATTTCCCTTTAAAAGGATCCTGAATTTTTTCAGAATTTAACAAAGCTTTGTATGTAAAATGTATAAGAATTTTCTCCTTCTGTTTGCTTTGGAATGAGCCATTTAAATAAATATGTGTTTCTATTATTTATAACTAGATTTTTCTTGGGAAAATCGACTCTATGTAGAAGATAATGAAAAGAAAACTAACTGAATTCTCTAACTTTCACCCACCCACTCGCTCATCCACTGACTCACTCACCCAATCACTCACACACATCATGTAGGTTTCTATATTGTACTAGAACAATAATGCTATAGAAATAAGGACGTTTACTTTTTTACCAAATTTGAAAAACTTCCAGGAAACTTTTTGAATTTACACAAGAAGATTCCTAAGACATTAGAATATAAATTAAAAAATACCAGTTAAATGTGTTGCTAGGTGGAAAACTTGGATATTTTTCAACAATTGGTTACGTCTCAGAAAGATTGTGATAAAAAAAATCAAACTTTACTAGATATTTTTTTAACTGAAGTTTAACGTGTGTGTCTTGTTATTAAGGTGAAGAAAAACATCGTGCGGAAACCTGCACACCTGAGAGTTTTCCATGTTCTCAAAAGTGTGTGAAGTCTTCCAACCGGCACTGGGCTAGCGTAGGCTATGGCCTAATCCCTTCTCCTTCTGGAGAAAAAACCCGGCTCAGCAGTGGGCCATTAACGGGTATTAATTAACGGGTATTAAATTGATGATGATAAATTAAATTAATAACCCAAAAAAATGACTGAGGAAAGTAGAGAGACTTAGTGCAGTGAGAGAATAGGTGTAGGAGTGAGTGAGGTAAATAATTGAATAAATAAGGAGAAAGTGCGTGTATTAAGGGTTAGTGAGTGAATTTTCATCAACGAAGGAAGTATAAAATGAAATATTTTTAATATGCAAAATGATTTGAACGTACATTTTTCAAAGCGATTCAACTAGCCATCTTTCTTTGTCTCCGTTATCTGAGCGTTTGGAACTAAGGATGTTCTCAGTGATGTCAACGCCGGCGGCTTGCTTATAAAGGTAATGGACATTGTGATAGGGGACAGCGGAAATGTTAGCGGTTTTTATTGTCTATCCTTCACTGGAGAACTGAGGACATCTTGATAGAAACTACAACTACAGGTAGACCCGATTTATTGTAATATACAACATTTAAATCCTTTGTAATCTATATCACGGAACAATGGATAGTTGTACTCATAAATAATTATCTAGTCAAAATAATTTAAAAGTAGGCCAAAAAACTGTTGTTACTGTTGTTAAATATTGCTTTTTTTCTATTCCTTCAAAGTCAGGTTACACTAGAATGAATTTAAGAGCGAGAAGGAATATAAATGAATCTTTTATTTATTTTAATATAGATCTAAAATCGTTTCTAAGTTATTTTCGATATAAAACTTTAATGTCTTGTATACTATATTTCTTCCGTTGTGTTATAATTTTACAAGTTTTTCGAAAAACTACTGAATTCTTTCATTAAAGACGGTATCCCTAATCATAAAGGTCTAACTACAGTAATTTATACAACATATTGTTAATTAACATATTGAATAGCAACGGAGAAATAGGGGATAGCAAAATAAATACATCGTCACGACAGAAAATCATCAGTACATCGCGAGTAATCTAGCCTTAACTCTGAAGCTCTGTCTAATGAAAAAGCAATATCTAGAATGCATTTTGAAGCAATATCTAGAATGTTTGACTACAGAACATAGTGCGCGTAACAGCTGACGTGAGAGAGAGTGTTGCCAAATTAATAACCAAAATGTACCACTCAAACTGCATTTACAAAGGCATTAACTTGTATTGCGTCTAAATTCCAACAGCTCATTCTATCCTCCTACGCTGCCCCAGCTTGGTTCGGTCTGATCAGCAACTCGTCAAAAAAACTGCTGGAGGCGCAGCAGTCCAAAGCGCTGAGCACCATTACTGATGCTCCAACGTTCGTCAGGAACTCGACTATCCGACGTGGAAACGGTGGAGGCGTTCGCACGACAGCTAGCGAGTAACCTCTTCGTTCGAGCAGATGCCAGCTCCCTAGGGACTTCCTCAGCGAGCCAACAACTTGACTATGATAACTCACAAGGACTTGACTTACTTCCACGCCGACGATGCGAGCCGCAGCCTCGATCGCTGATCGCCTTCGCTGGGCCTCTCCCAGGGCAACTGGGAGTCTCACCCGGCGGGGGTTTGATCGCTCGGAGCAGCCTGATGACCGGATTTGACACCAACAGATGATTATACATCAAACCTTATGACCAACACATTTTAATGTGCCGCAATAGACACTACATGGGGAGGGCATATGCCTCGAACATGTCACCCCACACCCTTGCAGGTTTGTGAAGAAAGCCAGACGTGTATCCTCCATTGATAAAGGTAACAAAAAGTAACAATTATTTTAGACTAATTATAATTAACCTAACAATATTACAATATTTAAATATATTAGGTATATAATAATATTATCTTTCCCTTCACCATCCTTAAAATGTAAGGTCTCAATTGTTTTCCCGTAACAACATGGGGTTTGAAAAGGATGTCAACGGCTTGGACTAAGGGTGAGGGCTGAAGAATAGAGAAACAGCGAAAAATGTTTTAATACACCTTTTTATATCCAGTATATAAATAATATGTGATATATTATCTTATATTATATTCATATGTAAGAAGCAAAGTAATCAAATCTTAGATATTTATGTACTTACTGTAAATATAGTGATGGATGGCAATACCTTGGCAATTGATGTTTTGGAGTGGTTCTGATGATGAGGCTAGAAGGTGCTAATAAACTCCTTGAGATTAGGATCATAGTATTCCTTCTAATAAGTCCAATATAATACATTAAGTGTTCAAGGTCTGATGATGAAGCGAAGAAGTTGATAGAGCAACTTTTCGTGATTAAAGCCCTCTTTTATCTTCTATTTTTTTATTGGTTTGACGCTCACAGATATTAATTAAAAGCAATTTAAAGGCGTTAAAAAATATCATCAAAATTTCAACATAGGGCAATAAAGAAATAGTTTATGTTGAAGAAGAAAAATATAAATCTAATAAGGTTTGAGTAATTAAATAACACACATTAAAACTAAAACTACAAACGCGTAGCTATAAAACGATTACAAAACCAGACGCAGGTAATCTAAATTTAAATGTGATAAATCAAATTAATCGCATCTTTTATGGCGTAGTAAAGCTACTGACCTATATGAAATACCCGTAAGGCAGGCCGTGACCTCACTTCTATTTCTCTTTAATATATTGCGATGTACAGATAAATGCAGTTCAGATATAAAACATGTTTATTTATACCTTTTTTATTATTTTCTACCTTTACCTTTATACTAAGGGTTATGATTTTGGCAGTCTATGTATGTATGTATGTTTGTATGCACTACTAACTACTGCACCAAATTTCATGAATGATGTGTCAATAGATTCTTGATAATAGCGCGGGTGACAGGCTAAAAAAAATTTATGATTTTTTTTATGACGGAATTTAAACCTCAGATTCTAACCTCGAAAAAAAATTAAACTGAGATAATTATCACGTGTATATATATATATATTTCGGAAACAAATTAAAAGGAATGGCCTATCCCAAAAGCTATATGGGCGCAATACGGTCAGGATATAACCAAACGTTACGCTCTCTTACTATTATGACAGGAACCTAAGCAGTGCCTTGGACTTGTGACCAAGGTGTAGGCTTAAAGAGCTCTTTTATGTAATTACGACACTCGCCTCTTAGTTTCACTGTCTAAACCTAACCTAACACGAGGCTAACCTAAACCTAGCTCACACCTCCGACATATATATCATACATCCATGTATACCTACTATGATTAGAAGAACACTACCATGAAACACATACTACCATGAGTACATGGGTGCAACCACGGTTCTACCTTGACCATTTTTTACCGATGCATTTCTAGGTTTCTATCTGAATTATTTTCCTGTTTCGTCCTTTTTAGACCACTTTTTTTACGTAGTCGGGTTATCTATACTCTATACTAATATTATAAAGAGGAAAGATTTGTATTTTTGGATTTTGTATTTTTGTATGTAACGAATAAACATAAAAACTACTGGACCGATTTCAAAAATTCTTTCACCATTAGAAAGCTACATTATCCCTGAGTAACATAGGCTATATTTATTACAAGAAAAAATTAGAGATCCCCAGTAATTCTCACTAAAACCAACACAAGGTGCAAAAAAATTAGCCATAAAATATCTTTCATCGCATGCGCTGCGAAAAGTATTGATGATAGAACAAAAAAATGTTATACAATATTATAGAACGTATCAATATCTACAAAAAACTCCGCGAGACCATATGTCCAACTATTGTAGTTAAGTCACTATAACTACTTTTTTACATTTTAAAAGTTGATAAAAATGCCTATCAAAATCAGACCATGTTTTCCATAACTTTGTATTAATTCTTATCCAAATAAATTATTTCGTAATGAAGACTGTTTCAATACCTGTTAATTACTTTTTGAATTATTGAAATCGGACATTCCAGTCAAAAGATATTACGAAATAAAAATATCAAGATAAATAAAAAATAATCCCAGACGGGCCGCCGGCGCGGTGTGGGTGCCTCGCAGCGCAGCGTAACCTCAGTAACGCGGCGATAGAGGAGCGACAGAATGCGGGAGCCAAAATATTAAAAAAAAATTATCCACCCGTGCGAAGCCGGGACGGGCCCCTAGTAGTTTATAATATAATTCGTTTCCTTTGCAGAAGTATCAAACTCCAAATATATGGTTTATTAAGTTTGTCACGTTATTTAGAAAAGGCTGAAAAATGATCTATACTGACTTCACACAAAAACAACATATTACATATTTTTAGAATCAAAATTATTCCCGATCAAAATGATCACCCGCCGAGCTCTGTTTGACAACTGCCACAAATATCGGAACAGATATTGTCTTGTCATAATAATTATTGTTACGAGGGTATAACTGAAATATAATATAGGACACAAAAATTTTTAACTTTTCTAAAAATGTTTTAAAATTATTTAAAAATTGTAGAAAGGCGTATATGCGTCAGTAATTAAATTATCTTCACTGATTGCTATACGAAAATATTCTAAAAAAAAGTCTTTTATAAGACGTGACGTCACATGTGTTTTTCATCACGTGACAGAATGCCTATTAAACTGCGAGATGAGTGAGCTTCGCTATGAGTTCTTAACAACATTCCTTGATACATATCCTCGCACATCTTTTGGTGAGAACGTGCATTAGGTGACATCAGATTGTTTGGAAAAAAAGGGAAAAAATGTCAGCTCTCGCTTACTCCTATATACGTGTCAGAGAATAGTAAAAGACTATCGAATAATCGAATCGCCATAGATATCTATGGCGTTGGAGTAGGGTAGTAGTCACTTCCGTTATTTTGACAGTCTCGACCCTCGACCCCTTATATGCCATCGCGGTATCTCAAGAAGTGAAGTAGTCTCTGAATAGTGTTAGTGTTGTGCAGTGAAGTGTTAGTGCTAGGAGTGATGCCCGATCAAGGTCACGTCATCTTGTGTTAGGTTAGGTTTATGTGAGATTAACCTTAGGTTTAAACAGAGAGCCTGAGCAGGGGAGGTGAGTGTCGTGATCATTTAAAGGACGTCCTTAAGCCTACACCTTGGTCACAAGTCCAAGGTACTGCTTAGGTTTCTCTCGTAATTGTTAGAGATCATATTTGAACATTTATCGGTTCAATAGAAGTATCTACGTTGCGTTTACCCAATATTCCATAGAATACCATCCCGCCTGTTAGTGTTTTACAATATTTCCCTCAACTCCTTCCCTCTCAACATTTAAAATCCATACAATAAAACCAAAATATTGCAACGTTCCCCCACTACTAGCTGCCGGCTATTATATCTTACATTTATATTGCCTTTATGCAAATAATTATTTTTGGACTCCAAAAATATTCACCGCACATTAAATTATATATTTGACGAAGCACTTTAATCGTATAATTAAACCGATAATCGTTCAATTGCCAAAAACTAGGTCGGACTCATTAGGGGCTTTCTATTGTAATTTTGACTAATTCTGACTAATTGGGCACTTTAATTGAATTTTATTCGCAGAAGTGATAAAAATCAAAGGCCGTAATTTTGATCTTTATAAGCCTATGAATAGAGCCCTTTCAAATACTTGAAATTGCCAAATTGGTCATCCAAAACTTGATGCTTTAATACTCTTAGTAAAATTTTAGTATACTTTTACTGTGCCCCTAATATATTGCTTGTATACTCCTAAAATAACCTAGTATACTATATGTTTACTACTTGTGCACTAATAGTATATTGTTTGTGACCTTATAGTATACTGCTTGTGTACTTCCATTTTACACTACTGGACTGATTTGAAAAATTCTTTCACCATTAAAAAGCTACATTATCCATTAGTTACATATGCTATATTTATTACTAGAAAAAATTAGAGATCCTCAGAAATTCTTACTAAAACTAACCCAAGGTGCAAAAAATTTGCCATAAAATGTCTTTCATCGCATGCGCTGCGGAAAAAATTGATGATAGAACAAAAAATGTTCTACAATATTATAGAACCTATCAATACCTACAAGAAACTTTACCATATGTCTAACTATTCCATTTATTACATTTTAGAAGTTGATAGAAATGCCTATCAAAATCAGACCATGTTATCAATACCTTTATATTAATTCTTACCCAAATAAATTAATTCGTATTCAAGACTGATTCAAAACCTATAGATTACTTTTTAAATTATTAAAATCGGACATTCCAATCAAAAGATATTATAATATAATCCCAAACACCACACACAAAAATCCTGCATAGTCCTAGTCCATAACGACACCACACAAGTTCCACAGGCTTTTTGGACACCAATCTATCGGAACAGCTACATTATCCATGAGTTTCCATAGTTTCAATAATCTATATTGACTTATTATAAATTGTTACGTTGGTATAAATGTGTTACTAGATATGTATATCTAATACGCTCCTACTAGACTAATATGCGTAATAGTATGCGTAGTATTCTCCTTATGTACTCCTTGTGCACCTAGTATATTCCTTGTGTTGTTCTAGTATACAGCTCGTGTACTCCTTTGCACTCCTTATTTATATCTAGCGTAGTTATTGTAAACCCAGTCGAACTTAACTCTATATATAACTCGGAGATTTATGATGAGAAGCCCCCCTGTATATTGAAAAACACTAAAAACACTTTGAATCGATACATAATCAAATATGCCTTACAATTACGAGAGAAACCTGAGTATTGACTCGGACTTGTGACCAAGGTGTGGGCCTAAACACGTCTTTTAACAGAATTCCAACACTCCTCCAGCCTCCACTGCTTAGCTTCACTGTTTAAACTAAGGTTAAGTTAACCCATGCCTAACTTACGCGCCGACATATATTTGACAAGAAGGAGAAAAAGAACAGTATATTGAAATTTGTTAATTCTAATATCTGTAGATTCAATAAACATTTAATTAGATTTCTATGGTTCTCTATAAATATGAATTTTATTAATACGATCACAAGCTCTACCTTTTATAATGAATCATTTTTCGCTCGAGTACATTTTGTGGAAATTTTCCATCATTCGATTATCATGGACCTTTTTAATCAGTACAGTTATAACATTATACTTGAACTAAGTCAATTTCTTGGCTTTGTTTATTTAGATTTTCATTTTAATCGATGTCTTGTACTGATTTTTTCAAATGGCTATAAAAATTAATTTCGCCAGAGAAGTTTTCATTCTTTGACCTGGAATTTATGGTATAATCTTTTAACCCTGTATAGCTACTGTCTATCAAAATGACGAAAAATTTTGGTAAATCCCTAGTTTCTATGTCTATGTTAATAATCCTATTTTTAAACCCTGACGCTACAACGACGAAGTGTTATAAGTTTAACGCGTGTATCTGAATGTATCTCTGTGGCATATGTCTGTCTGCAGCGCCCAAGATAATGGACCGATTCTGATGAAGTTTTATTTGTTTGAAAGGTAATTTAATCGAGATGGTACTAAGTTATAATTTGTCAAGATCTGGTCATACGTTTGGAAACTATCAGCTCATTTGTAACTCGAGAACTGCGTGACATTAGAATAAAACGGTATTTCTCGATACCTTTCTTTACATATCAAGTATCAAATGGAATCGAGTATCAGGCTTATTTAATATACGTAATAGTATATATTTTATCTATAATTTGTTTCTTTTGCATTTTATGATATTTTAAGTCTGTCTTGACTGCTGTTTTAATATGTTACTAGCTGACCCAACAAACGTTGTTTTGCCACCGTGGGCCACCCTTATCACTTAGGGGTATAAAAAATAGATGTTGACCGATTCTTAGACCTACCCGATATGCACACATTTCATAAAAATCGGTCACCGTAAATTTTGACTCGAGAGGTGTGAGTTAGGTTTAAGTTAGGTTAGCCTTAGGTTAGGTTTGCCTTGTGTTAGGTTAGGTTAATGTTAGTCTAATCTTAAGATTAAACAGTGAAACTAAGCAGTGGAGGTGAGTGTTATGATCATTTAAAGGATATCCTTAAGCCTCCAAGGCACTGCTTAAGTTCCTGTCGTAATAGTTCTTGTCAGAATAGTAAGTGATAGTTATGTTTAGTTATATCCTGACCGTGTTGCGCCCGTATAGCTTTTGATATAGGCCATCCACTCCATTCCTTCTTCTTTTTAGTTTCCGACATCAGAATCTCCAGTTATTAAAGAAGCCGCAGCTAATACGCCTTCTACGACATTTATAAGATTTTCAACAATAAAAAAATATCGACTAACACAGGTTAATATCGAGTCTTCTAAATCGATGTGGTGTGGGTATCGATACTTGGTGACTGTATTAAATTAGAGTTTCAATCGGGAGGATTTTTAATTTAATAGTTATAATGCATATTACATATGGTAGGTGTAATTATTTAAGACATTAAATTCTCTAAACAAATGATGCAATTTAACTGCGCCTGAGTGGGTCACAGGTCAGCTTTGAAGTAAACTTGAATGATTACTACATCCTACTATAACTATAATTCATTACTATAAATTAGAAGTATCATAAAACATCCATATAAATCTAATTGCTTAATTGAATTTATATTATGAATTTAATTTTCTTTGACTGATTGATTAAGGATAGAACAGCATATGATATTTAGTGTTATACTAGCGACCCGCTTGCGGCTTCGCACGATTTCTTTCTGTACTATAATATGCATGTACTATACATATAAACATTCCTCTTGAAACTCTCTACCTATTAAAAAAATCGCATCAAAATCTATTGAGTAATTTTAAAGATCTAAGCATACACAGGGACAGACAGACAGCGGGAAGCGACTTTGTTTTATACTATGTAGTAAAGCAAGCCAGAATGCAAACAAAGGTGCATTCTTGAAAGCATGCTAAATAATGCCTGATCATTGTTACCCAGGAGCTGGTTTAAAGACGTCCTTGATATGACCAAGCCACTTACTGTCTACTTCTCGACCCTAAATAAGGGAGACTTAATACTACGAAACTAACCTACGCAATCTGTACTTATTTAGATCATGTTTAGTCTATGAAATCACCATTAATACTGCATCATATCTATCGCAACAGAGGCTATATATATGTAGAGAGAGTGGGTAAGTATACTTGGAATAAAATATGTACATAAACCAGAAACCGAGTAACCAACAATAAAAACTTACTCCCAACCTTAGCAATGGGGACCTAGCATCACGACACCACACCACTGCTGAACCATAATAGTCACCTAGCGAGCTTCTGTTGACAACTGGCTCAAGTCTATCAGAACAGAGGTTATATACAGTCGTGAAATAAAATAAAAGACACTACCCGCGAATATAAAGTAATCAATAGTGTTGCTATCTTTTTTTTTAATTATTATTTATTTTTAAAGTATAATAAAGACAAGTTGTAATTGCCTTAAGATAAAAGACTCACTTTTATACTAAAGGTAACTAAAGTAATTGTTGCTAAACAATATTAGATTGTAATTTTTCATAGCCAAAGGCGAGGATTTCCGTCATTTTTTATCTCAGTTCCTTTAATTAAAGGGTGGGATATAGAATATCGGGAGACTGGACCTGTTTAAACGTGGTAGATATCGCCACATTGATTGCGCTCAAATGGTTTAATACGGTTTATTTTATTTTTATTTGAAGTTTGATTCAAAATCGAGAGTTCACAGAACTGTCGAGGGGAGCTCTTAACACACGCATTTAGTTTATTTAAAGGAGGTTAATAATACTAACTAATATATATACTTGTTTATAACTATAAATTGAACTATAAAATTAAGTGAATCATCGCAAAAATGACTGATTAACTCAATCTTTAGCATTTTCCTTAATTTATCTGTCTGACTGCATCTTTTTATTAGTTATAATCTAAGCTTAATTTCATTTAAAATTATATGTCTGATGGAAACGAGTTGACTGATAGTTTATCAAAAGTCCCAATCTTAGTAGAAAACGCCAAGCTTGATACTGTAACACAATAATCATCACAATCCATTAATGGCACAGTGCTGAGCCAGATCTCCTCTTAAGAATGAGGAGAAGGTTAGGCCATAGTCCACCACGCTGGCGACATGCAGGTTGGCAGACTTCACACACCTTTGAGAACATGAAGAACTCTCAGGAGTGCAGGTTTCCTCACGTTTTCCTTCATTGTTAAAGCAACTGACATTTAATGGCTTAAAACACACATAACTCAGAAAAGTCAGAGGCGTTCTTCCTGAGTAAGATACCAATATCTCAACTAATAGACTATCACAGTAATACAAACACAATTCTATTTTTTCCATATTCCAGATAGGATTGTCCTGAAATAAAGGGACAGATTACGTTAACAATTATTTGTATTAAGCGGCTTACAACACAGGAATTTAGGGGTTTTGGTGCCGTTTTAATGTAAATTGTTGGTTATAAATTATTATGGTATCTATATTTTTAACCAAAATTAAAAAAAAGAAGTTCTCAATTCCATAGTCCACAGTAAAACTTACTAACTTACACCGCCATCTATTAGAAAGTCATAGAACTTACAAATAAATATTTTCATATAAAAGCAAGCAAAATGTTATTCCTCGATGTTGGCTGAACAGATTTGAATGAAATTTTGCACGCAACACCCAAACGACAACATTAAAATGCAATCCAGAGCCGTGCCTGGGGCTTGAGATCCATGAGCAGTTTCAAAGACCGCTACTACTATATGCACAAACTCTCATCTCCACCACGCCACCAAACAACACTATACTATTAGTCTCACTACTCATAACATAACAGACTAACAATCCTATCGGAACGAAAGTTATATATTGTCTACTCGATTTTTTTAGTTTATAAACAGTGTCGCTAACAATAGTTTTGAAATTCATCGGAAACAAATATGACATTTTTGTATTTATAAAGTACCTTAATATGCCCTTTGTAAGGTGACCCATACCGTTAGCAACCTGCTTAATCTGAGCTTAACTACGTAATGGGGTAAATGAACATGGTTACACCATTATCGCTGTACTTCAAATGATAACTTAATCGTGTTTATTAAACTTAATAATGTTTATTTACTGACTAACGGAATTATTTACAAATATTATATGAGAAAAATGTAATGTAGCTCAAAACACGCTGAAAGAATGAAAGACCGAATATCTGCCATAAAAAAAATTATTGACTAAATTTCAATGTTTCAGATATAAAAATAAAATGTTTTTACTGTACTTAATAAAAAAAAAATTTTGTCTCATTGATTCATCATCATAATCAGTACAACATTAAATTTTAAAATTCCTTTAAGTAAAAGACTAAATTACAAGTTGACTTTTGTAACATTGACCCTCAACCTACTAACATCTATTTGAGTCACTTAACTACCTACGTGCGGTCTCAGGGACCGCTCATAGATTATTACTTATAATTTGGAATCTACGGTACCAACAGACCATTTTAGTGAATGAAATACTTGTTTATACACTGTTGGGTTTACTTATCTATACTATTATATAAAGAGGAAAAATTTGATTGTTTGTTTGTTGCGAATAGACTCGAAAACTACTGAACCGATTAAAAAAAATCTTTTACTGATAGAAAGATACATCCTTTCCGGGTAACATAGGCTATGTGGTGTTGCCATAAATATTCTAATTAAAAAGATATGGCCATTTAAGTGCCATAACCTGGTCATTTTGTAAATTGAAGAGGTTCTCAGGAACTAGAAATCCGATTTTAAAAAAAAAACACAGATAGTAAACTGTGTACTATTCGTGAGTGACAAAGGTGATTTAGTGTTGCCATATACATTTTTTTATAATTGAATATAGTAATTTTTTTGTTACTAATCCGATTTTAAAAATTCTTTTCTGAGAGAATCTTCCTCTTATATACTATCATTCTCTCTCATCCTCTAACTCTTTAATTTTTATCTTTATCGAGCTGTTCAGAATGATTAATCTTTTCACTTTTTTTCTTTCGATTATCTATCTCTCTCTCCCCTTTATCTATTTAATTTTATTTTTGCTTTGTCTTCTTCGCTTTTTTTCTTTTTCTTTCCATAAATGATAGAAAAATTGATAAGGAAAAAAAAAACCACAATTACAGTGACAAATTAAGTAAGTACATCAATTATAATATTGCTTTAAATACCCCGAGCGAAGCGAGCGATCAATTGATTAGTTAAGCAGTGTTTTGTCTCTTTCTTTCAAACACAAATAAAGTTGACATAGAAAGGAATAGATGTCAATTAGGCATTGATTATGTTAATCACAGTTTATAGGTAAGGGGGTGTATCATTATTTTAGGCTCAAATATAACCATAATCACAATAAATTCTTGTAAAAAAAACAAATATCATTTAGAAATAGGCATCAATTGATGAAACCATTTTACAATATTTTATTTCACTTTTATCAATCATTTTCATATTAAAACAACAAAAAATTAATATACAAAAAAATCGTACAAACTTAATACCTATGTGCGGTAAAAAAAGAAAAGGTATAAGGACGGCCTATGGCACATGACAATCACTTCGAAAAAATTAAATTTTATAGTTCGTTGCGGTCTGTGAGACCGGAGCAGGTGATTAATGGTTAAAAGACACTGTTTTAAGTTATTTACATCCTTAGAGAAACAATTCGAAGTAACACTAAACATAATAAATAGTAAGCTATTTTAAGATCCACCATAAAAACCTATGCCTAACCATCCCTTCTAACCCTTCATCAAATTTTACATATGTATTATCTTGTTCTACTTTTCCCGCCTTTTATTATAACGCTCGGGGCAAAAGGGTCTCCATAATTTAGCTGGGCAGATATTATCTTATAAACCCTTCGCAAGAGTAAAGAAGCTATCGTAAATTATAAACCATTAGATGTTAGGTGAATGGACTAAAAGCTTTGGGTAATGTATCTGTTGATAATAATATAACTATTGCTGGCAACACTGTTGATTTACAGATTTAGATTAGGGGCTCTTTGACGAGTAATTTCATGAAGTGAATATTGATTAGCATTGTGAAGTTGAGTAACTATTATTAAGTATCAAGGGAGTGTCTAACTGTTTAAGTTTTGATAGTAAAAGAGTTCTTAAAAATCTGTTCTTGGGTCACAATCTCCAGGCACTGCTCAGTCGCATCTATAAAATATGATAATCAAGAAATTTGTCATAATATTTTTTTTTTCGATTTTTTTTAAACTAACTAGACAATTTTAACAAAATCAAAAGGTATTCTCGCTCCAACAGAAAAATCATCTAAAAGTTTAAAATTCTACAAGAAATTGCAGTTTTTAAACGAAAACTTATACAAAATATTATTTATACCTTCGCAAAGCGAAAGTAGAGTATAAAGGTTTTATTCAACATTATATTCCGGAAATAGTTATCAAAAATGACATTGAACGTTTCGTATATTGAGATTTTGGAAAGTGCATTTCCATTTGCCAGAATATTTTTAGACTTAATGATCTTTTCCGTAGTTTTGAATATGAATCTGCTGAAAATCTCACAGAGACACTTTGTAAAGAGTTCGTTTTAGATTTTGCTTATCGAAATAAATCCCATATTACCGGAGACAGCCCAAGAATAAAGCTCCATTTCCAATCCATTGTTTGTTAAGAATCAATAGAATCATTTGACACGCTGATCGATGTTGGTTCTTACCAAACACATCTCTCGCTACACAACCTCGCTTATCTTTGGTGGAAACAAGACTTATGGTGACAATGTGAAAAGAAAAGTTGCTAAAACAAGGGAAACAGTTCTACCGAATAGTATAACTGGAGTTAAAAGTTCCCTGAAGTGCTAAACCACGTTAAAGAATTAAAATATAATCCGTAGTATGATGGAGAAGAGGGGGTATATTAAAAACATTAAGGGGGGGTGCTATTGAATGGACTATTGGGTGATATTGCAAATGACAACTGAACTGATAAATAACTAAACATTATGACAATTATGAGAGGAACCTAAGCAGTGCCTTGGACTTGTGACCAAGGTGTAGATTTAATTACGTCCATCATTCAAGTGAAACACTCACCTCCACTGCCTAGGTTGTCTGTCTAAGCTTAAAGTTAAGCGTAATTTGTTACCATCTAAATATTTTAATAAAATATACAATATAATAATTACCCTGCAAATACATATTCATTTATCTATTATAATAAAAATATGTTTTTCATTTAACACTGCTTATCTAATGAGTGAGAGAGACATGGAGATTGTTTAGTATTAAGGTGTGAGCGAGACCAGATGATTACGAAGCGAAATCGACTGCTTCTACTGAACTTCTATGAGCCCTACCAATAATCTTTGACATCTTACATGTTATGCTTACTAATATTATAAATGTGAATGTTTGTATTTTCAGATGTTTGTTAGTCAATGACACAAAAACGGTTCAATGGATTTCGTTGAAATTTGGCACAGAGATACTTAATAACCTAAATTAACAAATTACCCACTTTTTATGCCGGAAAAAATACGGAGTTCCTGCGGAATTCATTTTAATAATATTTCTTAATTATCTATGGATCATACGTAGTAAATTGTATTCGTGCGAAGCCGGGGCTGGTTGACTAGTGTCATCTCGCTCTTACAATTTTCCAATAATACAAACAGTGAATCTGTAATTCACAAATATTTAAGCTTGCATCTGACTGCCGATTAAATAAATTTATTTCAATTTATTCAACATTTTGAAATGTCAGCGTGAAAATTGAATTGTTTGCAAGAACAACAGTGGGTAGTTGGGTAGAGGGGAAAACCGTCGAATCACTTGCATCCAATAACTTAGATACGGCACACAGGTTTCACAATAGATTTTTAAAAGGTTTGCTATTTTTTTAACCCTCAACCAAAATGGAGGTTTTAGCCGTCTTGAGACAAAGTTAAAAAACTCATCACTACATATTGTAAACAAAGTCCCACGCCTCTACGTATATTTGCAATAAACTCAAAACCTGCTAAACAGATTTTCATGCGGTTTTCACTAGTAGATGGGAAGGAGGAAAGATTAGGTATATAATTTGTAATGTTTTGTCATTTGTAAATTAATAATAATAATAATAATAATAAATCTTTATTACCCAAAAACAGATAATTTTACAGTTTCCTTAAGTTAATACTAAGAAAAACAAAAACTTATATCTAATACTTATGCAAATTAAGGAAAATTAAGGAATTGCTTGAACTATGATTATTGTTGTTGAAAATAAAAAAGAGGCTTTTACTTAACCAATTTACATGATTTTTACAAGAATTTAAGTGAGAGTGGGAGTGTTTTTCTAATCAACAGGAAACTGTCTTGGTGTAACAACAGCTGAATGTATTTAAGGAAAGGTGAGTTAGTAAGAGAAAGAGTGGGTAACTGAATGGGTAAACTAATCATCCTGAAGATCAGCGTGTATAAAAATTTCTATATGATTTTATCTCTGGAGGGGAGAGACGAAACTAAAAATGATCCTTTCTATACATTTCCAAAATAATCCTTATAATATATTTGTGATTAACTACTAACTAACTTATATCTAATATTTGTATTTAGAAGAAAGCCAGGAACAAGTAGATTGAATTGTTTACAAGACCAACACAGTACTGGCAAAGGGGAATATCGTTAAATCGTTTCCATCCGACGCTACAATTGATTTACGAATAGTTTTAACCTTTGTTCGCAATTTACTATTTTTCAATGAGCGTTACAAATATAGTAGCCGGCAGCTAAGTTCAGGTCTGAGCAAAAATAGTGGGGGAAAGTTGAAAGGGAAATTAAGTTACTTCGTTACCGAAGCCTTCCTCCGCTTCGCGCTCCCCGCTAAAAAGGCCCTAATAGTGACTTCTGCGCATTCAAGGTCAAAAATATACTTACGTGTCGGCCCTGACTTTAGATAAACACATTATTTAACTTTAAGGATTGAAAATCAGAAAATCTAATATTTTTCACTCCAAAAACTCAATACACGTATTGGTCATCGTTAAAAGTTTTATACAATATTCGAAATTCGCTACATAAAAAAAGACCCAAAAACCTTCAATAAATACACATCTAGCAACCCTTTCTAATATAATAAAGAGCCAAGCGTGGACCCTATATGAATCAACGGTTGAAAGTTTAATTCGTTTCAAAGTTGCCAGCCTAATTCGTTTAACCATTCGGGAAATTAAATAGATAGGTAATTTGGCAACCCCATTAGTAGGGAAGGGGTCTAGGAAACTAGGGTCAGATTTATGGCGTATACTTGTTATTATATTACTTGGACGCTTGTTTTGCGTTTATTGTGTCTTAAGTTAAATACTTTTATTTGTACCATATACTTAGCCATTATACTATAAGATAGACAGAGATAGAATTATAAAAATATACAAACAAGGTCAAACAATTATATTAAAACTGATTACATTAAAATATTACTCATTTTAATGATTTTTTAGATCTTGATTAATATAACTTTATTTATTTAGAAAAAAAAGCTGCGTCGTAAATATTAATGTCCACCTCCTATGTTTACAAATACAACAATAATGTTTACAAACATTATGTTTACAATTTTAATAATAATTTAAATACCCACTATGCGTGTATGTTCGAGAAATACAAATGTATGTGTGTGTGTCTAATTATTATCAAAAGATCCTCATCATAGGATGTCTCATCATAGGATAAGGTTTTCAGCCATGCCATGCATTTGCGTTTACAGATATACAAAGTCAGAGGATAATTTTATTTTTCATAAATTTAGTTATACAGCTAGATGGCGCTGCATTTGACTTCTTGGAAAATATCTAATCTTTTTAAAAAAAGCGATAGTATTATTACTTACTAATATTATAAATGCGAAAGTAACTCTGTCTATCGCACACCATAGTGCAAAGAAGTATTTAAATAAATAAAATATATCCTCTCCAAACAAAACTCTATTTACTCGTTAAAAGTAATTAAAATCTGTTCGCGAGATCATCACCGTCAATACCGCAGAAACTTTGGTTTCTCCCACAGAAATTGTACATTTATGCAGGATAAAAAATATCCTATTTTCTAAGTCTGGCTATAAAGTATCTGTATGATTAAATTCATCCAAATCAATCCAGGCGTTTTAACGTGATGTGTGCACAAATATATCAAAGATTTTAATATATATATGTCGGAGCATAGTAAAAGATTATCGATTAATCGAATCGTTATCGTTGTCTATGGCGTTGGAGTGGGGTAGTAGTCACTTCCGTTGTTTTGACAGTCTCTACCCTCGACCCTTTATATGCGATCGACAGTCTAACTGAAGTCTTAGTCGTGCGCGGTCTCTCAAGAAGTGAACATCAATCAGTAGTGTGGTTGTGCTGTCCAACTAAGGTCACGTAAGTCCTTACAATGTAATTGCCACGTGGTTAAGTAAACACAATGTTAGGTTAGGTTAGCCTTAGGTTAGGTTAGCCTTGTGTTAGATTCGGTTTATGTGGGTTTAACCTTGGGTTTAAACATAGAGCCTGAGCAGTGGAGGTGAGTGTCGTAATTACTTAAAGGAATTCCTTAAGCCTACACCTTGGTCACAAGTCCAAGGCACTGCTTAGGTTTCTCTCGTAATTGTTAGAGATCATATTTGATCATTTATCGGTTCAATAGGAGTATCTACGTTGCGTTTATCCAATATTCTATTCAATACCATCCCCCCTGTTAGTGTTCTCCAATATTCCACATCTTCCTCCTTCCTTTTCATTCTCATCATTTAAAATACCCGACATATATATGTATAATATGTCGGAGAATAGTAAAAGATTATCGAATAATCGAATCGTCATCGGTATCTATGGCGTTGGAGTAGGGTAGTAGTCACTTCCCTTGTTTTGATAGTCTCGACCCTCGACCCTTTATATGCCATCGACAGTCTGACTGAAGTCCTAGTCGTGCGCGGTCTCTCAAGAAGTGAAGTAGTCTCTGAATAGTGATAGGAGTGCTGTCCGATCAAGGTCACGTGAGTACCTTACTTAAAGGAGCTCCTTAAGCCTACACCTTGGTGACAAGTCCAAGGCACTGCTTAGGTTTCTCTCGTAATTGTTAGAGATCATGTTTGATCATTTATCGGTTCAATAGGAGTATCTACGTTGCGTTTATCCAATATTCTATTCAATACCATCCCCCCTGTTAGTGTTCTCCAATATTCCACATCTTCCTCCTTCTCTTACATTCTCATCATTTAAAATACCTGACATATATACCTATATAGATATAGATTAAGCTGTAGGTAAGTTTAGTGTGCAATATATATTAAGTGATAGTATGGTGCAGTGTCTGTGTGTTGCAGTGCAATCACTAATGCGATGCAATTTATCTGCGTTTTAAACATTACGCATAAAGTTTTTGCCCCCTCATTCGAAAGCATTAATAGAGATAAATAGTGTCTGGCGAGACGCCAGTTTACTACGCTTTGGTTTTACTACTGGTGTACTGAATAGTCGATCACCCCTCGCTTCATTGAGGTAAAAAGATCTGTAGATAACCTCATATAGAGCAGCCTCAAATTATAATCTGTAACCCTTTGTCCTTGAAGAGGCGACATAGCCATCATTCTCTACACAATAATGGGAATAAAAGTTAAAAATAAAGGGTCTATGTACCTACCTTCATACATTACGCTCTAAGAATTAAATTAATACATACAGATAAACAGATTTAAATTATACATAAATTAATCAAGTTATTACATTTTATAGCAGACCGTATACAAGTAAAAAAATTAAAGTTTTTAATAAAAAAACCCTAATTTAAGTTGTTTAGATAAACCTAAAGCTAAAATAAGTATATAATAAATTAAAAAGTTAAAGTAAAAAAATATAATATTTTCAATGTACAGACACGCCTAATCTATAAAATTTTTTTAGACAGATATAAACTTTATTTTAACAACGTGAGTTCGGGATGAGAATCAATAGTATGGGTTAGCGTGTTATTGTTAGGGGATGCAGAAAGCTTGTTAAATTATTTTAAGTGACGCTAGACATCCGGCAAATGCACTCAATACTCTATAATGAACGATTAATCACTAGTCTGTTTGTACATAAACGTTTAATATAACAAAAAAGCTTAATTTTGAATCGATTTTAAGAAAATGTATGAAGTGTACACTTTAAAAATATATCAGATAATTCCTGTAAATCAAAAAGGAAATGTATATTAATTAAATTCATATCTACATTTTTCATAAAATTGCATAAATATAGAAAATATGTATTTTAATTTTTGATAAAAATATTTTATGAAATCATGAAGTAAAAAATCTAGCAAATCTAGTATAAAGGCTGTCTCAAATTTGATTAATTTTTTAACTGAGAATTAGACATCCCACCAAGATCATTTTCATGTAAAATATTGCCAAGGCAAGACCTCACAGTCTCACAATGTCAAAAAGTATTCAGATCTCAAATAGAGCCAAGTTTATAACTTTCTCCGCCCTAACTTGACAAACTATAATACTAACTTACATACCAAATTTCAATTTTCTAGAAATTCAGGAAGTACCTTCATTTTTTGATCATCAGTGAGTCAGTAACGAAATTGTTTTTTAAGATATCAATAAAAACTAAAGTGTAAGAGACAAGCAATTGCTATAAATATGGAGAGAAATATGATACCCATTACTGTACAGCGATACGTATACACATGCAATTTAGACTGAGGCGAGCGGTGCCTGGGGCTTGAGACCCAGGAGCAGGTTTAAAGAGCTCTTTCATAATATATTAACTCTCACCTCCACCACTCGACCTCGCTAATGATAATAGATAATAAAATAAACTTACATGGACCTCGAGAAGGGTAACCTTAATCACGACACTAACACTAACTTCCATGTTCACTGTACGAAAACACCAGAAAGACTGAGACTAATCTATCGAACTAAAGGTTACATAATGTCTTCACGTCGGTATACTAGAAATAATATAAAATGATCTACACAATTGAAACTTTATATGTTTAATGAGTCTACTATAGACTTCATATACCGAGAATATTGTAGATCTGGTATAAACCAAACCCAAGCTATGAGGGTACAAAAAAACGATTGCGCATAGAGAAAATATAGTAGTGCGAGGGCGCTTCGCTTGGCTCGTCTTGGCAGGAGCACCACTGTGGCCCCATATACACACGGAATCTATAAAAGTATGACCAATGAAAATAAAATAACCCTATTTGGCTAACAGTACATTTAAATAAAATAACATACACGCGTTGCTTTTTAGTGAACTGAATTATTAAATAGTTTTTAGTGTTAAACAAATAATAAAACGGAATTATATTATCCATTATTTATAGAAACAAAATTGACACTGGAATATATTTGAAATACAATATTCATGAAAATTTTGTTTTATATACTAACTACTAATAACCAACCCCGGCTTTGCATGGGCATAACAACAAAAATAGAAAGAATGTTTTTATTACTTAACATGATAATTATTTTTTGGCATTCTGACTTACATAGTACGAAATTAAATTTCTTGTAATTTCGACTATAGATATAGTAAATTTCGTGTCAAGCTAATTCGTCTTAGTTAGTATTATATACGTCATTATGTATTCGGTAAGAAACAAATTTTTCTAATACAGGTATTTTCAATGTTGCAGCTTGACTAGTATCACTCTGACATCCAGGTTACCACAAGACAAGTATCTGGACAAAGTGACACCAAAAAACAAATTATCGGAGTAGGAAATGAAATTTCATACAATATTTCGTACTGACATTAAACTTCAAGATAGTAAGAAAAGTATCTAGAATATAAAGAATAGACGTTTAACAGTATGATTTTGATATCCACGAAACTGAGACAATATCAAGGGTCTGCAAAGCTGACCTATAACAGAACATCATCGAGTACGAAATAGAATTTCATACAATATTTCGTACTGACTTGATGCTTCAAGGGAGAAGAAAAGAGTTACAAGAATATAAAGGATAAAAGTATCATTCTGACATCCAGGAGGCTACGAGGTAATATCAAGTGTCAGCAAAACCGACCTAAAAGGAACGTAATCGAGTATGAAATTAAATTTCATACAATATTTCGTAATGATACTACAAGGTGGTAGAAAGTATCTAAAATATAATACAAAGGATAAAGTTTAATAGCATGATTTTGATATCCAGGGTACTAAGAGATAATATGGAGTGTCTGCAAAACCGACCTAATACAGAACCACATCGAGTACGAAATAAAGTTTCATACATTATTTCGTACTGACTTGAAACTTCAAGGTAGTAATCATGTATCTAGAATATAAAGAATAAAACTTTTATAGTAATCGCGAAACGTTCTGTGGAAACGCTTCATCAGAATTAGCGGTGATTGGCGGAGTGATGACGTCATCAATATGTAACTGCCATCCGCATGACCGCTATGAATATCCGAGCGGATGGAATTTAGTTTTGAATTTCATATTATGACATACGGAAGTTACACTGTTCAAGCTATTGTTATATCCACCCTGTGTTTTAATCAGTCTAGAAAAAAAATAACATTTTAATCTTTAAAATATTAGGAGGACACTTAAATGACAATATTAACATGTAATCTAGATGGACGCCAAGCAGTGACTGAGGCTTTAGACCCAAGAGCAGATTTAGAAACGTCTTTTACCGCTCGGCCTTGCTACCAAATATTAAAATAATAAAGTACATTACTCTTAAAAATTGCAAAAATTTTACTTCTGAAAAATGGCATCGTGCTAAAAATACGTGTTTACGTAAATAGTACGTACGTCGTACACGTTACGTTACGTTAAAGTTACAGCAAAATCAAAATCATCAGCGTTTCCAATTAGACGATTACATATGAAGTAATGTTAACCATAACATTACTTCATACTATAAATGAAGTTGTCTGACACTCTTTTCGCTATAAATTCAAAAACTACTGAATCGATTTTGATGCAGCTATCAACAATAGATAGAGTGATTCATGAGTAAGGTTTAGGTGTATATTTTTTTAAGGTTTTGTGTAAATAGCTTGAAGTATGATGATAATTGAAGAGAAAGTCAAAATGTAGCTCGAATTAAAAATTAATAAATGTTTTTTGGCATCCAAATCTAAGCAAAGCGAAGTTATATTATTAGTATTAAATATCGTATAGTTTTTTGTTACAATAACAGCAATTCATCAGAATTAGCAGAGTAATGACGTCATCAATAAATAACTACGCCTGAATCGTGATGCGGTGTGACCGCTATGAATTTTCGAGTGTAACTCACTAGTTTTTTATCCTATAATAAAAAAACTGCGTACAGTATTTTGTCTGTCTGTTTAAACTTAAAAGTTTGTGAGATTAGTGCTATAATATATACCGACTATTGAATATACTTACATCTTTATAGTATAGTATAAAATCGCTTCCGCTGTCTGTTCACTCGGATACTCATAGATTATTAAAGTACCTCTATCTTCTTACCTCAGTCCGTTTCTCTGCTAATATCTTACAGACTATAAAACATATTTTGATATAGTTTTTACTAATAGAAAGAGAGATAAACTAAGTAGGTTTCTGTATATAACCTGCAGATATTTTGTACAAAATGGCTGAACTATAACCGACGACATATTGAGTCGCTACCTTGCTAATTGTAAGTTATGATTTTGGTTTACTATTTTATTATTTCTATGGCACAATACTTATTTTATATACTAATATATAAAGCTGAAGAGTTTGTTTGTTTGAACGCGCTAATCTCAGGAACTAATGGACCGATTTGAAGAATTCTTTCAGTGTTAGATAGTCCATTTATCGAGGAAGGCTATAGGCCATATATCATCACGCTTCGACCAAGAGCAGCGAAGCTATATGTGGACGAAGTCGCTTGTACTATATGTACACCAATAGTCAGTTTTAAGATGTTTATTCGTCTGTCTGTTTGTATGTTTATTATACAAATTCATATTATCAATTATTCATGTTTTAGCCCAACAAAACGATTAAAATCTTAGTATTAATTTAAACGATGTTATTGCAATTCGCGTAATAAATTATGGCGATTCATCAGAATTAGTGTTAATTGGTTGTGACTGATGACGTCATTATAATACTAGCTGCCCATTGGTTAATGAGTTAGTAACTTATATAAAAAATATGTTTTTTTATTATAATCATTAAATAAACGATTTCTTAACCTCTACCCATATTTGTCTCTTTTGAGTAGCCTTTAATTAATTATATACAAGACTAGAGGGCTGCCCTCGCTTCGCTCCGGGTATTTAAAACAATATTATAATTGATGTCCTTAAATTGTCACTCTGTAATTGTGTAGTTTTTCATTATATGACAAAAGGGAGAGAGTGAGAAAAAGTTATAAAAATAGAAACAAAAATAAAAGAAAAGCGACAGATGCTAAGAGAGGGAGGACAGAGCAAAAATAAAATTGAATAGGTAAAGGAGAGAGAGAGACAGAGAAGATTAAAGAGAGAGAAAAGAGAGAGGATGAGAGAGAATGATAGTATTATAAGAGGAAGAGAGACGGAAATACTATAGACTTCTCGCAGTGAAAGAATTATTTAAATCGGAACAGTAGCAACAAAATGGCCATATTCTATTAATTAAAAAATGTATATGGCAACACTAAATCACTTTTGTCACTCACGAATAGTGTAGTTTTCTAACAGTGAAAGAATTTTTTAAATCGGATTTGTAGTTCCTGAGAAACTCTTCAATTTACAAAATGGCCACCTTATGGCACTTAAATGGCCATATCTTTTTAATTAGAGTATTTATGGCAACACCACATAGCCTATGTTACCCGGAAAGGATGTAGCTTCCTATCGGTGAAAAAATTTTCAAAATCGGTTCAGTACTTTTAGAGCCTATTCGCAACAAACAAACATACAAACAATCAAATCTTTCCTCTTTATATAGTAGTATAGATAGACAAATAAACCATGAATGAAAAATCTGAATTATAATCACGATCTAGTTCAATGAATTTACTGTTATGGTCCCCTTATCCATGACCTCCTGAAGCTTGGTGTAGTGTCTTCATTCCTAATATAATCTCGTGAACACCAAATGAGTCATAGGAAACCTATCCTACAGTTCAGTTGTGTAAGCAAGTCTTAAACCCCTACAAACATAGTAGCCGGCAGCGTTGTTAGGGTGCTGGGTATAGGTAGTTCAATCCATGACGTCTACTATTTTTACAATTATAGCAGTGCGCAGGAGCAAAACCGTTGCGTAAGAATCATTTTAGATGCCTTCGACTATACTATGAATTGATGCCAGTATTAAGTACGCGATACTCGTCGTTGACCTTGGGTGGTCTATATAGATCTTAACTTTGGGAATTAATGGTTTAAGTTGGTCAGAAAAGTTTGCACTTTAGTATAGTATCCAAATAAGTTTTCAAACAATTCCACTGTATTAGTTCCATGAACAAATTTGAATTCCTCACAGAACTGAAATCAGTTAAGCGGAGTCTGGATTGGTAGTGAGCGATGACGTCATCAATACCTGTCGCTCGACCAACCGCAGCTTGTCTGGCGTGACTAATACGCCGCATCTTATTTCCCGCTTAAATATACATTTACTAGGAAAATTTAGTTTAAATGAATAGTGGTTTGGATAAACCCAATTAGAATAGTTTTTAGACTACAATTAAAATAAAACAACTATGTATTTTTTTTCATCAACCCTATCAATATATCTACTAATTTTCCTGGATAAATGGTCTATGTGTTGATCCAGCTTCAGCCGTTTTTTTGGGATAATCACAAATAACAAACATCTTAACTAAATAGGGTTTTGTTTTAAGGAGTTCTTTGTTGTATATTCAAAATCCAAATTGCAATAAAAATAAAGGAAACTTAGCCCTTAGGTATCCAATAACATCTCGGTTCATAAATAAAGGTTGTGTCTAAACAAAAATTAAGTAAATAACTGTAAAAACAAATAAATAAATACAGGAGCTTTAAACGTCCATCATTTTAGCGCGCTTGGTGACGTCACTATGCATAAAAACAAACAATAGTGATCAGTGGTTAAAAGGTGAAATTTTTAAACAATGTAATAAATCGAATAAAAAGTATCGTTTTTACATATACTGTCGTTGTTGTAGTTTTCTGTTCGATGACGTCACATTTCATAAGACTGACGTCCTTTCTAGTACTTTCAAATTCCCTCTTGAAAAATATTTTCCTATTAAAAAAGTATTTTTTTTTTTGGTACACTATATAGGACAGTTGCGACTCATTTTATAAAAGCGATAATTTTCAAAGAGGCGACGGCTATTGACCGTTAGCTAAGTTCAATGCTTCACTTAGTACATACTAGTTCTGATAGATGGCGTAACAACAGTTAATTCCTTTGTCTTAATGCAAATATGAAAATTTATTTGTTTTGTATATTAACACAGATGTTTTACTTTATTGTGATTCACTGTTTGCTTATACCACTTCACTCTCTGGTTTCTCTCAGTGTATTTACATGACGAAATGAAAAATAACCAAACACTTTGAGATATTCCAAGTCGTCTAAGTTGGACAACTTAGTAAACTCGATCTAACACCACTCAGTTTAACGACACACTGCTCAGTTTACTCATCGTTGATTCTTATAGATGTACAAACGAACTAACCTAACTAACCCACGCACTCGCTTCTGTAAGAATAATTGAGTCATACGTATGTATATATGTGAGCACATTTACTTCTCACATGTGACGTCACACATGAATATGAGGAAACCTCGAAGTAATTTCATTCAAAGAGTGGTTAACTTAGTTATCTAAATTAGTTAGATATTAGGCACTGAAGTTAAGTAGTGAAGGCGAACGTTGTGAACATAAAAAAGCCTTTTTAATGGTACCTGTGTCACAAGCCCCTGGCTCAGCTTGGTTTTCCGTCTATAGACCATATCTACAGGATATTATTTCTTTCAATATGTTACATTTTATAGAAGTTCATGAATGACGTGGATACTCTTCTCGCAACGATATAGTTTCATAGTCAATCAGACAAAAATAGCTGAACGATTTTTATTGAAATTTGGGGCACAGATACTTTATAGCCTTGATTACTACTAGGCTAATTTTTATCCCGGAAAAATCCGGAGTTTCTGTGGGTTAATAACAAAATATTTTTACAATAAACGCCTAAATATTTTAATTTAGCTGCAATGTCTTAAAAATTACATTTTTTTTTGCAAATATTTTCACCAGTGCGAAGCTGGGGAGGGTCAAGTCTTTTATATTTTTCTACTTCTATTTTCTTCTAATCCACAACTTGCGTGATAAACTACAAGCCGTTACAAAAACGCTCTATTATGTAGATGAAAACAAATGATTTCATTTGACGCTAAACATATTCCACTCATTTTCTGAGGGTATCACCTAACGGCTCGGAAAAAACCCTGAGCGAGATAGGTATACACTGTTTAGTGTTAGAAAAAGATAGATAGTATTTGTCAGTACGTCTTAGACGTATAAAGGGCAAATGTTCTGACTACCTTATTGATGTCATACATTGCTTAAATGTGTACCAGATGTGGCAGGGTACTAAAGCTCGCTATTTTCTCTATTATGTCGGATAATTTTGTAAAGAGGTTTAAACAGAGAAAGTCTGGGTGGTTCTGTTTAATTATAAATCTCGTGTCATTGACTTATCCATCCCACCTTCGTTTCGCCAGCATTATTGGTTTTAGATATTTCACCTGATAGTAGATATTATTCCAATCCTTAGTAATGGAAAGCCATGACACCACACTACTACACACCCAGGAGTACAGCACCACACCACCAAACTCCGTTTGACAACTGGCTCAAGTCTATCGGAACAGAGATAAATACAGTTTTTCTTGCGATTTTAAAGAAGTAGAAAATAATGAATTTTGTGTTTATTTTAAAGGTTTATAATTAAGTAGGAAAATATCCTCTACAATTAGTCTAGTAGGTTTGTCTTAAATATACGTGATTATCATCTTCTAAGCTTCACTTTACTAGCAGTATTAGATATGAATATTTGATGAATATTCTTACTATCTCGTTTTTATTTTACCAGAAATATATACGCATACAACTCTCAATATTCATCAGAGAAGATACAGAGAAGAATCAAGCAAAGGAAGTTTTCTAACTATCGAATCTACATAACCCAAATAATGTGTATGCTGCTTATATTAATAATAATATTCACTTACCTTAAAGTTCACAATTATAAGTACATACTTAGCTATTTCATAATATCATGTTTAGTTTCTGTCCATACGAGTCTAGTTTATGTTTATGTTGGATCTAAAATATTGAGTACCTCGTAGAGCAATTCTATGAAAATATAAGTTTATATTCATTCATATATGACTATTATATTTCTAGCATAAAGCTTATTAATTAAACTAAATAATATTATTAAATTTTGTGCTGAAATTATTTATATTTCAATAGCTTTTGTAATAAAATGGGTAATATAATCCGAAAAATTATTTACAAAAACACTTATATCCAATAAAAATATTCCTTTTGGATTTATATTACAAACAGAGAAGTTCTTTAAATAATGCAAATAAAAAATATAATAAATTATTATAAATATTTCTAGTAATTCTTGATATCCTTTAAACTATATTATAATCGAGGTTACCGTAAACAAGTGTAAAAATTCAACTAAGAATTTTTTAAATAAAAAGGGGATTCAAGTACAAGGCAAACTTAAGGGATCAGAGGGTAACATTGTTCCTTATTTTGCTGACAAAGAGATTAGGGGAGAAAAGTGATGTAATAACCACAAAATCATTACTTCACACTATGGAAAATATCCAAAATTTAGGATGATCAAAAGTAAAGTCTTATGCTACACTAGCGTCTTCTATTTAGCTTCGCTGCACTTCAATAAGGTTTTAGAACTTCATGTTTATAAGTTTGATTAAACTAAGGAATTAAGTAATAATATGCAGTTTAAAAAAATCTAGTAGCCACTGAAGAATACCATTATCTCCCAATATTCCATCATCAGATAAGTTCCTAGTCATTACAACTATAAATAAATGATAAGTAATAATTTTCAATATGTCCTATTTCTATATGAAATCATTCAGGCGTTCAAGCATATCTTATTCATAGAAACTATGAATTTTTCGGGATGAAAATAAGCCTGATTGTTAATGCAGATTATAAAGTATATGTATGCCAAATTTCATTAAAATCCGTTCAGCCGTTTTTGTGTCATTGAGTAACAAACCTCTAAATATACAAACTTTCACATTTATAATTTTACCAAGTATGAGAATATTTTTCGATACAACTATAAGATTTTATTACATTATTTTTTTAAAGTTTTTTTTATAATATAAAATGTTAAAAGTTATCTTAAAATCATATAATAAAATTAAAAAAACAAAAAGTCTGGGCTCGTCCGGGATTTGAACCCGGGACCTCTCGCACCCAAAGCGAGAATCATACCCCTAGACCAACGAGCCAGCTGACAATAATTGAATAATAAAACACAACTTTCAAAAGGCTTGTTTTAATATTTTACTAGTTATTCGCTTCCCTGAGGTACATAGATTTGTTAATAATGAATAATAAACATTCTCAGGCATCCAACTCCAATTACTACTATTAGATAGATTTTGACCTTATTATACATGCATTTTATGAAACTATGAATATTTTGAAAAATTAGTTCTGGCTGTTTTAATTTTTTTTTTTCAAATTAACTATAAGAATAAAGCAAAATATTTTTTATTACAATTAATACTATTTTTATTAATAATTATATGACGATGACGTCATAGTCTCATGTACCTTTAAAACCATTCATCTGTCATTTTTAGGTCTTGTTCCTACCGATTTATATATGTTTGTTACAATATACCAGTAAAAAAAAAACTACAAATAACCCTATTTTGGTCAGGGGTTATTTCATTAACCTACAATGACATACAATATTGTATCCAAATAATTTTAAATTTAATTCACCCCTCTAAATCAACACATGAAGTAAATAAAGCATACAGTAATAAATCATCAGGGAAAGTGCATAAACCCGCGGATGTTATTACGCGAAATTGCCGCTTGATTTGTTTATGACGTCATAATATGTTCACGTAATTAACAATTGGCTATTTTGCTGTACTAACTGACTTCGAAAACAAGTTCATCTTATAGAATGTTTTCGTTTCATTTTATTTGTCTAAGAGCTTAAGAAGATATGTATAAAGTAATGAATGTGGCAACGAAAAAGAGTGGTAATCGACTACATGTATATATTTTAGAATTCATTTCTTAAAAGTTCGTGGAAAAGTGCCTTCGTGTGATATATAATACAAATACAAGTATACATGTGTTTGTGTGTGTACTGTATATAGATTTGTTAACTGACTTCATAAAGGAGGAGGTTCTCAATTCGATTGCTATATTTTTTTATATATGTATACCGATTACGCTAAGATTTATGATCCGATTTATGTGATTCTTTTTTTGTTTGATGCGAAATAGTTGTCATTTGGTCCCATAAAAATTTAAAATAGTTTGGCCGAGTAGTTATCATTTTATGAACATTCTTTCCGTTGCAGTTTCTTGGGATCTATATAGTTCAAGGCGCGTGGCAGCACCTTTCATAGGCCTTCCCCTAGCTACTTAAAATAAAATTACTATTTAATATATAACAATAAAAAGCAACGAAATGTTATAGTCTACCTGATGTAATCTAGAAAAATCCTACTGCAGTTTCCGGAACAACCTATTACAAACACTAAAAAGTAAGAAATAATTCCGTTATTTATTAATCTCCCTTTATTAGGTCAATATACAATAATTGTTATTTTTGTAGTCGGTGCCAGCAATAGTAGGTATAGCATTGTAATAGTAGTAGTCAAATAGTTTTACCTATTATTATTCTATCTCACTACACGTCTGTTCACCTGGCTGGCACCGATTTCAAAAATAACAACTATTGTATATTAATGTCCTCCTAATAAAGGAAGATTAATAAATAACGGAATTATTTCTTACTCTGTAGTGATTTTTTTAGTTTTTTTCTTAAACAAATGGACTTAGCGAAAAATTGTATTAAATCTAAAAAAGTACCTCTTAATATTAATATTATGAGCAGAAAAGCTTTTTTTATATTTTCATGATAACTAAAGAAGAAAAAAGGTTAGCCTACCTTAATACATGTAGAGATATTTGTATTGTTTTAGAGTATGACGCAGATATATAAAAAATTACTATGAAATATTATTTCTTTGCAACATAGAATAAATAATTTGGAGGAAAAAGGAGCAAGTCTTCTTCTGGTCCCTTTCCAAAAATTCGGTTTTATTTTTGAGCCTAGATATCGCTTTCGCAAACAACTGCCGTTGATTGTCGAAAGACCAAGTGTGTGGAAGGCTGTTTCCAATGGCATAAGGTAATAGTGAAATATATTCTTGCGTTAAAATCTGCAGAAATTGAGCAATATACTTATCATAAATAATTACCCTCTTTTAACAATATTTGCCTCTTAAAAAAATATTATAATCACCATACGCCTAGCACTAAAACAAAATAATCATAACCTCATTTTAAACTACAGAATATAGAATAGAGTAAAATTAAAAGCTGTTCCTAAAAGCATTTGAAATCAGCAAATAGATATTGTTTATGCAAAGAGAGAGAGACAGAGGACTTAGATGGTAAACGACAAAGTTCGTTGAGTCATCAGTTATTCAATAAAGTTCGGACTGTCCGTATGGAAAGTTCCTGATAAGTAGCCTACCTGAATAAAACATGACTCATTTCATTACCAAACAACTACGTGACAAGTTTATTATATATAGATTGATGTTGTTATTTATAATAATAAATACTAAATACGTCATTCTATGCTAGAAGTATAATAAAAATACGGCTAAGTGGGAGTCGCTATTGCGTTCGGAGGATTCCGTACAATCTTCTTTATTATCACGTAGTAAAAAACAGTCACTTCCGCTGTCGGTACGTTTAGACCTTTTGAACAATTCTATGGATTTTACGGATAGGCAGACGACAATTATTGAAAATGTTGGAAATGTCAAAGCGGGAGCGCTGCCTGAGCGCACGTGAAGGTGAGGCGGCAAGGGGGGAAAATGTGTAAGACACTCTCATGGTGACCAGGTAGAGTACTAAATTTTAATTGGCTAGTTTGAAGTGAGGGACACATTTAACTTTGCCGTCGGAAAATTGTTTTCCTTATACATTGACATAGGACACGGTTAGTATTAACCACAAAAATTTTTTAGACACAGCTTTTTACCAAATTTCATAATTCTAGGTTAACAAATAAACTTAATAAGACCAAAGAAAAAGGGCTTTTATAAACCAGACGAATAATGATGTGTTCATATAAGGGTTCCTTTTCATTTTTAGGTACGGAACCCTAATTATAATAACAAGCACTTTATAAAGGAAAACCATTGTGTCTTAGACTTGCGACAAGATCCTCTACCATCATAATCAAATTCATCTTTAGTGGGTCTTGAACTAATAAGTTTCGAGAATTAGTTTAGTATAAGGAAGATCAGTTAATATATTTACTTAAAATACTATAATCAATATTTACAAAATGTAATTACTTGTCAAACTGCCTTTCACTCAAGTCAAAAAGAAAAACTAGTAGGTGGCGCTAATCGGGTTTAAGGAAAATATTTATTTATGAGAGAGAGATTAATTTTAATTTATAGATGTTTTATGATAAAATTAAATTATAAAAGCGATGATCTGTTGGGATTATTTTGATTATGGATGACCCTCACCCACGAATGTAAGTAATAAAAATATTTAATGTTTACATTGAATAATAACTCCGAAGATAGAAGCAATCAAACACTTTCAATCACACTAATCTTAACACTAGGTACAACATTTGTAATATTAAGAGTAGCTATACTGCGCAGTAACACTCAACGACAATGTTATATATATCATGTAACCTAGATAGTAGCCTAGCAGTGCCTGGGGCTTGGACCCAGGAGAGGGTTTAACAATGTCTTCTACTGTGCACAAACTCTCAACTCCACCTCCATAACGGAGTCGTCGCCAAACAACACTACACACACAAGACACGACAGACAAACTCAATCCTATCAGAACGAAAGTTACATATTGTCTACTCGAAATAAAATAAAATGAACTAATTACCCGCAAATACTAATTTATAAATAAATGGTGTTAATAACAGTAAATAAACAGAAATCTCTTATAAATCCCGTTATTCTTATATAAAAGAAAACAACAAATATTTTATAAAATATTGTATAAGAATCTGAGCAGTATCTGGGGCTTGTCACACATATACAGGGTTAGGGAGCTCTTTCATACAGCTAAAACATTATCAATCATTACTTAACCAAAGTAATCAATATATGACCCCTATTATGAAACCATAATATATCTGACTAAACTACTTTTCACAATGTTTACTGTATGAAATCACTTGTCACAATGTCTCAGCTCTATCAGAAGTTATTTTATATTGTTGCAAGAACAAGAACAACAATACTAAACGTTACGAATATTTTTTTAAATACCCACTGTTTCGACATAATGTTCTTTTTTTATGATAGACTAGCGGCCCATCCCGGCTTCGCGCGGGTGGAATATTATTTTTAAAAATATTTTATTTTAAAATCCCGCATTTCGGTGCCCCCTCTCTTGCCGCTTTACTCGCTGCGCTGCGTCGCTATACTGGCCCGTCGCGTCGGCGTGTATTTTTTGTTTATATTGATATTTTTTATTTCATAATATCTTTTGAATGGAAAGTCCGATTTTTAATAATTCAAAAAAGTAATTTACAGGTATTGAAATAGTCTTGAATACGAAATAATTTATTTGGATAAGGATTAATACAAAGTTATAGAAAACATGGTCAGATTTTAATAGGCATTTTCAACTTTTAAAATGTAAAAAAGTAGTTATAGTGACGTAACTATAATAGTTGGACATATGGTCTCGCGGACTTTTTTGTAGATATTGATACGTTCTATAATATTGTAGAACATTTTTTTGTTCTATCATCAATACTTTTTGCAGCGCATGCGATGAAAGATATTTTATGGCAAATTTTTTTTGGCAACTTGGGTTGGTTTTCGTGAGATTTCCTAAGGATCTCTAATTTTTTCTTGTAATAAATATAGCCTATGTTACTCAGGGATAATGTAGCTTTCCGGTGGCGGGAATAATGACGGTGGAAGCAGTCAGAGCGCATCTGCGTAGGTGGCTAGATAGGAAGAACGGTACCCTGACTTTCAGGATGACACAGGTACTTACTGGTCACGGGTGTTTCGGTTGGTATCTGCACCGGGTTGCTCAAAGGGAGGCGGAGGAGGTCTGTCATCAGTGTGGCGCGGCGTCGGATACTGCGGAACACACACTTGTGCAGTGCCCAGCATGGGAGCCGCAACGCTTCCGGCTACAGTGTGTGGTAGGTGACGTGTCGTCGCTGGCGGACCTTATTAGGGCGATGCTGTCGGGGACAGTGGAGTGGAGGGCCGTTGCCACTTTCTGCGAAGTGGTAATCAGCCAGAAGGAGTCTGCAGAACGAGCAAGAGAGCGATGGTCCCGGTGGTTTTTAGTGGGTAGTATAGCACTTGATTGCTATGAGCCCCACATACCCCTCAAAGAGGGAATGCGTAAATGCATTTTCCACCGCACAAAAAAAAAAAAAAAAAAAGGGATAATGTAGCTTCCTAATGGTGAAAGAATTTTTGAAATCGGTCCAGTAGTTTTTATGTTTATTCGTTACATACAAAAATACAAATCTTACTTCTTTATAATATTAAGTATAGATATAGATAAGGTGCAAACGAGCAGATGGTCACCTGATGGTAAGTGGCCACCATCCCCCATGGACATCGGCAAAACAAGAGATACTCTCTAGTTTTGTCAATGCGTTGCATCCTCGAAGGTAGAGTGAATTCATTAGATCCGCAGCATTACTGGGATGGGAGAGGCAGGGGGTAAGTATGATCCACATGCGGCTCGACCGGATCGCGTCTATGACACTTAGCGGTTGGATTCGCATGCTGGTGCTGGGTTACTCGGCTCTTACGAGATGCTCTCCCAGCGGCAGAGGGGAATAGTATTCTAACCCGTCCCCAATACAGGCACGCAGCACGCTCAAAATGCGCAATTTTATCCCGCTATTTTTGTTCAGACCTAAAGTTAGCTGCCGGCTACTACACAATCTACATCCAATATCCATTGGAGAATTGCAACTTAGATGGTACGTCATCAATTTAAAATGCAGATCTAAGTACTTGAATATATATATAATATATACAGAGTTTAATGACCACATTCCTAGAGCAATGATTTTTTCATTGCTGACTATAAAAATCTAATCCCTTTTTACGATTAGTACATAAAATTCGAAATTAACGGTCTCCACTGTAATGCATAGCAAAATGGCAATAAAACTGCTTGATTGGAGTCCAGAGTCCAGAATCCAGACTGTTAGTTGGAATCTGCATGTTACCCACGTATTTAAATGAGAAAAATAGTAATTTATCTTGTATATATTCCCATTTCAAAATAGATTAAAAAATAACTTCTCATATATGCAGACAGAATTAGATTTAACCCTTAAATGCGTGACAGTAGTGATGGCCCAATGGTGAAGACGTTGATGTCCACTCCAGAGGTTCGAGTTCGATCCCTCACATAGGCACCCAGCTCTGACTTTTCTGAGTCATGTGTGTTTTAAGAAATTTAATATCACTTGATACCTACTGCCAACCCGCAGTTGGCCAGCGTGATGGGCTATAATCTAATTCCTCTTCATTCTGAGGAGGAGACCCGGCACAGCAGTAAGTCATTGATGGGTGAGCTTTAACTGCCGACAAACTGTTGTGCAGTTTAGTACAAAAGCGTTAGTTAATAAGTTATTTTTGTGTGCAAAAGAAATGAAGAAATGTTTATGACAACACAGACCTGTGTCTGATAGATCCCTTGAAACGATGAAAAAAATCAATCAAATTAAATAAAAGCAAAGCAAACACAGATAATTAAAAATATTCAAGCGCTTATAAATAGTAATTATATTTCATTATTATTCCGCAGAAAAGTATAAAAGTGTAAAGTTATAATTCATTTAATCGTTTTTGTGTGGGCAACAAACATTCAAACATCTAAATATCCAATCACAAATACTTACATTTATAATATTAGTAAGATTTTTTAACACTTCCTTGGTTGTAGGGGATCTGTTCCCCGACTGGCTTGCGACCACCAGCATGCGAATCCGACCGCCAAGTGTCATAGACGCGTTCCGGTCGAGCCGCATGTGGGCCAGACTTACCCCGTCCCACTCTAGTGGACTCTGGGATCTAGCTCAGGGTCCGGTGAGACCACACCAATTTTTCTTCTTCACTCCCCCTCCCCACTCTATCTTCGAGTATGCAACGCATCAACAAAACAAGAGGGTATCTATTGTTTTGTCCATGTCCATGGGCGATGGTGGCCACTTAGCATCAGGTGAACCATCTGCTAGTTTGCACCTTTTCTACCAAAAAAAAAAAAAAGAGTTTGTTTATGTTCCTTAATACAGATTGTACGAAGCTTAGACGCGAACTTGGCTAATTTTTTTATTTAAGCAATGTTTTTATAGGAATGTAGTCACAAAATCTACCTGGATAATAAATTAAATCTCTCCAAGTTTTACTCCATCCTTGAGTTAGGTTTTATTAAAATATTAAATATAATTAGAATAATTCGATCAATATTTCGATTATCGAATATTAACTTGGCAACACAGGCCTACGACCCGACTTATCATTATGGTGGGTATAGATAAGGGGGGACTTTTACGCAATAAAGTTTAATTGCTAGTTGTGGCAGAGCGGTGAAGTAGTGTTTACTTGATATTAGAAAGGCCTTTTAATCCTGTACTTGGGTCGCAAGCCCCAGGCACCGTCTGGCTAAAGTGGTGCAATAAAACTATTGTGTAGCTTTTACTTGGGTCACTGAATCAACTCAAATGCAAAAGAATGTAACATACAAAAAATGATGTATTTTCTATTTTACGAACAATGGTGTTAATTAGGCAATAAATATGTATTTAAGGGTTAAGTTTTACACCAAGAATCTGTTCTATCTATTTTTAACAATATCACGATATTTGTATGTCCCTCAAATGAATGTTGCCAACATCATAACAAACACTGTTTTCTTATGCAGTATTATAAATCGAAGTCGTAAAGAATATTATAAACTAAATTACTTTAAACACAAATAATGTAATATAAAGTTATATATTGGCTCATGTGTTGAAAATGGTGGAAATAAACACACGTTATGTGGCAATGATTCGGATTGTCACGGCACTCCTTTAAAGCGATAACAATAAAGTGTTGCCATAAATACAGCGCATCTGGTCTCCTGCTACGTCCTGCTCTTGACGATACAATCACTTATATTTTACAGTATATTAGTAATTAATAAATAATTTGTTTTATCTGTCATTATTTGTAAATTTACGGATTTAGTCAGCGTTTACAAATAAGGAAAAAATTATGATCTAGTATCTAGGTGTCATTCAAGCAGTACGTAAGCATTAAATGGAGGCCTTGCTTTGCTTATTTTTGATGATATGGGGAATGAGGGGGTCTGCATGTAGATAGAGAAAGTAAACACGCATTTCGAAACGTGAATATCCCTATTCAGAATGCGGAGGGTTGAGGTTGGGAAAAATGCATGCATCAATGTTTACGTAAGCACGGGCTGAAGGGATTTGGGCTTACTTTTGCTGATATTGGGGGCGGGGGGTTGATAATTGCAAAACAATCATTACATTAAAAATGACTACATAAAAAATCAATAAAAATTGCCTTTAACAAGAAGTTGTGTGATGTTTCTTGGAAGCAGAAGCTAAAAATAACTCAATAATTCTGGTGTTACAATTAATTTAAAAACATTTACACGCACATATAAGCACTTTTATAACCCTTGAATATTTTTTATGTGGTATTAATAAACCTATACACCTAATATAAGTAAATACATTCAGGTTTAAAGTATATGTCTAAATCGCATTTTGCCCTCTCTTTGTAACTGCTGCACTGTTATGTAATGTTTTGATTTTTGTGACGTTTTATTCGACTAAAATAAATGTGATAAGACCAAATAATTTAATAATAAACTTCCTAAAATGATGTATCTTCCGCCTTGCACTTACATAACTTGACCTCACATTTTTGCAGTTTTAATTTCTTTTGCCTAGGACGCTTTAAGCGTTGATTGTGAATCCACAGTATATCCATGTTGACAAACTAATTTATAAATAAAATATGGCAATAATTATAACATGATTCTCCATTCACCTTAGTTATCCATAAACGAATTTTCAATAGAAATATTCAATCGATAAATTGTTTTGAATAGCAGTAAAGCGAAGCGTATAAAATACACGTTAAACAAAAATAACTCAAATACTTTGGTCACATAAACCGTACTACGGAATTCTTATTCAAACTTGTGGATGGATACAGCGTGATGTCGATTTAATACGTGAATTTAAAAAAATATGTTATACAATATTTAATCAGTGATAGCCCAGTGGAGTTAGTGATAGCCCAGTGGAGTTAGTGATAGCCCAGTGGTTAAGACATCGGTGTCTTACTCGGGAGGTCCGGGTTCGATCCCCCACACAGGCACACACCTCTGACTCTGAGTTATGTGTGTTTTAAGCAATTAAATATCACTTGCTTTAACGGTGAAGGAACACATCGTGAGGAAACCTGCACTCCTGAGAGTTCCCTAAAAGTTCTCAAAGGTGTGTGAAGTCTGCCAACCCGCCCTGGGCCAGCGTGGTGGACTACGGCCTAACCTCCTCCTCTTTTTGAGGAGGAGACCCGTGTCAGTAGTCGGCCATTAATGGGTTGTGATGATGATACAATATTTACAAAAAAAACAATTACATAATATAGGTTTAGAGTTTTTGGCTGCGTTTCTACCAGATGCGGGGACATGCGTAGCGTGGGATATTTTGTTAAGAACCAATAGAACCCCTTGATTTACCTAGCCTATTGGTTATCCTCGCATATCTTTTTTTATCAATTAGTAAATATTAATGTTATCAATCGACACAATTTTTAAGCACCAATTTGGACTATTAAAATCAATATTAACTCCATGAAATTACTCGTCCTAGAACTGAACTATAGGAACAGAGCTATACCAAAAATAAATAAAACGAAAGTACTACCAAAACATATCAATAATGTTGTTAACATAATCAGTATAAACATAATTTTTTTGCTGACAGAAAAGAAAGCGAGCATTGTAATCTGATGACGAGTTAAAATAGACAGTATAATGAGGATTGTTATAAAACATATATAAACCTACTTTAATGATATTCGGATAAACGAGGTATAGAGTTATCCATTGATTTCAATCAACATATAACATAACCTCCGTTAGCTATCTGTAAGTTTCAGCAAACGTAGTCGGGATAGTTACGCATTGTGAGCTTGTTGAGTTCCCATACTGTTAGTTCAATCCATGACCTCTACAAGCAGAGCCATCATGTAAGACCTAGATGCTATATTAACATGTCGAATTAACAATATAAACGGAAATGAAAGATTAACATAATTTTAATTTATCATCGAAGATCTGTAACAAAAACATTTTAATATGTATCTTAAGAACACTCTGTATATTTAGAAGCCATTATTAAACAATACCTGCGAATATTATCCCTTATCCCTGAGGAATATTGATTGGAGTTATTCGAAGTTACCCCTATTCAATATTTTGTCTTCCTTTATCATTTGTTATCCCGAAGCGAATCTACCCACAAGTTAAAACACTTACATACGCATTTATATAATCAAATGTAATGTATTCTCACCTTCACTATTTAAACTCTCTGTTTAGGGACAGAATTTCGTTGTAGTAATTAGAAAATATTATTAATATAATAATTTAGAGCCAGGTACTGGTGCAGGAGGCCCTAGGAGCTGCGTGGTTCCCTTTATATGATTTCGATACGCTGAGTCCGAATCTGAGGTCCGTCTGGTAAATAGACGACTATGCATCCGTGTTATTATAAGTCGAAGTTTCATATATGTAACAAAAGCATAACATTGTAATGTTGTATACAAGTAGCATGACCCCCAACATTTAACGTTAACAGCCAAAATAAATACCATTGGATTACCTTACACAAATCCACACATTCCTTCATAATTCCTATATTACGTGCATACCACGCGTTCTTACCGGAGTTACTGCTTGGCTACACGACGCCCAGTGTTGCAAGCTTTAAATTAATATAATTTTTTTAATGGTGCCGAAATATCTGGATATCATAAACGTCAAGTATCACGAGGATTATCATCTTATATTAAGCATTTTATCTTATTTTGAGTAGACAATAAATAACTTTCGTTGTATCGCGCTTATATATATATCGCGCAGAGCATATTAAAGTAGTGAGACTTATAGTGTAGTGTTGTTTGGTGGTGTGGTGCTAAGTTACCGAGGAAGATGTCCGTGATGTACTTTATTATTTTAATATTTGTTATCGAAGTCGAGCGGTGAAGGTGAGAGTTTAAGGTTATAAAAGTCGTCTTTAAACCTACTCCTGGGTCGTAAGCCCCTGGCACTGCTCGGCTTCTATCTATATTACATGTTATAGATATAGTTTTTGTTTTGTTGTAGTGTGCAACGTCTTTGACAGCCTTTGATTGAGAATTCAACTCTTTGCTTCTCTATAAATCAAAGGCATTTTAAGCAGTAATGGCCCAGTGGTTGTGACTTCAAGTCTTACTCGGGAGGTCCAAGTTCGATCCTGGGCACACACCTCTGACTCTGAGTTATGTGTGTTTTAAGCAATTAAATATCACTTGCTTTAAAGGTGAAGGAAAACATCGTGAGGAAACCTGCACTCCTGAGAGTTTCCAAAAAGTTCTCAAAGGTGTGTGAAGTCTGCCAACCCGCACTGGGCCAGCGTAGTGGACTATGGCCTAATACCCTCCGCATTGCCATTGAAGGGTTTGACCTTAATCCGCAGAAGTCACTATTAGGGCCTTTTTATAGGGGAGAGCGGGGGGAGAGCAGCGCGGAACACACGATTGGTTCATTCGTTATTTCAGTTGCCGCGCGTCTGGAACTTTCCCCCACTACTTTTTTCTCAGACCTAAAGTTAGCTTCCGGCTACTTATACTATGCAATGTTTGATTGTCTCATAAGTTAAATAGAGTTTGACTAATTTAAATTATTTCTTTTGAAAAATAAAACATAGTGTTGTGTAAACAAGTACGTACGCTAATTCGCGGTGAGCAATGTTATCACGCATGGCATTCCTGGACAATAACATTAGTATATATTATACAGGTACACCGTACAAGTTGAAACAACGGTGAAGATATTCTCGTTATGTAATAAATATAAAATATTAAGAGTATATGTGAGCTATATTGTGCAGTAAATGCCAAACGACAATACTAACATGTAATCTATATAAAGCCGAGAATTGCCTGGGGCTTGAGACCCAGGAACAGATTTAAAAACGTCTTTATAACCATAAACTTTCACCTCTACCGCTTGTATAAAAGGAGAAGCTGACTGACTGACAAATTCAGCATGAGGGTTCTTCACTGAAAGTCATGAAACACGCGTAAAATATTTTTTCGAAAATCATCCCTTAAGGGCGTAAAAAGGGGTGCAAAGCTAGTATGGCTATTCTCTTCATAAAATTATTGATCTACTGTAGACTAATATAACTACCTCAATATCGCAAACGAAGTTGCGGGTAAAACCTAGTATTAATATAATAAAGTACATACCACGCCACGAGACAACTCTTGACAGACTAACTCAATCCTGTCGGAACGAAAGTTATATATTGTCTACTTGAAATAAGACAATAAACGATGTTGCTAACAAAAGGATTTGTTACGGACCCTAAAAAATCTAATGAATCTTATCATGTGAATAAAAGATAAAACTTTTATCAATAATAGTTCTGCACAGATACAATAACTTACCAAACATATAAACATTAGTTTTTATTGATGTAGATAATATACAGGTTATTTTATTTTATAGATTAAGTCAAACTAGTTTCATATAGTTAACATAACCCATAGTAATGTTTGTAACGCGGTTTAGTGTGGTCGTTAAAGTTATTTATTGCACTTACAGAAACAAAGAATTGTGTGACCCTGCAACGGGGTTACAAGCCCCAAGGGCAAGTCAGTTCATTACAGTATAGCAATGTATTATCAATAAATATGTACATAAAGGTAGAAACCAAAGGAGTGTTTGTACGTGTGTAGAATATGATGGTTGTGGTGCATACCGAGGTTACATTGTGGTGAGCAATGTATCGCATTCCTGGCATTCTTGAAGTAGGTATAATAACAATTAGTAGGTGTTAGTTAGTTGTTTAACAGAGCCGGTAAAAAAATTCGATCACTCACGGTTACTATTGAAGCACGTAGAGGTAGCGCCATTTTTAGGATTTCACATTGATCATAATCTCAAATGGGATAAACACGTAGATCAAATGTGTAATAAAATATCGTCAGCGTGTTTTGCACTTAGTCGTGTGGCATCAAATTTTGCGTCTGTTCAAGCGCAGTTGCAATATGGCATAGACCTTTGGGGACGAGGTGCTGATTGGGAACGCGCCTTCATTATACAAAAACGAGCTATCCGAATAATGGCAAGACTATCACAGGATATGTCTGCACGACCCTATTTTAAAAAAAATCGCATTTTAACATTGACTTTTTTATATATATTAATTGTCCACAATTCTTGAGCCAAATTAGTTTTAAAGTTCCGTCCAGTCCTGCTAGAAAGCCTATATTACCGTTTTGCCCGCCACTGCGTCGAACTGTCTTTGGTGTCAACTCTCCAATCCCATGACTGTCCAACTTACTGAATAGCGTATCAGATCGTGTAGACATTTACTCTGACACACTTCATTTGTTTAAAAAAAATGTAACATTGATATCATTGTAACCTAGAATTTTTAAACCTAAAAACATAGACTATCATATATTGCATGTGGTGTTTACTTTTAATTAATCATTACACTTAGTTAGCTATAAACCTAGAATGTTATTTTATTAAATGTATTAGTGTAAGTGATTGTAAGTGAACCTAATAAAATAAAATAAAATAAGGGATCACAAAAACATATATGAATATAGAAATTGTAAGTTGCATCACACAAATAGGTTACTGTTAATTAAATATAACCTAGCAAAACTAGATAAGATAGTAAAAGTGATGGGTCCAGAGGTGTTCAACAGGATTCCTTTAAATATACGAAGCGCTGAGAGCTTACAAACATTTAAAAATAAACTCAAAGTCGAGCAGTTCTTCTACAGTTATAATAAATTTTTAAATATTGACATTAAAATTTGATATTTAATTGATTATTAATTTTTTTTAAATATTATGTTCCTAAATTATGTATCTGACCTGTAAAGATTATTTATCACATAAATTATGATTATGATTAGTATGGTGTAGTTGGTGTGGGGTCACTTTCTATATAGACTCTTCTACTGATTACCATCAGGCAGTTCCAGTCTCTTAATATATCTACTTTCAGATCAATCTTAAATAGGTTATCCACCATCTTGGATTGTCCGCCATATTGGTTTTATTTTTTGACCGTCCACCATTTTGGATTAAGAATGACGTTACTTAACTGATAACCCCGGTCAACATGGATTTTGTTCGGAATTCGTTTTCATAGTAAATTTCTTAGCACTTCGATGAGTAATATCTGGACGCCATTTTGTAACTCAGTGACATACAACAATAGTTTCTACAGCTGTAATAAAACAGACATTCACTCAATACGGTGCAATACGCGATTTGCCTCCATTTTGTTTTAAACCACCCGTTCTTTATGCTATCTACTAAAATTTTGATAATTAAATATAAATTTGAAAACGAATATTCTGATATTTAACCTGAACATACATATTATACATTTGTAATAAAAATAGCCAATGTTAATAGTAATGTAATTTTTCTTTTCACGTCCATATAAAAATATATTTTCCCTATTAAGTTATCCCGTAATATGAAAAAGTCCTCTAGCTCTAAGCGTTGTGGACACTGGGGTAATAAATTAATGTACACACTCATAAAAGTGATCGGACATTTTAGGGTAAAGTGCGCTGACCTTTCCGACAACTGTGACTAACAACTACAATATTATTATGATTATACTTGTTACTGCTCACTGTGTTCGCCTGCGACTAAAAAAGTATAATTTTAAGCACACAAAGTAACTTTAAAGGAACGTAGGTATTACCTACGAATAAAAATTACGAAACTAAACAAACGTAAATACAATTTAATATACTACTTACGCCATCTATTGACAGATACCTGGTATGTCTTGTCTGTTATGCAATCACGCTAAAATCACTGAACCGATTTGGATCAAATTTGGTACTGAAATAGATTAGAAGCTTGGTGAAGAACATGGGCTATGTTTTATCGCAAAAAATACTTAAGAATGGAAACTAAACAAATGTCGACAGTCAGTGATTTCGTTATGTCTTTGAGAATTATTCATATATAAACAATTTAAAAAAGCTATAACTTCCAAATAGTTTTAAATTTATGGATATCTACTACAGCTGCTACTTTTGCTAGACTGCTGCTGCTACTACTATTGTTACTGCTACTACTGTTGCTACCGCTGTTATTACTACTATTCATAAAACTCATACTACTTTTCCTGCTTCTGCAATTACTCCAGGGGGTCTAGCCAAGTTGCAAACATTATGTTTCTATTCTCTTTCTACAATTTCAAGCGATAAGTGTTGACAAGCCATGTATTCGGTGCCTTCCACTTAGCGTTCACAATGCCCAAATAACTTTAAGATGTAAATAACTTTATTTGATACGGATAGAGATTTATTAGTGGAAGTCCAATGTTTTTGTAGCGGATGCTCAACATACCGCCTTAGGTAAATATATTTATGTAAAGTAAATAAATTAATTTTATCTTCAATTTAATTACAAATATAAAAAAAAGTCATTATCAATCAATAAAAAATATGTATATAAATTAATTTAACCATTAATTATTGATTACTCTTAAGAATTACAAATAATAGTAACCTTAACATATTGAAATTATTGTTTTATTTCATTTATACCACCTCACCACTCACCATTTGAATTATTTTCGTTAAAAATCAAATCGGTCAATAACTCATTCCACTTGTATTAACGTTCGTAACAAAAACCGTGCTCGTGAGCGTGGTTGTTGTTGTACTCGTGAGTACTAAGTGGAAGGCACCCATTAAGTGCGAACGATCATTCTACATGGCATTTTAATTTGGTCACGTTGACGTATGTCATTCCCATAAATTTTTTAGGTTTTCTATATGCGTTAACAATTGTAGAAAGTCAACTTGGCTAAGGCCCCTGGTGTTAATCAGGGTGCTGCTTCTACTACTTCAAAATTCCGGTTGAAACCTGGAATCATACAAAGCGTCAAGTACTTGTGTAATTCACATTTTATGCTTCATCGAAGGTCTGATAAGCTTTGGCTCTCGAACGTGTATATTTTCAATAAACTGTGTTTTCTCAGTACATATGTATATATCAGTAAACGGCTTAAGTTTTAACAGTCAGATTATATAATAATAATTTTTAATATATTAAGATAATGAGTAATCTAAGTTATAATATGAAGTAAAAGCCGGTTACACGAGTATTTCAGCGTGGAGCTAACAGAAACAGTTCAGCGTAATGAGACGGAACCGTGTGCGCGTGACGCGACCTCTTTATTATTTTGAAAGGAAACTGCTCTAATATTACCTAAGATATTATAAAATATATTTAAAAAAATTATAGTCATATGTCGTTATCAAATTGAAACTCAACGATTGTTTGGGCCCTTTATATATCTCCTACATCTTGATAGATCGAAGTTTAGTCCAACGAGTGCTCTCTTTGAGTGGACGTTGTCTGATGTGGTGCTAATGAAAGTGTAATAATGGTGTTCCGTTGCGTCATAAGGACCATTACATTGTAAATGCTCTTTGGTCGGTGGTATTATAAACCGACCTGATAAACTGGGGATTTATCAAGAGCTTTTAAATTATCGATTTTCGTGAGGATATTACTAAACAAACTTATCAAAAGTTATCAATATCAATAATATTACTAGCACTAATATATGTAGTAAAGAACGTATACTGGACAGCAAAGGTTGGCTACGACACACATATCTAGAATAACTTGAATTAAATAATATTGAGCAATGAGAAAAACGTTTACATTTATGGAATAGTTGTCATGTACTTAAGCATGAAGGCAAACTTAATTTTTTTGTATTTGAATAATTTATTTCACTTGTACAAACTGCCATACCAAAAGTGTTTGGCATAAAAAAAATATACAAAAAAGAAATTAAGTGTTTTAACTAAATCAGTGTATTAAATGTCAGTAATTCCAGGACTAAACCAAAAACCACAAGTCACAACAATCTGAGTTTGCTTTCTAAGTATCAGACATCTTATAAGACTTAACTTTGACATGATAATGGTCGCGAGCTAGACAGGGTTTAAACCATTCCCCAGAAGTACCTAATCCTAATATTAAGTGGAGAACGTAAAGAAAAGTCAAAGTCAATTTTTTTTATTCAGTATTCTAATTTACATTCTCTCTTTGAACGTCGGAATCTACCACCCTTTCGGAAACGACCTAACCCAGACCTGAGAACAATGGGCGCAAGAAACTCAGGGAACCCAACAACTCAGGTTCAAACAAATCTAAAATTTTATTTATACATACACACACATATTGTGTATCCAGGATTAACACGTGGATACTTTTTATCCTGAAAAAAAAGTTTCTGTAGGATAGAAGAATATTTATGCAAAACCAAGTACAGCTGTGACCCACTCACGGCTGTACTTACTAAGTGAACTAAACTGAAAGAGTGAGCGAATAATGAATGACTGAACAAAAAAATGAATTTAAAAATTAGCACAACCTGACTAGTTTTCAGATATAGGTACCGGCACGTAAGTATAGGTTTGACCTTGAATGCGCAGACTTATGCAAAATTTCAACTCCCGCGCGTCTGCAATTTGTCAAAATAGTAAATGTCGCGGAAGGAACTGCCAATACAGGCACGCAGCATGCTCTTTTCTTCTCAGACCTACTTAACTGCCGGCTACTATACTAGTTACCAACTTGATACATTACATTGTAGATTTTTATCACTTAAGGTCTCAAATCAACCCTTACACCCTCAAGCTATGCTCGCGATAGTCCACCACCCTAACCCCGAGTAGTGCACACGTGGTCACAATATTTACATCGAGCACGCACGCTGCATATTTAACTCCACGGCGAGGGCCTTAATAAACTGGTGGAAAACTACCACTTTAATAACCCTCCCTACTGCTTAAATTATTATCTATAAGCTCTTGTTTGTGTAATGAACTTTTCATATTAATCTCTATGTGTTTATAAAGAAGTTTCAGTCTGAAAAAAGAGGAATTCAACGTCTACGATAGGGTGAAGTGAGCTATCACAACGATTTAATAAATACTTACTTATCTTTTGTGATTACTTGTGGAAAAACAATATTACAAAAATAGGGAAAAAACATATTTATTAGAGAGAATAGAGAGTAAAAAAATATTGCATAGTTGGTGCACAAATATAGGTCAAACCTTAAAGGAAGAAGGAACGAAGGATATTCCTTGCGTCAAAAAATTACTTAAAAATAAAAAAATTACCCTACCATTACCAGAATGTCACAGATTTATTAATAAGAAAAACTGGTTAGTTTGTTTTAAGGTTAGGTTAGGATTATATTTCATCGCTGTCATTTTTAATTGAATGTATTCTAATAAAACATATCTGAGTTTTAAGATTTTATTTATAATATTTAGATATCATTCTTAGTTCATAGTTAATTTATTATTGTTGTTGAATAAGTGCCCTTTAACTATTTTATGTCAATTACTGACTGTTTTACCCTATGTAACTCGGAGAAAAATGATGAGAAGGGAAGGAAAGGGAGTGTATTGTAAAACGCTACATGGGGGTTAATAATCTCTTACAACTACGACAGAAACCCAAAGCATTGCCTTGGACTATCTATAAGCTCTTGTTTGTGTAATGAACCTTGTTTGACTTGTGCCCAAGTGTAGGTTTGCAAGGCCTTTTAACAAAATTCCAGCACTCGCCTCCACTGCTTAGTTTCAATGTTAAAACTTAAGGTTAGGATAAACCAAGCCCAACATACGCGCCGACATCTATATTTCGAATTTCTTTTCTTTTACTTGTTTGTAAAACGTTACTAGCAGTTTGAATTGAAAACTCATAGTATTCTTAACCCTTCTAAGTAAGCTAAAAGGCTTGTGTTAGAATTGGGCCACGTCAGTAGTTCAATAACTAGGATTTGAACCCATCAATCCTGAATCCAACGTCTTAACCACTGATCTATTGACGCTCAGTGTCCAAATAATTTACTTTGATAAACAATATCTAGACTCTATTTTATGAATCAGTAATATGCATAAACATTTAATACTACTGTCAGAAAAAAAACAGAAATACACTTACCGCCATTTTGATTCTAAGAACATCCCAACAAGTTCCCAACGGACAAGTTAAAAGACGTTTGAAATATTTTTTTTCTATAAATATATTTCAAGAGTTTATCCATGTAGAAACTATTAGTAATTGATATCATTCGTTTTATTGTATTAATAAAATAATACCATGTCGTAACATATTATAAGTTAACACCACAGAAACTATAAAAGTGTATTAATACGTTTGCTACGAAATGCTATTAGTGGATTACACCGTCCGCCATGCTACGAATCTCATTGTTATACGTCACTCTTGATTTATATAAAAAAGTATATTTAAATACTTTGGGATCGCAAAAACTGTGTTTCAATAATTCACTCACGCATCCATTCACACTCTCAGAGAAGTAGCGAGTGGGAATCTGTGTTTCATTAATTCACTCACGCATCCACCCACACGCTAGGGGAAGTAGCGAGTGGGAAACTGTGTTTCATTAATTCACTCACGCATCCACCCACACCCTAGGGGGAGCAGCGAGTGGGAAACTGTGTTTCAATAATTCACTCACGCATCCATTCACACGCTCAGAGAAGTAGCGAGTGGGAATCTGTGTTTCATTAATTCACTCACGCATCCACCCACACGCTAGGGGAAGTAGCGAGTGGGAAATTGTGTTTCATTAATTCACTCACGCATCCATTCACACGCTCAGAGAAGTAGCGAGTGGGAATCTGTGTTTCATTAATTCACTCACGCATCCACCCACACGCTAGGGGAAGTAGCGAGTGGGAAATTGTGTTTCATTAATTCACTCATGCATCCATTCACACGCTCAGAGAAGTAGCGAGTGGGAATCTGTGTTTCATTAATTCACTCACGCATCCACCCACACGCTAGGGGAAGTAGCGAGTGGGAAATTGTGTTTCATTAATTCACTCATGCATCCATTCACACGCTCAGAGAAGTAGCGAGTGGGAATCTGTGTTTCATTAATTCACTCACGCATCCACCCACACGCTAGGGGAAGTAGCGAGTGGGAAACTGTGTTTCATTAATTCACTCACGCATCCACCCACACCCTAGGGGGAGCAGCGAGTGGGAAACTGTGTTTCAATAATTCACTCACGCATCCATTCACACGCTCAGAGAAGTAGCGAGTGGGAATCTGTGTTTCATTAATTCACTCACGCATCCACCCACACGCTAGGGGAAGTAGCGAGTGGGAAATTGTGTTTCATTAATTCACTCACGCATCCATTCACACGCTCAGAGAAGTAGCGAGTGGGAATCTGTGTTTCATTAATTCACTCACGCATCCACCCACACGCTAGGGGAAGTAGCGAGTGGGAAATTGTGTTTCATTAATTCACTCATGCATCCATTCACACGCTCAGAGAAGTAGCGAGTGGGAATCTGTGTTTCATTAATTCACTCACGCATCCACCCACACGCTAGGGGAAGTAGCGAGTGGGAAATTGTGTTTCATTAATTCACTCACGCATCCACCCACACCCTAGGGGGAGCAGCGAGTGGGAAACTGTGTTTCATTAATTCACTCACACGTCCACCCACACAATGAAAGAAGTAGCAAGTGGGAAACTCAATCATCTCCCTTCTGCTGTTTTACTGTCCATTTTCCCCCTTCGAAAACAAGAAGTTATTACGTAGTATCTATTGTTTATTAAACGAAGTTAATGTCTATACGCAGACAACAGCATTACGGGTAGAATACTCGTGATGATAATAATAATTTCTGTAATTGGAGGCGTATTTATTTTGCTAGCTTAAGGTTGACACAAAAAATGGCACAACTGGAACAACAATGATGAGTTGTTGTGGCAACTTCTAAAATCAAATGTTATTCACGATAGGTATTGCTAATCAAATAACTAACAAGCTCCTCAAATCAGTGTTACCAATATTAACATTATATACAGTTTTTCTATGATTAATTAACAAATATAAGTATCAAAAAATCATGTCAGGAATCCGAGCTGTGTCAGAAGTTGTGAACCAAATGCTGGTTTACGGCATCCCTTTGCAATACGTTAACATACATCTCCACTTACCTTTACTTACTCCTACTATTTGGCTCAAATTAAAAAGAAAGTCACTACATTTTATTATACTCACGCTACGATAGACAATATTCACTTTATGAAAATACTTATCTAACTTTTTCTAATTTTTAAATTTGTGTTTTTTTCCTATTTTCTAATAAGTATTTTGTTTAGAATTGAACACGTGGATATTCCCTTAGTAACAGGGCGTTCACCTCCCACTTACCTACTCAAGTTTCAAGAGGGTTGTTAGCACAGGCTACATTACGTTGTATTGTCTAATGATATTGATTAGTTCATTGAAAATATTTCATTAGTAGCAAAGGATGGCTTATATTGACGAGAAAGAAAAAAAGAGCGCGGTTGTACTTAGGAAGTTGCCGATAGACAGTCTATGTTCTGGAGCCCGATCAGTGCCTAGGACTGACAACCCAAGTCCAGGGTTTTCACTTATCAACCGTCTTTCATTGTTCGGGATAGAATTTACAAATTGTCAAACTAGTGGGCTATAACTAAAGGAAACATACATGTATTTATGTACATTGTACACGTTGCTTTCTGTAAATAAAAAATTAAATAACCGATCTGAAACTTACATAAGGCAAAGAGAAAAGAAAAAGCTCTTCTTTATATATTTGGTGATTTGCTAACACTTAAAGTAGTATGTGTAAATAGCATTCCCCACGTTAAAAAGAAAGGGTTGCTTGCATTCTAAGGATGCGATTGTTTATCAGAAAGGAAGCTTCTCTCTACTCTATTTAAGTATAGAAAGAAGTCCGTACCAATGCCGACATCTATCGCAAAAAACCGATTACAACAACAACTGTCATCGTTATCAATGAAATAAATTACATCTCTCACTTTATTAAGATAACAGTTTATCTCAAAAAATCTATTATTTTCGTACTTTGCCTATTTATTACCTACTTGAGAAACGATCATTATGTACAACCTTCCCAAGAATATTTTAATATAAAGAAATCGTACTTATTTACTATTTACTAAGGTATAAAGTTGTATGAATTATATTTTTGTGGTTAACTGCACTAGTTAAGTATGAATTGCAAATATGTGGGTGGTACGTGGGTTTAACAGACGGGGTGTCCTGTTAAATGATGTAGACTCAGCTTAAAAATAATTTTCCTTTCCATCTTAGTTCTTATTCCTATGTAATAAAGTATTTATCTGCGTACAGTATCCACTAATGTGCGAAAATGGAATTGTGAACCCAAAAGTAATTCTTAATATTAGAGAAGTAAGAAGTAATTTTGTTTGAATATTTTATGGTAAATATATGTGTTGTAAGCCATATTTATTCCTATGCAAAGTGAATTTATAACATTATACCATTGTAGCTGGGACTCGCTAATTTTTGACAACAAACGTTGAAAGTCTGATAACGACTTGTTCAGAAGAAGATGCATTGAAGTAAAATGTTTATTATTAAATATGAGAGATACAGAGATAATTCCTTTATTTTTATAAGTCATATTAACCGGTTCTATTGGTTCTTAAACACATCCCTCGCTACACATCCTCGCTAATCTTTGGTGGAATCGCCTTATACTGTAATAATCTAAGAAACTACTGAATTTTTTATAATTAAATTATAAAATAATAAATATAGAATTTTCTAGGATAAATTTTAAAAAACCTTACTTCGTCTTTTTTTTAAATTTTCGACAAATTTTCATTCACGTAATTGATTATGTAGAAATTAGGAATAATAAGAACTCCATATTTAGTTCTGGTCGTGATAATCTAATAATCCGCAACTGAAAAATGTGATGGAATAATCTATAACATATGAGCATAATTCGTTCTATGGACACAAAAAATATCTGTTAATCTATTTATTACTAATATGTCAATTTTACTATTACTATTCTATTATTTTATAAGATGACTTGATAGCACGACTGAAACACTTGCTATAATGGCGTATGCCCAACCCAGTGTAGCCACTCGAACAATATCTTTTTAGCTGGATCTCTTCCAGGATACCATTTTTTTTTGTTTTTGCTAGAAATGGCAACAATAAAATAAAATTAGTTTGGAAAAAAAATTAAATCACCTAGCCGAAGCCGCTGGGAGTGTTTAATGGAATCATGAGAACAAACCATAACAAGATTTATGTATAAACGATTGCACGCATGTTGCGATACAGAAAGATTTATCACCAGAAGAATAAGAAGATATTAGCGACGCGATACAATTGATAATTTTGTATCAACTGTGACTAACAGCTTTTAATATTGCTGATTTGAATTTATATTGCTGTCATACATATCTTATTGGGCTGTATAACTCTTAAAAATCAAAAAAGAAACATACACTAACTTATACAAGACTAATTTTAACTTTTTTTAAATAACATCTTTGGTTATCCTTCATTTAGCTATGGTTCTGTATTCTGTTTAATTATTTCTCTATTTCGAAGATTTATTTTCTTTTTATGCAAATACAAAAAATGTCCTATAATTTCTTTATAGAATAATGAAAAATTCGTAAAAAAATAATTTTGGAATTTCGAAGATATGACTTGAGAAACATAACAAAAACATATGATATATGTTTATTTCACAGTTAGCTATAAGTTTTAAAAAATCACATAGATTTTTTATCTGATAAAAATCTGATATTCTGGCTCAAATCATCAGCTCGCACATGATTTACTAAATAATCATGGAAATAAAATAAAAAGAAATGTACTCACTCATAAGAATTTTTCTTTATTCTCACACACCTAAACATGAAGGCACCCTTCGACACGTAATGGTCCTTTTTTATTTATATTCTTTTCTGCAACACAATCTTTAACAACCCTCTACAGCCATCTTATGTTTCCCTCTATTATTTGTAGTCAATACAAAAATACTTATTAGCTATGCATTCAATAATTAACGCAAAACACTAAACTATACATACTATGATGACATAGATTAGAATAAATCAAAAGTGATTCTATAAAATGATTGTAATATGAAGTAATAGTTATTTATAAATCTTAATTTGAGCAATATTCTTAACAAAGAAGTACTTTCATCGTATCTAGGTCACAGGAATCTTCCTTAAGAGCTAAAACGTTTACTGCGTAATTGTTATATATTGCAGTTAGAATTAGGATTTATGTATATACTGACCGTATTAAGTTAATGGCTTTATCGCGGCTTCATCTCTTGTTGTAAATTAACATTGTATTTTGTTTGTTAGGTTAGGTTAGGTATATTATAAAGACACTCTTCATAGTCGAGTAGCCGAGTACCACTTGGTGGGTTGGTTAGGGGATCTGTTCCCTGGCTGGCTTCCTAGTGTATTTGACGAGGTCCGATCAAAACATTCTTCTCTTCTCTTCCCCTCCTCACTCTATCATCGAGGTGGCAGTATATTGGCAATACAAGAGAAACTCTCGTATATTGTCGATGTCCATGAGCAACGGTGGCCACTTACCATCACGTGGATCTATTGCCCGTTTGATCTGATCTTAAAAAAATAAGAGTAAGGTTTATATGTAAACCTATACGAAGAAAAACGAATGAAGCTGTGTTCATATAATTAGGATAGAACTTCACTTGGTAAGTTCGTTTGATCATTAATAATTTTTTTATGGCAGATAAGGTGCATACGAGCAGATGATCCACCTGATGGTAAGTGGCCACCATCGCCCATGGACATCTGCAAAACAAGAAATCCCCTCTTGTTTTGACGATGCGTTGCATCCTCGAAGATAGAGTGGGGAGCGGGAGTGAAGAAAAAAATGTTGCGGTTTCAGCGGTCTCTGAGCAAGAGGCCACGGTCCACCAGATCCGCAGCATTAATGAGATGGGCGAGGGAGGGGGTAAGTCTGATCCACATGCAGCTCGACCGGAACGCGTCTATGACACTTGGCGGTCGGATTCGCATGCTGGTGGGCGCAAGCCAGTCGGGGAACAGATCCTATAATTTGAGGATTACGCCCGGTGACCATTTAGGTGGGATGGTATCGTTGATGCTAGGACTCAATTTGGAAGGGTCTTTCACGTGTTTCTGTGCAGTAAAGCTCTCATATAGATAATAAATAAGTAACATTCCTTACGGTAATTCTGGTGTCTATAATGAGTAATACAGAATTCTCTCATCGGTATAACAATGCGCAAATTGACAATTAGAGATAAAAGCGGGTAATGTACTGAGAGATGATATCAATACAATAATTAAGCCGGCCACAATTTCTAATGACGCGACAAAAAACCTTTCAATGTTATTTGATACACAAAAAACGGGATACGCGGCAAAGAATATTTAAGACTCACAGATATACCTACTCTTACAAATACAATTTATACACTGTAGCTTAACGGCACTATAACACTCAAAAGACTACAATAAGTAGAAGAGTATTGTGTTCAGGTGGGGTCGTAGGCCTGAGGAGTTGCCAAGTTAATATTTAAATTCTTTACTAAGCTTACTTAAATAATTAATATATCGATCTTTGTTAGATTATGACTTTTAAAACCTAGAGCCAATTTTCAAGTCTGCAAGATTAGGTATAGATTTAGTGAACGTCAAATTAGTAATCCGATCAGATTTTTTTTTAATTCATATACTATGTACTAAAGAAGGGCAATAAAAGTATATAACTTAATTTATGTTATCCCATAAATATAAATAAACCGATAGCAATATCATGATAGTACATGAAAATAAACGGCCATCTTTGGACGTCAGCCATGTTGGATTTGGAATTATGTTACTAATCCAACATTGTAACATGTTGATCAAAGTAACTAAGATGTGTTATTTTTTAAAAACTAAAGTTTAAATACGAACCAGAATATCTTGTAGGGCTTTGACCCCGGTGCTAGTTTACGGAACTCCCTTACAATGCGCATTAACGGTATCCGTTATTATTATAAGAGCAACTTTATCTACAATAACACTCAAAAGACAGTAATAATATGCACATAGACGTAAACCAAGTAACCAATGTTAGAAACTTACTCCCTTAGTAATGGAAACCCAGCACCACGAACCCACACCAGCGAACTCCGTTTGACAACTGGCTGAAGTCTATCGGAACAGAGGTTACACACAGTCTTGGAATACAATAAAAAGTACTACCCCCGAATATAAAGTGCGCGGATCTAGTGGACTTTGGGCTCGTGCTCAGGGTCCTCTGAAATCGCAGCATTTTTTTCTTCAATCCTCCCTCCACTCTATCTTCAATGCATTGACAAACAAGAGAGTACCTCTTGTTTTGCCGATGTCCATGGGCGATAGTGGCCACATACCATCTGCTAGCTTGCACCTTATCTACCATATAAAAAAGATCAACTGACTCACATATTTTAAAATATTAACTACTAAATATTTTAATTGAAAGGTATATCTACCTTTTTTAGTCTATAGCAACGGTAACAAAAACTCCGATATTAAGTAGACCGCTGTGCGAAGATGAATCGTATCTTTACAATGATCCCCGACTTGACCGGCACTAATAGATCCAATGAGGTATACAAAAAAATATTATAATTGTACAAACAGTATTATTACCTATCAGTTATTTTGTAACGTATTTAATATTAGTCGACCCGCGCGATTTTGTTCACGTGTAGCTCCGCTCCTATTGGTCATAGCGTGATGATATATAGCCTATAGCCTTCCACGATAAATGGGATATCTAACACTGACATAATTTTTCAAATCAGACCAGTAGATCCTGAGATTAACGCGTTCAAGCATTCAAACTAACAAACAAACAAACTCTTCAGCTTAAGTATAAGATTATTGGCTACTTAGGTTTTTCTTCCCCATTAAACGGTACATTGTGTCATTGAATGAGAGAGAAATGATACCAAGAAACGTGAAACGTGCCTGGGGCTTGAGACCCAAGCAAGTTTGAGGGCAAGATTGAGCAAGCAAGAGGGGAAATATTGAAGAACGCAAGGTAGATGATGATCTATCACAATTACGAGAGGAGCCTAGACAGTGCCTTGGACTTGTGACTAAGGTTTAGGCTTGTGTATATCATTTATTCAATTGAAACACTCGCCTCCACTTCCCACGTATTCTGTTTAAACCAAAGGTTAGGGTAATCCAAGCATAACTTACGCGCTATAATATATAATTATCTATAAATGGTACAAACGCTTCAATATTACGTCACAGAGCTCATACAATTATCTAAAGATTAAGAAGCTTTATAATATATTAAGTTTCAGTAGATATTTTTGTAATAGTTACCTCTATATTATGAATATAGATTAAAATATATTTAAATTTAATTCATATCAGTTAAACCGCATACTTAACGCAATGAGCACAAAACAGTATTTTTACTTCAATGACCTCATTAAAATTATCTAACTATAATTACAATGTTTTAGTGCTTTTTTAACTATTTATATTTGACTAATGACCTGCCCCAATTTTGCACGGTTTCTCTACTATATTATGCATGTATTATACATATAAACCTTACTCTTGAATCACACTATCTATTGATAAAAGCCGCATTAAAATCCGTTGCATAGTTTAAAAGATCTAAGCGTACAGATAGCGGGAAGCTACTTTGTTTTATACAATGTAAAGGTTATTATTTCAAAGTTTATGAATAATATAATATAGCATAATATTATATCTAAATAAAACATCTTTAACAAAAAATTGAACCGACTTCAAACTCTAAAAATGCACTAAAAAGTAAGAAATAATTAGCTTATTTATTAACCTCCCTTTATTAGGACAATAATATACAATAGTTGATATTTTCGTAGTCGGTGTAGTGAGATGGAATAGTAATAGGTATATCTATTGAAGGTATGTATGTACCTGTAACGAAATAGTATGTACGATTGTACTATTGTACTACTAGTCTCTGTACTATTGCTGGCAAATCCTTGAAACCCTTCTGAAAAAATCAAAATTACTATGTGTGTACCTATAACTTTTGAGGACTTCTCTCAATTCTTTAAACATCCCATCATCAGAACTGGATTTTGAAAAAATGGGACCAATCTCTAAGCATATTTTACCAAATACAAAAAGAAATTTTTAATGACGGAGTTCTGAGGTAACAAACATAAAAAATAAATTAAAAAAAAATACAACCGAATTGATAACCTCCTTTTTTTTAAGTCGGTTGATAAAATAAATTAATCAAAATGCAACAATTATTAGATGAGTAAGGAAAAAATATAATAACATTAATTCCCGTAATTGAGCACATAATTGGAAACCGATATTGCAAATACAAACTTTTTGTACCGAAACATCGAAACTTTGCATATTTTCCTCGTAATCAAAATCGTTTACACTCGAGTTCGCGTACAAAAAATTGTTTACTTGCGAAGTGTTGTAATTGTTTGACAGGTATATTGCTAATGTATATTTTATATTTCATATCTAATTTACACTACTTTGTCTGCGTAGTTTCATTGTAGGAACTCTATAAGAGTAATTTTTAACTTACTACTTTCACATATAATTAATATACATAAGTTCCTATGTCCTTTTTCTCCCCACTTGAGTATATTTTCTTGAACAAAAAAATGCCTTATTGCCTAAAAACCTTATAAACATAGAACATAGTCTTGTAATTTTGATACAAAAATCGCATCGCTGAGGAATCAAATACTAGCAAGCAAATACCATCTTAAGCCACCTACCGGTTTAAATTGTAAATCTAAACATCAAACGAAAAGTCTACTTAGAAGATGTAAATAATAAATATATTTTTATATGATGATATCAAAGAAAACATAGATATATTCGACCTATTTAATATTACGATATATTTATTGATCGTGGGAAGAACGATAAGGGTACTTAGAAAAGTAAACATTATTGTATTTAATCGCGATTGATAAGAATATTGCATGTTATTGAAATTCTATGGAAATGTGTTCAATATTTATGATAATATAGGTCAATACGATTTAGTTTCGTAGTATTCTCTCATTGACCAATTATGCAATGGACTCACAATCAGTGTTCAAGGCAAGGCATTACATACCGTCAAAGAAAATCCGTTAGTCACTTGGTAACCATCAAACTCAAACTCAAAATATGTAGTGTTAATTAATAAAAAAAGAGAAAAGAGAGTGGTAGAAGTAGTAGTCTATATGCAGACTAACTGTATGACGGCTTGACTATAATATCCTCCTGGGGTTGCTTTAGACTCAGAGCTTCAGCGTTACTCTTAGAATACTCGCGATGTAATCCATGATTATTCTGTCGTGATGGCGTATTACTACTCATATCAATCTTACCAACGTCAAGATCAAGTAACAGGATGCTACTCAAATTATAAGTGTTGCCAACATCATAATTAACAGTAGTTTATTTTAATAAGACGTTTTACCATTAGTTAGTCGTTTTCTGATGAGAAGAACTGACTATTGTCAGCAACTCAACAGTCGCTGTTTCAAATCTTCATTGTTTAACTATCTGTTTTACGAAGGTTTAATCATTCAGCTGAGCATCAACGTCATTTTGATTCCAAGCTTTGTAATCGTTCATGTAATCTTGTACAGAGTAGTAAGCTTTATTTACTAAACACTTTTGAATGTGACTTTTAAGTCGTTAAAGTGGCAAATCTAATATAGGCTGTGAAATCATATTATAGATGCGAGCTAAGGAAACATTTTCAGAAAAATATCTCTGTAACTCTGTAGTATCAGGCGTATGCAGTGATGGCCCAGTGGTTGAGACTTCAAGTCTTACTCGGGAGGTCCGAGGTTCGATCCTGGGCACACACCTCTGACTCTGAGTTATGTGTGTTTTAAGCAATTAAATATCACTTGCTTTAACGGTGAAGGAAAACATCGTGAGGAAACCTGCACTCCTGAGAGTTCCCTAAAAGTTCTCAAAGGTGTGTGAAGTCTGCCACCTCGCATTGGGCCAGCGTGGTGGACTATGGCCTAATACGCTTCTCATTCTGAGGAGGAGACCCGGCTCAGCAGTGGGCCATTGAAGGGTCGTGATGATGATGATGAATTTTTTTTGGTTCCCATTATGGGATACCATAGAATTGTCACTCATTACATAACTAAGAGATCAGTTAATCCACGAATAACAACACAGAGCATCCGTCGATTCGTCTAAACACATATGTTTTAATGTGAATTTAGATAAGACATGGAAAGACAGACATAGAAAGTTGACACTTTGGTATTATCTACAAATAGGGGTAAGAGGTAAAGTTTATGAGGTTGTAGGGGGTAATCTCTGATTCTACTGAACTGATTTTGTAAATTCTTTTACCAATAGAAAGCCACATTATTTGTGAGTGTCATAGGCTATATATTAATCAGAAAAATAAAAAGACTTTTTCGTTGTAGTCGAATTTGCAATGAAAGTTGGAGAGAAATCGATCGAACGAAAACGTTCTTACGAACGCTGACTTCACGATGAGAGATATATGATTCAGTTATACAGTTGCGGATAGACTATGAATTGTATAAAATATTTCTTAATGTATAAAAACCCGACGTCCATATTGTTACACTTCAATGATGGCGTTAGTAATTATCATATATTCAACATTCCTAAAGATATAGTTTCACGTTAGATGAGATACTTATTAAGGTATGCACACATAATAGTAAATAAAAACATGATCTCTGTGAATAAACTCTTTACAACATAAATACGACACCTGAGTCTTTAGTGTGTTGCCATGGTAATGTTACGATACTTTACTATTGTTGCTGTATTTTAATAGATATGGTTTAAATAAATATCAAAATAGACAAGAAATCGAGTAGGCCTTGGCTTAAAACCCAGAAGTAGGTTTAAATAGATCTTCTCTTGCCTTTACTGCTTGATCTTGATTCCACAGATTCCAATAATGTCAAACTCGTGTTGGACTCGATGTTCAATATTCTATTTATGTAACTATTTGTCAAAGTGCCGCTAATCTGTCGGAATAGAAGTCGATCTAGCAGATATTTATAAACTATACCACTATATATTTCTACCCGCATAAATTTCTCCACACACACCATTCCAGAAATATTTAATAAAAGAGTCAGTATAGTCTATGGAAAGAAACTTAAGACATTGTGTTATTTTTTAAACAGTTTTAGTTAGTTTGTTCATATTTAGTCATCCAGGAGTGGGCAAAATACATGATTTGTTGTAATTGAAATACAAATTACAAGATACCTTAGTGTCAGGTATTTAAAATATAAATTACAAAACACAGTATTTAAGTATTTTTATTCTAAAATATAAAATACAAAATACATGAAATGAAATTTTTTAAAGGGCCGTCCTTTGGACGTCCATGGAAATCATTGGAAAATAAAAAATGTCGCAGACACATTTTAGATTTTGATGTACCTTTAAGGCACTCTTCTTTAGTATCCCGTACTAAACATATGGAGTTGAAGCATTTCTTCATAAGAGAATGTGTACTAAAAAAGATTTTGACTTTAAGAAGCCTTTTTTTTGTCTCTAGTTTAGTTTTAAAATTAGAACTTAATTTATGAAAGATTTTGATTTTGGAACAGACTACTGTTTCTCGTATTCTCGTTCACCCCTTGATGGTACGGGATATGTTTACCGACCGCCCACCAGCATGCGAATCCGACCACCAACTGTCTGATGCGTTCCGGTCGACATACACACATGAACGTCCTCCTTTTTGAAGTCGGTTAAAAATACCGCGAATCATGACATTTGGTGTTGCCAACTGTATTTGGCTGCAGCGATTACAGCGACGCTCCATTTTTAAACATTGCTTAAAAAATCAACGAGGACGCTAAATGTATTTTGTGAAAATGTATTTTGAAGCTGTATAATAAATACAAATTACAAAATACATTTTTAGGAAGTAATTGAAATACAAATACCAAATACGTATTTGTATTTCAAATGCGTATTTCAATTACAGTCATCAAATGAAGATAAAAATTTTCTACAGCAGATAATTCAACGTAAATGTTTAAAGTAATCCCTATTTATGGTAACACTAACAGGAGTAACAGACAATCCTTTAGCATTCAAACTCGTAGATCAATATATAAATAAGTTCTGTCCAACGCTAACTAACGAGCCATTTAGAATGCATTTTATGTCAAATACCACGTGCTACGACAATAAATAGATCTAGACGATTGGGTGCTATACGGTGCACACGGTAGCGGATAGCGGAATTATTACCAAATAGCGATTTGAAAATAAATAATTGTTAGGGGGCGGGTGGGTTACCAGATACTACCAGTGAAGGGACGGGTTCAAATACAATTCTTTGCCGCTAGGAAAGCATCTCGTAAGAGGCGAGTATACCAGCACCCCTTGATGGTATCTGTTCCTCGACTGGCTTGCGACCACCAGAATGCGAATCCGTCATAGCCGCATGTGGACCAGACCTACCGCCTCCCTCTCCCATACCTTTATCCTGCGGTTCCAGGGAACACCGGATTCTTGTTCGGCGTCCAATGAAACTCCTCCCTCTATTTGTGTACGTGGCCATTTTCCATCCAGTAGACCGACTGCTCGTTTGTCCCTTATCTATCATTTTAAAAAAATTGATGCGATACGATTTTTTGGAAAAAAATCTAAATATTTTTTCTGTAGCCCCAAGCCCCTTTAAAATAAAGTTTGAACCGTTTTTGTAACTTTAATAGTTTTCGAGACATTTCCAAATGAAATTTTTTTTCCCATAACAAATGTTTCGTAACTGTCAAATAATGTTCATACCGTCGATACGGTAAACTCACTCCTGAAACTAAAGAACGTATTTAATTAAAGGTTTCGAATCGACAAGATATTCCACAATATTCTGATAATAGCTATTCATCAGCTAGTGTATAGATAGGTTTTAAATATGATACTTTTATCCGCTACTCTTTCCGTTGTGTGCTCGTCCTTACCGTTAGTGCGGTCAACAGCTACATTCAGTTGCGGATTAAAACAATTGATTAATTCAAGTGCACACTGAATGGAGTCTGGACGCTGGGCGCTGCTACTGGACGCGTTCCAGATGCAGACATGCCAGTTTTATCACCCACATCTATTCAATGTTCATTACTCCTACTTACTACTTATACTTACCTACACACATACAAGTAAATATAAGCGATATATATTTAGAAAGTATGTTATCTTACTGTATGGATAGTTCAATCCACGACGTTGTGAATTGATCTATCCGAACCCGAGCGATGTATAGGATCAGCTCCTGAATGAACATGGTATCCTTGACATGCTCAAAACCTTCACCATCCACCGCTTCGATATCGCCAGATATGTCGTGTTTCCAAGAAAAGCAATTAAAAGTTTATTTATATTTACAACAAGTCGATCCACTCCGGCTTCTCCTGGTTGAGATTCATTACATGTATTTATGTTTGATTTTACATTTTAATTTACAACATATTGCATTATATGCATAAGATGAAGCCTCATACAAACTTTCATCCCTTTTTACTACCCCTTCAGCCTATTTTTTGGGAATAAAAAGTAGCTTATCATGTCCCAAACTTTAGTTTATCTCTCTACCAAAATTGGTCCAGCAGTTCTTGAGTTAAAAATATTGTAGCTAAACTAACTTTGTTTTAGATATATTTATATATTGTATAACCCAACAAACAAAAAGCAAAGTTTAATAATGCTATTCTTTTTTCTCTCTTTTTTGTAATCGCCATTGTAAAACGCGAACTTGGTGTAACTAATCACATGAAATTATTTCATTAAAAAATGTCCTCTCTCGTAAAAAATCTGGCTAAATTTTATCTGCGGTCAACGCTTCCTCAAGTTTTATAGGGCCCTTAAGTTTAATCGATTCTTTTTAAGATAAAAATCGGGTAATTATGGTAATAATGATGCAATTAGATGCTATTAATTATATTCGTTGTAAAAGGAAGATTTTTTGGGTTACGTCCCTTTATAATGATCTTGATAGCGGTAAGATTTAGGATTATTTTATGTTTATTTATAAACATTACTTAGAAGATCTTTGCGTGACAAGTTTGAAATATTAAATAAGAAAAACAGTATTAATATGAAAAACCCGCAAGTATATTTACTTAGTATATGCAACTGCAACTGTCTCAAGTCTATCTGAACACCCGGGAATATAAAGTTATCAACGGTGTTGCTAACTCAAAGGACAACTTTAACTTTATATTAAAACAGCACATATTTGTCTCTTTTATTAGGTCTTTGATTAAATAACGAATATAGTATAATTTTGTACATTTTTTTCAAAATTGACTTGCTCTCATAAAGACAATCATTTTGCGTTTTGGAACTCTCTTCCAGAAACAAGGGATAATTGTAAGTCCAAAGCAATTCTTCCTTATTGAGCATAGATTAAAAAAACATTATAAGCACATTTTGTGGCTAAGAGATATCTCCAGAAATGAAATGTGGCTTCGTTTTAAAAATTACAAGCTATTATTATAATATGGCCTATTCTTACTTCTGTTAGCAACACCGTTTATAAATTAGTATCTTTTAGTAGTCGACAATATATAACTTTCGTTCCGATAGGATTGAATTAGACTGTCAAGTGATATCGTGCATCATCTACATATGGCGAGATTGTGCGGTGAAGGTGAAAGTTTACGGTTATAAAAGACGTCTATAATCCTGCTCCTGGGTCTCAAGCCTCAGCCAATGCTCGTCTCCTAGTCTCCTATCTAGATTACATGTTAATATTGTTGTTTAAGTGTTACTGCGCAGTATAGCTCCCATTACTCTTAATATTTCGTTGTATTTATTACACGGCGAATTAGGCTTCAATGTCAAAAAGCATTCTAAAAACCTCGTTATCAAGTGACAACGGGTAAAAAATAGTGCATTTTTTATTTCATAAAATGACAACTGATGAAACGGTTTTGCTAATAGAAAATTGTTGTCATCGTAAAGTGCAATTAAATCAACATCGTTTTAGAAAACTTTTCACTCTTCCACTAACAGACGTCACTCTCACGTTCTCTACAAAACAAACACTTCTATGCCTCAGAGATTAAAAGTGTTATTCTAGCTTATAAAGTATTTGTATGTAATATTTCATTTCAATCCGTTGAGCTAATTTAGTGTTACCAACTCCCTTTTTCCCTAAAATTTGTTTTATTTTGGCTTAGACTTTTTGTGGCAAAAATAAAGGATGAGAAAAAGTCTTCATGAACAGGACAGTAGTAGATAATTAATATTGGTTTGGACAAAATGTTTAGTGATAGTGTAATTAAGTTTCGCTTACGAAGGCACAGACAGATACTAGTAAAATAGATAAATACCGGTTATACAGATTATAAAGACCAATTTAACAATAGATATCTGTCCCCCAAATTTTGATTAATTAATTAGAATACGACTGGAAAAGGGAAGTAGTTGCTCGTTTTGGTTGCGGTACCGAATTTAGTAGAGTACTGACTTCCGGTGTACAGACGATTTGACGTTTGTTTCCCGCGCTGATCACTTTGACATTTCCATGCAAATATATCTTATCTATACATCATGTTCATACAAGAGACAGGTTGTCGTGATTTTTATCATAAAGATATGTCGGAAACTTAAAAAGGATATAGAATCATCGTATGTGCACAACGGATGGCCTATAACACTTGACACTTTCACTAGCACTACTTAGACAATATCTACTCCTTGAGACCACGAGTAGGACTGAGCGCCACTGTCTTGGTACGAGAATACATAGGGACGAGACTAGCAGAATTCCCCTCCAATTCTGGGGCAGACGGAAGCGATTATTGTTTTACTCTAGCGTCATAGATGCCGATGACGATTCGATTATTCGATAATCGTTTACTCATTTGAGAATATTAAAATGACGCGACGGAAGTGATTATTAAATTCCCACTAGCGCCATAGATGGCGATAACGATTCGATTACTTTATAATCATTTAGTCGTCCCAGACTGATATATTATTTGAGTCGGAAACCCTTAAAAGATTTTACAAGGAAATATTTAGAATATTAAAAAAAATTTAGAACATAAAATCTTAAAATATTGAAGAAGTTTATAATTGTTATAGGTAAAAAAAACGACACAAAAGATTGAAAATAGTATGAAAGTAATTTGCCATTACCACAAATGGCCATCTTGGATTTGTAATTTAGGAAGTTCCATATTGAGGAAGTTGTGAAAAAATATGTAATTCGCCATTTTGTGGCGGCGGGCATCTTGGACCGAATTTCATGAAACATAAAAACACTCCCAAATAATTCACCTTTCCAACAAAAAAAACAAAATCTTCACACAGAAACGTCCAACTTATAACACCCCGTCGTTTTTGCGTCGGGGGTTAAAAAGGTTATTAACATACTTTCATTGGATATCTATGCAAAACTGGAGCGAAAGAATTTAACTGTCTGACTAAATTCGAATTAATGATTTTTTCCCCTGATCTCCTTTTTTTGTCACATTCAAAACATATTCTCGTGTATATTTTATTTCAAGTCAACACATTACTACATTCTTCTTTTATTTGTAGTTCTCTGGATGTTCCAAAAACATTACAGTTTTATATTTATACCTCAAATAAATTCAGAAAGTTATTAATGTAAAAGATAAGTATATAATATGATACAATTTGTCAACGCCCGTCAAATGAACTCGGATTCCACCTCTGATAAACACTATCAAAGTCACAGGTCACAGGATCTTCAACTTTGTTTAGTCTATACTTCGATGGTTCGTATTTCTTTAAACTTTATTTAGTTACATTATTAAATACTTAAAGCCTTGCTTTCTTTTTAGCAAGAGAGTAGTTCCGTTTGTTTTGTTCTAAGTATACCTGTAGAGAACATATAACTTATTGTTAGCAACACTGTTTATAAAGTAGTAGTAGCGGGTAGATCATTTTATATTATTTCAAGTATACTGACGTGAAGACAATATATAACCTTTAGTGCGATAGATAAGTCTCAGTCTCTCTGGTGTTTTCGTGTAAATTTACTTTATTTTCTATTGGAGTTGGCGAGGTCGAGTAGTGGAGGTGAGAGTTAATATATTATGAAAGAGCTCTTTAAACCTGCTACTGGGTCTCAAGCCCCAGGCACTGCACGCCTCAGTCTAAATTGCATGTGTATACGTATTGCTGTACAGTAATGGGTATCATATCTTTCTCCATATTAATAGCATTATGTTCCGATAGATTTGAGTCAGTCTGTCAAGTGATACCGCACGGTAAACATGACCTGTAAGTATTTGATATATCTACTATGTTACTTAAATGGTAGGTTATGTCAATTAAGCAAAAGGCTTTATATTAATTTTTCCTAATTTCATATAATAAGGTAGCCAGGTCGAGCAATGGGCGGTGAGTGTTATGATCAAAGACCATGTCAAGAATGATCTTAGATCTGCTCCTGTTTAACAAGCCCAAAGCCTTAATAAGTACCATCTTCTTTCAACAATATAACAAAATAATCTCTTTGTAAAGAATCTTTCTCGAAATCTTGAGTCCTTAAACCTACACCTCGGTGACAAGTCTAAGGTACTTTGAGCAGGGCCGGATTTAGGGGAAGTCGAACGGGGCGACCGCCCCGGGCCTCCACAAAAGAGGGCCCCCACAATAGGCTACGGAAGAATTTTTTTTCCGACTAGTAAAATTTTTTTTTCGCTGTTTTACCTTTAGCTACAGTAATTTGTACAAACATGATTATATTGTTCTTAAATATTAACAGAAATTATTGATCAAAATTTGTTCACTCCAATCAGTCAATCAGTGAAATATCAAAATCTCAAAGAATCAAATGGGCCTCATAACTATAAGCACTTGCAATTTATTACCTATCTTAAGGGAGTATCCAAATGGCTCAATGCCTGGGTGGGGTGGTACTTACCCGCAGCCTCGGATGTTGGGTAATCGATTCCGTGTTTCGGCTATTTTAAATTATATATATGTATACCAGATGAGCCTATCAAAGCTTTCTCTCCTGAGCATTGAAAGCGATTTACTTCGGGAACTGGATTCATCAACGATTTTTCGGCGAAAAGCACGGAAGGTTCCGTTCGTTAAAATTAAAAATTAAATTTCAGATAATTCTTGTTTCTGATTATATTTATAGATCGCACACCTCAACCTACTCCAAAAAGTACTATTTTTCGGGAAAGACGAATAACTGATTACCGTATTTCTGTGTGTAAAAACTGTAAAAATTCCGAATGACAGATTTTGTCACTTTCAAAAATTACATAAGCATTCAAATTCAAAATTATAAATAAAATTTTCTTAACAATTCTATCTCCACATAAAAAAAAACCAAAATCTCTTGTTATTTTTTTCTAAGATTTACTAAATAAAACAAATAAATATTAACTCAGTCTCGGTTACACCGAACTAAAATATAACTACGGGTTGAACTGAGGGAGTGCCGGCAGAAGTGAAAACTTGAACATTAACGTTGTGCATTTTTGAATATTCCCAAAGAACAAAATTCAAAAAAAAACGAACTGTACTATTTAGATCTGCCTTACATAGGACGAGACCAGAACGTGATATAATTCTACGGTTTAAGTAACCTAAAGAACAAAATTCAAAAAACCGAACTGTATTATTGATTGATTGATTATTTTCACTTCAACAAAAACTTTGCTCATCTTGCCAGCAATACAGATTCAACTGCTGCTTTAATTTCCCTTAATGCGGGTTTAAATCATAATAACTCTAGTTTATTTATGATCGGAATGTGCGCCCTGTTTGTAACATTAGTTGCAACTAGCGCTAACGCTGTTTTGGTGGAGGAGAAATGGGGCTCGCTCCTTCAACAAAAAGGACGTCCAACGTCATCTAGCGTCGACTATTAGAAATATTTATAAATCTGTTTTATTGATTCGTAGGTAGCGAAACATGGAGTTCGATACTGCATATAACTCTAAAACTGAGATTTGTTTGTTAAATACTAAAAGAATCTGCTTGGTTGCGCAATAAATTATTTATTTAAAACTCATCTGAATTTTTTTTTATTTTATTTAGAAAATAATTTCAAGCCAAAGGGCCTCCACTCCTTTGTTGCCCTGAGGCCACACACACCTCTAAATCCGGCCCTGACTTTGAATGTTACTGTCCAGTATAGATCATATATTCTTAACAGGTTTTCATAAAAATATCTGAGTATATGTAATTTGTGTTATTTTTTAATTTTTTAACATATTGTTTAAAAAATAGCAACTCTAACGAGATGATCTATGACCGACATTTTCAACAATTATAGTTAGCGACACCGTTGGCAACTTTATATTCGCGGGTATTACTTTTTTTTTATACCAAGACTATGACCATTACGGCTGTGCAGTAGAGTGATATCGTTTTTAAATTAAGTCATTATTGACTTGAAAAAATTAACAAAACAATGAAAGCAAAGAATTAAGATTTCAGGATTATCTTAATCATACTAAAGAATCTATAATGTTATACAGTAATACCATGAAACTTTAGGCAATAACATTTGCAGTATCTGGGGTTTGCAACCCAGGCTAGTTTACAAGACCTAATGTTGACAGCAGTAATCCTTACTTTAATATTATAAATCCGAAAGTAACTGTGTCTGTCTGTCGCGCTTTTACGCTAAAACTAATGAATCGATTTAAATGAAATTTAGTATACAGATAGTCTAGAGCCCGAGAAAGGACATAGGCTACTTTTAAATGCGAAAAAAAGGTTGTAAGACATTGGAAAGGGGGGACGAAAAGTTGTATGAAAGTATCGCTATAACCCGTGAGGGGACGGGTTAGAATACTATTCCCCTCTGCCGCTGGGAGAGCATCTCGTAAGAGCCGAGTAATCCAGCACCCCCTTGGTGGTAGGGGATCTGTTCCCCGACTGGCTTGCGACCACCAGCATGCGAATCCGATCGCCAAGTGTCATAGACGCGTTCCGGTTGAGCCGCATGTGGGCCAGACTTACCGCCTCCCACTCCCATCCCATTAATGCTGTGGGTCTAGTGGACTCTGGGCTCTTGCCTAGGGTCCGCATCATTTTTCTTCTTCATTCCCCCTTCCCACTCTGTCTTCGGGGATGCAACGCATCGACAAAACGAGAGAGTGTTACTTGTTTTTCCGATGTCCATGGGCGATGGTTGCCACTTACCATCAGGTGGACCATCTGCTCGTTTGCACCTTATCTATTATAAAAAAAAAATCGCTACTCCATGCGGATGAAGTTGCGGACACAACTTATTAAGTTATAAATACGTTTATGAGAGAAGCGTGGGCTAGCTATTAGATATTGTAACCAAATACTAATTAACCTCTAATATTTAGGTAAATCTAAGAGTTATTTAGTATGACGAGGTAATTAATTAGACTTCAATATACGTGAAGGGAGTAAAGTTAATTATATGTAGCTAATAGGAGGAAATTAAGACAAATTTGTATTTAATCTAATTTTACGCCTAAGGTATTGTTTGCTTGTTACGTCGATTTTAATTGTTTTTGCCTAAGATACCGTGGTAATGATGATATCAAAAAAAAGAGGAATCAATTTACTAAAAAAAATTAACATACTACATTAACTTTAACATATATTTAAATAAAACCTACAATACATGAGATTCATAGAATTGGAAACAAAAAGCAAGGTAACTGCCCTACTTTTAATTAGTTACTAACACACTAGCCAGAGTTGCGGCAATACGTTACTCAGATAACTTTAATCTTTAAGAGTTTATGTATCATTTAATACGCCATCAATCAAATATAAAATACTTTAATATATAAAATAAATTACAAAATTAAAAAAAATAAATTAATTCTCTCATCTTATCATCTTATATATAAATTTCTCATAATGTTAGTTACCATACTCCTCCGAAACGGCTCGACCGATTTTTATGAAATTTTGTGTGCATATTCAGTAGGTCTGAGAATCGGTTAATATTTATTTTTCAACCCCCTAAGTAATAAGGTCAATTTTGAGACAAAAATTAAGGACAAAACAACGTTTGCCGAGTCAGCTAGTTTAATATTTTATCCCGTTTTATGTATCTCATTTAACTCTGCTTACCTTATGAATGAGAGAGACGTGTATATTGCTAAGTATATAGGAGTGAGCGTGAGCGAATGATAATGAAGCGACTTTCCTTGAACTTTCTTGAACCTTCTTCTTATATTATTAAATAGTCTAATTTTAAATTCAATTTATTACTCAAAGCCGTAATTTCACTAAAAAGCATTGAACATTAAGATAATTGTTAGAAATCATTAATGGTCGAATATAATGCGACAGGTCAGTGAACAGACACCCTTAGGTGTCCTTATATTGTAATTGAATTCGCTCTCAATCTTACGCACAAGTTCCTAATTGATGGATTTTGTGAACATAGCCTAAGTATATTAACAAACGATATATCAAGTGAGGTTTTATATAAATTTGCTAGTTGATAAATCTCATTGACAAAATCTCGAATGTTCTTAAAATTTCGAGAATTTTTTAAATGCCTCAAAAAGATTATAAATTGTATAAACATGCACTTCGCAAGCCAAATGCTAGGGATTTGTGACTCAGGAGCAGGTTTTAGACCATTCTTGACATCTCGCTACCCATCAAACTAACTCGTTCCTCGATAAGGTAATCCTTCCGTTGTCGTGTTGTCACTTAATTTGTGAAATCATTTGACAGAATATCTAAAATTTAAATAAAATTAATAAAGTATTTTGTTTAATTAAATTAATTATATGAAAGTACCTAAAGTACCATCGTAAAACTATATTTGATTAATTCTTACATATTTAATTTGTCCCTTAATTATGAACTTGCAATCACAGAACAAAAATTTTATATTTAACTAATTATTATTATTAACCAAGAATAATCTCATAAAAACATAAACTTCAATTACTGTATTTATTACTAGTCTCAAAAGCACTAAATATCTCGGGTTTTTTTTAAATAATTTCTCGAAATTTCTCAAAAACCGCTTCGAGAAATAATTAAAATTTTAGCACTTCAATCTTTATATTTCTTATAAAAATGTCTATAAGATAGTCATACTTATGAAATTATGAAGTTAAATAATTTTTGAGACTAAGAACAACCCTTAAGCTAAAATATTAAGACTTAAGTCTTAATTAGATCATTTGTTGGATGTAGTCAAGAAAGTGAAATTCCTTTATAAAAACGAACATTTTAATCTTTATTATTATAAGATAAAGCCTAAAATTACATGGGGTAATTGTTGTATTAAAGTAATAGTAGAAGAACAGCATTCGCTTCGCTGAAGTAAAACAACAACTTTTTTCTAACTTCTTATCATTCACTCTCAGTTTATTTTAGTAACCATGCTTTGAAAATTGGTCTGATTTAAAAGCTTTTGAATCAATCAAAAACATAATTATATAACAACACAAAACCCATACACCCATACATATATAGTCTCAAAATATACTTCATAAAAATAGTCTTTTAGTTCTGGCTACATTCAATTTTGAACTTGAAGGCAAAATCAAATTTCTTTGCTCTCAAATTTCTTGCTATAACAATATTTTTTTCTATCCCTTTGTTTGTTGCTTGTTGGCTGTTTCGTTTAAATCGGATGTCGGAAAAAAGTTTCTTCTTCTTGTTCTTCTTACCCCACCCTTTTTCCAATTATTTGGGGTCGGGTCTCCCCAATTTATTGCACCAAGTTATTCTGTCTCGGCATCACATTTATCAGCTGAGCTTCCTGAAGGTCTCATTTTATCTTTGACCATCAACAGCGGACGGCCTCTACCACTCTTTTACTCCGAGATGTTTAAGGCTATGAGGATTACGTGAGTCAACTCTGGTCTCTTGACAAGTCCATAAGCACTTTAAGTGATTTTCTTTGAACATTGAAACTACACCGTAACGATTCGTTAAACATTCTATCTGTCAAAAAAAGTTACTGTAATTTAAAAATGTTTAACTCAGCGAAGCTACAGCAGATAGACTAGTGTATATATAAAGATTTTTTCAAGTAAATCGTGTGAAATCCATTGACAAGGAGCGACAGCATAATCTCGCTCCTGTCCAATAACCGACAAAACGAGAGCGGAACGAACGCATTCGATTTTCGAATTTTTGATGGTCCACTTGACGTCGCGCGTCGACGTCACTTCTGTAATTACATGCTGACGTCAGTGTCAATTGGCCATAGATTCAAAATGCTAACATTCATTTTGAAAATGGAACGACTTTAATATGTGAACAGAAATAGATTTTTATTATTTTTCGTTTTCAAAAGGACATGTCATGTCATTATAACGATATTTACTAATTTATTTTTAAACTTGAGAATTAATTTTTAGTAAGACGGACACTTCAGGATTACGCACACATTTTTAGAAGTTTCTAATTATAATTTCCTCTAAACTTAATTCAAATTAAGTAAGTCTAAGATATCATCAATGTTGCCAAGAACAATTTGAACATTGTTTCCAAAGTCCACAGATCTGTCTATCATCATTATAGACTTCTAAAATTATGCTCTGATAAAATTACAAACATTTAATAGGCTCTCTTTTCATATCGTCAACTTAAATTTTTTTATTTTACACGGACCTCGTGTCACTCAGTGACTATTGGAGGTCGATACATATTGAAAAAAAGATGACAATTGAAGGATCATATGGAAGATATATATACCGCATCTCAAGAAAAATCCTAAGAATTTATTAAAAATATACATAGTAAACGAAATGGACCACAACGCATTAAATGGCCATACCTTTTTAATTATAATATTTATAGCAACAACACATTGCCGAATTTCCCGGAAAGAATGTAGCTTTCGATCGGCGAAATAATTATCCAAATCGGTTCAGTAATTTTTGAGCAATTCGCAACAAACAAACATACAAAAATCAAATCTTTCCTCTTTATTTAACAGTGTGGATGTAGATTAATCAACATTTATCATGTATTTATATAGATTTTGAAATGGCGTCTTCATCATCACCACGGGACGGGTGTCAATGGCCCACTGCTGATCTTCTCCTCAGAATTAGGAGGGTTTCATGCCATACTAGGTTTCCTGACGATGTTTTTTGGTTATAACTTCTGACACGTGTAAACGAAAGGCAAGGTTTTCAAAATTAGATATTTAAATAACCGTGTCAAACAAACGAATTAATCAAAATGACATCTATGTCGGCCATAACACATTTCTTTAGTGTGTGTTGAAGTGAAATAGGAAATAAAAAATTCAGTCATCATCATTTTTGGAATAATAATTTATAAAAAATGTTTTACAATTATTATTTTTTGTACACAAGATGAATTATACTTATGTAAGTAATACGGTTAAAAATTGTTCGCGGGTAGTTCCTTTTATTTCATTTCATGTATACCCAAGTAAAGATAATATATAACCTTTAGTGCGATAGATTAGTCAGTCCCTCTGGTGTTGTCGTTCAGTGTATACGGAGGTTAGTATTATATTATCATGGTCACCCTTCTTGAGGTCCACGTAAATTAACTTTATTATCTACTGTAGTTAGTGTTCGGGCAGCGAAAGCCTTTAACCCTACACCTTGGTCTCAAGTCCAAGACGCTGCCCAGCTTTCTGTCTACGTATTGCTGTACAGTAATGGGTATCATTCCTCTCTCATTCTATGACACTTACTATTTGTACACTACAAAAGATTTATATTAAAGGTAAAATAGTTACCTGAAATAAATCGCTAAAACCAAAGCGCTGTCCAGACACTATGCCATTTGCCAGGTAAATATGATAGACAGACAGACTGACAGCCTTTATTCCTAACTTTGTGGTACATTCTAATATTCTCTTTCACCTTTACTATTGCAGTTCCTAAAGTAGATTTTAAACACTGGTTTTTTGTCGTCACTATATTTATATGTCACCGTAAAATTGTAAACACCATTAGATTATATTTTAACTCACAAGATTTTAAACTGTCGAGAGATTGTAAACCGAAACAAATAGCTTACAATTTAAGGCATTATTTTTGGGTTGATTATAATCTATCGGAGTAAAACCGTCAAATTGTGATGAATTATCAAAGAGTTACTAGACAGTGGGCATAAAGAAAACAGATAAAAATTAGAAGGGACCAATAAAAGAATTTTCTTCGTCCGTTTGAAAAACCCCACACAACCCATTTTTTACGCCACCATACCCTACACCACTTTAACCAACCTTCACGCAGAACTTGTATGTCATACCACTAGAATATATATAAAAAGTGGAGGCGCGGAGGTAGGGGAGCCCCTGCCTACTGTAACACAGTGGGAAAACACGAGTCGTAGCGACCGCGGCTGCGGAGACGAGAAGAGATGAGAATCTAGGGGTATTTACAATTTTACGGTAATATATATTTCTGTTTAATAGTATACAACAGTGATTGTACTTATAGGCTCGTTCTCACATTTAATTCTCAACACGTCCACACTAACCTTTAGCTCTCTCATAACTGATTTGGTGTGAATGAGATTGTATTTGTCTACTATTGAATGAGTGAGTGAATTAATGATAATAATCATTAATGTAGTGGGCTACCCCTTAGTTTGTTTTATTAAAACCGATTCTAAAAAATGTCAGCCATATTCAAATCAATCTAACATTCTAGGGAAGTTTTTTTTTATAATAGATAAGGTGCAAACGAGCAGATGGTCCACCTGATGGTAAGTGGCAACCATCACCCATAGACATCGGAAAAACAAGAGATACTCTCTCGTTTTGTCGATGCGTTGCATCCCCGAAGATAGAGTCGGACCCTGAGCAAGATCCCAGAGTCCCCTAGACCCACAGCATTAATGGGATGGGAGAGGGAGGGGGTAAGTCTCGCCCACATGCGGCTAAACCGGAACGCGTCTATGACACTTAGCGGTCGGATTTGCATGCTGGTGGTCGCAAGCCAGTCGGGGAACAGATCCCCTTCCACCAAGGAGGTGCTGGGTGCAGCGGAAGAGGGGAATAGTATTCTAACCCGTCCCCTCAAGGGTAACAATGGTAAGTTATATAAACCCCTACGGAATGTTAACAGTTGTGCAAGTTAGAAATATTTATAATATTTTTCAAAGGTGTAATGAAAATTGGAATAAGATTAAATATTTATTATTCAACTACTAGCAACACTGTTGATAGCGTTTCATTTACTGGTAGTTACTGATAAAATACCATCATCAACCCAAGCTACTTGTAAGCTAAGTACAATTTATAAGCTTTACGATGGATCCGTGGCAGTTTGACGAGTAATTTTGTGGTGTGAATATTTACTATGATATTGTGTTGGTATGTTTGAACATTTGGATGGATTGGATGTCTGTTATTCAATCACAAAAACTGCTGAACAGATTTCGATGGAATGAATGGATAACTTATGACCTGGATTGGACATATAGGTTACTTTTTATTACGAAAAAAGTCATAGTTCCTGTGGGATCATAATAAAATGTTTATTAAACGCCTAAATAATGAAACAGCAGTGATGGCCCAGTAGTTCAGACTTCAAGTCTTACTCGGGAGGTCCGAGGTTCGATCCTGGGCACACACCTCTGACTCTGAGTTATATGTGTGTTTTAAGCAATTAAATATCACTTACTTTAACGGTGAAGGAAAACATCGTGAGGAAACCTGCACTCCTGAGAGTTCTCCATGTTCTCAAAGGTGTGTGAAGTCTGCCAACTCGCACTGGGCCAGCGTGGTGGACTATGGCCTAATACCCTTCTCATTCTGAGGAGGAGACCCGGCTCTTAAACAGCACCCGGGAAGAGTCAGGCGAATCGACTAGTAGATACATATTAGTAATTGAAAAGTAGATGCAAAAAATGTTTGATAGTAAAACATTGCCATACAAGATGAAAGGATCCAAATCGAAGGATTAACTTCAAAGGTTCGTCGTAATTCAGAAAATGCGTTTTTATACAAATACCCGCTTTGAGCGACGTTGCCTCAGCAAATTGCGGATGACAGAATTTTGGAAGCTCAGCCGATTATTCCTATCTCGTTTCAGTGGATCTACCCACATTTCACGGATTTAGAATTATCGAGCAATCGATCAAGGGCTAGAGGCCTAGGAGTAGTTTACTAATCCTTCTTACTATGCACAAAACTTCACTGCTTGACATCTCATCTCTTAACTAAGTTGGTGGACATCATATCTTATATTTTATTGGGGGTATTTTTAAAAATTGTATTAACAGTTTTGCCAGTGTACAAGCTTTATATACAATTTAGCTGCGCCCCGCGGTTTCACCCGCTATATTTTGGATAATTCACACTATATCATTATAAATTATAGCCTATATGTTATTCTGATTTCTAAGCTATATTGTTGTAAAGTATCAACAAAATCCATTCAGTAGTTTTTGCGTGAAAGAGTAAGAAACATACATCCAGACATCCATACATTCTTACAAACTTTCGCCTTTATAATATTAGTAGGATATCATCTACATTGATACATTTTTGTGTGAAAGAGATTTTTACTTTTCGTTGAAAAATATAGTTCTTTAGCAAAAATATATCATTTTTTTTTCCATTTATCATCAGGGTTCTAATAATAATAATTTACATCTATGTGGTTACGTATATTCAGCTACACTACTTACTCTTCGTTAGACAATATCTTCAAAGTGAAATCACTTGATAGACTGCCTCAAATCTATCCAGCCATTTGTTATTCGTATATTATCGAGATTGTGAATATACTTGAATTATGACAAAAGGAATTACTCGACAATATAATTAATCAACAGTGTTGCTAACTATAGTTCAAATATCTTAGCACTAAAAGTAGTAAAGGACCATCCATAAATTACGTCACACTAATTTCATGAGTTTTTTTCGGCTGAGCTGGCCTCATATGATTGTTCCTCCTCCCTAGTGTGACGTCACATATTTTTGACTTTTACAAATAATACTATAAATTAGTTTATGGCCATCAAATCAAATTTACTATTAATTGTACAAATGATGATGATTTAAATATTTAGACCTTAATAATCATTCAAACCGCAAAAAGGTATTAAAAAAAAGGCTATTGAAAAAAAAAAGTTGAAACTTCTTAGACTTAGAAAGAGCTAAAGAAAGGTCAATTTAAGGTAAAATATAAGTTTGCACATAAATCACACGGAGGGCAACAAAGCTGATAAGTTTGTTTATGTTCTTAAATCTCTTTACTTAGAATTTATTTTTTAACTGAATTTTTAGTATACATATAAATTACTGGCTACCCACCCCGGCTTCATATGGATATAATTGATACTTATTTCGATTTGCATTGATTCTCTGTTTATCAAGTGAAGGCTATTTTCTAATAACTTATTATTTGTGGTCTCAATTAGAAAAAAAAAAAAACATTATCTTTCGTCTAAAATACATGGAGAATATACATTTTTCCTAGAAATATTTAATATTAATTAATTTTTGTATATACTTCGTTCTCCCTCAATAGTTAGCAACACCATTGATATCTATATTTGCGGGTATTAACTTTTATTTTATTCCAAGACTGTATATAACCTCACTTCCGAAAGACTTTTGTCAAACGGAGCTCGCTTGGTGACCTTCGTGATTGATAGCACGTAAGTTTACGTTTGACCTTGAATGCGCAAAAGTTCTTTTGTTGGTTGGTTCTTATGCGACGTTTCAGTTAACGCGCGTCTGCTATTTGTCAAAATAGCAAACGTCATGGATGGAACCGCCTATACAGGTACGAAGCACGCTCAAAATGCGCAACTTTCCCCCACTACTTTTTTTCAAACGTACACTTATATACCGTCTGCTATAAGGGGTGTGGTATCATAATGCTGGGACTCCATTGTCAAGGATTTTGTATGTGACAATATTTACACGGTTATGGTTCCCGTCTAATGTGTCCTCTACCAATGACTGTGAAATGAAAACAATATTATTAAGCAAAAAGCAGTGATGGCCCAGTGGTTGAGACTTCAAGTCTTACTCGGGAGGTCCGAGGTTCGATCCTGGGCACACACCTCTGACTCTGAGTTATGTGTGTTTTAAGCAATTAAATATCACTAGCTTTAACGGTGAAGGAAAACATCTTGAGGAAACCTGCACTCCTGAGAGTACCTAAAAAGTTCTCTAAGGTGTTTGAAGTCTGCCAACCCGCACTGGGTCAGCGTGGTGGACTATGGCCTAATACCCTCGTCATTCTGAGGAGAAGACCCGGCTCAGCAGTGGGCCATTAAAGGGTCGTGATGATAAAGCATTTTAAGGTTATCTTTACATCTGTCTTGAAATTTAAGCAATTTTATAAAAAAAATTGCTATCTGCTCCTCAGCTAACTATCCTTTAGAGGATGGAATATGATGTAAAAAAACTGGTCAAGTGCGAGTTGTACTCGTGTACAAAGCCCCCCTTAAATATTTATTTTATTCTATTTTTAATATTTGTTGACTGTTGTTATAGGTGCAACAGAAATATATCATTAGTGAAAATTTCAATTGTCTAACTACACGGTTCATGAGATAGCCTGGTGACAGACAGACAGATGGATAAATAGGAAAGCTCGCCTTAGTACTCAATAATAATAATTAAGAAAATATAACACAATTTTTGTAAAATTCTCGAATATGAAATTTCATTAAATTAGAATTCCACTTCTTCAGCTTTCATCGTTAGTTCAATTTTTACATGTTATTATAAAAGCTGAAAGTATTTTCATTTTAATTAATACCTTGTATATATGTAACCTTAATATTTTAGTAATTTAGGACATCTATGAGCTACGAATCGATTTAATTTCCGAATCCGGTCGTTAGTTCAGGCCTTGCAGTTGCGAGTTTATTTTATAGACGCTATTTCCCCCGGTTCCGTCTGTAGGATAGATGTGATGTAAATTACCTATTTATGACCTTATTTTTTTACGTGTTTTTTCTTATATTATATTTAAGAGAAAGCTTTATAAAAAGCAATAATAGCTTAGTGGTTAAGACATTGGTGTCTTACTCGGGAGGTCCTAGTCACACACTATTGACGTTTCTGAGTTTTGTGTGTTTTAAGATATAACTTGCTTTAACGGTGAAGGAAAACATCGTGAGGAAACCTTCTTTCCTGAGATTTCCCTTAAGTTCTCAAAGGTGTGTGAAGTTTTGGCTCAGCAGTGGGCTATTAATGGGATGTGATGATGATGATATTAAGGAATAAATTAAACAAAAAATGCCATACGATGAGAAATGAATGAAAACCGGAGAGGTTAAAGGTCTTTTATATAACTATAACGCTTCCCTTCGCTACCCGGACACTAACTACCTCAAGACCTCAAGAAGGGCCTTAACCACCACGTTTAAGTACGTACTAACTTCCATGTATACGCGAAAACACCAGAGTGACTGACTTAAATCTGTAGCACCAAAAGTGATATATCTACACGTCGGTATACTTGAACTAATATGAAAGAAACTACCCGCGTTTGCTAAGAAAAAATAACAAAACTATGCTATGGATTTTAAAATGTACAAGGATCAAAATACAATTATTACACAGACTTAAAAACCGTATTTTTGTGTCTGACTTCTGAATGTCTATGAGCAGACTAACATTATGACGGCTTGACTTAAATATCCTGCTGAAGGGTATTACTAGAATACTCGCGATGTAATCATCATTATTCTGTCGTGACGGCGTAGTTATTTTCCAAAATTCAAAAAAGTGAAACTGCTACTCATATAAATCCTACCAACATTAAATAATATGATGCTACTCAAATTATTAGTGTTGCCAACATCATAATTAACACTGGTTATTACATATACAGCGAAATATATAAACTTGCGTCTAGGGTGTGGGAACTACAAAATAATGTAAATCGTATAATAAAGTACATTACTCACGTGCTGCTCGATAACGGAGGTCTAGCACCACGCCACCAAAGAACACTACACTGTTAGTCTCAGTACGTATATACAGCGCGACACGATTAGACGGACTGGCTCAATACTGTCGGAGCTAAGATTATATATGAACTACCCTCGAATACAAATTTATTAACGGTGTTGCTGACAGAAATTTCGTTTTTCTGGCCAATTATTAAGTATGTAAAGGCCTACTTATTTAAGAAAGTAAAAAATAATTTGTATTTAAGATAATATAATATTTAGAAATAATCCCACAATATTGATGTACAAGGGTTTTCCAATAATTAGATACGAAATGAACATTGTTCATGTTTTGTTCATCATTAGTGCTTATTAATTCTTTGTCCTACATTTTATTTGAATGTATAAAACAAATATTAATATTATTTTAAAGATACAACTAAATTATTCAAATACATATAACATTAATTTAATTTTTATGTTTCATTACTACTAACTACATGATGATCTTTAACACCCCGTAAGACTATAGACAAGATTTTATTTTATTTATTTTATTATACGTTTTTCTTTATTATTTAATTGCATTAATATGTATTTACTAACATATTGAAACTATAATAATAGTTGTTATTTTTTTTTATTTATTGCATTTCTAATGCATATTATATAACTCGTAGGTGGAGAAGAGGGGGGTATGTTGAAAACACTAAAAAGGGTGTGATATTGAATGGACTATTGGTTAAACACAAAGTAGATACTGCTACTCAACCGATAAATAACTAAACATCTCTTACAATTACGACAGGAACCCAAGCAGTGCCTTGAACTTGTGGCGAAGGTGTAGGTTTATGGACGTCTTTCATGCAATTGCGACACTCACCTTCGTTGCCCAGATTCTCTGTTTAAATCTAAGGTTTGGTTAACTTAAGCCTAACTTACTCGCCGACATATAAAAATATTTTCTTCAAAAGTATTTAAGAATGTATTTTATTTTGCTTTTAGCGTTAAAAGGATAAAATCGAAGTGTAAAATTTACGCCCAATTCACGGACCAAAGCTTTTTCGTATTAAAAATTCGTCTCGCGTTCGGTGGTAAACATCAAACAACGAAGGAAAAAATTGGAGAAAATCCCGAAACTCTTGTTTCTCTTTGAAAAAATCTTAGAAGTCATTGCTAACCTAATAAGCGGTAAGGTGAGTAAAGCAAATTGCATTTGTGTTTATTTGCTTTATAATATAATTGCACTACGCAATAATACACTAATGTCCCACCCCAGCTTTGCACGGGTAGAAGAGAATATTATACCTTCAAGTATCCGATCATACATTGTTTTGTTATAATTTATAAAGCTCCTAGGCGTCTTGACTTCCTATATCTTAAACAATCCGGCTCGAAGGACCAAACTGATGTAGGGGTTAGGTTCTTAAAAACCTTATGTTCCAACACGTTATATTAATAGTTATGAATGCAAGCTTTATTGGTACTGAAGTATTTTTGCATATTTTAAACCAACGTATAGTAACCAGCAGCTAACTTTAGGTCTGAGAAAAGAAGAAGAAAGAGAAAATAGTGGGGGAAAAAATAGTCTGTACTGACAGTTCTATCCGGGATGGTTACTATTTTGACAAATAGCAGACCCGCGAGAACTGAAACGTCGCATAAGAACCAATCGCGTGTTCCGCATACGCACTGCTCTGTTGCACTGTCTGCGCATTCAAGGTCAAACCTCTACTTACGTGCTATATATATTAACTAAAAGAATGGTCGTAGATCATATTTCAACTAATTTGTGTTAAAATCCGCAGAGTAAAAATAAAGAGGAGGGGATAATTCACTTTCTAGTCCGCCGGTGACGGCCGTAGAAGACGGACGTTGTTGCAACTACTAGAGTTAATTATAAAGCAATCAGTGTAAAAAGAACATTACGAAATTTGTTTATAGTTAAGGATTGTAGAAATTAGTTCGATTAAATATAAGATGGCTTATTTTTAAATAAATAAACTAATTTCTTTGCCTTTGACAATATACTTCATATTTTTTGATACATTAGCCATTGTCCACGTTCGCTACGTGCTATTTCATTTTTGATAGTGTCACCACTATATGGTGTTATCGAAAGAGGTCATAAATGCAGACTGAGTAAACGTGGTTTATCCTTCCATTTGGAGGATTTCATCCAGTTTGGATAAAACTGTCATTTGAATAAAATCGATTGTAACATGAGTGTTAGCAACAGTATTTGATTGGTTAGTATTTCTTTAAAAAAAGACTCACTTGCTTGTCAACGAAAAACTTCTATCTTATAAAATCAGTGGTATTTCCTGCTTAGTTTAGTTAGTTTTTATGCAGCGAGGTTCAACAGTGAAGGTGAGTATTAATGCATTAAAATAGGAACTCTTAAACCAGCATTAAGGTCTCGGGCCTTGCTTGGCTACTTCTCTACGGTGCATATTATTGTTTTTTGCTTATCCTATTAATATTAAGATTTCAATGTTTATATGTTAATAAAGAAAGAAGTCAGTGCCAGAAATTGGCAAAAATCCTGTGGAATGGAAAGAAGATACACGCAAAAAATTACCTGTATTTAATTAAATACTAAGCAAAAACATACAGATACTTTATACACTTAAAAAACACATAGTATACTTTTTATCCCACATCATTAAAATTTTGATAGAATATTTAACTGAATTTTTTAAGCATGAGGTAGTGAGTAAGTCTGTTTGTTGGAGGTTGACTAAATGAGTGGCTCACATTTTAATTTACATTTTCAACTATGACCAATTCTGGAGTTTCCTTGAACGAAGTTGGGGGAAGATAATAGTGGTTAATAAGACAAGTATAAAAAAAATCTATAGGTCCAAAAACCCAAACCAGCTGTTGCATTCCGCGAAACAAAAATGCAATGTGTTGTTTTCCGGTAGGGTGTAAGTAACAAAGCCTATATTGCATATGTTCGAGTACTTAAATGACCATTTATCATCTGTGGCTGTATCATGAGGTAATCGATACTCGCTAGCAAACGATTAAATATATGGGGAATTAATGTGAAAAGTAGGCATTTTTTTTAATAACAGGGAAATGTATTTTATGAAGGTTGATTTACATATTATTAATTATGATGATGCAAGACTAGTAGCATCCTGTGTTTTAAGATGTTGGTAGCATTGATTTGAGTAGCATCCTGTAAGTTATGATATTTTTACTTTCGAACATCAATCGGAATTGTAATGGTGTTGGTCTAAGTCTAAAGTATAACCCAGGAGGATATTCTAGTTAAGTCATCATACTGTTGGTCTCTGTGTGGACTATAACGCCCTTTAATTAAAAATATACAGTACTTGGTGTCCTGAAAAAGAAGCACCGATCCCTCGGGATAGAAAAGTATGGTTGTACAAAAAAAAAATTAAGCTAACTATATCTAAACAATTCAGGCGCTATACAATATAGTAATGATTTAGTAGGCTTATTAATACGTTATGACGGTTTAACTCAATCTACGTTTAACTACGGTTTGTCACTGTCATGCATATTGGAGAGGTAATTGAGTGAAGAACTATTTGTTGGTACATAACGTCCACAACGTTAAAATTAAGTTATAAACACTAACTGATAAACTGTAGTTTTATTTTATTTATTTTGGATTAGATACATAATCCTGATCATAAATTCCTTAAGAAACAGATGAATGTGCTTTAATATATTACTTACGCCATCTGGCGACAGATAAATGGTCCGTCTATCTGTTATGTAATCACGCTTAAATCACTGAACCGAATTTGATGAAATTTAGTACAGAGATATTTAGAGCTTGGGGAAGGACATAGGCTATGTTTTATGGCGAAAAAAATACTTAAAAAATACAAACTAAACAAATAAGTGTGCGATTACGCCATCTATCGATGGAGAGCTTGTCGAGCTGTCTTTTGGAATTAGTCTTATATAAATTAGGTTGGTTATGAAAATTAAAATGTAAAATATAGCGATAAGTGTTATAGTGAAATAAATCGAAATATATTCACGTGGTAAATTACACCCGGGCGAATCCAGGATGCGGCGAGTAGTTTAATATATGTGCTCACGCTGAATTAAGAAACCTTTTTGTTCCTATTTAATGCTTTCAGAAATAAATTTAGAAACTCTATAGGCTATGCCTAAGTCCATGATTGATCCATCCACATATAGATTATGTAACATAGATGATAAAATTTGTGTCAAGGAAGTTTTAGCGGGTAAGTTATATTTTTTTACATTTAAATTGGTGAGAGATCCAAGTTCAGTCTTACAAGCTGGATTGTTTAAATTTCTGGGGTGAAGGGTGAATTAATTTAATTCGTAATTATAAATCCTTTATATTATCTAAAAGTATTTACAATATAGAGCGTCATGAAATCTAAAATACACATATAAATTTTAGCTACTAATTAGACTAACTTTGAAGAAACCATATGTAACGAAAACTTCAAGATATCGAAGCTCCGTAGTCAAATTTCAGTCATGATTTTAATATGTAAGAAGAGCCGATATAATTACAAAACTCGGTTAAATGTTATTCAGGTGTTTAAAATTACCGGCGCCATCTTGTGTGCTAATAGAGGTTTATTAATATCGTAATTCCTAGCCTCGCCTCTTGGGCTTGTAAATTATTTCCTCTTAAAAAATTTAATCTGCGCTTATGTGCGTGGATGAATCAATTTTTCGGAGTAGGGTTTACTGTACAGCAATACGTATACGTAGCTGGGGCTTGAGACCCAGGAGCAGGTTTACAGAGCTATTTCATAATATAATCTCACCTCCACCACTCGACCTCGTTAACTACAATAAATAAAGTAAATTTACTGTGACCTCAAGAAGGGTTACCTTAACCACGACACTATAATACTAACTTACATGTACACTGCACGACAACACCAGAGAGACTGATGTCGGTATACTTGAAATAAAATAAAAGGAACTACCCACATATACAAATTATAAATTTACTCAGACAAAACCTTAAAAAACGGTGTTACTAACAGTTTCTTATGGTTTGAAGGTTTTGTATGTGTGTGTATGTTTGTAAATCAAATCTTATCTCTTTCTATGTATTACTGTTTATACAACGAATGAAGTAATGGCAATCTTAGACATTATTATCATTTACGGCCGAAATTAATAATCAATCTCAATCAAAAATTCAAATTTGAAATAATATAATATTCCTTATATTTTCGGATGTTTTAAAATATTTTTTATTTATTCTTGCTATTAACATGGAGAGAGATATGATACCCATTACTGTACAGCAATACGTATACACATGCAATTTAGACTGAGGCGAGCAGTGCTTGGGGCTTGAGACCCAGGAGCAGGTTTAAAGAGCTCTTTCATAATATATTAACTCTCACCTCCACCACTCGACCTCGCTAACGACAATAGATAATAAAGTAAACTTGTGAAAAATAAAAATGTGTTGTCTTTATCTCAAACTAGCCGACACCTGCGACTTCGTGCCCGTGATCATCCGCTCCTATTGGTCTGAGCGTGATGATATACAGCCTATAGCCTTCCTCGATAAATGGGCTATCTGACACTGAAAGAATATTTCAAATCGGACCAGTAGTTCCTGAGATTAGCGCGTTCAAGCAAACAAACAAACTCTTCAGCTGTATATATTAATATAGATATACAACCGATTTGCCCTCAACGAGACGACGTCTAAATAAATTGCTCATTAAAGAAAATGTAATAAAAGAAACAGTAAAAAAATATTAGCATAACATTTTTAATCTTAAAACTTCAATAAGTGTCCCAAATTCTCCTAAACTTTAATTATAAGTTAAAAAGAATCTCACAAGTTCGCAAAACAAGAAAACAACTTACGAGAACCGTTTGTAACTAAACTAATTTATTTTACTGCGACCGAAGCTTTAGTCTAATCGAAGTGCAAATTTGAAACTGTACTTTAGTATCTATTCTATTCTTATCTATTGCATCTGGATCCAATAAGAAAGCTAATATAGAACCATAATAATCGTCCATACTATGAATTTGATCGTAGATAGAAATTCTATGTCCAACGTAGGTAAAACTAAAACTAAACCATAATACTACTTTGTAAAAAAAACTAATTAAATTAGAAAGAAACCGGCCAAGTGCGAGTCGGATTCGCGCACGAAGGGTTTTGTACCTATCCTTAAATATTTATTTTATTATGTTATTAGTATTTGTTTTTATAGGCGCAACAGAAATACATAATTTGTGAAAAAAAGTGACAGACTGACGGACAACGGAGTCTTATTAATATGGTCCCGTTTTTACCCTTTGGGTATGGAATCCTAAAAATTAATTTTGACCTTGGTCACCCGTCCGAAATTAATTATTGAGCACAGTTTCATATCATTCCGAAATAGTGTATGGTATTTCATTTCGCACTCGATTAGCTCCTTTTTAGTATACTCGATATTGTCCTAGTATACAATATGATAATACGTACAGGTTGCATAGCGTTATTAACAAAAAAAAACATTTTTTAAAAGTTACTTAAGTGAACAAAATCACAGGAAGCAATCTTTATTGTAAAAGACTTTAAAGTAATTCTCTTTAATCGTTAAGGATTCATTAAACACTAACTTTAGGCTACCTCAGTCCGTTACCACAACTACGGATAGGCTTTATTATCCTTATCGATACAGCCAATGCACTTCAATGATCAATCAGAGATCCGAGCGTATAGGCCGATGCACTCGACATTACACGTGCATTACTCACGAAATATTTTCATAAAACCGAACCAAACGCACCGTCTTCCTCCCTCTCCCTCTCCCGGTAAAACCAGTTCAGTTCGTGCCCGGCTGCCGTGCGCGTCGGTTGTCTATTCGAAGTGCCGCCGCGTCGCGTTACGAAAAACATATTTTGTAATAACCAAATCAGTGCTGTGGATTTATTGTGCTCCTGTGAGATTGTGATTTCTTGTGATGTTGCGTGTTTCTCATATATAGTGTCGGATTTCTCTTGAAAGTGCGGGTCCCGCCTGCCGCCGGACGCCTTTTCATTCGCAACTCGGGTATCATTAAGGTATTTATTGTTACACTGTCTCATTGTTGTAAGGAATTCTTTCTACGACCCTTATGTAGTTGAATCGATAGCTCCGATTCGGTTTCGTATGCGAGAGACCAAGCTTCCAGTTGTAATGCGTCTGTATTGAATCGCAGATTGTAGATGGTGTTTGTGGATTTGCATTGTAGATGCGCGGCGTGCTTGTGTGCAGTAAACACCACTTGGAAGCGGGTTCGAGTCCAGTTTTGAGTGGGCGATTAATTAAGTGCCGACAACGGTATTTCTTAGCGTTCACCACAAGCTGTGTAGCTGTCCTTTAATAACACTCAGTTAATTAATTTTCAACAGCTTAAGTTGTTAAATTATCTAAAATACTAGTTCAGTTTATATGTATTTATGAAGCAATTAAGATTATGAAAACAAAAGCAATTCCTATACAGATAAAAGTATTTAAAAACAATAATTAATGCACGAATTTACCTACTTCAATATAATAATCTTCGGATAAAATGAAAACATAATAAGACGAATAGCAAAGAAAACGATGATAACAGATGGCGTCAGTAGTATCAAAACATTACATACGCTTCCTACTTAAAATTCCAGGAACTCGGTCCCCGTCAGGTAAAAACTGAGCCGTAAAAGTAATAGAAATTACCGTAAATTAGCGAGAAAAAATGCGTAACAATTTAATCGGGGGTAAAAATAAAATGAAACATATTTTTTATCTAAAACTTACCGGCATAATCATGATTTCCTAAAATACACTAAATAAATGTGAACTAGCACGCGCCATTGTAATTACCGCCAATGTCAATGTCAAGTTATATTTTTAGGCGCTACACCTTTAATGAGGCGAAGGTAGGTGAGTCGTTCATCCTAGTTCTGTGTGAAAAAAAAACATTGCGTATTATTATATATTCTGTATAATGCGGTAGTTTAGTCTTAAAACGAATTGCAATCATTACGTACTCAAAACATGTTCACGGTTTATGGCAATAGGTATTCCAGGCGACTCACGTTGGATAAAGTTGTGGATTTAGAATGATAATTTAAATCCTTAAACTTTAGTGGTAAAAGTTAGATCCTAGATATTTGTGAAATTTCAATTGCAAAAAATTGAAGTATTTTCTGAAAATATTTAAAACCGCAATAAAAGAAAATTAGATTGCAAAAACCCAATTTAAATATTTCATAATGTATTTAGCCGTACATTTCAGATGCACATGCACGCGTATCCGAACGGCCCGGAGCGTTAATTTGCCGCGTAAAAAATCTCGAATGTGTCCGGAAACATGTAGCATGTAGTCGAACAGTTGTCGACATATGTCAGCCTCGTACCGGCTAATTGACTAGAGAAAATAAAATTGCGGTTGACAGTGGAGAGTATGCAAAATCTACGAAAAAGGACGAGGCTAAACAAATTGTATTTTGTAACTGTAGTTTGAAAAAAATGCTTAAGAATTTGGTGTGACCAGAGATAAATAGAACCAAATGAATTTAAAATTATTAGCAAATCATTATTACATTTTAACCCCAGAAGTTGCTTAAAACTTGTCTATGGTACTATAAAGTAAAAAAATTTAAATTTTTATTATCTATCTTAAATTTGAGTTTAGAAAGTGATAATTTTAGTCCCCTTAATATTTCTTTATCGGAAACATTGACATTAAGATGTGTGTGTCCTGTCTCGTGACACGCCCTACTATTGATGAATAGTGCTTAACAGTGTCAGGGGGTTGTTTAAATTCATTTTAAAATTTATGGCATTCTTTACTAAATTTAAATCTCGATGTAGGTCTATTTTTAAATTGACCTGTTAAATATTTATTTAAGTACAATTAATTAATATGACTTAATTTTAATCCCTGTGAATGTTTAAATTCAACAAAAAAATCTTTATCCATCATGATAATTTTGTTACGTACCTGAGTTGGTCACGTTGTCCACAATGTGTAGAACGAGACAGCAATAGATTGTTGCTATCTCAATTATTAAATTTTAAATCTATTATTTGAGAGGTTTAGATTTATGCATCGATGTAACTTGTTTGCTAGTTTGCTATGATTTCAAAGTCCCTGATAAGCTAGGTTAAGTGTTAATCAGATGACGGATTGTTATCACATAGGTCAACGTCAACGTTTGTGTTTCTCGGCGTTGCATCAAGTTTGTCTATGGAAATCTGTGTGAAGCGCATACCTATATTCATTGCGAGTACACATCCTGTTGAGAATAAGATAAGCTTAGCACAAATAATAATTATAATTATTTAACGAAATGTTGCTAATTACGTAATAAATAAAAAGCGTCTCCAAACAAAAAAATCATAAATTATGTTAGTTGTCATTTTGAATGCCATAGATAATAAAAATATGTTAAAATTATGACATATCGAGCTTTAGGGATGTAACACTTATTAATTAAAATGAACTTATACAACTATATTATCTTTAAAGTAGTACATATTCTTTCGTTATCTGACATTTAACAGTAAAAAAATACTGGACCGTCGGGTACCGTTAGCCAGCGGTCAGTAGATGGTAAGTACACGCCATAGATAAATGATACACTCGAACCAACCATAGAATTGTCTTTACAAAAAAAAGAGATGATTAAGTGACTCTCCTTCTTTTCTGTTTATAAATAAATATACGAGTGTGAATAACGACTACACTTTCGAATAAAAACTACTGCTGTGTATCTTTTATTTTTTAAAGATCCATAAATATTTTCGTCTGTAATTTATGAAGAAAACATTAAGGAGATTGCGCTGTAATATATTTTTTTATAAAAAATCGATTTTTTTTGCTTCGTATCATACATATACTTTCTATTAAAAGCTTTTATTAATTTATATATAGCTATTGTAATGTCTAAAATAATCTACCTCCTCCCTTCAACTTTCAAGTTTTTATTTATTTTGTTAATTACCTATTAAGGCTGTACGGTGTAATACCTTTGCCTTTTCCATTATGGAATTAAAAACATCGATTTATTGTGACCAAAATTCAAAAAAATAATAGAAATTAGTGTGTTAACTTCATATTTACTTTCTAATAAAAGCTTTTATTAATTTTGATGTAGCTATTGTAGTCTAAAAGAATCATTTCCCTCGTTACAACTTTAAAATTTTTACATATTTATTTTATTGTCTGTCAAGGCTGTAGGGTGTAATACCTTTGCTTTTTCCATTAGGAATAAAAAAGGAAATACTTTTATTAATTTTGATGTAGCTATTGTGATGTCTCTTCCTTTCTTCAACTTTCAAGTTCTTATTTATTTGTCTGTCAAGGCTGTACGGTGTAATACCTTTGCCTTTTCCATTATAAAGCTAAAGAAATTATTATAGAGTAGATATGTAGTGTGTGTTAATATAAAACAAAACAGATTAAAAATTAAATAAAAGTGATGCACATTATATAATTATTATCCTACTAATATTATAAACGCGAAAGTTTGTAAAGATGTATGTTTGTTACTCTTTCACGCAAAAACTACTTATTGGTTTTTAATGATACTTTACAATAATATAGCTTACACATCAGAATAACACATAGGCTATAATTTATAATGATATAGTGAAACCGCTGGGCCCAGCTAGTTTGAAATAAAAATCAAAAAACAACTTTGTACATATTATTCACTTACAGATTCATATTGCGTAGCATTTATTTCGTTTTCGCTTCAAATTAGTTCCACGTAGTAGCAAACACATGTTCTGATTTCATCGATAGTATTTTTCTAGGAATCTTGTACATCTGCTTTTTATTATATATTATCTGACCTGGCAAACTTCGTACCGCCATCGGTCAATAATTATTATTATATTAATATATGTCAAGCCTTTTTCGTTACTAACATTATTCTACATCTTTAAAATCTAATATACATCATTATCATTTGTAAACCTACCTATACACTAGCTGATGAATAGCTATTATCCGAATATTGTGGATATATCTTTTCGATTTGAAACCTTTAATTAAATACGTTCTTTAATTTAAGGGGCGAGTTTACCGTATCGACTGGATGAACATTAATTGTTTGACGGTAACGAAACCCATCAACATTTTGTATGGTAAAATATTTTTATTTTATTTTTCGTCAAAAGTAACTAAAAAAAATTGAATAATAAATAAAAATTAAAAAATTAAAAAAAATTTTTTTTTTTTCCCTTAGCTTATCTTCCTGAAAAAAATTAGCAATAAATTGACCCCTATTCGCTTGATCGATCACTCCACATCCAGTGATTTCCGCTATCTTTTTCGCGATCGGTTCGCTGATTTTACACCGCCAGTTTTTTAGACCTTATTTAATGATTAAGTATTCATTTACTGAGGAAAGAGACATAAATCAAATCATGAAAATCGGTCTAGCCGTTCTCGAGTTATAAGTTTTATATATATATACACTAGGGGCCCGTCCCGGCTTCGCACGGGTGGATAATTTTTTTTTAACATTTTGGCTCCCGCATTCTTTCGCTCCCTCTATCGCCGCGTTACTCGCTGCGCTGCGAGGCACCCACACCGCGCCGGCGGCCCGTCTGGGATTATTTTTTACTTATCTTGATATTTTTATTTCGTAATATCTTTTGACTGGAATGTCCGATTTCAATAATTCAAAAAGTTATTAACAGGTATTGAAACAGTCTTCATTACGAAATAATTTATTTGGATAAGAATTAATACAAAGTTATGGAAAATATGGTCTGATTTTGATAGGCATTTTTATCAACTTTTAAAATGTAAAAAAGTAGTTATAGTGACTAAACTACAATAGTTGGACATATGGTCTCGCGGAGTTTTTTGTAGATATTGATACGTTCTATAATATTGTAAAACATTTTTTTGTTCTATCATCAATACTTTTCGCAGCGCATGCGATGAAAGATATTTTATGGCTAATTTTTTTGCACCTTGTGTTGGTTTTAGTGAGAATTTCTGAGGATCTCTAATTTTTTCTAGTAATAAATATAGCCTATGTTACTCAGGGATAATGTAGCTTTCTAATGGTGAAAGAATTTTTGAAATCGGTCCAGTAGTTTTTATGTTTATTCGTTATATACAAGAATACAAAAATACAAATCTTTCCTCTTTATAATATTAGTATAGATATATAAGAAATTAGTCGACCTAGCTTCGCTGGCCCAAAACTTTTTGAAATTAATTTATTTTGACGTCCAATTGTAAACAAAGTTTATATTCTAAGTAAGATCTGCAGCTATACAATTAATTTTAAAAGTTCAGCGAAGCGATTTGAAATGCTGATTACGTCAAGTTATTTCTCTCCATACGTACTAGGAGATAAAGAAGCCATATTGGAGGACAATTTCTTGGAGGTGCTTAATGTTGACAACCGAATATATAGAGTGGACTTTGAACAGAAATAATAAATCTCTCTATCTCTCAATTTAATTACATTAAATACAATCCTAGTAATATTATTAACGCGAAAGTTTGTAAGAATGTATGGATGTGTGGATGAATGGATGTATGTTTTACTCTTTCACGCAAAAACCACTGAACGGATTTTGATGAAACTTTACAATAATATAGATTACACATCAGAATAACATATAGGCTATAATTTATAATGATATAGTGTGAATTATCGAGCGCAGCTACTTGTAAATAAAATGCTGAACCAATAACGTGTTTAGATAAAATTTTAATTTCAAGATATTTTAACTAATATTTGTATATAGTTATGTAAACCAGAACCCTCGTAAGTTGACTTTGCTGAAAACTAGATTTCTAAAGCGTCTCTAAAGATACACACAGATAACCTTAAATTATTTCATTTAAACGAAATTACCCACTAATTTATACATTCTTAGAATTTTTAATTAAGGGGCATTCCACGTCAAGCGGACAGGAAAAAAATATCGATGTTGTCGATTTAAATAATATTTGAATATATTATACCTGTACACATCCTCAATACAGATACAAAATAATTTTACTGTTTAAACTCTGGTTAACGAGAGGACTGTGAAAATTGGAGAAACTGGAAGAAGTGCCCTACTTCAAACCTTATTAACTGGAATGCCCCTTATGTAACTTATATTTTTATAATTAACTATTTAGTAAGGATACAATTAAAATCATTTTTTAAGACAATTCTTTCGCGTTATGTGTATTTGAATAATGAATTTCTTATTATCCAATAATATTAGTAGTAATATTTAAACGAAGCTTCTAAAGTCGCATTTTAGTAAAACTTATACGCACGATATATATTTGAGAGGTTTCTCCAGTCTTTCTCTATTCCATATTGACTCATGGCTGATATGACTTGAAGCTCAGTAAGGGCAGTACAAAAACACTACCCTTTTACCTTACGTTACTTGGAACCTAATATATTTCTTATAACCTTATGTTATTATATTTTTAATGCAAATAATTTAAAGCCAAGTTTAGCGAATTTCTGTTTATTACCAAAGATTTTTTGTAACTTTTTGTAGAGAAGAACAAAATGGCGAGTGAATTTTAATACAGGTTTAAATAATATTACAAAGTATTAAATATCCCTCTATATTTAATTTCGTTCTTTGTTCTTGCTACTATAAAAAGTAGGACATTTAAAAATACAACCTTCTAGACAAGTTGTCAAATGCTGGCAATACTGATGATAGCCCAGCCGCACTGACTTAATTAATTTATTTTATATATTCGGATAACAATGATCTACTTGATTATGATTATTATAGAATACAATAAATAGCTCTACTCCCTTAGAGGATTTAATTAAACCGTTACTTGAGTCACAAACCCCAGGCTTTTCTCGGCCTTATGTCTCAAGTCTAAGGCTAAGCCAACATAAATCTAACCTTACACAAGACGTGGCAACTACATTATAAGGTACTCACGTGACCTGAATCGGATAGTACTCCCAACACTAACACAACACTGCGCTGCACAACACTAACATTATCCAGAGACTACTTCACTCCTTGAGAGACCGCGCAAGATTAATACTACAGTCAGACTGTCGAGAGCAGTACACCAGCGATCGTTTACTATTCTCCATAAAGTCAGTATTATTGAATTTAGTAACTTGACCCTGGTATTGCCATGTAAAAGGTTTAATACCACAAATATTTTAAACAGCTTATTATAATATAATAATTCTGAACCCTATCTTATTATAATAACAGACAGGATATTATTGTAACAAGATACCTAAGCCAAATATGATGCAACGGATGTTCACGCATTGTATCAATATCTGCGCTTACTTAGTTTTTTATATCTCAATTATCATCACTTATACACTAGTTGACCCTCGCGACTTCGTCCGCTTGTAGCTCCGCTCCTATTGGTCCTAGCGTGATGATATATAGCCTATAGCCTTCCTCGATAAATTAGCTATCTAACACTGAAAGAATTTTTCAAATCAGATTAGTAGTTCCTGAGATTAGCGCGTTCAAGCAAACAAACTCTTCAGCTTTATATATTAGTATAAGATTAGTATTAGAGGAATTAATGATGTTATACAGTCAACAACAAGGTTTTCCTGCTATCGTATTAATGTTTTTTTTTTCAAATCTTATATCTACTAGTCATAGTGCTATCAATAACACTGTTTAACATGGATTTTTGACGCCATTTTGTAACTTAGGTGACATACAAAAGTAGTTGCTGTACTTGCCGTCATATTGACTTAAGTTTAACTACACAACTTTAAACTTAATTATCAACCTAAAAAAAATTTAAATTTTTTTTTCATACAATATAGGCCAACAAACACACTTTCTCATCAACATAAGTATGGTTTAACACTTTCTCATCAATATATGAAGTGTAAAACTCATTTAAAAAGTAAATACTCCAGTTGAGTCTAGACATTACCTATTCCCAAGATGAGTTCAAAACAAATGTATTCTCACCTTTAAGTTGTTGTTAATTGTTGTTATTCTCAAAGTTGTTGCACTCATTGTTTTATGGCACTTTTAATTTCTTTGTACAAGTTAATGTTGATATTTTCTGGACAAAGAAAGTTCAAGATAGTCTATGTACTAAGGGAAATATCTGGAGGATTAAAACATTTATATAAACAAACACGAATTGTTTTTTAAAGAATCATGGCAAGTTTCACACATTGATTTGTACGGAAAATTTTGAGAGCGATTATTTATTTCCATTGCTTAGATTATACTCTAGGGATCCCTGTAATATGAATAAAATATTTTTATCAAGCGGCAAACATAAAATATTCTAAAGTAAAAATAATGGAGTTCTGACATTTTCTATTGCCATATTAAGTATTTTAAAAAAATAAAAACGTCAACTGTCAAAGTGACACTTGCATCTGTCAATAAGTCAATACTCAAACTGTTAATTGATAAGTTTTATTTATCATCTTTGAGTTTTATATCTTTGATTTTGTAAAAAATAAATAATAAGGACATAAAAGCTTTACGAAATAAAGACAAATATTAATAATAAAATAAAATTATCGTACAGCAATATAAATTATCGTATTAATCCATTTATTATCGTAAAATTAAGCTCTGACAGTTTAGTAAAACACATATTATGACAAATGACATTTATAGCAATCTGTTTCGTTCAGAAATAGTCAATAGTTTTAAGATTTACACTTTTATTGATTCCCATGTCCTAAAAATATTCTGTATGTTTAAACCTATTATTTAGGCCTCAGAAAGCAGTTCTAAAGTTATTTCAATTTCTCATATTTTTTAGAACAAATTCTGCCATGATTCTTTACTAGTATATGAACGAGCAAAGCTATGCTCGTGTTTTTTTATAAATAACGCCCAATAAATAAAATAAATTTTATTTATTGCTTTATGGTACGACTACTTTAAAGATTACCGAGAGGGCGCTTATAAAAAAAAATAAAAAAAAGTAACAATGCAATACATTTTATTAAAATTTTTACAGCATTTTTCAAGATCATGAAATAATATACACTCAAAGAAATATTCTACAAAAATTATTCATCCAAAAAATCCGGCCAAGTGCGACTCAGACTCGCGCACAAAGGATTCCGTACCAATATTTAACAAAAAAATCGCGTTTTCCTTAAATATTTATATTATTCTGATACTTGTTATATGGGCAACAGAAATACGGACAGACGGACTGACGGACAGCGCAGTCTTAGTAACAAGGTCCCGTTTTATTCCTTTAGGTAACCCTAAAAACACTACTTAATCGACTCAAAAGCAATTGAATGAATTAATATTTCTTTTCAACCGACTTCAAAAAAAAAGAGGTTATCAATTCGGTTGTATTTTTTTTTTATTCTTTACTAGTCATCCAGCTCCGGCTTTGCCCGGGGTCAATATTTTGCTGTTTATACAATATAAAGAAACTCATACAACATTTCGTTCCCTATTTCAATCCCATTCAGCCTTTTTTACGTAATAAAAAATAGTCTATGTTATTTCCCAACTTTTAGTGTATCTCTGTACCAAATATCATCAAAATTTGTGTAGCCATTGTTGAGTTAATAAATGGTGTAACTGACTTGACTTTGTTTTATATATAGTATTGCCATATTTGCCTTTTTAGTATTGAAGATGTTAATAAAATGAAACCTTATAAATGTTTGTAGCATTTATTTAACTAGATGGGCAGAGAGCCAATTGAGAAAAGAATTGTTCGTGAAATTAATGCATATTATAAAGAATACTGGAATATGCAAAATGTTGTAAAAAGGCACTCGTTTTTATAAATGTTTCTACTTTTTGTATGATAAATTACTTTTAGTATTAAAATGAGTGAAACAATATAGAAAAATAATTCGGCCAATTGTGTGGAACTCAAAATATCATCAAAAGTAGTATTTTGGGGATTTACTCACGACATTAGTAATGCGTGTTTCAATTGACATATTTATAATTACTTACTAAAAGAATATAAGGAAACAAAATGATTCCTCGTAAATAGTTTTGACGTCGGTGAACATATATTTAAAAAAAAAACTACAATTTATATTTCCCACGTCAAAATAAATGAATTTGAAAAAAAGTTGGGCTAAACGTTATTATATAGTTACCATGACAACGGCTACCATCATGACTGCAATGAAAAATGAAATTTCAAGCAAACTTTAATCAATTGTTTCTCCTTCGTGGGTTTCTTTCTCCTCGCCCCAGTAGTTGTGTATTGGTGTCAGTCAGTCATTTACTCAGATTTTTAATTTCCTACAATTTATATATTTCCATGCAATTGATATTCGTTACTTGATCGCGTTGTAATGAAGACATTTGAATATAATCAACGTAATGCGTTCAGACAGAAAGAACAGAATAAACACAGTTATCGAGGATTGTGAATAGAGTTTGAGCTCGCAAGATTACAAAGCAAAAAGCCCGATTTTCCATCTAGCAATCAGTTGAACAAACGATCGATTTACGTAACGTCTCTTGACGGGTTTTCTCAACGAAATTCGGTGAAGCCGATGTTTTCGCTTACGTTAAAACTCGCGATATATTGGCATGTCTCCCTACACAACTGTGCAGGATTTGCGTGTAAAAGGAGAAATGTAACCGTGCCAGAAACAGGATCGTTAAATTTCTGAAGATTCGGTACCATTTGAAGCGTCTTGGTGCCAATGTTTTACGAGTTTCGTATAGCCCTGGAATCGGAAGCTTTCCGGGAAGTCGTTTGAGAAGTTTGCGTCATCAAAAGTTGGAGGTGTGTCATTAAATTGGATTGTGGCTGTGATTCATTTCATTTGTGATGCTCATTGTCTTGATTTGACGTATTCATTACTATACTCTTACGACATCAAATTATGTTCTCTTTACATTACGTAAGAATAGACTTTCAATCGAAAAGATTTCATTAAAACTCCATAGTAAATTAAATCAAAAGTTTGGATCAGTACTTACTCATCATCAACTAAATAAGTATGCGTTAATAACAGTTTTTGGATTATTAGTAAGTTTTATAACACATTAGAATTAAAATTTTATATTTAAGATATTAAGGTAGGATAGTATACCATGCTTCGTTATATCGCTGTCAACGGGAGCAACAGACATCAGGTAAAAATTGAAACCCAAAACTTGTCCCTTTGCATTCAGACGAAATTCTGTATCTTTGACTAATTGGTTCCGAACAAAGCAAGTCTACAGATGATACGAAAGATATTTTCATTTATAAATGCAAAGAACAGTCAAATTTAGCATGTTTAAAAATAATTGCGCACTTCCATTCAGCTCTATATCGTCCCGGTTTAAACAATCGAGTTGCTGCTGAGTTAAATTGAGACATTGAATGTTTCCCATTTTCTTTTCTCTCCAATTCCACGCCAATAGCAAAAGTAAAAAGGTTTCCCGATACCACCAACACGGAGGCAATATACGACCTCGTCGGAGCGAGCCATTTCCTTTAATGTTTTCATGAGTCTCGTGAACTAAAGACCGTGTAACAACGTATCTGTTCTTCCTTTTAATAGCACAAAAGCGAACAAACTGCCAAGTATTAAGTTTTATCAACCATCTGCACGAGTGTCACGTCTTTATTACTACTTATTCTTTGTCCTCATGAATGCAACGGTATGGATGGGACAGAAATATGACCGTCCCGCTCCTGGCGAGTAGTTGTATGGGGAACTTGAAAAGGCGAGCGTCGTGCGTTCCTCTCTTGGCTCGGGCATAGGTGTTCGATTGAATAAAAAAAGGGCGTACCTGAACCGGTCCCCTGACATGTTTGTACATTTTTCTTACTGTTGTATAGGGATTTTTTGTTACGAAATTTTCGATAGAAATAGAAACGTTATTAAAAAAGTTTCGGAGTTGCTTTCTAAGTTTCTAACTAGAACTTGCTTTTACCAATTTAATGATTTGTTTCGCTTCTACAGATATATGTATAAAAGTACTATGAAAAGTGTATTCATTATAATCGTCTGACATTGTAGCTAGTGCACTTCATTAATACATTAAAAATAATGATAGAACAGCACAGGTAATTAACAATTCAATCAATAGAATAAAAAATAACATTCAAATATCCTCTAGCCGAAAAAATTAATGCATTATAGAATGTAATATTCAAGAATTACACAAATAAAACCTTTATGTTGCAAACGTCAATAGATTCAAACCGAATAGGATCGAACGCGTGACTTGCAATGCAATTTAAAAAAATTAAACCCAACATGGCGCTCGAAGTCACAGCTGACTCAGCGTCACTTTACGAATCGCTATTGTCCTACGCCCTAACTTTTGCTACGCTCTCAATTGTTAGTACTAACCTCTAATAGACCAATAGTTTACAAAGTTAGATGTTTTAAGAAACACGCTTAACTTGGTTCGTCGATCTTTTCGTAATTAATGTGATAATCGCTATCATCTATACTAATATATATAAAACTGAAGTTTGCTTGCTTGAATGTCAGGAATTACTGGTCCGATTTGAAAAATTCTTTCAGTGTTAGATAGCCCATTTATCGAGGAAGGTTATAGGCTATATCATCACCCTAAGACCAATAGGAGCGGAGCATTACGCGAATGAAGTCGTAACGTCGTAATCGTCCAAGTAAGTAACAAGATTTATTTAGAATAACTATAATATTTAAAAGACAGCCATTTTGTTTACTGAAAGTATTGATAAAGAGAAGAAGAGGCCCATTTGAGGGCACGTTTTATAATATTAAATAATCGAAGCAAAGTAGTAGTAGTGTGTATTGCTTGTATTTATTATACAAACCTCGTAAAGGTATACAAAGGTAAAAATAAGAATCAAATGTAATAGAATAAATAACATGAGTAAACTTGGTTAGTAGTTTCTCATAAATTAGATATTTTTAGATTTCAGAAGAATTCTCATATAAAAATCTGGCTAAATTGTCCTGACATTGATAAAATAGTATAAATAAAATATAAATGTATCGAGGTCGGAATCTAACGCTGAATGTGACAAACACGTATTATGCTGTATCGGAAAATTGTAGCCTTGTTTTTCTCAGATTTCTTGCTTCGATGACTCACTTTACAATACATTTCTAGACATGGTTTCAGTACAATATTACTTGTTGAAGAAATAAGCAAAGAAATTGACTAAAAAGAACAATCTTTGCAAGAGAATATCACTGTGAAGATCTTGGATACCATAAAAAACTGACCTGATCAATAATAAGATTACACTGCGTTACAAAATAGACTTAAAAATTTTTAGTTTACTGTATTTGTGATGTATTTACTGTATTTGCTCCACAAAACTCTTACTTTAAGGGAGGTAAAAAAACTTTTTAAATGAAGACAAACGTTACAAAACTTGTTTGATATAGCTCTATCTTGATATAGCGCTATCTACTTTTCCATATTCCATGTATCCATCTTAAAAACTATTAGATTACTTTACTGATTAAGTTAAATCATAAGGACATTAACGTAAAACAGAGATTTGTCATTAAGAATAACATTTGCTAATATGATAACCTCCAATTCTTATTATACCTAAATTAATAGTAAACCATAATAGCTTTTCGGGTACCAAAATCGTGTCACGCAGTGTTATTTAAATAAACTACTATAGAACTTTCTAGCATTATAACCTACTACTGCTTATTATGACAGATAAAAAAAATTGGAGATTCACCTTTTTCGGCTATTCAACATAGACTTGAAAGTCTTAAATCATTTTTTATCGTAGCAATTTATTTTAGGTATTAAAAAGTTTCGAGGTAAAAAGAAGACATTATGAAGAAATTGTGTTAAAAATCTTAAGAGGGATTATAACAGGATGAGTTAACACAAAGTTAATATTTTCGTCTCTCTTGTAGCTTAACATCTAACTAAAATAAGAAATATTGATGACTCATGTAATCTATTACTATTTTTATCATCATCATCACAACCCGTTAATAACACACTGCTAATCCGAGTCTCCAACTCAGAATGAGGAGGGTGTTAGGCCATAATTCACTACTCTGGTCCACTGCTGGTTGGCAGACTTCACACGTCTTTAAGAACTTTAGGGAACTCTCAGGAGTGCAGGTTTCCTCACGATGTTTTCTTTCGTCGTTAAAGCAACTGCTACTTTAGACAATATTTATAGTATGAAATCACTTGTTAGGCAGCCTTTGATCTATCGTCTAACTGGAGTTGTATTTCTAGCAAAGGCAAAGAAAGAACTACCAACCAATCAAAAGTCATCTAACACATTAAATCTTCCTTCTTTTTCCTTCAAGATTACCGCTATGTTCTATGTTAGAATTACTTTGTATTACAGCAGTTATACCTCTTTATAGAAAGTCGGTCAAAATGAAAAAGTTCAAATACCACGTTTTGTCAGTCTCGTTTCGCATTGTTACGATTTTACATTGACGTTCCAGTACGCCCAGTTATTGCGAAATCTATACATTCACAAGATGTAAAAATCTTTTCATTGAAATGGTTCCATGGAATCGAACGAATTGACGCCTCTATCTTGCATAATGCTGTTAAAGATTTCTGAGAAAAAATTGCAGTGCCTTCTATAGTTTCAAAATGTTTTAAACTTACTTATTGATGACTAAATGTAATTTGCAGTCTGTATCGGAAATCTTATTGCATCGTTTACGTGTTAACTAAACTTTTATATTGACAAGTAGTTTTTAGGTCAATAATGTCTATTGTAGTGCAAATGTAATATAGCCTATTGGTGGTAAACCTTTATCCCTAGATCAAATCATTACTTAGATAGCGAAGTAGGGCAATAGCAGTGTTAGAATATTGTTGAAATGAGCTCCGTAAATTTGCTCTTGGGTCACATAAATAATGTATGGTTTTTATGACAATTACACACTAAGGTATAAGACGTATTTACAATATTATATATGTAAATATTTGCAAAAATAAAAGCATAAAATACGACCAAAATATTTTAAAAATACAAAAATATTTCATGCATACTTTAACCAGACTAAAAGTCGTTTAGAATTCAAAACATCTGCGTCTGCGAAAGGAATTCTGAAAAAAAAACGAGAGTCGGTATAGGCACAGGTTTCCAGACCATTTGATTAATTGGAGTGTTTTTGTCAGCATATTCCTAACAATGCGTAGTTTTTGACCTGGTTTCCTGCAAGTGGCCTCCGATCATCAAGACAGAAGATTTTTCTCATTAGACTTTAACGAAATCTATTTTTATGTTATAAAGGGATTTGCTATATTGACGATTACTCTTTTATAAAGTATCTAAAACATTAAAGCAATAAATGCGTTACCTGCGCATTAAAATGTCCACAACAAAGTAGGGTAATTGCCCAACATAAATTCAGTGTAAGTTGATGAAAAAAAACCTCATTTCATACACTATGTAGATAATAAGTATAATTTATATATAGTACCGAAATATTTTGTTTTTTTTGTGTTATTTAACATTGAACAACTCACTAATGAAAGAGACGTGTACATTGTTTTCTATGAAGGAGTGAGCTAGGAGGAATGATTTTTAGAAAAGTCAGTATACTCAATCAATTTAAAAAAATGTTATATTATTTTTTATTATTTCTTATATTCTAATTAACATTGGACACAAAATTGTTCACTTTAACGATTTTAATGATGTTAGTTTTAAAAATGCAAAGTCATGTAACTGCTTAAATATGCGATACAAGTTACAAGCCACTCCCAAGAGACAGTACTTCATTTACATTTTTATTTTTAAATTGTTTTACTAATATTGTATAGCTTTAACTGAATTATATAAAATTAATTTAATTTACAACGAAATAAATTCTTTTATTTTTTTTTCCTGGTGATTCAATAATTATGGTTTACACAAAGAAAATATACAGGCAAGATTGTTTATCGTATGGTAGAAACTAGGAATGAATCATGGTAATAATAATTATACTTGATTGTTAGATGTAAAGGCACTAATCACTTCGTGCAAAGGTATCAAGTTCTAAAGACCCCAAGCCCGCCTTGTTTTGGTATTAATAATATTTTAAGTCTTTCCCGTATGCAATCAAAATATAAAACATGGCAAATTTTGAAACTAATGTTTTTGTGACACATTTAAATTTACAAAATCTTAATCAGCTCCGTTTTTTTTAAATAATTACAGATCAAAAATTTGTCAAAAACGTGTCTCGCTATCTGAAATTACGGTTAGGAAGATTATTCATTTTTCCGAAAAGACACTAATATCCCTTCATGATTCTACCTCCAATAGTTTCGGCTATGCGTTCTTAATATACGTGTAAAATTAATACATGAATATTAAAACGTCATGCATATAAAAAAGTAAATGAAGTTTGTACTAAACATAACTTACGTCAAGGATAAAAATACAATAATATCGTGTTTGTTGCTCACACGGTAGAATGACGCATCCTCAATAATTAAACTTGATTGCTAGTCTGAGGGCACCAATCACGCCTTGCACCAAAGATCTAGTTAAAAGGGTGCAATAATCATATATTGCAATATAATCACTTGCCCTTAATTGTAGCAATCGTTATTTCTTCTTTTCATTTAGTAACGTCGCGTCCGTAACTTTTGTTTCGTAACTCGTGAGAAATTGAAATGAGTTACAGTTGAACTTGAACTGCTTATTAATATATAAATGAAAATAATAACATGCTATTTAGAGCATCCTGAATATACCTGGGCCTTGCGACACTCACCTACTGACAATATAAATGTTTCTATATAAAATTCAATAAAATAGTTAACAACCCTTGTCGGAAGAGGGTATTGCCATATTATATTTCCAAATTGGCATTAAAAAAGTGAAAAAAATTGCTGTTTCTTTTTAACGGGGAGCGCGGGGCGAGAGCAGCGCGTCACACGTGATTGGTTCTTATGCGACGTTTCAGTTCCCGCGCGTTTACTATTTGTCAAAATAGTAAACGTCACTGATGGAACTGCCAATACAGGCACGCTCATAATGCGCAACTTTCCGCCACTATTTTTTTCAGACCTAAAGTTAGCTAGTACTTTCCAAAAATTATAGTCAAACTGAATAAAATAATCATATTTTGAAAAATATTCAAACTTTTATAGCAGTCATGGTCCAAGGTCTATTATTATTTTTATTTACTTAATTCCAAACATCTGCTAGATTTTTCAAGTTTCCAAGGATCACTGATAGTTGATAAGAGAACAATGCACGCTAAAACAAACGCTCTTATCTCAAACCCTTTGCAGGTAGCCAGTGTCCCGAACCAAACAAAATAGAAAAAATATCTTTAGCCATATTTGTATTTTATAAATTTAAAATTATTTTTTACTTTTGAAGAATTGAGATTTTTACACTTCTTTCTTCTTCTTTTTCTTATATATAAAAATAAATCCCTATTTCCTTTGGTCACGGCATCACGCCTAAACGGCTGGACCGATTTTGCTAATTATTTTCTTGTTGTATTTGTTATTGTTAGGAGAAGGTTCTTATGGAAGAAAAAATTAAAAAAGTTGCGCGAAAAATTAGAAAATTTAAGAAAACTTAACGACCATATTAACTTTTCTAATGTAAGTTTTTGACAGCCAATTCGAATACAATATTCATAGTTAAGACAGGACAACGTCTGTAAATAAAACAAAGCCGCGGACTGTACGCTTGCATCTTTTAAACTCAAATCAACAACAATCAACGCAACAGATTTTAATGCGGTTTTCACAAATAGGCAGTAGTATTAATATTATAGAAGAAACACTATAATATTAATACTACCCTATTAAATAATACAGCAGTGATTGTTGAGGATTCGTTTTGTGTTACTCGGAAGGTTCGAGTTAAATCCTAATCACACACCTTTGACTTTTCTGAGTTATGTGTATTTTAAGAAATTTAATATTCTTTAACAGTGAAGGAAAACATCGTGAGAATACCTGCACTGTGTGAAATCTACCATCCAGTACTTGACCAGGGTGGTAAACTATGGCCTAAACCCTTTTTAATTCTTAGTCCTCACCAATAATAGGTTAAGATGACGATGAAAATAATAAAACTCACTTAAATGAAAGTATGTTAAGTTGAGAAGCTCGTTCCAGCTCCACGGTGCGTAACCCACGTCCAAACAAGCGTTTATTAGAACCCGCTCCAGTGACTCTGAAAATAAAACAATGGCACTTGCATTGCAACAGATTACGTTAAGTAATTTAATTTCCTTTTTTAACATTTTTTATTTAATTATGGCCGACTTTTCATTTACAGATAAGTAATTTACATTCATTGGTCAATCATTGACCTGTTGGTCAATTACTGACACATTCACGTGTTATAGGATGCGTTATAGGACGCAGAAAGTGTCTTTGATTACACCAATAGGATTAGGGCCCAACATTTTTTATTTATTTTTTGGCTTCTGATGTAATGAACCATTAAAATGTTCTATGTTATACATTCGGTAAGTTATGAAGATTCTTTTTGTTGAGCAAAAGCTAGCTTAGCTTAGCTAGCTTAACCACTCCATTATCATCCTAAACATGAAATATCTAGACTTATTATCACATTGGATTGAAAACGGCAAATTTTAAAAATAGATATAATGTTATGTAGAAGATTAAAAGTATCAAAATATTTACACGCATGATAAAATCGTTTTATATTGACACGTGTGATGATTCAGTAGGTTATCATATGATATGTTATGTAAATAAACATGTTATTAACAGCTATTGATAAAATATCATATTATAATAAAAAAAACAGCTAACGTTCGCTATGTCAAGGTATTTTTCTTTTTTTCAAAAAAATAACTAACAAAGCGTTCATTAAAAACAAATCGAATATATGACAAAAATTCGGCTGAAATAGGTGTGTCACGTGACGTGAAACACAATGTGACGTCACGTCGTGTGGGACACTATTGTAGGACGATAATGACAGCGACGAGAATAGTAACTACTGTTTTACAAAGACGTGACGTTATTCAGATCATCAGACAGTTCTGAGCATAGACGAACGAAGTGATATGAATTTTTTTTTTTAAAACGTTAAATACTTTTAAGTTTTTTTATTACTTACATAAAAAAACGTACATGTAAAATCCGATAAATTAGTAATGATTATTTCAAATATAGTCGACTAGCCTACTCTTAATAATTTTAAAAAGGAATTTTTAACGTCTAATTTAGTTTTATTTCATGTATGCACCTAATTTGAGGTAATATTCTCCACTTAAACTTATCCGCAAGTTCCTGGAGATTGCATACTCCGCAACGAAGTAGCCATAAACGCGATTGTGCCAACGATAATACTCCCTTTCTATTACAACCTTTTCAAATACGTGCGATAGAGACGCAAGATAAGTAATTTACACGGTTTAAATGGACCCTATAAATCTTTTATAGAAACATGCGCCCGCGCATAGATGTGCCGACGTGATAGAAAGTACGTTGGGTATTTTTACACAAAAAGGTACCATGTGTATCCTGTCTGGATATAATAAGCACTTGCTCTTCTAGATTTTATACGATACCTACGATATTATGTCTTTTTATATAAAAATTAAGTGTCAAAATCTCATGCACAGCCTAAACTTGTTTCTTTGCTAGGCTTTGCTTTTGTGGGTAGTCAAATTTTAATTCGAATGTCTTTGTAAAATTTCTTATTCACAGGACAATTAAAATTTAAACAGTTCCTGGGCCACCAAGGTTTACTCTGTATTGAAATCAGCTGTGTTAATTAAATTGAAGGGCAAAATCTTATCTAAGTATGAAGTTTAATCAAAATCGTTAGATCCGTGTTGTTAGATCGAGATATTGCTAATCTAACCTCAATTTATTTGTACTCAAAAGTGTAGTTATTTGAAAAGCAAATATTTAAAAATTAAATCATTAACGTTAACAAAACTGGCAACACAATCGCCTGTCAAGTTGTTCCCAGATACTTTAATGTTCTGTTAGCAGAATAGACTTGACAAAGGTTCGTGCTTTTCACTTTTAATTATCTTTCACGTCTTTATATAAGCCCTAGTTTTCAGTACTTTACTTCAATTTCCAACTTTAAGCTTATTATTACTTTGCCTTCCATTATGCTATGGTTATTTATTTTAAAACATGTCCAAAGTTTTCGTGTAATCTGAAGCTGTTAGTGGTTTATATTAAATATTAGGCAGTTTTATATAAATTGTTTTATTAGAAACATGCTTTAGTCTTAAACTTAGTTTGGTAAAACCTTGGTGTTTATCAGTCAATTCCCAATCATCATCATCAATATGACGATCAATGGATTATAGTCTTATAGCTTTCTGTCTAAACAAAAACCATTTTAGTCAATACTTCGCAATATACGTACGAATAAGATTCGCAGTTTACGAATAAGATGTTAAGATCTATAAAAATTTGTGATTTAACCAATAAGAGCCCAGTCGCTAGATTGAATCAGAGACGTCTGCATAAAACGCCATTTAAACAATAGAATGGCGTTATAAGGATTTCTTTTTAAGTCTTCGAATAAACCCTAAAACTGAATACGTATTGAAAGTCATCCATTGTCTCAGACAGATCAAGTAATCTTGAATCTGCGTGAAATGAAATTCTAGAAAACAAAAGAAAGATGGATAGCTCTATGCACTTGATTGTCCTTTATTGTGAAGAACTATTCGATGTGGATGATTTTTTCATTTACGCTGGATTAAACGAAAAAGAAAAGGAGTTGAATTTCAAAGCCTTTGTATTCACGAATAAAGCAATTACATAAACTATAGTAATACTTAAAAGATTATTTGCTGTGGTTAAATAAACTTGATTTTACGAGTTCATTAAAGAAGCAATTTGTCTGAATTAGGCATATATAAAGACTCAAGAAACGAACAAACATAATTATCCAAGTGTATCAAATGGTTATTATCTATTAGCTTGTATTTAGGTATAGAAAATACTTAGTTAAAGAAACAAAGATATTGATGATACAACTTCGGTTTTGCTTCATGAATGACAATTACAAATGGCTTTCAACGCACCGAATGCAAAAGTTCAATACGCATTGTACCGATTAGATTATCACCGTGCCATCTGTTACGTAACGTCTAGTACTGAATGTTAAACTTAGAGCGGCGTTACTTTGATATTATAATAAAGAACAATTCGCAAAAGTTTAATAAGATGGCATAAAAATATCAGAAATATGATTTCAAATTCTGTTTACCTCTGATGTATCTTCTTAAGATAAAAACTCATGCTAATCATAACAAAAAAAGGCATGTATAAAATTTCGGTAAGAAGAATAAGCGGTGAGTACAGAGCCAAGCAAAAAATCCAAAAAAAAAAGAAAAGCAGGATGAAACTATAATCATTCAGAAAAAGTTGGACATGACAAGATGTTGGCAAGGAAATCTCTGCATTGTATAAATTGTACCAAGACTAGACATCAAAAGAAGCTCTAAGAACGAGGTCACAGCATTTCACTGTTTCGGATCATTAATTTGACACTTGGCACGTCACTTCACAAAGAAACGCCTACAACAGCGGGTTAAAGGTTGACCATCTTTAAATGCTCAACCACTTGAGTAACTTTTTGTTAATGGATTCGTAATGAGTAAATTCATATAAAGAAATAATCATTAGCCTAGATATTTCATTACTGTAATGGCTAACTGACAGATATTTTTCGTAACTCGAAAATTGTTAAGATGCCCTTATCTTTTCACCATCTTCATTTTCCTACAAAAGTAAACTTTCCGAACACATTAAGAACCTGCAATTAATTTTTACTCCTAACAAAATCAGTATTTAGTATTCTCAGCATTCCGCGGCATTAATTATTTTTTATGAAACGCCGCAACTTTTACGAGCTTCCTTTATTCCTCGATACCCAATACGAGCGATTTTATGCCGCAACGCCAGCACCGGTTTTATGAGTCGTTTCGTCTCATCGTCCAGTTATCGATATGTGCAAGTATTAGCCCTAATTTCTGATTTCTTATTATCTAGAATTCTAAATGGACACTTGTGGACTTTTATATAACATTTTAATCATTAGGTTTTATACTATATTACGATTCTCTATAATCAAGGTCCTTGCTCAATAATAAGAAGTAAAACAAAAAATATTTGTGAAAATTCAAAGCAATAATTCATTTTATTTTGTCCATGTAATCAGTAAGTAATTTTATTTGAATTGCTGTTACAATAATAACAATATCATCTTCACAATTTGATTGAATACGCGAAATATCTTATTTCAAATAAGTAGAAGATTTATATGCTGTGGCGTAAATCGCTTGATCATTTCGGGACCCAACCAATTTCGTTTATGTAAACTTCGAGCGCTGTCTAACATGTTCAGAAAAACTAGTAGTTGTTAAGGAAAGGACGAAGGAACACGCGCCCTGAATGCCTACACCTACAAAACTAAGGGAATCACTCGAAGGTACTTGAGAAGTCGATCAAAGAGGGATTTGCGCTGAGACCGTTCCTATCCGAACGGCGAGGGTTACTTAAGTCTTTCAAATTGAAATTTTGTTTTTGTTTATTTAGATTGTCAGGTGAGCTTCCAATCTCGGGAATATCTAAAAAAGTGTTGCCTAGAAATTCTGTAAAATGTAAAATTTGATGTATTTATGTATGTCTTCGTAGTTTCTACAATTTTTCTACGTTAAGAGGAACACTTCGGTCGATAGCTGTCGAAGTTGGCACCCAACCCTAAACTCGTTGAAATTTCGCTGCACTGACTGTTTCGCACGGACTAGACTACATTTGCATAACTATTTTATCTCTATCTTGTTATTCGTTACAAGTTACACGCAATCTTGATAATTAAAGATTTATACGGCTGTCCAAAGGCTTTTCCAATGAGCTCTCTATTGTAATGGAAAATAGATAATGTTCATGTATTCACAACCTACATGCTTTTAGTTAGTTGTATTATTAAGTATGTGTATTTTATTCTTTTAAGAAGTTTTGTAGAATTTTATCGTTCTATTATCTCTTATTCTTAATTTCAATCATTACATTCGATACCAGAAAGAAACGTTTCTCCAGTATCGTTGCATCCATAAAAAATCAATCAATTACTCATGTATCAGATATGTATTAAAGCTTTCTGTGCTTATAAATAAATCACGGACAAACATCGAAGTCGACACGTCCATACCGATACGCACTTAATGTCTGTCGACGGATGTTTTTTAAACAATCTTCTTCATATATTATGTTAACTAGACAACCATGTGGAACTTTGTTTATACTCCGTTTAGGTTTTTTCATTGACATAGAGTTGAAATTTGTAAAACTTGCAAACGGGTCAAATGGCGTAACCATTGATTCATTCAGTTGGTTGGATACGTATTGTACTATTGTGGTTTCTATCCCTTTGAGTTAAAGATTACATTTAGATTAACGTGACTATAGTTTGCTTGGTTAATCGGAAAATAGACGTCGGGTCTTTGTTTGCCCGAACAGATGAGAAGCAGCCGTACAAAACAGTTCGGGTGTTAACGTTTCCAAACAGAAATTTTTGGTTCGTTAATCCATCATCAGTTTATGTTTAGGGATTTATGAAAGATTGTTTTTAGTTAATTAATGCACTATTTAGTTAATATTATCGTTTACTTATAGCGTATGGGGTGCTTTCTTCGTAAATTAAACTTAAATGTGTAGAAAATTATTCCTAAAAACATGTACGCAGAATTTGTATGTTAAATGAAAACTCTAATATCAAAATTCAAAACAAATCTCCTAATGACTGCCGTACAACCTTGATTTTTCTTCCTTCATATTAAATACAAGAACAGACATTGTTATAAAAATTCCATTTTCAAATAAAATTCCATTTACCCCCGAGTACATTACTTTTTCACAGCATTTCCCCGACTTTTTTGGATAAAAAGGCTCTGAAAAGGACCACTTGAAAAAAGTATGAAATAACGCGGTATCCTAACGGAAGTCGGGCGCCGGAAGTCACTAGGCTTCCCGGATGTGCTATAGGGCTCTCGGGGGGCCGAAATTGTATTTAATCGTACATGCGACCTCTGCAAAGAAAGTGTATCAAAATAACCTCGTGGGAATAATTCATAATTAAGGCCTTTTCATTTTTGGGGCTGGACCGCAATTTAGCTGGATAATGGAGTAGGTTATGTATACAGTATCTATACGTAAAAACATAAAAATGTCAGGTGACGAATAAGTAGGGCATGTATTAATTGTTTATTCCATAAAAAATCAGAGTACGATATTATTAATTAATATTCTTATTATATAAATCCATACTTAATAAAGGGTATAATAAATTTAACCTACTATTAAATACTTATTACAAAACATGATATTTTGGTATAAATTATAGTTACGAAGGTTATATAAATCTTTTTTTATAAAATTACTAGTACCTTTTTTTTACATTGAAATAAATATATTATAACCATAACCACTACGTAAATTGGATAGCTTCTGTTAATTTTAAGGTTCAACAAACAAAATGGACGACCGTGTGGCTTCGTTACTACAATTTTGTAAAAGCCTACCTCCGAAACGGCCAAGGCCACTGTAAAGAACTTATTTCCCTAAAGGGCGAGTAGAATTATGTCCCGTACTTAGGAATATTAAACTGTAGGTATATTATATGTAGGTTTCCGCAAAAAATAGGATAGCTAGAGGCAAAAGTTTCAATGAAAATTTTGTGGGTACCGAAATACTCGTAGTTGTTGATACTACTTGTATTGTGTTTTTAACTGGAGCTCGCGGCTTATGGCGAGTTGAAGAACTTTAAATGTAAATTGTAATGGAGCTCTGATATACCTAGCTGCAAAGAAATAAATTGAGAATTTCTTTAAAGATAAGCGAATATTGTGAATCTGAAATATAAGATCAAGTCTAAATAACTAGAGCTGACATACTTCTTCTTTCCAACATTATAACATGACATTTTATCTATGATGGCTTCATGTAATATGTCTTAGAATTTGCTAAAAGAGAAGATAATTAGTACTATTGACTTTAAGTTGATTGTGTTGAACTGCAAATTGTTAATCTATCTCAAGTTTTGTTACTTGTCAAGTTATTATTGAATAAGTAATTCGGATTTCAATATACGATAAATATATTAATCCAAGGAAATATGCAAATGCGTGTTGTAGTAATCAAACGCCGCTCGCAAGAGCAAACAGGATTAACGACTGAGTTTGCTTTTTAAGTTAAAAATATATCCTTAGCGTTATAAATATAAAACCTTTAGTCAACACTTCTTGAGAATGGTATCATCGTTTCAAAATCTTGCTCTCGCTGCCCTGTGATATTAGAAGGATTGTAAATTACTACTAGTTCTTTAGATTTTTCACACACAACAATTTAAGGATTGGTTTGTTTGGTTCAACGTGCTAATCTCACCACTGCTTCGAATAAAAATAATTGTGTTAAATAGCCCTTATATCGAGGAAGGCAGTAGTCTATAAAACATCATGTTATGACTAATAGAAGCGAAGACTCATACAGACAAAATCTCGCAGAGAAAAAAATTTACTTCATGTCACAGAAACCTTACAAAACTCGTATTCCTTCTCTAATTAGAAATTGTTGACTTAAATCTAACATCACATAATTTAGTCAGCTTTTTCATAAAAATCACATATAATAAAGACATAATAATATACCATGTAATATAAAATATTTCTGTAGTACTAAATCATAAACATCATGCTAATGGACACGTGTCACCCGTCTGTGAAACAAATAACGATTAACCGACGAAAAACAGAGCAGTTCTATTTTAAATATATCAAAGACGATGGTGTCATTTTACGGCTATGGCCCATATTAATTACTAGCTGTAGTAAACTATTAACAGTTTCAGTGGCACAGTATTGAATGGTATTTCACCTTTGATGTTGGCGAAAAACCGACAATGCCAACTGAATTACGTTAGCGGTTAGATTATAAAGTTATCATTTTGTGAAAACGAAAGTTTATTTAGTTTCTAGAAAAGCTTATAGGCAATCTTTATTTTAGACGGTTATGTCACTAAATTTTTTGGCTTTTCTTTTATATTTGGTACAACCTTCTAGACATAAATTTCTTACCTATCTTCACAGACCATCAATAAAATAGTACAACAAGCATGGGTTAGCCAAATTTAAGCTGCATTTATATTAAAAATAAGATCCATACATAGTCTATCAATTCATTCAAAAGTTCTGTTGACAAGCCCAACACTATTTTTTTCTGTGGACGAAATCGAAATTCTTCCAAAATTTTATAGTCATTGATCGTTATTGTTAGCCAACATAACTTTGAAACACCCGTAATCAGAAATGGGTGATTCTTGATCCTTGTCGTATTCCATTAATTCAATCTGACCAAAAGTCACCATTAATTAATTTCTGTGGATGACCTAGACTCTTTCGGCAGAACTAATTGCTCTACTTCAGGTGTATGATTGAGTTCTTTTACTCCAGTTATGTCTCCTGATATTATAATTGCCACACTTCTTTGTGTTGTCCTGGTATGTAAGACCACAACCTCTATTAAATTAAAAATAAATTAAATACGCTTGTCAAAATCTATTAACTAACATCGACTGGATAGATTTTAAAACTGTGGTAATTCGAAATAGTTTCGTTGGCCGTTCTCCAGATCGCGTTGATAGATCGTCATGCCGTGCTTTTGACACGGTAAACAAAAACAATAAATAAGAACTTACCCAAGGCATATTTGGGATCTGGGCGATTTTATTTCGGTCGAATTTTATTGCTTTCACGTAACATTAGGTTTGGCTGTTATTGGCGACAAATTAGGTTAGTTTCGCTGAGCCGTTTCTCAACCTTGTTACGTTTTATTTATTACATTTATGTTACTTTTATGAAATAATATGTAATGTGCTAGGTATTTTTAAGCTTCGTCTAAAATTTTTTAAAATCTGTAATAGAGGTGATCATAAGCATTATGGTTGATAGTCGAATAATAGGCAAAAGTTTCCACAGGAGAAGGACAGCGTAGAAGTTATTTGTTTCGCGTTCTTGGTCTAAATGTGCTTACCTCGTTTAGTCAGATTCTTTTCTCTGGTGCTCGGATTGTCTACGATAATAAAAGAAGTAAACCACTGCCGGAAAGCAGAAAAATTGATTATGTACCTTTGACTACTTTAATGCTAAATATTATTACCGAGTTTAGTATTAGGTTCTAATAATGTAACTGTAGTTTCTGTCTGTTATGTTCTTCATCATTTATGAAATTAACTTGATTATGCTAATAAAACATAAAATAGAAGTCCTAAATTGTCACACTAAACTCAATGTTAGGGGGATTTATGTAAGCGCGTTAGCTGCATTCAAGTAGATAAGGCAACAGAACAGGGGAAAGAATGATTTTTAATAAACACGTCTTTTGCTCGTTACGAGTTGGCAACACTTGTCAGTGTCAATGGAATTATCGCCTAATGAGTGGGGTGGATGCCCTCTGTAGGGAATTTTGCAACCGCAGCGAGTACGTTTGTTAGTTGGCTTTAAGACAAAAATATAGGGAGATTTTATATCTTGGAAAGGATTCATTCTACGCTTTAAAGAATGATGAGTTAATATGGGTATTCGGCATATTGACTGTGGATAATGTTGTAGTCGTACCAATTGTATTACTTGTTAATTCTATAATCTTCTCTTAACCATAATCCAAAGGTTTCGGATTGAGATTGATTATTAATGTCGGCCGTTTGTGGATTGTGAGTGTTGTGGTCGTTGTAAGATCTTGTATACCTGGTCTTGTTATGGCTTTTAGATAGTATTAGCAGGTAGGCACAACCATTTGTATTTTTTAATTTTTGATATCTGTAAGATAGATAAGTTATTTTGTCATCATCACCAGTATATGATGGCGTAGTAAAATTAAGATTTCTTTTTTGTTTTTTATAAATGTTAGGGATATATATTTTTCTACCTTTTGCTGATGTGTTAGCAAGACTTTTGACTTGGTCTTACAAATGATTTTATAAACTTGGATTAGAAGAAGAAGAAGAATTACTTTATATGCACAACAATTAAGTATTAAGTATTGTAGTGTGTTTTTTATTCCATAGCTATGTTGTAAGGACGAGTGTTACAATTATGTAAACTACAAGTGGTTCGTAAGTCCCAAGCACTGCTCGGTTTTCTATCTGAAACTACACGTCTATACGTGACTTCTTAAGTATTCTTAAGGTACGTGTGATTCAATGGAATTATCACTAATGAGTGGGGGTGAATGACCACAGGAGAGACACAATTTTGCAACCGCAGTGGATGTAAGTGCGCTAGCCCACTTGTCACAGGGCTGCCATTTTACTTCTTATGGGCTTAGGGGTGAAAAAGTACTGATGGATTTATTACCCAATACTTTTGTTAGTAATATTCTTAATATGCATGCACTTAAGACAGAAAACCGTGCCGTTGCTCTAGGCTGCGTTTTCACCAGTGATGTGCTAAGGATATCTTAGGCTTGTGACCTTAGAGTAGTTGTAAGGACGTTATTTGTGATATATTAAAACTCATCATCCTCTGCTAGACTTTGCTACTCATAATTAAAATAAGAAAAGAAAAATTTTAATAACTAACCCAGCATCGCAACACTATTTAGACAATAATTATTGTGTGAAACCACTTGAAGGACTGCCTCAATTTTATCGACAATGAGGTTATATATTGTGACTCCTAAGGGTCTATGACGAGTTACAGTACCAGTTCAGATCCACGTAAAAGACAAAAGAATTGGGTGTCGATGAGATGCGGAAAGGAGTCTATGGTAGTGTAATTAAATGATTTCATTGTTCAACATTCAGAAGATATTTCCTTTTTTTGGATATTTGACGAATAACATGCTAGGAGTCATAATTTAGAGAATATCTGTATACAAGTAATAAAAGAATAGTGACTGCTTTTATTGTGCTAAATATCGAGCAGTTTACTACAAATTCTAAATATTACTTGACAACAACAAATAGAAACGTAAACGAGATTAAATTACAATCATAATCAAAGTTTTCAAAATTTTGTGATCCAATATAATCACGAACCTTATCTCCATATAACAAAGTAATCCTATGTGACGTTCTCTTTTACATACTTGGAATTAACATAGTAAACAGCGCGTATAAGTTCCCATAGCAAGCGCCAAAACGTAAAAGGAGATCCAATTCAGGTTTCGTTACTTTGCGACTATCTCATGAGAGTACCTCTCTAACGTCGCTCTCTAATGCTACTAAGAAAAAAAGAGTATTTTTATGCTAAAAAAAAATCATATTGCAATTAATAGAAAGACAAATATATAACTTACATTCGTTAAGATTATTACAAAAATATTTACGAATTTATGAGTTTTTTTGTGATGTTTGCCTAAAAAATAATAATATATTGCAAAACATGGTCACAATTTCCTTACCAATTTCAAAGCTAATCCCATTAATGCTGACAACCCTGTTCCATTAGAGAGCTTTCATCGACTCTTTCGAATCGCTTACGTCCCCTTTGCGTGCCTGAGAAGCGTACGATGTTGCCAACGTTTGTATCTACGTCCTAAATTGATGGAAAACTATAGGAATACTTTCCTTCCTATTATCTACTGCGTAGAATTTTAAAATTAATTTTGTCACTGACTTTATTCAAGGTAAAAATTGTGGGTGGTTCTGAAAATTAAATAAAATAAAATTCTAATTGCTCAACAATTTGTATAGTCGGCAACAAACCTGAGACGGTCTTACAAGCGATTTCATAGGATGAACATTGCCGTAACGTAATGAGATTTCCTTGCTTGTAACCATGCCTATCATTACTAAACCAGATTTTGTCTATCAAAAACTTTCTAACTTTACAGCCATGCCCTTAATTTAGAGACTATTCTAACTTACAAATAGCAAAAACGGAAGTAGAAAAAACTATAACTTTTTATTTTTATTTTTCACGCATAGCATCGAGAATCGATTTTATGAAGCACTTAAAAAAAGTAAATATATTTCTTTTCTTTTTTAAGACAAACTAAATATAAATATTTCAGCTTCAGCGATGTTTGTACGGAAGTCGTCATCAGCGTGAACGTTAAAATGTTTGATGATACAGATGGTGACTTATAACTAATTTTATATGTTGGTTAATTGTGTTAAATAGCAGTTAATAGTTGTTGCTTTGAATTCATCTGATGGCTCATCACCATTCGAATATAATTTTTTATTTAATGACATCACTATCTCTGTTTCTTTTAATGCGTTAGTTTCTGCTGAATTTGACTTGCAAGCCGTATCTTATATATTATTTTCTCTCTCCTTACTTGTATTATCTAGAAGAGCAACATCATCAACTAATTTTCCTCGTGAGTCAAAGCCTAAACATTTTTCGTTCTGTCGCTAATTGTATCATCTAGAAGAGCTGTATCTTTTTTCGTGCTTCCTCTTCTGCTGCAAATTTGTAGCCATCCCGTAGATTATTAACTACAATTTCAGTGTTTGCGTCAGTTTTCAATCGGCTTTACCTTAAACTGTAACTCTAAAAACCTCTGAAATTTGTAAAAGTATCGGAGGATTCAAAAACTATGGATTTTCATACGAAATTACTCTATCCTCTTTTTTTAATATTTTATGAGTTAAAATTCTAAAAATTCCACTTAGTGCTCAGTAGTACTAAAGAAACCCACGCTCCTATCCCCATAAGTTTGGGTTGTAGTATGTATGTCAGTCTTATTCTTTCATAATAAATAGAATAAATATATACATAGGTGTCCTATTTTATTTTAATCGAAGTAACACAAGAAATAGAAAGATAATATGTGACAAAACACCGTTCCTTGATAAAGATGTGCCTTATCTCTGGGTGAAGGGGAGGCGTGACCACTTCAGCAAATTGCTTTGTCCCTTCAGCGCGTATTGTTGACGTATTCGATTCTTTCTGAACAATAAACTACGAGACTATCCTACATTTAACCTATAGATCAATAATGCCTTCATTTTGTTTACTTTTGTATTTGAGCTTACACTTGCTTTTGAGAGCAATTTACTTTAAGATCATGATGTCTATATATAACCTGTGAAAAGAATTGTGAACCTAATACGTTGGTATATAATAATAACATGGAGTTTAGAGTGAAAGCCGAGCAGTGCTTAAGGCTTGTGACTCAGGTGAAGATTTAACTGATAATCTTAACTCTTTTTATTACTTTTACTTACCTTAGCTAAGTTTTAAATGTGATTCACTTAAGTAATTGCTCTTTCACTTAATTATATTGTGATGTCATTATTCACTCTAATAATTTACTCTTCAGACTGCCAATGATCAGAACAGAGACTATGGGTTGTCGCAAGTTAAACCAATTATTTTCGTTTCTTGACGTCACTTACAGAAGAGTAATCACGTAAGAAAATATTCTCTCTCTCTTCACACTTTCAGTTCTGTCCAGCGCCGTTTGGATATTGTCGTTAGTTAAAGGTTACTGTAGTGTTTGTGACTATAATAACTATAATTTTATAACCTACCCTCACCTGTCCCTTGCTCATTGATATGTCAGGGCGGACACCAGTTGTAATGAGAGTTGTAAGACGAGAGCCAGCGTCTGGCAGGTGTTGTGTGTAACGTATATCACTATAGTAGTTATATATATAGGAGGAGAGAGAGGACAATCAACAATCAAAATATCTATTCTCCCATTTTGATTCTTTGTTCCTGACAGTCTTTTTATACTTTTATAGGAATATTAAAAAACATTTTTTGAACATGAAAAAGATGGCATATATACCAATATTCTTTAGAAGCTATTGAAATAATAATGCCGCTTGTGAATAATGTTTTAATATAGACATTTTAAGACGCAACAAATTCAAGGTACAGCCGTTAAGTTTAAAGAATCGATCGCTGGAGCGTAGTTTCGTTCGTAATGGCACCGATAAAACCTTAAAATTCTCTCAAATATTAGCGTTGAAAAGTGTCGGAGCCGATCAGGCAGCTTTTAGTATACTAGCACATTCAGTATCTAATGGCAACTGCTGAGATAGCTAGAGAGACGAAGGTTTGATTTCTAATGGATAAAATACATAAATAACGACATCTTTATTGGGATCTTAAGATTATTCTTTTCTCAGGACGATAAAATATGTAGCACGACGTCTTAAAATTGGAGTGGAAAGTATAATAGTACTATAATCCAAACTATTATTATATTTCTATAATTATACTAAATACATACGTTTTTAAGTAGTCATAACATGTATGTAATAGTTGACATAATGCAAAAGTATATCTAGTTATACTATAAGTATGTTAAAAAAAATCTTATTTTTTACCAAATATTAAAAATTTGAATCATATATGGACATTAGTCCAGAATTGTCACTTAGCAAGTGACGCTTGTAGAGTCAACACCTCCTGATGATGCTTCGGTTACGGATCGAAACGTACGTCGATTGTCAATCACTATCTACTTGTGTGGTGTGTACTGGTTCGGGTTCGCGCGTTACACTTTTCTGTGAACGGTGTGCTCTTCCGGATTGTGCCGTACGAGTCTGGTTGTTAGATCGTCGAGATACCTTCTTGTGTGGTGTCTTGGTTCTGGTTCGCGCGTCTCACTTTTATGTGGACAGGGTGCTCTTCTGTGTTTGTGCCATACGAGTCTGGTAGTTCAGATTGCCGCGGATTATAGCAAGGTAACCTTTTGATTCCTTTTAATGTCCTGAATTAAAAATTTGTAAACGTCGTTTAAAAAAATTCTGCATTTATACTTTTGAACTCACATATCGAAGGTTTGCCAAAAACAAAAGTAAGTATTTTTTGGTATAGGATAAATCACTTATTTATGTAAAATTGTAGATTTATGTAAATTAACTTCTACATTTGTTAATTCTTATGTGGATACTTTATATTATTTTATAAAAAAATAAATGAAGATATATTTGCTTTATAAAAAAAATTATCATAACTATTTTCCAAACCGTTATATAAATCAAATACGTTTAGCAATAGTAAATCCATACATCCATACAAATATGGAGTGTCTGTTTGTAATATTAAAATAACCGCTTTTTACTAAGTGCATATGGATGTATACGGTACGGTATATATTATACCAAAACAACTTTTTTTTATTTTTTTTTTTTTTTTTTTTACAATTTTTGTTTGTCTGTCTGTTTGTTCCGGCTAATCTCTGAAATGACTGGACTGATTTTGATGGGACTTTCACTGGCATATAGCTGATGTAACAAGAAGTAAATGAGGCTTATTAAACATCTCGCTACGACCCATAGGAACAGAGCAACACGCGAACGTCGGCTGGTCTTTTATATAAAAAATAATACCCGTCTCCCAAACTAAGAACCCTCTCTTAAGGTCTCTTTATTCAATATTTACTGTTTTGACGTGGGTCTAATTGACGTTTTTTTCTCCATTTAAATGTCACTGCCTTTCAGACTCATCTCGGCAGTCAATTAATGTTTTCAGCAGCATTGTTTCGCAATAATCAAAGTTTTGCTATCTTTTTTTTTAATTTGAATGTTTATATTTAGGACAAGGAAATGGAAATTTATTTGATTATTTAAAAGTATCATCATTTACTTCTCTTGAAATTGCATAACTATGTTTTAGCAAACACCGTTTATAAATTATTGATTACGGGTAGTTCTGTGCATCTTATTTCGAATAGACAATATATAATTTGCGTTCCGATACGATTGAGCCAGTATGTGAAATGGTTGTCGCGCAGGACATATTAAAGTATTGAGAATAATAGTGTAATCTTGGCCTCCGTTATCGAGCAGCATGTGAGTAATGCTCCTGGATCTCAAGCACCAGACACTGCTCGGCTTCTCTCTAGATTACATGTTAATTTTGTAGTATTAGTGCCCAGTATAGCTCCCATACTCTTAATAAATATATGTGTTTTATAACTCTTCGAATCGTTTGAGGCAAAAGAGTTCTAAAATGCCACAAGAAATCAAATCCCAGTAAACACTCAATCAAAACAAAAAAAATACACTTAGCTTTTCTTTTCATTACACTTAATAGTGCAATTCTTATAATAATAAGCTTTTATTTAGCGAAATTAAAACGTTTAATAGATTTAGAGTTTAATTGAGTAAAAATCATTTACAGTGAAAGCTGGTTGAGTGGGACCTGGATAAGTGAGAAACCTCCATAACTGGAACTCATGGTGAGGTGCAATTAATTACCTCTGTTAGTGGGATAAAGCAAACCTCTATATCTGGGATTCGATCATAGATTCCTCTATATCTAATACAGCGAGTGAATTTTATATCCATAAACCTCTGTAACTGAGATAACATCGTTTTGATTGTTTACTTACTTATTCTACCCGCCAATTCCGCACTTTCGTTAAGAACGAAAAAAGATCATAAAAAATCGAATTTTATATGACAAAATCTACTCTTTATAGAATAATTCATAATTAAATTTGTATGTTTTTTTTTATTCATTTATAATGTTTACATATCACTTTATTTAATTTAATAATCGCACATCTATAACTGAAATAACCTGTATTGTAACCTCTATTAATGGATCCTTCTGTAAATGGACCCGTACCATAAAATATTCGAAATATTTTCAAATATTCTAGTTTAAAATAACATTTATATAAGTTTAACCATTTCATTGAACATTTCTCGTTCAGTTAGAATTTTCATTTAGTTCCGAAAGTTCTTTAAAATATCAACAAAAAATGATCAGATTATTTGAAGCGTTCCTACCGAAGCGTTTGTCCTCATTTAAGAACATTGCTATTTTCAGCTCAGGCGATAAAATCAGGGCCTAGTCTTAAAACGAATTCCGATTTTCAGGCTGCCGAGGAACAGACGTAATCCCCAATCTCGCAAGTAAACACTGTTGTTTGCCATCCACTCAAGTGCAGATACCTGACCTAGGGTTTCCCTGGAAATTTATTGCCTTTCGATGTTGCTGAAATTACTTTATACACTTGGGTGTTGAAAGCATTTCATTAGATATCATCCGTCTTATCAAAAAATTATTATGAAACAATTTGTTATATTAATAAAATAATAAGTACTACTGAAAAAAAAGGAAACTGCCTGTTAATACATGTATAAAGTAATCAGCAATGTTGCTGCGTTTTAAAATAGAAAACAATGCGCGTAGACAGATTTTTTGTACAGTATCTTCACTCGCGCTCACTCCTGTTATATAAAACAATCTACACATCTCTCTTACTCGTAAGACAAGCAAAGAAATATAAAACAATAAAAAAATGTTTTTTATATTAATATATAAATTAAAATACAGTACAATTTGTACATTATTTATAAACATAGGAAGACATTTTATCATGAAATGTTAAGGAATTGATGCTTTAAAATGTATCTCGAAGTGGGGCAATTACCTTAATTTTCTATTGCTAATGCGAAGATAGCATAATATCAAGGTTTTTTTTTAAAGTAGCTGACCTGGCAAACGTTATTTTGCGAAGTAAACTAAATAGAAATTCTTGAAGGGCCTCCTTTATCATCTAGGGGTTTAAAAAATATCCTACGATCTATTCTTAGACCTACCAAATATATACAAAAAATATGATAAAAATCGTTCTAGTCGTTTAGGAAGAATTCAATAACAAAAAAGAAATTTTTATGTAATATAAGACTAGTCGACCCGTCCCGGCTTCACCCGGGTGCAATTTAACACGTTTATTTAGGTTTAATTTTACATTTCAATCGCTATACACTGTTATATCACAAAATCACTTATCGCTATATTTTAATTTAACGGTCACATGGTTCGACATGCACTCGGTCTATAGATAAGAGTTTGAATTCTTAAGAATTTTTGGGCGCGATAAAACATAGCCTATGTCCTTCCCTAAGCTCTAATCTATCTATGTATCAAATTTCATCAAAATCGGTAGTGTGATTTAAGCGTGATTGCTTAACAGACAGATAAATCATCTATCCGCCAATAGATGGCGTAAGTAGTATATTAAATCGCAGTATCGTTTGTTTAGTTCGTACTCTTAAGTATTACCTACGTTTCTTAAGAGATACTTTCGAAATTATAATATTAGAATTATAAGTAGGTAAAGGTAACGTTGGCAATATCCCTGTAATGCAATTGACACAAGTCGTTACAATTTACTTTCAAAGTTTTTTGCTTTATTATTAACTAGGGTTTTTATCGTAATGTTATTCGCAGTTTTTACGTTACTGACACGTTTATTGGATCAACTTGTTTAGAAATAGATTAAATTTTAACTGTGCTATCTTTTCACTAATTTCTTTTCATTTCAGGTAATATTAAAATTGAGGTCTATTACAACGTGAAGATATTAAGGTAAAACATTATTAATACTATAATATTTGTAAGAGATTGGATGCTGTACTAGGAGACCTATGGTATGGCAGACAACCAGGCTTTCTACCCTTAAACCCCTAAACTAGATGACTAACTAGACTCGAATAATTAAAACTGATGGAAATATTTATTACTATATTAAGAATAGATAGAAGATAAATAATTACATGCTAGATGAAGTTATGTGTATGTGTGTGTTAGTGTATGTGCTAGTTTACAGTAGTATGATTTAAATGTTTGTCCTCAATAAACTGTAAAACTAGTTGAGATATAGGACAGTTTTTAACTCGATTCACCATAGACTGCTTACGTTCGTCAAAATGACTAATTTCAAATACAATAAAAACATCTACTCGTCTGCCCCGTAAACGAAATAGACAATTATCGTGTACTTAGTATTTATCTCTAGCTAAGAAAATCATTTGGAATCAACAATCAACAATAATGTGTCTATTAGTGCGCAGGAGTTCACACGAGACTAAATTAAAAAAGCATCAGAAACGTATTACATTCACACCTTGCCACCCGTGCGTTAGAAACCACAAACAAACTAAACTCAACCTTATTCCATACATATAAGACTTAGTTTCCTTTAACTATACATACCTGTGTTTTACTATATTCATTCAATTTTCAACTCTATGCTATAGTAATAATGTTTTTTTTAGTTATTCATGTTATACAGGAAACAACGTCGAGGTTTTAAAACAGGTTTTTTGTATAGCATTAGGTTCAAAGGAGATTAAGGTATGTTTTATAGGATTTTGTTCTGAGGGTATAGTCGATTAAATAGTTACGTTTTAATCTTTGCTAAGTGTCGTTGGTAGATTGGTTTTAGATTTTATAATCTTTTTTTTTTATTAAAAACTAATTGATCTCTAAGTCCGCTGCTCCTGTTATGTTGTGATCAGAAATACTATCGACTCACAAATCAAAGAGTAGGGCTACTGTTACACATGCTCTAAATTAGCATGCTAAAATGCGTATTATAAGTATGCTTAGCTAGGGGGGAAGGCGTATCCTTAATGAGCATGCTAGTATCGATCTTGTTTGCAAGGTACATGCGCTTCCTATCCTTTTTTTCCTCTTCCTAGCTGAGAGAAGTTTTTGGATGCTTTGCGTGACCAGTAAAAGGATAATTTTATTCAGATCCAGGCGGATGGCTGTTTGATTTTCCATAGTTTTGTTTGAATTACCAGAGAGCATGCTATCAAATGGCATGTGCATACTTAAAACTAGCATGCTTATTGCTAGCATATGTAAACAGTTCATAAGCATGCTCATAATAAGCTTACTTATAACTATTTTAAAGCATGTGTAACAGTAGCCTTATAGTTTTCGAGTCAAAAATTTTTAAGTCACTTTAGTCTTTATTGTTTATGACTGATGAAAATATTAAACCGTATACATTTCTTTTGCTTATTCTACGTCGGTCCAAAATAATAGATACTTAACTCTATCTGCAATAACACATCGCGGTAAATACGTACATCTCAGTTTTATGGACTTTTTACTGTTAAAGTGTGATAAAATAACACTTAAGTGAACAAATATTTGTTCACAAGTAATTTTCACGTTCACTAAAGTTGGCGATAGTGATATGAAGTTATGCGTCGGGAGTCTTTCAGACATCCACGGGTGAAACGACAAAAATAACCTTCTATTTGGTAGGTGAAGTTATCCCTAGTATTTTCTAAACAAAAACCTAGACCTCTCTTTTTCGGAAAACGAGACAGTTTTACATCCCGAAGCTTTCTTTCGGAACAACGGGACTGACAACCGAATAACGGGACGTATGTTCACATTATCTGAAACTCAAAATAACGAACATTAGCTGCGAATGACCTTCACTTGCCTTTTAATATATTTTTTCATCTACGGACACAGTTTGACTGACTTAGTTCATTTCGTATCAAAATAATCAAACGTAGTTTTTTAACGACAATTAAAATAATTATTATTAATTTTTTTAAATTAATTAATTTATTTATATAAACTAAATATAAATATCATAAAATTAAAAAAGTCGAATAGCTAGCGTATACTTATTTTGATTTTTTGTATAGTAAATCAGAATTAATAACTTCGACATATTTTTTAACTAAATGCTTATTGAAGGATAAATACTTGAAGGATAAAGCCATCTTGTATTATCTAAGTCATGTAAGCATCCCATAGGCGGGACCGTGTTTTTCTGTTTTTTTTTACCATGCAAGACCGTGGCTTTTTGCTAATATATACTAATATTATAAACAGTTAACGTTTGTGCGGTAGTAGGTAAGTGATCTCTGGATCTACTGAACCGATTTTTACCAATAGAAAGCCACATTATTTGTAAGTATCATAGACTATATAATAACCCGAAAAATGAAAATACTTTTTTGTGGTAGTCGGATTTGCAAAGTATGTCAGCGAAACAGTTAACAGTTGCGGGTAGAGTATGAATGAATAATTGAGACAGTGAACAGTTTGAATACACCTCAGCGAAGCGAGAGCGTGTCGGCTAGTAATATATAAAGATAATATCATATTTACTATAATTACGGAAGCTCAGGTCCAACTTTACGTTCAACGCTGAAGCTTGAATTCGTATGACCTACTTAGTACTTTATTTTTACCTCTACATGGAGCTTTGCAAAAGTTTATTAATTTTGTTAATTATTGTCATAGTTTTTTTAAATTATTTAAACGTAAAATATTTTTAGATCAATTAGTATATAGTCATATGTATATACAAAACAGGCTTTTGTGTCCCAAAAATGAATACGTTAACACAAACGATAGCTTTTTACATTTCTAAAATCTGTAATTAATTTTTTTTCTGTTTTTTTTTTTGATGTAAATGTCCGCACATTCTGATATCAGTAGTTAGAAGCTTCAGACGTTTTTGGAGCCACTATGTACGAGTTTGTGTACGTCTTTGGCAACACTGTTGACTGTTGTAGCAGTGGTGGCTTATAATCTATGGAAAAAAATAAATTTGTAAAAAGCCCAATTTTGTCAAACATACATTTTTGCTTCAGAAACTTTCAAAAAATTCAGCGGCACTTTCCAGGTTGTAATTAACTTTACTCGCCTAAAACGTATTTTTCAGATTGGTTTCAAGATAACTTTGTCAGTATTTATCCATCTAATATTGTAATAAAACTGTTCTCAAATATTATTGTCTATCTTGCGACCAGTATAATTTAAGAAGTCATGTTTACCACCCATTTCGAAAGTACGAGTAAGTTTACGTTCCAGTACGAAACTTGAATACGTACGATCTACTTGGTAGATACTTTGTACCCTTTATCGAGCCAATAGTCCTCTTGAGTAGTTACGAAAGTTATATTATAGCTTACGTTGCTCATTAGTTAGAAACAGTTAAATAGGTGTCGTGGGTTTAAAATTATATTTTATACAGCTTTATGTTTTGATTTACATACACAAGACAATAATAATATGCACTTAAACGGTCAGAGGAGCTCCGTTTGACAACTGACTTAAGTCTATCGAAACAGAGGTTATATACTTGGAATACCCGCGAATATTAAGTTAAAATGGTGTGGCTAACTTTACTAGATAGTATAAACTATGAGTAGTGAGTACTTCGAAACAAAATGGCGGCAAGTCGCCTGATTACTGTATTAAGCGTGTCACTGAGTTATTAAAATATCGTCCAGACATAGTTTATCAAACTTTCTTTGGAAATAATTACACGAAAACACCAGATAGACTGTCTCTAATCTATCGCACTAAAGGTTGAAATAAAATAAAAGGAACTACCCGCGAGAACTAATTTATAAACGGTGTAACTTACAAGAAGGAGGAAAAGAATAGATTCTGTATACAATGTAAGTGTCCAAAAACAAAGAGTATCTCAGATAGAACAGATAAACTCTCAAAATTTTTCTCATTCCCTTACTTTGTTACGTTCCCAGAACAACGTAAGTCGTGTTACGATCATTATTATGTACACTTTATGGGACATTTTGCAAAACCTTGTTACGGTTTATTTGCACTGTGCTGTTTTTGGAACTTAAACTTGCTATTTTGTAAGAAGTTGCATTGTATTGAGTTGTATTTATTACTAAACTACGCTCACGCTTCGCTGAGCATCACTTGATTTTTGATAGGCCATTTAACAATACTTCAGTAACACGAGTATGTATGCTAGTGTCTCTAAAAAAATCTATTTTTTTGAGTATTTTACGAGTCGAAAGAATTCTTTCAAAATTTATAATATTGAAAAAAAAACATCTACGTATAATTTCTTACGTTCAAAGTAAGAAAAATTGGTATTTACAAATCAATATTTTGGTTTCTAAAGGAATTCCTTACCTAGTATTTAAAATAGTCCTTAAAAAAAGGCTTTATGATTTTTATAAGACCTATCGAAGACGGAAATTGTGTCCCAAAAAGAACCGTTTCAATACATTTCTTTCTGTTTTATCACTATCGTATTACTTTTTTGTTTCAAACTTTAAAAGGTTCTTATCACTTTCAACAATATCGAGGTCACATAGCGACAATTTTTGAAATTTCGACATTGTTATCAAAAAAATTTAAATCTACTGTCCATAATCAGCAAATTACCATCGAAAGAGCGTGTCTGTTCTAAAAGCTTGTCCACATTAGCATTAGCATCTACTAATGCGTTATAAAGATATACGATGTTTATTCTTTTCGGCCTTTAAGGCGATGCTTTTTCATTTTATGTTTTTTCTATAAACATTAAAAAAGATATTTAAAATAAATATATGTACCACTTAACAATAAATTCAAAAATATAATAGTAATACTGTTCACAACGTAATGAAGATCAATTCTTCTTAGAGTACCATACCTAAAGGGTAAAAAAGAGACCCTATTACTAAGACTCCGGTGTCCGACTGTCTGTCACCAAGCTGTATCTAATGAACCGTGATAGCTAGACAGTTAAAATGTTCACAAATGATGTATTTCTGTTGCTCCTATAACAACAAATACTAAAAACAGAATAAAATAAATATTTAAGGGGGGCTCCCATACAACAAACGTGCTTTTTTTTGACAAATTTTGGTACGGAACCCTTCATGCGTGAGTCACACTTGGCACGTTTTTTGTCTATGTCTGGAATACCCACTGTCTTGATATATATCTACTGTCCCGAAAGATTTGAGGCAGTTAAGTTTTGTGATATATAGCTTTAGGCACTACTCGGCTCTATATTTACAATAAATGTGTGTATTTATTACTGAACAGTATTTTATAATAATACTGACTAAATAGTAATCAGTGTCATACACCACAAATGGATAAAAATAAAATTCTGAATTGAGACTTGATTTTTTAACGATGAATTAATATAGACTAGATTTATTTTTTACCTTTTAAAAAGTAAATAAGTTTGAGTTAATTAAACCATACGATCGTAGGCGTCTAAATATTTTATTTAACAATATATTGAGAATTAAATGTTTGTATAAATCTAGTAGTATTATCTGAACTCGGCAAACGTTGATTTGTCATATAAATTTTGAAAATTTGTGGTGGGTCATCCTTATCACTTAGGGATATAAAAAATAGATGGTAATCGATTCCCAGACCTACCCAATATGCACACAAAATTTCATAAAAATTGGTCAAGCCGTTTCGGAGGAATTTTGTAATAAACACCACGAGATTATGGCAGAAAAGACAATTATAATTAATTTATGGTTTTTTGTTTGAGTAGATTTAAACTCCACCTTAAGCTATTAGCAAAAAATAGTATGCGTAGAGAATATGGTAATATATAGATAATATCACAAAACAAATGGGTGTGCTAGCTTCTATTTCCTAAAATACTCTATTATCTTTTGCGCTATAATTAACTAGACGCATAAATTATAATATTATCAGAATTAAAAAAAAAAACATTTTAATAAGATCTTATAATTGTAATGGAATTTATGATAATACTGACTGTACAAATTTTTTTTTCTAATTTTAATGTTTTTTTTTTTTGCATATTTCTTTCATACATACTTAATTTTGATTTATTCAAAAATATTAAAGGATATCTAATTTTATATTCTTACTAGCCGAACCGCGCGACTTCGTTCGCGTATTGCTCCGCTCCTATGGGTCGTAGCGAGATGTTAAATAGGCTAAGTTACTCCTTGTTACATCAGCTATCTGCCATTGAAAGTCCCGTCCAAAACGGGCCAGCCATTTCAGAGTTTAGCCGGAAAAAACAGACAGCCAAAAATTGTAAAAATAAATGTTGTTTTGGTATATGTTCCGTGTATACATCATATGCACTTAGTAAAAAGCGGTTATTTGAATATTACAGACAGACACTCCAATTTAATTTATTTGTATGGAATAATAAAAGTATGAAAAAGTTTATATTAAAAACATAATATTTCCACAATAAATGTATATAAGTAAAAGGATTTCAAATTCCTTGTAGCAATTATTAACAGTTTTCCCATATCCAAGTAGTTGGTAAAGAGCACTTTAAATTAAAGCAAAATGGCGGCGATCGCTGTTTTTCCACGTGATTTATGGCAACACTTAGCCTTTTCCTTCTTTATTCGTGAACACTTAAAATTTTTACTTGCAAGTGGAGTGTTAGTGTAAGCGACTTTCATAATGAAAACAAATATATAATATACAGTCAATTATTTTTTTTTTTTTACAAAATATAGATCTTTTTATATATATTAGTGTGCATTAATCCCTTGTATCCTACAGGAGCTTTATTTATTTTGGGAGATATAGCCTCCGTGTTGATCCAGATTGTAAAGTATCTGTAACCAATTTAATTAATATAAACTCACATTAATTATATTATTTTGGTTATCCACTACTGATGCCTTTTACAAATTCTTTTACTGATCTTCTTAGGCGTCTTCTTCATTGCTGAAGGTCGTGTCCTTAAAAGGTCCTTGTCGTCTTTTTTGTTATCTCCTTCCACTTTGTTCGGTCGGTTCAGCTTTCACTGATACAATATTGAAGTAATAATCAATTTATGAGTTGAAAAGACTATGTAATGTAGAATATTGAACCAATAAGAGATTAAATTATTAACATATATTATTAACATATAATTTGAGTACGTTGTAGTTCGCAATTTAAATAATAAAAAAACAATTCATGTAACAAAGGTACGAAGACATAGAAAGTCCATTAAATATTGTTTTTTGATTCGTTAAATTACAGGTATATTAAATTCCCGCTTACACCGCGACCCCACATTTACTTGCACAATTCGCTGTCTCTTTACTTGTTTATACTAAAAAGAATGCTGGCTAAATTCAAGAAGTTAGGTGTTTAATTAATTTAAAAGCTTTGTAAGAGAAATAATGCAATGCAGACTCTGTACGAATAACTTTATTTATTTTGAATGTCGGCGTGTTAAAAGTTATATAATTAGACAAGTCGACTCACCCTTACTTTGCTGGTTTAAAACATTTATAAACGACTATTTGACTTTTTTCTTTTTAAATGTAACAAAAGCCTATATTTTCACCGACCCGCTCTTGCCTCGCTCGGTTACTACAAATATTATCATACTGAACAAATTATTATCATACTAAACGTCGTATTTTTAAGTTAAATATATTCTAGTAAATAGAAATATTCTTATAAATTATAGGTTGTAGATAAAACGGATTTTAACATGAAAAGTATAAATATTTTGCTGTATAATCAAAACTTAATTTTTAAGCCTTTTTAATAGACATAAAGGTCCAAAGGTTTACGAAGTAAACTGTGTTAGCATCCGTTTTAATTTGTTATAATTTAACACACGCACTCAGTATGTTCTGCGCTTAACATATAAAGTAGAGAAATACCTCACCCAATTTAATATAAATGGTTGTTATATGTCCGTACAATGCTTGAATATTATCTATGCTATATATTCATGTTATGGTTTATGTTAAATTTTTTATTGTAAATGAATTGTCTATGAGTTAAGTCATATATAGTGATGAATTGTCAGCATTGATACTGTTTCCGTTATTTTTTTAGGCTAAGGTAGGATATAAAAAGATGATGCAAGATGACAGAGCGCAGTATTTCTTTGATTTTTGATCTGATAAGTGCCAATAGAGTGGTTATGTGTGAGTGCTGGTTTTCTTACGAAATATATGTTTTAATAGTTCTAGAGCTAACAGCTGTAAGAGAAGTAGAAATTCTTATTTTCCATTTGGCTGAAGGTTCTGCTGTCTAGTTTATGGCCGAATTATTATTTTTTGGACAAAAATAAAGCTTTGGTCGATCACTAATAACAAATATAGTCTCGTGATGTTTTTGTCTTCTCTTAACACTTTTGCTTCACAATTCATTTTATATTACATTACTGATTTAAAAGCTGTATAGATATAAACATACATATATATATATAGCCGTGTCCTCCTATTTTATTCACACTGTAATGTATTTCTTTGAACTTTGTAAAAAGATAAACAACCACATAAGTTGCATTTCGTATTCCTCTCTTGGAGCGAACCTCAAGCGGCCAATGCTTGGACTTTAATTGAATACAAGATCAGAAGATTTAAGTTGCAACTGTTGTAATAAAATATTACTTGTTTTTACAAAATAGCTGTTTACTCTTTAACTCTAATGAAAAGGTTCCTCAACTATTGTTAGCAACTCTTTCCGCAGCTTTTGATTAACTAGTAGATTTTCACTGTTGATAAGTTCAAGTGAATTGTTAACTTTATATAATGAATATAGAAAGGCTAGTAAACTTACACCCGGGTCGCAAGCCCCAACCGAAAAAAAATTCCTACTAACAATTCAACTAAACATGTAATTAGTTAATTTAAATTTAACATTTCTGAGATTCCAATATTAATATCAAAATATTTAATACCATGGATTTAAGACAAATGCAGAGCCTGGGGCTTGCGACCCACCAGGTAGTAGTACTCACACTGTTTAATTTTGTCTCACATCTGACTAAACTACCTCGTACTCGTAAGGACTAAAGCTGTATCTTCAAGTCTGTGATCTTCAATAATAAGATCTAGCACAAGTTTAATTTCACTATAGTTACTTGATTACACTTGCATTACGATAGTTAATATTTAATATTACTTGTCAAACTGCTTCTAACGTTTTCTCAATCAAAGATTAACAAACTTTACCTGCATAAAATGTCTGTAAATCTTTCTTTTAACACTTAGCATGTTAAACTTTTAAGAATTCTCGTTAGTGAAAAATAGTTGCATCAAAAAAAGAACAGTATTCTATAGGTACACGCGAATCCATGATGATAATCTGTACTGGGAAGACATTGCGTGACATCGCTCTCAGCTCTTGAACTCGGGATTCTTACGAATCCTTATAAATCGCGTTTAATCAGCTTTTTAAAACTTTTGTTAAAACAAGGCAGAAAGTACCCTGAACTCATTAATATTATAATTGCAAAAGTGTGTTTGTTGGTTTGTTTTTCTGTCACACTGTAAATGCAAGACGGATCAGTGCGATTTAATTTTTAACTATTTAACCTATTAATGCTGACATGGGGTCGATTTGGATTATTTTCAGTAGTTTCAAGTTTATGGACATAAAACCGTGACATGAGATGTTTTATATCGTCGATTTCATTCTATAAGTAAGGGTTCTCAGGGTATCTCTGATCCATCCTCAGTTTTTAATAACAGCCTCGGTTTCAAGTTTAGATTTAGACCTCTTATAATGGGTCAATCAATACGAAATAAGTTCTGCGATTTATTGTAGCACTGACGCCATCTATCGGCGGCAAGATGGTCCATTTGCCTGTTACGCTTTTACACTTAAAGCACTCAACTAATTTTGATGAAATTATGTACAGAGGTTGACTAGGTTATGAAGGACATAAAGTGTGTTTTATTGCGAAAAAAAAAGATTTGTGGGGCTTGAAATAGGGGATGAAGTTCATGTCAAACTTTGATTTAATTATGTCTATAACTAATTCCTAAATTAGTTATATATAAGTTACCTTGGTGATCTAGCAATTAAAATATGACATTAAACCTAAATACACATGGTTAATTGCACCCGGGCGAAGCCGGAACGGGTCGACTAGTGTCCTTATTAAAATGAGACCAGAATCACTCAGCTACCTATTGAAGTCAAAAACTTCGGAATTGATATTTATAAAGAATATTAAAATAAAATCCAATATAGATGGATTATTCAATATTGATAACGGTAATTGGAAGGCTGATTAAAAATATCTCGATTGTGAATCGATTTCTTGTTATTTGCAAATATGCGATTGCAGTGATTTTGATGGAGATTGGATACTTATGTTTTTATAAATATATAGATATCTATCTCTCGCTCTTCCAATACGAGTCTCTTTTACCAGTACATTTAAGTTGATGATAGGTTTACGCAATAGTTGGAAAGTTTTGGGTTAAGGAATAAAACAATAAACAAAAAAAAAACATTTTCAAATAATTTTTAAATTTCTAGGAATTTAATAGGAATCTAATTTATACGTCAGTTTATTTTTTTAAACACCAAACAAAACTTTATAAAACGGCCTATAGAAAAATATATTTATTTTATTAGTTCTTTTTAAATAGTGAGTTGATATTTAACCATATTAATGTAATTTTAACATTCGACAATAGAATATGTAGGTATAAGAAACACTCGATAAATATATAAATATAATTATTACATTTACTAAGTATTCTTAATATCAGTTCTGAAGGATTTTTCCAAATGAAATAGGTACACGTAATCATTATCAACGATTAATTTTCTGATTTCATATGAATAATCGGCTTTCCTGTATTAAAATCGTATTTAATATCATTACAGGCCCAGGGGAAATCATTCAATACTATATCGTATTCGCAAAATTAATTTTATGTCAATATCTATTTGGTTTTTCAATCGAATTATATTCATTCAATTAATTTTATACTTTGATCATTTATATTGGAATTAAATTATATGTTGAAACCGTATCTTACGAGGCTGCTTTTGGCTCTGTTATATTAATATCTCAGGTAATATTTATATTCCATTTAATATTTATAAGTATTCTTGAGCTATCATTGATATACAAGGTTGAATACTAATAATGTTAAAATGGAATATTAGAAATATTTCGTTTCTAATAAAAAAATAAACTTAGATCTGATTGAGTATTCCCAGCAATTTTTTCATCCGCACGGTATGATGTTTCGAACAGGACTGATTAAAAAAATCGCGCGTTTTTACTTATATATGTACCTACAAAAATAGTGTCAAACAAATGTAGGTACAACAAAGTTGTTTTTTATGATTTAAACCTTAGTTAACGATGGCAATACTATACCCATAAATTGTTTAGGGAGAAAAATTTAATGTTGATGATAAGAAGTTCATCAATACGACTCGTTTTTGAAGTCGGTTAAAAATTCTATACAAGAATAATATAAGTTGCTCAGGTCCCAGTCCTTATATAAAACCTTGATACAACCAGTTTTAGTCCTTCGATGTTTCAGCTGTTCAATAAAATGAAGAACGAAATACGAATAACCAGTTATTTTTTAATCATTATTAAAGATCATCTTTTATAAAATATAGAGATGGCTTAATAAACGCGATTGAATGCAGTATTTTCAATCTATGTTTATGCAGGGAACTGGAGACGGATTTATTAGTACTTTATATTTTTCTTAAAAATATTAAACAATTTGTGTGAAGTCAATGATTTCTTAAAAATAAAAAATTTTGAGTAAAAATATTTTTCGTAAAAAATCTACAATGTACATTTTGTATGTTGGTTATTAAATCAAGACCTTGTTTTTTCAGATTCATATTTCTTTAATCTATATTGTAAATTGTCAAGGTATAATTTTAATGGATAACTATGTTTTTGCAACGTATCTATCTATTTAGTTAGTACCTATAAGATATGTTAATAGACTTGTAGTAAATGTTATGCTTTTAAATTGCTGCTATTTTAATAATTTTTACTAAACTAAAACCCCTTACGCTAAATATAAAAGAAGTAAGAAGTGCGAAACATAATTAATAGTTATGTACCTTCGCGTCCGGAACTGATTAAGAAGATAGAGAACCCAGTCCTAAATCAGCAAGAAAAAACGCTTATTGGCAAACTTTTCATGGCCCGGTTTCCTGAAACAACATTTGGATAAAGGTGAAACAGAGAATGAGCGGACGCGGGTTATTCAAAATACTAATGCAAAAATCTAGACTTGAAGATAATTTTTTTAATATATCCAAAAATAATAGACTTTAATCGTTTGAATAAACTCCATAAAGTTTAATGGTAGATTTTATTTTATCTACTATTATAACAAGCCTCTAGATGGCTTTGTATTATATAATCAGTGTTTCTGAGAGAAATGACAATTTGTAGTGTTTAGGAAGAGATTTATTATTTTTTTAAATTTAAGATTAGTCAAGACAAATCTTTTATGTATGTATATCTACATATTATATACAATTATATATAAATTTTTAAAGGTTAAACTGCTTTAAAAATTTATTGATTGAATTGATTTGAAGTTATTTTTCTAATTTTTTTTTGGTTGTTATTAATATTATTTGTTTCTCTTATGTTTTTAATATGTAAAAAATTAAAGAAGTAGTAACTTCTAAAGTTGTAATGATATATTATTATTTTATTAATGGACTTTCCATGTAAAGTTATTAATAGACTACAGATCTTTGTTTACATCTCACAGATTCCCATTCTTTTTATCTCTCATATAAATATCCTGTGGTTCGTAGATATTTGGAAATGGCTGAGGGGTTTGGTTATATCTTGATGGTGATACATAAATATAAAATAAAAAATTAAATTTATCCCTTGGTCGAACCCGCTCTCGCTTATTACATAGTAATGGGGTTAATACTAGCCTCGAGTTTTACGCTCATTCCCATGGGCGCTATGGTCTTTGCTCTTTCGTTTTCGCTTAATCGTTTGTGGGTTCCGGCTATTTGTATAATGGTTGTGTACAGGTACAATGAGGTACTACTTAAATACTAATACTATAAACAAAAACATATATTTACATAGAGCTTATGACCTAACATGGACTTCTTTTTATCCCAATAATGGCAACAATAATTCCAAAAAAAAAATTATAGCAGCTTGTTCATAGAATTCCTATAATTATAATTTTCTCTAAAGTTTAGTTTTAATTGTGTTTTATTAAACTTTGCTTTCCTTAAGAGTGAGATAGACATGTAGATTGCTTTGTGTATAAGAGTGAGGGAGAGTAGATCATTATTGAGTGACATCATCCTACATGCTAATGGTATTTCTTCTTTTTCTACTCATTTTGACTTAGGCTGCGACTTTATAAGATACTAGTCGACTACCGTGACTTCGTCTACGTTAAAGTATATGTTAAATTAAGAATATATATACAAAAATAAAAATAAAGGAGAGGGAGAGAGACTCTCGAAAAAAAAACCGAACAGAGACTGACCATTCTGAACAGAGATAAAGATAAATATTAAAGAGAGAGAAAAGAGACAGGATGAGAGAGAATGATAGTATATAAGAGAAAGAGAGACAGAAATACTGTAGACTTCCTCAGTGAAAGAATTTTTAAAATCGGATCAGTAGTAACAAAACGGCCGTGTTCTATTAATTAAAAAAGTGTTTATGGCAACACTCAATCACCTTTGTCACTCACGAAAAGTATAGTTTTCTATTAGCGAAAGAATTTTTAAAATCTGGTTAGTAACCACAAAATGGTCAAATTCGTGAATTAAAATATGTATATGGCAACACTAAATCACCTTTGTCCCTCACGAATAGTGTAGTTTTCTATTAGCGAAAGAATTTTTAAAATTGGGTTAGTTACGTCAAAATGGCCAAATTCGTGAATTAAAATATATATATGGCAACACTGAATCACCTTTGTCACTCACGAAAAGCATCGTTTTCTATTAGCGAATGAATTTTTAAAATCGGGTTAGTTACGCCAAAATGGCTAAATTCGTGAATTAAAAAATGTATATGGCAACACTGAATCACCTTTGTCACTCACGAAAAGCATCGTTTTCTATTAGCGAAAGAATTTTTAAAATTGGGTTAGTTACGTCAAAATGGCCAAATTCGTGAATTAAAATATATATATGGCAACACTGAATCACCTTTGTCACTCACGAAAAGCATCGTTTTCTATTAGCGAATGAATTTTTAAAATCGGGTTAGTTACGCCAAAATGGCTAAATTCGTGAATTAAAAAATGTATATGGCAACACTGAATCACCTTTGTCACTCACGAAAAGCATCGTTTTCTATTAGCGAAAGAATTTTTAAAATCGGGTTAGTTATGCCATAATGGCCAAATTTGTGAATTAAAAAATGTATATGGCAACACTGAATCACCTTTGTCACTCACGAAAAGTATAGTTTTCTATTAGCGAAAGAATTTTTAAAATCGGGTTAGTTACGACAAAATGGCCATATTCTATTTATTAAAAAATGCACATGGCAACACTAAATCACCTTTGTCACTCACGAAAAGTGCATTTTTCTATCAGTGAAAAAAAAATTAAAATCGGATTAGTAGTTCCTGAGAAACCCTTCAATTTACAAAATGGCCACCTTATGGCACTTAAATGGCCATATCTTTTTAATTAGAGTATTTATGGCAACACCACATAGCCTATGTTACCCGGAAAGGATGTAGCTTCCTATCGATGAAAGAATTTTCAAAATCGGTTCAGTACTTTTCGAGCCTATTCGCAACAAACAAACAAACATACAAACAATCAAATCTTTCCTCTTTATATAATAGTATAGATAATCGAGAAACACTGAGCGAGACTAGGTAAGTGAAGCGATTCTATTGGTTCTTAACAAACACATTTCTCGTTACACAATCTCGCTCAACACTGGCGGAAACGCAGCCTTATGTTTGTTATCCAGTATGTTTTTCATGTCAATGATGAGAAGTTTTTATAAAATGAAGCACCGCACGCTTTTAACATAGCGTTAACATATATTCATTTAAAATGCATAAAATATACTACATCTTTGGAGAAAACACACAAAAAATACTCAAATGCATAGAAATATGGATGAAACAGTTCAAAGATCAAACACCTACATACGCTAACCAGTGTCGTACTAATATTAATCGCAACCATTTTATTGGATAACCATTGGTATGGTAATTTTAACCTTTACCAGCCATATTTGAAAGGCGAAAGATTGCTATCTAAAATTCCGAATTCTTTGTAAAGCATAGCGATCTTACAGATAAAATATATAAAATCGAATAACTTAGATATTATATCATACCGTGACGTAAATACTTTGCACAACTTTTAAATAATGTCTTTTAACATCGTAATTATATATTAAGCGTTATCTAAGAACAAAAGTATGAAGAACGGATGACCAATAATAAAAAAAAAACAATTTTCGAAGCGATCAAACAAACCAGAATCAAGTTTTGAATTTTTACTTTTATGTAAAAGCTGTAATAAAAAATTATCTTTCGATTTTAGCTGAATATTCTTAAAAATTGTGTTTTTATGCAAATGTTTGTACACATTTACTGTATTTAATATTTTTATTGTTACAATTGCGACGGACAAATCGGAGGCCGGTTTTCTTTGGTGTAAAATCAGCACACAGCAAATACTTCATAATATCAGGATGGATAAACACATAGGCTACTTTTATCCCGGAAAAAAAAATATTTTGTTGATTAATCTGTATACGTGGTAGAAAAATGATTACGATTATACAGATTTTTGACTAAAAAATTACTATTCAGTGATAAATATTGATAAAAAAATCGTATTTTGAAATCCTCATTTAGAACTGACTCTTTTAGGTGATGTATTTAAAAAAATCGATCCTTCTATTATGGTTTTAGACTAAGTACTATACAAATGGATCACTCGATGTTGACATGATGACAAGGTCAAAACATATTAGAACATATCTTTTGACCTTGTCATCATGTCTTTTAGAAATAGACGAACAAAATAATTTTATAGTAAAATAAATTTAATATAATATTAATAAGAAACTTGATTTTGTATATCATTAATTAATTCAATATCAATAGATGTAAACGATACCTGACAATATTAATAGACTATGAACAAAATGAAGCAACGAAATCGATGTATTTAAATGTAGCTATTTGTAAAATGTATGATTTATCGATGCGATGGTATAAACCTTGACTTTTATTGTGCGTGGAGCTTTAATCTTGGAATAATATAAAATTGCAATTGGTTGAACTGACAAAAACGTCATGATAATATTGTTGTACATTTTTTACTGCACAGTAGTATGTATAAAAAAACACTTCAGATTGTAAGTCGAGCAGTTACTGGGGATTTTGACCCAGAAATGGGTTTAGAAACATTCTTGACATAATTGTAACTTTCACCATTAATTCCTCAACCTACCTCATATTATTTAAAAAAAAATTATCAAAAATTTGTGTACAATCTATTGCGATATAATTTGTTGTATTGTTTAATGCTAATGGCGGATATTAAAGTTAAGCCTTCTCCTAGGTCACAAGATCCAGGCACTGCTTGTTCCTACATAAATGCATATGTGCGTGATATAGTATTTAATAAATATTTAAGGTTTCTGTCCTGTGTGAACGATGTATTAAGACTGAAGCAACACTACATTAGCAGTAAACCCGGTTAACGTTGCTCTGGAAATTCAACAACTAATTGCCACAAAGTTTCATCACTTGGAGAAAAGCCCCAAGTTCTAAGTTGAACGTAAGTAATGATCGTTGTTTTTTCGGTTCAACTGCGGTTTTCAGCGAGTTAGATCTTCGAAAGGGGTTAATTTGGGAAGAAACTTGATAAACGAGGGAAACAATGTTACATCTTAGGTTAAGTGAGCTGTGGAATTTATAAGAGCTTTTACAAATTTTGAACATTTTTCTAAATTTTGTGGTTTTAAACGCTCCAATTTAATATTTATTTGTTCACGTATTTTTCGATTAAGCTGATATCACCGGTAAATTATAAGACCTGTATTTTTTTTCTAATTTAAAGAGCTTAATTAAGTAATTCTTTATCAGAATCAAGTCTCAATAAATCTTTTACTACGTATAAATCAAAAAAGTAACGAAATCTAAGCTACAGATCATGAGTTTTTCAATAAGAGTTTCTTTTCGCATTCACACTATACTGTTACAATCAATATTTAATATATAAAACTACTCGTCAAAGTGCTGTTGATCTATTAGAACATAACACATACTTCAAATGTACCCATAACATTGTGTTGCTATGGTATGGGTAGGGTTGCTAACAATCTAAAATATTTCCAATGATATTAAGTCTATCTATCAGAACATAACCTATACTTCATACGTTATGGGTAGTGTTGCTAACAATCTAAAATATTTCCAACGATATGAAGTCCATCTATCAGAACATAATCTATACTTTAAAAGTTATGGGCAGTGTTGCTAACATCTAAAATATTTCCAATGATATTAAGTCCATCTATCAGAACATAACCTATACTTCATACGTTATGGGTAGTGTTGCTAACAATCTAAAATATTTACAACGATATTAAGTCCATCTATCAGAACATAACCTATACTTCAAACGTTATGGGTAGTGTTGCTAACAATCTAAAATATTTCCAATGATATTAAGTCCATCTATCAGAACATAACCTATACTGCAAACGTTATAGGTAGTGTTGCTAACAATCTAAAATATTTCCAATGATTTTAAGGCCATCTATCAGTATATAACCTATACCTTTAACTTTATGGGTAGGGTTGCTAACAATCTAAAATATTTCCAATGATATTAGGTCCATCTATCAGAACATAACTTATACTTCAAACGTTATGGGTAGTGTTGTTAACAATCTAAAATATTTCCAATGATATTAAGTCCATCTATCAGAACATAACCTATACTTCATACGTTATGGGTAGTGTTGCTAACAATCTAAAATATTTCCAACGATATTAAGTCCATCTATCAGGACATAACATACTTCAAACGATATGGGTAGTGTTGCTAACAATCTAAAATATTTCCAATGATATTAAGTCCATCTATCAGAACATAACTTATACTTCAAACGTTATGGGTAGTGTTGCTAACAATCTAAAATATTTCCAACGATATTAAGTCCATCTATCAGGACATAACATACTTCAAACGATATGGGTAGTGTTGCTAACAATCTAAAATATTTCCAATGATATTAAGTCCATCTATCAGAACATAACCTATACTTCATACGTGATGGGTAGTGTTGCTAACAATCTAAAATATTTCCAACGATATTAAGTCCATCTATCAGGACATAACATACTTCAAACGATATGGGTAGTGTTGCTAACATCTAAAATATTTCCAATGATATTAAGTCCATCTATCAGAACATAACCTATACTTCAAACGTTATGGGTAGTGTTGCTAACAATCTAAAATATTTCCAATGATTTTAAGTCCATCTATCAGAATATAACCTATACTTCAAACGTTATGGGTAGTGTAGCTAACAATCTAAAATATTTTCAATGATATTAAGTCTATCTATCAGAACATAACCTATACTTCAAACGTTATGGGTAGTGTTGCTAACAATCTAAAATATTTCCAATGATATTAAGTCCATCTATCAGAACATAACCTATACTTCAAACGTTATGGGTAGTGTTGCTAACAATCTAAAATATTTCCAACGATATTAAGTCCATCTATCAGAACATAACCTATACTTCAAACATTATGGGTAGTGTTGCTAACAATCTAAAATATTTCCAATGATATTAAGTCCATCTATCAGAACATAACCTATACTTCAAACGTTATGGGTAGTGTTGCTCACAATCTAAAATATTTCCAACGATATTAAGTCCAGCTATCAGAACATATTCTATACTTAAAACGTTATGGGTAGTGCTGCTAACAATCTAAAATATTTCTAACGATATTAAGTCCGTCTATCAGAATATAACCTATACTTCAAACGTTATGGGTAGTGTTGCTAACAATCTAAAATATTTCCAATGATATTAAGTCCATCTATCAGAACATAACCTATACTTCAAACGTTATGGGTAGTGTTGCTAACAATCTAAAATATTTCCAACGATATTAAGTACAGCTATCAGAACATATTCTATACTTAAAACGTTATGGGTAGTGCTGCTAACAATCTAAAATATTTCTAACGATATTAAGTCCGTCTATCAGAAAATAACCTATACCTTTAAAGTTATGGGTAGTGTTGCTAACAGTCTAAATTTTTTTCAATGATGTAAAATCCATTTGCACCAAAGTAATGCGCTGTTTTTTTGAATTTATCTCTTTTATTTAGTAAAACACATACAAAGCCTAGTGTAGACACAAGTAAGTACGTAAACATTGTCGTTGCTGAAGAATCTCCATGTAAGTACTGTAATAGGATTTACTTAAGCTCATTATCTAACCGTTGTAGTTTTCAAGTAACAGGTGAGTTTCTTGTTTTAAAAATAAAATATCTAAGACGGAAAATAAAGGTTAATGCACTATGATAATTTCTTAAATCGAACATTTAGGGCTGATTGTGAATCATAGTGTTAATAAGTGATCTAGCATAAAGTTGAACTTGTATTTATTAGTCTTATCTTTTAACTGATTACTTACAAATATAACTTGACATTTAAAAGACCTTTCAACATTTGCCTACACAATGAATCCAGAAGTAAAATTGGATAAAGCTTTTCTTTGGCCTAATATAATTTGTGTGGGTGGATAATACCAAGATATTTCAAATTAAACTATCCAATTTATTTTGAAAGTAATAATTTACTCTTTTCACCTAGCTCTAGGTAATATTATCTTCTTTATATAATCGTATATGAATGAATTGCTGTTCGTTAGTCTCGCTAAAACTTGAGAATGGCTGAACCGATTTAGCTAATTTTGATTTTGGATTATTTGTGCGAGTCCAGGGAAGGTTTAAAGGTAAAAATACAAGAGCTTACAACTGTAAACATATTTTCTTATTATCCCATTGGATTTTTTCAGGAATAATAAATAGCCTATGTGTTAATCCAGGTTATAAGTTATGCGTGCTAAATTTCATTAAAAAATATGTTACAAAACAATACATGTACATTTTAATATGGGATTTCCCTTCGTTCACTATAATAGTTAAGGTTTAGGTTTAGATTGTTCCAGTCCCTATTTCCCTGGTCCATCATCAGGCGATGGATACCATAATGTTGTGTGTAGTAGTGAAGAAGAAAGTTTTCCTATAGAATATAAAAAGGTCTAATTAAAACAACCTGGAAACATTAAGAACGAAATAACAAGTAACATCGGAGTAATGATACCAATAACAACCATCTCAATACTAATTATTTTCAAGACAAAGCTTGGAACTTAAATGAGTATTCAATAGTGCAGTAACAAGTATTTTACCGATTCATTAAAAAACTCGGAAAGTCCCTCATTATAACTAGCAATTGAAGTGTTAAGTCTGGACTTGGATCCTCTTACTGAAAAGGCTGGAACAAAGCTGAATTTACTTAGGCTTTCACTTTAAGACCTAACTTGTTTGAACTTTTATTAAAATAACTATTTACTTACCTTTTGTGCAGGGATGATAAGGTTTTTATTTAGGGTTGAGAATATAATTTAAAGGTCATATAACCCTAATGTTCAGTGTAAATGTTTTTATATTTTAGAACTTCTACACTAAGTAGAGAAGCTTTAGAACATTATAAATTAAGAAAAAATCTAATAATAAAAATATAGGACGGATGTCCATTACTACACGTGAACACTACCTACACTGCTCGACCTCGCTATCCAATATAAAAATATATGAGTACGTAACTCACGTAAATAATCTATAAGAGAGACATTTACTACTTTAATGTTTACCGCGTGAAATCACTTGACAGACTGGCTCAAATCTATCGGAACTGAGTTTATATGTTATCTACACGTGGGTATACTCGCGAATAAAATAATATCAACAGTGTTGCTAACTCAATATATGTAGAAGGTCATTAATTAAAATCAATATTTAAACTCTAACAAATAACAAAAGTTTTTACCAAAGTTTGATTCAAATTACTTGAACACAATTGATCACTGACCTTAAAAGTACATAATGACTTACACTTTGTCACGAAACTTATTCAACTACCCAGAAATAAACATTTCATTGAGTAATAAACGTTTTATACAAGTTAAAGAGTAATTTAAATAAAACGTAATTACATTTTAAGTCCTTTGACTTTAAATGATATTCACAATATATAACAAGTCTGCATGGTTTGCTAAGTGACGTCATTCAGAATCCAAATGGCAGACGGCCTAAAACGGCATCAAAATTAGCGGCAGATACGATATTTAATGTTAGCAACACTGTTTAGAAAGTAGTAGCATCGGGTAAATCATTTTATATTATTTCAAGTGTACCGACGTGAAGACAATATATATAACCTTTAGTGCGATAGATTAGTCTCAGTCTCTCTGGTGTTTTCGTGCAGTGAACATGGAAGTTAGTGGTATAGTGTGATTAAGGTTACCCTTCTCGAGGTCCACATAAGTTTACTTTATTATCTATTGTCGTTAGCGAGGTCGAGTGGTGGAGGTGAGAGTTAAAATATTATGAAAGAGCTCTTTAAACCTGCTCCTGGGTCTCAAGCCCCAGGCACCGCTCGCCTCAGTCTAAATTGCATGTGTATACGTATTGCTGTGAAGTAATGGGTACCATATACTCTCTCATATACTTAGCATTAATTTTTACACTAAATCCAATATGGCGGAACACTTAAAGTGGATGTCTAGTTACTATACATCCGCCCGCGACTTCTTCTTCAAATACTTTCAGAGTTAATTGGAAAATAAGTGAGCACCAACTCACTCACTTACCTACGTACAAATCAAATCACTGTTTCAATCTTCTTGCTATCTCATTCACTTTCATAGACACAAATACTTATTCATATCATCTTTGGCTCATGCGTTGTTCCGGGATAAAAATTAAGGATAAAAAGTATACTATGTGTAGTTTAACCTTTTAAAATAATAGTAGGTATGTAATGTTTTATTTTAAAAAATTTAACTGTTTGTTTAACTTTTTGTTTGTTAAAAAAAAACGTCTTTCGATCTCAAGCAGTAGAGCGGCGTTCAGATCAATATTAAAAGCCTTAGTAAACCTATAAGTGGATCGTAAATCCTAGGCATTATCCTATTATATATCTGTTACGTTTTTTTATGATAGATAAGGGAGAAACGAACAGACAATCCATCTGATGGAAAGTGGCCACCGTCGTCCATGAACATCGGCAAGACTAGAGAGTTATCTCTTATTTTGTCGATGCGTGCGTGGATCGCGGTTTCAGTACAAGAACGCAGAGTTCTCTGGAACTGCAGCATTAATGGGTTGGGAGAGAGGGGATAGATCTTGTCCACATACGGCGCGACGGGAACACGACAAAGATACTTGTCGGTCGGACTCGCCTCTTACGATGCTCTTCCGGCGGCAGAGGGGAATTCTTATTATGAAACAGAATAAAATTCCACTAAACCATTATCCTTCAGTTTTCATCCATTATTTTAAATAGATAATTATATATATTTAACTAACTTACATGTCTATTAAGCAACTGAAAGCTGAATCTGAAACAGTAAAAATTAAAAGTTTCAGCACATTAAAAACACATTCTAGAATATTAAGCCTTAGTGCACAACGCCGAGCGAATCAGGAACTATAAAACGCATTTGCGGTTAACCGCCTGATTTTCTCTAATACGATTTTAATTTTAATAAAAAGGCCAGCCTTTTTCTATAATAGCGGCCACCTGTTGACAAATTATATGGTTTAGCTTTTTATACTTAACTTTATTTGAAATTTAATGCTTTTAGAGGTTTTAGTTTAAACAAATAGTTGGTTTGAAAAGGAAAAAACTACATATCAAATCTATACGATCAAAGTAACCTGGGGTTTGCGATTCAGATTTCAGGTAAACATTTCTTCAAAACCCTTTATGAAATTACTGCTTAACCTCTATGAAATTACTTGTCAGACTGCCAAGATTGTAGTGGTAATAAAAAACAATAGGAACTACTTAATTAAAACCCTATTAAAAGTTAATCCCAAATCTAAGTTACTTAGAAGTTGTTTCTGTGAGTTTAGGACTTCTAAATTTGAACCTGGGTCACAAGCCCCAGGCGTGTTATTTTTATGGAAATTGCTGTAAGATATCATTCTTAAAAACAGTGCAATGCAGATCCAAAATAATTTGTTAATATGTCTATTTTAAAGGACTAGCAGGAAGCAGTAAAGGCGGTCGTTTAGAAGTGTTTACATATGCATCGTGTTTGGTTTGGTTCTTTGACTGTATTTCAGACTGGATGCGGTTTTGGCGCGACCTCGCCGGATGTTAGTTTTTTTGCTTGCTTTTAAGTGCAAATCAAATATTGGTTAAATGTTTTGTTTACTTTTTTTGTATCGACCGGCTTTGCGACAGATGCGAGTCTATTGGGTTAATTTTTTTTGGGGTCTCTGATCCTATGGCTGTCTATTTGCATATTTATTTTTAATGTAAATGAATTTTGGATTATTTTCTAGATAATGATCGTGAGTATTTTATTCAGATTGGAGATTTTAATAAATAAAATTACCATTTAAACTTTCAGTCATGAACCTGTGACGTACATTGACGCTCATATTAAATTCTATATTTAATAGATCATGTATGACGTTATTGACTTATATTTTTGGTTTATTATCAATATACAAAAGAATAAAGATGATCCAATCGATCCATAATTAGAGCATCATTCAATGTCCGGAACAATCCAAATACCATTGGAATAACGGAAAACTAAAGTCACGTTTTTATCTCATTAATGTTGCCAGCTATTTATCTCTCTGTCTGTGTGACCATTAATATATGTCAAAACCCGAATGTGCACTGTCCTATGGTATTTAGATATCTACTATATCATGTTGTGTATTGTATTGTGTAAAACTTTTATTATAATACTAAACATATTTTATTATTATCCTGCGGGATGAATTTTTCCGGGATAAAAAGTAGCGTATGTGTTAATCCTGGTTATGAAGTGTTTGTGTGCCAAATTTCATTGAAATCTGTTCAGCAGTTTTTGGTAAATTTATATTCAAACTTTCATATTTATATTTTTTTTTACTAATTAAACATTTTTTTGTTACAGGTAAAAACATTTTTCTTCCTATTGTAACAAAAAGACAATCATAATGAGTAAGTAGGATTTTATTATACTTTAAACTATTTATAGGATGCACTTACACACAGACAAACATTTTTTTAAAATAATGTTTGTAGTGTCTTTTATTGATGTCTCCTCTCTCTCTCCTCTCTACATTCGATCTCCTCTATACATTCGATAAGTTACATTTTTATGATGTGTATAGATATAACTTGCTTTTAAAGGATAAAGATAATTAATTAGAGTGCATAGATAATATATTTCCCACAAATTGAAAGTCGATGAAAGAAGACTCGATAACTTTTTACTGTGTCAATCACTTCCCCGTCAATATTTGAGATAAATGGTTATCGTATATTTTTTTAATGAAATTACTATACATATTATAAATCAAAGTCCCACGCCGCGTCTATCTGTTTCTTCGCGATGGACTCAAAAACTGAAAGTACATATTTTTATGTGATTTTTACCTGAGTTAAGATTTTGTGTAAATTGGTTGAAATTTGACGATAGTTGTTGATAATGTCGGAAAAAGTGATTCCGCCTTATAGCTTTTCGAGATAACAAAACAATGTATGGTGGCATACATGTAGACATAATATGCTCTACTATACATGCGAAGCCGGGGCGGGGTACTAGTAATAAAATATTTAAAGCTTTTCAGTTTCAAACATGAATATTATTATAATTCGGCATTGAAATTTGATTACTAAAAACCATATCATGTCTATAAAATAACTTTAGTACCTTTTAGATTATTTATGATACAAATAAAAAGTAAAAATTTACCTATTTTAGTTTTCATAAAAATTGATTTAACGATCATCATGTTTGAAACTTAGTATGTAGTAACGTAAGCCAAGTTCGACATTAGTTTGATCGCTTTAAGAATTGTAGTTATAAATATTCAGTGGATATCTGTAAATTTATATTATTATTAATAAATCATCAATTGCTAGCGTCCTGCTCATGCTTTGTTCTAGTTTTAATAATATTATAATGCTTGTGAACTTAAGTGGCTATATGAAAGCTGACATCATTTGAAAGTAGTGTACTATACCTATTGTTAATTATGATTTTGGCAACACTTATAATTTGGGTAGCATCCTGTTATTTGACCTTGACGTTGGTACGATTGATATGAGTAGCATCCTGTTTCTTGATCTTAATGTTGGTACGACTGATAAACACAAATCCAGGAAGTGGGGATTGCAAAATAAATACGCCGTCACGACAGAATTATGATGGATTACATCGCGAGTATTCTTAGCAGTAACTCTGAAGCTCTGAGTCTAAAGTATAACCCCAGGAGGATATAGTCAAGCCGTCATAATGTTAGTCTGCATATAGACTACTACAACATTCTTCTTCTCTTCTTTTATTAATCTTCTCTTCTTTTCATTAATTAACACTATGTAAAAGAATTACCAAAATAGGATCAGTATGTTTGGAGATTTTTTTCTTCTTCGTATTAACCTAAAGATATTAAAAGATATGATAAACTTTACTGTATTATTATATTAGACATATAAACTTAAATACACTATAAATTATATATTTTTAAAATTCTCATCTATCAAAGAGCAAATGACAAAAAGTGTAATCGGTGACAGCAACTTTGTCATTTAATCTTCTTATACAAAACACTTGAACTTGGCTCTTTTTTACCTCGCGTGTCCGAAGGATTAAGCATAATTGAATAACTCCAAACTACTGTTGAGGTATATTAATGTGTTTATTGATAGCCAAGCCCCGTATAGCTATAACGGTTAACTATTAAATCAAATCTTACGATCTTTTCATATCTTTTGTGGAGTGTTATATATGTGGCTTCGTGGGCGTAAATATTTTTGGTGTTGCTTTATCTACTTTATGGTGATAAAATGGACCGCCCTGCCTTTTAACATATTGGATATTGGTAAATAACTTGTATGGGCAGGTACTAGTTTTGTGTAATATCCTTTGTTGACAATCAAAAGGCGATAAATCTAATCTTTCGAATTATCTGTCAGAAAATCTGTCAATTTCTCGCAGCAATTGACAGTTTTTCTGACGAGTCTAAATCATCAGTAATCACTAGGATATACTTACTGTGTATATATATCAATTTCCAAATTATCAACTACTTATTTAATTTAGTTTACGAACTATCGATATTTAAAGTTCCTAGATTCATCTAAAGTACTTCTAGCCGTCGCACAAACTTCAAATTTCGGATTTACACTTGAACAGGAATATAAGCTTTCATAAATACTAAAATAATTGACTTGATTATACATGAAATCTGACGTTTAACAATACAACTCTCGCAATTAAAACTCCATTGCGAGAGTTAGTTTCTTTTACATAAACGTTTTTATTGTGATCAAATTAACATCGCTCAAAAATAAACTTTCTATGTTCATATATCTTAGAAAGAACGAAATGAAATATTAAATTAAGGAAGAAAGATAAGTACTATGTAGGCGTAAGAAAACTTCGTTACGTATATCTTCGTATAAAATATCATTCTTGTATAATAAAGATATAATTTTTAATGAAGTCGCGCTAAGCGTCTCGTCCATTTTTATGTTAATGTTACATTAGTAAGTTTATTGCCATTTTTATTGTTTTTACAGAAATATAATTAATTATACACGTATTTAAATTTATTGTTATAGATTCCTGTATAACAAGCACTTATTAAAAATACTAGTTGATACGCCCGGGTTTCGCATGTATGCCATTTACCACGTATTCTTTTAGGGATTCAGTAAACATATTTTATTCTTATTTCGCAGCAACTAATATTTTTCCCGGGATAGAATGTAGTCTATGTATTAATCCAGATTATAAAGTGTTTGTGTGCCAAGTTTCATTGAAACCCGTTCAGCCATTTTCGTGTTAATGAGTATAACATATTAACTTTTACATCTTTACACAGTAAAGTCGCTTCCCGCTGTGTGTTAGCCTAGATCTCTTAAACTACGCGACGGATTTTAATGCGGTTTTCACCAATGAACAGAGTGATTCAAAAGAAAAGTTTCTAAGTATAATGCATATTATAGTAGAGAAACCCTGCGAAGCTAGGGCGGATCACTAGTTCATAATATTAGTAAGCTATGATAGAATTATTAACACGTTTCTTTATAACTGTGTATTGTTTTATGTTGAAAATCCTTTTGTTTTTCTATTAATACATCTTTATGTAAACTAAATTCAACCCTAGCTAGTATTTTAACAATAAAATGAAGATCACTTTTATTTCTACAAAGTTTTCAGGCCAAGCTCCTACATTGTTCTTTTTATGTTTCCTTTGCTTCCGTTTTGAATGTCCCGGCTTCAGTTAAATCAACGTCGTGAATGCATTGAGAACAATTTTCTGTTTTTTTTGTTCGTAACACACCTAATTTTAGGAATTTTATTTAAACTTATATGTTTATAAATCAACTGTCTACACCAGAAAGGTTTTATTTCCAAAGCTAGTTATTTACTTTATATATTTACTAGCTGTGCCCGCGAATTCGTCCGCGTGGAATAGCCATACTTTTATACAACTTTCATCCCCCCCTTTTAACCCCTTATAACCCTTTTTTCGCAATAAAAAGTAGCCTATGTCCTTTCTCAGGCTCTAGACTATCTGTATACCTAATTTCATTTAAATCGATTCAGTAATTTTGGCGTGAAAGCGCGACTACTATTAGTTACGATTAGGATAACATAATTGTAGTATTTGTAGTAAATATCATTAAAAGTGGAAAAACCTGATGTGACGTCACATTTGATCATCGTCAATAACCGAAAGCTTGCGTAGGTAGCGGCGAAGGGTAGTAAAAGCGCGTTACTTCGGAGAGAAGGAAATTTTAATTTAAGACTATCTATTTCTATAGTGGTTATATATTGTTATAAAAATATATCTTCGTATTTTACTGCTGTATTAGATCTACTTATATCTTTTAAACTAAGCAATAGATTTTGATACGGTTTTCACCAATAGACTGTACAACATAGTCCTACTATTATTATAAACGCAAAAGTTTGTAAAAATGTATGGATGTCTGGATGTATGAATGTATGATTGTTTGTTACTCTTTCACGCAAAAACTTCTGAATGTATTTTGATGAAACTTTACAATAATACAGCTTACACATCAGAACAACACATCTATACTAATATTATAAAGAAGTAAGATTTGTATTTTTGTATGTAACGAATAAATATAAAAACTACTGGACCGATTTCAAAAATTCTTTCACCATTAGGAAGCTACATTATCCCTGAGTAACATAGGCTATATTTATTACAAGAAAAAATTAGAGATCCTTAGGAAATCTCACGAAAACCAACCCAAGGTGCCAAAAAATTTGCCATAAAATATCTTTCATCGCATGCGCTGCGAAAAGTATTGGTGATAGAACAAAAAAATGTTTTACAATATTATAGAACGTATCAATATCTACAAAAAAGTCCGCGAGACCATATGTCCAACTATTGTAGTTACGTCACTATAACTACTTTTTTACATTTTAAAAGATGATAAAAATGCCTATCAAAATCAGACCATGTTTTCTATAACTTTGTATTAATCCTTATCCAAATAAATTATTTCGTATTCAAGACTATTTCAATACCTGTAAATTACTTTTTGAATTATTAAAATCGGACTTTCCATTCAAAAGATATTACGAAATTAAAAATATCAATATAAACAAAAAATACACGACGACGCGACGGGTCAGTATAGCGACGCAGCGCAGCGAGTAAAGGGGGCACCGAAATGCGGGAGGGCCAATATATTTTTAAAAATAATATTCCACCCGCGCGAAGCCGGGATGGGCCGCTAGTTGGCTATAATTTATGATGATATAGTGTAAATTATTCAAAATACAGCGAGTGAAACCGCAGGACACAGCTAGTACTTACATATATTATAGTAGAGAAGCCATACGATGCCAAGGCGGGTCACTATATTTAAGAGGTGTTCACAAAAAAATCTCCTAAATATGATCGAAGTACTTCAGAAGAAAAAAATATTCAGCAACGAACCTATAAAATAAAGTTACCCTGCAAGTAAAGTTATTATATATAAAATATGTTAATTTTACTGCCAATCTATGCAAAAACATAACTAAAGAAGAATTTGTCAAGTTTTTCAACGGAATGCAAGAACTACCTGCTGGAGGGAGATAAGGAGATGTAAATGACGTTCTTGGATGCTGAGCGACTCAGATGTTTTTTGTAGACGATTTATATCACTCAATATGTTGCGGTTGATTTTGCTTCTTATATTTTATTATGGAAAATCAGATGATGGGGAATTAATGAAAATTATAGGATAAAAATATTGGATAATCTGTAAGAAGAGAATTGTTGATTTTGATGCCTTTTTGGGTTGTACTACTTTTGAGTAAATATTGCCATCGTGTAAGTGTTTACATAAGTGATCATGTGAGTCGTTATTATCAACTTTATTACTTTAGTTGAATGTAAGGAAACGAGATCAAGCAAGGGAGGAGAATGTTAATGCATTGGTTCACAAGCCCCAGATACTACATGTTAATCCATAGTATTATCCACTTTTAGGTATCAAACATAAATGGAAAGAAAGTCTTGTTTAATATTCAAAATACTCTTTGTTTAGGTCGCATAATAAGATGTCTTAACTAGGGCTCCCTAATTACGCAGTTATCACTGAAACTGGAATGTAAATGAGATTAGATGTCCTTTACAGCCTGTGTTAGGATGAAACTAAGGTATTTTGTATAAAAAGTTATGATAATTGAATATTTTAGTACTTATTCCTTGTGAAATCGTTTTTTTTTAATAACTTCACACTCTATCAGCTACCTCAAGTAAGTTTAAGTACTACGTATATTGAAATAAATTGTAAAATATATTTTATCTTTTATATTATTAGTATACAAGACGACCCGCTCTCCATTCGCTGAGGTGTATTCAAACTGTTTTGTTCACTCACTCATTTCACACTTGATCCGCAACTATGAATCATATTATATCTCTCAGTTCGTCAATCGTTAATACTCCGACTTACTTTGCAAATCCGAATACCACGAAAAAGTCTTTTCATTTTTCTGGTTAATATATAGCCTATGACACTCACAAATAATGTGGCTTTCTATTGGTAAAAGAATTTTTAAAATCGGTTCAGTAGATCCAGAGATTAGCCCCTACAACCTCACAAACCTTACCTCTTTATAATATTATTATAGTTTAGACTAGCTGCACCCTGCGGTTTCATCCGTTGTATTTTGGATAATTCACACTATATCATAAATTATAGCCTATATGTTATTCTGATGTGTAAGCTATATTATTGTAAAGTTGCATCAAAATCCATTTTGTAGTTTTGCGTGAAAGACTAACTAACATACATCCATCCAGACATCCATACATTCTTACAAACTTTCACGTTTATAATATTAGTAGGATATAATGTACCTATATTTTACGAAAGTCTCTACTAGTGGTATAATTGTTTTCTATATATAAAAACATTAATTTTAGGATTTGAATTTAAAATAAAATACAAATTAAATACAGTCAGAGTAGACAAACACACATGTTTAATGTTAGGTATACTTATAGCCTCGTTTATGAAGAATAAAAGTCTATTTATATGAATGAATTTATTTATTATTCACTTATACAGTGAATTATGTCATCTATAATTGAATGGCAGGACAGTACAAGTAACCTATTGTCCCCTTATCTGCACGGTGGTGCATGCCCTAATGTGGGACAGCGTGGCTTTATGCTGGGAGATAAGTCCTAAGAGAATAGGATTATAACGATATCTAATATATTGTCTATTATATTCTGTTTTATACTATTGTATTAAAAGGTAAATTCCATATCATTTAGCTTAAATGTACATTGTTAAGTGGAGTTCCCTTAAACTGGCATCTGGTATAAGTTACAAAATAATCTTAGAATTTTTTTTGGTTTAATGTACAGTGAACCATCCAAGTGAACTATCTTTTTTTTGTTCTTGTAGTTGATATTTTTATTTTTTAGAGTACCTATATTTTTACTTAAAATCAAATAATGTTTATCGATGTAGAAGCTTGTGAAAGAATAAAATCAAATATATCTTTCACCCTCAATCTGTCCCTTCATAGGTTATTTTACTAAGAAAAAATATACATTAAAAAAAACACCTGATAATAATCTTCTGATAGTTAAACTCAAATATATATTCACTACATATATAAGTTTCAAGTTTATTTCAATTCATAAATTGAGTTATTTTTGAAAAACAATCAAATCAAAAACGAATGATAATTATAAATTTATATAATAACTTATAATAAGAGTTTATAGCATGTCATTTCAATTACATATATAATATATATCAATTATGAACTTGTAAGTTGAATATAGTACTTGAATTACCAGTTTTGTTTTAGATGATATCGATGTCAATTAAATTAGCTACCGGTTGTAAAACTATATGATGTTTTTTATTGCTTGCCTATTAAACATTTTCTGCCTATCAAAAGTAAAACTTCTCTCTATTTTTGGTGTTAACAATATATTTTATTGTATTAAATTTATTGTTACACGATTATATGGTTTGTAGTGTGCGGAAAAGGTCTCTAAATCATTTGGTATAAAATATGCAAAACAAGTTTCATACATTATGGTACTAATCGCTGTTGCGAGAAGAGTTTTACACTATAAGTAAAAATTAAAATATCTTAGCGTATGTTAACTATGGTTTTAACTAAGTCCCGACTGTTGTGCGATTCCCATACCACAATATGATGTGAATCCGATCGCTGCATGTAGATCAGAATTACTTCCTTTGTATTTGATGTAGTGGTTTCAACGGGTAGTGACGCATCATCACTGCCTTCTAATACTCACTCAATTCTAAAAGTCTAATACTCAATTTTTAGAACGACTCCCTTTCTCCGCCAACCGTCAGCACTCTTCCAGCTACGACTTTACTCAATTTTCAAGACGTCAATGAATCAGCTCTCTCCCAGAAGCGACAACCTATTAGGTCCTTCCCAGCTTGGCCCTTACTCAATTTTCAATGCACCAGCTTCCTACTAGTTACGCCTTTTCGCAATTTTCAAAGCGACAACACATCAGCACTTTCCCTGCTTGGTCCTTTCTCATTTTCAAGACGTCAACGCGTCAGTTCTCTCCCACCCACGTTCTTATTCAATTTCCAAAGCGATCAGTTCTCTTCCAGCCACATTTTTACTTAATTATCAAAACGAAATCACATCAGCATATTCTCAGCTCGGTCTTTACTTCAGACGTCAACGCTTCAGATCTCTCACAGCCACATTCTTACTCAATTTTCAAGACGGCTAGGCATCAGCAAAAAATATATATTCTTGGATAATTAATAAATAATTATAATTAGATATTAACAAAATACAAGACATATAGTTTAATGTAACCAATAAAAAGTAGCAACATCTAAATAATTCCTAAAGCACACTAGGACTGGGTGCAAACGTCCGATAGCGTGGACAAAAAGATTCCCCTGCATTGTAAGGAGGCACAATGGCGATGGCGATGGCGGGAGGCAGACTTGTAATTACTATTTTCCTTGTGCCGTCTTTTCAGGGGTATATTTTTCAGCAAAATGGTATACGGGTTCCTTTGTATGAAATTTCATATCGGTCGGGCCAATGTTCGGTATGCCTCAATTGTGTCTACCTCTATTATTTGATAGTGTTTATTAGTTTTTTGAATGATTTTACCTTTTGAACTACTTGCTTATTATCTTCTAACTTACTACCTGTCTTTGATACAATAAACGCTTTTCGCAGTATCCTTAAATTATTATAACAAAATTAAGTGGAAAATTTTATGTAGATTACTTTGATCAGTTTTAAGAATTCGATACACATTCAACGTTAAAAATAGTAGTTATATACAGGACAGTTTTAAGTGTAAATTTTAGTATTGCTATTAGATATTATTACTGTACAACGTGTTCAATTTGTGTGATAACTAAAACCAATAACATAAAATACAATTAAACTAAAAATTGAACATAAACGTAACTTACACTTACGTGGCACCTATTTAATAGCCGAACCGAAGATGAGAACAAAGTCAAAGACTAATGTTAGTTATAAATTAGTCTCAAACAGCGTGGATGACGTTTACAACGTAATTACGTACAACTAACATTTCCCTGTCAAACATTAGCGTGATTGGTGGGCTAAGTTTATTTGTTGCTAATGATACGCAACTCATTAATTACACTAGAAAATAAATTGCCTGATTTTTTTGTCCAATTTTGTCGCGTTTTGCCGGTATGGCAATATATCATTCACGAACCTAAATTTACTATAGAACTAATTAATTTATGAACTACTGGTTTCTGTTAATTAAATGTTATTTATAATGATAATGTCGAAAATGTTAAATATCAATACTGTAATACGTTAATGGTCTAAAAATTCAGTTTCTTCATATTAAAATAGGCAAATTGTGCTTGGAGTTTATGACCCATGTGTTGGTTTAAAGAACGACTCGGATGATCCTTAATAAGGGTGGTGCAGATAGATTAAATTTAATTTAGATACCTATCAGGACAGATTATATAAGTTGTTTTACTAATCAGAAAATTCCTTAAATAAAGCAATATTAACTACTAACCATAGAAACTAGTACATTTAGATTCTAGAATTCAAGTTTTTATGTTTAGTTAGTCAGTGACGAATGATGAACGATGAAGCATACTGTAGTATATTAAAATAACAATTATATCCAAATTATTTACAAAATATAGATGATAAAAGTTTTAAAACTGTAAAATTACTTAAGTGCTGTAGACTTAATATTCTGCCATGTTATAATGGCAGTGAGCTGCGTCGAGGTACGTCTCCCTTTTTTAAAAAGTTTCTAAAGATTATTGACATCTCGTTGCACAGAGGGGCTTAAAAGACGGGAAAAATTACAACACTGAAGGAAATTTGCATTTTAATAAACTATTACTACAAATTGATGCATGAGTTGCCAATTAATAGATTGTGTTAAATTCCTCAATAAATCGATAACCCTAGATCGATCGAACAAACCTAACTATTCGATTTAATTGCGAACGAATTTTAAATGTGAATTTCTTTGAATTTTTATCATATCCTTATTTATTTAAGTGTATTATTAAAACATAAATTTATAAAGACGGGAAAATATAAGCCACTAAAACTAACAATAACGCATTTTTAGAATTTAACTGACCAAACGTAAAATTCTTGTTCGTTTTGATTTTATTATAAAATGACCTTAACTAAAAAAAGAAAAGGACAGAATCATGGGTCATTAGGGCGAGTATTTTAATAATTATGATAACTAAACACTTAAATCTACTCAACACTTATGTTTTTTTTAAGGTGTTTTTGTTCAATTCCCATAATTTGCAATTTGAGTGAATGAACATACTCGTGTATAAATGAGACTCAATATCTACTAAGGCTATCAAATAAAATTAAACATTTTTAGTACAAATTGGTCAAAATTCGGTTGTCAGTTACTAAGAAAGTGCTAAACCAATATTCGTCATTTTGATGTACGTTAACTATCTAGGGTTGAGCTATGTAATTATATATTTAAATAGGTTCGTCTTGTTGTCCAGCTTTAGTACACAAATAAGGCTAAGCTCTTCTATGCCCATAAAAACAAATAAATACTTTGGAAATCCAAAATTTATGGCTACTTATAGATAGTCTTAAGTTCTTTAACGAGGATCAATGGTGCTATTTTACTTAAACTGTGCAAATACTGCAATACATTAGGATTTCGTTGTATGCACTTGATTTTGCTATACCCTTTTTTTTCTTGTGCCAGCTCTTCATTTCTTGTATTATGAGCTGAAGGGGGTCTTATTTTTGATGTTTCATAATATAGCTGTAGTACCCCAATCGTTGTACTGTACTAGTCCAAATTCTCAATATTCTTCTATAAATTTTTCATTTCTCAGTCGTGTATTTTTATGCAGATGTTTTGAAGTGTTCATCTTTCTACTCCATATAGAAAATCATAAAAATCGTAACAGTGTGACTCATATTGAGATGATAGTACCCAAGCATATTATGCACTCCCTTTTTTCATCATTATCTACCTCGTCTCTAGATTTTCCTACCTATTTCCGAACCCGAATTTCTTAATTGAAAGATAGACCTGACAGATTCTGAAACCATCCTACATACAGATTCTTCAACATTATAATATTAGTATTAAAGAGAATAAAGTGTGCTTCAAAGGCAAATGACAGCATTGAACCCACTCCGCGGCTATTTAGCCTCGCACATCTGTAATTACGGCGCATACAAGAGTTAAATATCTCGCCGCCATTTCTTGTTCCCAGAATCTTCAAGTTAACGATTGTTCACGCAATTTTAAACCATATAGGTATAGCTAAATCTTTGTTACATCACGAAAACTGTTTTTTTATTTAAATGAGATCATGGTAACAGTTTTTGAAGTAATAAGCTGATCCGAAGGCATGTACAGTTGTCGATGGATGTCAAGAATTTCTAAATGCACTTTTAAGTTTTGTAAATCCAATTATGTAGATTGTGTTGTTTTGTAATCACAAAAGCATTTGGGTATTAAGCAGATAAGAAGTCAACTTGAAATTATTCCATTTAAGAAAGCAACAAAGCATAGAATAAATTCCATTCAAATCAGTATGCATAACAATTTTCTAGTTGTAACTACTATTCAATTTACATCATGTTACATCTACTCAGCATTCGATATCTTTTATTGGTAAAACCTTTTAAATTTAGATGGTAAGGTCAAAGTGAGTAATACAAACAGAAAACATAAACACGCTACTTATTATCAATAAAAATTTGAGAGAACAACAGCTAAGTGGCATTTAGGTGTCACTCAACTGGCGTTTACGGCGTTTCAACTGTAGATGTAGGACTGGTTTTGAGCCGGTTGAACTAAGTGTAGCGACTTAGTAACTCGGTATGGGTACTCCTTTGTGGGCGCATTCCGATAGATAGACTGGTCCAGTGAAATGCGTGTAATGAAGAGCGGTTATTGTGATATGTGCGGCATCCGTCAGGAACCGTGAACCTATACCATACACGTAAATGCGCTGCATTTCTCTCATATACTCTATAAATTAATAAAGAATAACGCAATATCCTATGGTATACAGGATATCTATGCTCGTTTATCGTTCTTCTAATCAAGGAAAAGCGTATCAAAATCCGTTCTATGGTAGGAATTAGCCGATGAATAGATTGACAGAAAAAAAACTGATGATGATGTTAAGATCAAATGTTGTTTTTAAAGTTTAAATAATAAACTGGTCGAAAAATTGAGCTTTGCTTTTATTCTATTGCTTAGACAAGGTCTAAGCACATAAAACTAAACAAATTCCAATACAACTATTTCCCGTTGGAACACTCTCGACAAAGCTAAAAGCATAATCTCCCTTCAAAAGGACGGCTTACTAGCTATTCTTTAAAATGCCTACATGTGAATAAATTGCCTGTACTTAAAGCTACCATTGGGACGTTTTGTAAAAAAGTTACGTGCACAGAAAGCGAATGTAAGACCTTTTTTTGAGACACGACGCGGCGTGAATCCTCTGTTATTCGCCTTAAAAACATCGCGCGGCCCGAAATCGGGTGTTTTACGATTCACAGATAGGGTTATTTATATAGGGTGTTTTATTTAATAATGTTATCCGAATCGTTGTCGTTAAACCTGGTAATGTTTAAGAAATTCCTCGTTCGTTAGTGCATATTTTTTTCAAAATCGTTTTGGTAATGATCACGATTTCGCGACGTTTACGTCAAGACGTTTTTGGTAATTTGCATTTAAACATGTTTGAGGTAGGAATTTCTATATTACTGTTATAAATTGGATAGGGTAAGGAATGTACTATATTGAAAGTATCCCTTTTTAGCTTTTATTACATATGGTTGCTGACTGACTGGCCTAGAATCTAGTATTTAACATGTCTATGATGTACTTGTTGTAAATGAATTCCATATTATAGGTATTTTAAGTGATATAAATCTAAATCCAATATGGCGGACTCCTAAAATTGCCGGATCAATAAAGTATCTTTATTAACCCCGATTCGCAATGATATTTGATTATCAATTTAAGAGTTTTCTGTAAAAATGTATTTTGGTTCGCAATTTAGCAAATTTCATTAAAACGGTTTTGTTAGGATTACACTAAACAGGTTTTACCGTTATTAAATTAAAGGAATGTAGTTGTAAATCTGTTTTTGACTGTTTAATGTTGTTTAAAACCGTCGGTAGCTATTGCTTTCTTCCTAGAACCTTTCTTGTAATGCTCATGAATTATGCTCTCACACTTGTTTGTTACAAGTGTTAGTGGAACTCTTTGATGTGCTTTTAATACTTGATGGACTGTTGTCATGCTTATATTGTTATTCTGATTTTTAAAAGAGGAAATGTTATTTTCAGAGCCATCAGTTTTATTATTAAAAAACTTTTTTGATTTACTTATTTTTGAATGCTTAGTTGGACAACAATTAACAAGTTTTGATTATATTATGAAAAAGCCTGAAGCGAACGGTTAATTCCCTCAATTTAATACAATTTAAGAAGTTATGACCCTTCAGTAAGTTTTATTTTTTAATATTTCTTTATGCTTTTAGAAGAGCATTTAAATACAGTACTAATAAATAATTAATATAAGCAGTTGTTATATAAATTAAACTCAAGTGTCTAAATTCGTATGTTAGTTATTTTTTAAATATTTTTATAATAAAATTTTGAGTCATCTCTCTATCCAATTCCATCACTGTCTATCACTTGATATAAAATAAAATTTATTAAACATAAAAGTTTAATAAAATTAAATTAATCCAGTAAAATATGGTTTGTTAATTTATCATTTTATTGTGGTTTATGCTAATTTATGAATTTGTTGGATTGCTCTCGAGTTTATAGCACTTTTTACTTTGCCGGATTTAAGAATGAAAAATAAATAAAATTTTAAAAAAGAAATATTATTTTCTTTAATTTATAGAAATAAAATTTTCGGTAAGTTTAATTTATTGATCGAGGTATAAGAAATGAAGTGTTATAAACTCGTCAGCCGCTTAATTTAAAGATGGCTGATCTCTATTATTTAAAAATTTATGTGATATCTTATTATTGACGTGTGCTACAAAATGATTATGAGGTCAAACCTTCAAATATAATCCGAGTCAATAAAGTTGTAAAATTAATTCAACTTTTTGTAGAATTAATGATTCAATGTTCTACGGAATGATCGTAAATTGTGAATCGTGTTTTTTTATTGGTTGATTTGATAGTGGGAGTTTCGAGGAGGTGACGGTTTTGCTTTAGATAGTTTTTCTATCATTACAACTCTGATCTATTGTTTAGATATAATTTAATAAAAAAATTGGTTTTAATTCTACTTAAAACAAGTGCAGTCGTAATACTATAATCAGATCACAATTAATTGGACTTTTTTCCAAAAAAAACTGATTATAGTAACATTGACGGCTAAATATTGCTTTAATACAATTTTTTCTTGATTTCTAAAATACTTTATTATTATTAATTAGTTTTCCTGAACGAGGAATGATTTAATTTAATTCTTAAAGTCGACCATTAACATGGCCAGTAACCTGAAAAAAATTTAATAAATTATAATTTCGATTTGTAATTAACAAATTTGGATAATAATTCTATATCTTTAAAAGGTCCTTAAATCCTTTGTTAATGAGAAAAACTATTTAGTATGACCACAAATAATATAATAAAAAGAATATGGCCATTTATTGATCTGATATAATGATTAGAATATAATAATCCACAATATTCTCGAGTAACAGAAATTATTTTATGATTACATCACATAAAGAAGAAATTATTTCTTAACAAATTATCATATATATACAAGACTTTTTTCTTGTTAAAAAAACTTAAATATACAGACTATATTAACGTTATTATTGACAAAATCCATTACTCGAAATAAACTACGTGTAGCGGTGACATGAAAGTGTTATAGTGAACATGTAGGCCGTCATAATAGACCACATCCTGTATTCCTTCCTATGTCGTAATACAATTTACTGTAATCACATTAGCTGTAATGACATCAGCTGTAATCCTTTTAACTATGGACTCACTCGTTTTACGATGCTTCACTCTAGTTTACATCTATCTAGGCTAAATATAGTGATAAAATCTAGAATAGATAGTATTTATAGTAAAGCTCTCTTTGTCTTATCCAGTCGGTCTTGGTATTGCTCAAATGGTTCTAGTCCTGCTTATTCGGTCTCGGTCGTGCTGAAACGCTTCTAGTTTTAGATTTACGTTTGTTTATTGGGTCCTTAGTCGTGCTAATCCTTCTTGTTTTGCTTATTCGGTCTTGGTCGTGATCAAATGCTTCCAGTCTTGCTTATTCGGTCTCGATCATGCTCAAACGCCTCTAATTTTAGATTTACGTTTGTTTATTGGGTCCTTAGTCGTGCTCAAATCCTTCTTGTCTTGCTTATTCGGTCTTGGTCGTGATCAAATGCTTCTAGTCTTGGTTATTCAGTCACGATCATGCTCAAACGCTTCTAATTTTAGATTTATGTTTATTTATTGGGTCCTTAGTCGTGCTCAAATGCTTGTAGTCTTGCATATTCGGTCTCGATCATGCTCAAACGCTTCTAATTTTAGATTTACGTTTGTTTATTGGGCTCTTGGTCGTGCTAATCCTTCTTGTTTTGCTTATTCGGTCTTGGTCGTGATCAAATGCTTCTAGTCTTGCTTATTCGGTCTCGATCATGCTCAAACGCTTCTAGTTTTAGATTTACGTTTGTTTATTGCGTCCTTAGTCGTGCTCAAATGCTTCTAGTCTTGCCTATTCGATCTCGGTTGTTCTAAAATTCTTCTAGTCTTGATCTTGATCCTATTTAAATAAAGGCTTTCATATTCATGAACGCTCGTTATCGTTTTTTTATTGCGTACCTATATCTCAGAAGACAGACATATTTTACGACAAATTATTATATAGGCCTCTTTAAGACCTATTAAAACTATTCATAATTCTTTCTAGTACTTTGTAGTAATGTATTTCTTCAAATTTAGCTATGATAATGTACGAATCAGTACTCAGGCAGTGATGGCCCAGTGGTTGAGACTCGGGAGGTCCGAGGTTCGATCCTGGGCACACACCTCTGACTCTGAGTTATGTGTGTTTTAAGCAATTAAATATCACTTGCTATAACGGTGAAGGAAAACATCGTGAGGAAACCTGCACTCCTGAGAGTTCCCAAAAAGTTCTCAAAGGTGTGTGAAGGCTGTCAACCCGCACTGGGCCAGGGTGGTGGACTATGGCCTAATACCCTCCTCATTCTGAGGAGGAGACCCGGCTCAGCAGTGGGCCATTGAAGGGTCGTGATGAATGTACGAATACATGTTTTGATAAAACGCCTTCAACTATTGTGTACAAATTGCATTTAATTGTTATCTTCCTTGTTTATCAAAAAATCATTTTAATATCATATTAAAAATCATCGTAATATGTTGAAAAAGTTACCTACGAATACTCACTAACTGCATTCTTATATTCACGATTGTGTACCTACTTTTAGTGCGTGTCAAATTGTAAGTTAATCATACATTTTCTCTGAATCATTTAAACCACGTATGAGTTTATGATGTCCAATATATATGTTTTCCTTACAAATGAACTTTAACTCGTATTCCATCTCGTTTATTATCCATTGTTATTTGTACTTCGACGTAAGTTGGAATTCGTAATGCCTCTTTGTAGAAAATATTGCTTTACAAATTTCTTCAAGATTGAAGTGTGTAGTTTGTTTGATATAGAGTACGCACAGACATATATTTACGCACAGAGCAAACAGACAAATATTTAAGATTTTGCTAGAGTTGTAACGAATTTTCTGAGGGCTTTCTAGCCGAAGAGTCGATTGTTAGTCAAATATTTGAGCCTTGTTTAATTAGCACACAGATTATTTATAATTAATAGGTCCTACGAGATAATAATAAAATGTTTTCAATACTGTAATATATTAAAAATTAAATTCAAGTGTGTTTTAATATTTTTAAAGAGGTTAATATCATTGTACTACTACTATTATACTTCTATGATTACTTTAGTGAATATAAGAAATAATATATTAATATAATCTATATTTTTTAGTGCTGTTTGAATACAGAAAGAACAAAGTACATATTCGTTATTCGGACGAATAGTGTATCCGAATAACGGCTAATTCGGCTATTTAAATTAATTTCACTGTATGAACATTACATCTAAAATTCATGCTCCATTTACAACCAACTATATAATTTAGAATATCATGTTCTTCAACCACAAAATATAAAACAAATCTAATACGACATGTACAATTTATATGCATATTGGTTAAAATATGCATATAAATTTTAACCTGTCAAACAAAAATATATTAAAATCAGTCATCGAGCAAACCGCAAAAACACGAATACAATGTATTGAATTGGTATTTTATTACTATACAATTTTATTGAACAAGTAATACAAATCGACGAGTTTGTATACCTTTCTCTTTCTAATATATTGTAATTTGTATGTGTGGGATAGGAACAAAAGTTTTATAGCTCAGTGGTGCGAGAAGCGATTGTTGCAGCCAAAAAACATTTATTACAGGCCATCAAGTTTTAAAAACTCGTGTAACTTGACACCTAAGATACGGACAAACTTGTCCAGTATGTCCGAACACGCACAGTGGACGAAGTAACACGACATGACCATAAAGATTGCTAAAGTTAATGTTAAACACTTAGTTAACTTGAGATGGAGATTTTTATCTTAACGTTAAGTTTATTAGAATCGAATGGTTGTTACGAATATCTCGTAACTTTTAATATTAAATATAATAAAATTGGATTTCATAGTCAAATCTTACTTTACATTTATATGTTTGGATGTTTATTACCCAAACGCGCCAAAACGGCTGAATGGAATTTGATGTAATTTGGCACCCAGATACTTTATAATCTGTCTTAATTCACAGGCTACTTTTTATCCCGGAAAAATTCATAGTTCTTCGGGATAATATTTTTTTATTGAACGCTTGAATATTTTTGTATAGCAAAACATATATAGATTTTTTTGGTAAATAAAAGTATTCGATTAGTAAGATTATATACCTCACAAATAATATTTTCAAACTTAATATTGTTAACTTTCTTAGGTAGTGGTTTTTCTCTTTTGAGTATAACTGACTCTTTGAAATAGTTAACATCAATAAAATCAGAACGAGGGTAGCAAAATAAATAGATCAGTGTAACCAATACAATTGTTTTTATTTTAAAAAATACGATTAGTATTGTTTTAATTTCAAAGGCACATCCGTTAAAATTCTGTAGGAAATTGTTTGTTGCTTCATTATAATGAAAATAACTTATAATAATCTTATAAATAATTGTTAAATAAGTAAAATCTGATTGTAAATAATTCCAGTGATACGAGTTTAATTTATTTTAAAATACACCTTCATTTTACAAAAAGTACCTGCGTTGGATATTGAAAAAAATATTCAATTTAACAAGGGTCGCATTTCAAGGGTTTTTTATTTGCATCTTTGCTCTAAAGTAATCTAGACTTTAAATATTTAGATTTAAAGTTTATATTCCAGTGACAGATGACTTGGTCTTATTATTTCACATGTAAACTTGTCAACTATCAATATCTTTTGCAAGTTTTTTTAAGTTTTGTAAATTTGCTTTACTGCTCTAGGATGGGATAAATATTTATTTTTAACTAGCGACCACGTCTCGGTTCTTACAGATTCAAACAGAACATATTGACGATTTCAGGACAAATTTTTAGTCTCAGTAAATATTTAAATTTGTTAGCGTAGTATGTTCAGAATATTCAGTGTAAAAATATGTAATAATTGGTATTCATTCAAAATGTAAATTAAAAAAATATTCACTTGTGGAAAATATATATCTCGGAGCGTAAGTTGGGCTTGGGTTGACCTTAGGTGTAGTAAACAGTGGAGGCGAGTGTATTATTTACTCGTTGGTCACAAGTCCAAGGCACTGCTTAGGTTCCTTTCGTAAATGTTTGATTGTTTATTGGTCCAGTAGCAGTATCTACGTGGCGTTTACTCAATTTCCCAATTAATATCATCACCCCTTGTTGTTCTTCAATATTTCCCCTTCCCCTACTCCTCATTTTCTACGAGTTATATAAGAATAGAAGCATAGATTCCAGAGATGTGGCTAAAATATTTTTTATAGCGATTTCTAAATCCAAGATGGTTTTCAAGTTGTTTTCAATGTAGAAAAGAAATAACTAAAAAAACATATTCATAACCCAATCCAAACAAGGCACGATTATTGACAAAATTTTACCAAAAAACCTCTACAAATCAATTCAATCTTTAGAAAAGGAAAAAGGACATCAAGTAATTAAAGTTTATTTTTTTCTATATAATTTGTATAATAAATAGCATTACAAAGAAAAAGTGAATAGGATACATTTAAAATTAGTTCTATTAATGATCCACGTCTTGCTAATGGTCCAATAATGGGCTATTATGTTTGATTGTTAAACTTTATGACCGGACTGCATTGTGGTAACAAACCTGTAACTCGATCGATGCATAAAAAATATTTTTAAACTTGATTTAGGGATCGTAAAGCTGTAACGTCTTACTTTCGGTCTTAAACATGAATTAAACAATAAACTGTACTGTGTCATACCTTCATTCATGAGAATTGGTATTGTGCGGAAATTAGGGTACCCTAAGTTTTGATTCCCTATCCGTATCTTTTGATTCCGTTGATTCAGAAGTGTGGATTTTGATAGATAAATCGAACGATAGCTTGTATTTCTGTCAACATACTTGTCCCAAACCATCCAAATTGTTTACGTGTCACAACAAACAAATCCAGATGGTCATAAAAATCAAAATCGCATGCAGTTTCCATGTCAGCAGTAACATGGCATACACCACCACCCTACAGGCCCGTACATCGTAAAACTCTGACAAACGTCTTGCTAATTAACCCCGTAATGGGCTGTAACTTTTGATTGTTTAATTTTATGACCGACCGGGCAAACTTGTAACCCGATCGATGGGTATTGCGTAAATATTTTTAAGCCTGCTGAAATGTCTCATTTTCTCAAAAATAATCATAAAAGCTTTTATAATTAACGACGTAATTAAACTCAGTCGACAGTACAAATGCGTATTCTCACTTATCATTATTAATTTTTTAATATAATTTTTATAACTTTCAAAACACAAATATTTTGTAACGTTTGTTCACTACAGTAATATTCGTTATGTTATTATAAAATAACTGTTATATTCTCCAAAATGTTATACTTCTTTCAAGCAATTATAGAAAATATGTATAATAAAGTATTTCATATATATAGAATTCAATATTTTGTATTATGAAACCTAAAATAAATGAAAGAAATAATAAAATATCTATTAAAAATTGTATCCTGCTTGGCACTTTAATCGTTCGCGTTCGCTTTGAATTATATTAATATTTTGGTTTAGCTACCGGCACGTAAGTATAGGTTTGAACTTGAATGCACAGAAGTCACTATTAACGGCCACAAGCGGGGAGCAGTTCGGTTCTACTATTTTTACTTGGTAAGGTACTATTTTTTGTCATACCTAAAGTTAGCTGTCGACTACTATATTTTACGGAACAACACAAAATAACGATATTACAAGGATTGTTGTTGCCTTAAATATTATCTATGCTATTAGCATGATTTTTTTAATAGTGTCTTTGTTTGTTCACACTTATTAAATTAGACGTATTTAACACATTGTACAACAAAGCTCTAAATTAGCAGAGTGGTTGAAATGAAATCTCATTTGAACGCAAAAAACTCGTCTCCACTCCTCCACATACACTCACGTAGGTTCATAACTAGGAAATGACTCTTCACGGATCCTTTCTTCACCTGCTCAAGTTAATTAAATGTCTGAACGTGTTGGGTTTTAAGAGATTATTAGATTGTAATAAAGAGGGAATTTATTCGATTCCTTCTATTAGAAACTAATTTTTCTTCATCATGTCACATAAAATGTTAAAATGATGACCTATGTAGTAGAAAGGGAGAGGAGACAAGTCCCACTGGATTTGTTTGATATTCTATACAGCATTGATTTTGGAAAAATTTAAATATTTTCTGAACGTATTTATGCTACTGGAGAAGTCTCTTCTAGAAGTGACTATCCCAAGTATTCTGGCTGTTAGTAGGAGGGCAACATTTGTGCGATTTTCTGAGTACACTCGGGACATGAGATTTGTGAAAAGTAGGGAGGAAAATAGATATTTAATATAAATATTAATTGTGCACGTCTAGTTAACAATCTGCTCCTACGATTTGGTGGTTTTTTAAGAGCGGCTATCAGGAATTTTATTCCCTCCAATAAACTGATGGAAAATTGGAACTTTTCTATTGCGGCTGTGAGACTTTGGACTTAAATCTATTCTTCTACTATTGAATTGCTGTTTCTTGTAAAATTGTATGTAAATTTGGAACCATTGATACCAATAACAGAGTCAGCAATACCATTTATAACTTTGTATTCGTAAACATTCCCCTTTATTTCATTACCTACGTAACAATTTATAACCTTAGTTCCGATTGACTTCAGCCGCTTGTCAAACGGAGCTCGCCTGGTGGCTGTGCAAGCGGTGTGGTGTCGTAATACTGGGACTCCATTGTAAAGAATTACGTGTCTGTTACAGTATTTGCTCAGTATCCGTCTAAATTGCATTTTATTATAGTCGTACCTACGTGTACTGTGCAGTACAACTCTCATATAGATAGCACCAGCTATAAAATTTAAATCGTCAGTAAAAAGTTGGGATATTTACCTCTCCTACTCTCCCTTTCAAGACACATTTTAAACGTATAATTGTTTTATACCAATCGTAAGTACCTCATCATCAAATTGGCAAAGCGAAGTGGGTTAAACGACTTCCCGTATTTGTCGCTTCCTGAAACATATTAAAGACCGCATTCACTGTTTCAAATCAAAAGATGCTTTGCTTCAATAAAATTTTATGGTCAAATTAAAGGTATATTTATTTTAATGCGCGTCTCATACCTTTTAAATTTCAAAAATACTTGTTTTCATGATTTTAACCACTTAGTTTTTGTTGGTAAGTTATTTAAGTTTTGTTATCTACGCTTTAACAGATGACTAAAAGCATAAAATAAAAAAATGAATTAAGTAATACTTGTTGCATTATCTAAGTACATAAAAATATAGGAATAATCAAGAATGAAAATTTCCTCATTTAATTCATACATTTTTATCACATCCAATACTATAAAATGTGAAATTTATATCATTTACGTATCTATATAATGTACGATACATAAATTAAATACACTAAACTACTATTGCTTAATTAAACTCATTACAATAAATTTTAATCTATTCTACAATAGATAATTTTATCAAAAACCACCGCGAGGCAATATTAGTTAGTAACTTCATTTTGTTTTTCTAAATAAATTCAGCTATGTGACGTCACATCGTGCAGAACGCCATTGTTGTCAAAATTTTCGTCGTCATGCCAGTACTAAGTGTTTTTAATTAATATAATAATTATTTGTATGTTTTGATGTTACTTACTCAATGATACAAAAACGACTAACGGATTTGGATGAAATTTGGTACACAGATACTTTGTAACCTTGATTAACACATAAGCTACTTGTATCCCGAAAAAATGTATGGTTCCTGCGGGATAGTAATAAAATGTTTATTGAACGCCGGAATATTTTCATAAAACAATATATTAAAAATTATATGTTTTTTTACTTAAATCTAAGTGTTAAATTGCACTCATGCGAAGTCGGGGCGGGTCGACTAGTACTAGACTAGACTAGGTTCCTTTATATAAATTATGAACTTTAAGTTACAGTAATAATATTTCTATAATTTCGATTCAACTAGCTTTATCTAAGAACTATATTAAATTATTTAAAAAATTGAAAAATTAAAATAAGTTTTATCTGAGTTTCGGTTATCAAAGTCTTTAAAGGCGCTTTTAAAAATATTACTTTAATTATATCATTAGGAGATACGGTTTAAATTTTATGATAAAAAAATGAATATAACACCTTATTAAATGTACGGAGTAGTATAAATGTAATTATAATATGATAAGTGGGCGGCGCTTTCGTTTTTATTCGTTTACCTGTATTTTAATGAGTCCAACTTATTCACACGATATAAATAAAGTGACCATTTTATTTTTCACTCAAAACGGGACCTCCCTTAATTATTATATTACAGACATCCACGGGGGAAACGACAAATCAAAATAAAACAAAACATTCTCCTCGGGTATTTGTAACAGACAAATCATAGTGATGACGATAGTGTCACAAAAAAAAAACTCATACTTATATATGTCAGAGGAGAGAGCGGAATTGAATGAATGAAGTGATCGAATCTTAAGATTCCTTACATAGACATATATAAAGCTGAAGAATTTGTTTGTTTGCTTGAACCGATTTGAAAATTTCTTTCAGTGTTAGATATCCCATGTATAGAGGAAGGCTATATATCATCACGCTAAAACCAATAGGAGAGGAGCATCACGCAGACGAAGCCGCGCGGGTCGACTAATAATAATCATAAATTCATTCACACACCTTCCATTTAGTAGGTGAAGCTATCGGGTACCCCTAGTATTTTTCAAAAAATATGATGCAATAGGGATCGGCCTGTCTTATTGTCGGCTGCGCTGTAATTTCGGAAAACAGGACAGCTTTACGGGACAACGGGGCTGTCCCGTACAAAAACGGACTTATGGTAACATTAGATATAAAAGATCTTTGTATGATTGTTGCATGTAGAATATGTAAATAGGTTCTGACACTAATATAATAATTGGTCAAGTGTCGGGCTAGTGAGGGTTCTTTAGTAAAACTATATTTTTAACGAAAAGTGGAATTAATGTACTTAAAATTTTGACTTTATTTCTTAACTTGATTAATCGAGAAATTAATAAAAAATAAAAAAATGAGAAGAGAACTAAAATGGCGGAGAGCGACGTACGTTCTTGACAACGTATGTGTGTAAATAAAAGAAATATAATTTTATATTAATTAAAAAAGTAAATAAATCATTGTAAACTGTATTAAGTGCTTGAAAGACATAATACTAAAAATAAATATTAATAAACAATGTCGACAAATTAGTATCATGTCTAAAATTATTGAGTCTTTGGAAATTATTAGGTTTCTCCGATCACCTTTCATATTGAATTAATATTAGACCTATCAATGCTCAATGTATAATATGAAAGCCTTATATATTATGTAATGATATGTATATTACGCCTTTACCTAGATTAGTTAGCCTAATACTGATAGAGCTGTGTCAAATCAATTGATACTGTATGAACCGGCCCGTATTAATTACTACATTGACAGACGTCTTGCTGTAATTACATTAGATCGGATTGTCGTAACAAAAGACATACAAAAGGTAATAGAAAATGGTTATATCCTTACTATACTTCGAAATAGGTACAACAAAAAATATTGTCTAATCTTATGGGGCAATTATTTGTATAATCTTTCATTTACTCATTCAATCGTATACGCAAATTATGTGGACACCACGATATTAACGGGTTTGTCCTCAAAATTTAGGGGAAAAAAATATAATAAAAATCTTTTCTAGGGGGTAAATTTTTTAGAGTTAAAATATGCTTATCAGGAAATTATTATGATTTTAGGGGTTTTTGATTCAAACTTTTAGAATTATGAACCTAAATTGAATAGAACATGGGTTTCTTAACACTCTAAAGTATAAAACGATTTTTAGAAATTTATCGCTTAATTCATGATAAAATCAGACATTTTTCACTACATACGTCCGTCTGTACGCTTAGCACTGAAGGTTTATATGTATTATACATGCATATTATAGTATAGAAACCCGGGTGCGAAGCCGGAATGGTTTGCTAGTTATATATAAACATAACAATAATGGCCATTAAATATAGATAAAAAAAATGTGTTAAAACAACAATACCCAATTCAATTTTGACAGTTTAACTATTCTTTAATATTTTCTTCATGGTCGAATACTCAAAAATTGTCCGGATATCGACGTCCTAATAGTATCAACAATAGCCCATTACGGGATATTACTGTAATTATTAAATTTATACCTTACTAATGTTTCCTTCCTTGATTTATTAATTACTCTAGCCTTTAGCTTGGATTTATTCTGACAGCTAAATACCCTACAAGCTCTACTAAAAAGAAAAATATTCCAAACTGTACGATAGGATTGCGAATTTCCTACTAATTTATACTTTTTATTTTATTTTCTATTAATCTACTAGCATCATAGTTGTAGAAGTTTTCAAGGTTCGTCAGAATGAAATTTGTCACATTCCCTACATACTTTATAATATGAATTAACCAATCAGATACTTTTTATCCCAGAACTACAACAATGTCTTGTTGAATCAGTCATAATTCTTTCCATTCAATTTCGATAATTTGATTTGAATGCGGACTTTTTCTTTAATACATTATTGCCCCCTATACTTTCTGTTTTTATGAATAAAAGTTCATACCTTTGGATTTATCTTTGCACTTAAAATCAAAATAGACGAAATCGTGACATAAAGTTGACAATATTTTCACTGTAATCAATTTGGTAAAAACTATGGGATTATCGTGTGAACTCAAAAAATGAGTAAGTAAATGTTAAGGTGACAATTTCGGAAATCACCCACTCAAAGTTAGAGGATGGTTGAATGAGATGTAAATGTGTAGTGAGAGAATTTGTAAGTCAGCGAGTGATTGACTGAATGAAAAAAAATATTTCAACGTAAGATATTTAAAAATAACTTATATTTAACCCGTGAGGGGACTTGTTAGAATACAATTCCCCCTCTGCCGCTGGGACAGCATGTCGTAAGAGGCGAGTAACACAGCACCCCCTTGGTGGTAGGGGATCTGTTCCCCGACTGGCTTGTGACCACCAGAATGCGAATACGACCGCCAAGTGTCGCCGGCAGAGCCGCATGTGGGCTGGATCTATCCCTCCCTCTCCCATCCCATTACTGCTTCATTCCAATGATACCGGGTTCTTGTTTGGGGTCCATAAAAATCGCAGCAGTCTTCTCTTTGCTCCCCCTCCTAACTCTATCTTCGAGGCGGCAACGAATCGAAAAAACAAGAGATACCCTCTAGTTTTATCGATGTCTATGGGCGACGGTGGCCACTTTCCATCAGGTGAACCGTCTGCTCATTTGTCCCTTATCTATCATAAAAAAAAATAACAAATAAAAATTACTTACTTGCCAATATGAAATTATGCTATGCAAATGTTTTTAAGTATAACAGCGATAAAGGTATTTTATGACTACAGATATTAGAGTCAGTAACGTTTAGTGATTACCTCGCGGCCATTTTTCATTATAATTACTTGTAAAATATTTATAAGCCATTGTAGTTTTACGAGTTTCGTGGTCCGGGCTCAGAATATGTTATTTATGTCTAATAATTTTGTCCAGAACCCCCTTGATTTATGCTTCAATGAGCTTGATTTGTGGGTGGATATTAAGCCTTACTTAGGGTTTCTAAGTGTTTTGCTGCTTACATTACTTGCTTTAGCTTGTCTTAACTTCTAATAATAAAATTTCATGTTATCTCCTTATTAGGTACACATAATGTTCTTTATTTTTTTTATAATATTATTATATATAGCAAGTGTTACCATAAAGTATTCATTAAAATAGGGAAATTTTACCATTTTAATTTTTTAAGGAACGATTTTTAACTTTTAATTTATATATCCCTCTAATTGTGTTATTGATCTTTGAATATAAAGGAAATGCTATAGAATAAAAAATACAGAAAAGATGTTTTTCAAATTTTTGTAGATCGTAAACGATGATTGATTTCTAACCCCCAACAGACTTATAACATTACTCATTTAGTTTTGTTACACGATTGCATGTTTTTTGTTTTATAAACTGTCAATATCGATTGATATTTGAGTTGAAAAATTCACTATTTGTTGGATCGGACAGTTAAAATTAATTATCCCGCATATTGGACGTGTTTCACAAATTGCTTTAGTTTTTCAGTCCCCGATCAATTGCTCTGTTTTATTTGCATACGTAATATTTATACCAACAATATTGAAAAATAAAAAACCTAATTATTAAGTTTCTTTTCTAAAATTGTGTAAATTTAATTGTGGAGACCAAAATCGTATTTTTTGACCAAAACTATACTGCTATCAAGTACTACATAGTCTAGTGATGAGTTTATTTGTTACTTACTTAAATTATTTTGATAATTCCTTTACCGAAAGTAGAGTGTGTCTTTCTGAGTAATACAGAGGTATATAAGTAAAACGATATAGCTATTTAAGTGTATATGGATCGAATTGCTAGTCGGAACTGTACTAGAAATATGAATTTCCTTCTTTAAAAAAAATCTGAAATGTAGAGTCTAAAAAATCTTCATCAATGACCGATGTTTAACACAACATTTTTTTAATCAAATTTTGTAAATATTTATCTCAGCATTTATATTTTAAAGTTCTTAATTTGTAAAATAGCAGCAGTGATGGCCCAGTGGTTGAGACGTCAAGTCTTACTCGGGAGGTCCGAGTTCGATCCTGGGCACACCTCTGACCCTGAGTTATGTGTGTTTTAAGCAATTAAATATCACTTGCTTTAACGGTGAAGGAAAACATCGTGAGGAAACCTGCACTCCTGAGAGTTCCCAAAAAGTTCTCAAAGATGTGTGAAGTCTGCCAACCTGCACTGGGCCAGCGTGGTGGACTATGCCCTAATACCCTCCACATTCTGAGGAGGAGACCCGGCTCAGCAGTGGGCCATTGAACGGTCGTGATGATGAATTTGTAAAATAGGGTGAGGCATATTTATACCAAGATTAGGCTCAAAAAATATTATATAGCAACGGATTATTTTGAATATAAAGCTTCTAATATTACTAAAATATTGTGTAACATTAAATCATGCATACAAAAAGTCACAAAATAGAAACAGCTCCCGACAATGACCGACTTGCTAAATATACACAATCAGATCATCTACAAAATTAGTTTATGTTCTTTTGCCTACAAAACAACGTTGTTTATAAATAGTAGCGACAGATGTTTTCTGTTACTTTTAAGTTTAATTAAGCTTTTTAATTGTTTTGAGATAATTTAGGGAAGTTATTATGAACTTACAGCAGCTGTGAAGCAGGAAAACATTTGGAAAAAGATAATAGAAAGCTTCCTCTTAGCTCTATTGGCAGAATTATTTAACAAGAAGATAACAGATAATCAAATTCTCTAATCTACTGAATTACTAAATATATAGGTAAAGTTTAACTGATAATATTCTAACGCTTTCTGTTGGTTTGAATTGATTTAAAAATCACTCTTGAAGAAAATATCTAAACTCACTCTCAAGATATAAAACGCGATATATATTTATATTTTGCTCTCTATTTATTATTAGAAATACTCACGTAGTTCGTATTTTTTTTCGATAAAAATAATACCTGTATGTTTATAAAATTCTTATTCGTTTTTTTAATATGATTTTTTTTTAACCAAGACTTTTAAAACTTATGCCTTCTATAGTTCTGCCCTTAATGCTTAAAAATCCGTAATAATATTATAATGTGAATTTGTTGTTAGGTCGGTTTGTTCATTTACTCTTTACGCTGTAATAAATCAACAAAATGATAATTCAGTATATATATAAAAAGGTTTATAGTCCCTAGTTTTACAATAAGGTGTATCTTAGCATAAAAACAACATCACAATCCAGCTCACTCTTCCAGCTAAATTTACAATGCTCAAGCAATGTGAAGCGGAAAGTGCGTGATACTGAGATCAAAGGATACAGAGTGAATGAACGGTTCAGCTGTTCGAATGAACGATCCGCTCGGGGTGACCGTACTGAACATTAGTTTGTGTATCTAATAACTAGTAATACACTACATGTATTTTCATCATGGGCCTTTAAATGTATGTAGCTTATAAACCCTAAAATCCCTAATAGTACAGGAGGAATCGGCGCATGAATAACAAAAACTATTCCACCTCGATTTTTTTATGCAATCCTCTTCAAATTGTCCTACAGATGGTATAAATGCATGTTACCATGGGAAAACCCCGTGCCATATTGTTTAAACCGAAATTGTTTAAACAATTCCAAGGAATTGTTATTTTTCAACCAGACAATTTTTTTCTGTATTCTTTATTAAAATACGAATAAAAAAGGTACTATGACTTTTCACGATAAAGTTAATATTTTTAGAGATATGAATTTTTAAAGGTTTAAGGTATTTAAAAAAGATAATAAAATATAAAAAATATATTATTTAAATTCTTTATACCATAGTTAATAATATTCTTAATTGATTTTAAAAAATATCGTTGTTTATACCTGTTTTACAACCAACTTCAAAATAAAAAAATAATGTTTAAAAAACTATAACCCGACTACGTAAAAAAGTATTCTAAAAAGGGCGAAACAAGAAAATAATTCAGATGGAAACACAGAAATGCATCGGCATAAAAATGGTCAAGGTAGAACCGGGGTCGCACCTAGGTATACCTACTATGATTATTTATATGATTAGAGGAACATCTCCACATCATGCATAGATTCTCAGATGGGTTTTTTGTAGGTTCATACTTTCAAAGAGAGTCGTTAAATAGACATTTTGAATAGAATTTTCTATATGAAACTTTGGTCACTTATAAATTCCAAAGCTAAATGAAGTTTGTTTAACTTAGCAATAGTTTTATTTGTTGTTATGGTTTCATATAGCGGGATGCTGCGTTTCATTTCACGAAATTACAGGTATCATTACTAGCAAATACAATATAGGTAATGTGCACAAAACCAAGAAAAAATGCAATTAAAAAATTAAGTAATGCAAAATAATAAAGTCTCAATATTTTTAACACTCCCAAACATTATTTAATCATTAGCGTATTATATAAACATTTTTTTCTTTGAGTATACGGAACGTTATAATAGAATGACGAGTGAATTAGCCTGTGGTCGATTTTTAGACCATGGGTCAAATGACGATACTAAGAAGTCCACGGTTTATATCAGTTTTGCATTACGAACAAATTTAAACCATGGTTTTGCAGATAAACCTGGACTTGATAGTACATCGACGTCGTAGTTTTTATTTTATTTGAAATGCTGAATAATTTTCTTTTTTTTTTAACATGGTAAATATCATCGAACTGTTGGACCTTTGTGTTAGATAGAAAACGTTTCGATTCAGTACAACTGACACTATATTCATTGAAGCAATGAAATAGATTGGACAGGAATGTCCGCTTGGATTGAGAAATATTAACTTGTTTGGTGCTACGAGTGTCTAAATATTATAAACTTGAATGTAAAATCATTACTATGTGACAGGAATTTGAGCCCAAATAGCGCCTGGGATTTGCGACCTGGGTGTACGTTCTCTTCTTCTTCTTTGAACTTACAACTATTTAGATTCTAATTTAAATTTTATAGTTTATTGGTAATTTTAATACTATGTACAATAATTGATTGAGTGACGTCACGATATGTGAAGCAATCGTTTTTGTGTGTCAGTATCTCACTGATAATTGCTCTACAAAAATATTGACAACAATGGCGTCCCACACGATGTGACGTCACACCGCGCTTCACGTCACGTGATATGAGATGATAGATGCCTAAACCATTATTAATCATAAGAAAGCTTCATTCATCCTATTCTATTGTATTCATTAATTACCATTAACTAAAATTCAATGAACGGATGACCGAGTGATTTATTTGCGTGCCGTTCCTGGCGGGACAGGCATGTCCACGAGGTGACCGAGTGGACTGAATGGTATTTAGGATGCGTAAATATATCCTTTTACATGGGTCAAAAGCTGTCTACATTTAGATCGATGCTGTCGATGGGATTTCTTGATCTTGATCCTTCTATTTTAAGGGATAGATTTATCGACACTTATAGGACAACTAGTCATTAGTAAAATAACTAATAACTTCGAAATTTTTTTAAGGTTTAAAGCTGCCTTATTTTTTTTCAATGATTTTATATGTCTATACAGTTTTTTTAAAATAGTTTATAACTTCTAAAAAAAAAGAGATAAAAAGAGCTAAAGAACGGCATGTTTAAAAAAACAGTTTTTACAGAAAATTGATATAATAAGATTCTAATACTATCTTCACAGCGATAGAAATATAATAAAAAAATATATTATTTTAATATTTTTTTTATTTGTAGATACATAATTTAGTTATCGATAAATATTAAAAAATGAATATGAGATCAACGGTCAATACTAACACGATTCTCTAGAGCTGGCTTATTATTACAATAGAATAAAATTGTCACCTAACTGATATACATTAGGGTTGTCACTTTGAAAAAATATTTAGATAATATTTGTTGAGCGCATCATTTCATATACTCGTATATTGGTTAAAAGCGGCAAATTTTTTTAAATTTTACTCTGGGATATATTCCTCTACTCTCATCAATAACATAAAAACCGAATTAAGTCTAACCTTTTGACATCTGTCATATTGAATGCAATTTTATAATATTTGAAAATATTTTATTTGCTAGCAACACTGTTAATAACGTTTGATTGGCTAGTAGTTTCTAGTAATTTATTTAAATAGAAAACCCTAAGACAATTTATAAGCTTCTGATAGATTAACGGCATTCTGACGAGTAATTTCGTGGAGTGAATTGACTATCAAAATAAAGAGTAGTTTAACTCTTATTGACTATTATGTGTTTGACATTGTTATTGGCTTGGTTAATTGTTTGAAAAGATCTCATAAACCTGCAATTGTTAGTAACACCGTTTATAAATTAGTATCGCGAGTAAACGTGTACACAATATATAACCTTTAGTGCGTTAGATTAGACTCAGTCTATTGAAGACTTGTGGTTAAGGTCACCCTTCTTGAGGTCCACTTAAGTTTACTTTATTATCTATTGTAATTGGCAAAGACGAATGGTGAAAGTGAGAGTTAATATGTTATAAAAGAGCTCTTTAAACCTGCTCCTGGGTCGCAGGCCCCATGCACTGCTATATAATATATTAATTTATTTGACGGTCAAAAACATTTTTATATATTACCGGCATTCGGTGACCCTACAGCGAGTAGAGTGGACAAAAAAGGTAAATACGTATTGTGCCTCGTAGGCTTTACTCTCGAAATGCGTTCAACAATAGAATCTTTTTCTCTTCCATGTTAAGACTTCGGGTTTTATAAAACTACCGTCAGCATATACATTTTTGCAAAACACGAGTTATGGTATAATTTAAATATTTTTTATATAATACTTAAGGGACAAACGTTCAGACAGTCCACCCGATGGAAAGTGTCTCTTGTTTTGTCGATGCGTCACCGTTAGGAGGGTAGTATACAACTCAACCTTAGTTAGGTTGTAGATCCACATGAATCTTTCTTTAGTAAAATACTGTCTAGGGCGCCTGATCGCTGAAGCCAAAGAGGCGATCGAATCCCTTTCTTGTCAACCTGTTATGACATCTGCTAAACTTTGACTCCTTAAATCTTTCATATACTCTTTTTTTTTTTTTTTGGTCTTCTTAAAGACTACGTCGCTCCGTAAGGAAACAAATGACATTCAAACAAAACAATTATATCATTACAAAAAAAAAAAAACTTAACCTAAAACTTATTTTGTTAAGTTCATCTTCATGGGAGACATTTTCCGGCCAGCCGCAACAATGCCTTGGCCTCCTCAGACAAAGGATCGGTTCATATACTCTTAATGAAGTCATTTAACATGAGAATTTGAATAGTTTTTTTAACTATAAAAATGGCTGCTATCACTTCGTTTATATATATCTAAAAGTATGTCTGTATTGATAAATGTTATAGTTTAGTTAAAATTTTGTCGCTATCTTTTTTGTGGTTTATTTTTATTTAACTTAGTAGAAATTGTAGTATGTTTAGATTAGGGCAGAGTATTTTATTTGATTAACATTTAATAACATTATATTTTATTTTTGTTACAGGTACAAAATTCCAACACCAAAAACCTTCAGCTTCGTATTAAAATATTTAACAGTAAGTATATGCTTAACAAAAATATTTATATTCCTATCCCTACATTCGTCTCACCAAAGGGCCTGGGACGAATGCCGAACAAAGGTAGAGAAACCAATTTGTTACGTGATAATATGCCCCCTCCTCCCTCCTGCCCTCCTTCCCTCAAAATACGAAAATACTTATTTCAAGTTAGCTTCTTGCCTTAATAAGAGGTACTTCCCCATTGTTTTTGGTTCACTGAAACATGAAAGCATAGATAAAGGATTTGTTTGTACTGAATCTGAATGTTGAAGTTAGTAGAAATGTTAAACATTTCAATGTTAATGGGAATTTGTGTAGTTTACTTGAATTTGTATACAATAATTGAGGATATGTATCTGTAAAGAAGTGGATGTCATTATCTTTACTTTTTATAAGAAGCATAAACTGGAACTTCAAAGTAGTTGAAGTCTTATGGATTGTTACGTCACTGTACACTGTATTTATTGTATACTAGCCGACCCACGCAACTTCATTCGCGTGTTGCTCCGCTCTTATGGGTCGTAGCGAGATGTTAAATAGCCTAAGATACTCCTTGTTACATCAGCTATTTGCTAGTGAAAGTCCCGTCAAAATCGGTCCAGCCATTTTAGAAATTACCCGGAACAAAAATTATTACACTGACACTTAGTAAAAATCGGTTATTTTAATATTACACAAAGACATTCCAAAGGGTTGTACTAAATATAGATATATTATGGAGCACAATACTTGTACCTTTCTATATTTCTGTTTACTAGTGATTGTTATTATGAATTGTGACGTCACGTCACGTGAACCTCATTTCTTTTTTTGTATGAAAATTAGAAAAATACTTGCAATATTCGATATTGATTAAATGTAAGTCAAGACATAAAAGTTTATGTCATATTAACCTTCACAAAATTAGGTTGATAACCTAAATAATTAGTAGATACCACAAAATTATTAGTTGAATATTGGAGATGTTCGCTGTGAATTCATGACCGCATTATTCCAAATATTTTCCCATGGAACTTTAAGTATTGCTGCTCTCTTATCTTATCGATGTCTTAATTAAATACTGATTGAATATAAAATTAAAAGTAACTGAATTATCTCGAAAATGTGCGTTTTTAGATATTTAATTTTTAGCTATGATACCTATTTAAAAAAAAAAATATTTGGTTTTATGAAAATACTAGTATTCCTAACCCCTCCAACTAAGCTATACGCTTGTGTTAGGAGTGGGCCACGTCAGTAGTCGAATGACTGGGATTTGAACCCATCGATCGAGACTACAACGCTTGAACCATTGAGCTATTGACGCTTGATTACGAGTGTCTCATAAATCTGATTTAGATATTTATAAGTATATAACAAAAAGTTATTGGACTACTAATATTGTTTGAGATATTTTTTACTTCAATATTTATTCAATATTAAATTAAATTTATAAACTTATTTAGTGACTGTATAATTTCGTATATATTTATGTTTTAGTAGGCCAACATAAAAGAAAGGTTTTTCTTACTTTACTACTAAACACCAGTTTAAAATCATAGGATTTTTTATGAGTAAAAACAAATGTTGAAAATCTTATCTAATTATCTATATATACAATCCCAATAGGAACCTAAGAAAAGCTACAATATTGAGGTTCTAGCGGAGCAATATTTGTCAAGGCAGCTTAGAGGTAATATCTGTAAGGCGATTAGGTTCTTAGTTATACTTAGTAGATGAAAGAACATTAGATGTTATAATTATTATTTTTTAAATATGTATAATTAAGAATCAAACGAACCTACCTTGTGATGTTTGATATCTAATTATACGAGTGTCCTGGCCGAAGATGATTCGACATAACATGCAGCAGTAAATAAAAAATGCCAAAATGTTATTTTTTAGTCGGGATCCCCATCCCGAGATCTATGGTCCCTACTCCGTCATGACTCATTCGTGATTTTTGTCTTGTCTAGGTAACAAGTAAAATATTTTTAATAGTTTTAATTCAGTTCTATAACAAAATGAAGCGATCTGCTAGTGAATAATAGTGATAGTTTCAACAATATATTGAAAAATCTTAGAAAACTAGTGAGTAGGTGTAACTTAAATCCATCATCGTATAGTAATGATGCGTCGATATTATCTTAGCTTTGCAAATCGTGATATAATGTGCACAAGTGTCATATCTCGATCTAGCTAGTCATCTAAAACCCCAAGGAAATAGTTTTTCATTTAAATTATGAAGGTAAGTTGTTATTCATTCAAATAATAAATCAAATCTTTGTCTACCATCATTGGGAATTTTTCTTTTTACATGTAATTTTTTTTACGCTTGTATTTTTAAAGTACAATATGTACTTATGTATACCATATGTGAGTTCCAAGTGTTAAGCAATTTAAGGTGAATAATTTGTTATGTAGAACTGAATAACTAAAAATGTCACAGTATCAATTAGAGTCTAAAAATTTTACAAACCTTATTCTAGTAGTGTTCAGAAATCGGCGACGTGACTAAAACTGAATTGGATCTCCTTTTATATTTTGGAACACTTTTTCCTCGGATTATAAGTCTGTAATATTGTCAATCTGTTGGACATTTATTTCTGTATTTTTCCAACTAAGCAACAGCGATAATAGAGTCATCATATCTAAAGGTAGTTGGCAACACCGTTTATAACAATGTAATCGTGAGTAGTTCCTTTTATTTTAATTATACCCACGTAATACTTTATGACTGACAATATGTTACCGCTGTTTTGATAGATTTGAGCTAGATGTCAAATGGATCTCGCCTGGTGACCATAAAGGCTGTGTGTGGTCTCGATATGCTAGGACTCCATAATTTTTTTTTGTTTTTTTTTTTATAAGATTACTAGCAGTATGGATCACATACTACTAATACCCCTCCTAGTAAGCTAATAAATAGCATGTGTCAGGAGTGGGCCACGCCAGTAGTCCAATATCCGGGATTTGAACCCACGACTTGTTGATCGTGAATCCAACGCCCGAACCACTGAGCTACTGACGATTGTGAAGGATTTTGTGAATGTTTAGAATTACATTTCCTAAGTTCCGTCTTAAGTTCACTTTATTAGTCATTTACGTGTTGCTTCTTAAAATGTATAAGTTATAAGTAATATTTAACATTTCTTTATACACCTTATCGTATCAGTGATATCGCATAGTCTAATAAAATTAAGGTTAAAATTAAAAGTTCGATGTCGAGCACTAAAAAAGCGTCATAGGTTCAACCCATATGAAACCGGTTAGGGTTACTTACCTCTAGACTGGTATCGTTTTACGATAATCTTAACCTGTAATGTATTGAGAATTGTAATAAGTTTAACATAGAATAAGGCGTAAAAAAGCCTTTTTTTAACTTAACAAATAAGATCATAAATTAATAAAACTGTAGATTTGTATTTGCGAGTAGTTGCTGATTAATTTCAAGTATACCCACGATTAGATATATAACATCTGTCCCGATAGATTCGTCTCAGTCTGTCATGTGATTTCACGGAGTAAACATCTCAAATATTAAGTGGTTTAGTGTAGTCTACTGCTGCAAGGTCTCCCTTATCAAGGATAAGGGAGACCTTGCAATATCTTATTTTAATGATTGATAGCGAAGTGGAGCAGTGTCGGCGAGTGTTAAGTTGGTGTTCAAGCCCCAGGCACTGCTCTGCTTTCTGTCTGTATAACAAATTGTCGTTATTAATACGTAAATCAATCCCAGACGTAATATATAAAACGATTTTAAAGAAAATTGCCCTAATTTTTCAATTTATTTTGATTAAGTCAATCAGATTTTTAGTGATGAGTCAATAATTTAGTAGTGACGACATTTTGTTAATCTGGAAGCTCCAAACAAGATTACGTCAATATAATTAAATTGTGGTCTGTTCTTACATACATCACGCAAAAATCAACTGCAAGTATTTGGATACGGTTTTCGCAGATGTGTTACTGTAGATCTAACTTAAAATAAAGGCTTTATTTCATTCAAATCAGATGTCAAGAAAAAGAGCTAAAGTAGTTGTTATAAAAGTATACCAATATTTGTTTCTCCAATATAATTTCCAAAGAAAGAAAACACTACTCAAACAAACCTATTATTACTCTTATTAATAACTGGATAGCTGACACAGTTTTTTGACATATTTATTGGACAAATACTGTATTAAATATTAATACATACTAAATGAAAAACATTCGGCTAATAAAGATCGATTGTCATACTATTTTTTTTGTCAAACAATCTTACTTAGTTTCATTTTTTTATTAGAGAAAAATAGTAAACTACTTGTCAATACAATAATCAGCATTTCTTTCACATTTGACAAATTAATATAACCTTTAACTTACATGATTCTCAAGAGGTGTTACAAATTACAATTTACTATACTTACTCTATGAGATATTTGATTTATGAAATTATTCGTATTTTTCCTTATAACTGAACTAGCTGACCCACGCCACTTCGTTTGCGTCACATAAAAGAGAAAGAGAGAGTGAGAAAGAACTGAAACTTTCTTTGTTTTATTACTGTTTACGTAGCGCACGCAGAATAAACTCGTTGATGCTCCGCTCCTATGGATCGTAGCGTGATGTTATATAGCCTATAGTCTTCTTCGATGAATGGGCTATCCAACACTAAAACAATTTGGACCAGTAGTTCCTGAGTTTAGCGTGTACGACTAAACAAACAAAGTCTTCTGATTTATAATATTAGTATAAATTTGGCGTAGCTTTAAAGTTTAAAAATCGTAGTCAGTCCATAATCGAATAACATGCGACGTCATTTGCATAAATGCCACTGGAGCCCTGGCCACTTTATGACACTAGCACTATAATAAAAACGAGTTCATCCCAGAGTCCCCATTAACGAGGGGGAATCGGGGAAAACAAACATACAGAGCAAATACTGTGCCCTTTCGGTGCGTCCCATGTGGATGTAACTGTCATTGTTTGGACAAAGAACGTGAGAGTTTTTTGACACTTGAAAAAGGATCAAGATTTTTATTCGCTACAATTTCGTTTGGCTTAGTTAAATATTTTTTTGCTAGCGCTTTTGATTCTGTTTTTAAAAGGAATTTTTACCCCCGAACTAAATGTTTTATCTTACTATAGCAAAACCTGTAGATTTATAATTTAATAGTTTTGTGTATCTGATCATGGTAGATTTAGTCTTTAGCTCATAAATTTTATAGTCGCTAGAATATCTTAGAATAGTTGAAGTCCAATATATTTAATGTAAAAAATGTATTTCCTTTATTTATTTCTCATATTCATATATTTATTTGAGAAACATACAATTTATAAAACTTAAAGCTAAAATACATAAGTAATAAATCAAAAATCAGTGAAGTTTCCACTTAAAAAAATGACACATATTCCTCCAAGTAAAATACACTACTACTGCTAATTAAACAAAACAAAATAACACAAAATTAACACATTAAAAGTATCTAATCGGTTACTGATTTTAGAAGACTTTTTTTGAAGGTTTCAACGTTATTACAAAAAATATCAAGTTGACTGCTGTGGCAATTATACCTTAGAGTATGAACGATTGAGAAAGATGTTTTTGTAACAATTTGTTTTAACTGTAAGTACGAAAAATAATTTCTTTCGCAATTAGCTCGTGGACAATAGAGAAAAATATTACTTATAAAAAAAGAGGAATCAACATTACCTTTAATAATTTTATATAGAAGTAACTGATCTCTTATTTGTCTACGTGTTAACAATGATGACATGTTACTAATTTTAAGATTGCTTTCGGAATAACCAAACCTATAACGCAAATGCCTAAGGATTTTTTCTAACTTGAGCAGTGGAGGTGAGTGTTCACTATGACCATGGTCACAAGTCCAAAGCACTGCGCAGGTTTCTGTCGCAATAGTAAGAGATCATAATGTTTAGTTGTTTGTCGGTTTAGTAGCACTATCTACATTGCGTTTACCCAATAATCCATTCAATATCATCCCCCTAATAACTTTTCTGGCTTATATTTTTAATTTTAGTAGTTTTAGAGTTTTGTCTAAGATAGAGTAAGTGGAAGTGTATTATAGTACCAGTTATCTATGTTTAGTTATAGTACTCAGTTTCTTGTGTAAAATGTCTACCAAAAAAAGGCAATCATTAATTATTCCTCATTTTAGTCTGTAAGTTAATAATTACAAACCGCATGAGCATATCAAAAGCTATTCATTAAAGCTAGCTAAAGATGTATTTTGCTAAAATAAAAGTAAAACTCGCCCCAATAATTGGCATTCACGGCACCGACTGGTTTGGACGGTTTTTTCTGACACGCTCCTACCTCTGCCTACACTGCCTACAAAACGAACGCTGTGACATTCAATCGCGAACTTCATTACTACACAGATACAGCTTTTTACACATTTTACGTCCTTTTGAAACGATAATTGTTTTATATTTATACTAGCGATTCTTAGTAAATAACTAAGCTATACTATACACCTGATACAATAAAAACAATCTAAATTAAACACTATCCAATTAAATGGGATAAAACATCAAGTGGGACTTGCTTAGCTGACCCTATTCTCCATTTAACATCTTTCATAAAAATTAATACTCAATACACGTATATAAGGAGGATGTCCTTGACATATACACGATTCTAATATTAAGAGTAAATAACCAACTTAATATATATTTCTATGGCTAATTGCCTAGTATCGATACGAATTACCTTATGTCTATCCAGAACATCTATTGACATAGAGAGTTGTCCTGATCAACAAGTCTATAGAGTATTAATAAGCTGTACTGCACACTTGATACAATAAAAACTCACAAAGATCCAATTTAATATCAAACCCCCAAAAACGTCAACTTAACTAAAAAATAACAAATCGCAGTAACTTAATAATCATGGACTTTAGTTAGGAAGCTGACCTGTGTTACCCAAAAGCAGGTTTAATGTCCTTGACATGGGATTTTTTTTTTTTTTATAAATGATTACTAGCAGTATGGATCACATACTACTAGTATTCCCTTTACCCCTCCTAGTAAGCTAAATACTTGTGTTAGGAGTGGGCCACGCCAGTAGTCCAATGTCCGGGACTTGAACCCACGACTTGTTGATCGTGAATCCAACGCCCGAACCACTGAGCTACTGACGCTTCAAAGGTTTTAATGCCTTTATAAATTGTCCCTGGAGTTCTGTGCTGTCCGTCGACAAGACTACTTTAGTATTTTTCTTATTATTCATTAAATATTAATATTATGTCTACACGATCATCAAGTATATCATACGCGACGTTCTTGAATGTCTTCAGTTCCAAATGTTATATAAAATATATTATAACTTATCTATGTAATTTAGTATGTTGAATATTAGTGTGTAAGTGTATGTCAAAGCTTTTGCACCAATTTTACCTGTGTCGCTCAATTGATCCCTACAGAATGGTTGCCTGTAAGAGATCACTATTAGTGATAAGGCCGCCCTTGCACATAAGTCTACCATATTGTATTTTAATTAGTTTTAGGCTTCTGGATTTTGTGAGCAATAAAGTATTTTCATTTATTCATTCATGTTATATGAATGTTAAAAAAATTTAAATACATGAACTTTCTAAGAAAAATGTGCGAATTATACCCACAGTTTATACGAAAATAAAACCGTACCTTCGATAACAAAGACAATAAATTCAAAATCGTCTGAAATTTGTCACGTAAACACAAAATCTAACAACCACTGGCAAAACAAAAGGAAAAGGGGAAATATCTAAAGTAAAGGCATACAACTCTTCATACTGTACCGACGTTTGGAGAAACGACACCTGCCGAAGTAAATAAAAAACAAGCTGACAAAGGGTTCCGGGACGCAATTTCCACGTCCGCCACACCCACTTGTGTAGGGCTCTTGCAAACTTGCTAACTATTTAAGTGCTAACTGCATTCAAAGATTTATTAAAAATAAAATCAATTTGCTACCCCTATATTAGGCAATCAGGCCTCGATCACAGTCCAACTTCAGAATTGGGTTTGGAATCATTTTTTTTATGATGAAACAACCACATGTCAATAAAAACATGTAAAATCTATTCGTTGGTAATTTCTATAATGATGACTAATTAATATATTCAATTTAAAGCGTATTTGTCAAATTTCATCCAAATTCGTTTAGCAGTATCGAGTAATAGATATCTTAAAAGAAATCCAATTTGTGTCTGGCTCTGGTACGTAGACTTGATATTTAAAAAAAAATTGGAAATGCCTTTATTTGGTGTCTATGTTAGTAGTAGCTTCAGTCAAACAGAAAAGTTATGACGTTTAAAATATGTACATAATATGTATAATCTCATAAAATACGTCAGATCATCGTCATAAAACATTTTATGATGATTTTATTTAGATGATGGTTTGTAAATTAAATCAAAAACCACAGTCGTAATATTAGTTACTTTCGAGAAACTGAAATAAAAGTAGTTGTACATTGCCCTTACTATTTCACGCTTCGGGCTGTATCGGTGATAGGCGTAGCTTTCGAATTTTTAGGTCAGAGCTTTGCTTTTGTTCCCTGCGATTTATTAGTTTCACTTGACAAGATTCGTTTGGAAATATTGTTGTCGAATTTTTTTTAATAATTTACCGTTAAGAATACTATTAAGTGCGAGTCGGATTTACTTGGCGAGGGTTCCGTATCGTAACTGGATTGAGGTACACACTTTACTTTGTCGTTGGAGACCTGATATCCCTGTGTGTTATAACGTGTTAGTTTCTACCAAGTACTAAAAGTTTATAATTCTTGATCAACATGAAGTTCCTTAAATGTTTTAATTTCTTTGTGAGTATCAAAAAATGCACATCTTTTGATTGCGTTAACTTAATAGTTTGATATTCTGATGGATCCGAGTGATCATAAACTTAAGTATGTATTTAACTATAGTTATAATAAAAATGTAACTTAGGTTTAGAATATTTTTAAGGAAGGCTAAAGGGGTTTTTATTATAGCAATAGAAATCAAAACTATCATTTTGGAAGATTATTGAGAAAGGGTTTCTTTTTCATTGAGATACGGAGCCCTAAAATCAGTCTAGGGAAAGTTATTCTGCAACACGACCTTGAGACATTGCGTGATAATAAAAGTAGCGTTACTACGAAATAAAAGGTTTCTATTATTTATAATTTTTACTATTTTAGTCTAAGGGCAAAGACCTCCAAACAATGAGAAATTTTAAAAAATACAACGCTCATTTCTGTTTGCGCATTTAGTGTATGCTGCAGTAATAAAAATAAAAACTAAAAATTTGTGGTATGTTTCTTGTTTGTACTAAATGGAAGTATTATATGACAAAGCGTATGTGGTATTTAGATGAAAAATAGTGGAAGAAATCTCTCTCTTCTCTCTGTTGGTAATATCTAATGAATGCTCAGTGTTAACAGTTGGAAATTTTAAACATAATTTAAATTGAGATATTAGTAATTTCTATTTTTATCTAAATAAGATGTATAAATTAATGTTTTAAATGATGTAAAATTATATTTGACTTTGACAACTATTACTATTGACATTAAACATTTCTCTGTGAAATTAAAAATAAAGAAACCTAACGGATTAGCTCAATAGTTTACAATCAGTGTCCTGATAGAATAGTGACAATTAATGTGATAAAGCGAACCTGTCAAACGAAGTGAAAGTGTAACGAGGATCACGAGAGTCACGTTTATGATAGAGTTTAGTTAAATCTCAGGCAATGACCTGGGTCGCAAGGCCCATCCTGCTCGGTGTCCTCTATGACTCTACTCCACCTGATGGTAAGTGGCAGTAGAGTCCAAACACGAGGATTTTACATATGATCTTTTGATATAATCAACTATTTTTCACATTTTTTCTACGAGGTGATTATTCCTGTATAATCATGATTTTTGGAGGATAATAAAAATATGATCTTCCAATCTCACATACGGTAGCGCTAATATATTCAGCACGTGTTGGTCACGTGCAAATCCTTAATAAATATAGTTTGAACCAGATGTGGGTGTGAGTGTGAGGGGACTCCTCGTATTATTTTTGAAGATGACAACCGTTTTATTTTGATTGTACTCTTCGCATAATATGGTTGAGTGATATTTAAAATTAAATATTTTTAAAATCCTGAACAAAGAGGGTGATATACGTTTGAAATTCTGGGCTTTAATATCTGCTTCTGTTATTATCACTATTTACAACAAACGAACTAACGACAACGATTTTATTGCAGTATTTATAATTAATTTATAAAATATCTAATCTAACTACCAGGATCAAGTGATGATTAATCAAAATCGGTTTAACCGTTATGGCGTTATGGTTATCAGTATTGCCTTGCTTAGACTTTTTAAAATTATTTATTTGTATATACCTTACTACGTTATTCATTTTCTTTGTAACGTAGCATTTTGCGTACTACGTTGCACGTATTTACATGCTGTTATGTATACCATATGGTGAACATTTTTTATGCTCCACGTGACGACGACTTTCAATAACTTTGGATATCAGAAATCAAAGAAAATATTACTTTCTTTTTTTTTATGTAACTAGGTCGGCAAACAAGCGTACGGCTCACCTGATGGTAAGCGATTACCGTAGCTTATAGACGTCTGCAACACCAGAAGCATCGCAAGCGCGTTGCCGACCCTATCCCCAATTCCCCCCAGGAGCTCTGGTCACCTTACTCACTAACAGGAACACAACACTGCTTTAGAGTAGTAGTGTTATTTAGCTGTGATCTTCTGTAAGGAATTTCAATAAATTTGCGTGACTGCTTTTTATCCCGAAAAAAAGATATCCTTGATATCCTCATAAAAGATATCCTCCATATCCTCAATAAATGAGTGAAAGAACTGCAAATACTTTGAGTATCACGAGTAGATAAATGGCTTAAAAAATCTTATATTTTCTATAGAAAACTTAATAATGCGTGACTCAATTAGTATAGATTACCTAACCGAAGCGAGGGAGGTCTATAAGTGTCTTATAAGTATTTAAACCAGTAGACCAGTAGAGATGCATCTAGTTTGGTATAAAACAAGTACCGTTACTCCAACGAGGTCGACCGCACCAATTTAACAAAGGGCAATTATCTGATCGTAATCGTTTTGATTTATAGATGAATATTATAACATTTTTAGGATTATTGCTGTCACTTCTGATATATTAATGTTTGGTAACCTTATATATTACTATTGTAATCGTTAATGTTTAATGACTATACGAACTCTATGTAAAACACTGTCTCAATATATGGACTGATTTTTATATTAAGTTTTAACCTATCAATGGCACTCTAATCCACTACGATATTTGTTATTATTATAATGTTAACTATATTCGAGCTATTAGGCAGCCAAAGAGTGCTGGAGGTTTCAGACCCAAGATCAAAACAGGCTTAACTATCCGAAATCTAGTTTAACTAAAAAGAAATAAGTTCTTTACATTTATATCTTTCACATCTTAGTTTTTGTTACATATTATTTCTTTCTTTTTTGGAAATGTATTTCCTATGGGGGTGATATGATCACTAGGTGACCAAACCCTCTTAAATAAATGTAGACTCAAAAAATTTAAAGGAATTTTAGGTGATCCTGGTGCAGAGTCCGTGGGGTATCTTTAAGTCAAAAATCTTCATTTTAAGATGATATAATAAAAAGATTTTTGCCTTAGATATTCGAGCACTAAAAAGAATGTATATATGAACGTCTATACGAATTAAACAAAAAAAAAACAATTTTACTCTGATTTTTAGACGAAATAATAAATATTATCATACTGAGATACTAATTACCCAAAATAAGCTTTTAAATTTTTAGTCATAGAACTATTAGTTTTTAGGTTTAGTGAATTGTATGTTTTTAGAAAACACCTATACCTATCTACAGTAAATAATCCAATAACAAGTTCCCCTAGGTTGATTTAATACGAAGCACCTCTTCACATGGCAAATAGAATTTTTGGTAGGAAAATATTGGCGGGTTCTGTTTGATATGTCATCGGTTATTGAATTAACTGCCTTAATGAAGTTGTGCTTGACACTGTTACTTTGAGCTGTTGGCTCCTTTCAGACTTCCTCCCTCTCCCTCCTTATCTACAAGTGGAAGGAAATTCATAAAGTATTGAGTTGTTGACTCTATCATATGTTAGTGAAGAAATTTACTTTGTTGAAGTACAATAGAGCTTTTTGTGTCCTAAATAAAAAAAATAAGAATTGGATCTCATTAAAAGCGCTATCGATTATAACTTAGAAGCAACAAAAAGAGATTTTATTAAGATAATTAAATGTACATATAGGTGTAGGTATATTTAAAATAAAATAAAAAATCTCGCAAGTACAAAGTTATCAACAATGTGATCGACTTTACAATTTTTATTTATGTTGACATATTTTATTCATGTTTTTCAGTTTTATATAAAAATCATTTTTTTAGTAAAACAATAGATCCATTTTACTCGGAGTTGGGTGTAGTTGAATTCAATATCTCCCGACCAATTTCTATCAGATACCCTGACACTGGCAAGTGTCCCGATTCCTCACAAATACTTCAATAAAACTAGAAATCTAGAAATTGAGAGACAAGAATAGTTTCTAGTCTAGTAAATATTGAATGAAAAAATAAACACCTTTACATACTGAGAGACATATTTTGATGACATTTCTTAATATTTGTAAGACCTAAATAGTTTTTGCTTATAATAAGAACGCGGATGATTAAATAAAAAAACTGTTTAAGTATACCCGCAGATCACTAGTATCACACTTTGACTAGAATATTTCCCCGGGATTATAGGATACAGAACTTCAGCGTTACTGTTAGAATGCTCGCGATGTAATAAAAATAATTTCTAACAATGTGGCCAACAAATTAATTAACAGTAGTTAAACCTTTTTTATTATAGTTTCTAGTAATGGTAATGTAAAATTATACATTTCTTCTATATTGTAAATTTGATAGGTATTGTAAGGTTGAATAATGACTACGTTATACGTGGTCGTGTAGGGAGTGTGAAATCACGTTCACACGTAAACATGTTGAATAGAATTAGATATATTTCAAATTATTACAGCCTTACATTTCTATGACATCTGTCAAACATAACTTTATGAAGTGTATAGCTTCCGGCGCATAAGTGTAGGATCTTGGATGCGCAGAAGTCACTATTATGGACTTTTTAGCGGGGAAAACAGGAACGCAGCACGCTCACAATGCGCAACTTTCCCCCACCATTTTTTCTCAGACCTAAAGTTAGCTGCCGACTACTATAGTAAAGATTGCCAGGTCCAAGCAAGATAACAAATAAAAAGTGGCTTGATATTCCCGATGGCAATGTATTTTTTACGTACGTTTTCTATATAATGGCTAACTATAATATTTCTATATATATCAGTAATGTATTTATATAACACTAGCCGACCCGCGCGACTTCGTTTGTATTGCTCCGCTCCTATGGATGACCCAGCGAGCTGTTAAATAGCCTAAGTTACTCCTTGTTATATCAGCTATCTGCCAGTGAAAGTCCCGTCAAAATCGGTCCAACCATTTCAGAGATTAGCCATTACATCTATATGCACTTAGTAAAAAGCTGTTATTTTAATATTACAAACAGACACTCCAATTTTATTTATTTGTATGGATAACAAGTTTCGTCTGTCTTTGATTACTACACAATCTGCATCGATTGAACTTTTTTTAATCCTTTTATTTAAAGTCGGTTAAAAAAGTTAAGCATTGTCGTGGTAATCGTATGAACTAATTCACACCAACGTCCATTCCCAAAGTGGCTTTCTTAACACTTTGAGTTGAAAGCATAAGTTAAGTTTCCGGTCCGACGTGATACCGAATCGACGGTCAGTTCGTATTTCTAAAAGACGACTTCCGGGGCGAAGTCGTGACCCGGATTCAGAACTAATAAACGTTTACCATATTTCTGTAGCTTTCTTACTTTTCTAGATATTTAAAATACTAGTTTATTACTTTATAATCGGTCGGTCTTGTATTGCCGTAACATTCTTCACTGGAACCGCAGCATAAAGTCGGAGAACAGATCCCCTACCACCAACGGCACCCCCGTTAGGATAACCTAACCTTAAGTTTAAATAGAGAGCCTGGGCAGTGGAGGCGAATGTTTCAATTTAATAAAGGATATCCATAAGCCTTCACCTTGGTAACAAGTCCAAGGCACTGCATAGGTTCCTGTCATAAATATCAGAGACTATATTGTTAAGTTATTTATCGGTTCAGTAGCAGTATCTACGTTGCGTTTACCCAATAGTCCATTCAATATCACCCCCCTTGTAGTGTTTTTCAATATATCCTCTCTCCTTCTCCTCCTCTTTTTCTCCGAGTTATATATAAAATGCAGGAATCTAAAAGCGTACGAACCATTTTGACTTTCAAAACAGTCTGATAGGTTTTCCGTGTTTCATTAGTTTGCTAAGTTGATTCATAACTCGGTAACTAGCCAACATGGGTTTGATTTTTACGATTATACAATTTGGGAAACTTTTTCATATATAATGGAAACAACTTTTATTATGACCGTAAATACTTTTGATTGTTATCTATCATACTATGTATGATACATCAAAATAATAATAGGTTTGGATTGAATTTTGGTTCAAGAGTGGCAACTGTTAAACTTCCGCAGAAAATTCTCCCAACTATAGGTTTAAGGTTCAATCAATGTTAAACCTATAGTTGAGAGGCAACAACCAGGCACTATTTGAGTCCTGAAAATCAGTTTCCAAGTTAGACTTGCTTAATATGAAACATATATCAAGACATTAAACGTTGCAGTAAGTTATAAATTTTGGTAAGATCAAGATATTTCAAGTGGTAATATTTAAGTGAAGACGTCACCGCTCAAAATATGAACTTATGTAGTGCGCTTAGAGCGTCTCAGGATCTCAGCCGCATAGATTGATGTTTAGGGTTGCCAGTAAATGGGATTTATAATAGATAAAACCCCATTTATTACTCACAATATTTTTTAGCAATTATTGTGTTTAATTGAACAAAAATCTCTGCCAAAGATTTTGAATCAATAATGTATGAATATCAAATAAAAGAAAAACTTGTTGATATATTTTTTAAATAACGTTTTCTTTTTAATCTATCACACAATTTTTACATCATGTTCAGGCGTGCCTCAAGCGGGAAATGCATAAAGCGCGTTGGACGCGTGTGGCAGTTGCGGGGAAGGGATAATTTTTTTTATTTCATGATGGGGACAAAGGGGCAGACGGTCCACTTAATGTAAAGTGACCACCGCCGCCTATGGACATCGGCATACACCAGAGATACTCTCTAGTGGCCGCCTATAGAATAAAGTGACGAGGAGGAGCGAAGAGAAGAATGCTGCAGTTTTAATGAAGCCTGAGCAAGAACCCGGTGTTCACTGCAACCACAGCATTAATGGGATAGGACAGGGAGAGGGTTGATCTGGCCCTCATGCGGCTCAACTGGAACTTATCAGAGATACTGGGCGGCCGGATTCGCATGTTGGTAGTTGCAAGCCATGATAAATGGGCCATTATGGGCGCCGCGCGGCGGTATGCTGTGAGCACAACGGTATCTTTGTGGATGAGATCTTTTTGTGGTTTGCACGCGGGCGCAAGAACACTTAGCAGCGGGCCTGATAGTGTTATCGCTAAATATAGTGGTGGATGTGGAGAAAGGCCGTCGCTGGGTCGCAACTATTTGAACACTCGGTTCAGGTTGGCGAGTTAAAAATATATTTTAAATACGTTTAGTTGGCAACCCTAGCTACTTATCTGCCGGGGAGCCACGCTTGACGGGGTTGCGTCAATAGACGAACCTAAGGCAGCCCGATGTGTCTGCTAGTGTGCGCGCGGCTTTATGATCCTGCATCTTATATTTATGCTGGAAGCTTTATGGGTGCGTTATGTGGCTTCTCATATATATATATATATATATAGCTACTATTTATATACCTTCACATTATTGAGTTATCAGTTCGAATGTTAATTACTATCATAAGTCTCCTATGTGATTTAAAACGCTAATAACCGTTAATATTTATATCAAACAATTTTTAAAGTATTAAAAATACATTTTAGACAATTTCACAAAATTTTGAGTAATTTGAGTGGCCACTAAATGGAACAGAAATATGCTTAAAAATCGTCCTAATTCTATATATTGTTCTTATATCTATCTTCAATGGTGAAGATAAATTGAGGAAAATTTTATTTAATGATCAGATAAATATATACATAGAGAAGAATACTCACAATATTTAGGTTAACTTGCTTGTAAAAAAAATCCATTTTTATTCTATTCAATATTAGTTTTCTATTTAAAAGAGAAATCGAAATTTCAATCGAAAATTAAATATAAAGGAAAATGAAATTTTCGTTTTGAAAAAATAATTGATTAGTAATGATGTAGATAATAAATATTTTTTAAAGTTCACAGTCATAATTTCCAATATATTATGAAGCTATTATTTTCTATGTTAGGTTGGGTTATGCATAATGTTCTAGTTTCAATAATGTCGGCGACGCCATGTCGCGTGTCGCGTCGTAAGCGCTCGGGTATGTAAATACTATGACTTTTCATAACTTGGGATTATTTCGCCTTACACCGCTTTATTAATGTCACTTCATAGAGAGACAGATATGATCTGAGAGTAGTCTAATTTATCTATATATTAATACGTGAAGTAAAAGCTTTGTACCCCTTTTTACGTTTCCCACACTTATAGTTTATATAGTGATTTAAACGTGATTGTGTAACAAACAGACAGGCGCCATCTATCGCTCAATAGGTGGCGTAAGTAGTATATTAAATCGCACATTCTTGAGTGTTACTTGAAAAAATATAATATTAGTTAGGATTATATACATATATTATTCGTGTGTGATGACGTGTTACGCTGTTCGATCGCTTATTCCTGCAGGAACTGTCATTTTTTGGATAAAATCTAGACTATGTTATTTTCAAGCATTTAGGCTATATTTATGCCAAAAATTACGCAGATCCATCACTCCATTACAGCGAGAAAGTAGACCAAAGTAATAAACACATTTTTGCATTTATAATATAAAGCTAGTAGAGTTTATTATATTATTTTGTCGAGAATTATTTTTAAAAATAAATTAGATTACGAAGGTCAAACCATTTTGAGTTTGTTCAGTATTATTTTACAAGCTCACTGGATCAGGAGAATCAGTTTTCCGCCAGATTTAAATCATGCTATCACTTACTTTTTAGGTCTTTAGAGAGTTAATATCCAAAATCATTAATTCTTTAATGATGTTGGATATTAACTCTCAAATTAAATTATTCAAAACGCGTCCATGCTAAAGTAATTAAGCCTTTATGACATAAGCAATTAAAGTACAAAGTGTCCGAATATTAAGTCATTAGTAGGCTATTATCATTAGAGAAAATTATTTCTTAAATTAAATAACCTTAAAGAAATTGTGAAGTACTAGCTAACTACTCCACGCTTCGCTGAGCTATTGAAACGACGACCAAATAACACTACACTATTAGACTCACTACATTAATATGTAGTATGTACTGCGCGACAACTCTTGACAGACTAACTCAATCCTATCGGAACGAAAGTTATATATTTTCTACTCGAAATAAGAACTACCCGCGTATTCTGATTTATTAACGGTGTTGCTAACTTTATTTATTTTAGAATCTTTCAGTTTTACTTTTACGATTAATTAATTTATTAAAAAAAATAATGATTAATAAGAATATAATTAATATATAGTCAAGCAAGTACGGTATTCTTTACATAAATCTATTAAAACTATAAAAAAAACTATAACCTATAAATCAAAAGCTAACTAATTTCAATTCTAGAGATAAATATCTATAATAATTATTAAAAAAAAAATATACCTATATCCTGCTTAAAGATAAGGAAACATAAAAGACTTGTGTCATAAAATGGAGTTATAGGAATTAATATGTTATCTTTATGATTGGAAGCGCGAGGCTTTTTAATGACATATTGTTCTTGTTATTTTATTATTGTTTTCCAAACCATAAAATTCCTATAGAATTTAATATTTTTTTCTCATGTAACATAAACAAACTTCTTAGCTATAAATGTAGTTGAAAAATTTTGGGCTTTTTTGAGTTCTAAGTGAAATATTGATAATAATTTTTTAGAGACAAATACTTAGAATATACCTAATTTTTAGTACCAGTTTTAATAGACATAATGATTGTCACAATATAGTTTTAATATATATAATAAAATTTAATAAATCAGTTTAGGGAGACTAAAGTATAATAAGTATGAGTAATCATATGTCATATATCAGTTTTAAGAGATTCAAAGATTAGCACAACTTAGACAATCATAGATAGTACGTAGGTACAAGTATATTCTTTTTAATTAATACCAAACACAAAATTGCAATACGATCATTTAACAACACACAAAACATCGCAAAATTGCTCCGAGATTATCTTGCAAAAAAAAAATTGGTATAAAAAATCAACCGGGCGTGGGCCCGTTCAGATTAAACGTACTCCGCAATATTCCACAAAAGGGATACCTTAATCCCTAACAAGTAGGGAGAGCCTGAGCACGGGAGCAATTCACGAATCACTCTCTTCATTTCGACTATAGATGTTTGTTAGAAGAATGAAAAGGCGGGAATAAAAGTTTTTGATGAGAGGGGATTTGGCGGATTGCGCTGAAAGAGTCAGGAACCATGAAAATATGAATGTTCGTGCGTAATGACGAGACGGTGCCGGTTCCTAGTCAGACTGCACTATGATATGTATTATGGTAATATTAGTACTGAAATTGTAATATGGCTTTTAAAATTATATAATGCATACGTTGAAATACATCAATGCGCTGTACGAGCACGACAAACATAGTCAACGTCTGCACTCGTCAGAGACTTGCGATATACTGAAGTGTTAACGCTGTAAGATAACATTTAATTATATTATTACAAAAATACCCTCACTAACTTGACAAATTTTAACGAGTAATTTCATAGACTAATACCCAATATTATATCGTAGTGAATAAATACAGTAAGTATTGTTTATGCTTTTTAATGGTAACTTGAGTTAATCTTTATTCTTAGTTTATTTAGATATTTAATACTACGTCGTAATTATTGTAGTTTTGAAATTATACTGCTGTTTATAAAATGAATATACATCCATTTACATTACAATCAAATATGTATTAATTGGTCTAAATATCGTTTGCGAAACCTATCGGTCGATAACTTAATACAGCGCCCTCATTTCAATATTAATATTCCGGTACATAGCGGTGAGCACCCCGAGCTTTTTCATGGAAACTTTTTTTTAATTCGGCTTTAGTCTATAGATAGTCTTCGATGGTAGGTGAAAAATTTCGTATTAATACCGTATAAAATCTACGCATTTGTGGAATCTTTTTCAATGTGGTTTTCACTGCGATCGGCTAACATTTTGTGTTAATCTCCATTAATTTTAGGATTCTGTTTATCTTTATATGTCTATTCCGTGTTCGTCCATCAGTCTGTCTGTCAAGACCCTTTCTCAAAAACAGTAAAGTATCAACTTGAAATGAATATCATACTGATCTCTACAATACCTTTGCGCTGCGAAAAATCAAACTTATGAAAACGAAATCAAATCACGTTATAAAGCCTCTTCTTACTTCTACAAGTTCTCCTACAAAAAATATAAAAGTATGATTTTATAATAAATATTATGAAAGTAAAAATACTAGTCTTTTATCAGTAATGTTTATTGAATAAGTTTTATAAGCAGCTTATTTTAGTTTGAATTCAATAGGATGAAGAATTCTATGAACCCTAAAACTGATCAAAGACTTGATACCTCTTTGTCGTAACAAAAATCTGATTTTAATATAAAAATACCTTAAGTATATAAAAATGTAATACGATTTAAAATATCTAGTAAATAGCATAACTAAGGTTTGTTTCAGATTGTTCAAGTAAACTCTTGAATAAGTTACTTGGAACTTATTCATCGAATAAGAACATTTACATCAGTACTAACTGACAAATAGGTTAGTTCAAGTCACAAATAACAAGTTTAAGTTATTTTTAAGTTGACATAATACCTAAGCAGTTGATTTATATCTGTTGAATAGCTATGCGATAATTTACTTCGACATTGTGAAATATACCCTTTATATTATAATTTGTTGAAAATAAGCAAGAAAATCTTCAAATAAATATTTCTTTTAATATAATAATTAACCTATGCTATAGGTTCTCCCTTTCTAACTCGAGTTTTCGTCGAAGAAATATCAAATTAAATCACTGTCATTTTAACTAAGAAAGCGAAACAACTTGTTGCGTCTCTTAGAAGCCTAATAAGAAATGTCTGTAAAAATTGGTTAAACATACTTCTGAGTATTTAATACAGAAATATGTCAGTCAAAAATTTGCATAACTACGCATAAAAAAAAATGAGAGATACTTGGAGCGTATTTCTTGTAATTACGGCTTCATGAGGCTCCAAGAAAGGAACCTAATTAGCCGTTTTTGTCATCACTTTCATAACAAAATGGCTCTTTTTGTCATAACCCTTTAAAAATATTCCGCCTCGTTAAATAAAAACTCGAAAAGAGGATATAAAAATTTAATTACCAAAAGTTTTGGAGTTGTCCCTCTAAGAACAAAGGAGGTAAAGCGGTGCCTTGAGTGGGAAGGATTCTTATAGAAATATTATTAAATGATCGATTTAAAGCTTTGAACAAAGACGCTCTTTAAATTTGCTTTTAACTTGTTTGTTTGGAAAGGACCTTTGTTGACCCGTTTTACCGGTACATTTAGTTAAATTTTAAAAATAACTTAGAATTACTGTCTTTGTACAAACTTTTATTCGATATGTTTTATTCGTAAACTTGGAATTTGTTCGTCAAAATTTCCAAGCCATTTTTCAGCCAATTCTTGGCGTCTGATGTAACATTATGGTACCAAAGAGCTGATCTGATGATGGAACCTGAATATAAAAACTGGAACTATTTAATGGCAGAATGAAATTTTGACCAATATGTTTTATTATCATAAGTATAACAAAAGTTTTATCTTGCAATAATTGAATCTACTCGTAAGTTGTAGCCAAAATTTCCAAGCCATTTTTCATCCATATCCTAGTATTTGTTTGAACTAAAATTTGACATATTTATATAAATACCGTAACTGTACATTATGATACACTTGAGCTAATCTGATGATGAAACCAGGAGATAGGAACTGGTTCCCCTTGATGATAAATCACAATAGGACAGTCTAATTTTTCGTATGACTGTTTTTTTTTTAATTTCCTGGATGTTATAAGCTAAAAGCTTAACTTGCAAAGTTCGTCAAAAATTCCAAGCCATTTTCCAGCCACTTCCTGATATCTTAGTGAACTAAAATTTGGCTTAGTAATATTCTTCTTCTTGGTCGATACGGTCTTGGCAGACCGGTCGTGGTCAAGTCAAAGTAATATAATGTTACTTAACTATCTAACATTATGATATTCTTGATCTGATCTGATGATAGAGCTAAGTGACAAGGATTAGTACTGCCTGATAACGGATGGTAGGACAATGTATCGTCATTGAAATGTTTTTTAAAAGTTTATATAATTTAATGTAATATGCATTTTTATGGGTACAAGTTAAACGAAAGTGTAATGGGTTCCATAATCTAATTAGAAGTTTTTAGTAATGGGACATTAAACATTTCTTTAACATTGTCCCTAAGTTCCATGGCAAAGTTATTCCCCTCCTAACTCTAAATAATTGAGGTGCTCTTTGATAACTCATTTCACTTTATAATAATTGTTGAATACGCTATGAAATTAACGATTCTTAATAAGTTATGGCATCTAAATGGAGATAGTTTTCTCCATGTGCATAAATTTCATTTCATCGTTCATGTGTCAATTATTTAGCCATAATTTAAAATTGGCTAAATTTTAACAAAATTTAACCTAACACTTTTAGGACATAATTTTGTCGAGTATTTTTGTATTATTTTCACTACTATTTAGAGTAATAAAAATACTTATTTTCTGGACTTTTTGCAGGAGAAGATCAAGCCTTGGTGGCTTGGCAATAGTGGGAGGAAAAGGAAATAATATTATAATAATTTAAGTTAGCCATTCTCGTATATTTGGATTATTCGAAAACTATTTGAATAAAATATATAGACTCAGTTTTGCTTTAAATATTTCTTAAAAAAACCACATAACTACCATTCTTTATGTAGTTTCATATTGAGTTAAGGTACTGTAGTAGTGTAGAGTGCAGAAGATTTGTTAAACTTTGTGTAACTGTTACTTTCTTTAACTATAACTAAGTAAAGAAAACGATATATTTATGGTTTATTATTTTTAATGTGTTACTGTGTAGTTTAGCTATTTAAATTTAATTTCACCAAATTTTTACGTAACCTTTTGTACCTAAAAAAAATATATTTGTAATACAACATTCCTACTTTAGATATAAAACTTAGCATCTACTTGCGCGTTGGTGCGGCGACGCCATCCTAATTAAAAATTTACATTTTAAAGGGATGTTTTTATTCATTATTAAAATTTTGCGGTCGGAGTCCCTTTAACGCGAATAATACACATAATTCCATTGACTTTTAATAACATGGACGCCGGGTCGTCATACAAATGTTACGAAAGAGTCCGCAAATGTAGATAGATATTTTGCTTCCTCTTTTTTTTCTTCAATATTGTGTAATATGAGAAAAAGCGTCTTTCAGATGAGATGAATGAGGAAATAGCATACATTTTTGGCCCTTTCTACCAAGTACCCTATTAAGTTTAATTAGATATTGTTAACTATGATGTTGGCAACACTAATGATATGAATAGCATCGTTATTTATGATGTAGGTAGGATTGATATGAGTAGCATTTTAATTTCTTGACTGTTGTCCACAACTGATGATCATCAATTATTATTATTATTATTATTGCATCGCGAGTATTCTATTAATAATGCTGTTGGTCTGAGTCTAAAGTATAACCTCCAGGAGGATTCTAGTCAAGCCGCCATACTGTTAGTCTACGTATAGACTATAACTCACATTAATGAACAATATATATAGTTTCGTTTCGTATTCGTTCAGTATTTAGTGTAACATTATAGAAGTGCTTTCATGTGACTAAAGCCAAATTGGATCTTTTAAAGCGCTGATTGTGCGTCCATAGCATAGTAGGTCGATGCATAATTCACATCAAATAACGTATTATCACGAAAAGAGGGGTTGAACCACCTACTATTGTTTTATTATGTAAACCGCCCGAATCTTTTCTAACTTGGAAGAATTATGTTTAGCTTAATTACTTAGGGTCTGCCACTTCTATAAGGACAAACGTTTTGTAAGACTTACAAAGAGAAACGATTATTATGATTTAGTGATAACGCCTGGTAGTTAAGTTTTATCTCCAGTTTTCATTGTGATTAGCAGACAAAAAAAACCCTTCATGATAAACGGATATTTAGGTCCTAGAGGACTATAATAATAACTTATACACTAATATGACTGCATTATAAAAAGACTAGTACAAAAACAGTAACATCAATGTTGTTGGGAAAACCTCTTATCAGCTAAAGTTATTGGTAAAATAATTATAGCTTATACTAAGACTGTTGATAAAATATCGATATTCTTATATAAAATTATCGTATTTATTACTAATATTTTTTTTGGCGATATATCGATAGTTCAATATTGAAATGTTAAATATTATTTAACTACAATATCATCATTAAGAATAAAAATCATCGCAAGAAGAAGCTATAACGATTTTTCAAATTTAAAAATAATCAACTTTTGTAAGCTTTCTAGCTATAATCTAGATTCCATTCCGAATCGAATGACACCTCTATCTGATTATTCTTTTCGGAGACTACTATAAAAGAGACCAACCAGCAAAAAGGCACATGTTGACTGACTAGACTATTACATTTCGAAACATATTATTCGTAATTTAATTTTTTTTAATAAATATACTGAATTATAAACTGTAAATTATTTTTGAGCATATACGCCGAAGCTATTCGTTAATCATACGCTCTCACTCGCTCCACGTCTCTCATTCATAAGAATAAGAAATCCTAAAAATAAAAATAAAATGTGTTTACCGTACTAAATAAACTATATACGTAGATATGACATATAACTTTTAAGAAATACTAAAATATGACGAAACGTAATATATTATGTAGTGTGGCACTGGATGGTGTATGAATGTAGGACAATTACCTCTCTTTTTCGTTTCCTTTGTTGTAATCTACATCGACGAAATTCAGAATTATAGATAACTAGTCGACCCACCCCGGCATTTTACCACGTGTACTCAGATTTATCAATAAATAAACAATTCATTATTATTCCACAGAAACTGAATTTTTCAAAATAGGGATAAAAAGTAGCCCATGTGTTAATCCAGTTTATTAAGTATCAGCAATCAGCCAAATTTAATTGAAATCTGTACAGCCGTATATTTATAACATCAGTTATATATTGGTTAAGTACTAGCAACTGGTAGAAGTTCTTTTTAATTTAGTATGAAGACAGAATTTTGGATTTTTTAGTCCATTTGCTTCACATTTTTCCTAATTTTTATTTTTCCTAAATAAATTACACGAAAATTACGTGTAATTTATTTTTAAACCTTCACAAAAATGTTCTAAGAAAAAAGCAGAAAATATTCTGTTTGATGAGTACGAAGTGTTTTATAACAAAACTTGGAAATTGAGTTCTGTGATTACCAATTTGTCTAGGAGACGATAGAGCTAATTCAGGAGGTTTTAGGTAAAAATAGATATAAAGTCCAATTTACACATGGTTAAACAACTAAATAATAAACTCTGCCCTGATAGTTCAGCAGCAGTAAGACGAGTGATGTGTAACTTTTTAGTGGACTCCATATTATTATTATTTTTTCGGTAGATAAGGTGCAATCGAGCAAATGGTCCACCTGATGGTAAGTAGCCACCATTGCCTATGAACATGAGGGGGGAGTGAAGAAAAACTGCTGTGGTTTCAGCGGACCCTGAGCAAGATCCCAAAGTCCACTAGATCCGCAGCATTAATGGGATAGATCGTAGTCGGATTCGCATGCTGGTAGTCGCAAGCCAGTCGGGGAATAGATCCCCTACCACCAAGGCGGTGCTGGGATACTCGGCTCTTACGATCTGCTCTCCCAGCGGCAGAGGGGAATAGTATTCAAACCCGTCCCCTCATGGGTGGGTAATCACGGTTTGGTTTTATTGAACGTTAAGTAGGAAAGCGAGTATGCAATTAGTCTTAAGACCTACTTCTGGGTCTCAAGCCTCAGACACTGCTCGTTTTCCTATTTGAATACCATGCTATTATTGTTTATTATCATCTCTTTTTTCTTTCTAACTTTTTTTCCATCTCTCTTTTATTAACCGATGAACTGTAATCCAATATTGACAGATGTCAAACCCCCAAAGAAGTCAATAGTAACGCATTTAAGATAGTTTTTAACATTTAACTCCTTTGATTTCCAATCCCCAATCCCCCAGGCTGTTCCAAAGACATACAGATATAAAAATGTTATTTAACTTCAGCCAAATTGGACTTTTTCGGCCGACCATAGAGTTTAAACTTTATTGCAGCGAGTTCCAATAAAACTTACGAACTTATTTCGATCTACCCTCATGGTATGAATTATTCAGGTGACGTTTAATAACTAGGAGTGTAGTTTGCGGATGGCCGGTGGCTGGGATAAATCGTCTTGAATTTACATCAACGCTCTCATTCTTTTCTTTAAAAACGAAAAGAGATCAATAATGTAAAGTGTCTTAACATATTTTGGTCATCTTTTGTTATGAAACCGATATTTCTACTCTTCGTAAATTATAGCCTATGTAATGTTGTTTTAATAATATACAATCGGAGCTTAAGTGTTCAAGCAGAAAGAGATCCAGTTCCGTTTTAGTCATTATGCGATCGTCATACAACATTATATTGTTCGAGTAACGTGGTGGTAGGGCACGTGGTAGGTTTGACTGCGGTAGGGCACAGCAGTAAATTTCCTGCTCAACCTTACAGAAGATCACAGCTAAATAACACTACTCTAAAGCAGTGTTGTGTTCCTGTTGGTGAGTAAGGTGACCAGAGCTCCTGGTGGGAATTGGGGGTAGGGTAGCCACACATGCTTGCGATGCTTCTGGTGTTGCAGACGTCTATAAGCTACGGTAATCGCTTACCATCAGGTGAGCCGTACGCTTGTTTGCCGACATAGTTATATGAAAAAAAACGTGGCAAGATTTGTACCGATTCGTCTTTAAGTATTTTAAATTTTATAAAAAACTTTAAAAAAATCTTTCACAAACACATTAATGTGAGACATTACGTGATTGTATGCAGACCTGACGTTTCTATTATCATATCATTGTGAAGCATTTGCAGTCAAATTGCAATCGAAATATTTAGTATAGACTCGCCTTTAGATTAAGCGATCAATGAATCAACGCGTTACACTCGTCTCTGAATACATTTGAATGAGCAAACCTCATAAATCAAAAGGAGGTACTTTGTATTGATGAGCCTTTGAGGGTAAAAAGACAATTACAATATTACGCTCTAATGCTCATGCTTAATATGGATGACTTTTATATTTTACTTTGAAACGCGTTTTCTTTTTAGGACGTCTGTATAATGAACTGTTAACACTGACTAACCGATTTTCAATAATTCATTGTAAGAAGTAAATGAAAACTTTTGATGTGCAGTGTATCTCATTCAAACAGCTAAACTATTAATACAGTTAACGACTTATGTGATCCTCAATAAGAACAACCTAGCACCAGGTGTACTGTTGTTAATTGAAAAAGCCTGGGGCTTGTAACCTAGCTGTATACGTTTGTCGCACTTTTACAATGATCATCATCATGACAATACTTGCCTCCCTAATAAGTCATAAAGCTATTAACGTGATCCTCAATAATGAGAGATCAAATACCAATTGTCAAACTGCCTAAATTCTATTAAGATAAAAGTTTTCATTTATGTATTATGTATGTATTCTAAAATAACAATATGTATACTGGCTACCAAGGTCAAACCTATACTTGACGAAGTATAGGTTTGACCTTGAATACGCAAAAGTTACTATTTAGCGCAGGGCGACAGCAGTGCGTCTTGGTTCTTAAAGTTTCTGTTCCGCGAGTTTGCATTTTTGCATTTGGCCAAATAGTAAACGTCACGAACGTAACTGTCAATACAGGTAAGCAGCTCATTCACAATGCGCAACTTTCTCCCACTATTTTTTGTCAGTCCGAAGAAAGTTAGCTACTATACTTACTACTCTACCAAAAGTTTTTTCCTGCTATAAACGAAACGCACCTATAACGTCATATTTTATTAATAAAAACTGTTCGTTTTATTTTTGTTGATTTAAATCATCGATATATTTTTGTTTACATATTTTTCTCTATTTACAGGTATGTAGCAGAATATTCGCAATTCAAACAGTCAGCCAAATCTACATTATAGTGTTTTACATTTTACAATTGCTACAAAGTTCGTAGCGCCTGGACAAGTCGAGTTGGTCCTTTGAGCCGGATAAACTGTAAGTATCCCTAGCACTTAAAAACCGCATTGTTGCTTAAATTTTATTATCTTTAAGTAGGTCACGTTTTTCGTTATTATATTTTTGGTTACAATTGTTTTTCTGCTGTTATATTTTTTTGAAACATTAACGCTACATTCTGCATTTTTGAACTTAAATAGTCAAAAATTTAAATATTCCTAAGTAATTCCTTTAGCCCACAACTATAAGCTTTAAACTTAATACACATTGATAATATAATATTAGTTAAATATTTAAATATATGGTTCGATTCTCATTAATCAAGCTATTTAATTAATTTCAAAAATCTCATTTATTAGCAATATTCCGTGTTTTGTATTTTAACGGATAAAAAAAAGTTGTAGCATGCTTATAAAACTCCTTGGAGAATATGTTATAATATACTTATTGAATTTAAACAACGTGCGATTAATTTTATAGCATTAAACATAAAGTTACATTGTATGTATAACAAACCCTCAATCAAATTATGAGTTGTGATTGTTATTTAAAACGTTTTATATTTATTTAAAATACAATTAATATTAATGTATAGTCGAGTTTGCGTGAAAAGAATGATGAATATAGATGAAGCAAAGTGTGTCGGGACTCAGGACTCGGGACTTCGTCCTGTACAAGTGACTGATATTTACATAATACATATTTTATATTAAACAGGTGCATCAAGTTTTTAGGGGTAATGGCTATAATACGCAATAAAAAATATTACTAATTTATTATTATAATAATATACAACTTATAATGTATTGTATAATAATTAAAATATATTAAGTTTAGATGGCGCTGCTGTAGTTAAAAAGTTATATTAAAAGTAAACAATAATAATCATTAAACTATGTGAAATTTAGATAGAACTGCTGAAGCTTGATCGTTACAAGAAAATATAATAGGGCCCTCATAATATATCAAATTTAGATGTTCTGCTGAGGCTAGAGACTAAGAAAAGGACATAGTTGCTGCCAAAAAATATAAAATTTACCCGTCGTTGCTAAATTTAGAGCAAAATTGTGAAAAAAATATATTTAGATTATTTTTCTTACTATATTATAATATATTAAAATGCACATGTTTGGGTCAAACACAAAAACTGATTTCAATGAAATTTGGCATACAAATACTCTACCTTATCCCTAAATAAATCATAGTTCCTGCGGGGTAATAACATAATATTCGTTGAACGCCTGAATTTTTTATATGGCAATATATAGAAAATAATATTAGTAAGATTAAATGTTTTTTGGTACATCTAAGTAGTTAGGCTCTAGTAGGTGATTATTGTTTTTTTGACTGCAGACTAAAAGTTCGATCACCACTTTAGCTACAGTAGCGCCATGTCGTCAATTAATGAAACCTTTATTTTATACATTTTGGTAGACACTTTTTTTTGTGAAAATCTATAATTATCAGAAACTTTAGAGTAAGTAAATAAGCTATTCTTTTTCCGAGTAACACAGACTATATAGTATTTATAAATCTATTTAAACTTTACATTCAACGTACGTATTTACTGGAAACTCGTATTATAACTAACTTCTCGAGAAATAGTTAATATTCTTCCAGTTATTGTATATAGAAGTGTAATAGTAAAAAATCGATTTATACGACAAACTTTATTATTTATCGTAGTTTGCAACCTGCACCAAGCGACACTTTCTTTTAACTTGTAACCGGTACTGTGTCATTTTGATTAATAGTTTACTATTTCTGTGGGTTGGTAACAACTAACAACATTTATCAGAACTATGGAATATATAAATATTATAAAATATAATATCTAGCTTTGTACGAAAAGAACTTAATTATTAATATACTTATAATAAGGAAAGAAAAGAACTTAGTGCAAATAAGAATTGACGATTTCAAAAAAAATGAGGCACAAATCAAACTTTTTACTATTTTTTTTTTTATGTCAAATTATAACCATAAAAAGATTTTTTCGAAAAATTTTTGTGGTTTTCATTACTTAAGCAATTACAATAATAAAACTTTTCTGTAACTAATTTTGTAATTCAAGCAAAATAATACACCGACAAGTTTTTTCTATTACTATTTTAGATGCATCAGAAATAATTTTAAGTTTGTTTTTCAAAATTTGTTCTACGACATTGAATTTTCTACAAATTAAAAATAAAAAAAAGAAAGGGAGAAAAGGGGAAATATTAAAGGATAAACAAAAACACAGAAAGTGAAAATAGAGAGAACGAAGGAGAGAGACAGAGAATGAAAGCGATTAAAAAGGGAGAAAATAAGAGAAAAAAGGAGCTCTCTCCTTCAACAACAGAATGTTTTAAATTTTCGACATTAAAGTAATAACATTAATATTATGTGCAATATCTACTGTACTTTAGGTCAATCTAGCATAAATATCAACAGTGAATTGTTTTCTAAACATCATTAGAGCCAAGATGTAGATTTATTGGTATGTGACCAATGTATTAGTTTCAGACCAGTTATTGACAAAGCAATCTCATAGGAATAGTCTGAACGACATCATACAATAGTGTTACTATACAATAATAGGAAAACATTATTTTAAATTATTTTATTTTTTTTGTTATTATTTACCGCTTGCAGGAAGTTAAATAATAATTGTTTTGACAATAAATCAAAATTCCCAAATGACTATTAGAAACTATTTTGCCAATAGATGTCCATGTTAAAATGGATGTTTAGGTGTAGCATGTGTCTTATGGAAGTTCAACTGTTGTGCAATCAGCGTCAAAAAGTGCTTTAGTTTTATACTTATCACTGTCATATCCATATATCAATACAAATAAATAAAATTGGAGTGTCTGTTTCTATATATAAGCGCTTTTTATATAGTGCATATGGATGTATACGCGGTACATATACCAAAACAACATTATTTTAAAATTTTTGTCTGTTTGTTTGTTCCGGCTAATCTCTGAAATGGTTGGACCGATTTTGACGGGCCTTTCACTAGCAGATAGCTGATGTAACAAGCAGTAACTTAGGCTATTTAACATCTCGCTACGACCCATAGGAGCGGAGCAACACGCGAACTAAGGCGCGTGGGTCGGTTAGTTAGTATATAAAAAAATAACTACATATTAAAGACTTTTCTTAATTTTGGACAATATGTACCTAATTTTGATATTTATATAGCCTGTCGTTGATAGCAACCAGGAATATTTATTTTTAAATTCCTAGGTTTTCTATACTTGGGAAATAATATTAGAAGTGTCGGTAAGGGTACTCCTGATGATGACCACCTAACGTGATCAAAGTTTTCACGTAAAAGTTCTGACTTAATTCTCTACATGAGTAATTATTAAATAGTATCATAAAAAAGTATAAAAATCGCGTAAGTTTCTATAATAAAATTGAGAAGTAAACTTTGGTAAATTTACACAACAAATAGTCCCGTAATAAAGACAAACCATGTCAGCTAATGGGATTTTATTGTTTGACTCACTCTCGTCTGACTCCGACCCTAAACTAGGTCAGTGTTGGTGCATACTGCATGAATGCTTCAAGCGAATTAACCCTGTAAATTGACTTTACATGTCTTTTCTCACAATTGTACTTGTTTATGTTTAAATTTGTCTAAAGTTATTAAATTCCTCCCTAAAGAATTATAATGAATTTCAACAAATACAGTACAGTGAGAGTGTGTCAATAGACGTCGTCACATATTAAATAGTATCTGAACGATTATTGAAACGTGTTGGCTCTAAAATGCATTATTAGGGCCCGTTTACTGAAAACACTTCCTGATCGAAAATAGGGGACGTTAATCGAAATAAAAAATATCCTATCCATCCACGCAAAAAGTGTCTTAGTAAAGTATATATCGTATAATAGGTAAGTATCACATATTGTATTGTATCTTGTTTAGCAATAATTTGTAATGAAGGCGACGGCCATTGACGTGCTGTCACCGTATGCGAAATTCACCTAATTTTACACTGCATTTCTCATTAGTACGGCCTAGTTCTGATAGATAGCACTAATATTTTTTGGACTTAAAAAAATCAGTGAGGTAAGTTCAAATTTTTTCGCGAACGATCATCACGTCATTTGTGAAGTTATATGGGGTTAAATCTTGATCTACTGAAGCGATTTTAAAGATTCTTTTACCAATAGTAAGCCACATTTTGTCAGTCTCATTATTTGTCAGTCTCATAGGCTATATATTAACCCGAAAAATAAAAAGACTTTTTAGTGGTAGTCGCATTTGAAAAGTCAGAAAAAAAAACGGTGAAATAAAAACATTTTTTTATGAATATGTTTTATAGTTGCGTGTAGAGTATGAATGAATAAATGAAAGTTTGAGTGAGTTAACACCTCAGTTAAATACACCTTAGCGAAGCGAGATAGTATCGGCTAGTAGGTAAATTAAATCCTACATTAAGATTGCTTACTTTTCGATTCGACACAGTTTCTCAGATGAAGGATGAGGACGAAATGAATTGCAAATACAAGTTTAGCATTTAATAAACTGCGAGCTTTTGCTTTCTTGGGATTTGTCCTGATTACTGCTCAGATTAAAGTAGATTTCATGTAAATATTTTGTATATCATGTTATTTAACATATTTCATCATAAACAATAAAATTATTTTTACATGCTTAAAGACGAAACTGAATTAACAAATATTAAAATTTATCTTTTTCAATTAAAAGCTATAAATTTTTAGTAGTGTTGATTTTCAAATTAACCCACACACAGCTGTTCTACAGTATAATGGCTCTGCTATGTTTGATCCACAGCAGTGTGACGAGTAGTTTCATAGAAAAACTTGGAAAATTTTGGGTAACGATATCGAACAGAGTAGTGTGAGATTTACGCGCAGAGAAGCCTGATAAACATACTTGTGGATCCCAAGCCCCATACACTGTACGGCTTATTATCTAAGTCTCATTATAATTGAATTTTTAGTCGTGGTCTATCACCCTTAACCGCCTAAATAAATTATTTTACATTTATTTCAAAACAAAATTATCTTTAGTTATGAAAACTTTGATAACATGTCAAAAACATCTCATGTATGTTACATTAAAAAAAACTCATTCACCCTGCTTTCCATACAAATGCTCCCTAGCAATAGAAATCTCATGGCACTCGACTAGTCACCACCATTAATGCATAAAAACACCTTAGGTTTATAGAAATAAGGTTCATAATTGAATGTATGAAGTATAACACAACCAACTTAAGTAGGTCAGGTACCTTAGACGCGAGAACTCAAGTGAATACTCCCTTCGTTCGTTTGCTGTATAAAATAAGGGTTATAATCCTTTGTTTTATCCCTAACTTCAGTTTTATTAAAGGTTTCATGTTGAACCTGGCTTCTATGTCCGGTGAAATAAGGTTGGTTCTGATATTTAATACGGCTGAGTTATATAGGTTGGTGTAGTGCATCTGCGAAAGCTCTCATGTCGATTAGAAGGGTAATTAGGTTGGAAATTTTTAGTTTATTTTGCAATTTGTAGGTGTCAGTGCATGGTTCAATCCTCTCTTGCTTCAGTAGGAAATATAATTGTTACTACTAGACTAGCTTGGTGTTTTTGTTTTTTGAATCCTCAAAGAAACTATGGTCTACAAGCTTTTCTTCCCTTCTGAAAATGAGACCCATGGTTAGTGGTGAGCCGTTAATGGATGATAATGATTGCACAAACTTGTATATACATATATACAATCTCCTTTGCTGTTGTTTTAGCTATTCTTGAAAGATTAAGAAGAAGAATTACGCAAACCCATCCAACATGTTATGCTTGACATATTTTAATGACGTCATATGTAAGCAGATTCTTTTTAACCTATCATGCAGTGTATTGATGATAATTCCCATCTTTGATTAACTGATGATATTTCCATCTTATTAGGGACCATTCATTTATTACGTAAGACTATTTTCGATAGTTTTTAACCCTGCCCCTCCTTATTATAAGAAAAAATAAGTATAGGCCGACCCCCTCCCCCCTGTTTAATATTAATTACGTAAGAATCTAAAGGAAAAAAAATGATGTTGCCCGCGATTTTTCAAAGTATAATTTTACCTTTGAGCATTTTTGCAGAAAGCAAATCTTACGTAAGAACTATCGAGACCCCCACCCCCTTGTAAGTAATAAGACATGGTCGACCCACCTACCCCCTAAATCGTCTTGGCCTTAACTGATGATATTTCCCAAACACCAACTATCAGTTGGAGCGTAAGTTTCTTTACCTCTTTTGTTATACAAAATAACACAAATTATTAAAATTACTAAAAATTTTAAACAATAAAAATCGTTTTCAAAATCCAATTATTTGCAATCATGCAACTAAATGTTTTCTAAATTTCCAAATACATATAAACGTAGCTAAATACTGGTTATTCAACAATTAGTTGCCGGCTCTCTGTGTAATGGGATAATTTTATTTATTAAAAACTCTTTAGAAACTGCGCGTGTTGCTTTACAGTAGGATGACCACATTTATAAGTTAGCAAATACTTTTGTTATTTATATATATATTTTCCTATGAAATATATATGTGGAGTCTGAAAATTATTATGGACAGTAAGGAAGAACGCATGAAAGAGGTTTTGTTGTTGAAAGACTGAAAAGTTTGAAAGAAGATAAGACTTTTAAGACGAAAAATAAATGAATTTGAAAATTTTTAGGACTTAATTTTACGTGTCAACACAAAAAAATATACGCTTTTTTACTACTGATGATATCCATCAATAAAGATCACCATTTATGATCAGATTGACTATCTCTTCGCTAGCCCTCTTTTAGTGAAAAAAATATATCATCTTTAAAGTGTTACTAAAGTCATAGAAGAATCCACTATCTATAGGTATATAAATAAAATTAAATATTTCTGTTTATCTTTATGCGTCTTTAAACCAATGATAGTTGTCCTCTGACATGAAACCCTATTTATGGTGGACTGGAAGATATTCTCAATTAATCAAAACCCTTAATAAAATGGGAGAAAGTAGAAGCAGTAGTAGATATGCACTTTCCATTTTCATCTAGATTTATACAATAAGATATTGCTTGTCTTTTATTTAGTTGACTATAGATTTATTATTGTTGACTAATCCTTGTTTTAATTTAATAGCAACAGTATAAATATCTCACCTAGAATGGACACCCTACTCTCAGTAATAGGAGCACGTCGCGAAACGGTTACGCTGGATTTAGGAAGCTCTGTTTAAAACACTTAAATCTTCACTTTTGAATTGTATTTATTTTATTTTCATTTACAGTTTCAAATTGGTAATTAATTAACTATCATATTCTATTTTGGTTTTTTGTAATAAAAAAAAAATACTATTTTCTTAGTAGGTTTTTAATTTTTGACGTGGACTGCAAGCAAGACGTCACTACTTAGTAAATATCATTAAGTTTTGTTGAACTTTAAGTAAAGTACTACTACTCTTACTATGATGCATTATCATGACTATATTATTACTATCTGTTAAAAGAAAGAATGACGTCACAAATCATTATTTAATCATTCAGTATTTAGTATTATATGTGGAATTGGAGAGATGAACACGATCGTGAAAGAAAATTGGATCTCCTTTAAGTTTTGGAACTATCTGTTTATAAGTATTAAGAGTATGGGAGCTATACTGCGCAGTAACACTCAAACGACAATACTAACATGTTATCTAGATGGAAGCCGATAAATGCCTGGGGCTTGAGACCCAAGAGCGGGTTTAACAACGTCTTTTATAACCGCAAACTCTTGACTAAAATAATAAAGTACATTACTCACGTGCTCCACAATAATAACACTACACTATTAGTATATCACTTAATAGCTAACTTAATTCTGTCGAAATGAAAGTTATATATTGTCTATTCAAAATAAGATAAACTACCCGCGAATACTAATTTATAACATAGGTTTTTTCATCATCACAATTGATATTGCAAATCGACCTTACAACTAATTCTATATACAGCCAAATCCATTGAAACGTTCTGTAAGATTAATACCGTTCATTTATCTTACCATTCGCAAAGTGCCGTAATAATATAAATGGAGGTAAAAAACGTATATGTTTTTTAATAATCCTGTATTATAACTTAATAGCACATGCAGAAAAATTATTAATCAATAGTCAATACAGAAAAAGGCATCAAAAACAAGATTAATCACTACAACGTATAAAACAAAGTCGCTCCCCGCTGGCTGTCCATCCGTCCCTTTGTGTGCTTAGATCTTTGAAACTAAGCAACAGATTTTGATGCGTTATTTTTAATAGATAGAGTGATTCAACAGGAAGGTTTATATGTATAATACATACATAATATATTAGAGAAACACTCATCATTTTAGAGTTTTATAATGTCATATCGTAAATAACACATTTTTTGCGCTTACATTGCAAACGCTGGCTGAACCCTACGAGATAGATCAAAATATTGTACTACAGTATTGTAAACATTAAAATTGTCTACAAAAAAGTCCACGATGGTATATGTCTATGTCTTAGGGATAACCCACAATAACCATTTTTATCCTTTACTTTTTACGAGATATAATGGTTTATTTACGAAGCGATTTTGAACAATACAGCATTAATCCTTATTAAATTAGGTACCTTAAACACATTGTGCGTTTAATATAGATCAATATGGCCCTTTACAGCATGAAATTTAAATGAATATTTTCGAAGATATTACAGATTTAAAATGCAGGGACATAGCGGTTACGGCTAAATATAACGTGTTAAATTGCACGCGGGCGAAGTCGGGACAAGTCGACTAGTAACATATATAAATTCGTAGTAGTTCTTGCTTCAAGTACTACTATTGGCAAATTAGAAACATAGGAGATAATATTTATCTCCTATGTTTCTTATTAGACCAGTAAACTTCCTTAGTAAATGACAAAAATTTCACACTAAAGAAGAGAGAAAAGAAAAATGAATTTATCTCTCAACGAAGTGAATGCATGTTTTTTTAATACACATGTAGTGTAAGTTAAATATAATATTAATAGTATATATAAAAAGGTTTTTAATAATCTGTATTATAAGTCAATGGCGCATGCAGCAATCTCTGTCATAAATCTAACATAATATAGATTTCGCATTTAGGACCAGTCACCCGTCTATATTCGATAATCTGTTGCTCTGTTCATATTGATGAGCGGGAGCGGGAGCGAATAAAAAAAATAGATAACCCAATCCAAATTTAGATTCGTACAAATAAAAATCGAAATCAGTTCACAAACATCTTCCAACGAAAAGTGAAAATCCCTTTCTCGACCCTGTATTTATCGACCCTCATGGGGTGTATGACAAGTTACCGTAAATACTTTTGTTTCAGGGCAGTAAGGCAAACGACCAGATGGATCTATCTGATGGTGTGTAACCACCGTCGTCTATGGACATCGGCAATACCATAGAGTTTCTCTTATATTACCGATCCGTTGCCATCTCGAAGCTAATGTGAGAATGTAGTGAAGAGTGCTACGGTTTCAGGGGAGCATGAACACCGAATCCACTGAAATCACAGCAATAGTGGGGTGGGAGAGGGGTAGGTCTAATTGGAGGTCTATGAGGATAAATAATATAAAGAGATTTAATTTGTATGTCCGTGATAGTATAACTACTTCATTTTTACTATTACAATAGTATAGGTTTTCCTACAGTTATCTTTTAATTTTTTTTAGAAAATATTATTTTATTTGATAATATTCGTTAATTTGTGATTGTTAAACAATAATGACTACCCATGGCTAAGTAACATAAATAATAAAGATAAGTATTGTTTCGGCTAGATCTGTTACGGTTACGAAACTGTAACATACTAATATGATGTTTTAAGGGGTCTAAAATAAGCAGATAGAATGACAAGTGGTTAATAAATTTGAAAACCTCTGAGCTAATCCAACAAAGCCTCTATACCTTACATATCATGTGTTCATATATTTTTACGTGGCAGTATTAAACCCACCCCCACCCTTACGAGCATTATTAATCCATTTAATAACCTAAGTGGATGAAAATTGATTCAGATAGCAGTTGTATATTTTATAATTAACTAATGACCTTGGTTTTCTCGTCTTTTTAGCTTTATTTGGTTTCATTAAAAAATTGGACTGTAATCCCCTTTATATCTTTTAAAAGAAAAAGTTTCTGATAGTTGAAAAGTGTTCAGAAGATAAGCTGTATTTTATATTTGTACGTACAGTGAATTATATTTCAGATAACTATCTGAGTTGACCAGGTAAGGCCAACAATATTGTGGTCTATCAGATAAAAAATAAACTAACTAGTATAGTAAGTAGTTATGGTTATAGTATTCCTGGTATTAAGAATTAAGAATATTGAAAATATTATAAAAAATCAGTATTTAAAAATTACGAAAAAGAATGAAAAGACCATTAAAATGATTTTAATAAACTTAAGGGGTAATGTCTAAAAACTGTATTGACTAATTTGAGAATCTCTGACAACTACCAAACAAAATGTCAGATTTCACAAAATTTGTGTATATCTACATTATTTGTACACCCCAGAATTACATGGACATTTCTCACGTTGAGTAAACTACATAATATGAAATGATGGGTATACAGTATCAACAAAAGAAACACATTTAGCAAAACCATAAAACACCATAACTGCGAGCACGTGACTCCACTCTACACCCTAACGCGTGTTTGTACTGATGGGAATATACGAATCATGGTTAAATAAATCAATTTATATATATTGATACAAAAGAACAGAAAATAGTCAGTTTAGTCAAATTTATTTTAAACTAGCCGACCCGCCCTCGCTTCCCTGAGGCGTATTCAAACCGTTCTCTTGCTCAATAATTCATACTCTGCCACCCGCAACTATGAATATACTATTTCCGTTCACACTATTCTATAATGCGTAGTAAGTCACTGATTCGAAGTGGACACCACCATCTCACTCACTGTCTTCTGTCTCACTCACTTTTCTTTTATACAAACCTTGTCTTGACAATAACTAACACAACAAAAAAAGAATTATCCGATCCATTTTCATTTATATAGTTACTGAAAATATTTATTTTTTTCTTTACGCATATCTTTGTCTATCTTTAACTTTGAAAGCGTCTGGCATATATACAAAGTGTCTGGTGTTAAAAAAAAAGAATTCAATTTCTACAGTCTTATACTGCAGTAAAATACTGTAACACTAAAAAAGTTACAAAAATGAATAAGCCTAGCAGTATTAATAACGATTAGTAATTTTTCTTCGTTACTACATAATCTACCGAGTTGAGTCTTCCCGCCCGAGATGTTAAATGGTAGTTCTACTAGTTTATAGTATAGAGTTATTATTAAAAGTCCTAAAACAACACTGTCACAGTAATAAAGGATGATATTTTCAAGACTTGTCACACTTTCCAAGTTTTCTCTTTAAACTAATATTAAAATATAATCAACTGTTTACGTCGACAGGAGAGAAATGAATATTTTTAATAAAAAAAAACAAAAACCAAAAGTATTTAATTTTTAAATTGTATTCTTTATGGATTTGAGACTAGTTTTTGTCTTGTACTTGTAATCCTGGTGTAGGCTTAGGAGTAGGGTAGATTTAGCATTACTTCTAGGTCTATGACAGGCAATATTTACATTATAAAATTACTCGTCAAACTGATTCTGTTCCATTGGATGATAAGTTATAAGGTATGGTTATTATTCTTCAATCAATAACTATTCTATAAGATAGTTGAACAATACTTTTAAAATATCAATGGTAAATATCTCATCAAAAGTTATCAACAGTGTTGCTAACATTATTTCTCTGCGATCCGCTTTTAAAGCAGGCAACAGATTGCTAGTTAAAAAATAATATTTGCACGAGAAACTAATATTAAACTGTTTTCAGTTATTTTCATAAAATGAGATAGAATAAATACAATAGTTGAAACTTCATTGCTTTGGTTTATTTAACTATTACTTAGATATTAATTAGTTTTCATAAACTTCTCTTTATCCACTATGATAATATTGCTAGAATATAACTTAAAAAATATATATATTTCATGCTAAGCCAAAATAACGCTTTTTCTTACGCGAGGGAGTTAGTTTTCTGACATAACATCTTTTTCCATGTACCTTAATAAGAATGAGATTAATTTCACACCAGGGCGAGAAACTTCGTTTAGTCGAAAGTATTTTTAAAAAAAATGGATATCCTAACTAAGTTTTTTTTTATTAAAAAAAAGAAATAATTCGACCCGTTTCTAATAAGGGGTAGGCTTTATTTATAACGTCTATTTCGCTAAATGAAACAGAATTTCTAATATGATCAAATTATAGTTTGATTTTCGAAATACGTTCGCCAGAAGGGAGCCAAGGGTAGCAGTTATAGATTGCAATAAAGGGATCTATTGTCTGTCCGTATACATTTCGGGATAATCTTTTATTCGTCAGAATTTATGGACGTCAGATTTCATTTGTCATTGTACGTCTATTGTTGACTTGCAGTCGGACTTAGGTGATCAATTTCGAAGTCATGCTGAAGCCGAATAGTGTACTTTAGTTATGAGTTTCTATTTTTGGCTACTGATACATCATATGTTAAAGAAAATTATTAGATGTATTTTTTTTATCTACTCTAAAACTTCTTTAAAAGTTTCGTGGTCTTGATGAGGTATATCACTTATTTTAACGATGAAGGAAAACTTCGTGAGGAAACCTGCACTCTTGAGAGTTCCTTAAAGTTCTCAAAGGTGTGTGAAGTCTGCAAACTCGCACTGGACCAGCGTGGTGGACTATGACCTAACTTACTCCTCATTCTGAGGAGGGGACCCGGCTCAGCAGTTTGCCATTAATGGGTTGTGATGATTGAACAGGTTTTACTTCTACGTACCCCAATAAACTTATTATTAGACAAGAGTTACTTATAGCTCTTGGGTTTTGCCACCTATGTAAATGTAAGTGTGGGGGCTGTCTTAGATCTTGCATTTATGATCTTCACATTTCAAATTGCTTAACAACAATAGCTACGATTGTTGCAGAAACAAATTGACTCAAGAATATAATAGATTGATATGAGTGTTTACTAAATTGATTATTCGAAAGTCTGATAAAACTTTTTTTTATTGACAGAATTGGTAAAAATTGGAATATACGCCAATTATTGGCTTTAGTCTAAATTAAGTAATAAAAGGCGAGTAATGACAATCAAAGACCACTGTTACCAATTTCGCGACAATTCCTTCTGGTGTGCCAGAAGGCCATCAAGGCCCGCATATTGGTCCTCTTGATTTAAATATCTTTATAAATGACATTTACCTTATTAAAAAAAGATTAGTTAATCGTTGTTTTTAAACTCCTTAGCGAAGGGAGGTCGTTTATATCACATATAGATGAATTATGAAGATTATCTATCCCGAAATAAATATAGGGGACAGACAATAGACCATTTATTGCAGGGACAATGACTATGATCAAAGTTTGCTACCCTAAACTGTAAAGGGGATTGCATCGGGCAAACGGTACAATTTGCTTTATATTTTAGAACTTTATAATTAATATGATTAAATATGTTGATGTAAAATAGATCAAAAGCCAAGCAGTACCTAAGGCTTGTAGCCTGAGCGCAGGTTTACGGAGCCCCTTCGTATTGCATTAACTGAGATCTATCTCCAAAACTGAATGTGATATACCATCACAGAAGTCATAATTTAAAAATGCAGTTATATGTTACTTAAAATGATTAAGAAAGCAAATTGCAAATTCAATTCCGCATATCGATACTTTTACGACTTTAGAATGACCGATTCGCGATTTATCGATTTCGATTATAAACTATAATTGATTCAGATTATTAGGTATTGATTTTCTTATTCAGTATGAATGGTTTAATTTGTTTCCTTCTATTTTATGTCTAGCACTATTTCGTATTAGCAGCACTTTTTTTGACCTACTGAATTTTAAAAACTTTTAACTTGTGTTTCAATAAATTAGAGGCATATTAAGTAATCTTATATATCATGGTGCTAGTTGAATCTAATGAAGTGTAGTATCCTGTAGATGTTAAGTTTCCCATATAGAGGATCATGCGACTTATACTTGTTAAATTATAATATAACTTGTTAAATTTGTTAATGCATTTTAAAGGGATAAACCTGCATCTACGTCACAAGCCCCTAACACGATGCTTGTCGTTATATTTACGTAGTAACATAATCGTCCATAGTTTAGTGAAGTATTAGTCAACTTTTCTTTTTTTATAACATTAAAATCTCATCATGGTCTTATGGTAAGATTAATGTTAGCAAAATCCGATTTAGTGTATCCATGTCGTAATTACATGAAGACGCAATATGCGTTTAATTTATTGGCATCCGACTCTGCTTAATTTTCGTGTTGCCAGTCTGTATTCACTGGAACATAGAATAAAGTGAATGGAAGTAGCAACGGACTTAAATTACTTTGACATTTTTTTCATTCTCACAGTAAACTGGGTCAAAAAGTTTACTTTTGTCTAAATTGTTTTCCAAATCAACAGCTCCTCAATATTTAGATTTCGATTTTTTATATTTCTATCTTTAAGATGATTTGACGAGACCAGTATCGTTGCTCTTCTTCGTGAGAATGTTAACCTTCTGTGACTAGTTGTGGGTGATATGCCTAAATAATTTGTATTTGGATCACAGAATGGAAATATTAGTTTCGTCAGTAAACACAGCAAGAACTCCAGCACCATATCTCAAGGGCATCAATCTCCTTATGATATACTTCTACTCCATATAGAAGAATAACCGGATAGGACTCACAGATCTTCAAAGAGAATACATGCAACTTCTACACTAGTTAATTCTAAGGCCGAATGTACATGTTTCATTTATTCATGCCGACCAAAACAGATTAATAAATGCCAAGTGCCATGGCATAGTGAAAACCACGTGATTTATATAGCTTTACTAATATTATGATAGTATTTAAGATTAGTTTTGGATGTACTGAAAATATAGAGGATTTTTTTTATGTAACTAGGTCGGCAAACAAGCTCAACAAGGCAATCCCCAATTCCCCCCAGGAGCTCTGGTCACCTTACTCACCAACAGGAAAACAACACTGCTTTATTGTAGTGTTCTTCAGCTGTGATCTTCTGTAAGGTCGAGGTACTACCCCAGTCGGGCTGCTCCATATTTGAGGAGGAAGTTTCCTGCTGTGCCCTACCTCAGTTTTCATTCATCTCTATTTAAAACGCTTAATATTATGAGTGTAAATGATTATTCATTAGGACAAATTTTACTCTGGAAGAAGCAGAGTATCTGTGGCATAGAATAATTTTTTTTACAGTGTACCGGAGAGTGTGTCTTTTATTGTATGAGTGATTTAGTGCGTAATTCTTTGAATTGGCTCTGGATGATGTTAGTATAGGACCAATACAAAAATGTGTAAAGCTTTATAAACTGTAGATTTCTTCGATCGATTAAGAAATAGTAATAAAACCGTTGATTAGCTTGCACCTAAGGGGCTATTGTCTAAATATTAAGTGCTCATTAAATCAGTTTATGGAGATGGAAATTATTCGCGGAGTCATAAAAGCGATACGTAATTAGACCGCGACCGGTGGCTACGCGTTTGTAATTGAAAATGGATCCAAATTGTGATATATTGAACTAGCTGCTAACTTTGATATCAGTTTACCTAAGCTTGAAAGTTATATGAGAACGGAGAAAAGTTTCATTTTCATAATTAAATATATTACGTACCCTAAAAGAGATATTACGTATCGGCCACAGCAGTGATGGCCCAATGGTTGAGACTTCAAGTCTTACTCGGGAGGTCCGAGGTTCGATCTTGGGCACACACCTCTGACTCTGAGTTACGTGTGTTTTAAGCAATTAAATATCACTTGCTTTAACGGTGAAGGAAAACATCGTGAGGAAACCTGCACTCCTGAGAGTTCCCAAAAAAGATCTCAAAGGTGTGTGAAGTCTGCCAACTCGCACTGGGCCAGCATGGTGGACTATGGCCTAATACCCTCCTCATTCTGAGGAGGAGACCCGGCTCAGCAGTAGGCCATTGAAGGGTCGTGATGATGATGTATCGGCCACTTTTCGTACTTCAGATTACCATTAATGGATACCCTGTTTTTTTAATATTGGTTTATAATGCACAATTCCTCTATTCTTATGATTCGTGATATTTTATAAACCGAAATTATCAACAAAATGTTTAAATTGTTGTATCTTTTTAAGCATGATCTTTATGGTACTTACTCCTGAACAATCAAACTAAAATATTAACTTAATGGAACTTACACTTATGTTAGGCAGAAGAGATGTAGCTTTCTACTCAAGAAATAATTTGTTACAAATATTAGCAACCCCATTTATAAATTAGTATTCGCGGGTAATTTAAAATGAGCCAGTTTTGTCAAGTTGTGTCACGCAGTACATATTAAACTATTGAGACTGAAAGTGTAGTGTTGCTTGGTGGCGTGGTGCTAGGCCTCCGTCATCGAGGAGCATGTGAGTAATGTACTTTATTATTTTAATATTCGGTAGCGAGCCACCGCTGTGAGAGAGTTTGTACATAGTAGAAGACGTTTTTAAACCTGCTCCTGAGTCTCAAATCTCAGGCACTGCTCGGGTGTTATCTACATGTATGTCTGTAGATAATGATTACTAATTTCCATGTTATCTTTTATTGCTAAGAAAAGTTATTTTTTTTACTGTTGATTTATTTAATAAAATATATATCGTTACGGCGATTGTTCCCAAAGATATTCTGCAATTTGTAGTTGTACCAGTTCTCAAATATAGTAACAAAAGCGGAACTTCCCATATCCATTCATAATTAGTCCAGAATGTGCGAGCCAATACAATTTGTCCTCGTTTAATCTGCATACGCCATTTTGTGAAATGTCGACTGTTGGCGCAAATACAGATATTTAGGAATTCAATCTGTTTTGGTAGAGTAATATTGTGCTTCAAGTGCTTGAATTCCATTCGAATTTATCTTTATCATCATTGCGTTTGTTTACTCATATTTTTGACAATTTGATAAAAGATTGATAATAGTTGAAAAACTAGTTAGTATTCTTAGAGTTAATATATGGATGTTTTTCAGTTGTTGTATATTCAAAATAATAAATAGCTCAGCTGTGCTGAAGACCTAAGAGCAGTTTTAAGCTCTGTTATATGACAATAACACTCATCAACCACTCTTCGACTTTGTTACCTAATATTTAACTAAACTAAGTAATAATATAACGAGTGACGTGATTCACAAGTAAGGTTTACTTTATGTTATCACTCGTTAAACTAACACAAAATATTCGGTAACAACAGTGCTGTTAATCAATCTGATCCTAATATCAGTTACCCGATTCTTTCATGAAACTTGTAGTGTAAATAAACTTTTTGTTTTCACTCTTCATCAAAGAAACCTAGTCGCAACTCTCTTAGCTCAAAATCCAACCAAAAATCTGTCCCATTCCCAACAAAACTAGCAACACTATTCCCCTTTCCCGGCCATATTTCATAATTTTATCGCTAATGTACACGAGCCAGGTATGCCGCTGTTTGTTACTACCATTACCCCTTCACATTGTTCCTCTATCCGATTTTCACCTTACATTTCTGTATCTACATAATCATACCTTTCATTTTGTAGATTTCATTTGTGTTAACCTATTTTGGAAAATGGGAATGCAGTTATTTGTTTCACATGCCTACTTTTTCAAGCGACTTGTCTTTAATTTTTTTTTAATTAATTTCTATTATTTCCTAACATCGAATAGATCCAAAATCTGATATTTCAACAATATGCCATGCTCCTCAATATCGGAGGCCTAGCACCACGCCACCAAACAATATTACACTATTAGTCTCATCACTTTCATATGTATGTACAACACGATCACTTGACAGACTAACTCAACCTTGTATGAACGAAAGTTATATATTGTCTCCTCAAAATAAGATGTTGCTAACAAAATTATTTTTAAACTAGCTGTGCCCCACGGTTTCACCCGATTTATTTTGGATAATTCATACTAAATCATTATAAATTATGGTCTATGTGTTATTCTCATGTATAAGCTATATTATTGTAAAATTTCATCAAAATCCATTCAGTAGTTTTTGCGTGAAGAAATTCTTACAAACTTTCGCGTTTATAATATTAGTAGAATAAATATTAGATGTATTAATACCTTTAGATATATTTTTTTCTTATTAGGTTACCACATAACCTAGTTATATAAAGAAGTCAATAACGCTCTTCGACTTCTCATTGACCTATAAACATGATGTCTTCAAAGTTCAACCATCTTAAAACCTATTTTAATAAGTGCTGTCAACAACCAACTTAACTGGAAATTGTTCTGAAGCAGTTATCTTATAAAATTTAACTTTAATTTTAAGGTTTAGTTATCCATTTGACACTTACCGTTAATCTTTGGAAATTAATATATTATGTCATATTTTTAAAATCTTATCAAAATCCATACAGTAGTTTTGGTGGGAAATAGCGTTGAATCTTTACAAATATTTTCAGAGTATCATTAATAAGATATTCTTTCATGTTTTGAGGTACAAAAATATTATATTATTTGCATGAAATAAAGGCTAGATTCTAACTTAAACAACAAAAATATTACAATGAAACTATATAAGTGTAAGTGTGTACAGACATCGATCATTTACAATTTTATTATATATATAAATAGATAGATTCGTAACACTTCCCACAGTTTAACTTATTTAAAAGTCATTATAGCTTGAAATTTGCTTCGTGAATTCACAAATTTCATTTTAATAGCCTTTAAAAATTAATCTACATACCGAAAATGTAAAAAAGTTTATTATAGAATAATGATAATCTAAGTTATATATTACTAGCGACCCGCCTCGATTTCGCACGGTTTCTCTGCTATAATATGCATTTATCTATACTATTACATAAAGAGGAAAGATTTGATTGTTTGTATGTTTGTTTGTTTGTTGCGAATAGGCTCGAAAACTAGTGAACAGATTTTAAAAATTCTTTCACCGACAGAAAGCTACATCCTTTCCCTGTAACATAGGCTATGTGGTGTTGCCATAAATATTCCAATTAAAAAGATATGGCCATTTAAGTGCCACAACCAGGTGATTTTGTAAATTGAAGGGTTTCTCAGGAACTACTAATCCGATTTTAAAAATTCTTTCACTGATATAAAACTACACTATTCGTGAGTGACAAAGGTGATTTAGTGTTGCCATATACATTTTTTAATTAATAGAATATGGCCATTTTGTTGCTACTGACTTTTTAATTTTTATCTTTATCGAGCTGTTTAGAATGATCAATCTCTTTTCACTTTCTCTCTTTCGATTATCTCCCTCTCTCCCCTTTGTCTATTTTATTTTTGTTCTGTCCTCCCTCTTATATTATCTGTCGCTTTTTTTTCTTTTTCTTTTTATAAAAAAAAATACAATTACAGAATGAAAAATTGAGGACATCAATTATTATATTATTTTAAATACCCGGAGGGAAGCGAGGGCAGGCCGCTCGCTCGTTTCACATATAAGACTTCCTCTTAAATCACTATATGGATTGATGAAAACCGCATTAAAATCCGTTGCGTAGTTTAAAAGATCTAAGCGTACAGACAGTGTTAAGCGACGTTGTTTTATAAAGACTAGTCAACCCGCGAGACTTTATCCGCGTGATACTCTGCTCCTATTGGTCGTAGCGTGATTTTATATAGTCTGTAGTCTTTTTAGATATATTGACTATCCAACACTAAAAGAATTTTTCAATTCGAACCAGTAGTTTAGCGCGTACAACCAACCAAACAAACTCATGAGCTTTATATTAATATAGATAAAAAAGTTTATTATAGAATAATGATAATCTGTCATTATTTTACAGCTTTGATGGCGCCGCCGTCAAAATTATAATTTAATACGGAGCTCAATGAATATGAATGTTGAACACGAATTTGATTATAAATTAGTTAAATAATCTTCTAATCCACGCCCACATGAGTGAATAAATCTTTGTCTGAAGCAATAACAGGAAAATATTATATGGAACTTAACTATTATTTATAACAAAAAAACATTAAATCACATACTACAATACTATAGAGTCTTGAATAAAGTGAAAAAAAAAATAAAGTGTAATTATAAAGGATAATATTACTTTATCATTTCAAAGTATTTAAAAGATTTTATTTATAATTGAATATCAAAAACGAGTCAAAACGAAATTAAATATTCACCCTTACCACTAACTTTTAATTCCATAACTATAAAACTTAGGTTGATAGAGCCTTGGACACTTTTTTCATATTAGTTGTATGATGTCTATATTATTGAATACTAGTTGAACCGGCATTACATCGCGAAGCTGTATTTAAACTGTTTTTTAACCGTTTAAACCTTTTTTCGACTCCAGTCGTTCTCGAATTTTTGTGAGACTAACAAACCTAAATTCCTTCATAGTGATGCTTTTAACATATATCCTCTCTCTATTACTTCTTGGAATATTATTTATATAATCCTTATTTAATAGTGTAAACTTAATATTAATCAAACCTCGATATGAGAAACTCAAAACAACGTCCTAACGATAATTTTATAAAAAAACTAGCTGACCCGGCAGTCGATGTTTTGCCATATAAATTTAAAAAATTTGGTGTGGGCCACCCCTATTGCTTAGGGGTATAAAAAGTAGATGTTGACCTATTCTCAGACCTACCCGATATGCTCACAAAAATCCATAAAAATCGGTCGAGCCGTTTCCGTTTGAGAATTTTATATATTAGAAGATTAGTATCGTCTATCGTACTAAGTGGAAAAGTAACTTTATTTCTTAGTTAAGTTAGATGTTTAAATAAAGTTAAATACATAATAAAGGTGCTCCATAAACGTGTACTTGGGTCACAAACACTAAGGATTACATTCCTTAGAGAAAGTTATTAAATAGTTATTGTTGCAAAACATAAGTTACATTAAAGTTGAAAGTTAATGCAAACTATTGTATTGAAAACAAATAAATAGGCTTAGATAAAAGCATTCCGTAATTGATAACTTAATATATTCATAAAAAGTCGGTTAAATATAAATCGCATATAACCTCATGATACTTGCTGTGTTTAGAACATCCCATAAACTCGTGCTCGAGAGCGATAATATTAATTCTTTACAAACCCACGCCTATCGAACAATGTTTATATAATTAGTGAAACTCCATCATTGTTTTAAAACTCAAGCTTGCGAAATCTGATGATTCTCGTTACTTAGCTTTGATATTTCGTTTCGACGGATGTTTTGATTTTGAAATGTTACGCTGATGTAATGTTTTTTATTTACTTTAGTTATAAAAATGAGGTAATTGCCTAACATTCAATCACACATATAAAAGGCCTTCCTGTTTTTATAGAAGATGTAGGAATTATTACAAAGGGACGGGAGAAACTTTCATTTCTTGCTTAAGTACTATAATTAATGTATTATAAAAAAAACATTTTGTTTTTATTGTGCTTTATGCAAGACGTGTAGATTGGTTCGAACGTAGGAGTGAGCGAGAGCCGATGATTATTGAGGAACGCGTCAAAGCGTAAGGAGTAGTGAGTGAGAGCGAATGATTTTGGTATAGCATCGGTGTTATTCCTTTCTTTCCTTTCCAATAAGTATGTAATCTTACCTGCTCTTTAATGTAGTTATGCTATTGTATAACGTGTCTATTTATAAAAATTCATTACGATTGGATTAAAAACATTGTTTCTTGTGCATGTATTACTATGATAGCTATATATTTTGAATACATTTGTTGTCGGATGTAACTTTGTTACTGCATGCAAGTTACCTACTTCATATTCTAAGTTAGGTAGGCACGTACGCTCTTTCACGAAGAGCGATTATCCCACGGGATCCTATTAGTATAAATCTTTACTTATATCACTAGCTTTATGTTATGTATTTATGATCTATATAGGTATTTAGAAACTATCTTTCCTTCGTTCCACGCAATCGTAGGTTGAAGTAAATTATTAATTTAAATTAGTATTACCATATTCAATAAATAGATGGCGTTACTCGTTATGTGTGTCTTAGCCTAACATATTGATATTTTAGGTTTTGGGTTATTTTTGTAATTTACATCAAACTCATCTTTTAAAAGATAAAAATAACACGTTATTTATAAAAGTATAATACTAACTAAATTCGTATTTTAATGGCTTTAATAATTTTCCTAAAACTTAGTAAACGAATATTTTAAGAAAATATAACTATTACTTAGTGATTTCAGGCAAACAATCTCAATCACACCTAAAATTTTTGCCAATAGATACAGTATCATATTTAACTACCAAATATTATTATTAAATGTGGTTTTAAAGCAAATATTTTAGTAAACGTCAAAACATCAATTTACAATATTCCATTGACGCGTACATCGTACAATGAACGCGTTCTGCCACTAGCAGAAACTTCAATCTAATAATTAATGTTTCATATTGTTCGATATGAAAGTGGCGATTTACCTGTATATTAATTGAGTATCAACATTCTATGTTGAGCTTTAATACATTTCAGTGTAATTATATGTGTATTTAAATTATATATCCATTTTCACACATGGTTAAGTTAAAATTAAATTACATGTTTTGGTGTATGCGAATGGGACCGTCAGTTTTACGTACGCAAACTTTTTGCAATTATTAAAACCCAAATGTCAGCAAAAATAAGCAAATCAAGGACTCTACACCCCCCTTTAATGCTTACGTAATACTTGAACGGCCCCTACTAAAGTCGGTTGACAATTTTTTATACATAAAAAGAAACAATATAATATAGAAGTGTAGCCTGCCTAGTTATTATATAATATGACACTGATGATACGTCCATCACCGTCGGCTGTCGCCTTAGAAATGCCCTCCGTGCGGAATATCTCCATGTATTTATTAAGATACCCACTTAGAACTGTAGTGCAAGTATGTTTAATTTTATAAATATATTATTTATAATTTTAAGGACCGTTCGAGCCGTATGTGGACCAGACTTACCCTCTCCCTCTCCCATCCTATTAATGCTGCAGATCTAATGGGCTCTGTGTTCACTGAAACCACAGCATTTTTTTTTCACTCCCCCTCCCCACTCTATCCCACGCAACGCAGAGATTCTCTCTTGTTTTGCCGATGTCAATGGGCGATGGTGGCCACTTACCATCAGGTGGACCATCTGCTTGTTTGCACCTTACCTTTTTTTTTTTTTTTATGTAATTAGGTCGGCAAACAAGCGTACGGCTCACCGGATGGTAAGCGATTACCGTAGCCTATAGACGTCTGCAACACAAGAAGCATCGCAAGCGCGTTGCCGACCCTGTCCCCAATTCCCCCCAGGAGCTCTGGTCACCTTACTCACCAACAGGAACACAACACTGCTTTAGAGTAGTGTTATTTAGCTGTGATCTTCTGTAAGGTCGAGGTACTACCCCAGTCGGGCTGCTCCATATTTGAGCAAGAAATTTCCTGCTGTGCCCTACCTCAGTTACCTACCATAAAAAAAAATCTATGTACATGAGGGTCACACCATAACTTCAGAATGACTTCGATTTCATTCGTGTGTGTGAGTCAGCCTACAATAAATTTAAAATATAAACTGTAATACAAATAAAAACTATATAATCATTTGATAAGAAAATCGATAGAGTATCGGTTTAGTTGTACAATATACGGTTATCGCTACACGCACGTCGCACAACCCTAGCTCTGTATAATTAGGGCTGTCGCGTGTCAACTTTATTGAAATACTTGTTGTTCGATTTAATTAAACATTGCCTCTGTTATTATGTTACCTGTTTAAATAAATGCGATTTCATTTCGATTAGTAGCCGCTAGCTTTTAAAACCATAATAAGCAGTTGTAATTTAATGAGAGCTGAGTAATGCGTGGGGCTTGTGACCTAAACATTTTACATTTCTACTTGTACAATATTCAAATTATGAAATTATTTGTCTATCTGCGTCTGATCTTATGGGAGTTAAAGTAACATGTCATCGAGCTAGAAGAAATTATTAATGGGTACGTGGGTCACTCACTCATTCACCCAAGATGAGTAGGTGGTTAGTAAACTGGTAGAAAAGTGGGTAAATGAGTGAGTGTAGTGAGAGAGTAGAGTGAGGTAAAAAATCATTTGAATGTTGGTAACCTATTTATCGGTCGACTTCTGTTATTGTCTTGTTTTTTTAAATCTCCTATGGATCTAAACTGCATCAATGGTAAACTAACAGTAGACTTTTCATTCGTCATTTTTTCCAGGATTTATTTACACCGTTGAATATTTCATTTTAATGAAAACGAACTCATTCCATATTTTACGTATAAAATTGGGATTAAATTTTAAATTACATTCACTGGTTCATGGTTGTATGCGATGAAAATAAAAGTAATTAAAATGTAATCATTATGTACCTTAATCAATGATAGCCAATATTTATATATCATTGCAACTGCTATTCGATTTCATATTTTTAACAAATAAGATTATACGTAGCTCTAATATTAAAATTTAAATATATAATAGCAACACTGATAATTTTGTATTTGCGAGTGAAAAAGTTTTTACACTTCTTTTTTATACATACTAGAGACTGTCGAGATTTATGAATGAAATAAAATAAATACAGTTTTTATTTTTTCTGAGCTTTAAGATTCTGTAATATCAAAGATGTTCGCGGATCAAAGTTAGGATCTAATAGATGGTCAGCTTTTGCCCTGACACATCTGAAGCTGTCTATCAAATTATTTTACTTAATAAATATTGTCTATATAAATACTGTCTTAATGTAAGAAGTGATTAGTTATATCATCCTTTTCATGAAATACTTTGTTTATCTTAATGTTGGGTAGCGTTTCCTATTTGATCATAAAGTTTATATTGTCTAGAAAGAATTATATTTTTTGAAGACCTATATCTCAGATGTGTAAGCTATATTTATGCTAAAAATCATGTCGATATGTCGCTCCGTAGTAACGTGAAATAAGGGAAATCCAACTAACAAACTTATAATATAAAAGGCGGTAATAACAAAGTATCAAACAAAATCGTTTCCTAATGGCTATACGCTTAGATCTTTTAAACTACTCAACGGATTTTTAATACGGTTTCACCAATAGACAATGATGCAAGAGGAAGCTTTATATGTATGGTATAGGAACCTTGTGAAACCGGGACGTATCCCTAGTTCAGTATAAAGTAAGTGTAACATGTTACTAATAAACACTTAATATTCCCGCCAGCCCTAAAAACCGGAGTCCCTAGGGCTGGCAACTTCGCCAATTTAGTCGGACAAGTTCGGACAGTGTCCGCATAACGTATTTACTGCGCCGAAATATTAATCTGTTCTGTAACGAAGCGCTGGTGCGGTGGTGGCGATAGTTCGAGACACGTAGACAAGTGTTTGGTTCATTATATACTAAAACTTTCCTACAAGATATAAATATTTGATATTATTAATTAATACGAGAGAAGAGAAGGAATGTTGTAGTAGTCTATGCGCAGACTAACAGTATGACGGCTTGACTATAATATCCCCCTGGGACTACTCTACTTTAGAATCAGAGCTTCAGCGTTATTCCTAGAATACTCGCGATGTAATCCATAATGATTCTGTCATGACGGCGTATTTATTTTGCAATTCCCACTTCCTTGATTTGTGTTTATCAGTTGGCCAACATTCAAGTAACAGAATGCTACTCAAATTATAAGTGTTGCCAACATCATAATTAACACTATACATAAATATGTAGAATAAAATTGTGAACCTTGTATGTGTACAGAAGATAAAAATAAAAGATATCTATTTTTAAAAAAAGGCAAGATAATTATTTTTCTTTGTTTTTGTGTTGTAGTTGCCAAAAAATATATTAAAGAAAACAATCAAAAAAATATAATTTCATTTCTATGAATCACTAGGATATAATTTTATTCTTTGTTTATTAATGTTTTTTGCAAAAACCTAAACTCTTATTTTGATGTCATTGTCAATGGATCTTGAACTTTCAAATAACATACTCTCTAAAGGGAACTCCTCAAAATCAAATATAAAATGTATGCTTATGAGATATTTAATCTAGTTTCAGTCACATAATACGATTAATATTAGTAATTCTTCAAGTATGTTGTATATACAATGAGGTTATATCTAATAGCGATATGAGTCAAGCAATATATTTCTTTATTAAATTCAACGACCGTTATAACCTCCAGACAATTCATTACGAATAGACCGTATAATTAAACTTGAACAAAATGTATGTATTTTTGTAGTATTTAGTAATATTCTAAAGAGGTTCTAACTGCATAATCCGTATTTAAGATACAATTTTGAAATGTTCTGTTTATACTATGCTTATCTTATAAAGTTTTGCTCCTAATAAAATATATATAAAATAATTTCGCCCTTAATAAGTAAGTAATTAAGTACTATAAATACTTTTAAAATTATATTAGTATATATAGAAAATTTTAGACCATATATTATATTGACTAAAAGTTTTTCATAATAATGATCATGAAATACATATAACTCGGAGAAATGAAAAGCGAGGAAGAGAAGGGGTTTCAATAAACCTCATTTTAAAAACACTACAAGGGGGGTGATATTAAATAGACTTTTGGGTTAACGCAACGTAGGTACTGCTACTCAACCGATAAATAACTAAACATTATGATATCTTACGACAGGAACCCAAGCAATGCCTTAGACTTGTGACCAAGATGTATGCTTAAAGACGTATTTTATTCAAATAAAACACTCGCCTCCACTGCCCAGGTTCCCTGTTTAAACCTAAGGATAAGTTAAAATAAGCCTAACTTCCGCGCCGACGTATATAATTTTTGTAGAAAAAATTACCATATTTTAAAAATTTAAGTTTTCATCACTGTCGAGTAACAAATTTCAGAGTTTCGATTTCCAAAAAATAACCTGAAAGAGCCTATCTAATACTGAAAATAATTTCAAGCAATTTCACAATATTAGTTTATGTCTGTCTCATCGTATATGTATTCATTGTGGAAGTTACTTTATGGATCATAACAATTGTTCCTAGTTTAGTATTAAACCGTTATTAACTTTAGGGTTTTATCACATGTACTTTACTATGATAATAACATTATTTTAGTAGTACAGAAATGATGTAGGTTTTCTATTAATTTATTAATATACAACTTATATTTTCCTGTGACTTTGTTCTCACTAAAATTCTTAAAAATACTTAATGGTGGATAAAAAAAATGTTGGGATTTTAGTGCCATTTTTACAGCTTCAGATATCGGGTGCGTTAGACCTTAATCCTTCCATTTCGTTTGCTACCGTTATAAGGGTTTATAATCTTAACTATTATAGAGTTCAAAAACCTGTACACCTATAATAAATCGCTACCTCATATGTAACTAAAACAGTAATAGACTTAAGTATAACAAAGACTTCACTATTAAAACAATATTCACTTTTAATAAAGCTTAAGTTTTTGAAATTGTAAAATTAATAAATTAAAATAAATTTGTATATTGCTTGTGTAATAACAGAAATTTTGAGTCAATCATAAGTCCATGAGGAGTTTTGTTCTTATATGAAATTAGGTATATATGTTACATTGTCAACAGAATGAGCAACAATTTCCTATATTTTTACCTTAACCGTATATGGCAGGTAAAAGTTTTATAGAATGGATGAAATCCCGAAATAACAAAAGTCAAACAAATCGCATTTTCCATCGCACCTGTGACAAATAAAACCTCATGTCTACCTCTGTCGCTATTCCGCGGGCTATTTTTATACTGACCGACTATACTAGACTGTACTAGACGTAGCTACTATATTTGTTGTTCATTTTACCTTTTGCTTTAAATATTTTAGGTAATTTAATGTTAAACTTAAATTTTATTCCCATTTTTACATCTTGCTTATTTCTCTTTCTATCACACAAACATACAATTTGTTTTACGTTTATTTATTCATGATGATGATATACTTATAATTTGATAACGAAAATGTGACACGAAAGCAATTATATAAGAATTTTAAAACGTAGACTAATAACTTTAATATCAGCTAGTAAACGTGCATTAGCACGTCCGCACTCGTCAGAGTCTCACGGTATAATGAAGAGCGCTCCACAAAACGGTGAACAGAAGGTAGTGTATACAATTCTAACATAGTAGATTTAAGCACTAACACCAACAATGTTTATTGACTCAATATTTCAGATACAATAGTCAGGCCCATAGATTTATTTAATAGTCTTAATAGATCTAAAGCAGTTTGACTAGTGATTTCAAACTAAAGTAGTGCTAAAAGTGTAGTTTAGTCATAATGGTAAGGCTACTTAGTAAGCTGAGGGTTGAATTAATAGGTAGGAGTAAGCTCAAGACGTAGATTTCTATATTTGTTATATCAGAATTAGCTCAGCCATTTCAAGTCGGGTGTCAGTTTTCTTCATTTTCCAGAAAAGCATTGCACATTTCAACTCCATCTTACAAGATCTCCGCTGACAATTTACCTTTTGCAATAATAAAAATCCGAGACGTCCGCGACGTACTTAAAATTCTTTTCAATAAAACTTCTCAAATATTTCTCCCAGTCAAAAAGAGACAGATGTCTTAAATAAAACTTTCCCAGATTTACGATGGACACTTTTTAGTTGAATTTTGTAGTGTTACTTAGATTTGTTGTAATAAAAGTTGTTTCTTTTTGATGCTGTATTCTAACTTTGTGGTGTGGCATCATTTTGTATATTTGCAAGCTTATCCCATGACTTTATTTACATATTATTTATACTATATTTATCATAGAATAAGAGAGAAGTGATACCCATAACTGTACAGCAATACGTATACACATGCAATTTTGACAGAAAGCCGGAGAGTGCCTTGGACTTGCGACCAATGTGTACGGTTATTAATTATTATAACGCCCCCATTACTGTCCAAACATTAACTACTGTAGTTAATAAAGTTAACTTATGTGGACGTCAAGAAGGGTGACCTTAACCACGAGACTGTAATACTAACTTCCATGTACACTACACGCAACACCAGAGAGACTGACGCTAATCTATCGCACTAAAGGTTATATTTTTTCTACCCAACCCTAAACTAGTATACCCAACTTGAAATAATATTAAAGAAACTACCCGCGAACACTAATTTATCAATGATTGCTAATATATTATTAGGTAGATAGCTGGATTTAGGGATTGGTGATGTGCATTCATTGATTTATAGCTTGATGTTTACTTTTCGATAAATTTTTGTCATCAAAGAGACGTATTACATTTTAAAGGAAAGAAAGAAATAAAAGAGACATACATTACAAGTTAGTGATAACAGCAATATAACAGTACAAACATTGACATATAATATACAGATATTAGGAAAAAAAAGCAATATAAACCAAACTACTTGATCGATATATCAGAGTAAAAATCGATTTTAATTTTCTATGGTGCAGAATCAATTTACTAGACAAATTTAATGCTAAATGTCCAATTTATGCAAATAATCGATTCTTTTATTATTAGTATATCATAGAATGGTCAGTTGTATACAAATCATAGGGAAAGTTAAGCTAGAAGAAAAGAAAGAAGAATATTGCCATTTATGGAAGAACTTGCTAAAACAAATCCATTATAATACAACATATAAATACTAATATCTTATATTATAATAATATACGGGTTGGGCGTCTGTGTGTTTGGGTGTATGGGCGTATGCACACCTTTACCCAAACAGAAAGTTTAGCTATTACACAGAATGGGCGCTTTAATTTCGCTATAAAACTTCGCGAAGGCTCTTGTTTACGCGTTTCCTTCAAAGCCCTTGTATTTGTGCCTTGAATAAACACTTGATATTATCCTCTATATACTTGAAGTGATTTATTGCTTTTGGAACAGAGACTTTTATTTTGTATTAATGTTTATATTGCCTTATTTTACATACAAATAATATCGATAAACGTTTGTTCTTTCTTCCTTAGAGTGAGAAGGGTTTTAGGCCACAGTTCACCACACTGGCCACACATACACCTTTGAGAACTTTAGGGAACTCTCAGGTTTGCAGATTTCCTCACAATGTTTTCCTTCACCGTTATAGTTTTAGTTATATTAAATTGTTTAAAACTCACAACAATTGAACTCGGCTTTCCGAGTAAGACATCAAATCAGTCAGCATCGTCAGCTAATATAAACTACTTGATTTTCTTCGATATTCTCCAGTAGATGGATTAATTCACTAAGAAGATTTATTAGATGCCTTGTATAACATAATAATAAAGGCATGGTCGATGTAACTACAGCTATTTTCACGCACGATACAAGTATTTTATTAGCAAAATATGAGATAGGCACAAAGGGTCACCGTTATGAATCTTCAGTAATGCTATGTACCGTTAGCTACTTGATACTATAATAAGCGGTAGCGTATGAACTAATATTGAACAATTGTGTTTCCTACATAAGAGAAATAAATAATTTTAAAATACGTGCTAAACGTTTCTAGCATTTTTTTGTTACTAAATAGTTTTGTATATCAAATAGTGATTAATAATCCTTGTATTTCACTGAGAAGAAATTCTACTAATTCGACTTGGTACTATAAAAATAATAATAATAAAGTGTAAAATCTACGAACGTAGTTTAGTGTTAAAGCGCATTAAAAAAATAGCCATCGATCTTCCATGAGGGCTGACTCTGCCCAAACAGAATCATCGAATGCTGAATGAAGACCATTTTGGTCATTAGTTACTTAAGTTAATTAGTTGTTTTTCCTTATTTCTTGGCCATTATTAAAATATTTATAGGATGTTGCCATTTAAATAAGCTTTTCTGTGTATTTTTTAACAAAATAAACTTTCCTTTCTTTTCTTCCTTGAAAGGCTGTAGGCGGATCACGTAAAAATACTTCACGAAATTAAATACATTTGTATTGCTACATGTCTAACTTTAAATATAGGCTTTGATTCATTTTTACCACTTTTAACTTAGCGAAGCTAGGGCAGAGCAACTAGTATTGTCCATATAAATCGCTCGCTTATTTAGTATAGTCTGACCACAAACACGACGTGAAGCTACGCACATATCTTGACATCTTGGCCTTCGAGATCATTACATACCTAATGATCGATACGTTACAATAACTGTAAATTAAGATGGCTAACATGACCATATAAATTGATGTTTCATGATAGAATGCCTTTAGAATTTCTGCTCTCTTCTATAGTCACGACTGCAAGGAAATGTAACTTACTGAGAATTGTTTTGACTTCCAAAATATATTTTATATTTTTTTACTATCAAACGCTACTTTATAATGATTTCAAAACGTCTTAGAACTTATAATAGCTATGCTACGAAGTTATTGATTTTAGACAGGAAACCGAATCGTTCCTGGGACTTCACAGTTCGACATCGCCACTGATACAACTGAGCTAAGAAATAAATTTCAATCATCAAACCAAAACTGGTCCATCAGAGCGGATTCTTAAAATAAATCAATAGAAACTATATGTCAATAGAAACCTAGTAACAGTATAACCAGCACAACCTTTTTGGATTTCAATAATATTTCATAATTTAATATAAATTTTTGAGGTCAAACACTCGTCCATTTAATTCCTAATTAGAGTGTATAGTTTCTAGATAATGTTACTCAATTAAGACGAAATAGGATTAAATATCATAGATATTATATTTCTGATAATATCTACAATTTAAGTAGTTGTCTGTAACGTTATATTATTACTAGTCAAGCCACCCCAGCTTCGCCCGGGTGCGGTTCATGCATTTTGTCCTCTATTTAAACCCTTCCAAGCTTTTTTTCTACAATAAAACGTAGTCTATATCCTTTCCCAAGCTCTAGTCTATCTTTGTACCAAATTTCAACAAAATCGGTTCAGTGGTTTAAACGTGAAAGCTTAAAGATAGACACATCTCCTCAAGCACAATATGACATCACGTCTTGCGAAATGTCTGTTGTCAATTTTTTTGAGCAATGAATATGTACAAAAATTAGTATTATTACTTACAAATTTTAATCTTTAAAAAAATCTTAGTCTATTTTCTAATCTATTTTCGATACTTTCCAGATAAATTGTTTACAAACTTTTTTATTCAGTAAATTTAAGTTTAATGACTCGCTCTTTTCCTAATAGCCGAGATTTTTCGTCTTCGCCTTAATTTTCACAGTTTTCACTCCGCTAATTAGTAATTAGTCAACAAATTTGTTTACTAATCTAACGTCCACTTACCCAAATTAAGTTAGTCATGTAGGTTTAGCTTTACTGTTTTTAAGAGTTTTTGAAATACTTTGAAGAAAAAAGGTCTCCTTATATGTCGCCGCGTGAGTTAGTTTAGCCTAACCTTAGGTTTAAACAGAGAACCTGGGCAGTGGAGGTGTGTTTACATATGTGGTGATATGTAGTCGTAATTGTAAGAGATCATAATTTTTAGTTATGTACCGGTTCTGTAGCAGCATCTACCCAAGTTTGTCCAATAGTCCATTGAATATCATCCTCCTTGTAGAGTTATATATATTTTTGGATATTAACCCTAGATAGGTAATGTTTTCATAAATCACCATATAAGTTAAGTATTCGACTTTTTTATTATCTATTACTGAGCAGTATATATATAAAAAAAAAAGACATATTAAACAGGAAACCGATTAGTGTCTTGGTCACGAGTCCAAGGTGTAGATAGGTATACATTTGCTATTCACTCGTCACACGTCATCCAATGCCAGACTCACTTAATTATTAAATAAATATAGACGAAACCATAATACTTCAGACGATGTTGACTGTATGAAATCACTTACCAATTCCTTCGAATGTGAGGCTCTAGTTGATTTTAAAGAAAAAAATTGTATTTATTTTCCGAATGAACGTGTGGTAAGCTTTCTTTATTCTTCATCGAATAGAATAATATGTCATTATATCGAAAATTACTAATTTATTTTTAAACTTAAGAATCAATTTTCAGTAGTTGATAGATAATCCAGGATTTTACAAAAACTTTAAGAAGTACTCAAAATTCCTCCAAACCAGAATCCGTTTAAATCTAACATATCGTCAATGTTACCAAGGCTTTGTAAGGCACACTATGTGTCATGTATTTTCAATTTATTTCTTTCTCGTAAGCTATTAATTAACATAGTCATATAGACGAATGTTATCTGTGTTGGGTTAAGTGAATATATATTCGTTAGTATAAAACGCATTAATAATGTAAATAGGGAAACATACAAGGACAAGTATGGGAGACTAAGTGCGGTATCACCTGCGCCAACCGACGTTACGACGTGGGCGACTTTAGCTAAGTTATTTATATGTACTACTCATCATGAAGATGCTTTAGTTATTTTTAGAACTTATGTAAAGGTATTAAAATCGTATATTATCTACTCGTTACACTATTAGAATATATCACCAATTTTTTTTTATATTTCTCGTCTTTCCCCTTCACTTCACGAACATATAAATTCCATTATTATTGAATTTCATACTAAAATGTTTATAAGAATTTGAAGTTGATAAGATATAGGGCTGGTTTCTCGACTTGCTGATAATGTTTGTGATAGTTATCCATCTCATAAAGTATACAATTACACATAAAAAATTGTATTTATTTTCCGAATATTCGGACTTAGTCTCAGTCACTGGATTGTTTGAAAAATAACTGAAAACAGTACTAATATTAATTATTTATTTCTTTGTTTATAGAAGTGCTTTTGCTTGTCTGAGTTAAAAATATCTTCAGATGAGGATAACTTTTTCCTTTGTGTCTTATTTTCTACTTTAAGTAAAGCTACACCCATAAAAACAGTGTTTCAATTAGTTTAGAAATTTCAGAGGCGTCAGAAATCATTGAAACAAACAAACAGACGATAAAACCAATTAAAAAATATTTTACCTTTTCAATACTCTTCTCTATTACTTTTATATTATTGCTTTCTATATATATAACTTTTTTTTAAATTTATTATACGTATTAGACACCCCTTTTTATATATTTATACGATGAATTTATATACATTGTAAAGTATTCAGCAGACCTCTCGGAGGCAAGTGCGACGTCATTACCCCATAATGTCAGTACGTGAGAGGGTCTCTAATTAAATATTCTTATTCCTAAGTGAGGTCCGATATAAACATATGGCAGACGTATTATATTATATATTTACATTGTTAACGCATTTAATAATATTGACATTGGGTCTTCATACAAATATGATAGAAAAAAATATCCGAGATTTAAAGATGGATGTTCGTAATAATCCAAACGAATGTACAAGATATCTATAATTATTAATATGACTATATTCTAATTCTTAACTTTAACCTTGGCGTCGTTAGTGCGTCAACTTGACTCTCTTCTGAAAATCAGCGTTGTGACGTCACATCGCGCGTACACAACACAAGCTGAGCAGAGTACCCATTGGTGGTCACAATTTTTTTTTAATTTCTCATAATTTTTATTTCTTGAATAAAAAAATTAACCTTTTCTCTATTTCTTTCTAATCATAGAAAAGACAATTTTAACATTCTTTTTTGCAAAAATGCTGTTTAACTCTACATCGCCCCTACTTGTCGGCCCGCCATAATGTCTGTCAACTTTGATTTTGCTCTTTTCATCAATAACATTATTACTATATGACAAGTATAGGTATACACAATTACAAATTAGTCTTAGAATTTAATGAACATTAGAGAAGTGCTCTCATAAAGTCTAAAGGGTTTTGGTACTCTTTTGCCTCAGATACTTTTAAGCGTTGATTATGCAATAATAGAAAGGAGCTTGAATATTTAAAAAGGGTTATTCCCAAGCATTATTGACACCTAATAACTATCTTGTCGTATAAAAGATACAGTAATAGAGCTTAATTATCTTGAATATTCCTTTATTAGTTATATTAATCCTACAACGTCATGTAATTGCGTTTAGTTATTTAGTTATTAACTAGTACGCAACCCTCACTTTGATTCATTGTTAGTTATTGGAATACGTAATACTCGTATTTTAATTGTTATATTAGTTCTTTAGTAATAGGCTTATACCTTGTTAGGGGCTTAAATAATTTTTAAAACATTAAATAATGTTAGAAGAAATTAAACCTTATTCTTTTCGGAACCGTGAGTTAGGCTTGGTTTAGATTAGTGTGAAGCAAGCCCAGTGGTGAAGACATCGATGTCTTATCGGGAGGTCTGAAGTCGATCCTGGGCACACACCTTTGACTTTTCTGAGTTATGTGTGTTTTAAGAAATTGAATATCGCTTTAACGGTGAAGGAAAACATCGCGAGGAAACCTGCACTTCTGAGAGTCCCCTAAAGTTCTTAAAGGTGTGTGAAGTCTGCCAACTCGCACTAGGACAGCGTGGTGGACTATGGCATATCCCTCTCCTTACTCTGAGGAGGAGACCAGGCTCAGCAGTGGACCATTAATGGGTTGTGGTGATGATAAGAATAGTGTTAGGGTAGCCTTGTGTTAGGTTAACCTTATGTTAGCGTAACTTCTAGCTTCTAGAAACTATGCAGGGGGGGTGAGTGTTCACAACTGTGGCAGGGATCCCTTAAGGTTTAAGGTAACACACGCTTGGTGACAAATTAATTAAATAGCAATAACATTGTAATAATCTTAGTTAATCTTGGTTAATGAAAAGTCAAACTTTCTCGATATTGCCTTAGATTATACCTCTTTTTCAGAGGAGGTTAAGCTTCATCGTTTAACTCTCCAATATTTCTATTCCCATACATTTAAATATAATCTTCATAGCTACGTTTATAATATCATTGTCATTAAAAAACCGCACCGTAACGCTTCTTTGTGTCAAGAATTAACATCTATACATCGAGGAGAATTATCTCAAAGCTATCAATTTATATCAATAGCTAAATTACTTGTGTGTCTGTCTGTGTCATTAACTTGATCGGAACAATGAAATGCGGTTCTTTGTATATTTTTGGGTGTTATGCAAGATGAGGTATTTAGAAATTATGATAAGTGGCCAACTAGTTGATTATGTACGGAATCCTTGATCTATACCGAACTCACATTATAAACGTATAATGTATTATCTATATGAGAGTTATTAGAGGGAAAATAAATATATATATATATACTGTCAAATTCATGAATTCTTTCACAATGGAGTCTCAGCATTATGGTACCATACCATTCGTAAAGCCGTAATAGTCACCAGACGAGCTCCGTTTGATAACTGGCACAAGTCTATCGGAACAGAAGTTATGTGATATATTGTTATGTGGGTATATTTGACCATAAAATAAAAGGAACAGATCGCGAAGTTATGAACGATGTTGCTAACTAAAGCGAGATAATATCTAAGTCGTGTAGTGCCTGGGGATTGTAATCCAGAAGTTGGTTTAAGACAGTCCTTGATCACTTTCTAATCGAAATATTATACAAAACAATTATAATGTCAATAACTCACATTAGTCACGTCAGAATCAGCCCAATTAGGGTTTGGAGCTTGCAACTCAGATGTCAGTTTAAGTGATCTCTTTATAAAGTTAAATCAAATCAATACCCAAAAATGGATCAAAATTGGTTCAGCAGTTTGGGCTTAAAATTAAATTTGAGTGACTTTGTTTGTAATTATTCTGCGTCTAACAAATTGTAAATAAGAATCTATAGAGTTAAATAGTTCAGCCTAACAATACAAATAAACGTTGAACAGTAACAAAGATCACAGCTAGATTTACGACATCAGTTAATTAATATGCAAGCTACAAACGGAAGATGATTTGGTTGAACGCCGAGTGATTGATGATGGAAACTTCCGCATACATATCAATGTGCACATACACTCTTAGTTGTTGAGGTACACTCGTGTACTATATATATTATACTATAGTCAACCCATCTCGGCATCGCCCGTATTCAATTTAGCACATATATTTTAATTCTAAATTTTAACTTTCAACACCAACATAATTTAGACATAAATTCAGCTTATCATGCACTTCATCCCCTATTTCAATTCCTTCAATCCTTTATCGCGATAAAATGTAATCTATATCTCTCCCAAGCCCTAGTCCATCTTTGTACCAAATTTTATGAAAATCGGTTCAGTGATTTAAGCGTAAATCGTAACAGACAGAGTTACTTTAGCATTTATAATATTACGTTGGGAAATTTAATTTCACAAGATGTGATTCAGTAATTTTAAAAACCTTTAATGTCAAAAATTTGAATTTTTTTTAGGAAGCAATATAACAGATTATGTACCGAGTACAAAAAACGCTTTTTTACCGAGGGTAACTTAAACTAAATTGAGCATAAGTAAATTTCGTACTATTCTAAGTCTTTTCCCTTGAAGGAAAGTAGTAGAATAAAACCGTGCTTTTCATTTAATTTAAAAGTGCAAATGTTAGAAAGAGATAAACATATTATACAATGTAACACAGAACAGAAATATGCATTTTTGTGTGAAGTATTCGGATCGTTTAATGTTTTGATGATTTTTTTATGTCGACAAATGTCTATTGGTTTTTTGATATTAAAAGAGATTCCAAACCTTTATTAGGTCCTTTAGGAAATCATGTACACAGACAGTCATTCCACTATAGCTATTAAGTAACACAGGTAAACAATCCAATAATGAAACACACATAAATCTAGCGGTATAGGTTGATAGGTACGCCAGTAGAAGTTCCGGTTATCCATCATAGGGTTCCTGAGCGTAATCTGTAATGAAGGGGTCCGATCAATGGCAGTTCCTATGCTTAATATTTGGTATATACTGTCTGTGTTTACGGATTTGTAAACGCTAGTCTATACTATTATATAAAGAGGAAAGATTTGATTGTTTGTATGTTTGTATATTTGTATGTTTGTTTGTTTGTTGCGAATAGGCTCTAAAAGTACTGAACCGATTTTGAAAATTCTTTCACCGATAGGAAGCTACATCCTTTCCGGGTAACATAGGCTATGTGGTGTTGCCATAAATACTCTAATTAAAAAGATATGGCCATTTAAGTGCCATAAGGTGGCCATTTTGTATATTGAAGAGTTTCTCAGGAACTACAAATCCGATTTAAAAAATTTTTTCACAGATAGAAAACTGCACTATTCGTTAGGGACAAAGGTGATTTAGTGTTGCCATATACATTTTATAATTAATAGAATATGGTCATTTTGTTGCTACTGATCCGATTTTTAAAATTCTTTCATTGAGAGAAGTCTATAGTTTTTCCATCTCTTCCACTTATAATACTATCATTGTCTCTCATCCTCTCTCTTTTCTTTCTCTTTAATTCTTCTCTCTCTCTCTCTCTCTCTCTCTCTCTCTCTCTCCTTTACCTATTCAATTTTATTTTGACTCTGTCCTCCCTCTCTTAGCATCTGTCGCTTTTCTTTTATTTTTGTTTCTATTAATTTTCTTTTTATAACTTTTTGTCACTGTCTCCCTTTTGTCAATAATGAAAAACTACACAATTACAGAGTGACAATTTAAGGACATCAATTATAATATTTTTTTAAATACCCGGAGCGAAGCGAGGGCAGGCCTCTAGTAATAGATATAATTCTCATGCGGTGTTTATGTCTGGCAAAGGGTTAATCAGTTTTTTATCTGTTCCACCCTTTATTGCTTGGTTGGATGTCTGTACCAAACATTTGCTTGTTTTCGCCTGTTTTGAATGACTAATTTACCATTCTTAGTACTAAATATCTATATACATAATCATTGTAATATATTTGTCTCATTAAAGTTAGTCTTATGATCAACATTACTGAAGAGTTCTACTATCCATCTCATCTTTACTAAGACTAAATGTAAAGGTATAATCTTTATTTAGGATCACGTTTACTCGATACTGTTGCTAGTTTAGATAAATATTAGAAAACTACTGTGGTCGGTGTAAAGTTTAGTAAAAGAGGTATTTAAATCTGCACCTGAGTCTCAAGCCCAGAGACTGATTCACTTCCTCGCTTTGTAATTACATATATACCTCATATAAAATAGATAATACAATACGTAAATTTAACGTAACTCATATATATCCAATTTCATCAGATATTTGCATAAACGGAAATCTAGAATAGTAAATATCATATATTATGTAAGAGTTAAAGTAGTTTAGTACATTTGTGTGAAACAATGTAAATGATATAGCGTTTTACGTGGAGCAGGATTTATGGGCAATCGAAGTGAGCTTCCACCGTAGCTACGTTTTGTGACACGTTAATCTACGCTGCTATCTCTTTAAATAATAGATCTAGGTTTCCAATCTGAAATCCTACTTTGTTTAGAATTTCTATGAAAATTTTCAGCAAATCAATGCTCTGACAACATGACACGGATAATTTAAAAAAAAACATAATTTCTTTATTAGGTTTAGGCTACAGTTTCATCCATTTTTTTAAATTCCATAGTCATTTTTCTTACATTTTAAATACAGAAAACAAATTATAATGCATTTGTAAGCAAAGGCAAGATCCTTAGAAGAGATTCCACTTTTACCAGTTTTGATCTATAGTGGTGCTGAGATTTAATTTTTTTTTATCCGCATACGAATAAGGATAAAAATAAAATTATTAAAAAAAAGTTTAATATTTTTTATGGAAGTATGTCACTTAAACTGTTGGAATTTGTTTAGTGTATATATAGAAGATTTTTCATTAGTAACTTATGGTTTAATTAATTAATAATATAACAATTTACACTTTTTCTTTGATCAATATAAAACTAGCGTCAGAAGTAATAAACGTTTTATTAAAACCATTTTATTATAGCGCATAACTTCATTTAATTCACATTTCATGCATAATGCATATTCAAGCTGGCGGCAGAGGGCGTGGCTTAGAACGGTGTAACGCATTACGTCTAAATACTGTAATACTAAACTTATATGTTAATAATGTAATTACGAGTGAGGGGTTCCTTGTAAATCTTTGTAATTTCGCTACACTTGCTGTCGATAATGGTGGTTGTATCCGCCATGGTTAATAGACAGTTGCATGGAAGAAAGAATCATTATTTGCTTCTCCAAAAATAGATATGTATTTCTTTGAAAATTATTTTATAGTTTTAATATCATAGACTAACCTTCGTGATTATCAGTACCTACTACTTAACTTCAATAATAATTTTATAAATACCTACGTAAGAGTATTTTTTATAATTTGTCCTTCTTTCCTATCTAAGTGACAACTATTTTTTAATCCAGATAAATGGACAAAATAGTTCATTTGATTTAATATTGAAAATTATTAATTTCACTTGTAAGTATATTTCTTAATGTCTTTAATTACTTAACTTATTTAGTACTAGTCGACTCGCTTTCGTTCCGCTGAGGTGTATTTAAACTGTTTAATCACACACTCATTTATTTATTCCTTCATTCTCTACCCGAATCAAATATCTCTTATGGTTAAGGCTGGTTTCGTTCGACAATTTTCTGTCCGACTACCACGAAAGTCTTTTCATTTTTCGGGTTAAAATATATAACATTTACAAATAATGTAGCTTTCTACTTATAAAAGAATTTTCAAAAAGTTGAGTAGATCCAGAGATTACCCCCTACAACCTCACTAACTTTACCTCTTTATAATATTAGTTGGTATATATTGTAATATGTTTGCAAAATCTAATAATAATTCTATTGATTTCAGGTAATATCAACATCCTTCTACAAAAAAATCGTCATTCATGCGGTACGTAAATACAAATGTGTTAAAAAAATATTATTTTACACAAAACGAGTCTGATATTAAGCCGATATGAATTTCCCTGATGCAGCAACTGATTTTAATGATGAACGAAAATCAATTTACAACTCAAACCGTCTGTAGTCTGTACTATTCAAGTGAAAATAACAAAATATTATCGGAAATGGAAAATGCCCAAACGCTGTGGGCCTGACAGACCGACAGGTGCGAAATTAAACTTTATTATTACATTAATTTAATATTGTACAGGAGCAAAGGTTGTCCGCCCTTCCCTTTGATTGTATTAAATTAGCCTGCCGATTCATTTTTCACTTAAATCAAAGGCAACTGTCATTTTGACGTTTAATGTCGACAGTAATAAACTATTATTAAGGAATTTAATAGAATTATATTACGTTTCGTAAGCTTTTGTTAGGATAATAAATATTCTTAGGTTGTCATTAGAATTGTCAGTTTGTTTATGAAGCTGAAGTTATTAAGATATATAAGATGTCATTCCTCAGAGGAAAAACTTAACCCTTATATGATAATTGGTAAACTGATCGCGAAATATATCAATCTATGGAGACAAAAGCTTTCTAACTGCAAAATTAAGTTTGTCCTTCAATCTAATATTAATTAGAGAAAAATCGTTAATGAATATTTGCGAGATGTATGCATTGACCTTGAGCTGACATAAAAAGCTGTAACATTTATATCAATTATTTGAGGAAGGGCAATATTTCTTCATATTAGCCCCTATAGCTTAACGAACTCGCCCTTTTATGCGGATTTCCATAAACCATTATAGTTAAACAATATTTCTACATAAATAATAAAAATGTAATTCATCGAATGTCTCTATATTAACTTCATGTGAGGAGTCTGTATAACTAATATAAGCCAAAACTATCATTTTTAATTTTTTATTTACATATCTGTATCTTTGTACGCGTATCACGCGGTTTCACAATTTAACACTACAGGTCTGACTTCAAGACTTTGTTTCATATAAATGTCATTTAAAATAGTTTTGGCCCAGCAAAGCCGATTAGTGTATCAATAGTAAAGAAATTAACAGTCAATAAAAATTTAATGGTTATTATCAAATCGATGCCATGGTGTCATTACAAGGGTTAATCAGATGATGGCGGCGTGAAAATTATCAACACGTAAAACTAATTGTGAATGGCTTTGTTAAAGCCGACGTTAAAGAAATATTTAGATAGAAAAGACTAAAATTATGTTCTAGACAATGAAATGCTGTGACTATCGAAATTAAAAATATTTCAAAGTTCATAGAGATTGAGTTTTAATATAAAAATGTTAGGAATATCCGCTATTATTAAATATTTGGCAACTTTTTAATATGCAAGTATAGCTACAGGCACGTAAGTATAGGTTTGAACTGCCAATACAGGCACGTCACACACTTACAATGTGCAACTTTCCCCCACTATATTTATATCATACCCAGTAATTTATTTAACTCAATCAAAAATTATACTTTTTAAATACTATATTTACAAGCTTATTCATAAACATATTAAAACTAATCTTTTGTTGTCTTCTAGCAAATATAAAATAGTTTGATATTGACAAGAAGAAAACAATGATTTTTAGGTATTTATTGATGTTTTGAAAATAAGAAAATAAATAAAAAAAATCATATAAAATTGCATTTGACGTAGAACTACATGGTTCATTATAACTGATTATTTAGCTACTCGATTGAGAATTGAGAGAACCATTCGGCTATTCGTTTCATTTCCAGTGGTTAGTCAACTTAATTCATTTCCTTCCATTCCATATATGATAAAACAACAGATAACCCTTAGTTTGCTAACAAAAAAAAGACATTTTGTTATTCTTTGAAACACAACAGAGATCCAAATATTTTTATTTTATGTTTATCCACTTGATTTGGGTTCGGAAAATAGGAGAGATCGGAAATTCGAAGGGTTATCGCGTCATAAGAAGAATGACAGGGATTACGTATTTAGTTTCATGCACGAAGAAATATGGAAATACACTCGAATAAACTGTAAACCAATAAAGCGAGGGTACTTTCATAATTTAAGCTGACTATAAAAGTTCTGTTTTCCTGGTATGTTATGTATGCGATTTTCTAAAATGTTATGTGTGTTATGTAACATGCACAAGACAAAAATAATATGCACTTAAAACGGAAATCGAGTCACCAATATTAAATACTTACTCCAAACCTTAGCCTTAATGGTCACCTTTTGGTTATCAACGGTGTTGCTAACTTGTGAACTAGCTTAGGATCCATTTTAGCTATATTTAAATATCGTCCTTTTTATTTCTGTGGCTTGATTTTGTACAGTAAATAACAAAGAATATATCTCGGAGATTTTATGACGAAAAGGAAGAGGGAGAATATTGAAAGAACTGAAGGAGAGATGATATTGAGTGGAATATTAGGTAAACTCTACGTAACTTCTACTGAACCGATAAATAATCAAATATGATCTCTAATAATTACGAGAGAAACCTAAGAATATCTTGGACTTGTGACCAAGGTGTAAGCTTAAGAAATTCCTTTATTCGATCGAGAAACTCGCCTCCACTGCTCAGGCTCACTGTTTAAACTCAAGTTTAAACTAACATAAACCTAACCCTACACTAGACGTGGCAACTAAATTGTAAGGCACTCCCAGCACTAAAACTGCACAACACTATCCAGAGACTACTTTACTCCTAGAGAGACCGCGCAAGAGTAAAACTACAGTCAGACTGTCGAAGGCATATAAAGGGTCGAGACTGTCAAAACGACGGAAGTGACTACTACCCTACTCTAGCGCCATAGATGGCGATGACGATTCGATTATTCGATAATCGTTTACTATTCTCCGACATAAACTTATTTAGTACTTGCCTTGTAATATTTACTCAATAAATGGAGTTACTTGTTATAAAGTGATAATAACGAACTAAATATTTAAATTACTGTAATATTCAGTATACACTTTAATATTCTTTTATATCGTGATATCAATATACTTTACCGGTATAAAACCATAAAAGTATAATTTTATACAGATCGGAAATTGGATGGGTTATTGCGTTACGACAAGAATGACAGAGATTACGTGTTTAGTTTCATGCACGATGATATATGAAAATATGCCCTATTAAGGGTAATTTGCCATTTTTTTGTTTTGCCATACTATCTACTAATTCTCAACTTCTCTTCACTGTTATAGAACGTGGAGTTTGTGACCTACTCGTAGGTTTAGGTTTACAACTTCACTACATAGTATAAAACAAAGTCGCTCCTCTTCTGTCCGTCCCTATGTATGCTTAGATGTTTAAAACTACGCAACGGATTTTGATGCGGTTTTTTTAATAGTTAGAATGATTCAAGAGGAAGGTTAAATGTATAATACATTCCTTTTATAGTAAAGAAAATAATCGTGCGAAGCCGGAGAGGGTCGCTAGTTCTACATAAAAATAAAACTCACAGCCCTCTTCTTGACCTAGATTAAGTAATAAAGTCAACGTTAACGTCTTACATAATTCTCAATATAGAAGATATATTACCTATAAATTTACTCGTCAAACTGCCGCTGATCTTTTGGACAGTTTAATAGTAAATAAAACGCCATTTTTGTCTCCGAGTTCTACAACTTCGAACATTTACCTTTTTACAGAACATACGATTTGTATTACTTCTAATAAACTTATCTACTACTAAATTACTTCAATGATTACCCATTAAAATCTATATGCACAAACAGACAACGAAATTTGTTTTATTAGACAGCGATTACGACAAAATATAGATACAATCTTGAAATTGATGACGCAAAACAAGTAATACGTCTTTACCTACGCTAACAAAATCGGATAAAATCGACTGTATTCCTTTATAATACAGATAAAAACATTATAAAAGCAATCGCTGTCTCGAAAACGTCTCGGCTAATTTAAAACGGACAGAAAGACAGACGTTGATTCTTACTATAAATAAATTCAATGGCGTTTAATAGCGTGGTATAGTCCTTTGAGATTTTTAAAATAAACGCATAAATTGTTCAGTTCTGAAGTGAATTGTAATCTTTATGTAGATCTCTTTATCATGAGAATTTTAGAGATAAACCTAAACTAATAATAAATCTAGTTTTTTTTCTAGACTACAATAAAGTTCCCAATGTCTTGGTTTTCACCCCAAAAGTTGTTAATTGATTCATTCAATGCATTTTAAATATCTAAATATTTTTTTATAATTTTTGTTTTTTGTCTATTTGTATATGTCACTTGTAAATAGATTGGGATATATTGATATGTAGATTGGGATGTAGAGCAAAAATATTGAGTGAAATGAAACCATTTACCACTGCCATAATAATTTTATAATTATACTAGTTGACTCACACCGGCTTTGCGCGAGTAATACGTTCCGGTTATTTTTGCCCTTAAGTATTTTTGCCCTTATAATAAACCCGTGAGGGGACGGGTTAGAATACTATTCCCCTCTCCCAGCACCCCCTTGGTGGTAGCGGATCTGTTCCTCGACTGGCTTGCGACCACCAGCATGCGGATCCGATCTCCAAGTGTCATAGACGCGTTCCGGTTGAGCCGCATGTGGGCCAGACTTACCCCGTCCCTCTACCATCCCATTAATGCTGTGGGTCTAGTGGACCCTGGGCTATGCCTAGGGTTCGCTGAATCTGCATCATCTCATCATCATCATCATCTTCTTCATTTCCCCTTCCCACTCTATCTTCGGGGATGCAACGTATCGACAAAACGAGAGAGTATTTCTTGTTTTTCCGATGTCCATGGGCGATGGTTGCCACTTACCATCAGGTGGACCATCTGCTCGTTTGCACCTTATCTATTATAAAAAAAAAACTTTTTCTTCTGCGAAACGAGAATATAAGATTAACAATGTAAGATTGTTAATTTATTGTTTTGTATTGAAAACAATACCACTCAATAATTTTTCATAAAACTTTAACAAGTAAAATAATGAAACTAATACCAATTTCCATTGATATCCTGAAACCTAGTCGAATAGTCAGGTCCAAATAAACATTTGAATAGGTACGGTCAACCTTATTCGAGCAATTTGGCAACATATTCACTGCTGTAATAGGCACGCAAATCCGGTTAGATCTAGGGCTAGGACGATTATTTATGGCTTTCATTTAAAGTCATTTATTATGAAATATACTGTAAATGGCTTCCGGTGCCTTTATTGTTAAGATAGCTATTGAGTTTAGTCCTTAAACGCTGAAGAGTTATCTGAATATAATATCTATTAGAATAAATACATTGATTAATATTGATATTAAAATATATAGGCCTGTCCGCTATCCATTTCATGGTTTGATCATGTAAGGTAACGCGGGTGGCTTAACTGCACAAATACTCTCATGACAACAATAATACACAATCCATACGGAAGCCGAGCAGTGCCTGGGGCTTGCGACTCAGGTGCATGATTAAAGGGCCCTTCTACTACCAGTAATAGATCTCCTTCACCGCTCGACCCACTGACTATTATTTAATACTGCTTTAGCAAAATAGCAATTACACTACTCTGAAGTCAAACAAGATCCGAGATCAACTAAAAAAGTCATCCTATTTATAATACAAAATATCTATTCCGACTATAATGACAGGTGGGGTCGTAAGCCTGTGTTGCCAAGTTAATATATAAAACCTCACTTAAATAATTTAATAACGCTTACTTGATCACATTATTCCAATTATACCCAACATCGATATTTTGTAATATTAATATTTTAATAAAACCTAACATGTAATCATCTTCGATATACCCGTAGCGTATGTATCTGTCAAGTTATTATTCCTTCATTCACTCGATTAACCGAACAACCAATATCAAACATAACGCGTGACCATGTCAGTTATACGAGAAACATTAGCAAGTGCGGACGTGTTGATACTCTGTGAATAAAGTGATGTGTGTACATGAACAAGTGGCGACGAGAATGTAATACAAACATTGCAATACCAAACTATAGTCTAACTATAACTATAGTCCCAAAGTACGTTAAAAATTCTGAGATTTGTTTACATTGTTAGTTTGTTACAAGTGAAGCTAATACGTGTTAAAAACAATGTTGTTATATTAAAAATATAAATGATTGTTTGCTTAAACAGTTTTAAATTGGCAAAAGCAATCTGTTTCACTAATCACGTACCTTTCAAAAACAAATTTAGATGGACTTAGAGGAAAGGCTTAAAAAGTAACATAAATGCGAACGCGGGAACCCTACCTCTTATTAAAGTTCAAAGCCACCGCCCTGTCGTCGCCAATCTCTAGGGTTCTTATTGATTTTATTGTGCAAGATTCTCATAAAAGATAAAGAACAAAGTTATGTATTTTATGTTTCATTAGATCAGAAAATCAATTTTTGAATATTATAAAAAATATTTTAAAATTATTATCTTATAAAATGTATATACGGAGACTAACAATTCTGCTGTTTGCGCTGTCTAAACCATAACTTTCCCTTAGAAATTACTGTCAGCTGATGGCAGCAATGAACGTTTTTTGGATCTTGGTATAATTATTACTACTACCACAATAAGATACTGTCGAAGGTTGGCAGTATTGTTTGTCTTAGGTACCCTATAAGATAAGTCAAAGTCAAGGAAGCATCTCAATAATACCAAAGTGATGGAAGGAGATATTATTGGTATTGTAATATAATTGCAACTTTAGCTCATTCACAAATCATTCCCAACTACTCGATACGTTCTAATTATCATTCCTCAGTGGAATAGCAATCTCGTACGTTTGCAAAGCGACAAATATTTTGCCAGATGCTTCAAACGCAGCATTTGATACTATTCAGTGTAACCAAATTGTATTGAAAATTGTATCTACATACGAGTATGTCGACTGAGAGTTCAGCCATTGCTTGCATTACACAGAATTGAAACGTTATTCAAATGATTTTACTGAATTCAAAATATGGAAGATTTATTTTATGAAGATTTGATTAGTTGTTAATAAAAAAGAAGTAGAGATTCTTATCATAAAGTCTCGACTTTTCTTGTGTATTTACACAAGAATCAAACAAGCACTAACTAGTTATATTCAACGATTTCATCATCATATCATATCAGCCTTATCTCATTTTGTATCGTTATCATATTGTACCGTTATCCTATTTACATATTTCAGTAAAATTTCAGCGCAATGGAAGATCGAAAACTGGGTCAAATTAAGTTTCGGAGTCAGGATTAGAATCAGGATCTGCAAAGATCCTTTGCCCGTGCTCTAGATCATTAATTCCCGAATTCGGTCTGATGGATCTTGAGAGATCAACATAGAGATTCAGAAACTCCATAAAAGATGTAGGAAGGAGTGCACAACTTAGTTTTGTTATTTTGTCTTAATGTTACCTGATTTCATTTCCAACTGAATTTCTTTCTGAACAACAAATTAAATTAGGTGTATGACACCAATTTTTCCAAAATACAACACATTTTCTTGCATTTTAATCTAAAATACAAAGTATACAATCCTAAGGACCAACTGACCCGTATTTCGAAAAGGGTTATATAAAGATAAGCTTTATTTATGTTAAGCACACTAAACCCACGCATGTCATCTATTTTCATGATAATACACACAAACATACGTACGAGTGTATGAGGAATTCGTATAAATGTTTTCGTAATTATTCAGTTCACCTGTTGAATGTTTTAAAAATTTTAACTTTAACATACTTTTGATGATATTTATTTCACATTTCTGATTCAGTTGTCATTTAATTAGTGAATTGCAATCACATATTTGTAAATTACTCGTATATAGATCAAGAATGTCGCCAGCTGAGGGGAGACGATTGACTAAGTTGGGGAAGGATACAAGTTAATAGAAATGGAAGGTGGGGAAAGTATGAATTGAGGGATTTTTTTAGCTTTTTTGTTCCGCTGATTAACCTAATAGTTATTGTTTTTGTAAACAGGTAGAGATTTATTTGAATTCTGATGATTTGGATACAGACGATTTTGTTTCTCTAGGAGGGAGGGAAAGCAGTTGCCCATACCTGCCCCTTCCTTGTGACCCTTGAAATAGATTATTTAACCTCGTTTACAACTCTTTCTATAGAAATAAATTCCGTTGTAGCTCGTAATTTTAAGGGTTATGTTGGTTTGGAATTTTTATAAAATCGACATTTCAAAATATTTGAATGCCAAAAAGTGAAATAAAGAATTGAAATTTGGGAAAAATTAGTGAAAATATGCATTTGAGTTTCTGATACCCATCTAAATAACTTAAGAGAAGTTAGTGAGTAAACAGATAGAAGAGCTTATTTCAGTGAAATGACTGAATGATCTAAGAGAGAAAGAGATTTGAAATCTGTTTCTTGAATGTTTTCTTAAATGAAATCTGATCCAAGTATAAATTGTTAATGAGACGGGACTTACAACGTACTCATATATTGTCAAAGATGATATTGGTGTCTCCAAATGTCCACCAAGCTTGTAAAAGAAACGTGAAGTTATAAATTGAATATCGATTTATAACATCAACATTGATTACATAAGGAACCATGATCAATTCTCAATTGTCCATCGTATTGCAATATTAGATATTGATTCCATACCCTTATTGTAATGATACACGGTAGCGCCGCCTCGAGGCGCAATTACTATAGGCAAATTTCCTAGCCGCACTCGTGCTCGGCTGTCGGCTCATTTCGACCACAGTTAGCTTAGTTTCATTTTGATTTACATATTTGAAGACAAAGTTAAACTTGACAAATGTCATAACACTGTTACTTCGACTATAATTTATATTAAATACTAAAGTTTACGCACTCAGAAGCATTTAACGCTTACTAAAGGTGGTTCTTAGTGTTCTTGTTAATAAATCATTGTGGATAGGTCTTGTAACCCTTCGTCTGGATCACAATACCCAGGCACTGTTTGAGTTCTTTTCATAAAGTTTAGATAATTCGTTCAACTATTACTATATAATACTTATTATATTGAATTGTTTATTTTGAGGCAAAATTAAGCTTGACAGTTGTCGTAATGCTGCAAGTATGAGTGGTTAAGGGTCGAGGGTGACGTGGTCGGGCGCGAAAAGACGTTATTTTAATTACTAAAACTTAAGAGTTAGTTATTTCATTTAATATAATGAGGTTCAAATGTCAACCGGCTAGTAAAAGCGAGTGTTTTGATCATTGTAAAACCTGCATATAGGTCACAAGTCCTAGACACTAATCGCTTTGTTACATTTTACTGAAGCTAAAGATTGTCTACATTTTATATACTTGTAGTGGTTAAATACAAACTGAACAGATTGAACTTAAGTTCAAAGTCTTCTAGTATTAAGCTAAAGTTTCTTTAATCATGATACGATCAAGGTTCAACTGGACAGAGACTTGTGATTACTTTCTGCTAACTTTACTATGCTTTGTGGATCTAGAGTTAACTATTATACATTTGTTATAAGCCAGACATCCTCCAAACTTATTTTAGAATTTCTATTATAGTAATAGTTGTAAATTCTCGAGAACTATCCAGAACAAGAGAACCGTTCCAAAGGAGTTTAGTCTCCCACGCGGCATGACTTCTTCGACAATTATCGTCATATTTCAACCAATTTACACAAAACCTTAATAAATTTTACAACTAAACCTTCCTCACAAATCATTCTATCTATTGGTGAAAACCGCAAGAAAATCCGTTAAGTTGTTTTTAAGTTTATCGAGAACAGACAGACAGACGCGGTGTGCGACTGTTTTTTTCGCAGTAAGTAAAATTTAATAATATGTACTATGAACACTGGACAGGAAGCTGAGAAAGACCTGGGGCTTGTAACTGAGGTGTAGGTTTACTGCTTTAACTCGCTAATTTAACCATTGACCAAACAAAATATTAACCAAGTAAACCAAGACCAAGACTGAAGTTATAAAAATTGCTAACTATAATGTATATAAATTTATATAGTAAATGTATATAAATTTTGATATTAAAATCAGAAATTTCCTAAGATCTTTGTATATATAATAGACAAACTTGTGAAATCAAAGGTCTTGTCGAACAAATCAAATACGTGGAACGACAAATTGAGGAGTTATTATTTGTTCATACGTTGGTTATCTCGGAATTCAGATTATTTGAAAAAACCTTTTAGAGGGCGATAAACATTTTTTATGAACATATTGTATGTCAAAATATGTAATATATAAAGCAACTACAAAAAATTCGTAAATAAAACATTTCAGATTAAATAATTCTTATTGTTTTTGTTCTGTTACTTTTTTAGAGGTTTATAATTTTGTCTTTTCTTGTAATAGACTATATAAAATTTTGTGACTATACAACAATATTTATATGACGATATAAATATAAAAAAAAAGTTTAATACCAAATAATCTTATACTCACAATGGAAAAGATAAGATAGATTTTAAGTTAATCAATTCACAATTGGCCAAGTTATAGCGTAACATACTAAAGTGAATTAAAAACCCATTTTTCCTAGTTGTAAGAATACAGGATCCGCTCGTAAAAAGCAAGAATTCTTAGGAATCTACAGTCGTATGAACAGCTTATATTATTTACATACATTACGAATCAGAGCTATTCAGAGTATCTCCCTCACGTTATGATTATAATTTTGTTGCTTTATAAGGGCGTAGGAATAAATTTAAATTTTTACGCCTTCAGTGCTTTTGCTACAGAAGGGAAATCGTTAAAGAATATAGCTTATCATTCTAGATTTTGTAGAGCTTTAAATATCTCTGTGACTAATCACTGACACTGTAAATCCAAAGATTTTGTACTATATATGCTAAGATTTACCAAGTTCAAAATATGACCGAAACAATCACAATGAAATTTGGTACAGAAATAGACTAGACTATCACGAAAAAAGGCTTGGCCCCTCCAAGCTTTTAAACCTAAATAAGTACACGTAGTAAAACTCGAAGCAACACTAGTACTTCATAAAATCTAGTCTTTATTCCACTTAAAAAGTTCTAAACCAACCTAAACTTAACCCATAATTTTGATATTCATTGGTTTGTTCCCATAACTAAGATTTTACAAAGCATTTGAATTTACAAAGCAATAATTTTATCTATATGTTAGCGGATTACGAACAAGTATTTTACCACCTTAAATATCAAACCTGGCACAATAGCACCCTTGTGGGGTTGTGGGTTCAGCGACCCCTTGTTTGAGAGGTGCGAAGCGAACTCAAATAGGGATTGTTTAAGTTTATTTAATTATACTTAGTTATTTTATGGTATTCGGTTGTTTAAATTACTTGTCTTAGATAGATTTCTTGGCTTATTATTAAAAAATTAAATGGTTTTATGTTTGTGTCTATATCTTCATCGCTACCCATAATTATTTCTTTATTTGTGTCTGTAACTTTAATTGTATCTTTTCTATATTTGTATCTATCTCTATAAATGAGTTATAATATTGAAATGCATCTATAAATTTTATATCTGTATATATATTTGTATATTATCTATGTTAATTTCTGTGTTTCCATTTTAATGTATAAAATTACCTCTATTTGTTTCTTTATCTGTAACTTTAACTGTACCGGTACAAGTATATACATCTATCTATCAATGTCTATACATCTAAAAGAGGGATTCAGTTCAAATTAAAATAGGTATGCTAATTTGAAAATAAATTATAAAAGCTGTTATATCCTCAAAATAGGACTTGAAATCCGGCACTATCGTCTAATGTAATGCTAATGTATAGATCAATCTATTCTAAGCTAGACTTACTGTCGCTGTGACTGATACAAATAAATCCTGAGTGCTTGGAAATCTTACAGATTGCATAACATCATGCTAATGCATTTCTCTGTGATCTGAGTTGCATATCAAATTAACCTATTTCGTGCTAAATTAGTCTTATGTCATCTCCAAATGTATCTGTATATATAATATTATGTGTATTGTATTTGTATTTTCGGAAGGGAGCGCTGCTGAAAACAGCACCACATTCGGTAAAATTAAGCTTGAGAGATGTCATGACGGATTGAAGAGTGTAAGCAATGTTAGTTCGAACGCTATTTTGGCTTCAATGCATGCTAGACGTTATTATATCTATTTTATTTTCAATGCCGTTCCGTAATAATTTACAATATCTGTTGAATATGGAATAATTATGAAGTTACTGAACACCTCATGTTTTGCTAAAATTATGCTTGACAGCTATCAATATGTACCAATGAGTGTGAGCGATGGAAGGTTTATCGCCTTTTTGGACTTGACAATCGTGAGTGCTAGACGTTATATTCGTCGTATGTTACTCTCTTCACAATTTAGTAATGTAGTTACTAAGAATTAATTAATCTTATGTCCATGGTATAGGTTATACAGCTAACAGTAATATCGCAAAAACCTCATTGAAGTGACGATAGGCAACTAGTATTACATTTTTATAATCCTAGTTTATCCCCCATTTAATCTAACCGAGTTGTTGAGAATTTTACTTTGTAATTCTGGTACTTTACGCTTATTGATGGTGAAGGAAAGTGCTATTTGTGTAGATTTAAATGAAATAAATTTTCACTGCATTCGTTTCAACTACTTTGCTTAAAAGCTTCTAAGGGTGTCGTTTTGTTATCCAAAGATATACTTGCAATGTCTATAATTAAATTCTTTTTACTAGCTACTCATTCTAATTGTGCTTCTAATAATAATAAACATTAGTACTTTAAAGTAGCCATTAAGAAATTGTTACAAAGCAATGCAGTCGCAGTTTCTTGTTTAGTATAATAAGCTGCATCGGAATTGGTCTATCCATTTTGGAAAATTTTACGGATGCCGTCACGAGAACATGCTCACATGGACACGATAACAAACCGGAAGCTGATTCGAACGAATTCACGTGCGTAGTTAATTGAAACATGGCGCCCGGAAAGGACTTTTATGGCCCTCCGTTAAAACATGCAGGCTTTTAGGCTGTTTCGTTGTAAAATTCAGAAATCGGGGAAACTTCATTAAATTTTTGTGAAAACTTTTGAAAAGTTAAAATTGTTATGCTATCTTTATAAATTCAATGTCCTATTTTAAAAAAATGACCTTTCAGTTTGACAAATGATCCAAAAATGCACAAATAAGCAAATGTTTTTGTCAATACATAATACTGACCAACCCTTCTCAAATGCATCTTTAACAATAGGCCTATTGCAATATTTCTATTCTAGTCTCGCCACATTAAAAACGTAAGCACGAAATGATTTCCCCTACGCTTAACTACTGTTCCCTCGTAATGCAAATCCCATGGGATGGAACACCATAGAGTTAATGGTAACAGAAGGGATGAAAAAGATGAAAGTCATGTATTATCTGAATTCAAGTTAGTGTGATCGACATTAGTATCGAAAGTCATAAGTTCGATTACCAGTAAAAAGGACTTTCTATAACTATTATATACTTATTATGATAAATCAAACAATCACCTAATTTTAAATTTTTAACGCAGACAAATTAAAACACTTCGCTCTTGGCTTATGATTAAAATTACTTTATTGTCTCCAAAACAGTATTTCTTTGTCTACAATGTGCTTTAAAATTTAAGTAAAAATCTCTTTTGAATTCTCTTTCTACTTTGTCTATTATGTTGGTAACAAGGACACATTAAAAATTTACATTTTCAAAATAAATAATGCAGCTTCCATCGTTATTGGCCAGTGCATTGTTCATTGTATGCAGATTTTAAAACATACAATAAAAATTAAAACTTGACCTATGGCGCTTTAAATGCTAAATTTAAAAGCATATGAAGGCCTATTAAATTCCCACTGCTGGGCATCAAAAATGGCTCATGCAAAAGTTATATTCATTCTAAAAATTAAAAAGGATCCTTACGTTTGAGTCGTTGATACTTAATAAATGTCGAAAGTATTTAGTTTCGAATCTGTTATGTCGTTAGTAGTTAACGTTTTCCGTCTGTCTGTTCTTACTTCGTGTTGAGCATCTAATGTAATAACTTTAACTTTTATAGTTAATGTGTAATAATCTATCCAAATCTTTAAAGATGAACCAACAAATAACGTTAATTTCATCATTACCATTTAAATGCGCAGTGAATAAGAAAACCATAAATATCCCAAAAACGTTCAACCGAACACTTTTCTCTTCGGTCAATACATTTAGATTCTTATCAAAATGAACAATGTCGAGTCTAAACGCTTATTCTTTGTATACCGCCGCGTAAAATAATATCAACTGCGTCGATTAAGATTGAACTCTACTCCCCGAGTTTAAGGGTTATGTTCTTAGCTTAAATAAGATTGTTTTAATCTGTATGCATTTGGTGTTCCTTTCGCCTGATTGGTCGTACGTTCAGAGAAGGGAGAAGGCCGTAAGATTTGCCGTCTATCGTTTCCACTTGGATGACTTGATTTTAATTTGATTCCAAAGTCCTTAAATGAGCATTACTATGTGTTCTGAATAACGCGAATATATTAGAGTGGGCTCGAAATTGGAGCTTAGGATACGTAACTCAAGCGAGTTTAAAATGTTTTATGATAAGCGTTAACCTATATATTTTGTGTCATAAACTTGTACGCAGATAAGAATAAGGATATAGATTTAGCAGAGGCAAATGATAAAAATCCAAAGTATACTCAAGAATATAGACAAAAATAAGAATCACAATTTTTCTCGTCTATAAGAACATGAGATAGATGATAACGATGATAAGAATTTAAATTACAAAGAAGTTATAAAATCACATAAGAATATAAAAAATTTAGTTATAAAAATAAATGTTTTGGTTGTTAATGAGTAATTTCCAAACAGAAGATATTACCTAATCAAATAACTAATAACGTAAGAGGTAACTTAAACACGTTTCTATAAAGTCTTTTTGTACACTGGTGTACCCAACACACATAAAAGCAGAATTTGTCTTAAAACACCATTCCGATTCCACCCTTCGGGTAGTTTGATTAATTATGGGCCACCAACTTGAATAGGACACTATGATCCGTATGAATAGACGATATCGTGATTTCGTTTCTCGTTCTTGATGAGAATGGCTGTCATCACATTTCTAATTAATGTTTACGTTTTGTTGTTTGACAGTCGGATATTTGTCTCTGGTAGTATTTATTGGTAGCTATTACAAAATGAACCATTCATCATTTCTAGTTTCAATATCTGGTTTAAAGGGACCATAAATTACGAGTTTTAGATCAATATTTCTGTTATCAAGAAATCTTCCATCAGATATTGGTATTTCGGTTGATATAGTTATTATTGACTACTTTAAGATTTTTTAATCTGTGTTTAATGCTTATGGTCTGTAGTCCCTTTAATGTATAGCATTTGGATGATTGTCTCTGGTATCGGTATTAATTCGTAGCTATTACAAAATGACTCATTTATTATTTCTAGTTTCAATATCTTGTTTAAAGGGATCATAAATTACGACTTTAAATCATTTTCTAGATCAATGTTTCTATTATCAAGAAATTACTATTATATATTGGTATTTGGATTGATATGGTTATTATTAATAACTTTAAGATTTGTTAAGCAGTATTTAATCGTCGATCAAAAAGAGAAGTTATGTAGTATATATGTTTGTTATTATCTATGGTTGCTCTAATGTGTGGCAGTTGGATGTTTGTCTCTGGTATCAGTATTTATTGGTAGCTATTACAAAATACCTCATTCATCATCTAGCTTCAATATCTGGTTTACAGAGACCATAAATTATATGTTTTAAATCATTTCCGAGATTGGAATGTTTCTAATCGAGAAATCTTTCATTAAGTATTTGGGTCGATGTTGTTATGATTGATAAGTAGATGTAAAATATTAGTTAGCATCGAAATTAATCCTGATTAAAAACGAAGTATTATACATTTTGTGTTTTTTTTTTAGCATCAGTTTGTTTTAAGTTTTCAATAACGGATTTAGCGATTCTAATACACTTTTTTTCCTTCAAATGTTCTGAATGTTCTTTCATTTTTTTTTCTATTCCGATAATTAATATTCCGTATTTTAGCTATAGCAATATAAAAGGCAAATCAAAGCGAGATCACCCCACTTGTCCCTCTATTCAAACAAAGATACGCAAATTTCCCTTTTCCCTCAAACTAGAATCAATGTACGCTTGGAGTGGAAATATTTACACTAAGGTTGGCTCGTGGCTTTAGCATTGAAGATGAAAGCTAACAAGATGACAGTTTTGATGATACGTTATTACTATCGTAAAACCAACCGAATTTGTTTATAAAACTTAGTAAGGTAATTACACCACATTTAATTAGTGTAATCTTCCTATTCTTACGAGTAAGAGAGACATGTAGTGTAATGAATATAGGAATGGTTGAGGGCGTATGCTCCTTTAGTGTACTTATCTTAGTATGTAATCCATCTATTTATAAAATATCATTATTGACAACAGCATTTGTACAGCTGTGTATATACTTATTTCTGGAGATTTGCTGAATATTAGTTTACTGGTACCTTAAAATTCTGTTACTTCAAAATTCTACAAGATGGCGTTGCATTGTTGCTATTTGATGAAACTTTTATTATATTAAATTTTGTGTAATATACAACTCGGAGAAACAAAAGGAGAAAAAACATTAAGAGGGGTATGAAACTGAATGGATTATTGGGTAAACGCAACTTTGATACTGCCACTGAACCGATAAATTACTAAACATTACGATCTCTTACAATTACGACAGGAACCTAAGCAGTGCCTAGGATTTGTGGCCAAGCTGTAGTTTTAAGGGATCCAAGCAATTGCAACACTTGACTCCACTACTCAGGTTCTCTGTTTAACCAATGGTTACGCTAACCAAGCCTAATTTACGCGCCGAAATTCATGTGATTAAGAATGAAGGATTTGATTAATTTTTTGATGAAGGTTCTTTACTTAATAAGTAAGTAATGATACCTTACTGTAAAAAGGAAAATTTTGATTTCTATATCTTGCTAACAGTCAAAAGATTTAAAGCGTTGTTGGAGGAAATAAATGTGTCTAATAACTCCAGCTATCAGTTCCAGGAGACTGAGCCACAAAGTCGTTACTATTGTTAGGTATATTGACAATCATTAGGTTGTCTTTGACAGTTGTCTCTGCACCATTTAATATATTGGAAATATCATTATAGTAATATGGACTCATAAGCAGTGCTTTAAAGTGTCCAAGGCTAGACAGTTCTTAAATTCAGTTAGGAGGAGGAGAGATCTATGATGTATTTATTCATTTTAAAATATTATGCTTAGAATTAAATTATTAGTGCAATTGTTAGAAAAAGGCAGATATATAGCATTCATTTAAAATATTAAGCACATCCACGACAGATCGGAGGAGAGAAAAAAATATGTGAGAGCTTCGGACATCTTTTTTTTATATAGTACAACTTAATTCAACAAACAAACTATTGCTATAATACTTTAGGGCTATTTCTGAACATTTTAATTAAATAACTTCCTAATTGAAATGAACACACAACAAGTACGCTGCATTTAAATAATTTTCTTGACTAATTGATGACTGCAGTGTTATTTAAATTTAACATTCGATAAAATTAATTATTCCATTAATTTGGATCAATTTATATCTTGAACTTAAGCGCTTACTATTAGGGCTTTTTTGGGTTATATATTTTTAGGGTTGATAGGGTTCTTACGCGAAAGTCCTGCTCTCGCGCGCCTGTTATTTGTAAAAATAGTGAGCGTCGTCCCTACTACTTTTGCTTAAGCGTTAAGATAGCTGCCAGCCAGTATACATGAAATATGATGTCTACCCGCATGGGAGGTGACATTTATTAAATGGTGTAAAATTTATTACCACCGTAAGTAGTTAACTAACGTGACTGTCAATTCCTAGCAATGACTCAATTGTCTCGTGGGGCGTCGAATTTCTTAGTAATTTGATATTTTTATAGTTCAGTTGTCAGGAAAGTTAATATTAGAATTGCAATGAATAGTAAAATATCAAGTTCTTGGAGCTTCTTAGTCGAATATTAGGAAGTCATCAGCGCGAGATCTGAAAATTTCTATCGACGTGATTGGTTTTTGCTTGTTTATTTTTCCTGATCGTTAGTTTTAAGATATTAAATAGATAAATCATCTATCCGATAAGAACTAAACTTGTTATTACTGAGTATTTTTAAGAGAAAAGTAGCCGAATATTGGTTGTAAATTAATTACTAAAATCCATAGTGCTATCTTTAATATAACTACATGAAGCATCTATCAAAAAAATAAGTATCCCAAATATTTAAGTACGTGTGTCTAATTTACTTTGCTTCATACTATTCCGATCTCTTAAGTTTCGACTTATTTTTCTATTATATATTTAAAACAGTTTTAAAATATCAATGACAAAAATTCATGACCCAGTTTATTACCTTATGCAAAAATCAGATCAAAATTTTGCAGTTTCTATTTATACCCATCATAAATAGATTGAAACCAGGGTAGAAACAATAAAAACAAATTGTGTTCCGTCCCGTTTTATGGCCCGTCAATACGTTGCGAATAAAAGAGCAATAATAAATAACCTTTCAAATAGATATAGATACACCATGGGTTAGAGTCTGCTTCTGTCAGAAAGTCGTAAGTGACAATGGGAACTCAAATAATTTTCAAAAACTACTGCGAAATAATTAATCGGTAATATGTTATATATATATTTTTTTTAAATAAAATAATAAAAATTGTTTACTATTAAATTAATGAAAGAAGTTCTTAAAATTTGACAGATGAATATTTTAAAACTGATTTTTTGTTTCGTCGTGTATTTACAAATCTTTACGGCATTAATCTTTCTAAAACTTATGACTACTTAACATACTCTTATTTTTAACGGCGACGTATTAAGATTATTAGAGGAGGTAAAGAGATATGGTAGACAGCAGCTAACTTTAGGTCTGAGAAAAAATAGTGGGGGAAAGTTGCGCATTATTAGCTCGCCCGGCGCTCCCCGCTAAAATGGCCCTAATATTGACTTCTGTGCATTTAAGATCAAACATAATAACATAATCCGTAAAAAAAAGTGCCTGTAAAAAGGATTGAGTAATAAAAAGAAGAGAATCAAAATTTCATGAAAGATGTAGACATATAATTTAAATTAAAATGCAGCGTGAATTTTAAGTAGATTAAGTGAAATGTCGCTTAGGACGTTATTGGCAAAAAGCTAGGTAATAAGCGACACAAAGCTCAGTCACTCGTTTGGTTTAAGAGCGCAATTTTGAGCTGTCAACCCCAAGCTCAGCATTTGGCAAACTGTAATGGTACAATAAATAGTTTGCAGCCCTTAGCCATCTGTCACTTAACTAGTAAAATACACGTCATTCAGCAGGCCGCGGTGAAAAATCGCGAGCTTGAACACCCCTGATGTGACCCGTTTATATCAAATCGCACCGAGAGTGACACGTTTAAAGCACATTTTGCATTGTATTGCTCAATGAATAAATTTAAATATTTGTTAACTTAAAATGTTACTCGTGTACCGGAAATACAGTCTAAATTGAACGGGTGTACGTTTGTTTCTAAGATTGTGATGGGTATACAAAAGTGAATTTTATTGTGACGTCATAGAGCTTGGTGTGATTGGGGTGAGTTGTCAGAGGTAGGGGTTATTTAACTTTGAAGTTGTTCAAAAGACCCTCGATTGAGGATTTTGGTGGATTTCTTTTTGGATTAAAGGCCTCATGAATTTAATGATAGTGCAAGGCGATATTGCCAATGCGAATGTCACGCGTCTGATTTTTTACGGACTTCACAAAAAGAGTAGGAAATTTAGATGTTTTTTTTTTGTTAAAATAATGAAGAAATATATTGAGGGTGATCTATTTTAATCTACTCTCCTTTGGCAATATTGTTGCTAACTTTTATTGGCAAGTTTTATAGTTAGAAGCAGTGATAGCCCAATGATTAAGACTTGAATGTCTTACTTGGGAGGTCCGGGTTCGATCCTAGGCACACACCTCTGACTTTTCTGAGTTATGTGTGTTTTAAGCAATTAAATATCACTTGCTTTGACGGTGAAGGAAACATCGTAAAGAAACCTGCACTCTTGAGAGTTCCCTAAAGTTCTAATTCTGAGGATACCCGGCTTAGTGGCCCGCTGCTTAACGGGGGTTGTCATGATGATGATGCTGATATATGAACTATTGGTCTCTTTTAAAAATCGCTCTGGACCTTTAACTTATAAGCTGTGTACCAATGGTTTAGCGTCAATTTGACGAGTAATTCTATCAAGTGTATGTTGTAACTTATTTCAAGTGATTTTTATGTACAGAATAAAGGCCTTCTAAACCTTTACCTGGGCTTGTGCCCTAGATAATGCTCGACATGGTATTGGTGTCTACAATAAATGTTATTGTTACATTTTACGCCCTTTTTATAACCATCTTTTATATAACAGAAAAGAGAGAAATCTTTCGAGACGACTAACTTGATTTATGGTCGTAGGGACATCGTTGAAACAATAACTAAAACTGAGACTCTAGAGACAACCAGCACAGTAAACCTTATTATTTATATTTCTGACTTCTTACCTTAGATTTATATTAATATTCAAGCACGTAAAAACTTATATTTGTACTTTGTAACATAGTCTATGAATTTTTAAAGGGCTAGGTCGCAAAACTCAATAGTCCAAGTTATACCTTTAATTCTTACATTTTATAATATTTTTTATATATAAGAAACAGAACTGATGAGTAACGTTTGTGTTAACACTCACTCCGGCTTAATAATTCATAAACTTTTCTAATAGATTACAGGCAGTTTGACAAGTAATTTCATAGACTAAATATTCTCTTACGTAGTGTAGATTAACTGGTGTTAGATCTCTATAATAGAGGATCACGTAATTTTAGTCTGTATTACTTAGATGGCTTGTTCCTGATGCTATCAGCTTTTTTACCTATAATAATAAATAAATTCATCAATTTTGATTAATTAAATAAAAATCTAGAAGCAGAGACTTTGTTTAAATATTTATCTGTTTATATAACTACGATTAGTTTTTTTTAAAAAGCGTAATTACCATGCCCTTGGCAAGTCAATATTGGTTCAGTGACTTTTAATTTCACTCTTTGATATCAGTTTTTTATTTTAATTAATGATCCATAGGGGGGAGAATGACATGTAATTGCTTACATTTAGGGTTCCGTAATCAAAGAGCGATTTTTTTTCTTTTTATTGTGGGTAGTTTCTAATTCTTATAGAATTATATTCTGGACAGGCTCGATAATAACCACTATCCCAATAGGTATCCCAAGAGATAATCGTTTTAGGTTATTGATAATTAAATTCAATCCTAAATCTTTGAATTATGGATTGGTACATTCCAAATTTTTTTTTATCGTTTATAGGCAAGCGTTTGACCGTAATCTGCCTGATGTTAAGCACGACACGGTCTAGGGTGTAACACGCTTCCTTAGAAGGTACCTGTTTACTCTGGTTTTGAAGACACCAACGTTGTACGTATCAGGAAACACAAACTCCGGCAAATCGTTCAACAATTTCGCAGTGCGAATAATGAAATTGAATTCAAAGCGTCTGGTACGCACTTTAGAAATGTCCACCATGTACCGATGTCGCTTTGGTCGCCTTTGCCGGGCTGTACGATAGTAGAATGGGGCAGGTGGGATTAAGTCATGGAGTTCTTCAGCGCACTCTCCGAAATGTATCCGGTAAAACACCGATAAGGAGGCAACCTTCCGACGGTGCTCGAGGCTTTGCAGCCGATTTGAGCAAAGTGTCATCTCCTATTAGACTTGTGGGGCGCTTCACACCCGATTCTAAGGCCTCAAGTTGGTACTTGGCAAAGCCGTCCCAAAGGTGAGATCGGTACTCCATACACGACCTGATTTGCGCTTTGTATAAGCTGAGCAGGTGTTCTGGAGTGAAATAACGTCTCACCTTTGAGAGCATGCCAAGTTTTTTTGCGGCTAGCTGGGCTTTCGACTCAATATAGGCCTAGAAGTTCTAGGTTGTCTGTTATCGGCACGGACATATTTCGAAAGGATGGAGATAATTCAAATTTCCTTTTTTTCAAATTTGTGTAAAGACAATTCAAATATGGAGTCTTTTTCAACCTGTAATCCATAGAATTTGGAATGAGATTGATTATTTATTTTGGCCGTTAGTGACTTCATATTGATAACATCGTTTAAAGTAGTGCAAGTGTCTTGTTAAGTTCTTCTCATTTCTTAGTTTATTTAATCATCATCACGACCCTTTAATGGCCCACTGCTCTCCGGGTCTCCTCCTCAGAATGAGGATTGTATAAGGCCATAGTCCACCACGCTGGCGCAGTGCGGGTTGGCAGACTTCACACACCTTTGAGAACTTTTAGGGAACTCTCAGGAGTGCAGGTTTCCTCACGATGTTTTCCTTCACCGTTAAAGCAAGTGATATTTAATTGCTTAAAACACACATAACTCAGAGTCAGAGGTGTGTGCCCAGGATCGAACCTCGGACCTCCCGAGTAAGACTTGAAATCTCAACCACTGGGCCCCATCTCTGCTTTTTTTTAGTTTAGTTAATAAAAATATAATATATTTCTAAACAATTTGTGAGTTATAACTAAGATCAACGTTGCCAACTTAGCTTCTTTGTAGCTTTGCTCGCTACAAGTATAAAAAGTTCATATCTTTCAAAAATATTAAATATAGGTAATATAGTTTTAGGACACAGTGGTCCCTTTCACATTAAGTTTGCAAATAGCTAACTTAACAAAAATAGATGTTGGCAACACTTCGAAAGATGTCATATAGGCCGTCATTTTGAATCCAGCTTCAGCTTCAGGCGCGGCAGACATTATATCTATAAAATCTAATATTTATTGTCTTGTTTGTTCATGTTATTAGAATATTTCAAATACATTTGTTTTGGATAAGATATTTCTTCAATGTCCATGGACGACGGTAGCCACTTACCATCAGGTTGACCGTCTGCTCGTTTGCCCCTATACTGCTATAAAAAAACAATCTTCCAAACTCATATACTCTTCATATTTAGTAATAATGAAAGAGTGCAATTAAAGTATCGCAGACATTATTTGCCTAAAATATTAAACGTACGCTTTGCTATCTTAACTACAGAGTTAAATGGTAACCTACTTCAAGAAAGGAGGAAATTCTCAATTCGACTGTATATTAAGACCATTGTTTTGTTACAATATTAAATTAAAATTTAATCAGGTAATAAGTTTATTGTGAATATATAATAAATTAATATATATTAAAACCTTCTATGAATACGGATAGCAAAAGGTACCGATAGAAGAATGGGTAGTTTTAATTGCAGAGAAAAGGGATATGGAAATTCCTATATCTTAGCACTTGATTTCGTGCAGCGGTAGCGATCGGACGTCTCTTTAGTATACAAGTCATATTTTTAATTATTTTTTGTTTAAGTTTTTCTTAATGAATTTCCTAATAGGATTATTTTAAACAGTGTTGCCAGCTAATCGACAACTGTTTATTTTTTTGTTTCAAGCGTAAAGTGCTCCAGTCTGCTGACATCAGTTTGCTCGAACGGTGACTTGTATTTTTGATGTTTTATAGATTGTTAGGCATAAATAATTTATTGAATTGAATCAGGCGTTACTTTGCGGAAATTCATGGTTTAAAAGGAATCAAAATGTTACCTTGCTATAAACCGCGGCAATATGAACTACCAGACTCGTATGGTACAACCCAGAAGAGCACCCTGCCCACATAAAAGTGAGACGTGCGAACCCGAACCAAGACACACCACTCAACAACCAGACTCGTACGGCACAATCCGGAAGAGCACACCGTTGACAGAAAAGTGTAACGCGCGACCCCGAATTATTCCTTTATAAATAATTTAAATGAATTTGACATGAATGGGAACTCCTGAAAGATATTTATAAATTTATCAACTTGAGATTAATTATTTTCTAACATATCAAATATTTTTGTTACAGGTAACATAACACGAGTGTATCTAGGAGTGCGGGAATAGCTTAATAAGGATGAAATCAAATATATTCTAACGGTAAGGCGTAGGGTCAGAGATCGAGTTAGTTATTGCCTATGTTGTGCCCTAATATATGCATGCTTGAGTGCAAAGCTTTGTTCGCTATCGTATTCGTATATCTTAGATACTTTAGATTCTTTTTTTTTGGTTCAAAGTTCTTTATGGCTTGTGACACTGAATCAACCAATCCAACGCCATCTTTCTTTATTGTATTTTTAAAATCATAAAATACAAAAATTCCATAACATTCTAAAGCATCCAAGTATACTTCTAACACAAATTATTAGGGCATTTAAAATGAAGAATGCTGGGCGAGAGGTGCGATCTACGCGATGGTTCTGCTCCGGCGCGCTAGCTATTTGTCAAAGTTGTAGACGTCGTGTATTGAACTACTTTAAACTTTAGTGATGACACTTCACTAATATTTAAAGTGAAACGCTATCAAACTGAATATGACGATGTAAACAATGCTCTCTCTGATATTGTACATTGGTTCAGTGCTAATAATCTAATGTTAAATAGTAAGAAAACTAAATATATAAAATTTACGACACCCAATGTTAAGAAAATAGAGAGTGGTGTATTTATAAATGGAGAGGAGTTGGAACCGGTGGAATCTACCGTATTTTTGGGCATCACTGTCGACTCTAAATTGCAATGGGGCCCCCATATTGAGAGGTTGGCCAATAGACTCAGCTCTGCAGCATACGCGGTTAAAAAAATACGCCAATTAACTGATATAGACACGGCTCGTTTAGTTTACTTTAGCTACTTCCATAGTATAATGTCTTACGGCATTCTACTTTGGGGTAACGCAGCCGACATAAACACGATTTTCATACTGCAGAAGAGGGCTATTCGCGCAATCTATGGTCTCGGCCCTAAAATATCTTTAAGAGATAAATTCAAAGAAATTAATATATTGACTGTTGCTTCACAATATATTTTTGAAAATGTTATGTATGTGCGTAAAAATATTAATGATTTTATTAGAAATAGTGACTTGCATGACATCAATACTAGGAACAAACACAAACTTGTTACTCCTACTACTCGATTGAGTAGAATTAGTAATTCTTTTGTTGGGCGATGTGTATGCTTTTACAACAGGATCCCAGAAAACGTTCAAAATTGTTCTATAGGAAAATTTAAAAAGTTAGTTAAAAAACGTTTGTGTGACAAAGGCTATTATAACATTAAAGATTTTTTGGAAGATGTCACGCCTTGGGAATGATGCGTTCGCTCCAGGCTTTCTCAATGTTTAAATATACTTGTTATAAAAATTGGCGTTTAAAAAATCAAAGATAAAAAATATCCAAAAGAAACAGTCCCGCTGAGTTTCTTGCGCCCATTCTTCTCAGGTCTGGGTTAGGTCGTTTCCGAAAGGGTGGTAGATTCCGACGTTCAATAAGAGAATGTAAATTCCAACATTGAATAAAAAATTTTGACTTTGACTTTGACTTTGACTTTAGCTCAAACGTACAGATAGCTGCAGTTATACTAATAGTGATAAATAAACTCATCCACAAAATAAAATTGTATATATGTTTGCCAACTAATAAATATTCAATTGGTTTGTTAAAAAGCGAGTATAGCCTTTAAATTATGGATCTACTGAAGATCTGAAATTGAACAAAATATAATAAAAACTAAAGTTTATCTATGAAGAAATATCTCAAAACATAAGCGTCGAAAAAGGAGAAAAGTTTTGCTTATAACGAAATGCAGAATTATCAGTTTTGTTAATAAAGTATGTAGTAGAGAAAACAGTAATTTCTTTATACGAATTACTTAGTTTTGTTTTGCTTATTTACGAAAATGAGCAAGCCGTATAAACAAGTTATTTAAAACTTTTTGCTGAAAATATCTATTATTCATAATATCATATTGTGTATTCGGCGTATCCAATGTGAAATAAAAATTACTTTATTTGCCGACAGAACTCGCATAAATATTAAATTTCTTATTATATTCAGCTTTATATTATAAGCAATCCTGTTACTAAATAATGATTAAAAGAAAAAAATCCAAAACACACATGTTACCAAGGATATTTGCACAATTTATAAGATAGGATAGTCATAAAGATTTGACCTTATAGACGATTATCCCGAGAAATAGGTTTTATAGCAATTTCTACATCAGCAAAGATATTTTTATATTCACTGGCGAAAGATTTTAGGACAAATAAAAGCTGATTAATACTTAACTTTAATAAAAAAAGACTTAGAAGTTAAAGATAAACTTTACAGACAAATGTCGTAGATAAACACACAAAAATAAATAGAAACAATTCAGTTTTATGCAAGCTTTATTTACTATGCCCAAGATAGTAATAATTCTGTCTGCGCTAGACCAAAGGTCGACCTTTTCCTAAATCTTTCATACTGGTAGAAAGTATCTACATATAAATGGCTTACATCTTACATTTGTTATTACAGAATAAAATAGTAATTTTTACACTAAATTTTCCATTACAGCATTAAATATGATGAAACACATATTAGAGACCTAAAAATAGTCTATAAGATAAGAAATTTCGTCCAATTTTGCCAAAATCAAAATAATCTTACAAATCTCTCTTATAAAGTTATTAGGCGTCGAAATGTTTTTCTTCAAAGAACTCGGTTTCATAAAGTTTGATCGCTTTGAAAGTAGATAGAAAATTTGTTAAGGCTTTTCAATGCCGCTCAATTATAATAAAAATATATATATTTTACTTGGTGACTTAAAAAGTCGATACATTTCTTATATCTCAATTATACTTTATCTTTAAAATATTACTAGTAATTTGTAAATAATCTTTGCATAGCCATCTTTTGAATACTAGACTCCACCCTCCATTTATTCCACTCTAAGCATCAGTAAGAAACAAAAATAGTTACAGTAATATTAATTTTCAAAAAATATTTGAACGTTATGTTTGCAAGAAAATTTAATTATCTAAGAAAATCTTTTATATATTTTTAGCCCCCTGCAAACCGTTTAGGATAAATACAACCAAATTTATTTTTCAAGATGGCCTCATTGGCCTCGTTGGCGCAGCACGGAGGAACCGTGCTGCGCCAACTATGAGTTATACTTAAGAGCGTGGGTCCCTCTTCCTAGTTTGTATAAAATTTCTACAAGGCAATAGTCAGGGATTGTAGTCCTGGATTTGGGTCTTTATTTCTCCTATTCTTCACAGTATCAGCAACACTATGCTCTTTTGTGAGACCTCATTTTTCTTTCAGAGTCTGTTTCACTATGGTGCAAAATATTAGTATTGTCTTTATCCATATTTGATGTATGTATATCGGTTCAGGTTCAGAAGGTGGAGCTTAGTCGACTCGTCCAGTTTATAATTAAAGCTCCCTCACGATTTGCACATAGAGCCTCTAACTTGGAAGGATCATAGCTAACCATTATGCATATTAGTTGCGAAAGCCAACTTTATCCTTGGATTTACGTTTTTGGATGTACAATGCCTAATTAAATGTTTCTACTACATCTATATTAAAGTTATAAAAAGGTAGAATTCGTAAGTTTGTTTGTAAGTGATAAACTCTGGGACTACTCATCTGATTTTGATAAAATTCCTACACTGAAAGAGAGCTATGTTATATCCAAGTGGCATTAACTCCCATAAATTTAAATATTAAAGATTTCAAATTCTTCTATATGTTGAGTCCATATAGATTTTGATTCAGCCTTTTTTTAAAGTCTCACCTGTCCAAAAAGCATATATAGAAATCTTTATGTCCAAAAGACAAGATTAATATATAGAGAAAAATCTATGATGATGATGATATCTAGTGATAGACAAAGTTTTAAAGCTATTTTAAAAATAATTGTACAAAAATTGCATAGCATTTTAAGGCTTTAAAAGACAGTGAGACTCACGTATTGTTTTGGTCACATGGACTATAGTTTCAACCGCATTCGGCGGTCTTCTTAGGTAGTGGACGTGCTGGCTGTGACGGCTCGGCGAACACAGTTGAAACTATATAGCATAACAGTTCTTTAACGTTAACTTCCATAGAAAATGTATTTGACATTTGATTATAATTCCTATTATTACAAAGCTAACATTAAATAGCTCTTGTAGTAGCTACTGGATGTAAATAAATTAAAGTATACTAAAATAGAATTTAATTTACTTGTTAGATTAATATCTTCAAAGTTAACTCAAGTATAAAGGACTAGTGCTATTCTTAACACCTCGAGTTTTGTTTATAATAAGTTCTTCAAGTTACTTTACTTATCCAGCTCGTGGAAATAGAATATAGAGCGAGAACTGAGAATATCTCCCGATTCAAGTTATTTAAATCTAAAAGCTAAGCTTAATTCTACTAAGTTCCATAGTATAGTAATAAATAAATATTTATTTAAATCTAGTTATTAAAATTATGATTACGATTTATAAGATAAACTACAAAACTGCCATTTGTATGATTATGTGTCAGATAACTATTAAAACTTCATAAAAAAAATCTTAAATGCGAAATCAAATTTCTTTAGAGAGATCTGAGTAAATCTCTCAAGATTTCATATAATCAACACTGTCTAAAGTAGTGCAAGTAGCTAAACTCACAATAAATTGGTCGTTTAATTACTCGGTTAAATGTTAGTTTTGTGACATGGCTATGTTAACGTGATAAACCATCACCTTGGTCACAAGCTTCAGGGGGCTTCTTATCAGTGCAAGTTTATGCGTATTGCTAAACGGTAATGGCTGTCATTTCCTAAAATATAGATTCTCAATACAATCACAAAATAACGTTTCGTTAAATGTAATTCATTTGTTCAGAAGTAATTCTACCCGCAAAACTTGTAATTGAAATTCTTTATGGTATCGAGTTGCCTTTCTAAGGACTCTAACAATTTGTCAAGATTCCAGGTAATTTGATAATTGAAAACAATTCTTAACTGTTTGATAAACGTTGGTATAAATTACAATATCATTTCCAGTACTGTCATAGCAATACGTATACATAAGCAAGCCGCTTTGGACTTGCGACCAAGGTGTAGGGTTAAACGCCTAACTTACGTGGACCTTAACCACGACACTTCGCGAAACTATCAGAGAGCCTGACTCTAATCAATCACATTAAAGGTTATATATGTCGGAGAATATTAAAAGATTATCGAATAATGAATCGTCATCGCCATCTAATGCGCTGGAGTAGAGTAGTAGTCACTTCCGTGATTATGACAGTCTCGACTCTTTATATGACCTCGACAGTCTAGCTGTAGCTTTATTCTTGCGCGGTTTCTCAAGAAGTGAAGTAGTCTCTGGATAGTGTTAATGAAAGTGTTAAGTGCAGTGCAGCGTTGTTGGTGTTGGGAGTACTCTTCGATTAAGTTCAATATACCTTACAATGTAATTGCCACATCGTAATTAATTGCAACAACGTTAGGTTAGCCTTGGGTTAGGTTAGGTTTATGTGAGCCTAACCTTGGGCTTACACAGTGATTCCCTTATTTTGCTCCGACATATATTTTCAACATGTGGGTATACTTGAAATATTATAAAAGGAACTACCCGCGAATAATAATTTTAAACAGTGTTTTTGACAGTACTTGTATATGGAAATTTAGATTTTTCAATACATTTAATTATGTCTGCAAAATTGAGCTTGATAGACCTCAGGATGAGTTCAGCGAACTAATATTATAAACTTACTTCAAATCTTAGTAATGGAGACTTAGCATCACGACATCACAACACTGATCCGTTTGACAACTGACTCAAGTCTATCGGAATACCGGTTAAATACTATCTTGGAATAAAATAAAAGGTATGCTACCCGCGAATATAAAGATATCAACAGTTTCGGCAACTTGTATAAACCTTTGAAATAAATTGACGAAAACTCCTAACGTTTGCCTTCCTTACCGTATTAGAAAATTGTGTTAAACCCCTACGAAGATTGTTGATAAAGATGATAACATGGTTTTAATAAACAAAATTATAGACAAAAGCTAGAATAATGAGCCTTGATTGTTAGTTATCAAACTCGATTTGCAATAACAGAAATATTTCGAGTCAAACTTAGACCCGGCATTATGCATACCAGCGTAATATATGCAAAGCAAAAGTAGCTTGTATCACGCAATCCTAACATTTTGTTAGCATTAAATTAGACTGGCAACGTGTAACTACCCCCAAAAACGTCTAATAACTAGATATTTTCAAAGAAAATTGCGCTCTAAACTACTAGTTTTAACGTTCACTTCAACATTCTCGGAGAGGGTAGTTGCAACATTTTCCAAAGTGTAGGGTGTTATGGTTAATAATAACAAATGATAGGTCAAGGGTGAAACGTCGGAATCAAAGGAAATTAGCTGAAGCGAAATTCTGAAATACGGTTTGTAAAGGATTTTTTTAATGTTTTATTTTGTGACATGAAATTTTATAACGTAAACAAGCACTTTATAGCCGGGCTGTGTCTGTGGCTTGAGACCCAGAAGTAGGTTTAAAGGGTTCACAGATTAAACATCGCTAGAAATCAACCAGTAACAATATCAAGGATTCAAGCGAATAAAGGTTGCACGTCTTCACATTCTGACTTGAGTATATCTATACTAATATAAGGCTAATCTATATCTATACTAATATTATAAAGAGGAAAGATTTGTATTTTTGTATGTAACGAATAAACTTAAAAACTACTGGACCGATTTCAAAAATTCTTTCACCATTACAAAGCTACATTTTCCCTGAGTAACATAGGCTATATTTATTACGGGAAAAAATTAGAGATCCTCAGAAATTATTACTAAAACCAAGGCAAGGTGCAAAAAAATTAGCCATAAAATGTCTCATCGCATGCGCTGCGAAAAGTATTGATGATAGAACAAAAAAATGTTCTACAATATTATAGAACGTATCAATATCTACAAAAAACTCCAGACGAGACCATATGTCCAACTACTTTAGTTATGTCACTATAACTACTTTTTTACATTTTAAAAGTTGATAAAAATGTCTATCAAAATCAGACCATGTTTTCCATACCTTCGTATTAATCCTTATCTAAATAAATTATGTCGTATTCAAGACTGTTTCAATACCTGTAAATTACTTTTTGAATTATTAAAATCGGACTTTCCATTCAAAAGATATTACGAAATTAAAAATATCAATATAAACAAAAAATACACGCCGACGCGACGGGCCAGTATAGCGACGCAGCGCAGCGAGTAACGCGGCAAGAGAGGGGCCACTGAAATGCGGGAGAGCCAAAATGTTTTTTAAAAAATATTCCACCCGTGCGAAGCCGGGATGGGCCGCTAGTATAAAATAAAGCTGCAGAGTTTGTTTGTTTGATTGATTCTTTGCTTAAACGCGCTAATCTCAGGATTTACTGGTCCAATTTGAAAAATTTTTTCAGTGTTGGATAGGCCATTTATCTAGGAAGGTTATAGGCTATATATCATCACGCTAAGACCAATAGGAGCGGAGCATCACGCGTACTAAGTCGTGCGAGTCCACTAGTAATCAATATTTAAGTCAACTCGTCAAGGTGCTGATCCAGTGGTGTGCCCAGGATAGAACCTCGGACCTCCCGAGTGAGACTTAAAGTCTCAACCACTGGGCCATCATTGCTTATTTTCAAGTTATATTTCGGAAATTTGGTTCGAAAATTATACACATGTCATAACATTATCAGTTTATAAAAATTTGTATCTTTGTATAACATTGGTAATTTTTTCCTGAATAAACTTGCTCATGTCCTAATTGCTCATTTCTTATTACTCGTGCCATTTGAGAATTCATAGGTGGTAGGAAAAGATGATGTTTCCAATCCAATTTTGACAATTTTTTTTATAGGCTATCCTATAAGAAATAATTGTATAAATTAGGTACAACCGAGCAGACGGTCCACCTTATGGAAAGAGGCCACCGTCGCCCATGGACATCGTAGTCGCTTCGAAAGTTAAGCTAAGAGGATCGAAGAGTATGCTGCGGTTTAAGTGAATCCTAGCAAGAACCCAGAGTTCACTGAAACTGCCCCATAATGGGATGGGAAAGGGTGGAAGTAGAGCTGGCCAACATGGAGCACGACCGAAAAGTATTGATGATAGAACAAAAAAATGTTCTACAATATTATAGAACGTATCAATATCTACAAAAAACTCCAGACGAGACCATATGTCCAACTACTTTAGTTATGTCACTATAACTACTTTTTTACATTTTAAAAGTTGATAAAAATGTCTATCAAAATCAGACCATGTTTTCCATACCTTCGTATTAATCCTTATCTAAATAAATTATGTCGTATTCAAGACTGTTTCAATACCTGTAAATTACTTTTTGAATTATTAAAATCGGACTTTCCATTCAAAAGATATTACGAAATTAAAAATATCAATATAAACAAAAAATACACGCTGACGCGACGGGCCAGTATAGCGACGCAGCGCAGCGAGTAACGCGGCAAGAGAGGGGCCACTGAAATGCGGGAGAGCCAAAATGTTTTTTAAAAAATATTCCACCCGTGCGAAGCCGGGATGGGCCGCTAGTATAAAATAAAGCTGCAGAGTTTGTTTGTTTGATTGATTCTTTGCTTAAACGCGCTAATCTCAGGATTTACTGGTCCAATTTGAAAAATTTTTTCAGTGTTGGATAGGCCATTTATCTAGGAAGGTTATAGGCTATATATCATCACGCTAAGACCAATAGGAGCGGAGCATCACGCGTACTAAGTCGTGCGAGTCCACTAGTAATCAATATTTAAGTCAACTCGTCAAGGTGCTGATCTATCGAAGCAATAGACGTAAAATAATTTAAGTCTTTTGCTATGTATTATCGATCTGAATACTACTCATCTATATCACCTAAGATAAAAACAACGGTATACAATAAATGCCTCTAACGGAGCCTATCAGTCATCCGTTGAACCGTCTTTGTATTCCAAATAATCCCTAAAGTATTAAAGTAATCCTCGCGTTCGAGGGATATACATACGATTGACCGAAATCTATGACACGCCATTTTGATCGAAATTCCAGATAGATAAAATAAATATTGGAACTGGTTTTGCTTCTGTACAGATTTCGTCATCGCAAAGTGCTTCTTGCTTAATATTAAAGAGTACGTCACGAATATTATACAAGAAAAGCTAGAATAATATTTAAGTTTAATATGTTAATTGCTAAATATTTCTTGTTAAATTTTGAGGATTTCTAATGCATCATCGAAGTCCATAAAAAATAAGAATACAATTCTATAACATATCATTTTGGCCAAAATTCCAGATATATAAAAATAAATATTGGAACTTGTAGATCATTATTAAACCATTACAAATCATATTAGACTACATACTTAAAAAAATATCTTCTAATTTCTATCACTATATCACTTTCCGTGGCGCTTTTTTTTTTAAAGAAAAACAAAACAGTCATTTATATCTAATCGATTAATGGTTCTAAAAGATTAGAAATATACAACTAAATAGTGAGCGTCCTTTTTTTTAAATCAATTGATTATAAATTGTTTCATTCATTTATTCAAAGCACAGATTATCGCCACATAATTTCAAAACTTCCAACAAAAACGTCGTTACAGCAATAAAGGGATGTGCTTATCCCAAACTTATTCTATATATCAGTGGTAAGTGCCATCGAAATTGTTTTACGAAAACAAAACTCCTATTACCTGGAAAATTTTAAATCCGCAACTTTAAAATTAAACCGCATTCAAAATTGTGCAGTGTTTTGAAAACTGTTATAATATACTACTAATAGAATATTTTGTAGGAGTTCAGATAAAGGATTCCAATCTTATTTCACTCCTTTCTGTACTGCAATTCATATTTTTTTCTTTCACCTACACCCAAAAGCCTCTGCATATTTTCAAGTTCATCATCATCCCTCAAAAAAAAATCGACCCTTCAATGGCCCACTGCTGAGCCGGGTCTCCTCCTCAGAATGAGGAGGTTATTAGGCCATAGTCCACCACGCTGGCCCAGTGCGGGTTGGCAGACTTCACACACCTTTGAGAACTTTTTTGGGAACTCTCAGGAGTGCAGGTTTCCTCACGATGTTTTCCTTCACCGTTAAAGCAAGTGATATTTAATTGCTTAAAACACATAACTCAGAGTCAGAGGTGTGCCCAGGATAGAACCTCGGACCTCCCGAGTGAGACTTAAAGTCTCAACCACTGGGCCATCATTGCTTATTTTCAAGTTATATTTCGGAAATTTGGTTCGAAAATTATACACATGTCATAACATTATCAGTTTATAAAAATTTGTATCTTTGTATAACATTGGTAATTTTTTCCTGAATAAACTTGCTCATGTCCTAATTGCTCATTTCTTATTACTCGTGCCATTTGAGAATTCATAGGTGGTAGGAAAAGATGATGTTTCCAATCCAATTTTGACAATTTTTTTTATAGGCTATCCTATAAGAAATAATTGTATAAATTAGGTACAACCGAGCAGACGGTCCACCTTATGGAAAGAGGCCACCGTCGCCCATGGACATCGTAGTCGCTTCGAAAGTTAAGCTAAGAGGATCGAAGAGTATGCTGCGGTTTAAGTGAATCCTAGCAAGAACCCAGAGTTCACTGAAACTGCCCCATAATGGGATGGGAAAGGGTGGAAGTAGAGCTGGCCAACATGGAGCACGACCGAAACGCGTCAAAGACACTTGGATTCGCATGCTACCATGAAGAGGTGCTGAGGTACGAGTATGGGTACTCTTATGATCTCCCAGTGGCAGAGAAACTATTGTAAATAGAAAATTAAATTATTTCTGAAGAAACTCAGAAGTATTTGTGAATCTGAAGCAGAGGCAGAGTCTTTCTTGTTACAGGCGCAACATACCAAACGAAAGGAAAATTTCATCTTGTCTGAAAAATTTCGTCTTCCACTAAGTCGATTTAATTAAGCCTATATATATTTCGAGGTTCCGGGTAAAAAGGGGCAAATTATCATAAGTTTGGATCCGCCTTATCGCGTAATCCAGGCTTAGTTGCGGATAGGACCACCCCGCTTGTTTACAGCTAGGTATCACGATTATAAAGATATGTTGCTACTGTTTGAAAGGGTGATCCTTTTATTGCATTATCTTCGTCTGTTATCTTATAAAGCAGTATTTTGTAGCTACCTTCACATGCAAGTACTGGTTCTTCAAAATTGTCCATATATTGTAGCAGATAAGAGTGATTTTCTTTGATCATTTTCATTAAAAATCTCAATCAGACTTTCCCGAAAAGCAGTTATGTGTTGAGAAGAGTTGTAAAGAAATTCAACAATAGCTCTTTTCAAAATAGGCGATGCTTATATTATCTGTTTTAAATTCCCTTAGATTCCTTTTTATCAATAATTATTCAAAATTGGCTAAAACTAGTAAAATCCATTTAGGCTGACTCAATGTAAAGAATTGTAAAAATTTACCGTTCTAAATCCGAAATTTCAGATAAAGTCAAGAGGAAAAGCATTGTGCTTTAGGTGTGGCCACAAAGAGAGATATATTTCTATTTTGAACCTTATCCCGTTCAGATAAGGGACATGAATCCAGGTGAACTACGCCAGAATCTACTTACAGTCCCAAGACGAGTTTCGAGGCAACGCAATCATTCCCGAACGAGAGATGTGCATTAGCATTTTTATCGATAGAAAATTGTTTGATGTAGTAGAAAATTGGTGTCATGTTATTATTGATTTTTATGATGATTTTTATTACTTAAAATTTAATTTGGAAATAGGTATGCCTATGGTAAATATTTAATAAAGGCAAAGAGAAAGTTGTAAAATATTACTGCTTCTGTGTAATATTGAGCTGAAGGAATGTAACGTCGCTGTACACAACACAATGCCAGCGAGTTTATATTTTGGCAAAAGCAAGACTTGTAATGTGTATGTAAAGTACGAAATATACTTCTAAATCATATTTAGTATTGTTTAGTTTTTACAGTCTTTATTATCTTGATTATAAGTTTATATAACGCTAAATATTTGGAGTGCATATATTTAACTTATGTTTTATACAAAAATATTTCCTTGGTATTCTTGGATGGCAATATTTTAAAATGTCTCTTTTACGTCCAGTTGAAGTTTACGGTAAATTTTATAGTGTAATAATTTATTAATGGTCAATAAAGTTCACGTTTGATATATTTCACATAGTGATGTGATGAAACTATCGACATCGACGTTGAGGAACTAAATGGCGCATTTACATACGTACACAGATCCGAATCCAGGAGTTATTGGCCATCCCTCGGGTGTTCAATATATTCGTATTTTTATTTAACCGAGAAGCTTTCTCGACTAGGTCTTGCGGATACAGGACGAAATCGGAATACTATATTTAGACAAATTTACATTTCTTTGTGCTTTTAGTTTTATATCTTATTAGAAAACTAGGTTAAACTGCTTTTTGTATGAGATGAGAGGACGATATCTATTACTGTACAGTGGCACGTATTCGATCGTATTCGATCTAAGGATAGTAAGCAGAGTGCTGTAGTGAGTTTAATTTCAAGTTAAAGCTTTGTTAACACAGAGAATCCTCCATAACTTTGCTACTGGATCGCAAACTCCAGATCCGACTTTCAATTATTTTTCTCCATCATGTATAATGTATACTTTAAATTCAGCGCCATTTTGATAACCTAATTCCTACACAACCTTAAGTAAACAAACGATTAAAATGGCACTTTCCACGAAATTGCCACGTTAAATCTGTGCAAACATTTTCAAAACAATTGTGTAGAAAAAGCGCGGAGTTTTTAATTAATAAAAATGGCGTCACAAAATGTCTGCAATCCAAACATGGCGGCGGCCAATGAGCGACTCTTTATGTACATATGCTAATGAGTGACAGCCCTGTGAATGGAATTGTCGTGTTAGGGCTGTCATTACGTTACCAAGGTAACGTGAATGAGACGAGTGTTTTCTGCCATAGACAATGTTGCTTTTTAGGTAAGGTTTTTTTAATTACGAAACAAGTGTTTGTCTATTGTGTTTTAATTCGTTTTTGTTAACTGACCTCAATTTTAAAAAGCTTAGTTTTTATTTAATTTAAATATTTTTCGTATATACGAATGATTTCTCTTAAACTCCAATGTTTAATTATTCGAAAGGTACAACTAATCTTAATAATATTGAACTACTTTAATGGATTTTAATTAAATATTACAAACAGATACATATGTGTGAGGATCTCTTAGGAGGAGGTTTACTTCATTCTGAACTCAATCTAAAGTTTTTTCTGACGAAGTCGCAGTCAAATATTTTATTAAACTGATCATCTTCAACAGCTTTGCTTACATATAGTTTTTTTAATGAAAGACAATGAAAAGTATATTTCATTTAATATGTTTAATAACCTATTAGGTATTCATGCAAAAGAGAAATATATAACTAAATTACATTATGTAAATTTTATTAAAATATACAGCCGATGCCGTAAAATATTTTCATATGAGAGAAGAAATTCAAGAAGATATCGGCTTATTCTATATTAATTTAAACATAATTTCATTATCTCCTTACTTCTAGATATAATAGACATATATGCGTATCTATGCATAAATTATGTCTGCGATATATAAAATTGTCAATTAAATTACTCGCCCGTGGAATGATGAGTTGTGACGTCATTCTATCGCTAATCAAATCCTTATAAAATAGCTATTTATTGTGTATGAATATAAATATTATAGTGCATAATTGTTACGTAGTCTAATTAGTGCAACAAGACAAAATTACGTTTACTGAGACGTGACGTCATTTACGCGATAGGCATTTATTATTATTTTTGTTTACTACCATTATGGCTATTGTTATCTATATGGGACCTATACCGCACAGTAACACGCACAAGAAAAAATTATAATGTGCTCTTAAAACGGAACACTGAGTAACCAATATTAAAAACTCTAAACCTTAGTACTGGAAACCCAGCATCACGACACTATACCACAACACAACCATATTGTTCACTTTTTTTGTTTTTAAAAACTTATTTTTGGGGAAGCATTTGAAATCTAAAATGTACAGCTTACTTACAATTTTATAATAGAAATAAAGTAAGAAAGCTTCCGAATACCGCTTGAATTGAGTTTGCATTTTAAAAACCTATTTACAACACAAATGTTCTCGCATAAATAAAAGCCGTGAACTTTTATATTCGCATATTTCTAAGATGGCCGCGGTAACAAATCGTGTTTTTTGTTCTTTTCTCGATTGCTAGACGCCACTTAGCTGAAATACTTTTATAAAGTGATTTTAAATTTATACTCAACAATAGTTATTATGTAAAAGATACCTAATAATACTATGGACTTTACTGCTTGGGGTTTGCGACCCAGGTGCGGATTTAAGTAGCTTCTTTCTTATATTAACTAAGTTAAATATTTACGTAATAAGGAGCACCTAACATCAATTCAACTTGCACTATTAAAGACAGTAATTACTCCATTAAATTACTTGTCAAGCTGCCTCTATCCAGTATCGTGATAGAGGTTATATTTTGGAATTTTATATTTTATTTATATAAAACGAGAATTTTGGGAATAAAGCACTTGAAAACTTAAGTCAAAATAGTTTATAATTTTGAAAATGTAGGTGTAGACTACTGATTCTTAAATAGATGATGCACCTTAAACTTACACCTGTGTCACTTTTACCAGGTACTCCTCAGCTAAAATGTATGTTTATACGTATTTTTATACAACAAGAGGTATTATCCTCTTACACATGTTATTAACAGGACAAGCGGACTACAAGTCAATTAACTTTAGCAACCTCTGGTGTAGATATATTACTCAGATATCAATTTTTGCATAATACCGAATATGTAGAATGATTTTTTCTGCTGAATCTTAATAAAGGTGGCCCCAGGTCCTATTTACAACCGATTAAAAACCTGTAGCGCATTTGCATACGAACGGTTATCGTGTATCGTTCCGACAAATTGAAGATTCGATTGCAATCTTACAAGGGTGATTTTATCTCTAGCAAACCTCGAGCTTGCATATATTTTTGTATAAACTACCTTTTGCATTATAGGAAATTAGGTTTTAAAAATATATATAGCTTTAGAGATACAGGACATAGCAGCAAGTACACATTAGGCGTTTGGCGATGCTCACATAGACTTTCTAAGCTGCTAACTGTCGATGACACGTTATCACAAAGTGTACCAAAAAAAACACAGTGCTGCCATCTACTGACGGAAATTTGTGTTAGACAAATAGCTCTTTGAAACATTCATTTTCTTGTATATTTTTAACTAGTCGGCTCGCGTGACTTCGTCGGTTTAGAAGTATAATGTTAAATGAAATATAATAATGTGTACAAAGTTCTGTTTTACTTGTACCCTATCCTTCTACCCCATGGAAAATTTTCGGGATAAAAAATTCCCTATATGTTAATGCACCTTCTAAGGTATCCGCATACTAAATTTCTTTTAAATTGGCTCAGCCATTTTAACGTAATGCGTGCACAAATACGGTAATTCTACGATTTTATTATATAGCTCATTTTATCGCAGGACATATTAAAGTATTGAGACTAATAGTGTTGTGTTGATTGGTGGTGTGGTGTTAGACCTCCGTTATCGAAGAGTAACGTGCTCGTGTAATGTACATTATTATTTTAATAACCGATAGCGAAGTCGAGCGGCGGAGGTGAGAGTTTGTGCATAGTAGAAGACGTCTTTAAACCAGGTCCAATGTCTCGCCCCAGGCACTGCTCGGCTTGGTGTTGTTTGAGTGTTACTGTGCAGTATTATATACCATACTCGTAGATTTTCTTTTTATTAAAATTCAGTAATTTCATTAGATTATATAAACCATTTCAAATATTGAAATTTGCTAATACAACCGACCCTGGCTAACCGAAACCAATTTCGCTTGTTTACCTCCAGCATGACAAACAGAAACTTGTTTTTTACAGACAAACAGACTTATTGACTTTGTACGACATGCTATGAGTCTATGACATGCCTCATCATAAAGTCGTTGAGGCATATTAAATGATGGCAAATACTGCATTACTAGTTCTGTTTGATGGACAAGTAATAGACAAACTTAACTGCAGTTAAGTTTCCAGCAAACAATTTTTTATTTAGCAGCTTACGAGCGAAATAGGTAAACAATTAAACTTGTTTGGAAAACATTAAAAAAACAATTCGACTACATACTATTTTTAGTGTGCAATAACAAGTACTACTAAAATATACTACTACTGTGTCCAAATTTTGGGAATAATATTTATTAGGGTTCCATACCCGAAGGGTAAAAACAGGACCCTTTTACTATGACTGCGCGGTCCGCCTTTCTGTCACCAGGCTGTATCTCATGAACCTGTGATAGCTAGACAGTTGAAATATTCACAAATATTTAAGGAGGCCCTCATACAATAAACTTTTTTTTGCTAAATATTCGTGCGCGAGTCCGACTCGCACTTAGCCGGTTTTTTTAATACTCTATGCTATAGTGCAGATTAAATTTTTTTTAATACATTTTGCTATAAGATAATTTTCAAAAAGTGGAAAAAAATTTATCTGGAAATATGTTTAAAATTAAAACATGTAGTTAATGGTAATTGAGAGTGTGACGTCATAATATGTAATACAATAACAAGTATATTAAGTTCGTGTATTTATGTTGTTCTATATGTAAACAATACTTTTACATTACTTTATAATATTATTTATTATCATTATTGATCGTGACGTCACGTCTTACCAAGCGCACTAAAATATTTAAACAGTCCGTACCTTTTGAACTTTTCTACATGTATATGAAGATAAGCTGCATTACAATATAATAGAAAAAAAATCGATTACTCTCCGTGTCTTCATCTTCAATGAATAAAACAACGTAATCCCTCTTATATACTTTTTCAGTGAAATTCTACTTATAACCCTCCAAACAAAAAAATACAATACGATTCTGCAAATCATGCGTATATCTAATACCCTTAAAGTTACGGTCTGAAAATAATACCGGCTGTTTATAGCTTTATACATATTTAAATGAGCCCCAATGTTGGCATACATGATGTGTTGATGTTATAAATCTTTTTGCTTTTCCACTTTATAAATTTTCGATAGCTATTTATATTTTACGTAATATTGACTACATTTTACTGAAGTAAAATATGTTTGGGCATTCTGGTCGAATTAAATATTCGACTTTAAAGTTTGAAGATTTATTTTGAGAGTTTGACCCAGGGATGTCTCAATCTGTGATTTGGACGAATAATAAAGATTCGGTCATTGAAAAGATCTTTACATTTGATAATTTTCAGAAACATGTATTATTTCTAAAAAAAGGGGAAATTTTAAATAAACTTGTTTTTTTTGAAGTGAAAACTTCTTTAGTTGTGCATTTGTTTACTTACTTTTTTTGGGTTGGCTAAAAAATGTTGATCTCTTGTCAGGACACGTGACCAGATCGAAAATTCGTAAGCGTCAGATCTCAATAATACAGTTCGTTTTTTTTGAATTTTTTTCTTTGGGAACATTCAAAAATGCACAACATTAATGTGAAAGTGTAAACCGGTTTTTTGTTAAGATACTTGTTATTTTTTTAATTTTTGGTATAGGTCGTATTGTTGTTTTAAAAATAGTATAATATCATTTATTCTACATACATTGACAAATAAAAATGTTATATTATATTATTACATATTTTATTATTTTAGTCCACCCAGCCCATCCAGTTTTAATATAAATTAAAATGTAATTTCTGTAGATACAATAGTATCCAAGTATCGGGAATTTCATGCATTTGTTCTAGCTGGCAGGTGCGCATAGTTCTCTAAGAATACCTTTAATTAGTAGCAGAATAAACTGAATGAATTATAGTAGCCGAATAGTCGTGGAATTATAGTAGCCGAAAAGACGACTTCAATGTGTTACTCAGAAGGTCTGAGGCACACACTATTTTAAGAAATTAAATATCACTTGTTTTAACGGTGAAGAAAATCATCGTGAGGAAACCTGCACTCCTGAGAGCTCTCCATGTTCTCAAAGGTGTGTGGAGTCTGCCAACGCGCACTAGGCCAGCGTGTTGGACTATGACCTAATACCCTCCTCTTTCTAAGGAGGAGACCCGGCTCAGCAGTGGGCCAGTGACGGGTGGTGATCATGATCATATCTACCTTTAAATTTGTAGTCTCTATCCGTTTTGAGGGTTAAAGATTGTGTTTTTAGATACAACTATACACAAAAACGTTAATGACCGGGAATAATTGTTGTAGCTGGCAGGTGCGCATAGTTCTATAAGAAATAAATAGCAGAACAAACTGAATAAATTATAGTAGCCGAATAGTCGTGGTATTATTACTTTCTTAAATGGATATTCGGCAAATCTACCTTTAAATGTGTAGTCTCTATCGCTTCTGAGGGTTAAAGATTGTGTTTTTAGATACACCTATATACAAAAACCTAAATGACCGGGAACAATTGTTGTAGCTGGCAGGTGCGCAGAGTTCTCTAAGAAATACCTTTAAATAAATAGCAGAATAAACTGATTAAATTATAGTAGCCGAATAGTCTTGGTATTATTACTTTCTTAAATGGATATTCGGCAAATCTACCTTTAAACTTGTAGTCTCTATCCCTTTTGAGGGTTAAAGATTGTGTTTTTAGATACACCTATATACAAAAACGTAAATGACCGGGAACAATTGTTCTAGCTGGCAGGTGCGCAGAGTTCTCTAAGAAATACCTTTAAATAAGTAGCAGAATAAACTGAATTAATTATAGTAGCCGAATAGTCGTGGTATTATTACTTTCTTAAATGGATATTCGGCAAATCAACCTTTAAATTTGTAGTCTCTATCGCTTCTGAGGGTTAAAGATTGTGTTTTTAGATACACCTATATACAAAAACGAAAATGACCGGGAACAATTGTTCTAGCTTTAGGTGCGCAGAGTTCTCTAAGAAATACCTTTAAATAAGTAGCAGAATAAACTAAATATTAGCCGAATAGTCGTGGTATTATTACTTTCTTAAATGGATATTCGGCAAATCTACCTTTAAACTTGTAGTCTCTATCCCTTTTGAGGGTTATAGATTGTGTTTTTAGATACAACGATATACAAAAATGTGTTTTCTATAGATAAAATAGTATCGAAGTGAAACATTTGTATCGCAACAAGTAAGTTAAGACACCTACAAATGACCGGGAACAATTGTTCTAGCTGGCAGGTGCGCACATTTCTCTACGTCAGTGCAATCTCGTTTTTACGAAACAAGCTTTTATATCGGATAGCTTTTTGTCCGTGCGATATTTCGTTTGCAAACGTTGAGAATGAATGCTTTGTATGTTTCTTGAGTCATCGACTTACTTGTAATAAAAAAATTACAGAACTGTAGAATTTTGACCACATACCAAAGAGGATATTAGAAATTTAACTTACAAAATTGTTGTTATTAACTATTTCTTATTTCTCTCTATTTATTATTGATTTCTTTTAAAAATAGTCTCACTTCTTAATAAACTAAGAGTTACAATAATCATTATAGAGTCTCACCAATATATTATAGGATTGGAAGTGGAAAAATTGAGTCTTGGTTTCACCTCCAATGATAGCAACCGCAAAGCACTATTATAGGAGCTAATTTTTTTTCTCTTTCATCTCAACTCATAATTCATCTTATATGAACTATAAAAAATGCCAAGTTTTGTCCTTCCATGGTAATGTTACGAAAAAAATCTTAGACGGTTCCATCTATTGGATGCCTACCCGATCTAACCTAAAAAAAATTGTGTCAATAAACTAACAAACAATGGTTAAAAAAATAAACGAGATAAAATCTGTCAAGTAAGACAAAATTATCAAATAACACACAGTGTGTGTTTCAGTAAAGTTTGGGAATCCTATGTATGTGTTTTATATATCGTATAACACAATATATCCGCCATTTTAGCTTCGTATATCCAAAACACAATCCCGTTTTGTCTAAAATTTTAGTGTAACACAGTTAAGTGTGATGCAGGGGTATAAATTCTAGTTTTTATCTACGTTATATCTCGTCGGGGAAGTTTATGCCGTGGCTGCGTTGAAAATATTGAATCTGCAGGTTTTCATTTCCCTCTTACAATAAACTAACGTTGGTTCGTTGTAAGCTACTTTATTGTCTAGATTATTGGAATTGTGTCAAATTTCAGTTTAAAATACCCTTTAAAACATTTTTTTCAATTTAGAAGATAGTGTTAATACTAAGATATAATTACCAAGATATCTGATGAATATATAAATTTTCTAAGTTTTAACTTACAAAAAGTACGATTTTAGGAATATTTTACGAGAACTATGACGAACTCCACTTAAGTCCACTCAAAATGTTTTACATTTGGTAGGATATTTTTGACGCTGAATATCTCATTCTTATTGTTATAATAATATTGAGTTACTATGAGAAAATATCGGTTTACATTATTTCATAAAATACTGATAATGTTAATGGAGATAAAATGAAGCTTTTTAATGTTATTTTTTAATTGAAACATACAGATTTCACGATTCAATCAATAAGAGACTGTATAATATTTGCAAAATTTGATTATATTGAAATTATGGGGATTCTTCTTCAGTATATTTGTTTTACGAAACGTAAAACAATTCTAAATCCAAAAAAGAAAGTAAGACGAAAATAAATATGTCATTAGAGTCCTTAGTGTAATACTAACAATAAAGTTGAACGACCGTAACAAACGTGAGCGTAACTCGTAAGGCGCCATAAACTGGGCACCAGGTGTGCTGTCATTCCTCCTGTCAGTGCTAATCACTGACATCAGTGTCAAGCAAATGTTGCTAAATTTATAAATAATTCAGAACTTGTCGAAATAATTAAATACAAGCTTCAGTTCCAGCCTTACATCCGTATGCTAAGTTTCAGCCTAAAAACTAGGAACTGGCTGAAATAACTAGCCGGCCATATTGAATTTAGTAATAATAATTTTATTTTTCGTATTCTTCTTAAAAAACCCTTTCATTTGATACCCATGTCATACCATGCCCATGGTGTACACAAAAAATTACATCTCCGCCATCTTAGGTCATCCGACATATTGAATTTGGAATGTACTCCAGACGATTAACTGACTGTTAAAAAATCTAAAAAATTAAATTTATTTCAATAAAGCTGATTACTTATACTATATTCTAGGAAATAAAAATAAACAAATAAAAGTATCTCTCCATTCATAAATGGCGTATATATTAAATCACAGGAATTAAATATTTTAGTTGGAATGCCTATTATGTCTGACAATAATACGTTTCCAAATTCATGCAATAAATAATTATTACAAAGACAATCTTTTTGTTTGCATTTTGACGCGAAAACGATAAAGCAGTTTCCATGAAATGAACCGGAATCAAATTGTTCAATATGTTTATTATTATTGACTTCATTATCACGACCTGCTGAGCCGGGTCTCCTCCTTAGAATGAGGAGGGTATTAGGCCATAGTCCACCACGCTGGCCCAGTGCGGGTTGGCAGACTTCACACACCTTTGAGAACATGGAGAACTCTCAGGAGTGCAGTGTTCCTCACGATGTTTTCCTTCACCGTTAAAGCAAGTGATATTTAATTGCTTAAAACACACATAACTTAGAAAAGTCAGAGGTGCCCAGGATCGGACTCGGACCTCCTGAGTAAAACATTGATGTCTCAACCGCTAGGCCATCACTGCTTTATCGACTGTAATATTTATTAAACTGGTATTAATAATTCTTAATTTTCCTAAAATCATCTCTGAATGTTGTAGTTGCAAACAAAATAATTATTTTACTCTACGGCAGTACGTACATTGATTTCTAAGAAATGTTTGTATTATAATCTCTATCTGCTTTATTAAGATTGGTCTATTATAGCACAGTATTCGCTCCTTTTATCTTCATATCTATATCTCCTAAAAGGGATTTATAATGTCTTTCAGTTGCAAGATATTCTGGCATTGCATTGAGTTTAATGGTTTGTGTTATCAATCCCTTTCTACTTTAGTCGTGTTCGTATCATGTAAAGAACCCCGAAAACTAAATGTGCTCTAACACTTTTACATTGCAACTTTTATAAACACATCTTGAAACCTAAAATTACCACTTTCATTCCATCAAATCTCATTAGGGTCGAGCTAATGAGTTTAACTCGTTCGGCTCAGGTGTAATTTTAAAGTAATTATATGAATTTAAGTGTGTAGCATGAGATCGCTAGCGCTTTTAAGCTTCAACTTTTATTCTTATTTCACTTTTTGTGTGGTAATTGAGTTTTCGTTCATTTTAAACGTGTTTCTGTGTTTTGTGATTGTTAGAAGTATTTAATGTTAGTAGATTGTGATGGCATTGTCTTCTGTCTTTCGCATCAGTAATATTAAATTTACTTCTATTAACCAGAACCTTCTATTATTTAGATTATTATTTAATGAAATTAGTAAACTCATGGTTAATAACAGCCATTCTTTTTTTTTGACTTGTAAAATTGTAATTGAAGTAAAATATTTAAATGTTTTACTTTGTCTGTTATCTGCTTAGACTGTATGATTTTTTTTATATTTCTTACCCTCTAATTTCTCCCCTTCTTAGTATATTTTTAATACTATCCTCACTTTTATTTCATTCTTGGATATCTGAAATATACGTTATTTTATAACGCATTTTAAAGTAAAGATAACAATTTTACAGTGATTTTCTCTCCATGTATTCTTTAACAAGTGGACAAAGTACTTCGAGTATGAAAATGCTGAAAGGCGATTTAGTGGCCACTGCATCTCAATTGTAGAATAGAAAATTGTCTTTTGTCGAAGTAGTGGTAAAAGTTGATATAATGTTTTGCATCTATTATATTTACTATTCTACAGTGAAGAAATTCCTTCTAGAAATTTGATTGTCGTCTTGGATGCGACGGATTCGGGGATCAAAAACTCTAAAATATGGTTTTATATATCCATTGAATGATGATAATGAAACATATATATCATGAGACTTGAGCATGAATATTAGTAAATAAATTAATTTTTTTTGGTAACTTGTAGTGTATAGGTAACTTTATAGTATATTAGAGGTGTAGTGTATATGTTGCACGATGAGAAGCTTTAGTGGGGACAGTCTTTTATCAAACGTCGAAGAGGACCGGACGTATTGTGATTCTACTCATAATTTTGTTGACGCTTTATTAATGAATATTGTATATGTCGGAAACTAAAATAAAAAGGATAAACAATCTTTCAATAAGCATCGGATGTGCACAACGGATGGCCAGGATATAACTAAACATTACGATCTCGTATTATTCACCTCACATTCACTACTTAGTTTCACCGTCTAAATCTAAAATTAGACTAACATTAACCCAACCTAACACAATGCTAACCTAAGCCTAACACCTCCGACATATGTTTTAATACTATTTTTTGAGTATTTTTTTAACGAATAAAAACGTTATGTGATAATTTTAAGTCAATGTATTGACATTACATTCAGAACATAGTAAAATGTGAAATCAGGTATCGCAATTTCAACCGATAAGCATCTATAGAATCTAGAAGCGCTTTCGTAGCTCCAACCCAAGCCAGCTACGAATATTTGCGGTTTGCTGAATGTTAATACCAATCTCATTATTGTATTTTATACTTATTACATCTACTTTTCTTATTATAGTTTTTTACTTTTCTTATAATATAACAGCAACAGATTTTAATAATGTTTTCACTCTTTAAAGGAGCTTAATTAAAAAAGTTTTCGTTAAGAATATGTAAATGTTTAAACGTTATGTTAGAAACAATGTGCAAAGGTTGATAATAGCTTTCCTGCTTATCTTATTAACATTATAAATGTAAAAGTTTGTATGTTTGAACATTTAGATGTTTGTTACGCAATCACAAAAAAACGCCTGAACGGATTTCCATGAAACTTGGAACACAGATACTTTAGAACTTTAGGCTTCTTCGGCTTAGAAAAAATAAATTTTATTTTGTCAAATTTATTAGCAACTACGTTTATAAATTAGTATTCGAGCGTAGTTCATTTTATCCTATTTCGAGTAGACGATATGATTGAATCAGTTTGGTGTCGTGACGTACATATTGAGACTAATTAAATAAGAAAGTGTAGTGTTATTTGATGGCGTGGTGCTAAGGTCCGTTATTGAGGAGCGCTTGATTAATATATTTTATTATTTTAAAATTCGGTAGCGAGGTCGAGCGGTGGAGGTAAGAGTTTATACATTGTAGAAGACGTTTTGTAACCTGCTTCTCGGTCAAAAGCTCCAGCACTGCTCGGCTCCGGCTACATTGCATGTTATTATCCTATTTTGATCCCCTACTCTTAATGTATCTTAAGATGGTACACACGTTGAATTTTGCATCTGTGCGAAGCCGGGTAAGGTGGACTAGTTTCATAAAATATTTCATATAAAGCCCATAAAAATATCTAAATATGTAATAGAGAAACTTTACGACGTCTATAATAGTAATAAAATAGCAAAGTACAATAAATATGTTAACTATAGTTTTATACGAAAATTTGATTCAGACCTTTTAGTTTATGTTTTTTTGTTAGAGCTGAAATATTGCGTAGACCTGAAACATAAAATTTTTCATATCAATACCAAACAGACAGTTGGACAAATAAAATAGAGTTTGTTGGAGTGACTTTTTTTAATTTTCACTTTTTTATGCACTCGTAAAATGGACAATGTATTTCACATAAAATATTAAAGTTTAAAAACGTTGTTATTATATTATTTATATTTTTATAGATAAAAAAGGTATCAATATTTTATTATTCTTTATGAGTTTAACTGTGGTTTAAGTTTTTAGAAAATATCGAATGATCCCCTAGATAAGCTTGAATTTCTAAATACTCATAATTTTTAAAACTGAAGATGATCTTGTCAATTGATGATGTTTTTCTAAATTCCATTTATAGGTTTACCTAAATAGTAGTAATTGGAGTGAAATGGCTGTAACTTACAGATAGACTGTTTTAAATAATAAAGTTACTACTACTACCGTAGACTAAATATCATTAAGAAAAGCAGCAAAATAAAGATAAAACAATAAATAATTCAGACATTTAACAGCGAATGTAACTCCCACAATTAATTTCAACAATAAATTGGTATCAACCAACTTAGCCTGTCTTACGTTGCAACTGCAAAATTTTGCAAAAAACTAGCAAAACCGAGATAATACAAACAATCAGTCAAGTGGATAGCACCTGGGTACGGGGATGGGATAGCTTGGATAAATGACACCATATTTCTTCTTATCCCTCTTCTGTCAACTTGCAATTATGAATTAATTCACTTGAAATGAAAACGTCTCTTCAGCTGCCTGAGATTATTATTTTGTCCCTAATCTCTTACTGAAAATCAGATTGAGCAATGAGGTGACTGTATTTGGATGATAGAGAAGCTCCTTAACTAAGGTCACAAGCCTTAAATACCATTCGATTTCCAATCTAAAATCAGGCATTAAAGTCTTTCTGTGTTTTTGTTATGTTATTAAGAGTTGTTCTTATAGAGTAGAAGTCAACAATGACTATTAAAAAATAATAATTTGCGTTAAGTTGACGTTTTAGGGAGTTTGTCGTTAAATCGAGTTGCATTATGTGTTGTTAATTAAAACTATTTTTTTTTAATTACTGTAAATTAATAAGAGTTTAAGTCTAGATGCAGACTAACATGGCGGCGTATTTATTTGGTTTACTTTTATCTTTACGTTGGCAAACCGAATGATATTCAGAAATCAAATGTTACTCAGGTTCATAACTAATTTTCTTTTTGGATAGAAATTATGTAAGGAAGAGAATATGGAAAAAAATGTATACCTTACAAAAAGTCATCAATATTTTTCATAAAATACATTTTTTTGTATACTTTTTGTCCACAATGGCCCAGACCGAATTTTAAAGTACAATTTAAAATTGTGATAGTAAATATTGAATCGCTTTGTGGAAAAGTGCAGTACGTCACAAAAAACCTTTGTTAAGTTTTCATGTCAACATTAATCCTTTGCATATTCATTTATTGTGTTATCAAAAATGCTAAAGCTATAAGTGACCACATCCACTATCATGTCAATGACTTCTATTTCAAAAAATAGTTATAACTTAAAAGACCAGATTGAGAGATTCTCGGTATAAGAAAGGTTTCAGCTGTGCTAAATATTGAAAAAAATATAAATAAATAATTCGTTTTTTGACACAAGACTCACTAATCTGACAGGTATCTGTATCCCTCCAAAGACAAGCCATGCGAAGCACAAGGGCAATACTACCATTTCTCGAAGCGCTTTGTCCCTTTTTTGAACCCTCATAATTTGGGTTTCGATTATACAACATCTATAAATTTCTCGGAATATGATATCAGTAGTGGACTCATTAAATATATAAAGTTTCTATTGCATATCTTTTATACTTTAGTTTTTATTGATATCTAAAAAACCCTGATTTCGTCACTGACTCCCTGATGATCATTAGATTCTTAGGGTTCTTCCTGAAGTCCTAGGAAGATCGATTTTTTTTTTCGAAAATTTAGGTATTTTTTGAATCAAATCATTTTCATAAGAATAAAAGAAATTAATAAATGGTAAAAATTCTCTAAAATTCCCAAACTATTCTTCAACCCAATCCAATATCTGCATAAAATCTCGTGTAAATATAATAATTTCAACATTACTGATCTGAGGTTGTGTAGGGCTGGATCTACTTGACTGGAAATGACATGATTGTTGTATATATAGATATTTTACTTCAATGACAGTAGAAATTAACGATGGTTTTAATATAGAAATAGTTAAAAACTAAACTAAATTTCATGGCACAAAGAATTTGCTAGTCTAATAAAGAGCACGTACCAACAATATTTCTATACTAAAGAAAAGAAAATTTGTTCCTACTTGTCACTATAAAAAGATCGTAACTGAAAATTGTTAGATCCCCCGCGAGAGTATTCGAGAAATTCAGGAGCTTGGGACCTTTTGCAGGTGTCATGAGTTATTGTATTATTGCACCGAGTTCATTGCGCGTGAAGATAGTAATACTAGTGAAAATAGTTCTGAAATTGCGAACAAAAGTGACAATGGATGTTGATGTTTATTGCTATAACACTCGTATTGTGAAATGAAATTGATATACAATTATTTGCAACGTATTTTCTTACATCTGAGTAGATTGTTTATCTGGACTTCTAAATCTGATTGTAAACTCACCAGTTTAAGAAATTTCGCCATTACCTTTTAACCTTACATCCTTGCGAGTCCTATATTTATTAATTAACGGACCTATCTAATAAGACAGTGATAGACATAAACATCTAGTAGAGATTAAAATAGAGTTGAAACGATTTTTGTGGTCGATCTTGTGGTCTTTTTGTTTGTGCGCTGACAGATTTTAGTGCAGTTGTCACAATAATAAAAATAAGTTTTTATTAATTATTAATTCATTCAATAGTTCAACTAATATTGTGTTCTTGTCATTATTTTCTGCATAACTTAAACAACGTAACGTATTTTGACTGTTCGGACATACTTTCTTTGTTCATGGATATCACTGAAGTTAGACGTGTACGAAAATGTATAGTGATTGAGACACTTAATTTTATGAAAGCAAATACGTAATTAATTAGATTTAGACATAGTATATAACTGACCAAGAACACATATGCAGCGAGTAGGGATAAAAGCGAGAGATTAATGGCGGAGTTAGATCCGCACCTGAGGCATGCTACTGTTCTAATTCTTTATTTATATGCTTTTCAATAGGAATGCTATTAATTAAATTATTAGACTTACAATAAAGTTATCCTACTGGAGAATTATGGACTAACACATCATGCTAGGAAGGAAAAAGGGGGTAGTGATTTTTAAGTCAAATAAAATCTTAATAAGTTACTAACGAGTGGGTTTAAGGACTCAACCAAACTGATTTTTATAAAAATACTATATAAATTAAAAAAAATTAAAATGTAAAGGAAGATAAAATATAACAAATATAATTATTAAATTTTGCGTACATAATAGATAATTAACGTTACATATCATAGATATAAGTAAATACATGGAAGGGATTTATTATTATAAGACTGTTATGATTAGAAATTAAAACTCCACGAGCTCACGGTGGAGGAGACAGCAACTTAAAAAATAATCAAATAGTTGTCTTGTTACTTGAAATATTATAATATACAAATTTTCTAGTAGAAATGGGAACAATAAATAATTCATTATTACGAGAATAAGACACATTAATTAAATAGTTTTGCTTTAATTCAGAAACTGAAAATCAAAGGATGTCCTTATTCAACAGATTAGTTAAAAGTAGCTTATTTACGAGTTTACCTAATTAGGCATTATAAAATACATGATAAAATTGTGTTATAAGGAGAAGAAGGACGTATGGTTCTAATTCTTCCTCTTTTTTGTTTATTTTTTATTGCTGGTTTATTTAGAAAAAATCACAAAAATTGTCACGCGAAAACTTAAATTGAGAAATATTTAAAATATCTACAGTTTCATTGACATATCTCTCTTACTCTGTAGTTTGCCTGGTATATAGTACCATACTATTTATTCTGTAGTATGTTTGTCCAATAAATATTCTAGCTTGTTTTTGGTATGTTGGATTGTATAAATAAATATTATTAATGCCACTGCATTGTAAATGTTATTTTCTTTAATTAATAGAAGGCTACAGCCTTTTCATTTTTTTAAATATGTCTATATTTTCATAAGAAACAGGATATACATGAAAGTAAAATAAAAACACATATAGGTATCAGAACTTTTCCTTTTATTTATTTATTTTTTTAAATTACAATGTACTTTTGCATGCATACAGCATTATAGAAATTTTTATTATTATTAACGCCATTTTTTTATCAAACCAAATTGTCATTTTGTATCTGTATTAAAGATAAAAAAGTACAAACTTCGTATTTCGTGCGTTTTTTTTTTAATTTTCTGTTATTAATTTTACATCGAATCGTATTTACTAGGCAGATATTTTCAATTGAATTTTAATTTGATGAGAAATGGATGAATATATTTATTGTGCTTTTCTAAAGTCAGATGTATTCACCTACTTCAATAATTTAAGATCTTTGTAAACTGTAATTCCTGCATTTTTTATTTTCATTTTTATACTATTTATAACTATTAAAATAGTATCAAAAACACATAAAACAATCCACAATAAAGGATCTGAGCCGGAATATTTCACACTCAACCGTGCCGGTCATTCGCGAGTACAATCGATCAAAAATAACGAGCTACCTACAAAAACTCGTTAGTGTAAGTCTAGACCAGGGAACTCCAAACTATGGCGCGAGCCCAAACCCACCATTTAAAATTGCGCCTACTATTTTTAGCGACTATTTTAGCGTATGAAAACTTTTATCATTTGGTTATTCAATCAAACTGTAGGTTTGGCTATTACGCTGTATTAACAAACATCACACGTCTAAACTTTGAATGGCTTTTTTTTTATTTTTTTTTTAGGAGGTCCAACATATTTTGTATCGGCTAATATTATAACATTATATCACGAAATTTTCAGAAACAAGTAAGCTTATAGGTATCCAATAGTAACAAGTAGCAATGTAACGCCATCTTGGGGTATAGTTTCTAAATACTGTTGAAGCTTCAATAGCTCAGTGGTTCAGGCGTTGGTTTCACGATCGAAGGTCGTAATAAGTCGTGGCACCCTCCTTACACAAGCATTTAAATAGTTAGTTGGGTTAACGAATACTAGTAGTTTGTGATCCATACTGCTAGTAATCTTTAAAAAAAATAGTCAAAAAATTTACGAGATGGTGTCATAATGTTTTAAGAAAATAATTGTAAAATATTAAATTAAAAAAAACTATATTAAATTTTTTGATACTAGTGATGGTCTATATCGTCGTAGAACTATATTTTTATTATAAAAAATTAACTACAGATCCCATCTATCTCAGTGCTAATGTAAATCAAAATTGGTAGTGCTTTAAAAATGTAATACAGCCTAGTAAAGTCGAAGTCTAAAAGCAAGTCTAATACAAATTGCATGCCGCTAAATTGAACCTGTCACATATACCAATTTAACGCGTCAAAAGTCAGTTTGCACTCAATCCGGGCCCCAATCGAAAATTGTAGAAGCCCCTCGTCTAGACGATCGTTAATCTAAGAACAAGTTCGTCTCATTCACTCTCATCCACGAGGCGCAGGTGTTAGCTTTTTGAGCCTATATGTATCTAGAAGCTTACACTTAATTTCTTTAGTAATAAAAATGTATTATTAGTCTAGCTTTTATAAGAATTTAATATTAATAATATTATGCCCTTAAATGCAACGAATCGATGTCGCAAAAACACGCGTTTAAGCATCAGTAGCTCAGTGGTTTAGGCGTTGGACCAATAGGTCGTGGGTTCAAATCCCAGTCAGCCCACATCTAACACAAGCATTTTAGCTTACTTGGATGGTAGTGATACCTACAAATTATTACAATTAATTTCAATACTAAATAATAATTAATAAGTATTATTTAACTAATTCAGGGAGTTTATTATATAAAACTAGCTGATCCGGCAAACGTTGTTTTGCCATATAAATTTGGGGTGGGCCACCCCTATCACTTAGGGGGATGAAAAATAGATAGTAGTCGATTCTCAGACCTACTGAATACGCATATAAAATTTCATAAAAATTGGTCAAGCCGTTTCTGAGGAGTATGGTAACTAACATTGTGACTGAGAATTTAATATATATGAAGATAATGAATATTTATAATTCATGTTTTGGAAACTCGAGAAACACTTCTGTGAAGAACACTAGGGCGGACTTCTGACTTCTTCGCTTTCAAAGCACCTAGTTCTCAGTCTCAGCGTACAGTATTTTGAAAGTTTTTGATTTATCAAGTAATCGTCCTACTAGAATGTCTCTTCATTATCATTTATATAATAATCTCTGTTCTTGTGTAGCATTGACATATGTTAACATGTTTTACATTTCTAGTCAATATAATAGGAGTGAATATGAATCACGATAATACTCAAGAATGCCTCGAAAATGAAAATTCTAGTAGTCAAAAATAATTATCAAAATTGGATCAGTTGTCTACTATCTGTGTATATCTTTTATCCTTAAAAGTATATATTTAAAATATAACTTGCGAACATTAAACGTATCGAAAGCTTTCGCGTTTCTTTACTTGACAGAATTTATGTCAGAATTGCTTTTTGAGAAGCGTTTTCATGGCTTTACGTCAAAATTTTAACATGAAATTTTTGACAGGCGTGTGATAAGCTTCAAACGCATATAAGGCGTTGTTTATATGTATGAAAATTTATTTATCTACACTATTATATAAAGAGGAAAGATTTGATTGTTTGTATTTTTGTAAACTTCTGTTTGTTTGTTACTAATAGGCTAGAAAACTACTGAACCGATTTTGAAAATTCTTATATTGATAGAAAGCTACGTCCTTTCCGGGTAACATAGGCTATGTGGTGTTGCCATAAATATGATAATTAAAAAAATATAGCCATTTAAATGTCATAAGGTGGCCGTTTTGTAAAGTTTTCCCTGGAACTACAGATCCGATTTTAATCATTCTTTTACCGCTAAAATACTACACTATTTCTGAGTGATATAGTGTTGCCATTTACTTTCATTTTTTAATTAATAGAATATAGCCATTTTGTTGCTAAAATCCTCGCTCATCTCTGGTGGAAACACAGTCCAAATCTTTCATTATGATAGTCAATATTTAATCTATGAAACTATCCGTCAAACTGCAGCGGATCTATCAGTGTTGAACTTATAAGTTGTGTGCTACTTACTAGCCATTCAAAGAATATCAACATTGTTACCACCTTGAACTAAATATAATAAACTTTCCAATAAATAATCTAAAGTAACTGAAATAACTTTAGCAGAAAATTTTAATAGAATTAAAAGATATTATTACATTTTGGATTATATAAGGAAGTTTTTGCATAAACTTGAAAATTTTTCTTCTTACCAACATTTTATCTCGGGAATTTATGAACGTTTATCCTATTAAGTTGTTATTTTTTCCCTTACTCCTGCGAGGGGAGTAATTCCCAATAACTGTCAATTTGCTAAGTGTTATTTATTATGGATTAGCGCTTCAAAATTACTGCTTTAGGTGCGTATAGGTAAAAAGTAGAAGTATCAAATATTCTTTAATCTTCATTGCCCTGACTCAGAACGATAATTTTCTGAAAATTAAATTAAACTCCTATGTTACTTAATCATGTTTGAGCACCCTTTTAAAAGTCAGCGCGAACATAAATATTTTAGAAATTAATAAAACATATGTATATACAGGTTGGATTTTTGAGACGGGTCAGTAAGGGCAGCTACCTTAACCGTTATAGTTACAGGAAAACGTTCCTAGGAGACCATCCCTAACTTTTTAAGATATTCTGAACTGCATTCACAGATTTTTGAGAAAATGTACTGTTAGCGAAAAAAGTGCTAAAATCCAAAAAAAATTTTTTTTATGCCTATCGACCCCACTTCGTATGGGGATCAAAAGACTCTATGGGACCATTTAAGGTATGAGTACAGTACGACACAACATGTCACACAAACTTAAAAATAGTACTGCCCTAAACTGCCCTTACTGACCCGTCTCAAAAATCCATCCTGTATATAAACTCAAAATCAACCACACCTTTACAGCGATTACGGTCACCTGACGAGATCTGTTTGACAACTGGTAGAAATTTATCAAAATAGAGATTATATAAATTGTTACGTTGGTATAATTGAAATATATTTTTATATTGACACCCTAAGTCCAAAGACACTAACGCCATCTATTATTAGATTGTGGAAACACGCAAATATGTTAAATGTAATTAAAGTCACATTTTTCCTATAGAAAATATGAAATAAAAAATAGACACATATCCTCCTAAACGATTTCGTTCAATGTTTTATAATTTATAATATAAAATCTCCGTTCCATCTCAGCGAAGCGAAAACGTTGGAGTTGATTATTGTTAAATGTAGAAATATACCATAAAGTATATGTTACAACATAAATATTTAAATAATACACTCATAGAGTATAGTTTTGCGGACTCAGTTGTGTGCTGTCTGTGAGTCAGCGAACACGTGTTTTTTATTAATGTATAGCACATTTGTTTTATAAATAATAATTAATTTGTTATCTTATATATAGATACGATTTCGCTAATTCTTTTTTGTTGTGTTTGTTATTGTCAAGTGAAGGTTCTTATAAAAGAAAAAAATAAAAAATTGCTCGGAAATTGAGACAATTTAAGTAAGGTCATATTAACTTTTCTAATGTAAGCTTTTGACAGCCAATTCGAATTCAATATTCATAGTTACATGACAACGTCTGTCGGGTCAGCTAGTATAATATAATAATTAAAAACCTAATAATTAAATTTTTATTTGTTTCAGATGTCACCTCAAGATGATAAAACAATTTGACTACCACACAAATGAAGTTAACTAACAACCAAGAAAACCACCAACCAACTATGATTGGGAAACCAACCATCACAGAACCTTTAGAAAAGGTCGTGAAGAGCAAGAGAAAGAGTCTCCTAGATCTCAAATCACTTCTAGAAGACAGAGGAGGGATCATTACCTCTAGTTCTCGATATAGAAGTATCTACGAAAAAGACAAATCTAGCAATATTAGTAACTTAAGTAATAATAGTTTTCAAAGTTGTAGTGCAAGCAATAAAAATATGAGGTGTTGGGTGAGAGGGCGGTGCTGTAGACTTAAAACTTTAGTGTGTTTGTTATTAGTGGCCATCTTCGTGGATACAAGACTGCAGGCAGAGGCGAGAAGTTCAGGTACTGTCATTTATAATGTTTACTAAACTATTACTTAATTCTGTTGGATCTTTCTGCTCTCTTAAATGCAATTTGTTTGTATTAAACTTACGTCAATTGATACGTAGTTAGGAAAGCTAGTAAATAAACCGCGAGAGATCATATCATTCCGTCCGTTTAACTAGCCAACCCGCTCTCGCTGTGCCGAGGTGTATTTAAACTGTTCACTCACTCACACACTCACTTATTTATTCATTCATATTCTACTCGCAATTATGAATCATATATCACTCATCGTTAAGGGAGCGTTCGTATGAAACGTTTTCGTTCATCCGTTTTTTCTCCGACTTACTTTGCAAATCTGACTACCACGAAAAAGTCTTCAATTCGGGTAAATATATGTTATGACACTTACAAATAATGTTGCCTCCTATTGGTAAAACAACCTCACAAACTCACAAACTTTACCTCTTTATAATTTGGAAGCCGTTTTGTAGTATTTTTATATCTCATTCCTAAATGCAATCAGATCTTAGTCTATCAAACAACACATAAAAACGCTGAATTTTTCTATCGATTATTATTGTTAGTGTATGTAGAGAAAATTAAAATTAACATCTCGATTATAAAACGAGGCGTCTGCGGTCCGAGTTAAAAGAAAAAAATTGTGTGAAAAATATTATTTATTTTCTTCTTCTTCGTTGTATTCAGCACTGCCTCCAAACCTTGAGAATAAAACAGTCATAGTATCTTTTATGGGGATTTGAACGCACTACTTATGAACGTGAATCCAACGCCTGAACCACTGAGCTACTGACGCTTACAAATTAAATTGTGAATGAACTATTTTTCAAATGTTGTGGTCATAACAAAGTATGAATGAATTTTTCCTATAACAAAGGGTAAACCCAAAAGTAATGAGTAAGTTTGTAAACAATTGCGGTTTCGGTATTATGCGAAAAAATATGATGACTAAGCTTAATACAGCTATTGAGATTAGCATTCAATAGTGTTAAGTGGTTGCTCATTCATTGATGGATTTTTCTTGGAATAGACATGTTTAAAATTGTTATGAATTTCTTTGTAAATCAGAAAGTAAAATAGTCTTCACTTCTAATAATATAAACTAATAGATGAATCATAAAATTTAATGCCTCTCAATAAGGAAGATCTATCTCCACTTACATTGCACTACGTTAGACACTATTCACTCTATGAAATTATTCATCAAATTGCTTCTGATCTAATCAAAACTTATTAACTGTGTGGTAATATACTCAATAACAACTAAAGTCAACTTATTTTCGGGTCCCATCAATGTTTATATTGGACGAGAATACGTCATGGTTATTTATGTGACGTCATTCCAAATCCAATATGGCGGACGGACCAAAATGGCGGCCTAGTTATTTTTTGTATACTATGATATGGGTATCAAATGAAAGGGTTTTTTGAGAAGGATACGAAAAAAAATCATTTTACTCTAAATTCCAATGTGGGGCGGACTAGTTATTTCATTCACATCCTGGTATGTGGTTAAGCTGAATCTTGGTTTACGGATGTAGAACTTGGAACTGTCTTTAAAAAGTATATGGTACAAAATTTTAAATAGAAACCATAAAAATAAAAGTAAGAAGTTCAGGAAAAGCAATAATTTAACTCGCAAGAAGCGGTAGCAAGCATACATAAATCGCGACCAGTTCTCAACAAGTGCTTAAAACGGACTTAAGCTACTCCGAGAAACTGTAATGGAGATGCTTTTTTGTATTTACTTTTGTTTTATGGGTAATTTATTGTCATGTTATAGAATTCTTTATCGTGCTTAGAATGTTACAAGTTTTTTCTGTTCTCTGTTCCCGGATCTGATCGTTTACGTAACTAATACAATAAAACAATCTTTATCATTTTGATAATGATAAAGATTATTATTTTATTATTTTTTTGCTAGCAATACTGTTAATAACGTTTGACTGAGTAATTCTTTTTATAAGAAATTCGTAACAAAAAATGGCCATATTCTGTTAATTAAAAAATGTATATGGCAACACTAAATCACCTTTGTCACTCACGAATAGTGAAGTTTTCTATCAGTGAAAAAAAATTTTAAATCGGATTAGTAGTTCCTGAGAAACCCTCCAATTTACAAAATGACCAGGTTATGGCACTTAAATGGCCATGTCTTTTTAATTAAAATATTTATGGCAACACCACATAGCCTATGTTACCCGGAAAGGATGTAGTTTTCTATCGGTGAAAGATTTTTTGAAATCGGTTCATTAGTTTTCGAGCCTATTCGAACAAACATACAAATGATGATTTATAGCCTATAGCCAGCCTCAATAAATGAACTATCTAACACTGAAAGAATTTTTCAAATCGGACCAGTAGTTCCTGAGATTAGCGCGTTCAAGCAAACAATCAAACTCTTCAGCTTTCTATAATTGTATAGACTCCAAGTATCAAGAAAGTCTCACCATAGTTGAGCATCACGTGAGACTTTGATAATGCTGCTAGCTTTATATAGAGTAACAAGATCAAGCAGTGACGGCAACAGTTAGTAGTAGTAGTGCATAAGGGTGCTAAGCTCCAGGCACTGCTCGTTTTGCTGTCTAATTAGTACTGTGCACTAACTTTTATCTATTACTGGCTGACTCGCGCAACTTCGTTCGCGTGTTGCTCCGCTCCTATGGGTCGTGGCGAGATGTTAAATAGCCTAAGTTACTCCTTGTTACATCAGCTATCTACCAGTGAAAGTCGCGTCAAAATCGGTCCAGCCATTTCAGAAATTAGCTGGAAAAAACAGAAAGACAAAAATTGTAAAAAATGTTGTTGTTAAATCCTTTAATAAAAAGCGGATATTTCAATATTACAAACAGACACTCTAATTTTATTTATTTGTATCGATAATTTTGTCACGCTGTAGTGTATAAGCTATTTGTAGTATCTGGACGTATAAGTAGTGGAAAGAGGTTCTGGTGTAGCTTCGATTGGCAACAGTCGTGGACAGCGGACATAGTATTTTTTTCTGTATTGTATTATTAAATTTTTGTGATATCAAATACCGATGCCATCTTAGATACCTAAAATATTCATACCCTTGGGTATAATAACCTCACAGACAGTATTTAGAGTTTATCATGATATTTGCAAATCTGTTGAAAAGACTTCGTTAGTAAACTCTATTCAGTGACGAACGTCTGGAAATAATTCTTAAATTACTCATATAAGACTCATCATACGAATTACTACTAGCTGTGTCTACATTTTATAGTACATATAGAAATACATTATTGAAAACTTTGAATAGCTAGTTATGAAATAACATGAAATAAAAGAAGAAAAGGTAATTTATGCTTTTATATAGAACTTATTGTTATTAATTTTTTTCATAATAATATTAAAAAATTATTTAGAATTTTTCTCCTCTTTTAACCCTAAATATTTGTTTAAAATTTCGTAAACTTATTTTTGATTTAATGAAAGAAATTAACATTTGAATAAAAATAACTGCTGGATTGACTTCAATAAAAAATGCTATATTCCAAAGTACAAATAACTGTAATCGTTTAGACTTATCTAGAACTATAGTAAAATTTTACTTTAATTCATAAAACATTAATGAAACCAAATGCTTACTCAGTTGTAGCGAAAAGCATCTTAATTAGCATGTTCCAGTAAAACATATAAACACGGTTTTGTGCTCAATTTTGTATGATTCATACACACTTATATGTAAATACTGAGTATAGTTTGTACGTTGAAATTTAAAATTATTATTTTAAAAAATACTTAAAATAAACATTTAAGCTTTTTCTTAAAAGCTTAAGGAGCAATTTCTGGATATAAATATTTGGTTGCTAAGAAACGGCTCTAACGATTTCGATAAAATTTTAAATTTACTTAAAAAAATCGCAATACACACAAAAATGTATTAATTTTGGATAGGAAAGGACTTATTTATTTTCTCAAGTTTATGTAGTAGTACTAGCCAATAAATGCGTTGTTATAGCTACCGGCACGGAAGTATAGGATTGACCTTCAATGCGCAGAAGTCACTACTGGGGCATCTTTAAGCGGGGAGCTGCTATTTGTCAAAATAGTAAACGTCATGGATGGAACTGCCAATACATGCACGCAGCACAATGCTCAATTTTTCCTCCAATTTTTTTCTTAGTCCTAAAGTTAGCTGCCGGCTACTCGGCTCGGCTACGATAACGAATCGTTTTGCTTACTTTCAAGTATAGTAAGGAAACCATTGTATGCACTTTGCTCTAAATTTCGCATAATTCACACTTGTCGTTATAAAATAATTAAGAAAGTTAGCGTTTTTAGCACAGCTTCTGAAATAGACGCTATTTTTCACGTGAAGTTTATTTCGAGAAATCGAATGTAGACCGAACTTATTTCTATATTCGATAGTTTTAGAATAGTTTTACCGGTATTTGCATTTTCTAATTGAGACTTCGAAATGTAGTACTTGTATTGCGATTTAATTCTAATTATTGTTTTTTCTATTCCTTTACTAAAAGATAGATTCATTACCTTATTTAGAATGTGGTTTTAGCTATCTCTGATTTCCTCTACTATTTCTATTTTATCACTTATGTACTTATATTCTAATAATATAGATAAGCGTTTGTTACTCAATCAAAATCTAATATGGCGTCGAATTATTCTAAGCACACATATATTATTTTATCCTGTACAAAGCTTATTCTATTTCGTATGAAAGGTTGAAAGACATACAGGTTTTATAATGCTGTTATAATTAGTATGAGCTGAACTGAGATTAAGTATGTAAGATTATCATGTATGATAAATCGTTATTATGAATGAGAGAGAGTGAGTGAGTCTGTCAGTTGTAAAATAGAGCTAGACCGAGTTTTAAAGCTTCTACAGGAGAAAACGCCTCCAATACTAGAATTTAATATATTATTAGAATTCTCAGCATTTCCACAATATCTTAGGTATAAAATAACCCAAAGCAGAATATGATAAGACCATTCTGTCAAACGCAAAGCAACTTGTAATGTACGTCAGCTGTCAAGAAAACACTGCTACCTTCCAACTTGGAAACAGAAACTGTAGGCCGAGAAACTTGTTAGTTCAACTTTGTAACGAATCCACCTTTCTATTATATACCAATTTGTTCTATATATACTTATACTTTCTTGCTCTTGGGTATATATTTGAAAGGAAGTAGTGTTTGAGGCAATCTCACAAATGATTTTACACCGTAATCATTGTCAATAGTAGTGCAAGTGACATAGTTTATTGTAGTTGTCATGAGTCTTCCTCATCGAGAATCACATTAGTTATTTAATTCATTTACTTCTATTTAGGGTAGCAAGAGCGTCGCCAACGGAGGCAGGTAGAGGCAGTTTCGCCCCCCTCCCCCTCCTCCATAGAGAAAAAAATTTAGCCAAATCGATAGAATTCAAATAAGTTCGCTCATTATTACGAACTTTTATTATAGGACCAATCATAACAAGTTCAAAATTAAATAAAATCCACAACTCTTCTTAGGTAGTGAGATGGGCGCTATGATATGTCAAAGACATTTTTAAGCCTGTTCCTAGGTCACAACCCCCAAACATTGCTTGGCTTTCTGTTCAATATGGCTCTACAGTGTTTGGTATCATCCTCTTATTCTAACACTACACAGTTTATGACGTTTCCACTTTTACCATAATAAGCAATATTTAGTCTACAACATTACTTGTCAAACTGCCTTTGATCATTTAGGACACAGATTATAAATTGTAGAGCTACTGAGGATTTCATAAATTTGTTCAGTCGTTCATAACATGTTTACATAGTTCTAATTAAGTCATTTGTGAGAAAAAAAAAAAAAGATTTTGGTGTTACAAACAAACCAGTGTAACCTTTATATTATGTTTAAATATAAATATAGAAGCTTTGTTTATATAAATCTTAGTTTAATAACAATTAAGGTTAGCAAATATTAAAACAAATCAAATTACATCAGAGACACAGAGAGTAATTCAATCAAAACAATACATATGATATAAAAGCAAAATATTTCAAACGTTTTAATATAATAAACGCTAAAACCAATTAGCCGATCGTATGCAGATTATCTCAAAATAGATCAATCCGTTCACAAAACTGAAAAAAAATCTATTGGAAATCTACCTACAGACGGCGGAGGAATTAAAACTTTTATAGATATCGCATAAAACTGCATTAAATAATAGTATTGAATTCAGCAACGCTATTAATAACTCTGTAGTGGCGCATTTTGTTTCATTTCAGTTTATATATCCTATACCCAGATAGACGCCGCTCTGTCAAGTGATTTCATACAGTAAACATTGACTAAAGTAGTGCTAGTAGTGTAGTTTAGTGTTCTGTGCCCTTATCAAGGATCACATGATTTGTGAAGTCAAGTAGTTGATGGTGAATGTTTTGATTATGTGAAGCACGTCCTTAAATGTTGTATTTGGGTCACGACCTCCAGGTTGTAAAGTATAGCCTATGCTAAATTTCATTTAAATCGGTTCTGCCGTTTTAAGGTGCAAAGAGCGACATGTCTACGATTTTATTATAAGTATAGATATTATGTCTAAGATGTACTTAAACATCTTCTTAAGTCACAAACTCCAGGCACTGCACAGCTTTGTTACTGTCTCTATCGTCTGCCTATTAGCAGTTTTTCTCAGAATTATCTCAAAATACACATAAAAAATTTAATTGTAAATTCATCTGCAGTCGGTGGAAAAATGAAAACTGTTATTTTACTTAATTGCCCGATCTGGGAAACCGTTTAATCCTTTATAGAAACCGATTTGCACAGAAAAAAGTGTAAAAAACGCAGGTAGAACGAGAAGTCCAATCGTAGTATAATCCATTAAGATTTCGCCTCGCTCCGTCGAACACACTTCCAAACCCCCGCGAGGTAAATATTTCACCCCCCGCCTAAGTATAATGTATTCCGAACCCCCCAACCTCATCTTTCCCTACTTTGCATGAAGGGGAAATTTAAATTGTGTAATCTAACTTTCAATTCATTCATACATCTAACGCCATCTCTGGATGATAAATTGAAACGATTTTTTGGTGTTTAGCCTTAGGATACTTTATATAAATTGTTCTAAAGTTTTGAAATTTCAGTATACCTACCGTTCGCGTACATTGTTTGATTTATATTAAGAATACCCCACTGGCTGGGTGATATTTAAACCACTGTCCCAATCGAACTGAGGCAGTCGTTCAATTGATTTGATACAGTGAACATCGTCCTGCTATAGACATGGAGAGAGATATGATACCCATTACTGTACAGCAATATGTATACACATGCAATTGAGACCCAGGAGATCGTTTAAAGAGCTCTTTCATAATATATTAAGTCTCACCTCCACCACTCGACCTCGCTAACGACGATAGATAATAAAGTAAACTTACATGGACCTCGAGAAGGGTAACCTTAATCACGACATTATAACACTAACTTCCATGTTCACTGCACGAAAACACCAGAGAGACTGAGACTAATCTATCGTACTAAAGGTTATATATTGTTTTCACGTCGGTATACTTAAAATAATATAAAATGTTCTACCCGTTACTACTACTTTATAAACAGTGTTGCTAACAGTCCTTCGTTAAGTGTTGTGGTTTAGTATTGTAGTACTAAGTCCTCGTTATTGAGGGTCACGTGATTTTATTTTATTATCTATTGTCGTTTGAGTTAGAGCAGCGTTAGTGTATTGCTACTCGTAACCCTGCACCTAGGTCGTAAGCCTCAGGCTCCGCTCGGCTGTATAAAATCCATGTACAAATAGATTGTAATACAAATAACTGTGGTATCAGTAAATACTATCCAGTCTTTAAGATTGAGTAAATTTAAACATCAACTTTGTTAATTTGAAGACTGAAATCTAGGACAAAACTTTGAAGGCTATATTGGCACTTGTCTAAAAGGGTTCGAAACAAAACTTTGTTTCAAATAAAAGTTATATATATGGAAATCAGAAGATAGATAAGTTTGTAATAAATTTCTTCTCGATTAGTCTAAATTACAATAACTTCAAAATAAATATGTCGGAGGTGTGAGTTAGGTTTAGGTTAGCCTAAGGTTAGTTTAGCCTTGTGTTAGGTTAGGTTTGTGTTAGTCTAATGTTAACTTGAGACAGTGAAACTAAGCAGTGGAGGCAAGTGTCGTAATTACATAAAGGAGCTCCTTAAGCCTAAACCTTAGTCACAAGTCCAAGGCACTGCTTAGGTTCCTGTCATAATAGTTCCTGCCAGCGCGGTCTCTCAAGAAGTGAAGTAGTGTCTAAATAGTGATAGTGTTGTGTTAGTGCTAGGAGTGCTGTCCGATCAAGGTCACGTGAGTACCTTACAATGTAATTACCTCGTCTTGCGTTAGGTTAGGTTTATGTGCGATTAACCTTAGGTTTAAATAGAGAGCCTGAGCAGGAGAGGTGAGTGTCATAATTACTTAAAAGAATTCCTTAAGCCTACACCTTGGTCACAAGTCCAAGGCACTGCTTAGGTTTCTCTCGTAATTGTTAGAGATCATATTTGATCATTTATCGGTTCAATAGGAGTATCTGCGTTGCGTTTACCCAATATTCCATTAAATATCATCCCCCCTTTTATTGTTCTCCGATATTCCCCATCTACCTCCTTTCATCTCCTTTTTATCATTTAAAATCCCCGACATATATATTACATATTTATTACCTAAAAATAAATACTAATGACATCTGGCAGAACTCCTATGAACTACATGAGCAAAGCATTGAAACTTAGTTGATCTTCGCGTACGGTGACAGCGAGTCAATGACTGCGGCTCTATGAAAATTATCGCTTTAAAAAAATGAAGTTCATTTAATTGTTAAATAATAAAAAAATACAATTAAGATAACAATAAAATATATCGTACGTAAAAGATGATTGAGACGCGTTGCCCCTAAATTGATATTTTTAGGTCCTTTTTAGCGCCCGGTAGTGTAGTATATACTAATATCGTATAAGTCAATAGCCAGCAAATTTGGTACCCGTTGACCATCTACTTGACTTGCTTATAAGTACTATTTCTATACCTTCAAATTCAACAACATATAATACCTTTCTTTTTCACAGATGGTTAAAACCCCAATTTGAATTTCAAAAGTCTCAACTCAATGTTATTTAGGAACTTCCATCAGTTTGGAGAGGTTTTACAAAGACTCGGGTGACGAAACTAGATTTTGCACTAACACTGAGTAAATTTCATTTATATGAAAAAGTTATGACGAAAATACTCGTACAGTCGAGTTGTCAAATGTAATTTAGTCGTCTTGTTCACAGTAATATATTGTTTGCTTAACCTAATATAGTTATTTACTAAAACTAATCTAGCATCATAATGTTTTCAATTTTGAGTTAATTACTTGACTAGTACTAATAAATATTTAATAAGATTTTTCCACAACATTTCACTAAAATCAATGTATAATGTCGGAGAATGAGGGGTGTTGTAATCATTAGTAGGGGGGTGATATTGTATAGATACACATAAGTGAACACTCATCTCCACTGTCTAGGCTCTCCGTCTAAGCTCAAGGTTAGGCTTACACAAAGCTAACCTAACACAAGGCCATCCTAACACCCATTGCTTGAGTTATACATTTTTCCGGGATAAAAAATAGCCTATGTGTTAATCTCGATTATAAATTATCAGTTTGCCAAATTTTATTGAAATCCGTTCAGCAGTTTTTACGTGATTAAATAAGAAACATCGCAACATATAAATATACAAACTTTACATTTATAATATTAGTAACATAAGATTTAAAAGAATATGTATGTGTGTATGATGAAAAAAAATGTTTAATATATTCTAGACATTGATTGGTTGCTAGGCAACGTACTGTTGGTATATATTTTTTAATTTGTCTTAAGTACCTACACTTCCATATCCTTTATCAATCAACCCAGATAGATTAAAATTTAAATAAATCTGTTTTAATATGAAATATTCAAACACAATAAGCATTCATCGTATGAACAAGCCATTATATTTCACGTGGATTCTCTTTGTTTTCATTTGGACGACCATTTTTCTTCTTTATCTTTTATCTAGTTAGAAAAAACATAGTTTCTATTTACAACGTCAGCGTATCCATTTTCTAAATGACGTAATTGAATTATAAGTCAACGTTTCGATACAAATGCTACTTACTTAATTCAATTTTAAGGATTTATTGTTACTACTCTTTGCTTATCTATAATAGTATGGATGGATTTTCTTACAAATATCGTGAAAAAGTGTCCGAAGTAGATATTCAGAATAAATCTTTCTAAAAATTGCACTACCATGTTTATTAGATGGTTTGTTTTGAAGGTTCAAGGAAAATGAGGAAAAAAAATATTATACTATATACCTATAATAGAAATCCCACCAAAAAAATTTTCATGTAAAAGGTTGCCAAGGCGGGCCCATATACCTTTCAGTGTCAAAAAGTTATCAGTTTTTATACGAGTATAGAGCCAAGCTTCTAACTCAACACGACCTGCTTCCACAAACCCTCACATCACAAACTTTACACCATAGTCAAAATATGTGTCTATCCAATATATAATATTTTGCGGTTTTTTGTTGTTTATGTATTAATACTAGGTTAAATACTAGATTTCAGCTTTCTAAGACTTCAGGAAGTACCCTAAGAATTTTGATGATCATCAGTGAGTCTGATGAAATCGGGGTTATTTAAAATATCAATAAAAACTAAAGTCCAATAGATATGCAATTGAAAGTTTATATGTTTAATGAGTTCTCTACTGACATCACATCTCGAGAATTAAGATTAATAAAATCTAGTATAATGATAAAAACTACGAAGTACTTCGAGAAAAGGTAAGTAGGTCTTGGCGGGGGCACTACCGTGCTCCCGAATACTAATGTAAAAACCCTTCTTTTGTGTAGCAGTAAGATAAATTATCTTACAGGTGACATCTCACTTGTGAAAGGTTATCAAAGGCATTGCAATCAGTAAATGTAGACTCGGCTCTATCAAATTAGCTTCAAAAAGGATGAAAATTTGAATGCATTACCTTTTTAATTACTAAAGGGATTATCATCTAGATCTAATTTTTATGTTCTCTTCTATCCAGGTTGTGGAAGCCTTTTCTATATCCTAACTGAATATTATAAATGAATGGAAAGGATACGTTTTATCTCGAAAAAAATGCTTGAAGGAATTGAAATGACGGATGAAGTGAATTCCGAGCTGTAAAACCGTTGTCTTTTGAATTAGTCGTTATATATATAAATTATGTTGAAATTGAAAATTACACACATACTATTAATATTACGTCCTTTGTCCACGAGTCAACGGTTAACAAGAGAGTAAAGTACCTTCTCTATTATTTAAATCAGAAGAAAACAATATTGTATTTACAGTGACAGTCAACTAAAATATTATTTAAATATTGGTTAAGCTAAAAATCAAGTAGTGATTGTTAAACATTTTTGCAACATAAAACAGCTCTTTAAATCTACTCCTTTGTTACAAGCCCCAAGTACTGTTCATCATTGTTTTTAACGTGTTATTAAGTATTGTTTTTTACCTTGTTACCAATCTTGAACTTTGTATATTTGACATAAAACGGGTTTCGTTGATCATCATGAAAAAGATACAGTAATACCTAGATGTAATAACTTCTTTTAAAGCCATGCATTAAAACTGCAGGCGGAATTAATAAAATTTGGCCTATAGCCAGCACCCACCACTCTCAGCACTATGCACCCAGCACCACCACTCCATTATGGTGAATACTTCTGAAAAGAATCGTCTGGATTGATATTGCATAACGTAATGTTGACGCTTAATGTTGAATGCAGATGTTGTTTTCTACATTTATATATTTTGTACTTATCGAATGTCTGTACATGTTTAAGAAAGCTTAATGTCATATAATGAGAGTGGAGTGATACCCATTACTGTACTGCTATACGTATACACATGCAATTTAGGTAGAAAACCAGGCAGCGCCAGGGACTTCCGACCAAGGTGTAGTGTTAAAGGTCTTTTATATAATCATAACTCTCCCCATCGCTGCCCGAACGCTAACTACATAGATAATAAAGCTAAAACTTACATTGACCTCAAGAAAGGTGACCTTAACCACGACATTATAATACCAACTTTCATATACACTGTGCGAAAATACCAGAGAGACTGACTCTATCTATCACACTACAATATTGTCTACACGTGGGTATACTTGAAATAATATGAAAGGAACTACCCACAAACACTAATTTGTAAACGGTGTAGCTAACATTAACACTTGTAGAAGCTAATCAACATTAAATCGGATGTCAGGAAAAAAGTTATTGTCATTTTCAAATGTTTGAGAATAAATTATTATGCCTTTAATCATAATAGTAACAGAAATCTAAATCGGAGTCCATCAAGTATATACGTAAGAAATAATAATAAGATGCACTTTAGATAGGAAGCAGAGAAGTACTTGGGATTTGTAACCCAGGTGTAGAGTTGTAAGTAAACTTGCGTTATCTTCAACGAATCTACATATAACGATAACTTAGTACCAATACGATAAACTACACTTATATTCATTGTTGAAAAGGAAGAAATGTAATGATTACTATTTATATAGTTTGGAGAAATGTGCAAACAACCCAAAGGCAGTATAAATCTAAAAGCAATTCGTGATCAAGTTTCTCTAGGGGTGAAACTGGATAAAATCTCTAAAAGTGACCGCTCCCTGGAGACCAGCAATAAGCGCGCTGTTCAGTTGGATGCAGGGTCTGTAATAGATGCAAGCTATCTGTTACTAGAAGGAATTTATACAAAATAACATTATCTATTTATAGTGGCCGGCAAACTGTAGGTCTGAGCAAAAATAGTGGGGATTGTGAGCGTGCTGCGTGCCTGTATTGGTGGTGCCATTCGCGACGTTTATTATTTTTACTAATAGGAGGCGAGCGAGAACATAACCGTCGCGTAAGAACCAATCACGTGTGGCGCTATCCTCTCGCTACGCGCTCTCCGCTAAAAGAGCCTAATAGTGACTTCTGCAAATTCTTCTTCTTTTATACATTCCGATCTCTTTCCGGCATTAAACAAATAAATGATAATACATAAATATATGACAGTTTTGATTTTGGGATTGGCTTAGTCATTTTTTCTGAAAATTGTTGATTGTGAGATTGAGAAGCAATTTCATAGAGTAAATATTGTCCATCATAGTGTGTATATGGAACATGTGATCATTAATCTATAACTTGGAGAAAATGAGAAGAAGGAGGAGAGAAAGTATATTGAAAAACACTAAAAGGGGGGTGATATTGAATAGAATATTGGATTAACGCGACGTAGATACTGCAACTGAACCGATAAATAACTAAACATTATGATCTCTTACAAATACTACAGGAACCTAAGCAGTGTCTTGAACTTGTGACGAAGGTGTAGGCTTAAGGCTCCTTTATTCAATTGAAACACTCGCCTCAACTGCCCAGATTCTGTGTTTAAACCTAAGGTTTAGTTAGATGTTGAACAGAGATGTCGAAGCCTTGTAAAAGTTACACCTGAGTCGTCAGTTCCTAACACTGCTTAACTTGCTGTCTACAGGTCCGTAATATTATCGTCGTATACTCATTACTGTACAGTTATAAGTCTTTCTTCTAATTCAGAGTAAAATATAAATTTAGAGGACATTTTATATTTTTTAATAAACTTGTTATATGACTCCGTCATCTCCTATAGCCCATTGTTTCCCCATGCTTATACAAGGAAATATTTTTCTTAGAGCTCAAGTAAAAAGGACCCTTTTGACTATAGAAATATAGTCTAAAATAGATTATTCAAGGGATCATTACTGGCAATTTTCAATTACGTCCACCTGAAGAGCCTGTGCTGTCATCTTTAAAATTATACCCTAGATCTTAGATATTTTTGCTGCTGGATAAAGAAAGTTAGGTAATAGCCTTTTAACATCCCACTACTGAGTTAAAATTAAAGAAGGACATAAAGCTTTACCTACAATATTTTGAGCAAGATTAATTTAAATGGCTGAAATTTGAAATACGCCTAAGGGATGGCAAAAAAATCTAGACTTGAAATTTAGCACTTAGAATTAAAAACGTATTTCGGAACTTTCCAAATTTTCTACTTAAATGTTACTTGGTAATGTAGAAAGCCCCTATGAAACAATATTTGTAGTTATAACCCCTAAAAGGGTAAAGGAAGGTGAAAAGGGCATAAAAGTCTTGATCTACTTGAAATCAAATTCAAAATGCAACAAATTGATTAAAAAAAGGCCAAAAATTTATATCAGATTTACCTTAAATTGAACCTGTATCTTATCCTTTTTGGTCACCACTAAGCTATCCCGGCTCCGGGATAAAGGAGCTTACAAAGACAAAGTATGAAAATCTATAAGTTATTCCGCATTGTTCTGAACACAATGGCGGACAAAGTTGCGGATGATATATTGTTGAAATTTACATAAAACCTATCCTATGACATGTAATTAAAACACCTATCACATTATAGGGTTTATCCCTTTAAAACGATGGAGATATATTTAAATAAATCATTTCTATGTCTGTATATGTCTATGAAGTGGAGCATTACAGAAAAAATTAATAAAAAAACGAACTCAATAAAAATTCTGTTAGAGGATACTATTCTTTTTTTTATGGTAGATGAGGTGCAAACGAGGAAATGGTCCACCTGATGGTAAGTGGCTGTCATCGCCCATGGACATCGGCAAAACAAGAGATACGCTCTTGTCTTGTCGATGCGTTGCATCCTCGAAGATAGAGTGGGGAAGGGGAGTGAAGAAAAAAATACCCTGAGCAAAAGTCGAGAGTCCACTAGATCCGTAGCATTAATGGGATGGGTGAGGGAGGGGCTAAGTCTGGCCCACATGCGGAATCATCGACCATCGACTGGAACGCGTCAATGACGCAATTCTTTGCTTAATTCTGAAAAATGGCCCTAAGACTGCGTTTCCAATAGAATCCCTTTATTTACCTATCCTCGCTCAGTGTGTCAAATGAAGGTATTCTACTCGCTACATATCTTCTCACATCTCTGATAAATGTGCAACCTAATGCTTATCGTTAGGAAGTATCCTTATTAGTTATTTTGTTTCCATTGACAATTATAATAATTAGACAGGCAACGTCTAAAGTCTGATGACATATTAAATCTTAAAAAAAAAACAAACGTATAACCTTTTTTATTTTTTTGAACTCAGTTAAATACTTAGAGATATCCCTACTGATAAAATTAATATTCTACTGTTTTCGTATATAACGTGTTACATCATTGTTGTTTCAAATCTGGTATTTTAGTATTTTTTTATCAAACTAGAATATTTCTTGTATGAATAATTATAAAACTTCTGTTCATTTTCGGGTAAGAAATTTCCAAAAGGTGGGTTAGTTAGTAACACCATTGATAACTTTATATTCGCGGGTTGTACTTTTTATCTCATACCAAGAATTAAGCCTCTGTTCCGATGGACATGAGCCAGTTATCAAACAGAGCTCGCCTGGTGATCTTTATGACTGTGCAGTTATGTGATATCGTCACGCTGGGTCTCCATTACTAAGGTTTGTAGTAAGTGTTTAATATATACTCAGTGTTTCGTTTTAAGTGCATAATATTATTGTCTTGTGCGGTATCGGTCCCATGTAGATAATAGGTCTATAGATCCCTCTGCATTATATTCGCAAATAAACTTCTATATTAGAATTTAACAACATAAAGAGACGACATAATTTTCTCCAATATGGTCAAACATCTATTGACTATTCAAAACCAAATCCCATTGATACAATACAATTGCATTGAAAAGATTTATCATTTCCGATTGTTGCCCTTTTAAAGGGAAAACCATATAACGTGAGTTGTATTAAACACAGATTAAAAAGTTGATTATTTTTCTGTGGAAATCGAGAAGCTAGATCCAGATCCGTCATAATTATGATTATAATATACAGAAGTCGCGAGGTGCCTGGGGCTTGAGACCCAGCAGCAGTAAAATTCAATACATGTAAACTTTTAGTCAAACATGATTAAAAAAGTAGACTTGTAACCATAAAAGGGATATGCAATCATTGTTACCCTATTCTGACTGACTTTTCCCTGCCGACTTGAAAACTACCCTCATGGGACGTACTGTATCGTAAACGAATTTCCAATCTATTCTTTTTTTCTTAGTAGATATACTGGGAATGTTAGTGTATTGGATTGGATGCAAAAAACTGTGGGTCCAAAAAAAGAAAGTTTTTTTTTTCAATTCTAATAATTCAAAAGTTTACAAAAATATAATAAAAGTAGATCCTCTTGGTTTTTTTTGGTAAGAAAATATATTTAATATTTTTCAAAAAGTTTTAGTATAACATCCAACTAACCAAATTATGTAAATCCCTCGTCTTAAGAAACGTATTCAAATTACTAGCCCTAGATTTCTAAGACAAAAAATATTCTGCGACTAGAAAATTTAGTAGCTTTAAGTAGCTTATGTCCGTCTATCTGTCAATTATAGGTCTAAGAAGTACCCTTAAAAAATAAATACAGTTCAAATTTTTTTAACATACATATCTGAATTTTTTTTTACCTTATTCGATTTGTTTTACAAACACTTATTAACCAGCTTCAGAAAAGAAGGAGGTGCTCTATTCGTCGGAATTATTTTTTATGTATGTCCACCTATTATACGAAGACGCCTGAAATGATTTGAAAAGTTGTTTAACTTTCAATGTTTGTATGTATCTGTATATGTTCGGGTCAAATATTACTACTGAATTTTAAAGCAATCCTCATATTAAGATGAAATTTTGTTAATATGTATTAAAATTGGATGAAAATGCATGGTTAGTTAAGTTAATTCAAAATCTAATATGGCGAACAGTCCAAGATGGCGGACTATTTATTTTTGTTCACGCTTATGATATGAAAAGGTTTGCAGAAAAGAATATGGAAAATAAAATGACGACTCTAAATCCAATATGGCTGACTTTGATTTTATTCTTAATCTAATATGGTGGACACCTCTAGATGGCGGACTAGTAGTAGTAGTAGTAGATTTTTGTGCGCACCTATGACCTGGATATGAAATAAAAAAGTTTGCTGAAAAGAATATGGAAAATAAAATGACTTCACTCTAATTCCAATATGGCCGACTAGTAAATCTATTATTTTCTTTTACATAAGAAACAGTTATATAATATAAGAAACATTAGTACATACAGTTAATATTGTAGTGAGTTAATTTGTTTTGTGCTTAGTCAGAACCGGTGGTAAGTTCCCACGTGTTATGATGGTGAACGTCATTTAGGTGTAGTACAGATTAACTTAGGAGTTTAGAGATATCTTAAAAATAATCATATTTTTCAAAATTGTTTTGTACTTTATTGTACCTAATCCTAAATGTACTCATTGTAATGAGGATTGCTATCGAATTATAACTTTTCCAGAGAGTATTCGTAATTCTTTCCCTTGTAAGGAGTACTTAGTTCTAAGTTTAATTTAGACTCAATAGATGGCGCTGTTTCTCACATAGTAAATTCTACTTTACAATTTGTTTATTTAAATCATAATTAAAATTTAATATAGATATTCATAATGTATTCACTGGATTAAAAAAACATAAATGACGTCGAGCACAAAAGGATGTGACTCATAACATCTTTCTCATTACCATAATATTCATATCGCAAGCTTTTAAAACAGTGGGAGTGAAATATGGATAATTCTACCGATTAAAGTTAATGACTACATTATATATAGTTAAAATTTAACCAAGTTTAGCATATGATAATTATATGTAATGACACCATAATAATTTAGAATTAACTTCTTTAATTATTTTTATATAATTTACCATTAATCAAAAAAAATCCTTAGCTAACTGATTTGACATTTCGAACCTATTTAAATAATTTAAAGGATACTTGAATTGTATGTGAAATGTGGCATTTTTCTTATGTTTATGCTAGCAACACTGTTAAAAGCGTTTGATTGGCTAGACTATCTATTAATTTATTATAAAAGAGACTCCTTCACTCACCGACTCGACATTTTATTTGCTCTGTTATATATTGTAAATTACGTGGTACTTGGTATTTTCAACCGCATTCGGTGGTCTTCTTCAGCTAATGGACGTGAACACCACCAAGCCGTCACCGCGCGCGAAAGTATAGTACATGTGACCAAAACAGTACATGAGTCTTATAAAGCTTTAAATATTGATTTATCATAGTCAGAAATTACGCGAGTCTTTGATATATTTATTATTTTAATAAAATAATAAAATAGGTGGTCGAGCATTATATGTGGGATTACACATGTTAGAAAACGCCTTTAAACCTGTCCCTAGTCTCAAGTACTACGCACTGTTCGGCTTACCTTGAGGTTCATGTTAATAGTTGGTCTTTGAGTTTATAAATATTTAAAAAAAAAATATTTTGTTAAAGAGTCTGATGTCTCATTACTCTATATTGCGTAGGGCAGGAACGCGTTGGTACGAAAATAATGGATCCTTTGAATGGCTTAAATGCTAAGGCACTTAGCCATTGTAATGTTTCTTTATCAAAACCCGCTCCTGTCTTGGTCATGTGTGAATTACTGAATAACTATATTCTATTACCAGACTTAGGATGTTAATAAAGTGGCAATAATATCTACTATGATATTTTCTCAAAAAAAAAAAACTTTTCTGATACTCAACCGAGCCATTTTTTTACAAATAAAATACTATTTACTATTTCTAACCTTGAATAAGAAATTTTTAATGACTATTGTTTAAGCAATTTTTTGCCGACTTTAAAGAGATTTTTATCAAATTCTTACTTAGTAACAATCATCGCCAAACCATCTCAAGATACAATATTTTCAAAAATTGTATCTTGAGTTTGGTTTGGTTTGTAGATAACTTAAAGCATATTCAAATTTCTCAAACAGTTCAATTTTTACCCCATTAGTAAGGAAGTAAGGAGGAGGATCTGAATACGACTTCATATATTTTTATTGGTATTCCTGTTTTTTTTTTTGGAATAGATTTACCTCAAGAATGGTTCTATTTTAATAATCTTCAACCTTGATGACCAAGATTTTGAAATGTTTATAACTGAAGTTAAATAGTAGTTGAGAAGTAACAAAAGTAATTATAAGTATAGAAAACTAGTGAAGGGTCCGACGCTTCAAAGCCTATCAAAACAGCCACTACACGTTTGGGCACTTAGTTCCGATGTTTCCCAAACTTCGCCCTTGGCTATTATTGAAGGCTGTACAGAAACGGACTTAAGAGACTTTAATATAACATTGTTATTGAGTTTCAAATTATTTTAACTGTTTATAGGAACGTAGGGTAATTTAGAAACACCAAAATGGTGTGAAATTAAGTATATTTTACGTCATCAAGTAGATAAGAACCACCACCACAAATCTCCTCGCTCCGTTAGACAACTGGATCAAGTCTATCGAAACAGAGGTTATATACAGTCTTGGAATAAAATAAAAGGTACTACCCTCGAATATAAAGTTATCAAAGGTGTTGCTAAGTAACCTACTATAGTTAGTGAGCCTTTTAGAAATCCCTGACCCGAAAATGTTAATTTAAGTAAAATATTAATGGTCACCAGTCGAGCTCCTGGCAACTGGCTCAAGTCTATCGGAACAGAAGTCTTGGAATAAAATAAAAGGTACCCGCGAATATAAAGTTATCAATGTCTTGCTATTTGGACCAATTTACAAATGTAAATTTCATCGTGATGACAACTATATTATTGTCTAATATTTTTGATATTAATAAGGGTTTTGGTTCAGGTTCCGCTGAAACCGTAGAATTTTTCTCCTCATTCCCCTTCCACAGTCTATCTTCGAGGTGGCAACGAATCGGCAAAACAAGAGTCACTTTCTTGGGCGACTGTGGCCACTTGCCATCAAAAAACCTCTTTAGTAATGTAATTTGAAAATGTAATTTTAAAGGAGTCATGCAATTTAGTCGTGTAGCTTCAAAGTAATTAGTACTGTGGGGAAAGAACGTCGATTAAATATTCATGAATATCAATCACGGTCACCTCATTATTACCAAAAAAAAAAGTCTTTGTTAATATATTGCAAAGGCGTTAGTCTTAATGGAATACGTAAATTAATTTCACATTTTTGTACATTCATCTTACATTCTAAACCACTCCTCTTACTAAGAAATCATAAACTTTTTTTTTCATACAATTTTCAGCTATTATCGGAAAGTAAAAAATTTGAAATAGGGATTAAGGGATTCTTTAATATTTTTTTTACTTGTGAACCTAATTTTTTAAGGTTTTTTATCATTTGTATGTATAAAAGTAATATTTTTTGTTTAAAAAAGTCAATTATTATTACCTATAAAAATATTTATGAATGGATAAAATAAATGTAATACCAAAATCTAATCTCTCCAAAAGCGTAAACAGAAAGTTAAATAAAATATGACAAAATAAACACATAAATCTGAGACCACCCAGTTTTAAATTAATAGAGTATTAAAACACGTCATAATCTAACTCATTAGAGAGGAATTTAATTTATAGGCAAAGGCATGGGAGTGAGTTAGTGAATAGATGTGATTGGAATACGTTTGACATGTCTGTAATGATGTATACTTGTAATAAATCATCTTTTTGTTTATATGTCAAATGGATGGCAGCTGTGAAAAGTTGTTGTAAGTTCGATAAACTATTTGAAAAAAAAAAAAAGATTTATAAGCGAATAAATTTTATTGTTTTTTCTTTTATTATAGAATAAAGCCAAAACAGATATTTTTTTTAGTTTAAATAATTCGAATAATTAAAAAAAAAAACAGTGATCCATGATTTTAGAGAACTTTGAATACAATTAATAAATAAATTAGGGAAAAATAGACGCTTTGTCACGTGTCCTGAAACACAATGTGATGTCACGTCGTGTAAGACGCCATTGTTGTTGACAATTTTGTAGAGCAATAAACGATAATATGACTAATGCAATAAAACGAGTATTCCACACGATCTGCCGTCACAAAGTTAATAAATACACGAAAAAGTTTGATATTAGTAATAAATATAAACCACATCCATATTCTCTGCTCTATGTCCATACATATTTCATATAAAGCTATCAATCTTGCACCCACACACCCAAAGATTTACGAGAGAACGGCTCTTTTCATTTTTATTCAAATTTTAATACCCATCTGATGAGTTTATTTAATTTAATATCCAGTGTAACGGCTCCAGCGACGGCTCCAGAGATTTATTGTCCTGCATCCGATACTTATGTAAATTAGCTTGATTAGAAAGTGTCTTATATTTGTAATTTGTTAAGATCAATCGCACGAGATGCACTGTAATACTTTGACTTACTCGAATTCGCAGTTAGCGGATTTCAAATCTTTTTTTGAGTGTTAGGAAATATTTTTAAATATCGTTAAAAAAATTTTAAGCTATTAAAAAATATATATCTACGAGTATGTATGTTTATATCAGTGTATTTATCATTTTAGTGCAATCAATCAATTTCATTTCCTTTATTCCTGTTCCTCTGATTCTCTTTAATTGAAAATTTATCTTATGCGGTTTTAATAGTTACACGTACAATAAAGAAAATAAAAATTAAAAATCTTTTAAGGTCTTTATTACTTATAAGGGATTATAAGGATTTTTAAGTCTCGATTTTTAACAATTTCATCGATTTAATGTTTTTTTAAGGTTAGAGTAGTATTTAAATTTCATCAATTTGTTATGTTTTTTTACGTTTAGGAAAAAATACATGATTTTTAAATTTATTAAGTATTATGAAAGATTTTTAAATGTCTGATTTATAATTGTTTGACCACTAAGATATTTTTTTTTAATTTCAACACTTCATCAATAAATTTTTTGACTACAAGAAATTCGACACAAAGACACAAATTCGATTTTTTAAATAATTACAAAGGTTTAAGATGCTGTATCCGTGTTATTCAAACAAGATAGAATTACATCAATCATTTAAAATAAAAATTTGTTTACTTGTATCGTGCTGAAAGATACTATAGATATGTACTAAAAATTTAATATCCAAGTGATAAATAAATACACCTTATATCCCCCGTACGAACAAACATCTATTATGTAATTTGTTATTGTTTTATGGTGGTTGTTTTATTCATTTCTTTAATTTCTATCTAATCTTTCTAACTATTGATTAAATGCCTGTTATAAAATAAATGTTTATTTTATCACTTTGATTTTATAGAAATGTTTTCTCTTTAAGATATAGTAATTACTAATATATGTAATATCATTTAGATATGGTGTATTTGTTTGTATTTTAGTAATTTTAAACAACAGGAATTTATTGTTTGAACTTTATATTTGTTTGTTAGCGCTAAAAATCGTATTTGGCTAAACATATAGCAGATAATATATCTTTATTCTTGTATGGATGAAATTCCTTATTTCTTGTATGGATAGGTTACAATTTCAATAATTGAATTGAATTTCATAATGAGTGAGTCAGTAAAGGGTTAAGTGAGTGTACGACTCAATCTATAACAAGAATCAAAAATTCGAAATTATCTACAAAGTCGCGGATAGATGCTAGTTGTAATATAAGTGTGATTTTCTGATTTAAGTCTACAGCAACACGAATGAATGATACTGTCATTAAATAGTGGTACGTGTCTGCAATATCGAAGTGCTCAAATGGCGGATAAAATTAATCTGTACAAAAAAAATTCGTCCTATCAACATTCCGCATTAATCGCTCCTCATTAAGCGTCGCATCGCGTAACCGCTTTGCGAGTCATTTTGAATTTTAAATCTAAAATTGTGGCCCAATATTACGTTTTATGTTGAAAAGTATAATTTTAACTGTATGAATGATAAGTTATTTAAATTTATTTTTATAGTTATATCATTATTCAAACTTTTTTATCCTTAAACGCGGTATTATATACTAACTACTCTTTATAAAACAACAATATATACGAGCTATACTACACGGTTACATATATATAATACAATAATAACATGTATTCTACACAAGAAACTGAGCAATGCTGGCTCCCAATGGGCTGGTCACCCAGCTTTTAGCAATTCTTTATCAATGGATTTGCAATTACCAAGCTGCTCTGCTGCCTAGAACTAACACTTACCTAATCCTAATAAGAGACCTAAACCTGTTTCTACCTTACAATAGTCACTATAATTTTTTAGAGTTCCGTACCCAAAGGATAAAAAAGGGACCCTTTTACTAAGACTCCGCTATCCGTCCATTCCTGTATATCACCAGGCTATATCTCATGAATCGTGAAAGCTAGACAACAGAAATCTTCACAAATGATGTATTTCTGTTGCTCCTATTACAACAAATACTAAAAAGAGAATAAAACCAATATTTAAGGGGGGCCCCCATACAACAAACGTGATTTTTTTGCCAAAGTTTTCAAACCAGTGCGAATATCAATCAAAGAATAAGGTGAATAAAGTATCTTGTAGTGCAATCGTATCGTATTTATTACAAACTAGTCGACTACCGTGACTTCGTCCACGTTAAAGTATATGTTAAATTAAGAATATATGTACAAAAATAAAAATAAAGGAGAGAGAGAGACTCTCGAAAAAAAACCGAACAGAGACTGACCATTCTGAACAGAGATAAAGATAAATATTAAAGAGAGAAAAAAGAGACAGGATGAGAGGGAATGATAGTATATAAGAGGAAACGGGACAGAAATACTGTAGACTTCCTCAGTGAAAAAATTTTTAAAATCAGATCAGTAGTAACACGGCCGTGTTATATTAATTAAAAAAGTGTTTATGGCAACACTGAATCACCTTTGTCACTCACGAAAAGCATAGTTTTCTATTAGCGAAAGAATTTTTAAAATCGGGTTAGTTACGCCAAAATGGCCAAATTCGTGAATTAAAATATGTATATGGCAACACTGAATCACCTTTGTCACTCACGAAAAGTATAGTTTTCTATTAGCGAAAGAATTTTTAAAATCGGGTTAGTTACGACAAAATGGCCATATTCTATTTATTAAAAAATGCATATGGCAACACTAAATCACCTTTGTCACTCACGAAAAAGTGCATTTTTCTATCAGTGAAAAAAAAATTAAAATCGAATTAGTAGTTCCTGAGAAACCCTTCAATTTACAAAATGGCCACCTTATGGCACTTAAATGGCCATATCTTTTTAATTAGAGTATTTATGGCAACACCACATAGCCTATGTTACCCGGAAAGGATGTAGCTTCCTATCGGTGAAAGAATTTTCAAAATCGGTTCAGTACTTTTCGAGCCTATTCGCAACAAACAAACAAACATACAAACAATCAAATCTTCCTCTTTATATAATAGTATAGATTAATATCAATAAATGTGATTTTATATAAAAAGTTACTGTCCTATATATTCAATTAAAATTTATGCTTGTATGTTTTCGTCAATAAAGCAAAATTATTCCATACGAAATTATCTAAGAATGTCGGATGAGATAATCATAAGTTTATGAGAGTAATCAATACATTAAAATATTCATAAAATTAAAACCAAAGTACGATCCATTACAGTGATTAGTTCTACGTCACTCGTAAGTAGCAGACGTGAAAGGAAAGGACGGGTACTTAAATATTTAGCGTTTTTCTTCGAACGTCGGGTGCAGTTGACAGTGATTGCTATTACAATTTATAGAAAAACTATTCTTGTTTTATTACTTGGGGGCTTCATTTTATATGACATTGTAGGAAACTTTATCTAGGACGTTATTTACTTTTTAATTGCTTCACAAGTTTTAACCGCGTACAATTTTTATTTAATATTCTAGATAAAAAGTTTTATTTGAATTAAATATTTAGAGGTTAGGTTAAGTTTAAAAGGGTTAATAAAATTTACAGTTATATTATATTAGTAGCAACCTAATCCTACTTCTCCCGTTTAGCGAAAGGAATTAGACAGAGTTTTCGATGCTCTTGTCTTATTCCAACCTTTATCATCATATTTTAACCAATTTACACAAATCATTAACCAATTATACATCTAAACCTTCCTCATGAATCACTCTATCTGTTAGTGAAAACCGCTTAAAATCTATTTAATAGTTTTTGAGTTTTTCAGTTTACAAATAGATAATATGTTGTTACAATACATGTTGCTATTAAAAATAAATGTCAATATTTTTTCTTTATGTTTTACTATAAAGGAAATAATTTCCCACATAATTGTTTATTTACAATGCAATTTAGTTTTCAACGTTTCCTGTAACTTAGACGGTTCGATATAAAACATTCATACGTCAACTACACTAGCCATTTGTACGCCTTCGTAACTTACTATTAAGTTAAATGTTTATTTTACATAAGGCTACACTTGTTTTTTAATAAAAAAAATATAGCAGGTTTTTCATTAGTTATTCATGAAACGTTTAGTAGCAATTTCTTTAAAATATTCTTTATGTTTCTATTTTTTTTAATTAATGGTAACTATTTTAAACCCAAACTCTACGTAGATTTGCATAAGCATGTTTAAAGATTCGCTGTCCTCTAGTTCAGAGGCTCCCAAACCTAATTGATCCCTACACCCTTTACTATTTCGGAATTTAGACCCCATGCTTTCTAACATTTTATTTTTTTCCTTTTTTACATTTTAAAACCCTAAAACCCGTTGACTTGTAAGAGTCCATATAGACCACTTATGTGTTCTAGATGTTTCGTTGGTGACTTTGAAGTTATTCAACACAGATTCTATTTAATAATTAATTTAGACTTACAAAAAAAGGAAACATCAATAAAAATTCATTAGTTCTCAAAGTTACAAAGGGCTTCTTTAACTTAAGTTCTCTTACAACATTATTTTTATCATTTGCCAGTTTTCGTTTCTTTAGTGTTGAATTCCTAAAAATCCTTTCTTAGTAGTGCTTTCTTGAATCGTATAAAGATCGCATTCTCTAAATTTCTCGTTTAACGGCGGTCGTTTAGTTTGGACGTTGATATCTTTGTTAGACAGTCTGCTTTAATATATTCTTCTTGGGTTGATAATTCATTTAATATAAGCTTTTTATTCTTTTCTGAAAATAACTTTTGTTAAAATGTCACTTTCACAAGAGATATTTTAAATTTCAATGACAAGGATGCTTTGCTGGCTTACCTTATTTGTGGATAACTTTATTACTACTTTGGGTACCTCTAATCGATCTTAGATATTATTTACATTACAAAAGGGATAAGGGAAGGGAAAAGAGAAATAAAAGGAGGAGGAGAGAGGGTATATTGGAAAACACTACAAGGGTGTTGTGATATTGAATGGACTATTGGGTAAACGCACCGTAGATACTGCGACTGATTGAAACACTCACCTCCACTGCCCAGGTTCTCTGTTTAAACATAAGGTCAGGTTAGGTTAGGTTACGCGCTGTCATATAAATTATTAGTAAACATATTTCTATGTATATGAGACAAATGTGGCACCCATTACTGTACAGCAATCCGTATACAAATGCAATTTAGACTGAGGCGAGCAATGCCTGGGGCTTGAGACCCAGGAGCAGGTTTAAAGAGCTCTTTCATAATATATTAACTCTCACCTCCACCACTCGACCTTGCTAAGTACAATAGATAATAAAGTAAACTTACATGGACCTCGATAAGGGTAACCTAAATCACGACACTATAACACTAACTTCCAAGTTCACTGCACGAAAACACCAGAGAGACTGAGAGTAATATATCGTACTAAAGATTTATATATTGTCTTCACGTCAGTATACTTGAAATAATATAAAATGATCTACCCGCTACTACTATTTTATAAACAGTGTTTCTAACAATATAAATTATTCGACGAAATAGATGGGCGACAATATTTCAGAACAAAATATTTTAACTATCCGACCCTTAAGTGTCTATTTTGGATACTTTGGGTATCACTGGTTTAACTGAGGGAGTATACTGAGCTTAGTAGACTCTACAAAAATACCTTAATCGATATTGTACAAATCCAAAGCAGTAAAGAAGAGCCAGCATCTAAAATCTCAATTAAACTATCAAGCGTTAGACAATCAGAGTTCGGAACTCCGGCCTACACTCTTGTCACGTACTCAGTGAGTCTGAGTCTGTGCAGACAATTGTTTATTAATTATTCCTCTCCGTCCCATCCACTTTATTATAATTGAGATACGAAGTTGGAAACATTACGAACTTATCTCGGCTCATGTAATATTAAAAATCTTACGAAATCCAGATCATTGAGTAAGTTTCGACTTTCGAGTCAAAAAGAATTAGGGTATTTTGGATAAAGTTTTGTCTGTTTTATGTTGGTAATTAGGTTTCATAGTCCTTAGTTGACAGTATAAACAATGGCTTGTAGTAATTCGAAAAAAATGGCGGCAATACTTATAATATGAAAATTAGATGAAATTATCTATGGCAGCTTTAAGCAGCAGAATTTTGTAGAAAAACAAATATTAAGTGGGAGGGTCTACCGCCACTTTAGCTCAGGTGATCAGGCGCCCAAGACGTTATATTACAATGGCTTAAACTCATTTATTTTGAATTTAAAACTGTGTCAGGTAAAAGACCTATTTATTGAAAGCGAGTGCATGAATTGTAAAGGAAGACTTGCATCTGGATTACTAGCTCCAGTCAATGCTCGGGTTTCTGTTTTTACATTTCGATAGTGAAGTATTTGAATGAAAATTAAATGTCCATGGTTCACTTAAATATGGAAATCCGCAGTATAATCTACCAACAAAAACTGTAACAATTATATAAGCTAGTATTTCATACATTGTTCCGCTTTGCTTAGCATTTTCCATATGAATGTATTAAATCCCTTATGTGCCATCCACAGTAATATAGTAAAAATATCGCGCCATTTCTCCCCACACTTGATTTACGGTTGTTAAAGTGGGTTGGATCGAGAGTTTAACGCTTTTCTCTACATATTTTTACTAAAAACATATAAAATTAAATGGAAATAGTGACATTAAGATAAAATTTGTTTAAGTAAAGGTATTTTCTAAAATCCGAACAAAAATGTCAAAACAAGATGACCATAAAAAATCATAAAAAAATTCGAAAACCAAAACTAGTCTTGGTGTCTGTGATATATCGGACTAAAAAAAATTAAGATTTCATTAAATAAATAATTTTAGAAATTAATTCTTTCTGTGGCATTAATAAGTGTTTTTTCTGTTTCAGGTAAGATAATAACTAAGTCGACAGCTATCAACATTTTTATTATGGAATACGTTTAGAGGTAACTGTTATCTTAGAACTGTGACTTATATTTGTTTTGCTACTTTCCATGCAGTTTTTAATAAATAATAAATTCCATTATCATTGCCACTAATTTAATATGTAACATAAATCAAGTGTCAAGGAATCCTCGAAACTTCAGGATGACGATGACGCCGCAAGAATTTCATTTTAACGAGCCAACATACTCGTAATCTGATAATGTTATCATGCGAGACACACGGGACCAGACAGTTCAGACCTTACGTTTAATGGACTAATTTATTTTATGTTGATAATTATAAAGCCTATCATTTTCGATTCGGTTTCAAGTAGAATCAATTCTTTAACAAAAAAAATCTTATCTTACATAAACTTCTTTTGATTATAATGAAAGGACATTAATTGCTCAAAAAATGTTCAACAGTCATTTTCTCTTACAACTAATGGTTTAGGAGTTATGCGATCAAACACTAAAATATTTACAGATTTTTTTCGAACATAATGAAAGAATGTGTCACAAAATGACCGCTATGACACAGAGCCTAAGGATATAAAGCAATTCTTTAATACTATTTTATACATAGATAGTAAAGTTTTTTAATCTATATTTTTTTAAAAGGGTTTGGTCACCTAGTGATCATGTCACCCCCATATGAAATACAATTTTAAAGAACTAAAATGTAACTTAAATTAAATTAAAAAAAATTAATTCCTAAGTCTTAAACCTAACTATAAAGTATTTTTGATCAAAGAGTCTTACCCATTAGTTCCGGACTGTAAGGTATTTCTTCATACCTCAGATTATTTGTTATAATATAATATAAATTATATTTGCTAAAATTTGTTATATAAAAAGAGTATTTTTAGAGAATTTTACAAAAAGATAAGAGTATAAATGAGAACTATAAACTATTACAATTGCCCCTTAGTGTTTCCCAGTTTCAGTTACCATGAATACGAGTACTACAACTGTTATCAAAAGTTCAGATCAAAAAAGCAAAAACATTCCCCAACTACACTCAAACTAAATAACTAGTATTTTTATAGTTCATATCTATATTTCTACTGTATTTTAAAAAAGTTTATTATATTATTTTGTTGACTTTTTGGTTTTGATGTCTATAAAGTTTCAAGAATTTAAATTGATAATTTTTTGTTTGAAAATTTGAGATAGTAAATATGTTTTAATTTTGCTCTGAAAATTTACTTAACAGTTGGTTATATATTACTGTTATACCCACTTTTATTCTAGTATTTTTTTTAATTTAAAAGAATTATATTATCAAACTGCTTTTTGTATATTTATTTAGACGGCGATAAGTTCTCTAAACCAGTTATCCTGTTTAATTTAAATTTTTGCTTATGCAAAAACGTTTAATTTCTAAAAATCCACTTCTGTTTAATAGTTTGAATATTTCCAACGAAATGAATGTACGATTGAATGAAATATATGAACGTAATTTGAGTTTGACTAGGTTTAAACAAGTCTTCGCAGTCTCAACTTGCAATACTTGAGGCTTTCCAATTTCTAAAATTCCACTTCTTTATAATAGGTTAAACATTCCCAACAAGACGAATATACGATTGAATGAAATATATGAACGTAATTACGTCGTTCTCCATCCCAGCAGGCAGTGTATCACAGCAACCAGCAACCACGCGTCTAAGATTTTAATTTGCAAGCGGGGTGAAATGTAGCCGTTTTAATCAGAACTGAGTACCGCGAGGCTTGTTTAAATTTTCTATTAAATTCGTGAGACGAGTACCGAAAGACAAAGTATATCTATTAATATGGCAGTTTAATTTGGTAGAGACAGGAGAAAAATTTATTTGTTACTCTTGTTTTAACTTGCAATTGTAATCACATTCATCTTAAGTCGTTTCTGTTTAGAACGGAGGTCCCCAAACTTGATTGATCCGTAGACCCTTTTGTACGTTGCAATATTTATCCCTCACTTAGACCTATTGGTACAAATAAAAATAATCTTAATAAAAGATATTTAAAAAAATCATAGTTATTTATAAATAATTAAAGTTAGGTTTGAAATACTTTAATTCTACTCATATAGGCATTAGCGACAGGCTTTTAGCGTCTTTATAACGGCTATAAAGTCAGAACACGCGACTGCGGCTCTTAATGTTTATGACGTCTTCAGACTATGATCTGTTTTATACATCATTCGTTAGCTGGAATTTAGGATAATAGTTCTGTCTAACATTTCTTTATTTTTGACTTATATCTTGCCAGAGAGATTTTTACGACTACAAATACATAGCAATAAACAGGCAATAAAGCTATATTAGTGACTGTTCATCAAGTGAAACTATTTGTCTTATTCCTAGGAGTTGCTTTAGACCACTAGACTAGACTTTAGGAATCACAGGTCACATTTAATTTTCCTGTTAAAATTTGCAACTCCATAGCTGATCTTCGTCTAACTCCATAGTTGATTGAGACCACTTTTAGTTAGATGTTAATTTTTTTGTCTTGTGTATTCACCTGTCTTTGCCTACACTACGCGTCAAAACGCATCTTTTTGTCAATTATTAATGAAAGATTTGATTAATTCCATTTGAAATTGTAAAACTTAGTAACTTTTTCGCATTATAACATTCCTCGCTTTAACTAATCTAAGCTTGCATTTTTCATCCACATCGCAATGGACCTTTGTATTCGTTTGATATATTAGTAATGCGATAGTTTTTCAACTTTGTTTTGAGAATAACGGTCGTGCTTTAAATTGGAACCTTAACAGATCTCTATTGTATTAAGTTTTATATTGGACTCGTGGAATAATGGAAATGAATGTACAAAAACTTTATTCAGATGAAAAATAGCTTGAGCTGCATCTGTCGTAAATATTTAAAAAGAAAATGTTGTTTTGTCTCCACAACATGATTTTAGACAGTATGTTGATCTCACACAGCAAAAATTGTCTAAAGTAGTGCAAGTAGTCGTGATGCTTGGTTTTCCTTATAGGAGGATCACGTGAATTATCGATATTATACTTAGTACATATATGTTGGGTAACGAGGTCGAGTAGAGGATAATGTCAGTTGTTTCATCATAAATGATGTCCTTAAACCATCATATTGGTCACAATCCCTAGGATCTGCTTGACTGATAGTTTGAAATGCACGTATAGATGAGATTTTTTACGTAATAAAAAACCATTATATTATAAAACCTTTTCAAATATTTCTCAATCTACCAATCATCTAATATAAATTAATACGTACTCCAAAATCTTTGCATTGATAGATCGAAAGGCAATATAGCACAAAGGCGCCATTACATTCGCTCTCAAATCATATCTCATAGCTTGCAGACACCAATTTACAACCAAATAAGACAATTTCGTTGTTTTCGCCTGCTCTGCATAATTGGCGGAAGCGGTGGAGGTAGCGGAAAGCTGATTACAAACAATTATTACTTTGATAAAATTATATTATCTATTTCATTATATGCGATATTACTATATTAGATATCAAATTACAAAAAAATCTCTTCGTTTTTTGACATAATTTAATTTTCGCTAAGTTGGCGGGTGTTTGAAATCTGCGACACAGTTTTATTAAATACAAATATTAATAAATGAATTATTTTCCAAATTAAGTTAAATATATTTAGTGATATTAGTATGTTTATATTATGTGCATTCCTAAACAATTTATCTGATTGTGAGGAAAATAATTATTCTTTGTAAGTTCTTAAAGTCTCGGTGGACTCCCAGAGGGTTATCCAAAACAGTGCTTAAATACAGTGTGCTAAAAGATATGGATGACTATCTCATTATTGTTAGGGTAAATAATATTAAATCGAATTAAAGGAATAAAGTAAGGTAAACTCATCTCGCATCTCAAATGGGATGGGATGAGAAGAGAGAGAGACAGAGACTTTTTATATGAAGGATAAATTTTTTTTATTGTTAGATATTATTGTATTATAACATTTATGTTATATAAGATAATAACTAAGGTAAAATAATTTTAAGACAATTGAGCTGAATAGCTTTAGAAAGTGTTTCTCAAATCCCGCTATCTCTTAAGCGGTGTATACTATCCCAAGGACTCCATAAGAAGGGCCTGTAAGGGTGGGATAGCAATTAAAATTCGTATTATCTATCGCCTAAAGCCACGTTAGAGAATAAGATGTAATTAAAGGAGTAGAGATTGGTTCAGATTAACACTTATTATTTAGGGGAGTTAAAAGCTTCGAGGTGCTGTGATAGTCGTTTCAATTATTATTTGTTTTATAATTGACTTAAAAACCAAAGAGAAAGTTTAATTTTGTCACCTCATTGTTAAAATGATTAACACCCTATATTACAAATCCCTAAAAGTATTTGCGCATATAATAACATCCGATAGGTGGCGCTGTGATGAAGTTTTAGGTATTTATTTTATGTGTGCTCCTGGAATAATCGGGATGCTTATATGCTGTTGTAATATCCCAAGATGTTGTGTCATCGAGATTACGGTTTTGTTTAATTTTTAAATTTTTTTTAAAATTGTTTTCCGCATAAAATGGTTTTTTAATATTTAATGAAAATAATCTACCAAAAGACCTTAGATTTTAGTTAGTAATTACTTAGTTAATGGGCATTTAAATATACTTCAAAGTTTCTAATTTCTAAGATTTAGGCCTTCAAGTTTCCAAGAAGTTTATCTTTTAATATAATTAAAATGTACCTAGTAGAATGCTTGTAGATGGAAGTTTTTCTACACTAAAAACAAAATTAATGACTTTTAAATGTTTTTTAAATTTAATACTTATATATACTTAAAAGATTGCTTCAACAAAGCGAAACAATTTTTGATTTTCGTTACATTTTCCTAAAAATAGTACTTTATTCAAATAACCGTAATAAAAGTTGTAGAACCATTGAAAGTTTTCAGGAAATAAACGAAATTTCCATTGAATGGTGCAGTGTAAGCGTAACTTTATGATATATATTCACACTACGTATTTATGTTGGTCTGTAATCTCGTAACCAAAGCGGCACGCTAAATGAACATTAATAATAACTTGAAGAATAAAATTAGAAACAAAACTAAACTACTAACTTAGAGTTATAGGTGGAAGCGTTTTGGTAATAAATGTGTGTTTCGTTCATTTGTATTGGCTCGACTATTTATACATAAGCTTCTATAGTACAACGGCAGTTTGACTAGTAATTTCGGAGTTTGGTTTAATGTAAGTCACATTCATGTTTACTGTTGTTAAATTTTAGGTAGCAAAGTCCAGAAGCGAATTCTAGTTCGTTAAACCTGGATTTGGGTAGCAAGCTTATATGCAGTTTCATAAGTTTTTTTATATAGAATTTTAAATATTGCCTATCGTAGTGCAAATGTACATATAAATCTATTGAGGGTTACGTTTGACATTATTACTTGATTTAATTAGTTAATGCATTGTTAAGAAGTCCCAAGCACTTATCAGTTCCCTGTCTGAAATCTCTGTTATTTTTATCATCTACATATTTCTGTTCAGTATTATTTTTGCCATTAAAAAAATAATAACTGTAGATGTGCACTTTGGCGTTGAAAACGGAAGTTCAGAAATCAAATTTTGAATCATAGTACCTTCTACAGCGTTTACTTCCGTTTCCGCAGCTTTATGTGTACTTTTTAAAGGAAACTGCTTGTTTGCTACAACGTAAATAAGTAGATCATATTCGACGATATTGTTATGTAAACTAAATATCTCTTCCTGCTGTCTGTATCCTTATATCTTTTAAACTACTCAACGGATTTTAATGCAGTTTTAACGAATAAACAGAGTGCTTTAAAAATAAGGTTAATACATATTCATAATACACACCTATTATAGTAGAGAAACCGTGTGACTGGTCACTAGTTTGAAATATAAATCAAATTAAATTTAAACGGTTATTCAAAATCGTGTTATTACTTTAAAAATGCAATCTTCATTTTTAAATTTAATTTTTTTTCAAACTTTAAAATATTAATTGGCATTATTTGTATGTAAGTTGTCCGTTAAAATATAAAAGCTCTTTTTCAGCCACTTTTTGATATCCAATTCAGCTGAAATTCAGCATACTTATGTAAATAATATGATGATGTAAATTGAATGTAGAGACTGTAACTCCTTAAGTCATCGAATATCAGCTAATATTTTTTTTCGTAAAAACATAATATATATTTAAAAATTACTCAACTTACTAATTCGGATTTGTTGCGAAGCAACATTAAGAAAAACATTAAAACGCTACCGCTTATTCATTATAATCTCACCTTTATACCACAATACCAGGTTATTACGGAAAAATGATCGCAAGCGTGGTGATTTTCTTGGACAAGGTTTTTATTAAAAAAACTTTTCCGTACACATTAAAAGTAATTGCAGTCATTAATCTTAAATAAAGTACTATTTACTGTATTTTATTAACATTCTTAATAATTTGATTTAGTTGCATATTTGAATAAGTTTATAGCAGTTTAGAGTTTTCGTTTATAAATGCAACTTGCTTTGTTATTAAATTATTTCCTACTATTATAGTATTATAAAAAGTAAATATTTGTTTGTTTGTCTCTCAATCTTACGAAAAAAGCAAATAATTTACTTTTCAACTCTCATAAAAACGGTTCAACGATTTTGAATGAAATATTGCATTCTGAAGCTTTACGACTTATATACCAAGGAGTGACTTTTTATCCCGAAAAATGACAATTCCATTTTAATCTACGCATATACAATTTAACGAATTTAAAAAAAAAAATAATTTTCAATAGTTACTTTTATAACCTGGATTTGTACATCCAGGATTTTTATCCCGAATCAGATTTCCAATTGAATCGGCATAAATACTGTTAAACTGGTTTGAATGAAATTTTACATAATTTTATTTATAACCTTTATCCTATGTATCAACGTATTATCCCAAGGAATCACGGTTCACATTTTTTTAGTGTTTTTCTTGAAGTAGTATCTTTAAATAACATAAAAACATTATTTCTATAGAAAATTCAATAACTAATGCTTAAATAAGAAATATTTCAATAAGTAGTAATATACTCTATATTTTCTTAAAAGAAACTTTATTCAATTGGTAAGTAAATTATGAATTCAAAGCTTTTCTGGATTCTTAATATATAAGGTTTTAGTACAAATGCTTATTGATTAGTATAGTGTTGTATTGTTAGCCGAAATTACTTTATCTAGTTACTTATATAACTATAACTTCTGAACTTATAGTTTTGATAGTTTCACTTTATGCAGTTAACTTTGTCTAAAGTGATGTAGTTTAATGCCTTTTTATTGAGCCGAGGGTCACAAATCCCCGACGCTACATAACTTATTCTCAAAGGTGCATTATAATTATTTTATCAGTATTTTAATAGGTAACTTAACAAAATAAATTTTAAGGGCATAGTAAATGTTGTGACCCTCAAAAAATTAATATATTATACTAGTTCGAATTAAAAAATTATTTTAGTGTTAGATATCTCATTTATCGAGAAAAGCTATAGGCTATATAAAATCACGCTACGACCCATAGGAGTAGAGCATCACGTGGACGAAGTCATGCTGGTCGACACAAGTTTATAACATTAATAGGCATTTCAAATCTCTTGTAAGTAGTTGTTTATTTCTCAGCTATATCTGTAAGAATTCAGGGAGCCTAAGCCGTACGGAAATTATAAATTCAAAGCTTACAGTGGATTCTAACTAAATACATGAGGTATTTAGCTACCGGCCGTCTGTCTGCTTAATTTGCCATGAAAACACGCGATCACAGAACATTAATCAGATTGGAAATGACAGAGCGCACTTGTTAACATGCTCACGCGACTCGCCTTGTTCACAGGGTTTGTGCTCGTATACGAAGGAAGATAATAATATGCAAAGTGTAAAATATATTTACAGTAAAACCTGGTTAAGTGAGACATCAAGGGACCTGCAAATTGGTTTGACTTATAGAGGTATTCCACTTACCCAGTGTCTCAGATATTCAGGTATAAATAAATATCTGACTCATTTACAGAGGGTTCCATTAATAGAGGTCAGAATACAGGTTATTTCAGTTATAGAGTTGCGATTATTAAATAAAATAAGGTGTTATGTAAACATTATAAATGAGTTTTAATGAATAAAATAATAACAAAGGTAATACACATACATATGTAATTCTGAATTATTCTACAAAGAGTAGATTTTGGCACATTAAATTCGACACAGTTCCTTCCACTTCCTACTTTCATAAACAGATATTAACTTCAGTTTTTCTCGTACTGATAAAGATTTTAGCTTTCGTTTTGACATTTTTCAAATAAACATTCGTATGATAGTAAAGAAAATCTAAAACTGAAAGTTATTGAAGCTCAAAATTACTTACGAAGTTAAGTGCGGAATTTGCGGCTAGAATAAAAATAAGTAAACAAACAAACAAAACGATATTATCTCAGTTACAGAGGTTTATGCATATAAAATTCACTCGCTGTCTCAGTTATAGATGTAACTATTATGATAAATCGAAAGAACGAATCCCAGATATAGAGGTTTGCTTCGCCCCACTAACAGAGGTAATTCAGTGTCAAAGTGTTGGGACCTCAGCATGAGTTCCAATTATGGAGGTTTCTCACTTATCCAGGTCCCACTCAACCAGGTTTCACTGTATAAGACTTTCTTTACATGTTATATCCAGAAATCCCATTGGTCTCTTTTAGGAATGGAACTCCAAATATTCCTTTTTAGTGAACATAGTTCGACTGTAGTTCGTACTTTGCAAATCCGACTACCACGAAAAAGTCTTTTAATTTTTTGGGTTATTATATAGCCTATGACACTCACAAATAATGTGGCTTTGCAGTGGTAAAAGAATTTTCAAAATCGGTTCAGAGATTACTCCCTACAACCTCACAAACTTTACCTCTTGTTAATATTAGTAGAACAAGAAGTACTATTCTCCTTTTATAAGTCAACGTTGTATTTATATCAAATATAATCTATTGATTATAATAGCATCCCCTTAATATAATAGAATAAAGTAGTCTGTTAATATGTTTGTGAAAACTGGTTTTGATTTTTCCTGTGTTATAAATGAATATCTATACACGTCGTAAAATAAGTATAAGGCAGCTAAGTTAATCTTTGTCTATCTCAAATCATATTATTTAATAAACAATACAAAGGCAGTTAAATTTAAACAACGTAACTAAAAAAAAAAATAATATAAACAGCTATTTATCGAATGATGATAGTTTTTTTATATTTAGTTAAAAAAATTGTATTTTAGTAATTCTCTTCTGATGATAGTAGTTTTATAAAATCAGATTCAGTCTAATAATTAAAGAATTTGTTTGCTCTTTCTTAACCAGGAATTAATAAAAACATTCCTGTATGCTAATCAACGTGAGAACAAGGTTTAAGGAGTAACATGTGCTTGAAATGCTCGTTTAAAATTAAAATGCGTTTTGACAAAATGAAAACGTAGTTAGAGATTACTTCGTTGTTGCTACGTTAATGTAAACTCACGCGATTTTATGGGCTTGGTTTTAATGATGTTTCAATTCTTAGATCTAAGATAAATAACCCTTGCTTTTACATTTGTCGTTAATAGCATGCAGTAAAGAAGCGATGGGCAATATTTTTTTTTAGTAACAGAAGTTCAGGTTTCTGTTTCTCACGGTTACGTAAACTATAATAAAAGAGTATAATTTTCATTTCTTTTTTATACTTAAATAAAAATGATATATCGGTCGCTATTAGTTTAGTAAAACTATAATATTCTTTTTACTAACTCATTGAGTGTGAGGACATAGTAGGTAAAAACCTGTCACAGGATCTCTTACGAGTTTAATTGTAACTCTAAACTAAGCCGAAACCTCCTTAAAGATTTGTTGTAAAATGTTTAAATTGTATATATATTTCGATTGATATTTTAAATTAAATACAGTCCATTTGTCTGAACAAACAAGCAAACAAAAGCAATTTCATTCGTAATAGTGGTGTAACATTTCACCGATAATACACGAGTTTTTAAACAGCTATTTATCGAAAGTTTAACAGTCGCAATAAATTAACAAAATGATAATGTTTAAATATTGTAATAAGAGTTTGACTTTGCTCATTAATTTCGCAATCAATTTGCGATACAAATTGCCGTATATTATAACTTTGTTTAATGAATTATATTATGGATGATATTTTACTCGTATCACGGAGTAGTAAACATTACATTTATTTTAATTTTTTTAAATATACCTTAGTGATACAAAAAACCCATGGCACCTCTAAGGGGTCATACGGCATATAGGAAAGTATATATAGCTACCGGCAGGTAAGTATAGCTTTGACCTTGAATGCACAGAACTCACTATTAGCAGCGCGTCACTTGCGCTTCGTTCTTATGCGACGTTTCAGTTCCCACGCGTCTGCTATTTGCCAAAAAACTAAATGTCACGGATGAAACTGCCAATACGCAGCACGCTCTCAATGTGCCTCTGTCCCCCACAATTTTTTCTCAGACCTGAAGTTAGCTGATAGCTACTCTACGTATAGGTAAAAAACGTGGAAAAACTTTCTATAGTTTTATCAATTTGTTGTAATTTCCATTTCTAGAGACTACTGATCGTGAGGCCTAAAATTTTTTTAATGAATCTTTGTGAGAAAACTTTTAACCCTTAAATTAAATTTAGGGACCTCTAGTAAATTCATAGATTACTTTTTTAAATACTACTCATACTATACACGCCATATAGAAAAAAAAAATTGTGACGCACGTGAGGTGCCAAATGCTGTTATGATAAAATATCATGAACTTTATACAGTGACAAACATAACTTTCGATTTGATTTTTGGTAACTGAAACTAAACTTTTATTCACAGACACAAAACAAAAGTTTGAAATAGAGGTTCCAAAAATATTCGCTACCAATCGTACTAAATTGGAAACTAATAAATCATCGTTTTAAAATGTTTCTGGCATATTCGCTTTCCATCCAAATATCATAATTTTGATCGGGGATAAATGAGATAAAAGTTTTAATACAAATTTTCATGGAAAAATATGTTTATTAATGGTATTTTTTACATCTTTTGATTCTTTATTTTTTTAATAAAATTAATGGACAGTCCTCTACTACGAGTAGCTGTTACTTGGAATACTGTAGCTTCCCTACATCGGTGAAATTATTTTCAAAATCGTTTCAGTAGTTTGTCATATTCTTTGAAAAGAAAATAATAATAATCAATTTCAAAAATAGGAAACTAAATTATTGTAGTTTACAAGTTTGCAGTTAACTTTAATTTTTTTAGCTTTTAGCGCTGTAGATACGACTAACACTGAGTTATAGAACTTGCCCTATAATATTATTCACTGTGCGTTACCTACTTTCTCAGAGGGTAACATACACTACATCAAATACTTTGTTGTCCCTCTTCTCGTTATTATGAATCCTTCGACTGTCTTGCGTCTATTCTCATAACTTTTAAATTTTGGATTTTGACTACAATCTTTTACACGTTAGAATTCTGTTTACTAGATTTGCTTTATCCGGGAACTGCAAAGCTCGTTTGGGTTCAAATGTCTCGTCTATTGATTTTGTTGGAACAGCACGTCCCAGATCCAAAGGGAATAATATTTCCCTGTAAATCCGTTTTGCATTCGAATGTCTTTTTAAGTTGGGCCCCTGTTGTTGATGGATGCTTTTATTTGTTTGATTTAAATTGGGTTAATTGTGATTGCATCTTTATTTATCTTGTTAATCCTATTGATTAAATAAATCTTTTAAGATGTTGTGAGCTATACTTTCCCAAAACTTATGTGAAGGATTCCACTCGAAGTGCAACGAAACCTTTATGGAAATTGAGTTTCAAAAGAGAAATACATATATAGTGACCCGTCGGATTGAAGACTTCTCAGAACCCCCCAATTCTTTTTTTCGCTGACATCGAGGTTCTGTAACTTGTATTCGATTCATGGGGTTGAAATAGATTTGTTTCGAAATCACTGTTGTGATAATCATACTACAATTTACAGTAGAAACAACAAACAAAACTGATTATGAAATTGCTTATAAGAGAGATTAAAATAGTAATAATATAATCCTAAATTGCGAAAATAATCTTATTGGAAGAAAAAATAATGTGAGTCTTTAGTTGCGAGTCAAGAAAAATAAAGATTATCTTGTTAATCTATTTTTTAGTCTCTTTTCGTTGAAAAAGATAACAGTTTATTTGTATCTTCTATATTTTGATGGATATTAATGTTATTTATTATATCCTTTAAACCAACAGTGACGAAATCCATCATATATAGTAAATAGTGTTAATAAGTGTGTAAATAGTAAATAGTATACAGTAGCGAGTGCAGTAAAGTAAGTTTAGTATGTAACATAGATATCTTACTCGGATGCTCTGCGGCCATCGCTTACTTTGTTGTGACAGTAACGTATGGAGCTTAATAAAAGTGTTTCACAATTGTAGTATACTGGATAAAATAACAGTTTACTTTTGACTTTACTTTTAGAAGGTATACATAAACCCTATAAAATTTAAAAATACTTTTCTATAGGAAATACTTTAAATTTACTATAAGAGTCCAGTAATACAATCAATTTTATAGCTCAGGCACATTTTCACGATGTGTATATGAAAACACATCGTCCATACTATAAGTCCATGATAACAGTTTATCGTTTGTTGTTTGTTAATGATTTTCCACTGGAAAATTAATCCCGTTATGTGTATCTCACATCAATCACAAAACCTTGAATCTGAACACAGTTCCTTAGAGACACGTGATAGTAATTATTTAATTACATTCTAACAGACATTGATTCATTGCTAGCTAACTGTGTATAACTTAGAACATTATTTACAGTTTTCTAACTTTAAATAGGGTCACTCAGTGATTCAGACATGGGTGTCTCTGTACTCTGAAGGTCCAAGTTCGATACTGGGCGCTGCCTTTTTGGAGTTATGTGCCTTTTAAGCAATTAAATATCACTTGTCTTAGCGGTGAAGTGAACCTGCACACCTCAAAGTTCTTCAAAGTTCCCACTGACCACAATGGCCTAATACCCTCCTTATTCTGAGGAGGAAATGCTAGCAGTAGGCTATTAAAGGGTTGTGATGAAAAAAAAATGTGTATTTAAAGGTGTAGATGTCTTTAATCCACTTTCTAGCTCCATCATTATCATATTGGACTTAGCAAAACAATTCTTATGATTAATTGCCTCTGAAGAGTTCTAATATCAAACTCCCAGTTACCTCATCAGATAGCTCTAAAATACTTGATTATATTATTGTTTCCCTTCACAAGATATAAATAATAAAAAAATCTTTTTTACCTTTAAAACTTTGACAAGCAACCATATTTTGTTTTTTTTTTAATTTATCTAAATAACAACAAAACAATTTTTTGTGTGTATATATGCATGCGTTTTAGATTATTTTATTTCATGTTGTAACTTTAATGAGATCTACCACATCCGGATATAAAGTATCATTTCGATATATGACGATTAAAAGTAGATTAAAATAAAATTACAAGCTCTGGTCAAATTGTTTGTTAGCTTTTATAATATTTAATAAAGTGTACACCATCTCAGTATTAAACCATAAATATTCGAGTATAAAAGTTTAGCAAAGAAAGAATATTAAAGATTTCAATTTCTGTTTACTGCCAAACATTTTGTTTATTCCATAAAGTTGAATAAAATTACTTGTTCGGAGTTCGTGTAGTATCAGAATTGTTTACGATGTTCTAAAATACTTGCTGATGCAGATTCATCGATTTAAATCATAATAAACATACTACTAGTCTCTCTGCGTATTCTTACGGATGCACTTTGAAATGCGTTTTTTAATGCCTTTTAATGAAAATAATTTAGGCGTTCTATAAACATATTATCCCGCAGGAACTATGGTTTTTTGTAGGATAAAAAGTAGCCTATATGTTGTTCCAGTTTATAAAGTATCTGCATGCTTAATTTCATTGAAATCCGTTTAGTCGATTATGTGTGATTGAGTAACGAACACCTAAACATAAATATCCTTTAAACTTAAAACAGCAAGATTTTTAATTGCTAGTAGTTATTATAAACTTGTTTAAACAATACTGCTTAGCTCAAGAGTATTTAATGACTTCATAGAGTGAACACTGTTTAGTACTGCCTACTTCAAGTTTTGTAATTTTGCGTGTTTTTAATTGTTATATGTACTTCTGTGTAGTGTTAGGTTTAATTCCTTTCTTAACATGTACTTTAGATAAAGACTATTGAGGCTTGAGACCCAGAAGCTGGTTTACAGAGCTTCTTTATAGTTTTTATTGGTGCTAGTTAAAGATGACTACAAGAGAATCAATAATAGAGAAGACCTAGCATCAGTTACAAAGCATTATTACACTTCCACTATGACTTTGTTATAGAATTATGTGTCAAACTGCATTTTAGCTATAGGACAAGAAGTTATAACTAATCAAGCTCATACATCAGTAGCATAAAACAGACAAGCGGCATTACAAAGTTATATTACTTTAGTAATTTTCCTTGATAACCATCAAATTACATTTTTATTAACATAAATTAATTACAAACCTATGTTTAACTCAAAGTTTAATCGTAAAAAGCTTAATAATGATTATTATTGACCAGTCATTGTCTTTGAACGACTTAATGAAATACATAACAGGAAATGTATGTACTAAACATGTTATTATACAGAAACAACTTTGATTCTTCAGAAACTTGAGAGATAATGATCGTAGGTGGTCGTTCACACGGGGACTGTATTAAAATTACCAAGTTTTTAGTATATTTTATAAGATTATCTAGACATAATGAACTTCATTTCTTTTAAATATTACTTTAATTCATGTGATTGAAGGTGGCCATCAATTGGTGACCACTGTGGTGACTATTTACTATTAATATTAAGTATTTGACATTAACATCTATTTATTTTAAATATATCTTCTTATTAATCTCCGTTTCCCACTATTACGTTATCGAACACTAATATGGTCACCACAGAAATTACTACAATAAATTAATACAATCACAGCAAGTTTTACGCTTCAGAGGTCAATCTAGAATATAGAAGATAGAAATATGTTCTCAGTGTCCATGAAAAATGGTGACCACTTTCCATCAGTGATGTACAGCGACGGCCATTCCTTATAAAGTAGTTGTAACTAACTTTCTTCTCTCAGATTTTCAAGACTAATAAAATTATATGACCAGTGACCACATACCATTCGTAGCATATCATCGTGACCGTTTACTGTCAAGTCTTTGAGATTACAACTCACTGGAAGAAAAAAATATGTCTTGATTCCCAATTTCAAAAAGCACGGTACCGTTAATAACTGTGCGACGGTGGCCACTTATATTGTCTATGTGGCCACTCATAAGAATCTCCTTATAAACAAACTGTAAAGTATTACTCAGTGCGTGTCTAAATTATATGGCATAAACCAATTAGCTTACAGTTTCTGTACTACGACATAAACTTGCTAAAATTATAGTTTCAAATTTAATAGCTACACTAGCACTTGATGAGTGTAGATAAAATTTATCAACAAATAATTTTGTACTCTTTTTCTTGTATCTCTTATTTAGCATATTACACCCATTAAGAGTCAGTAGCTCCCACTGGGTAACAGGCGCTGGATTAATGATTGATAAGTTGTGGGTTCAAATCCCAGTCATTGGGCTACTGACGTGGCCGTCTTCTAACTCAAGCATTAAGCTTACTTGGAGGGGTTAAGAAATACTAATAATGTTTGTTCTATACTGCTAGTAATCGTGAGTAAGTAGCCTCTAAGTAAAATATGAGAAGAAGAAGAAAAGTTGAAATTTTTTAATAAAGTTATATATACCTTTTTAAAACTATGCCAAACGGTAACACTCACGTATTATTGTGGTAACTTGGTACTACAGTTTCGATGATCATTCAAGGATGTCTTGTCAATCTGTTTCCTGGTCACAATTAACTTAGCGTCACTGTTATTATTTTCTTTTACGTAATATTGTGGAAAATAGCTGTCAAACTAAAGAATTTACTTCCAAATCAAATTATGTTTAGATATAAAATTAGAATTTCATACAAACTAGTTGTTTTGCATATTTTTCTTAATTGCAGTACATAATTATTATTTATTGAAGTGATATTAATAGCCTGAGACACTTGCACCTGGCTCATAAAACGATTTTATCGATGCAGCCTTGAACCACTTCATAACTAGGTTTTTTCTCTCTCGTTCTCGTACTATGGAAATTATTGGTCGAAGTTATTACACTTTTAGTTTGAAACTAGTCGACCGATGTATTTAGGCTTAATTTCACATTTTAATCACTATATTTTATATTTTAATTTATACATAAGTAATTCCCAAGGACATAACGGACACACAGCTAGACATGCACTTCATCCCCACCGAGATAGATGGCGTAAACGCGTACCTAAGAATATGTTAACAAGGCCTATTCATTATACTTAAACTAAAATCTAAGTTAGTAACAAATTCATACACTTTGATCATCAATAGAGATAACGTCCCACATACTTGATCATAATCACTATATGAAATTACTCGTCAAACTGCCGCAAATCTAAGATTAAATTAGCGATAGGGATTCGATTATTTAAACTTTAACGTCAAATTTACATTCTTTTAAACTATTACATTTTTTTAATCATTTAACATTCTTATAACATAAAATACTTTAAAAGAAGTTTGATCTCGTGACTCATTGTTTAGGTCTGAGAAAAAATAGTGGGGGAAAGTTGCACATAGGGAGCGTGCTATGTGCCTGTATTGGTAGCAGACGCGCAGGAACTGAAACGTCACATAAGAACCAATCGCGTGTGACGTATTCCTCTCGCCCTTCATTTCCCGCTAAAAATGCCCTAATAGTGACTTCGGCACATTCAAGGTCAAACCTACACTTACGTGCCGGTAGTTATACTTACCTCGAAGATTTGAGGAATAAATACAATTTTAATATTATAATAAGAGATGTTTTGAAACATTTAGAAGGTTTTTAAACAATGATATTTTATTTTTAAAACTAAATAACTCATCTGTATGTTTAAAGTTTAAAATAACAAAGCAGAATAATATATGAACTTTGTCTAACTATATTCTACTTATCTAGGGTTGTACAAACAACAGATGTTTTACTGTTGTACAGTATTTTGATGATTGAATAAACCGATTTGGATGTATTTTAAAAACACTTTTCTGCACTTTTGGAATCACAAGTATAGACTTTGAAAAAGTAAAAGTAAGAAATCCTTACCATAACAGTCTTAGTTTTAAAATCGTTTTGCTTTGGTCTCATCATCATCAGCCGTTAATGGCCCACTACTGAGCCGGGTCTCCTCCCAGAATGAGGAGTCCACCACGCTGGCCCACTGCGGGTTGGCAAACTTCACACACCTGTGAGAACATGGAGAACTTTCAGGAGTGCAGGTTTCCTCACGATGTTTTCCTTCACCGTTAAAGCAATCGATATTTAAACTCAAAAGTCAGAGGTGTGTGCCGGAACGAACTCGGACCTCCTGAGTAGACGTCCATGTCGTAACCATTAGGCTATCACTGCACTTTTAGCTTTTGTTTAGCTGTAATGATTGTTTGCGTAAAAGTATATATTAAATTACCATTACAGCTTCAACCTTCCTTTTTTTTACTGCCCTACCCTTTTATCTCACGGGAACGGTGCTTTAAATCGGGATAAAGAGTATCCTATACGTTAATCGACTTCCTAAAGTATCCGTCTACCAAATTTCATTCAAATCGGTTGAGCTATCTTAACGTAATGCGATATATTTATAACGATCTATAAATATGAAATTTGTACCAATAAATATAGTACTTGGCAACCCTATACCAAACTGTATTTTATCTGTATCCAAAGTTAAACTCAAGTGTATTGTATAAACATCAACTGTCAGAACAGTTTAATTTATCACAGTCGAATTTGTAGGAGATAGCCTGGAAACTATCTAGTGGGTTATGATTTTGAATATTGGTACATACTTCAAATGTGATATTTATTATTTTTTTTTTAAATTAATTTTCACCCTTCGCTAAAATATTAACTATACCTTCGATACTACTACTAGAGCTATGGTGTTTTCATTTTCCATAAAAAAAGTTAAGTTATAAACCTGGGTACAGGATAAGGAGCTTCTGATATGATCAGGACACTCATGGTTTACTGTTCGATCTAACATTTTACTAAATTATATAATAAAACAACGAGTCACGTGATCTTTAGCGACTATCACATATAATTACTTTATGAAACCACTCGTCAAACTGCCGCATGTCTATGGAGAGATATCTTAAAGTTGTAGTCACTAATCACTAAAGAACTGTTTTTTAATGTATTTTATGTCATATGAATGTAAAATGAAAAATTTAATAAAACCTTGATTAAGTATAAACTTGTAAAGCCTAAGACGCCAACCGTGGCCGGTTAAAACCGCTCTCAAACCGGTCCTGACCGGATTACAACCGGACCGAACTGAAATAGAAACCGGATTAGTCGGACAAAGTTACTCGCATGGTTTCGCTGATTTAGAACTTGTTCTTGTTTGTTTCTTGAGATATTGGCAAACATTCTATTCAGAGTGCTTTACGGAAATAGGACTGGTACTGGTTAGTGATTAGTGAGTAGTGGGTACTTACTGTGAATACTGTGTTGTACTGGCTTCCACTTGATAGCTGATTTTTATCCGGCAAATGGAAGGAAAGACTTTATAAAGATTCTGATTTTTGTTGGGGCACAAACTTAATTTTGATGTTTGATAACTGTTGTCCCCCCTTACACTGACATAAGTTACTATCAGGTTAATAAGTGCAACTTTATAAAAAAAGCTAAGCATTTTAATAAAAAGCATTTTATCAGATTGTACGATTCAGGGTCAAAAAAGTTTTGGTTTTAATTCTTTTGCATAACCAGCCGTATCTTTAGATTGAGTTTTCTTAAGATTGATTTTTTACAGCATTACGGGGATGTGGGTATATGATACTAATCTCAACTAGAAATCTCCAATCCAAAAGGAGATGAAGTAATATTAATTTCAACTCTGCTGGGTAAATATCCAAAAGCATAATTTTAAACTTCCACGTAGTTTAAATTACAAAAATATTAAAAAAAATATTTTTGTTTACTTAAAAAACATTATCTTTAACTTTCATGTTATGTGTAAAAGATAAACAGGATTTACAAGGATGTTACATTATTTTAAAACAACACCGATGATCGAAATTTTAAATTTATGTACATAGTTTACCGATTCAATTGATTTATGTTTCCGAAAATATGCAGTTACGAAAAATTTATTACTTCACTGATAAAAAATAAATATATTTGTCGGTACAATGAATGTAATAAATTGATCATACTTTCATATTGTTATACATCTGCTTAATACAATTTGATTTTCTTCATTTATTCATTTATACCTTACAATTAATAAGTGTTATTCTATTAATTAAAAGCATGGTTTAATTCAATAATGGATTAAAAAAACACTGCACGTAATCTAGGGCCTCTCACCATTTAACCTTCCTCGAACACTGTCTTGATGTAAATGTAACCCGTTTAACCTCCACACAGCTTATATAGGGCGTTGTACGGCGACGGTGGACAGTGCTGCCACCTATTGACAAAAAATAGCACATAATGGAAGCAAAACGCATAGTCCTATGTTATCTTCTGACGGTAGTTTAAAGTCACCGTTTTTATGTTTCTTTAAGAATAAATTAAAAATTTATATAAGATTATATAAGTTAGATAAGATTTCAAATAAAATGAATAATCTGTTAGGGTTATTTATGTAGACAAAACCGGAGGTTACTAGTTTTTATTAAAAATGGGGCGCTATAATAGCTTTCAGTGATTTATCTTTCTTTATCAGATCATTCGCACGGTATTCGTTCCAAGTTCCAATAAGGTGAAACATATTATGGAATATTTTTTGTTCAAAATGTTATAAAATTCAATTGATAATACTAACATAGACAATAAACCAAAAGGCTCTTCTTGTAGTAAACGTACTAACTCTAATATTTTCAAATTAATATATAATTTCTAACGCACCCGATCACTACAGAGAATTTTTTTATGCTGTCAATGTCTTTTTGTATCATAAATATGTTTTATGATATAAAGAGAACCACGCTTTAAAATAGAGTGTTGCTAACAAGAGGTATTCTAATGTAAATTAATATTGAGTTATACATATTAATCTTTTATGTACTCTAAATGTACATAACTGCAATTACATAAGTACAAGTCGGCACACCACGAAGCGACAGAAATATTTATTCAAATATAAAGTGAATATACACCGCATTCTCCGCTAAAACATGAATTTCCATGCGAAAGGACAGTAAATACGTCGTCTTTAAAAGTACTGGTAAAGTTGAAACCGTGATATATGAAATATTTTATCATCGAACTTTGAATACCTATCGTTTGAATAAACAAACTTATTATTACTTCATTTGAATTTGTTTATATTTGGCTTTCTAGTAATAAATTTAAAACATTGACTTAATTGGCGTAAGGACTTGGCTAACTGATGGAAAAGCTGTCTCCAGTAAATGGTCCCTAAAATAGTAATTTAGGGCTAATGCGTTTCATTCAAGGCTGCGACACTATAGAGGGAAGTCAGAGGTCGCGAAACCGTCTACAAAAATTGTTGTTTTTTTAAAGCGATAATTTTCGTAGAGCCGAAGACCACTCACTCACCGTACGCGAAGTACAACTAACTTCAGAGCTTTCCTCACGTAATTCATATGAGTTCTGATAGATGGCGCTAGTATATGTATATTTGAAAATTTATAACGGTTGAACAGTTTTTCTCATTTCTCAGGTAATGCTATAGTAAAGTTTGTCAGGTAGTTGATTTATATAATTTAGCATATGCAAAACAAGGAGGTGTAAGAAATTTAAAATATTTTCTGGTTCAGTAGCGTTACCCACATATGGCGCGCTTTGTTGAATAATGGAATAAGCTGGCGAATATTCTCCTAGGATTTTGAATTTACTGAGATCCAACGATATTAGATTTAGGTAAACAGATATAATATTTACATCAAACTTTGTTATTGTTTTGTATTTTAAGTTCTTTTGTGGTTTAATGTTTCAGTTTTCTTAATGGAATAACAATCTTTGAAATTTAATAACTGAAACTAAATTGTTTTATTAATTAAAACAGTAAGTTTAAAAAACAATAGTTATTTATTTAGCTTCACCATTTGCTGATAGTCACTGATTTAGAAGATAAACTACAATATTGTCTTGTGTGAGCAACTGAAATGTCAGACAACTATAAGAAACTTTATCAGACAACGTTGATGCTGTCTAGGATTTAAAAAAATATTTGTCTTAATTATTGAAGTACTTTGTACTAATTATTTTTGCAATGGTTCGTGAAATTATGAAAGCAGAGTTTAAAATTATACTAGTTCAGGTCAGGTCTGCAATCCCTTGAAACTGTGAAAAATTAAAATTCTAAGTGAATTTTGAAAAAAATATCGAAAATCGTAAAGAGTTTTCAGTTGGTAAAATGACCGTGACCTTTGTTAATGTATGGGTACAACAGTTTTCCAACGGCAAAGTTAACTTAGTACTTCGACAAGACTTGCTTTTAGGAAGGTTTTTCGGTAGCAACGAAATAATAAATATTGTAGAAGCATGAGTTGCATTTTCGTCTGGTATAAGATCGAAACAAAAACTAGAGCAACTCGAAATAGAGCAAGGAACAGATGTTATTCAGTTGAATTCACATACCAAGTTGCTACAGAAACCAGCAGAGCGTAAATTAATTACTATACTGTAATTAGACGTGTGATCTTCAAAGGACGCATATAATGTACGTAATGTACTTATCTGAATGAAAACTCGTTTACTGTTGTCATAAGGCATAATTACATGTTTGCTTGGTTCTCCTTTATGAATTAAAGAAATGAGATGTATTAAGACTGTATCTGTTTGTGGCTGAACTGTTTTATTTATGAGAAGCTGCAATTCAACTGTTCTATCACAATTAATTAAATCTACTTAAGGGCATTAAAATGTAAGAGGATGACATCTATTACTGTACGTGTGATCATTGAAAAGGAAGACCTAGCACTATGACATTAAACTAAACCAACTCGCTTATTGGAAATTCAGTGTTGCCCACTAGACTTTAATAAAAATCGTAACACGTTTAAAACATGCGTGATTAAAATTTTCTTTAAAATGTATATAAAAAGAAGAATTTTCAGTCAATTTAACAACTCACAGTTGTAGTTGCTGATATTATATTATTAGAGAGGATATTTTTCATTTATGAAACAGACAAGTCTTTCAAAATTATAAATACAAGCAGACTAAATATAAATAACGAAAAATCTAGCAAATATCTGAAATACAAGGATTGGGGGGTCAAATCTAACCTGAAACCGTGGTTTAAGCCCCTATAAAACTTAATTTCAAATTTAATACAGGTTCTATGATAACCTTACAGCAACTTCAGAATATTTACTTAAATTTTCAATAACAACACTATGTTCTTTTATACAGAAGTGAAATGTTTAAAAATCTCATTACACTAATTGTTCAATCAACGGAAACAAAAACAAAGAACAATGCGGGGTCGAGAATACCTCCCTGTGCAACCGCTACCCCACCGACTTCCGTCGCCATTGCGGTCCGGGATACATTCCCTAGGATTAAATTACTGTCTGCAGTATCGAGGACATGAGATGACGGCTCCAAGTCTGGAAATCACATTACTGACTTGGAAGTTTCAACTCTAGATTACCAGGGTTATAAACTTAGATGATTGCTTATAATAAAATTGTTGAATAAGTTGTATTTTTGAAGGCTAGTAACGATGTAAGTGATACTATACATGCCGAGCAGTACCTGTAGATTGTGTACAGGCTTTAGAATCTCCTGTACAACGCATTCATTTCTTGATATGAAACAGCTTATTTTTTTAATAAAATAATTAATGCTAACATTCAACCTAGTTTGTTTTCATTTTAATGCCCATCAAATCTAAAGAAGTTTGACTAATAATTTCAGTAAACTCATATTGTATTTCGTAGTGTAAGTAAAAATGTAATTAAGCGCTAGAACTTCCTTATTGGAAAAAGGGTATTGTAAACCTGCCCCTGAGTTTTAGCTATTACTATATTTTTTCTTATAATTTTCTACACCTACTCACCATTTAGTACAATTACGGATGATTTTACTGAGGATTTAATAAAAACTATAGAAAATAGATTTATTGTTAGTCTATTGATTTATTCCTTGTCAATATTTATCAAAATCTAAACCAAACTGAATAACGTTTGCCAATAATATCAATTTGAGTCAGCGTAATGAGAACAAAGCGCGCTAATCCAAAACCGCGTTGATTATTTAACTTTAATTTAATTTTGTTGTTACCACTATATTGCAAATAATAACTAACGCTGAAATGTTGGTATTATTAAGTAATTTAATCTGATAAATTTGTAAGCTGGTTATTCTAACTAAACGGGCTCTTTTTTGATTTTTTGTCGGTTCGTCTGTATTGGAATTAAGTGTATAAAAATATACGTACTTTAAAATGGGTAAAAATATTAAAAACTAGTCGATCCACCCCGTCTACGTCCGTGCCATTTACCACCTGCATTAGGACATAATATTACATTTTACTTTCATAATATTTTGCTATATATAATATATATAACGAACTGCTATACATACTTTTGTCTCCTATAACAACCCCAAAAAAGTATTTTTTTTCGTAATAAAAAATAGCATATTATGTCCTTTTGCAGCGTATCTTTGTTGTACATTAAGATAAAATCTATAGCACAAACATAATCCATAACAAAAAGAAACAGCTCAGAAAATAGTTAATAAGATAGGAGAAATCCGAAGTAACTCATACAAAATCCATAAGAAAAAAAAGCAGATTCAAAAATAATTGCTTAAATTGAGGCTTTAGTAGTGACATTGTGTTTTTTTAATATATTTTTAGCGTTGTAGATCCTCTGATCTATATCTCACTTGAGTTGGTATTTTAAGAGGTAAAGCTCTGTCGTGTTATAAAACAAAGTTGTGCAATAAAACGCAATCGATACCCAAAATTCGTAACCCCCATACACTTCCATAAAGTCAGTAAGTCGTAAAGATATATGAAGTTACAAACCCACGTTGAAATTATGGAATTTAACCGAGACCGGATCGGTCGAACGGATGCGAATATCTAAACTTTACGGCAACTTCGCTAAAAGTTAGAAACTCCTTGAAACTACGACCGCGGCCGGTTTGAAAAATGGATTGTCTTCATTCCTATTAATATTATAAATGCAAAAGTTTGATCTTTTTTATGCAACGATGAAGAGAAGGACTTGAGAAAAGAACATGACCACCCTCCATACATAGTTGAGCTAGGAACATAATAAATAACATGTCAACATAACATAAGTTATTAATTTATTTTTAAAGTTAAGAATCATTTTTCAGTTACTGACGGACACTCCAGGTTTTCGCACATATTTTAAGATGTATTAATTATAATACCCCCCATCGTACTCATGGCATGAACCAAACCCTTTTGCTTACAATCTCAGAACCCTGAGAACTTGATAATGTGACATTAGCATAATTTTTACAGTCCATGTGTTTGTTTTCTTATTAATTTAATGAAATGTAGAATAAGATGGGGTATAATTTTCTTTCATATTTATTAAACAGATTCTTAGATTAAATTTCGTGAGATAAAAGCAAAAAAAATTTCAAGAAACGATAAGTATTACTATGTATCTCTGCCGTATTTAATTGTGATGATTGTCCTTTCTTCTTTAGAAATTTTTAGTTAAGTCTCTTTAACTCTAAGGATACGAAATTAGTACTAACTTAAATTGAGGCCTAAAAAGTAGTCTGTATTATAGACACAAGTGAATTTCTTGGGGTCATAATTTCAAGTTAAGTAAATAAAACTACAATTCTTTGGGCGTTATCTACTAAATCGTGTGCGAATAATTAATTATAAGTGTAACGAAGAGTTTAAATTCAAAAGCACCTTGCGGAAACGTAAAGTCTAACAGTAAATTGGTAATTCTTAGAAATGCATAGCACGATGGTGTATTTGAATGCAGAATTTAGACCCAAGACAGGTTTATAGGCACCGTCGTGTATACAAACGCGCACTAAGTCATGTTACGACACGCCACATTACACCGACACTAATGTGTTTATTGTCAGAATGTTAACTGTTTATTTATTTCTTTATGTTTTTCCATTATTCTGTTAGCGCTGCATCGGTAAGTTTATACATAAATGCGTGGGCGTCCAAAATCTTCGATTGTTATCAATATTATATTAAAAGTATGGGAGCTACACTGCGTAGTAACACTCAAACAACAATATTAACATGTAATATAGATGAAAGCCGAGCAGTGCCCGGGGCTTGAGACTCAGGAGCAGGTTAAACCTTCACCGTTCGGTTTCGCTGCCTCTAAACAACACTACAATGTTGTGTTGGTCTGCGTGATACCACTTGATAAACTGGTCCAATCCTATCGGTAATAACAGTTATATATTGTCTACTCGTAATAAGATAAAATGGACTACCCGCAAATACTAATTTTAAAATAATTACAAAAATTATATAAATATTGGTATTTGCAAAAGCTGTCAAATATCTTGATAGATATTAAAATGTCAAGAACAATAATAGCTATCTTCAGGGAGGACTGTCCCTTTTATAGGTCAAAGAAAATAAAAAAATAAAAATTATACAAAAATGATATAAACATTTTTGTATAATTGTGGTCAAGTATCTCGAAAGAATGTAATATGGCAACAATAACTGAATGATAATAACTATTCCTAATTCTAATAGTCTCCTCGAGAGATAAAGAGATAATAATAGGTAAGAACCTATACATAAAATGTTAAAAATATTGGTTTTACAAAATGAACTGTAATGCGTTTGTGGAGAAATATGATGACAATAATTTTTATCAAAGATGCAATAACATTGACAATTCCTTCTAATCTTGACTCTCCCAAAATTTAGCTTAACATTTCCTCGAATATTAACTAAAATATAATATTACAGATATAATCAAAGTGTTGGTTTGTTAATCAAATACGGACCAGTAAGTTCATCAAACCACAGTAGAATAGTGTAGCACAATTTAGTTAACGTTAGACCGCATTATTTGTCAGCACTAAACTAATTTTGTTAGAGGAACTGTACCTTAAACTGCTTGCCATCTTAGCATCCTTGTTGGTAATGGTTGCCACATATAGGAAAATAAATTAAATATTAACCAGTATTAAAATGAAGCCTTAACTTAACTGCGCACGCTCACAATGCGCTACTTTCCCCCATTTTTTTGCTCAGACCTAAAGTTAGCTGCCGGCTACTAAATTTGATGTAATAATTCTACGCAGACAACAGCTTCTATTGATGAGGGTATGAATGTAATAGCTAAAATTGAATAAAAACAATTTAGTCGAAATTGCAATTGAATGAGAAAGTTAAACTGCTTAGTTTAATAAAAAGTACAAGAAAGACGTAACTTAAAAGAATTTTGATGAAGGTCACTTTTAATACGAAGAGTGCGTTAAGTCCACAGGCATTAAAAGCCATTTTTTTCTAATCTGTATAACAGATCCGATTTAAAGATTTTTTGACTAAACTTACACTATTCTTTTGGAATTTATTTTTGGTAGACATCTATGACATTGTGTTTTTTATGTGAGGAATATTGGTGTTTTCGATATGCTCGTATTAATATATAGATTTATCCGTCTGTGACAACCTTAATACACAATAATGATATGCTAAGTGATCATTAAGTATGCGGGTTGCATCTAACAGTGCATTTGAAATGTTGAACCTACTTCTACACTATATGAATTCATTCCTCTGATAAAGGATTCGCAATTCTAATTTACATATTCTACTTCCACTTTTTATTGTGGAATTACTTTTGTAAGTGACTAAAATGTAGCTTTGGATTTTAAATTTACGAGTAATGACTAAAAGATAAAGATTTAAAGCTTACTTTATTTTTTCAGAATCTTAAATTTAAAAAAAACTTTGCTCAAAATTTAACTTTCTTTTTATATCGCTCCTAGAATTCATAATAATCTGTCAATGGGCTGTATTGGGTCTTCTCCTCAAAATAAAGAGAGTATAAGCTATAGTCCATCAGGTTGGTCCACTGAGAGTTGGCAGACTTCACCCACGTTTGAGAACATTAGAAAACTCTCAGGAGTGCAAGTTTCCTCACGATGTTTTCCTTCACCGTTAAAGCAAATGATATTTAATTGCTTAAAACACACAATTCAGGAACTCGGAACTCCCGAGTGAGACATCGACCATTTAAAGTCTTCAAAAAGTACTAATAAGTTAACTCTTTCTTTTTCAATTCGAGTAAATTTTTATGATATATTGTAGAAAAATTAGAAGCTACAGAAGTATTCCGTTAGGTCACTCTCGTTATGAGGTCTCTTTCTTTCTCAATTCGAGTACATTTTTATGGTATATTGTAGGAAAATTAGAAGCTACAGAGGTATTCCGTTAGGTCACTCTTGTTATGAGGTCTCTTTCTTTCTCAATTCGAGTACATTTTTATGGTATATTGTAGGAACATAAGAAGCTACTGAAGTATTCAGTTAGGTCACTCTCGTTATGAGGTCTCTTTCTTTCTAAATTCGAGTAAATTTTTATGATATATTGTAGGAAAATTAGAAGCTACAGAAGTATTCCGTTAGGTCACTCTTGTTATGAGGTTTCTTTCTTTCTCAATTTGAGTACATTTTTATGATATATTGTAGAAAAATTAGAAGCTACAGAAGTATTCCGTTAGGTCACTCTTGTTATGAGGTTTCTTTCTTTCTCAATTTGAGTACATTTTTATGGTATATTGTAGGAAAATTAGAAGCTACAGAAGTATTCCGTTAGGTCACTCTTGTTATGAGGTTTCTTTCTTTCTCAATTCGAGTACATTTTTATGATATATTGTAGGAAAATTAGAAGCTACAGAAGTATTTAGATAGGTCACTCTTATTCTAAGAAAATAGCTTTGAATGTCCTGGCTCCTCTGAGACATTCAACAACCTTTGAAGAAATCACACCTTTTTAAATGTGTGTATTTTACATAAGTAGCGAATAACTTGATTTGGAAACAATCGTATAGTAGAACCTTCGTTGTAATCGATTCAACATCAATAATTCTATGTCCCAATCGAGTCGAAATTGAATTGCGAATGCGTATCAGTCGATACGACTCCAATTTTATGACACAAACAAATACCTTCACGTCGTATCGATATCACATTTACACGAAATTGTTATCTATCTGCTTTTTATTCGGATGTACTATGATCAATTAGTTCCCTATCGCATAAACTAGTTTATAACATAGGTTTGTCGTAGATAAACAAGTGGTTTTTTTGTCTCATTTTTCGGCATATGAATTATTTGCGCATTGGAGTATGATTCAGAATAAAATCATAAATCACTAAATGACAGAATCCAAAACGATTTTTTTGAATTGTAGTCGTTTTCAAGAAGAATCTTAAGAAAGAACTAACAGCAACTATTGCTACTCCTAAAATATATTGATTAAAATTTGAGGTCGTATTTAGTTTACAGTACAATATTTTTTCGACGAATTTTTGTTTGGCAGCTTAAGGACGACAGTCACTTTAGCTTTGGCGATCAGGCGCGTTAGACGATACATTAATTAGGTTAAACAATCAACGTTGGTGTGTGTTGTAAAAAGATCTCGTAAGCCTGCCTGGGGCTTGTGATCCCTGCAGAATTTTATTGTGACATTTGAAATTAATAATTCATACAAATTAGCTTTCCAAATGAAAATGAAGTCATTAAAAGACATTTCTGTCATGAAAAGCAATAAAGTGGTATTCATAGCCCACAATAATTTCCAGTGGATCCGAATAAACGATAGCGACCCTACAATTTAAGGGCAAGATGAATGTTGAGTGCAGACGAATTTGATTGATAGTCCAATAAATGCCTCTGAACTGTGGCCACGCTGTCACGGATCGGTTCAGGAGTTCAATTTAGATTTCTATTGTTTCGTTTTTGCATCTATCCCTTGCATTTCGTGAAAAATGAACAGGATTATAAAAAACACATAGATTAAATTTAAATAATGATTGCCGTTTTGGACTCATAATTATCTGTTTTTGCATACATTAACAGGAGGTTTCAGTTAGGTCATTCTTATAATAAAGTGTGTGTGATAGTCTAGTGGTTGAGACATTTGTGTCTCACTTGTGAGATCTGAGTTCAATCTTGGATACTTTTCTGAGTTATGTGTGTTTTAAGAAATTAAATATCACTTGTTTTAACGGTGAAGGAAAACATCGTGAGGAAACCTACACTCCTGAGTGTTCTCCATGTTCTCAAATGTGTTTGATGTCTGCCAGCACGCACCAGGCCAGCATGGTGCACTATGGCCTAACCATATGGCCTCCTCAATCTGAGGCGGAGAACTGGCTCAGAAGTGGGTTGTGATGATTAAGATGATGATACTACAGCACGTTATATGCTGAGGTATTATATAGGTATTTGGAAGTAATCTCTGGAATTATTTACTCATATTTGATGATTCTTTTACTGAATAAAGTAGTATTAGATCGAGAGCGGGCGGGTTGGTGACAGTATGGTAGTATGATTTTAAATATGGTCACTTCATTTTTGATTGATAGTCCAATAAATGTCTGAACTGTGGCCACACTGTCACGCTGTCATGGATGGTTCAGAAGTTCAATTTAGATTTCTATTGTGTCGTTTTTGCTATCCCTTAACGGAAATGGTACGGCCGCATAAATGAATAAACCAGATTATATTGTTTTGTTTTAGCGGTCACATTTTTATACTTTTTTAGATGTCTGCGATGCTTTATTGCTTTTGTCTAGTGCGTTTTATCCTTTTTTTTAATGAAATTGAATTTTAGATGCGTACGTCAACGTTAACTAAGTTGAAAGATCACTTTAGACAACTCCCTCCTCATTCGCAATTCATTGACAAATATCTGTATATTTGTAAAATCCGATTTTGTATTAACTGTAGAATAAATGAAATATATTTATCAAACATTACATTTAATGTAATATATCTAATATAAAAAATACAATTAGCTTACATTTAATCATGTTTCAGAAGAATTTTGGGACTTAAAAATTAGTTGAAGTTCAGATAAGGAAGTTTTCATAAATGTAATAAAACGAAAAAACACTACAATAACATTATTTCGTATAATGTCAATTTATTTCTTTTACAATGCATGAAGTGCCACTTCAATTATTCTCTCATAAGAATAAGTTGTCAGCTCTACTTACAACTTGCAACTTACTTGAACTGACAAACATGAACTTGTATACAAGTTTCGCAAGCACGACGAAATTGCAACTTCTTTTTACTCTGATAATGTGATTTAATAAATTATATCTGCCAGTTAAAAGTTGCGAATTTAACTCACTTTACATTCTGTAATAAAATTTTCTTTATAATTTATCTATCATTATTAATTTGGGAATTGTATTCTCCTATGGCCTGAAGCAGATATGACAGTTACTTTAGTATTTTTGTGTATTTAAATGGCAGATGTTTGGGGGGTCTATCTATACAAATAATCAAATACGTAAACTATCGTCTACTCTATTTTGTTTCACTATTTATTATTTAAAAATATGTAACGCACCTTTAAAATTCAAGTGACTTAACTCAAAATTGTGTTTTAGTAGCAAATAAGAAGTCTCCGAAAAAAAGGTGAGTAAATAGAAGTGTATATATACTGTATATTATTGTATACATATGTATATAGAGTATAAGTATCAGAAGTTATAGGTATTTATAGGTAGTTAGTTAAACTTTGAATGTAAACGACAAAATCTACTTTGATATGTGCGTAAATTTCTTTTTTATATAAAACATCCTACAAAACAGTTCACAGATTTGATAGCGCAATACTGACAGTCTACTCCTACATCAACTACTACAGAGTAATCCACAAGAAACCTTAATAAACATAACAAAAACCGTTTTTCCAGCAAAGCATCATAACATGAATTATTCGTGCACGAGGCAGGTTTTTCTTCCATCCCTCAACGCCAAGCTATTTTGGTATTTCAGGGGGTATTGTAAGATATATTTTTGTTTGATGTTGAGGGGTCGCGTGAGTGGAGGCCTGTAAATTTTGCCTTTAATATACGGGTTGGAAGATAAATCGTGAGAGACATTGGGCATGATTGATAGCTCGCACGTTCAAATTCGACTATCGGTAACAAAGCCAGGACCTATTTTAATCGGATTCGAATATATCAATACTTTGATTTTTGGGATATATTTCGGTTTTCATATAACGAATGCTGAAAATATTTACGTAACTTAAAATATTGAAAAAAGCGTTTTGGTTTCACAAATTTCACACTGTTAAGACTTTCTCAGAATCAGGAGGGATTAAGCCATAGTCCACCACGCTGGTCAAGTGCGGGTTGGCAGACTTCACACACCTTTGAGAACATGGAGAACTCTCAGGAGTGTAGGTTTCCTTCAGCGTTAAAGCAAGGATATTAATTTTTTTTAAAACACACATAACTCAGAGAAGTCAGAGGTGTGTGCCCAGGATTGAAATCGGACCTCCCGAGTAGACATCAACGACTTAACAACTGGGCTATCAATGTACTGAGTAGTAATGTATAAAGAATAACTTTTTTTTAAACAGGATGCCGAGCAGTGTCTAAGGTTTACCAACCAAATTACAGGTTTACCATTTCAGATCAGTTAATCACTGTATTGCTAGACCAACCATTTGATTTGTAATTTAAAATAATTCCTTACCCTACATAAAGCTGTCATAACTCAAATTTCAATCAAGGTTTGGAAATTAAAACAATAATTGTGAAATCATAAATCAATCATTGTCCCAGAGCCAGGCGATTCAACTTTCTTTGTTAAGCCTACCAAAGCTTTTCTATGATTGCTTTCTCAATTGTTTGAAGTATAATAGTTTGGGGGTACTTACAGGCGAATATTATTGACAGTTTTATAAATTGGAATAATAAGAAATATTAGAAAGTGAGAGTTTATTCAAAGTATAGAGAAAGAACATTTAAGCTTAGATTATTTAAACTGTCAGTCCAAAATATAGACAAATACAGATTATATAGCAAAAGCTAATGTTATGCTAATGTGTTCATTCCAAAAAAACCAACAATATTTAGCGGTTTGTTTGACCTATGATGTTTAATGACAGTTTGACAAGAGTTATTTAAAGTAAATATTAATTTAAACTAGTGAAGTGAACCTTTTTGAGGATCACATTATCTACATCTACACTATTATATAAAGAGGAAAGATTTGATTGTTTGTATGTTTGTTGCGAATAGGCTCGAAAAGTACTGAACCGATTTTGAAAATTCTTTCACCGATATAAAGCTACATCCTTTCCGGGTAACATAGGCTATGTGGTGTTGCCATAAATACTCTAATTAAAATGATGGCCATTTAAGTGCCGTAATGTGGCCATTTTGTAAATTGAAGAGTTTCTCAGGAACTACAAATCCGATTTAAAAAATTCATTCACTGAGAGAAAACTACACCATTCGTGTGTGACAAAAGTGATTTAGTGTTGCCATATACAATTTTTAATTAGTAGAATATGGCCATTTTGTTGTTACCAATCCGATTTTAAAAATTTTCTCTACCTCTTTATATACTATCATTCTCATCCTCTCTCTTTCTTCTCTCTTTAATTTTTATCTTTATCTGTTCAGAATGATCAGTCTCTTTTCACTTTCTTTCTTTCGATTATCTCTCTCTCTCTCTCTCTGTCCGTTACCTATTCAATTTTATTTTTGTTCTGTCTCTTTTATTATCTGTCGCTTTTCTTTTTCTTTCTATTATTTTTCTTTTTATAACTTTTTCTTACTCTCTCTCTTTTTTCAAATAATGAATTACAAAGTGACAATTACAGAGTGACAATTTAGGGACATTAATTATAATATTGTTTAAATACCCGGAGCGAAGCGAGGGCAGGCCGCTCGTTCTTTAAATTATAACACACCTCCATAAGTAAGAAAATAAGTAAAAAAATTGTTCCTTAATCACCCAACTTTACAGATTGTTTTACAAAAAAAAACAGGACTTTACGTCGATGATAACACGAAATATGATACCCATCAAATTATATCTAAGATAATCAGTTACTCGATATCTGAAGTTATTTAAAATATAACAAAAGAGACTCCCCTTGTCAAATTAGCAGATATTCACTTTAATCCTGAATGCAAATTTTTAAATAAAGGAAAGAATTGAGATGAGGGATGAAAACCTTTATGTCCTTATTTATACAATTGAAGCATTAAGTAGGGAGGATAGAAGATTTTAGTCGTTGATTCTATTTGAATTTGAAATCTTAAGTTTTCCTTGATGTCATAATATTGTGACGTTGATTGTCGTTGAGAAATCATTTTTACTTAGAAGATATTAATGACATTATTTTTGGATTTTTACGTCATCATCTTATTTATGATTTTTACAAGCTATTATACAATTTGCAATGATTGAAAGTATTTTGGGACAAATCTTACAATTTAATTTTAAACCCAGTTTACTGTTAGCTAAGCGATGCTCTAAATCCAATATGGCGATAGGCCCAAGATGGTAGTTTAAATGTTTTGTGATAATATTTATATATTTTTTTATATAACGAAAAGGTTTATTTCTATTACTTTTATAATTCCTGCGAAGAATACGAAAAATAAAATGATTTCTCTCTATATCTAATATGGCCGATTATCTAAGATGGCGAACTTGTTATTAGTCACTCTCATAATATGGGTATCAAATGAAAGAATTTGCTGTGAAGAATAAGCTTTTACATGTACATTGATCGATATATTAGGTAAAAATTGTGTATTATAAAGATGAAAAATTTAAAAAGATCCTCCTTTAGACATCAAAATAGTCGATGCGACGTTTAAAATACAGTCTTCCTTGTCTTCATATAGGACGTTTAATTTCCTTACGAGCATACACGTCAAGCACAGAAGTACATTTGTGTCACATATTTATGTTTTTTCTTATATTTCCAAGTGACATACGTTATTTGATGTAATTTCCGGGTTATCTCGCTTTGGTTCTGTAACGTTTTTTCGCCAATTTAGTGGTTTTTCTGTGTAATAAGATTGTAAGGCGTGTGTCACAAATTGTGAAAAAAAGATGAAATTTTGCACTCTGTGTAATTTCATTTTACTTGAGAGATAGGATAGTTTTTATCTAGATTAATACTAACCTCAATATCATTATTGCAAGTTAAATGTGCAATAAAAAGTTGTATATGTACGTATATATTTATGTATCTATGTAAGTGTTATATAAAATTATTTATTATTATTTTTTTATTGTTTGCACACCTACCCACACTTTCTTCCACGTCTTGGGTCAGCTGTTAGAAAATGTCCTTAAATTCGCCTCGTTTATTGACAGACAATTCCAATATCTAGCTTCCAATAGATGACGCCTTATAAAAATTTCTAACGTTCTTCTGTTAGCTCTAACAACAACTTCGTAACATAACAGATATAATTATTTTGTATTTGTGCAAAAGTCTATAGGATATATACTTGAATACTTGATCGATTCAAATTCATTATTGGATCCGGTAGATGGCGATACGATTGACTATCGATTTTTGATGATTTAACAAAGTTATTCTGTATAAAGTCTCTATGGGTGGCGTTGTTTTCCAGATTTTCCCTCAGCGAAGCGTAGATGAGTTGCTATTATAATGTAAATTATGATATAATTAAATAATATATAATATTAGTAATAGGTAAATTATGTTACATAATATATTTCAACAATTAGAGCAGCTTTCACGAACAAACCGCAACTTCGTTAGGCGAAGATCAGTGTGCTGTGATATATTGGTTTGTATTAATATTGACTTTCCTAATCCTGATCCCAGCTCGTGTTGAATATGAAATATTTGTGTGTAAATAGTTACACGCCCTCGCTACGTTAAGAATCATAAAGACTTATCAATAAAAAGTAACGTTAAGACCAAGTTTTTCCTATATATTGTTAATTAATATAAATCTTTGTATTATAATAAAGATATATAATAAGGATATCAAATACTCACATTTAATTTATATAAAATAAATATATCTTTTTATTTAGATTTAACATAAAAAAATCTGAATGTCTCTCATACATGAATTTAAAAAGGTTTATCAATTTTGATTCCTTAACTAATAATATTTTATATTACTACCTAAACAACTTACATACATATGTTTATATATTATGTAGCATTACAGATAATATAGAGAACAATAAACACAAATCATCATACATTTATTATTTACACACTGTTCCCCAAAGCACATAAGGTGCGTTTAATATCCAATTATTTGATGACAATTTCCTATTTCTATTTCACAGTAATTTCTACTTTAATTACATATTATTAAGGGTTATTTTAGTTAATAATATAACAGACTTTTGGTTAACGTAGCAATTCGATTCGCATATGGGCTAAAGATTAGTGTCACATGTGTTCATATGAGGACATTAGATTTGTATAATACATTATACTATCATTAAGTTTATGTATAGTTTATAAGCTGTTTAATTTCTCCCACGTTGTCTTTATACCATTTTGTCTTTTTTTATTAATTAAACTATCTTTTTCTAATTTATATTTAAAAATTCATAATCGGGATTAATTCAGCTAGTTTATAAAATTAGGAAAAACTACAACTTTGTCTTTAATAGAACGCATTTTTAGTATTGGCTTAAAGTATTCTCTTAGACTTGATATCTTATAATATCCATTCCGATAGATCAACAGCAGTTAGACTAGTAATTTCTAGAGAGGATATTAACTTGTCATAGTTAGTATATAATATGGAATTTTTCTTAACATGTAATTAAGTGAGAGAATTAATTAATAAGGGAGTAGATGAACAATGTTGTCTCACATACTTCTCGACGTTCTCTGGACTGGAAAGAAAGTTAATCTATACTAATATTATAAAGAGGTAAAGTGTGACGTTGTAGGGGTTAATCTCTAGATCTGCTGAGCCGATTTTGAAAATTTTTTATCAATGAAAAGCCACATTATCTGTGAGTATCATACGCTATATATTAACTAGAAAAATTTAAAGAGTTTTTCGTGGTAGTCGGATTTGCAAAGTGTATCGGAGAAAAACGGTCGAACAAAAACGTTTCATACGAACGCTGCCTTAACGATGAGATATATGATTCATAGTTGCGGGTAGAGTATGAAAGAATTAATGAGTGAGTGTGTGAGTGAATTCGGGCTCTGCTAACCTTATGTATAAAATTTATTTGTTTTTTTTTCTTTGTTATTGAAATAAAACTAAGTTAAATAATATAACATATAAAGAAAATATTGATACTTTCCATTGCATTTACGCCTACATTAAGTAAGGTGATATTTATGGAGGCGATACATCGAACCATTTCCGGAATACGGAGTAGAGGGCGGAAATCTGACTTCGACACATCGCGTTTGTGCGAAAATGCTTTGCCTTTACGAGTACGAGTACGTTGCTTATATAATTAGTTGTGACCTGAATACGATACATTTGTACCATTTATATTTATTTCTTTATACTGTACAAGGCTTACAAAGTTAATGCTTTGAGGAATTTTCTTTCTACATCTTTATGATGATGTTCGCAGAAAAGTCCTGAGAAGTAAATTATTAAATTAAAACTAAAATATTCCTCTATATATATATATTATAACAAATGTAATTTTTTTTTTAAATTAATCCTATCCTACACAACTGTGTACATAAATACATAAAATAAGTTTCCTAAACAAGTTTGATAAATAATTTTATATAATACATACATATATTGTCTTTCGTAGTGATTAGGTAAGTAACTTTAATACTTGCATTAGTTAGAAGTTAGTTAGCAAAATCGAGATATGGAGAAGAGGGTTGTAATCATTATAAAGCGTTCTTGTAAACCTGTTCCTATGTCACAGTCCCCAGGCACTTCTCATTCCCTTATCTAAAGTACACGATGTATAAACGAAAGGAGATGGAATCAGTGAGATGTATCTACATATACTATTATATAAAGCTTAACAGTTTGATTGTTTGAACGCGCTAATCTCAGGATCTACTGGTCCGTTTTGAAAACTTATTTCAGTGTCAGATAGCTCATTTATCGAGGAAGGCTATAGGCTATATATCATCACGCTAAGACCAATAGAAGCGGAGCTACACGTGGACTAAGTCGCGCAAGTCGACTAGTATGAGATTTTTGATAAAGAAAAGAAAAAGTCAGAAAAGTTGATTTTTTGGTGTTGTAATTATCTTATTAATATTACAAAAGTGATTCGTGATGATTTCTATGAAATTTAATACACAGATAGTTTATAATCTGGATTAATATATATGCTACTTATTATCTTGGAAAAATTCAGAGTTCGTGTGGAATAAGGATAAAATATGTTTGTTGTCGAAAGCGCCTAAATATTTAGCAAAAATATATTGAGAAATAAATGTTTTTTGATAAATCTTATTTATTATACGTGGTAAATTGAACTCGTGTGAAGATGAGAAAGTCGACTACTTAATGAATAACTGTGTCTAACACTTCGTACATATGTACCTATTTAAGGGGTTAGTTATTAGTGTATAATATAAATTGATTTAACATAAATTACAATAATACTGTTACTCTATAAATAAAGTCCGTAATACTTTAATTAAAAGTTATAAATACAGGCCTTAAAGTCTTAGAAATATTTAAAACTGCTCCAGAGTAATCCCTCTTTTATACATTTTATCACGAAATCGTAAATAGCTGACTATTAAAAAGGATCATATATTAATCTTTTATTGATTTTTGGAGTTTAACCGACTGTTTAGTAGAATGTTAAGAATTTTTTTATGGAAGTTAAAGTGCAAACGAGAAGATGGTCCACCTGATGGTAAGTAGCCATCATCGCCTATGGACATAAGCAAAGAAGAGATATCCTTAGGGCGCTGCAGTTTTGCAGACAAATGCTGCGGTTTAAGTGGACACTGAGCAAGAGCCCAGAGTCTAGGGGATCTGCGCCATTAATGCGTCGCAACCTAGTCAGGGAACAGATCCCCTACCACCAAGGGGGTGCTGAGTTACTCGGCTCTTACGAGATGCTCTCCCAGCGGCAGAGGGGAAAAGTATCCTAACCCGTCTCCTAACGGGTTAAATACGGGTCAATTTACGGTTAATATCTGATTATTCTGGTGTTAAGGCCTGCAGTTGGCGACTCAGGTGCAGGTTTCCTTGCTGTCCCATCTCTTACTATAATAGGTAATAATGTAATCTCCAGTGATCGCTACAACTCTAAACCATATTACTTGCACTAATTTAGATCATGTTAATTGTATGAAATGTTGCTAGCGTGATAAGAATTGAAATATTTAGTAAAACATCGATTTTAATATGTTGTAGGTGAAATTAAAATTAATCATAATTATAAAAGTAGGTATTGGGTGTGAGTTCGCAAATACTAGATAGTATTTAAAACTATTCTGCGACTTGATAATAAGAAGTTATTAAATTATAATACCTAAGAAATTAGGAGTGAGTTTGAGATTATTACCTTCACTACATAATTATTAAAAAACAAAGTCTCTAAATCTACTGAACGGATTTTCATGCTGTTTTTACTAATGGACAGAGTGATTCATGAGGAAGGTATAAGTGTATAATTTGTAAAGGTTTCATGTAAATTGATTGAGAAATGGCGATTATTGAAAATGTAGGAAAAAGTCAATTCACGGTATAACTACTCTATTATTTATGTGAAGCCGGGGCGCGCCACTAGTTTATTCTATAACCAGGGTTGTAATGAAATGTAATAATGATATCCTGAAAACCTACAATACGAGGAATTCAATATGTGTACAGAAGATATAAAAATGCACCGAGTTTTACTTTCTTTGTTTAATCTCCATTTGCTTTGTACGAGATTTACCTTTTATGGGATTGATCTTGTTATGGAGTTCAGAGACAAAAGGTTTCAGCCCTATGTTTTTAGTTATTTAAGGTATACTGTATTTAAATAACTTGGATTCTAAAGCTTGCGACTTAGATGGAGGTTTATCGTCAACAATAGTTTCATTAAGTCGACGTCACTACTTATCGTGGAACTAAAATATACTCAACTTCTAATGATCGTCAATGAGGGAGATCTCATACCATTTCCACTTCCACTTCCACTACGATTTGTAATAATTTGACTTTAATATCTTTCGACCCAGTTTAAAATCTGTAGCCAGCCAATAAATCTAATAGCTAATCTATCAAAAATATTGCTATCAATAGTACTCACAGGTTTTTTGTTATTTGTTTCATAAGCTAAAATCAACTAGACCAACGTTAAAGTCCAAAATTAAAAAAAAATCTTGTACAAGGATTTTGTCATGGGTAGTTACAGTAAGTTAGTAAGAATATGCAGGAGTCTTTTTTAAATAGAAAAAGGTATGATTCAGATGACGTCATAGTATAAAATTATATATATACAGAATATAAATAAAATTCACTACACAAACTTTATATGGTTCTAATGTACTGAAAAACTCGGAAAAACTTGGAATTATGAAGGCTTTTAGAATGATAGCTTGTCTAGGTAGTCACTGCGATGAAATTAGATGTTAAATAACAACGAGTACACCCGCGAAACAACGTTAGTAATGCAAATTCGTTACACAGTAAAAACAAGTAGCGAGTAACACGATACAGCTAAGAAGCTATAAAATTCATACTGTGGTTTGTAACCGGTATACATGCGGGTTCACGTGGGTGGCAAAACGAACTTTTACTATAGCTAATGCTCGCGGTTTTACTTGTATGTCTCTTGAACACTGGAGGTAGCCATTCTGATTCTCACGAAAACAATTTAATGTTGTTAACAATATGAATGTGACGTGACGTATGAACTCCTCTGAATCGGCTTGACCGATTTTTATGATTTTTTTTGTGTATATTTAGTAGATCTAAGAATAGATCGTAAGCTATTTTGAATACCTATAGGTGATAATGCCCACTAGAAATAATTTATATGGCAAAACAACGTTTGCTAGGTCAGCTAGTAAGTAGTAAATAAAGAACCTGAAAACTTGGGTGAACACTGAATACCTTTAGTAAAAACTTTTCTTGTATTGAATCACAATTTTATATTAAATTTTCAATAACACTTGAATTTAATGAATAAATATTGAAATTAAATAAAAAAATAAATTTTATTTTTTTATCATTCAGTGACATTGTTTTTTAAAAAAACTCAGTATTGCGGCAAACAAAAGATTAATAATTTTTCTAATTTGATTTAATTTTAATTTAATTCTTATGAGCAGGCAAATTTTGACTTATACAAAGTTTACAGTGATTTTAACATTTTTATAAATAACTAGCTGACCCGACAAACGTTGTTTTGCCATATAGATTTAACGGCCTTGGGGCCACCTTTATCCCTTTAAGTTATGAAAAATAGATAGTAGCCGATTCTCAGACCTACTGTATATGCATAAAAAAATTCATAAAAATCGGTCGAGAATTTTATATATAAGATTATTTAAATAAAATAAATGTCCACAAAATCTGATATTTTAATAAATTGACTTTGCTTTAATGTGATTTATTTACTTTCCACATTACTTACTACTTGCGATAGTACACCACCATTTCCTTTTACTAGAAGCACCTAACATTACTCTAGCTAAGTGTAAATTCAATTTAGACAACATATTTGCTAGCGAAATGAAATAAACCAACGCGACACAAACTGAACACTAAAATATAAAAGAACATGTGCAATGGCGCGTTTTCAAAAGATAATTAAGGTAGATATAAAATAGAATATTCGATGCTACCAATATCCGGTGGACAGGAAGTGTCGCCATTTTGTTTTCGTTCGTTGTAATTGTTTATTTGCTTTGGTTAGTTGTGATGGAATATTGAAATTATTATGAGATGGGAACTAGTTTTATTTAGATTTTAAAATTGAGTTTCATGTAAAAAAACATTTGGATATACTTTCATCAGATATTCTTATCTTTACTTCATGTGTTTATTACTTTATATTGTAATCCAAAGAATTATAATTATTACAGTTATTTTGTAGGAGATTGATCAATCACATCACATCATGGATATAGTTCTCTTCAATAAAGGTTTTATGACAATGATACTTATTACTGTACTGTAACACAAAATAATAGCATGCAATTTGTAAAGCATGCCAAATAGTGCCTGGGGCTTGTGACTCAGGTGCAGATTTACTATGTCACATAATTTTACCACTCACCATCCCCTACTCGCTCCACAACTTAGACAATATTTAGCAAAAGTAGTGGAGATATTTACACGTAAAACCAATCACGTGTAGCGCGCTCCTCTCGCCCCTTACTCTTAACTAAAAACTTAAGCCCTAGTAACTTCTGCGCTTTCAATATTAGAAGTATTGACGATACTAACAATGAAAGTGTTGCTTACACCAAAATTTTTTTCTTCTAAATAAAATTAAACATGAATATTTAAATAAAACGTGCCCACCCTAACGAGATCGTTAGGAACAATTCATTCGGAATTGGAATGTAAGGGAACACATGGAAGGCGCTGATTACAGGTTATAATCACATTAGTCGGGTAAAACTGCAGACACATAAATCAAGAGTTTTGGCTTTACGAGAAACTGTTACTGAGATGAGATTTTGAATTAAATTGAAAATTTTGCTCGATATCCTACTAATATTATAAACGCGAAAGTTTGTAAGAATGTATGGATGTGAGGATGTATGTTTGTTACTCTTTCATGCAAAAACTACTGAATGGATTTTGATGAAACTTTACAATAATATAGCTTACACATCAGAATAACACATAGGCTATAATTTATAATGATATAGTGTGAACTATTCAAAATATAGCGGGTGAAACCTCGGGGTGCAGCTAGTTATACTTATATGCTATATTTAATAAATAAGTTACTTATTAAATTGCTCGACCTATTGCCATATAAGAGATTTATAAATATACTAGTTGACGCGTCCCTGCTTCGCCTCGATGCGTATTTAGGTTTAAAATTTTAATAATAACATAAATCACAGGTTGACATAGACTCCGTCGATAGATGGCGTAAGTAGTATTTAATATTTATTTGTTAAGCACATTTATTCTTAAGTGTATCGCATAGTTTTCGAGATAAAACATGATCTAAGTTCTTCTCCAAGTTCTAATCTCCCTCTGTACTAAATTTCATCAAAATTTTATTTTTTTATTGAAGAAGTTTAAGAACTGCGTATTGACTAATATTTTTTTATTAATTATTATATCTTTATTAAAAAATGCAGTAAACTATATAATTAAATGAAAAGTGTTGAGTTTATTCTAATAATTTGTTTTTATTACTTATTTTGGGGACGTTAGCTGTTTATTGTTTAAAGAAAACTATTCGAATAAGTTAGAAATTACTAACTTAAAATATTTTTTCTAAGAATCCTTATAATAGATTAGATAAATAACAAATGTGGGATATACAAGAAAGATGATTCCACAGGATATAATCGCTATATCTCAGTTAAAACTGCGCAGACACATAAATCAGGAGAATTTCGGCGATTGGAACTGTGATTGCAATAGTTTCGAGTTAGGTAGAGCTACACGGATATAACTGTTATTTAATACTCGAAATGTTATATTAATTTTAACTTATAATTTATACTATGAAACTAGTGTCGAAACTGCGAAATATTTTATACACAAAGCAAATAATTGTTATGTTTGTTAACTTATTTGTTAAAAGTTTATGAATAAAGATAAAATCTCTTATGATATAGATGCGTAGTAAAGAGATATAAAAAAATAATAATGGTATGATAATGATATAATTTAAATAGCTAAGACTTAAGTACTGCCTGGTTTCATTGAAAAAAAGGATTTTTTTTCAAAATCATCATAAATTAAGTCAAATTTGTGTATATAGATTCGATATATACAATCACTGCCGTTACATCGCACAGTTTGTTTAAGAGAAATGACGTACATTCAGCTAACGAACTCAATCCCAAACTAGGGTGTCAAAACGCCTTATAATTAAGGAAATTTGAAAACCGACATCAAGTGGGAGCTTGAACCCCGTTTGTTACAATCTGATAGGGTCGGCATTCATTAATCAAGTGCGGGACAGATCCACGCCACATGCTACCATAGATTATAGCTCATTACTAGTTTAGATTGTTAACTAACATTTCTGATTTTGATATTGTTTTTACATGTGAGCGATTTTAATCAAGTATTAAGTAAGGACTAAAGGGGAGTGGGGGGTATGGTTTTTTGCGAGGTGATTATGTCAACAATAAAAAAGACACGCACACCGAAACTAGAGCAAATCATCATAACCCATAAAGTCCACTGCTGAGCTGGGTTTGCTCCTCAAATGGGGAAGGTAATATCGAAAAACATAATATGTACCAATGTTTACATGAAGATGGTAGAGGGGAGCTCGGGCGTTGCTTACTTTTGCTAACATGGCGGGCGGGGGAATGGATAATTGCAAAAAAATCTGCTTACCTAATACTTGAATGACCCATTGGGGGTATTTTCCCCGACTGGCTTTCAACCAAGAGCAATCTCATCGCAGAGTGTTAACCTTCATCCATCCCCTTCCTTCCTTTTCTTCTCAATCTTAAAATCTTACTTTTTCTATTACAGATATTTTTTTATATATATTTTGCCAATTGCATCAACAACAAAATTGGCGCAGTCGGTAGGATACCTCATCAAATAATTCAAGATATATTCTTTAACACTTAGAATACTTAGATCATCTCAACCAATACCTAGACTCTAAAAATTTGTTACTGTTATAATATATGTGCCTGACATATGTATATTCTCTTATGATGCCGTCAGTTACGGGTACTAGATCGAAAGATAGTGTCATAAATGAAAAGTAGGTCAGACGTCCAAAGATAATCAAATAACTGACGAAACCTGGATTTAAAAGTCATAATCACAAGTTAGACCCAAAAACAATATTAGAATAAATACTTGCTTATTTAAACTAATTGCTCATAGTAATTAAATAAGGGCTTGTTTATTTAGGCTTATTGGTTTTATCAAGTGACCTCTAGCTTTGATAGGCATTTCGAATGAAAACGGTTCTGTAATTATTTTATGGTCTCTTTTGGGAATTGTGTAGACCGGAGATAGTATTTCTGTAAAATAATCTTTGTAATAATACAGTTATTTAATAGATATTTAAAATTAGAAAGAATATCGATTTCACTATCAGGTGAATGAATGAGTACTCATACAGTTTTATACTTATCTCTAAAAAGCAATCTCTTCCAGGCAACCAGTCTGATAGAGCAATTAATTTCACATTAGATAGGGTGTACCATTAAAAACATTAATAAAAATAAAAAGACTTGGTTTAGATTAGTGTTAGGTTAGCCTTATGTTAAGTTAGCATTGCGTTAGGTTAGCCTTGTGTAAGCATAACCCTAAGCTTGGACAGAGAACCTATGCAGTGGAGATGAGTGTTCACGTATGTGGCAAGGACGTCCTAAAACCTACTGCTATGCTTATAAAAGATTGTATATTCTAACTATTTCCCCCTAATCTAAATCTCCGACATATATAAGTGAAAATCAGGTGTACTGGTCTCACCTTTGAAATATAAACTGTTTTCATAATCTCGCTTAAAGATGTTTGAATTTGGCTAAAGCTTTTTGGATCTTCATTGACTTGCAAATTATTGAAGGACCAGATGCTTTTTCGGTATTCTATAAGTATATAGCTAGGTACCTGAGAAAAGTCTTCCTTGTCTTCATATAAAAGCAAACAGAATGTCTTTAAAAGTTTTAAGAGATACAATGTAGTTGTTTAAGGGTTAAAGGTATCTTACCGTTACATATCTTTCCACCTGTAGATAAAATTATTTAAATATTTCATACTTTAATAAATATGGTAATAACTGACATAGTTATCGTAATTATGGAAACAACAAACTTTCACATTCCTAAGTACACATGCAATGTCATAGTCAAATTTAATCAAAATTAGAATAGTTAAATAGTAGAAAGTTATGGTTAAGTTCATTAAAACGATTTCACACGTCAATGCGACTTCATAAGTCAAGTGTGATGGTGTTAATTCAATATGGCCGAGATTGAGGTTATTTTAAACAACTTTAGACTGATTTAAATGTATACGTTACTTATAAACTATATCTGAATATTCTTAATCTTACTAATGTTATAAACTAGCCGACCCTTGCGACTTCGTGCCCGTGATGCTCCGCTCCTATTGGTCTTAGCGTGATGATATATAGCCTATAGCCTTTCTCGATAAATAAGTAACAATTAAAGAATTTGACCAGTATCGATCCAGATAGTAATCGGATCAGTAGTTCCGCGGATTTCATTGAAATTTTGGTACACAAGATACTTTATATATAATCTGGATGAATAGGCTACTTTTTATCCCAGAAAATTCGTGTCAAGCTTAACAATTTTGAAAATCGGTAAAAAAAATAATATTGTGATTTTTTTTGTCTGTAACATGCTGTTTGTATATTTAACATGAAATTAATCAATCTCAATCCAAAACCTATGGATTACAAATCAAAATATATTTTTTTAATATGGTTTATTTTGCCTATACCTCCACTCTAAACAATCGTTTCCATATTGATGAGAGGCAGTTAGACCAGAAATTTAATACATTTTATATTGGCTATGGTAGTAGAAGTGAAACTGGTTAGATGTTAAAGTGAGTAAACCTTTTTCTGGGCCACAAGCTCCACAGTCCAACAGTTCCATAGTATAATTTTGCATATAGAAGTATGTTATTATTTCCTTGCAAGAATGTGTAGCGAGGAATATGTTTGCTGATAGCCAATAGAATCGCTTCATTTAGCCCTCATTAGCCTCGCTTAGTGTGTCAAATACAGCGATTCTATTAGTTCTTAACAAATACATTGAAAACGTAGTCTTATAGTGATTGTGTGAACTACAAGCTCTAAAAGTTGTCCAATTTATTTATTTATAAACAAAGGAGAACAAAAAGTGTAATTTATTAAGAGATAGATAGCTAGAAATGATATACGGTCTACTGTAGACTGTAGAGACTTCTGTTTGTAATTAGTTTAACATATAAATGCAATTGTGCTCCATGTACTAAGTTATCTCCTTTGTAACGTATGTGAACGTTGAAATACCGCTGTTTCATAATAGGCTTAAAAGCAATATGATTTTGGCGTTGCATTTTGATTTATATAATACTTATGAATACAAAACGTTGGTAATACTAACATAAATCGTCTAAAAAATAGTTTACGGATATTAGAAATTATTGGTCTTAAGATTACAGTAAAAGCTCTAAAGATATTTTGTATTTGATTCCGGATCTAGCTATCTTTCCTAAAGCAAAACAGAATTTTAGAAACTAAAAAAATCCATCTCTCATGTTAACACCATCTTCTAAATATTTATACTTACCACTTCTATTTGGATATAACTTTTCTAGTTCTTTAAAATCTTGTGAGCCACCTCTCTGGTCTCCCTACTACTTTGTCATAATCTATACTAATATTATAAAGAAGTAAGATTTGTATTTTTGTATTTTTGTATGTAACGAATAAACATAAAAACTACTGGACCGATTTCAAAAATTCTTTCACCATTAGAAAGCTACATTATCCCTGAGTAACATAGGCTATATTTATTAAAAGAAAAAATTAGAGATCCTCAGGAAATCTCACTAAAACCAACCCAAGGTGCAAAAAAATTAGCCATAAAATATCTTTCATCGCATGCGCTGCAAAAAGTATTGATGATAGAACAAAGAAATGTTCTACAATATTATAGAACGTATCAATATCTACAAAAAAGTCCGCGAGACCATATGTCCAACTATTATAGTTACGTCACTATAACTACTTTTTTACATTTCAAAAGTTGATAAAAATGCCTATCAAAATCAGACCATGTTTTCTATAACTTTGTATTAATCCTTATCCAAATAAATTATTTCGTATTCAAGACTATTTCAATACCTGTAAATTACTTTTTGAATTATTAAAATCGGACTTTCCATTCAAAAGATATTACGAAATTAAAAATATCAATATAAACAAAAAATACACGCCGACGCGACGGGCCAGTATAGCGACGCAGCGCAGCGAGTAAAGCGGCAAGAGAGGGGGCACCGAAATACGGGAGGGCCAATATATTTTTAAAAATAATATTCCACCCGCGCGAAGCCGGGGCGGGCCCCTAGTAAATATATATAATGGAAATAGTTTTTATTATCCGATATCAAAAAAGGAGGTCTTTAATACAAATCTGTCATTTAAATTGTTTTTAAGAAGATTACTTATTTAACGTTGAATTTTGAAAATACATCAAAAACTTCATAATCTATATATAAGAGGTGATTGTGAGGTTATTGAGGGTAATCTCTGAATCTATTGAATCGATTTTGAAAATTCTTTTACCAATAAAAAGCCACATTATTTGTGAGTGTCATAGGCTATATGTTAACCCGAAAAATTAAAAGACTTATTTGTGGTAGTCGGATTTACAAAGTAACTCGCAGTAAAAACGGTCGAACGAAAACGCTGCTTATCGAAGAGAAATATATGATGCATAGTTGCGGGTAGAGTATGAATGAATAAATGAGTGAGTGAACAGTTTGAATACACTTCAAAGAAGCAAGGACAGGTTGGCTAGTCAAAAATAAACATGAAACAAAATGGAGGTATCAAAATGTTAAATTTCATCCCAGAATCGATTTACTCTTACTATAATGCATTCGATAGGCCAACAAAGAAAAAATCACCCCTAAATCGCACCCCCTATAATTAGTTAGTATGCCTAATGGACGTTTTATACAACCCCTGTTTAAGTGACCCGCTCCTTTCATTAGTGCATTACCCAACATTACACCTTGGTTTAAGTGATCGGTATGGATTTAGAGTATGATCGTTTTTCATACACATCTGTTGCTTTTTAATGGCTGTTGTACTTTTGAAGTAACGAACAGAACTGTTTACAGAACTTAAGATTGTATCTTCAGAATCTATCGGCTAGTTTTTTTGAGAGATGTACTGACTAATTTCGGCAATATCAATATTATGAGAATCATCATTAGCTCGTCTTTTCTTTGTGTTTTTTCTATTTAGTAATATCGTCCTAAATAAGTATACTCATCTAAATTTTATCAAAATATAATAAGTCTAATAAAAATCAATCTTTTCATCATTCAAGTCAAAATCTATATTTTAATATATGAAGCTAAAGAGTTTGTTTGTTTCCTTAAACGCTTGCTCAGGATCTACTGGTCCGATTTGAAAAATTCTTTCAGTGTTAGATAGCCCATTTGTCGAGGAAGGCTATAGATATACTATCACTACGCTACGACCAATAGGAGCGGAGCGACACGCGGACGAAGACGCGCGGGTCGACTACTCATATATATAAAAATGAATTGTTAGACTCTAAACTCGAGAATGGTGAGACCGATTAAGTTAATTTTGGTTTTAAAATATTTGTAGAAGTCCAAGGAAGGCTTAAAAGATGAGAAATACTAAAACGATTTTGATAAAACATTAACCAGTTGTTCAAGACATCTTCACGAAGCGACGAATTTCCTTTTGACATTGTTAGACTTATATACTGAGAATTCTTTTTAAACTATCAGACTTTATTAATAAGATTTTTTAACTTAAGTTAATTTCAAACCTGTTTATTATTTCAAACCAACTAACTTATTAAGAAAGTCATTTAAAACTCATGCGTCAGTAAACAATATTTTCTTTCTTAAAACATAAAACAGAGGTATTCAAAATTTTAATTTAAAAATTCAGCGTTAACTTGCAAATTGAATTGTTTTCCCTCGAAAAAACGTTTAAAGTGAGACTAGCCTACTCGTTTGTAAGCGGAACACGGTCTAAATATTTGTTAACATTCAGAAAGGAGGGTATTTGTATCTTTACAGGTTAATGCTGCTACATTAGTATTCTGTCCATTTAACGTTCATTTGGTTCGGAATCTAGGGAAGATGGATTCAAGTTTGCGTTTTTTGCTTCATGCCAAATGAATTTTAAGATGTAACCTTTGCTAATTTAAAATTTATATCATTTGAATTAATTTTAATTGGGAAATGAGTGAGTGAATGAATGAACGACTCGTCCATTTATTGACTCACTTAACAATACTTTCTTATCTTCTCACTCACTTAACAATAATTTCTGTGAGAAGGTGGGTGGCTTAATTTGTGAGTATTGGAGTAAGCGAATCACTACATAGTATAAAACACTCCCGTCTGTCTGTCCGTCCCTATGTTTGCTTAGATCTTGAAAACTACGCAACGGATTTTGATGCGGTTTTTTTTGAATAGATAGAATGATTATAGAGGAAGGTTTATATGTATAATACATACATATTATAGTAGAAAAAGTAACCGTGCGAAGCCGGAGCAGATCGCTAGTGAGTGAATAAATGTAAATATTACTTAGTTTTTTTTAATATTAATTATGATGGAAAACAGACCTTACTCCACCAAGTATTTGCTACTGCTTATGCTCTTAGGAATATTCTAGCCAGTTTATTAATTTTCCAATTTATTTGTTTGAAAGGATATAGGGTGTTTCATCGCGAAAAAAGGGCCTGAAGGTATGAAGAGATATATAAAATACGTTGATGTTGAAGATTAAATTGTAAAATGAAACCTTAATTTAAAGCCCTTAACGCAATTGTATCTTAAATAAAATGCCGGAATACCTACCGTATAGAACGGAATCATTTAGGAATATTCTAGCTTGTTTATTAAATGTACAATTTATTCATAATTTTGTGACTTTCATGCATATTAATATCATGATGTCGTATTGACTGCCTTGTATGTTATTTAGATATTCAATGAAGCCTGAAAATAAATTTAAACAATTAAAAATAATATATAACTAATAATATTAATATCTTTGTTACAGGTAATAATTCATTCTTAACAACGAAGTCAAAACTTTTGAATATGCGTAAGTTATCATGTGTATCATCCTAACAAATATTATAAACTCTGTCTATTAACCTTTCACGCTTAAACCATTGAACCGACTTTGATGAAATTTGGTAGAGAGATAGACAAGAAGTTGGAAAGGATATATGGTAAGTTTTATAGCGAAAAAAGACCTGAAGGTGTTGAAACTTAAATACGTGAGTCGACTAGTTGTCTATATTTTAAAGTCCTTAAACGAAATTGTATCTCGCATAAAATGCCGGCATACCTAAAAGAAATATTCCGGAAAAAAATGGAAATTAATTTCCTGGTGCTACATTTCTTGTCTAAATATAAATAAGAGAACGAAGGCTTAGCGTCGGTCGACGTTTGTGTCGCTTCATAATATTGTGTTGACAACACTTTCCATAGAGTAATATACATAATATTCCGCTTTTACGGTTTTTCCGTGCTAAATTTTTATTAAAAATCTTTAAAAAAAGTTATTTATGTTTCTTTATATTTCTGATGACTATTGACAAATAAAATAACTACAACTTTCAATTGTTTAATTTATCATAATTTTGTCTATGGTTTAATTGAGAATATATTTGTAGCCGCCATTTTGTACACCAATATAAAAATAAGAGTTGTAAAAATTACCATAATTTTATAAAAGTTTTTTGGAATTCTATATAAATATTTTAAAATGATTTTTATTGCCATAGGCTTGTGTTTACTCTATGTAAATTGTGTCTATGGTTTTATTCAGTAATCTTTTTTTAGCCGCCATTTTGGACGCACCTAAGCAGACTGTCATGGCGGCAAGAATAATTAGATTTCACCAACACTTCTCGGTTCATATATTATGTATGATTTGTAAATAATTTTAATATATCTATATATAGTCTAGTTATCTAATAAAAACCTTTCAAGAATAACCGTTCACACAAATTCTATTTAATTACGCCGACAATAAAATATGAGCCCCCTCGAACTCACAAAGTGATATTAATTGCATTACAAGCCCCGACCACTACCCTGTGTGTTTTTCTTTACAATCAACCAATTTTATTCCTGGCAACTCGGATGCTATTGAACTTTTTACTCTATGCCCATCATTTTAAATTCTTTATCTGTATGCTAATGCAGATAATTCATCTCGTGAATTAAATTGAATAAAATGATATTTGTAGCACGAATCCCGCTGTTTGGAATATTAATTTGTACTAATTTTAGTTGTCAAACTAGTGGGAAACTTTATAGGGGTTCTTGTAAAGTTGTTTTAGAGTGCAAATGCAAATTACTTATTTTTGGGTTCGGAACAAGTTTTGAATTGTCGTGAGAACATTAATGCGCTCTGTGTTTGTTAATTTTGATGTTCTTGTTTAGGTTTAGTGATTGTGTTAACAGATTTTAATTTTCCTAATCATAAGAATATATTTAATAAGATAAACTGTATTTAGAATTGGTACCCCTCCTTTAAACCGTTTGTAATACTTTTATTATTCAGCCGAGTGAAAAAGTACGAAAATTACTATACTAATGTTTTTCGTACTTTTTTATTTGTTTAATACGGTGTACTATAATTTATCATGTTTTATAGGAAAAGTTCATATAGAAACTGATAGAAATAACTAATGGACTGAATGACAACTGAATGGATTTGAATGAAATATCGCATATTTTCTAAACTAAATTTACACATAGAATACATTTTTTATCCCGGATTATATCACAATCCTCATAAGAGAGGACATTTTCTTATCATTCATCATCACGACCCTTCAATGGCCCACTGCTGAGCCGGGTCTCCTCCTCAGAATGAGGAGGGTATTAGGCCATAGTCCACCACGCTGGCCCAGTGCGGGTTGGCAGACTTCACACACCTTTGAGGACTTTTTGGAAACTCTCAGAAGTGCAGGTTTCCTCACGATGTTTTCCTTCACCGTTATAGCAAGTGATATTTAATTGCTTAAAACACACTTAACTCAGAGTCAGAGGTGTGTGCCCAGGATCGAAATTTCTTATCATTACTGTGGAGTAAATGAATAAATTAATCAATGAAAATATTAGATTTTGCTATAATATAGATAAGTGTCGTTTGGTATTTTAGTATTATGTTACTCAGTCACTCAAAAACGGTTAATAAAAAAAAATGTTTGATCATGATAAAGAAAGGTTCCTGACTTTTCTTTATCATGAATAAACTATTTTTTTGATCAAACTATGGGACACAGATGCGAATTGTTATGACGTAATAAGGGACAGATTTCGAGAGACAAGTCAAATTATTTTAACATATAAGAGTGAATAAATGAAATGAGTGATTGTTTAAGCGTAATACAGTTTCGATCTCTATAAAAATATTTCGTACGAATTTAAAAACATATTTATCCTTAACTTATGAGATATATTACGAGATATAAGTGGAATATTTGCGAGATAACTTCGAAAGTAAAAATACGATTCCGATGAACTCAACTTTGTTGCCGCTTTTTTTCTCGCTATCAACAACTATAATAATTGGAAAAGTTTACTCATTATATTTTCGGCAGAGTTGTCACATGAGTGCTATATAACATAACAATTTAACTTCTACTCTTACTTGTATATTCTTGTACGACAGACATTCGCAAAGTTTTTATATATTCTCAGTACTTGATACAGATTTTCTTGTTGTTGTTGAAATTTAAATTGAATTAAGTGTTTCAAAGTTTTCCTTTCTTAACTCTTGCTGTAAACTTATAGGCTCTACACCGATAGTACACTGGCACAACGAGTGATTTCATACGGTAAATATTGACTATCATAGACAATAGCAAATATGGTGAAATGTAATCCTTATTGAGGATACATTTGTCTTTGTTAACTGCAAAGTTTCTGACTGTCATAAGATTTATAAAAATTTGTATCTAGTGAAGAAAAGTAAGCTAAGATGCTGATATTTATTATAATAAAGAGGAGAAAATAGGGAAATAAAACTAGGAAATTTATAAAATCTTATCATTTCCTACAAACGACAGAACTTACTCAAGACGTCCAGGAAAAATGTTTGATTGTGTCTGTTATAGCAGGAAAATTGAATTAGTTGGGTTTCTAGACATATTTTATCATAATATTGGATCATAAATATTAGCTTAAAAATATCTAAATATACGTTTAAACATAACTTGTACATTACTAGCACAGCAGTCAGCAGTCAGCCAGGAGTACGTTCAATAGGATTTTATGTAGGTTGGGCGCCTTGGGACCTTTTCAGAAATATCACGACATTTTGAGCATATGTGCGTCCGACATTTCACAAAATGAAGTCTACGTCAATAAACGAATATTGAATAAACTTTATTATCTTTCAAGAACAGTTTAGTTATATTATTAGAGATAAGTCTGTAAGATTTCCGTTAACAAGTTCTTATAATTAGCGTAGTCATAGTAAAGAGATAGAAAAGCCATCTTTAAACATAGGTGACACAATTTGATACAAGATGGCACAAAATTATAAGTACCATAACAAGTTTCAGTGCAGTTTTAATCCGTTCCGATTCAAGACTAATCCGATCATGGTTCTAACTTCCTACGAGAGCTAAAAGTGTCTAAGGCCAAAAGCACTCTTAGAACTCTCTAAATCACGTCAGCTCAACCTTGCAAGGAGTTTCCGAATATAGTAACTCAGGTCCTAGCTTACGCTTATTTCCTATTTGGATTTTGGCGCCCAACTTGTTGCAAAATTCAAACTCACTCTTAGGGTCGTTCAAGTATCAAAGGAAGGCGAGGGAGGGGGTTGTTCTTGCTTTGCTTATTTTTGTATATATGGGGGTTGGCGGGTATGCATGGTAATAACATCGGCGGTGAAAAAGTAAACTCGCACATCGAAACGTGATTCATCAATTTTCGATGTGTGAGTTGACTTTTGCTGACATGGGCGGCAGGGGAGTTGATACTTGCAAAAATTCGTTTTTTGTGAATCCATGTCAATATTGACTAATTAAATAAATCTTTAGTAGCAACATAAGATATCGAATAATAAAGTTTATCCCAGTAATTTACATTTTGCATTATTTAAAAATGAGTTTTAAGTGTCATTGTTTATAGTGACACACTTTTTCTACTTTTCAGTAATATTGTGACATACTTACTCGTAGATTGCATAGGAAATCCAGCTCATCTCATAAAACACAAGCTACAAGGGACTCGCAAGATGAATGTGTAGTCAGGGCTCTTGTCTCTTTGGACAGTTATATTTCCGTTCCGTCATCTGCGAGAGAGATCGTTTGTGGTGCAAGTTAGAAGATCTACTGCGTAGTAATGCTGGAAAGACAATAGGGCCTGGGGATTTAGCACCACCAGACTTAATAATATGGGAGTATATGGGACAATGGAAAGATAACATAAGTGTTGCCAATACAATCATTTTTGAATCAGAACAGCAAACTTTACTCAATTTTGTTACTAATTGCATAAGCGAAAGCACATTATTTATCGCAGTTGATACGCAATTAGATTATGTATAAAAATATATATGTAATCGGTTTAAAAAATATTTGAAAATGAGAATAATGTTATTGGAAAGATACTCTACCATACGCACAATCATTATAGATATTATTTTTAAAGCTGGTGTAATAAATAGGTAAAGTAGCCAATTAATTATATTTCGAAATATTTTAGAATACATTACACTAATAACGATATAATGTTACTGGTACTTGCGATTCTGAAGTTGATTTACCTCGCTGCATAACTATATCATGTTAATGAATCACGTGATCCCCATTAACGTTACAACGACAAGTCCGATCGTCCAAGATATAGACAGATTCTATTAAAGTTTTATTTGTTTGAAAGATAATTTAATCGAGATGGTTCTGAGCTATAATTTGTGAAGATCTAATCAGCCGTTTGAAGACTATCAGCTCATTTCTAACTTGAGAGCTGCGTGACAATATTAATATATTGACAGTATTAAATTAGTAACAGTATTAAGTCGGAAGTAATATAAAGTTCTTAATGAATTTTAACGCTTATAATATAACTTTATACCAAACACAATGTATCACACTGGGACAAGGTGGATGTTGAACTGATTGCGGATAACGCGGCGACTAGAGTTCTAATTAGAGGAAGATCTCAGATTATACCTTACATACGTTTACTTAGGCATAGTTGATCTTAAGTTTATATACAATAATAAGTAAATAAATAATAAAACCTACTGTCTTAAAAAAGAAACCTGCACGCCTGAATGTTCTTCATCATTTCCTCAAAGATGGTTTAAGTCTGCCCACTCACACCTGGCCAAAACCAGTCACATTTCCCTCGCTATGCATCCTCGCATATCTCTGGTGGAATTGCAGCCTAATAGTGATTCTCATAATCACAATTTCAAACACTTATTCACAAAAAAAGTAAGTAATCGATAATTTCATAACTTTTGATTGGCTGGTGGTTCCTTTTTTTTGAATCAACAATATTTAACTCCATAATATTTGACTTGATAAAAGATTCCTTCCTATAGATTTATGGAAGCTTGACGTGTATTTTCGTAGGGTAAATATTAATTTGGGGGTTCAGGTAGCACATACGTCCACGTCGTTTCCCCCGGGCCCCGTCCTGACCACCGTAACGGAGTGGCAGGCGGGTGGCTGAAGTGTGCTTCCCTAGTGTGTGCTTATACGCAGAGGCCTCCCTTCCCCAGCTCCCTCCCCTCTGGGTTGTAGGTAGAGCGGGGCACACTAGGTGTTTCTAAGGCGGTTATTTTATCGGCAATCGTTGTAATCATGGAGTCCGACTGTGCATTGGAGTCAGATGCCTCCTGTGGCTTTAAGAGGCCATTTGAGCTTTCTGGCTCGGAGACGGAGACGGAAGGTAGGATAGGACGGAAGTACCACTCGGCTCGCCGTGGGAAGTCTGCGACGGGCCGTGGTACGGGTTTGACGCGCGCTAGAGCGCAACTGAAAGAAAGAAAGGAGGAGGAGAGGGAGGAGGAATTTGAACGCTGTCTGAGGAGCAGGGCGTTTAGGAAGGATAAACGTGTGCAAGTAGAAGTTTCAGAGGATGAACTAGAGTCCCTGAATATTTTGAAGGTAGCAGACCCGAGTCAGTTGGGTCTGCAGGAACTACGTGCAGGCGCTGGACAGCTCGCGGCTGTTATTTTGGAGGTCGCGGATAAGTCCACTAATCTGAAGGGGGGTTATGTCAAGAAGTTGAAGGATGCGGCTACCACTCTGACGGAAGTGGTAGAGGCGGTTGCAACCCGGACAGAGGAGGATGAGAGCCGTCGCTTGAGGGCGGATAACAATAGGCTCCGAAAGGAGATCGAGGCCCTTAAGGGCGAGGTAAAGGCGCACAGGCGTGAATTCGGCGAATTAAAGATGGCATTAGCTGCGATGAGAGACAAGAAGTCTGCTAAGGCGGCTAGGGAGGTGCAGGAGGCATCTACGACGTCAGTGCAGAGTCCCACACTCTCAGACACAGAGGTACTGGAAGCCCTAAAGGCTTCGATCGTCAATTCCGTAGGAATGATAATTGACGCCCGCCTTGCCGGTATTGAGGAGCGGTTGCTACCGGCTAAGGTGTTGCGCCCACCACTTGCAGCGGATAGACTTCGAGAAGCGGCGGAAAAGCCGACCTCGGCCTCCAAGTCATCTGGCAGCAGGGCGAAAAGGACAAACTCCAAAACGGTCCCATCTGTTGCGACCGTTTCTTCAGCTGCACAGCCGGTGGTAGTTCCAAGGGCGGCTGGCCCATCGGCGGTTCCTGCCCCAGTAGTGGGTTCAACCGGAGCTACGGTTGCGTCCGCCTCAGTAGAGGATGATAGTTGGGCAGTTGTGGTGAGGCGCGGTAAGAAGAATTCCCCTCGCGATGCGGCGCCTTCTAATCGGGCGGCACAGAAGCCCAAGCCGAAGTTGTCCGCCCCCCGGTCGCAAGCAGTTGTGGTCACATTGCAGTCTTCGGCTGTGGCCAGAGGTATCACATACGCTGACGTGTTAGAGCAGGCTGAGAAAGAGGTAGACCTGGGCATGCTGGGGATTAAGGGCGGCATGAAAATCCGCCGTGCTGCCACGGGGGCCCGTGTATTGGAGCTCCCCAAGGGTCAATCTCAGGAGTCGACGGAGGAGTTTGTGCTTAAACTCCGTTCAGCACTAGAGGGTGTGGCAGATGTTGTGCGTCCCACCGCTCGTGCGGATGTCCGCCTAACAGGGCTTGATGACTCTGTTACTGTTGCGAAACTGGGAGCAGCAGTCGCTCATGCAGGTAACTGTGCGGTGGAGGTTATCAGGGTTGGCGAGATTCAGTCGGGACCAGCAGGAGTGGGCATGGCTAAGGTCACCTGTCCTGTAGATGTAGCCAAAGTACTGGCTGAGGCCGGCAAGGTGCTGGTGGGTTGGAGTGTGGCGAAGGTCACAGTTTTGGAACAGCGCCCTTTGCGCTGCTATAAGTGCATGGGGCTGGGTCACACTGGTCCTCTTTGCCCGTCTAAAACGATGCGGGGGAACCTGTGCTACCGGTGTGGGAAGGAGGGACATCGGAAGTCATCCTGCACTGGTAGCTTGCATTGCGCAGTTTGTGCGGATGCAGGGAGGCCGCACAAACATATGATGGGGTCGGGGGAGTGTAGACCTCCCTCCACGAGGGGAAAGGCGGCCGTCGAAAGTAGGGACACCGCCGCTGTCGGGCGTCAACAGGCACGGGAGGAAGCTAGTATGGAATCGTAATGTCTAAACAACCTTCTAGTTTCCTACAGGCGAACATCAACCACTCCGCTAGAGCGCAGGATCTGTTGCTGCAATCTATGTCGGAGTGGAGTATCGACGTAACAGTGGTGAGTGAGCCCTATTTTGTCCCACCCCACTCTCGATGGGCTGGAGATCTTGAGGGCGTGGTTGCCATAGTCTCCGGGAGCGAGACCTCCCTTCCTCTCGTAGTTTTAGAAAGGGGAAATGGCTTTGTCGCCGCGGAGATGGGTGAATGTGTTATCATCGGGATATACTTCTCCCCTAACCGGACGTTGGCGGAATTCGAGGTTTATCTCGACGCCATCAGAGCCACGGTGTTGAGGCTATTACCGAGACCCATTATCGTACTCGGCGACTTTAACGCGAAAGCGACAGAATGGGGCAATGTCACCATTAACGCGAGAGGGAGGGCGGTAAAGGAGTGGGCGCTGGTTTCTGGCCTTTCCCTTCTCAACCGGGGAAGCGTCCAAACCTGCGTGCGGCAACAGGGGAGTTCCGTGGTGGACCTATCGTTCGCTACCCCTGATATTGCGCGCAGGGTTTTGACTTGGAGGGTAGAGGAGTGGGTGGAGACACTCTCAGACCATCTTTACGTGAGGTTTGAGGTCTCCACACATCCACTAACGGTAGAGACGACAAGGGGCTTAAGCAAATTCCCGCGCTGGGCCATTGGCCGGCTCGACAAGGAGCTGGCCAGGGAATCCGCCATTTTGGAAAGGTGGGGCTCCAGGAGGAGAGAGGAGGGTGACAGCACGGATGTGCTGGTGGGCCGCATCCACAGTGCCTTTCAAAGGGTGTGTGATGCGGCCATGCCGAGATCAAAGCGTAGACCGCGCCGACGCCAAGTTTATTGGTGGTCGCCCGAGATTGGTGATCTCAGAGCTGCCTGTATCAGGGCGAGGCGAGCATACGCCCGCTGCCGCCGGCGTTATGGGCACAATCCGGTGCGGGAGGAGGAGCTGCGGAGTTCCTACAAAGAATCACGTAGGGCCCTGCAGCTGTCCATCAGAACCGCCAAGGCGAGCGCCAGGAACGAACTTCTGGCGGGATTGGATTTGGATCCATGGGGGCGTCCGTACCGTGGAGCGCGTAATAAACTCTGCGCTCACGGGGTTCCTGTTACAGAGTCGCTGCCGCCGGAGCGCCTCGTACGACTGGTGGGAGAACTCTTCCCGCACCCGGCAGGACACATCCCGCCTGAAATGTCGCCGGTCTTGTCTGAGGTGGAGAGCATGACCGCTTTCCCTCCCATCACTGAGATGGAGATGGAGTTGGCCCTCTTGCGTTTGAGGGCCAAAAAGACAGCGCCGGGACCGGATGGAGTTCCGGGGCGAGTGCTCTGTATAGCCTTGGAGTTCATGGGAGAGCAGCTCAGGGAACTGTTCAACAAGTGTCTGGCCAATGGACAGTTCCCTAAAGAGTGGAAGGACGGTAAGCTACTCCTCCTGCCGAAGGTGGGTCGTCCCCGGAACTCTTCTTCGGGGTATAGGCCCATCGTGCTGCTCAACGAGACGGGTAAGTTGCTGGAGAAGATCCTCGCGGCCCGTCTCGTGCAACACCTTGAAGAGGTGGGGCCCAACCTCTCCCCTGGTCAGTTTGGATTCAGGTCGGGACGTTCCACTGTGGACGCCCTAATCCAACTGAAGAGGATCGCTACGGAGGCGGTCGACGAAGGCGATGTGATGTTGGCCGTCTCGCTCGACGTGGCGAATGCCTTCAACAGTCTCCCCTTTGAAACGTTGCGGGAGGCACTTCGCTTTCATGGCGTCCCTCCCTACCTTAGGAGATTGCTACAGGCATACCTTCAGGATAGAGAGGTCCTGTGGGAGGGGTGCGACGGGCGTCTTTACCGCCGTCGTGTGGGATGCGGTGTTCCACAGGGTTCGGTTCTTGGGCCGGTCTTGTGGAATATCGGGTTCGACTGGCTTCTGAGGGCCCCGCTTCTTGCCGGCATGAGGGTCATCTGCTATGCAGATGATACCTTGGTGGCGGCGAGGGGTAGGACCTATCAGGAGGCGGTTCGCCTGGCGGAGATAGGGACTTCGCTTGTGGTGGATCGAATTGGAAGGCTGGGCTTGAGGGTCTCCTTATCTAAAACAGAGGCCATACTCTTCCACGGTCCAAGGAAGGGCCCCCCGCGAGGTGCGCGTGTTGTAGTCCAGGATGCGGTGGTGGAGGTAAAAGCCCAGATAAAGTACCTGGGCCTCATCCTGGACGGAAGGTGGAAGTTCGAGGCGCACTTTACCGCTCTCACTTCTAGGCTTATTAACGCCGCCGCTGCGTTGGGGAGGTTGCTGCCGAATGTCGGCGGCCCGAGCTCGCCGTGCCGGCGCCTCTATGCCGGTGTCATAAGGAGCATGGCGTTATACGGAGCTCCCGTGTGGGTGGAGGCCCTCACCGCGTTGAACAGAGCCCTGCTGCGCAGAACGCAGAGGGTCCTGGCGGTGAGAGCGATACGGGGCTACCGTACGGTGTCCTGGGTGGCGGCAACACTTTTGGCGGGTGATCCTCCCTGGGAGCTCCAAGCGGAAGTGCTAGCCGAGGTGTACCGCTTCCGAGCGAGCCTGAGAGCCAGAGGGGAATTCCTCCCTGGGATGGTAGCAGGTGGGATTCGGGCTCAGGCCCAGAGAGCCTTGATCCGACGTTGGGAGGATGATCTGGAGTTCCCCCCGGCTGGTCGAGTGACCGTGGAGGCGGTTCGTCCCCACCTCGCTCAATGGATCAGCAGGCGGCACGGTGTTCTCACCTATCGGCTGACACAGGTACTCAGTGGACACGGTTGTTTCGGGCAGTATTTGTACAAGATTGCCCGGAGGGAGCCAACACCTGTCTGTCATGAGTGTGGGGCGGCTATAGATTCGTCGCACCATACCCTGACCGAGTGCACCGCATGGGGGCCCCAGCGCCATGTCCTGGTGTCATCCATTGGCGGAGACCTGTCCCTTCCGAGTGTGGTGGTGGCCATGCTCGGGAGTAAGGCGGGCTGGTTAGCGGTAGCCTCCTTCTGCGAATCGGTGATCTCGCTAAAGGAGGCCGCGGAGCGGGCCCGGGAGGCCGATGCCTCATCTGACCCGATCCGTAGAGGTCGACCGGGCGGGAGACGACGTAGATACGCACGCCTTCTGTCACCTGATGCCTCTGGGGAACCGAGAATGTCCCCGTTACCCGGGACACCTCTCGGGAGGCGCACAGGTCCATTTTAGTATGGGTCTACCGTCGAGACGTTTGCGGTAGAGTGCGTTCAGCGTCCCCGCAACGTTTCTTTATGACGGGGAGGGTAACCGCGGAGGTTTAGTGGGTATTGCGGTCGACCTGCTCGTCGGTGAGTCCCACATAACCCAGCCGGCCCCACCAGGGTCTAAAAGGGTATGTGTAAATGCATTCCTCCGCGAGAAAAAAAAAAAAAAAAAAAAAAAGGGTAAATATTAATTTATCACGTACAATAGTTAGATTTATCAAAAGCAGCAGCAAAAGCTCGTACGAGCCGAGTAACAAAGCACCCCCTTAGTGGTATGGGATGTTGTTTCCCGACTGGCGTGCGACCACCAGCATGCGAATCCGAACGCCAAGTGTCATAGATGCCTTCCGGTCGAGCCGCATGTGGGCCAAACTTACCCCACCCATCCCATTAATGCTGCGGATTTAGCGGACTCTGTCCTCTTGCTCAGGGTCGGCCGAAACCGCAGCATTTTTTCTTCACTCCCACTCTTCGGGAGTGGGAAAAAATGCTCTGTCTTCGAGGATGGAACGCATCGACAAAACATTTCTTGTTTTGCCGATGTCCATAGGTGATGGTGGCCACTTACCATCAGGTGGACCATCTGCTCGTAGACACTTACGACGGTAAACATACTTATTATACTCCACATCACAAGAAATCTGTATTATGTTGTGTGATAAAAATGTTGTGTGCCAAATATAATTGAAATCCATTCAGCCGTGTTTGCATGATTGATAACAAACATCCAAACATTCACATTTATAATATTCATTAGATCATATTTCTATTGAGCAATATCGTGGGTAAGTAAACAGCCTAGGTACTACCTGGATATGCTCAAATAGAATTAATAGTCAATTTACTCTATCTATAGAGATCTTATGAAGTCTTTGAAGGAAATAAATTCTCTAGATTCATGCTTTTAAAAAATTAAATTCTACGTTACCAGCTTATTATTTTTCTAGAAAATCTTCTTTTACTACAAGCTTCTATGAAAATCAATGAACTAAGTGATATTTAAAAGGTTTCACAGTCTGTTATGCTGTTTAATACTTATAATGCTGGCCGTTCCTTGAAATGAATTCCTATTTAGGCCATAGTAAGGGTTGCCAACCTTATTTTAAACATTGTACGTTTATTTGTAACAAACAACAGTTTTTATTCTGACGTCTGATTTTAATGAAAATTATATTTCAAGTTCGATCAGCCACAGTACTGTTAAAACCGTATCTATTTCGATGCAGTATATTATGCATGATGCGCGTACATATACCTACGGAGAAAAGACAAAATATTTAAAATGATTGTTTCTACTAGTGAAGAATAATATATGTATATTATATTAAATGACTTGTAATGTAACATTATGTGTAGCTTAAATATAATAGTGAAGAAAGTTAAAGAAGATGTATATAATTTATTTTTTAGTTTTTGTTTAGAGGCTGTACTTATAACTGTTTTGCAGTTTTATACTAATTTTTAAAAAAATTGAATTTTAATTGCACATAAAGTTGGTAATCCTAATCACAGTAGTATTAACTTAGTATGGAATGAGTAAAAGATTTTAACAACTCTATTATATATTAAAGCACTTTTTAGACGTCGAGGATGAGATTAAGTTTATAATTATAAACCAACTATGGACTCACAATTAGCGCTTATAAGTATCCTAGGTGCAAAGAGTTTCAAAACATAACAAATCGCCGATCAGTATAATAACAGCTAACAAAATTACATACTCATCATTTATTTTCGTGATCACTACATAGTATAAAACAAAGTCGCTTTCTCTGTCCCTATATCCCTATGTATGCTTAAATCTTTAAAACTACACAACGGATTTTAATGCGGTTTTTTTAAATAGATAGAGTGATTCAAGAGGAAGGTTTATGTGTATAATACATATATAATATAGTAAAGAAACACTGATAATTGTAGAGGTTTCTAATGTGATGTCGTAAATAAACACATTTTTTTGCGCTTACATTGCAAACGCTGGCTGAACCCTTCGAGATAGATCAAAATAATGTACTACAGTATTGTACACCTTAAAAAGGTCTACAAAAAAGTCCGCGATGGTATGTCTACCTCTTAGGGGTAACCCACAATAACCATTTATTATCCTTTACTTTTTACAAAAAATAATGGTTTATTTACGAAGCAATTTTAAACAATACAGCATTAATTCTTATGCAATTAGGTACGTTAAATACATTGTGCATTTAATATAGATCAATATGGCCCTTTACAGCATGAAATTTAAACGAATATTTTTGAAGATATTACATATTCAAAATGCAGGGACATAGCGGTTACGGCTAAATACACGTGTTAAATTGCACCCGGGCGAAGCCGGACGGGTCGACTAGTATCTGTATAAAGACCTGGCGTCGAAATGATCATAGTAATTTTCGCTACGTTTGCAAGGGCTTACATTTCTGACCATGAATTTTAATAATTTTAAAGTTTTTTATATTTTGTTGTCAACCTCGTTTTACTGATAAAACACATGACTAAGTACATGATATGAAATATTTCCTAAATTAATTAAGTTTTAAACTAATTTCTTAACTATATCGTACCTTGTTCCCTTAAAATAGGGCATGTTTTAGCAAGCTTAATACTGTGGTCTAACCTGTCAGCTTTGTCTAAAACAGAAACATAGCTGCTAACCAGACTTATCACTTATTTATTACTAACTTAAACATTTTTAATACCTCTATCTTCCTTTCCCGAAAAGAAAATCTTCATTTCCTTGCGAATCGTTCTTCCTCTTCTTCGCATTTTTTTAAACCCACTCTAACTCTTTCCTTCTCCATGAGTGTAGTGATTTTAGAAGGTCCTTACTTTCAAGGACGGTAAAGTCATTGTAACATTGTATCGCCGATAGTCAGATGATAACTTCTTTTCTGTCACTAAAAACTGTATGTATCAGGATAAGTAAAAATGATCTCAACTGAGATTCTTTTTTTTATTATTCTATTTTTATGAAAGACCTAAAAATACTACGCAAATTTTTTTTACCAAAATTTGTGGATTAAATATAATCTATTGAAATCTAGTGAAATATAAAATAGTGAAGTTTTATCGCTTTTAAAAATTTTTGATATATTTATTATGTTACTTAGGTGGTGAGAATTTACAAGTTTTAAAAGAGCTCTTTAAACCTGATCTTGGGTCTCAATCCCCAGGCACTACTAGGTTCCTATATAAAGTGCATCTTGTTTTATTGTCATTGTGATTATTTACGTCCGTAATTTTCGTACGTTATACAAATTTCAATTTCAAAAAAGTAATTTAACTAACGAAACCGAGGCATTGTTGTTTTGATTTAGCTCTCCTTTGAATAGGCTATATTAGGGCGGCGTAATATATGGGGACCTATTACAGCTCCCACGAACTGCTATATATCACACGCGACAAACACAAATAAGAGGTATAAATTTCAGTCTGTTTTAAACAGTTCTGGGTACAGATTTTAATTTTATACTACTTATCTTGATTGTTGTTTATAATATATTTATGTTTTAACCTACTTTTAAATAAAATAAAATAGACATTTTATTAAAGGCGAGTAACCAATATCTTGCGATCACCTGCATGTGAATCCGACCCCCAAGAGTCAGTCGCGCCGCATGTGGTCCAGACTGCCTCTCTCTCCCATCCCATTAATGCTGCAGTGCCAGTGAACCTTGGGATCTTGCTCAGTATTCCCTGTAAAAAAATAATTAATATATACTAATATTAAAATGCGAAAATATTTATTGGTTTATCCTTCTTTCACAATGTAACGGAGTGATGGATCGACCTATTTTTTGCATAATTTAGGTTTTTATCCTAAAATATTGACAGCTCTTGTGGAATAACAATAAAATATGTTTAAGTAAATGAAGGCGCCTGAAATTTTTTAATTTTGTGAATTTTAAATTTCACCTAATAAAAAATTAAAAAATCGTTTACATAATTTTCAACGCGATTTTATTAGTTTCTCTTATTTGCTACTATCTCTCTTTAGTATTTGAAAAAAAAACCGAGACGCTGTAGTCCCTCCGCCACCTGGTTGCGACCACGACGGTCCAAAACGACATGGAAAATAAATACAATATCAACGCGGCAATCGCTCAAAATCACCTAGAATGAAGAAAACTGATAAGGCGACCCTAGATAATGGGAATAAGCGCATACAGATAATGATTTCTCATCCTGAAACTGCATCAGGGTCTCTGTCATTTTCTACTGTGTGTTACTACACATTATAAGGCCTATTATCAAGATTATGGGAGATATACTGCGCAGTAATACTCAACAACAATACTAACATGCAATCTGGAGAGAAAGCTCCTTGGACTTGTGACCAAGGTGTAGCGTTAAAGGCTTTTGCGTAATTAGAACGCTCCTCTCCGCTGCCCGAACATTAACTAAATAGATAATAAAGTAAAGTTACGTGGACCTCAAGAAGGGTGACCTTAACCACGACACTTCTAATACTAACTTCCATGTACACTGCGCGGCGACACCAGAGAGACTGACATCAATCTATCTCACTAAAGGTTATATATGGCTACACGTGGGTATACTTGATATAATATAAAAAGAACTACCCGCGAATTTAATATTAAACCGTGTTGCTAACGCTATATAGATAATAAATTCTCGATTTATTCGTGTATAAACTACCCTATATAAAATGTAAAGTAGATAAGGGTTGTTTATATACGTAGCAATTATGACGAGTGACCATTGACCTGCAAAGACCATGGTTGGTTGCTTTGTCCCAGTACGGGCAAGTGATGATTACTCACTCGCTAAAAATAACTTCAAAGCGCTCAACTTCAAAGCCGCTACATATATTATATGTAAGTTTAATTTGACTCGCTTTAACCATAATTTATTTTAGATACAACAATTGTTTGAATTTTATGTCTTGGGTATTGTTAGAGAAATGTCATTCAAGTTTAATCATCGAAGTCTTGTTAGAGAATGAGAAAGATACTTATTACTATACTGCTGTATAAAGCTATACGTATAAACATGCATTTTATATAATGAACAAAGCACCGCCTGTGGTTTGTGACCCAAGACATGTACATCAACTGCTCGACCACTCTAGCTAATGTTAAAATAAAAATGCATAACCCTTGTGTATAAAGATACAAACAAGATACAATGATAGACAATGTTTACTGTGTAGCTAGTTAATTATTAACAGTGTTGCTAATCTTAATCAATCTTTATGAACTAAATATCTCATCCAAATTTCCATCCATTTGAACATTATAAGTAACTATATGAGCATTACTTTACAGTAAGAGGTAAAAGATAATATTAACATACACTTTAGATATACAATCAAGCAGTGCCTGGAGCTTGAGACCCAGTAGTACCATTTGAGTTCGCAACACCGGTGATAACTTTATGTTCGTGGGTAGTACTTTTTTTATTTTTTCTCAAGTATATATATAACCTCTGTTCCGATAGACGGTGATGGACCAGTTGTCAAACAGAGCTGGTGACCTTTATGGCTGTGATGTGGTATGGTATCGTGATGTTCCATTACTAAGGTTTGGAGTAAGTGTTTAATACTACCTACTCAGTTTCCGTTTTAAGTGCATATTATTATTGTCTTGTGCGTGTTACTGTGCGGTATCAATCCCATGTAGTTAACATTTGGATTAAAAGCTTTTAGAAAAGGAAAAGAGTTTAATTCAATTGTGCTATCAAGACAGTAAAAATCCTTAAATTACCAACTCGCACTAATAAAAGTGCTTCCTTTAATTAAGGTGTCAGTACACTAAATAAGACGTATTTCAGAGCCTTTAAAGATTTTTAGTGCGCTCCGTTCAAACTAATTGTTAATTCTAGTCTGGAATAGGTTGCGGCTGAGTTACAGCGATTCTACATTGTTTTTTTAGATATTATTTAACTACGAAATGCCGTCTGTTCGTCTGTCATACCTCCAATATTTCTCTACCACTAAAATTCCAACATCAAAACGCTATATTGTTCATGTGAATTCAAAAGATTCATTAGATTTGTTTATATAAGCTGTCATACAAAATTGCTTTTAATTTTTTCTACAAGACTACTTTCATTCAATGGACTGAATAACAAAAAAATGTTTTTTTTTTGGAAAAAAAATTTTTCGTCGGGGAATAAAAAATCATCATCATGCTTTTCCTTTAATTTAATTTCCAAATGGAAAGATAAAACATGGCTATCCATGAGTTTTCAATTTACTTATTGAATTGCGTATAAAAGCAAAAAACGTCTAAAATCTACGAAAATTGCTTTAAGATTGAGAACTTACACTTTGACTGAATCTTTTTACCCGACTAAGGCGAAGTCAAAAGGATTTTGCCAGTCAATGTGTGTAAACTATTATTATTTGGGTGCCAGGAACGCTTTTTTTTGTACATATGTATTCCTGGATTTCTGTCGGAATTATTATATTTTGTCCTTTTGACCCGTTTTTTATGTTACCAAAACCGTCTAAAAATAAATAATCGCTTTTCTGATTAGTAATTGGAACCTAATTTTTTTTTAGATTTTTTATTTCAAAACGAGATTTTATCTATAGTCTAATCTAGACGCTAGTTTATTTAACAAAAACAAATCATTCGAGTATAACTAATTTATGATAACTGTGTAAACAAAACTAATAGAATCTAACATAAAATCGCTATCAGTGGGACGTATGTAGTTTTTCAGCTGCAGTAAATCTCAAGCGCCTGAAGTGTCCCTTTCCTCGCTCCAATAAATCACTGGCCAGATGTTCCTATAGATAACTGGTATTTAAAACTTTAGATTAGATCCTGCCTCACTTTACGTTAATAGACCCCGTTAATATTTATGTTGTTACTTTGATGGAATTTTTCTAAAACAAGTAACTTAAATACTTTTAGGTGAGGTATGGAAAATTCTATAAATAAATCGGATTGCTTTTCTTTTTTTTACATTATTTAATTTCGCTTATACCGACTTTAATGGGCTTTAATAGTATAAAACAAAGTCGCTTGCCGCTGTCTGTTTCTATGTATGCTTAGATCTTTAAAACTACGCAACGGATTTTGACGCGGTTTTTTTAATAGATAGAGTGATTCAAGAGGAAGGTTTATATGTGTAATACTTGCAACCGTGCGAAGTATGTATTACTGTTGTACTGAGTATATAGGATTATGTAGTGTTGATGGAAATATAATGAAGTGTAGTGCTTTAACTGGTGTTAAATATTTCTTATTTAGAACTAAGCGAGATAACTCTATAACTTAGCTTAAATGTTAGGTCGTTGTTAACATTGAAAGAAAGACCTTGAAGATCTTCATCTTGATCGTAAACCTTAAATAGGTGATATTATTTCTATCAATAAACTTCAAAATTTCGGAAATGAATACCCAGAAACTGGAGTAGTTCAAGGGTAGGGTGATAGACTAAGATTTACAACATAAGTTTTTTTTATCGAATCTTAACAGCTATCAGAAACTCCCATTTGTTTAAAAGGGAGTTGTTAACTAATGGAAATCATTAAAATAACTGTTCAGAGGGAAAATGTTGTGACAAATATTTGAAAGAAACTCGTAATCAATCACCGGGCTGAGGAAGCTTCCCGTCCTTAGGCGATTCACAAAGGATTCAGCTTACAGTTGCCTAGTTTACAATTTTTTTAATCAAAGGAGTTATTTATAAAATGTCGTTCGTCCGCTAAGGCAGCTTTCGTAAGAATCGTTTTCGTTCGGCCTTTTTTCTCCGACTTACTTTGCGGATTTGCAAACAAAAAAGTATTTTCATTTTTCGGGTTAATATATAGCCTATGACACTTGTAAATGATGAGGCGTTCTATTGGTAAAAGAATTTTCAAAATCGGTTCAATAGATCCAGAAATAGTCTGTCAGCTGACAACTTTCTCAATTCTATCAAAACAGAGGTTAAATATTGTCTACACGTGAATACTAAGTTTCTTGCTAATTTTAAACAGTAGTTAATGACATTATACAGTGTGTTCGTACCCTAAAATGTTGGGGGTCTTAATGAGGTCATTCACCGCGGGATCAGCAGAATTCGGATTAATCGGAAGGTAGTATTTAGCTGAAGAAACTGAGACGTGATCGGTCTCAATATTGAAGGTATTATGCGATTACACTTACTTGTTTATTTTGCTTTAGTGATAGGTAAATATTTGGATTTGGGAAATTGGAAAATTGTATTTTCTTCCTGTTGATTCTGTTATCTTATGATTTATTTAAGTGACATCTCGAACAGTTTTTTTTTAATTTGACCTGGTAATTCGGGCCGCTTAGGACTTGTAACTTTACTAAATTATTTGTGGTGATAAAAAATGAGTTATCTATAGGCAGACTACCAGTATGACGGCTTGACTAGAATATCCTCCTGGGGGTTATAATTTAGATTCCGAGCTTCACCGTTACTGGTAGAATACTTGCGATGTAATAACTTTTTTTTTGTCGTGACAGCGTATTTATTTTTAAATCCTTACTTCTTCGATGGATGTTTATCAGTTGTCCAACATTAAAGATAGTAAAAATTTCTCTGTTTTATTGATTTTAGATGTGAAAACTTCTTTAGCGGCATTGTGCAGTTGTGTACTTTTTTTGGGACGGGTAAAAAAGTTAAACTCGCGTCAGGACACGTGACGAGACCTGATCGAAAATTCGTAAGAATCAGATTTCAATAATACAGTTCAGTTTTTTTTAATTTTGTTCATTGGGTTACTTAAACCGTAGAATTATATTTTCTTTTCCATACGATGATGTGGTGAATTGTATATAATCTTGTAAGTGATTATAACTTGAGTTATGCCTAAACTTGCAATTGATAGTTACTTTTAGAATCAAAATCTAGCGTAGAAAACTTAAAGACTCCTTGGAATAGTTCAATAAGATCGCAACTACCAAATCCTTCAGGAAATTAAGGCTTTCAGGGGAACGGAGGCGTTCCTAACCTTTTGTTCGACGCCCATAAATCCAACTGCCACTCGCATTCGCTCAATCAGCTTTGTGCAAACTTTGGTTTCTACTTCTTAATAGGTGATTCATGGCGCTTTTGTTGTATAATTAATTTCTACTATTAGTGTCTTTCACACCTTACTTACGTGGCCTTTATTGGAAACTAGTCGATATACCCTTAGGTATAAATAAGTCTCTCTTCCTCACCACATCTTTTCAGTTTCAGTTGACTATCAACTAAACTTTAATATTTCTAATTTGTATTTATCATCATCTTATTGTCATCAGTAATAAATAAGCTCTTAGAGACTACGATTACTTACTGCAATGGTTTTATACATTCCAGAACCGTTATTATCTAGATAATTAAGTTTGAAATATATATCCTTATCCTATAGACAACCTTTTAAAATTTACCAATTTAAAAGAATTTTCCATTCCAATTTATTAATAAAACAAAATTCATAACCATACGAGTACCACTTATAGCTCTCCTCGTTTACGCGTACGAGTTCAGGTACTTGATTTATATGAAAAACCGCAGATATCAAATATCAACTCGAACGCGTATTACCAAAAAAATTGAGGAATTTATTAATATTCCTCAATAGTATTAAATTAATATATTATGTTTTCATATATAATTAAATATTAATTATTTGTTATATCTTGTGCCTACACCACTTTTAAATGATTTTTTTTTCTTTTCCTATATTTACTCGGGGTTTCTGGAAGAGATCTCTTTAAAGAGATAAGTCATCCTGTGTACACAATATTTCTTATTATAAAATGCTTTTCATAATATTTTGACCTAAATAGCCAAAATAGCTACAATATAGTGATTTAATATAATGCATGCTAAGAATGTAAGAGCTATACTGCACAGTAACACTCAAGAGCCGAGCTGTACCTAGGGCTTGAGGCCAAGGAGCAGGTAAAGAGTTAGATAATAACGTAAACTTATGTGGACCTCAAAAAGGGTGACCTGAACCACGACATTATAATACTAACTTCCATGTACACTGCGCGACAACACCAGAGGGACTGACTCTAATCTATCGCACTGAAGGTTATATATTGTCTACACGTGGGTATACTTGAAATAAAATAAAAGGAACCCGCTAATACTAATTTATCAACGGTGTTGCTAACTAGTTGAATTTTCTGATTTGTTTTAAGCCTTCGAAGCTAGAATTCGAATGCCTGGGGCTAGTGACCCACTAGCACGTCGAACATGCCCTTTTTACATTAACCTAACTTATACTAATACTAATTAAACACTTCACTAACTTATATGTTGTATCATAACTCAATATTTACTAAACGAAATTACTAGTCATACTGTCGCAGATACTTTATTAGTTAGATTAATATATAGGCTACTTTTTATCCCGGAAAAAAATTATGGTTTCTGTTGGGTAGCAATAAAATATTTTTATTGAAACCAATAGAAACTGCTATCCAATTATTATCATTTAGATTACATCTGAAGTATAAATATATTCCTTAAGATGGCTGGAGAAATATAGTTTTATTATTTTTTTATGTTGGTCACATTATGACTGAATGTCAAAGTTATAGCAGCAATACATAGAAGTGGTAAATTATATAAAAGATTTTATTAAACCTAGCCAAGCAATATTAACTTTATATCAATGAATAATTCATAACAAAAATAATAAAAAGCTAATATTCTTAACCTACTTCTAAAAAGGAGTATTTATTGGTGATTATCCCGACTTCTTAATACTTTAGTTTATGATATAGGGAAAAAAAGGGAGACTTGATACTCCTTTTTGAGGTTTAATCAAAGTACTGAAAGAGATTTCAAAAATTTTCTTTTACAATTTTTTGCACATATAATCTAAAAATGTAATATACTCGTATGTGTAAAAATCAAGGTCTGAAAAAACAAACAATTAGACTATTAAATCTATTACAGTGTGGCCAGTTTATTTAATAGCAGTTTTTTACTCTTCGATCTCAATTTATATCACACTGTTTAAAATCTTTGGTGATGACTTTAACTTAATTTTACTTTTACTTTAAGTATAAAAAGTGTCTATTAAATATGAAATCTGATTTTACTATTGGGTCAGGAATTTTTTTTACAATTTGGCACCCCCTTTTAGGAGATTTTAGCTGGGGTTCAAGTCTCCCATACATAGTACACAAAGATTCTCTATCTATGTGTCGCAGTCATCTGGTTGAATCTGCTATTTGATTGAATGACTAACGCGTTAATTGAATGACAATATTCAATTGAGGGACTAGGCCGAACGTTGATTGAACAAGCGTCACTCAACGTCCAACTAGTTAGCGGTTTGTAACATATGCCTTTGAACAGATCGGACGTAAAATCAGTCAGATGATTGAAATTTAGTTCATTTTTTCCCACTGTGTGATTAAATTTACTTTAAAGTGAGTTATTCGTAATAACATAGTGTGACAGCATGGATTTACCTATTATTAGACCGCCGCCGGCTACTTTTAAAGAAAAAAAATATCAGTATTGCCTATCTTAAGACTTAAAATACAATATAAAATGATAATAAGGAGTGTCATGTCATATCCTCATTTTTGTTATCTAAAGTAGCTTACCTTTTATGTTGTTAACTTATGGTCACCCTAACCAAACATTACAAAGTCGGCTCTATCCCATTCAACGACTATGCTAAATGACGTTCAGTCAAGACGTTGAACGTTACATTAAACAACTTGACGAGTTGTCTTTTAGTCATTTAATTGAATGTTGTCATTCAATGAACGCGCTAGTCATTAAATGAAATAGCAGATTCAACCAGATGACTGCGACATATAAGATATAAGAGGCCGTACAAGTATTACGTAAGCAGATTTTTTGCAATTATTAATTCCCCTGTCACCCATGTCGGCAAAAGTAATCAAAGCAATCACCCCCCCCTTCCCACGCCTAACTGTATCCAATGCCGTGCTGTACAAAGACTCACATTAAGTTTCTCTCTCACATTCGATAAGCAAATCTATTTTTTACTCGAAGTCATGTTCCTGAGATAAGATTAGAACTTGCAAACATTCAGAACTATCCTTATATATGCGTATAACACATACGGTCGTAAAAGTTGGCGAATGACAGTATCCTCATCCCAGCAATAAAAACTTTATAGCCCGCAACTGCTTATTGTAACTAGTCTAGCTTTTCTAGTCTCATGAAGATTTTATGACTGAAATGACACGTTTACGAATTTAAGGTTAGACTTTAAGATCTTTATACATTATGTTGGTATTAAACTGCTTTATTTTAAAGACATATTAATTTTATTATTAAATCTTTAAATCGTTTTAATTCTAGTGTAACAGCCCAAGATTAGCAGCGTTAATGGGATTGGAAAGGGAGAGACTACAGACCAGAGATGTTATGGATATTAAATTTTGGATTGGGATACGGATGCGGATAAAGATATAATGTTATATCGGTTTCGGATACGGTTAAGGATATAAAATTATTTTAATAATAATAAAACGTTTATTTGACGAAAAAAGTACGACATACACACATAATAATAATGATGAAAAAACGAAACAAAACGAAAAATGAAACAATTATAAAAAAATAAATAAACAGTTGGTTTTTTTTTAGTATGTGTCATACAATACCGCCAAAAGGGAAACTAATTCAAAAAGGAAATAGATTAGATACGATATACTATTTGTACTAAATTATAATTGATAATAAAATTAAGTGTAAAATATTACATATTAAATACATATATTTAAATTTTATAATGCGTATGTGTGTATTAGTGATATTATACCTATGTTTGTATGTGTATAAATAGAAATATTATAAGTTAAAGAATTTATTATAGTTTCGGTTACGGTTATTAGATTTTGAAAGTAAAATGTAACGTAATCTCACAATAACTGGACTAGTAATGAAAAATTAATAATAAACAAGCTGGCTGGCTCGAAGTCGAAAAAACTTAATAACAAGAATAATTTAGATTCCGCTCCTATCCGAAATTGATATATCGGATTCGGTTACGGTTACGAAGTTCCATACGATAGTACCTGAAGCTTGAGGTTCAAGAACATATTTAAAAATCTAGCGTAACCTCACTTTTATATAAGATATTAAAATATAGAAAAGATTCATGTGATCCTTATTAAGATTACGAAATTACTAGTCAAACTGTTGCAGATCAGCTCATATATTATCGAAAAACTACAAAAACAAATATAAAAATGTGTATCAGTTTAGAAGGAATGAGTTTTTTTAACCATATTGAAGACAAATCTAATTTCGAACTATATTTATGTACATAGGTACACATATACATACAATATACTGTATAAGTCAAACTGTATTACCGTACGTCACACAAAACAGGTCCAACTCCAATAAATCAGTGGTTCCACATCATTCATCCCGAGCAGCGAGCAGCGACCGGTCCACGAAGACGCATCACCAAAACTTCTTGTTTATGTAAATTAATGCTCAAGTGCTGACTGCCGCTACTGTCTTGTACTCTAATATATCTTCATATACTGGCTAGTCGTTTGTTATATACAATAACTATATATTACAAAAGGTATTTAACTATGCTTCTAACTTTGAATGCGCAGAAGACAATATAAGGGCATGGCGAAAGGAGCGCACTACACGTGACTGGTTCTTCTTCTGATTCTGAGTCTAAATAGCTGACGTCATAGATTGACCTGCCTATGCAAGCACGCAACACGCTCACATTGCTCAACTGTCCCCACTAATTTTGCAAAATTTTTTTTTAATAATATATCAGCGTTTGACCATGACTTGCCTGAAAGCACGACACGGTCTAGGATGAAGCAAATAATTCTGCTTCACTGAAAATGGTCTACAAATATATTTCGTATGGGAGTTAAATAATTTTTATACTATACAAAAAGTGGTTAGATTTCACGTCAAACGAATTGAGTTATTTTAGAGAATGAAATCTGTAATTTTTTTTCTATATTTGTGACCACCAACGCGACATACGAAATTATTCAACGGCGTTGTAACAAAATATTAAGGCGTTAAGTATTTTATTACCTACGAACATCTTAAAGCTCTTTATTCCATGTATATATGTAAATTGCCGCTACCGTCTGTACATACATATTATGGTAATGAGATACTGTGATTGTTTGACGGTATCGCTCGATCTCTATCGCTTTTGACACCTTGGCAGCTACAATAAAAAATGTTACAAGACTTTAAAGTGAACTAAATGTAAGTAATTTATTATCTGTATTATTTATTATCAACAAAAAAGTTTGATTAGGTACGTGTCTTTCTGTCTGTTAAAAAAGGTATAAAGAACTATCTCCTTTAATTTATTTTTTTAAATTTATTTTTATAAATTTCATGTTACTATTGAAAGACGAGGAGGAACTTTAAGAAGAGTAAGAATAAAAGTTATGTTACTTTTAGACCCATATAACGCGCGACTTTGTCCTGCTGATGCTCTGCTCCTATGGTGCTCTTAGTGTTATAGATTCTATCGAGACTAACCAACACTAAAATATTTTTTCAATTTGAACCAATATTGAGGTTAGCGTTTTTAACAAAAAAATCATATAAACTAATTTTTGTGTTGGTAGTCTTCACACACCTTTGAGAACATGAAGAACTCTCACGATGTTTTCCTTTACCATTAAAGCAGGTGACATTTAATTTCTTAAAACACACTTGACTCAGAAAAGTCAGAGATGTGTGCCCAGGATCGCAAGCAGGCACTGGGCCATCACAGCTACATATGTAGTACCTATTAGTATAAATATGTGCAATAAATCACGTCGATCAGTTACTCCGCGGTAGCGAAAATGAGTTAGTTAGCTAGTAGAAAAACTAACTAACAATTCAACTAACTTAACAAACTCGGATTTATAATAAAGGTGAATATTATAATATAGAGTTGAGTTGGATTGCTCAAGTGAAGGTGAGTGTTGCTTACATCTAAAAAGTCTTGTATAGTTACATCTAGGTCACTAGTCTCAGGTCTCAATGGAGCATCACAGAATGTAATAAAAACAATTTTTAATTAAAGAGCTAATATTGTTTCATTTTCCATGTAAACATGAAGTTTGTAATTATTTTAACATACCAATTAATTAACGTAAATGTAGTAGGCGTAGGCGAATTGATCTCACCAATGTTGCATTACGTCAGTATCAATTTCGAATCCGTTTATCTATCCCTTAAATTATGCACCAAAACGCATAAGCTTATAAGCCTATAAGTGACAGTGTCAGAACAGACATCAGACAAATTCGGTCTATACTTGGATAAATATGTAGGCTTATACAAACATAATTGAAAACATCTTTTTCTACCACTTTACCATCTCAAGAATATAATCACTGCAAATTTCTAAATGTTGAATCTCTATGGTCAAATACTGTTGGTATTCGGAAGCTTTCCAACACATTCTGCTATCGTGTGCTCAGTCCTACTTTTGTTGATATCTAAAGTTACCTTTAAATTTACTTCTTCTTGCATAACTTTCATTATGGTGATGACAAGAATACCTCTAAGATTACATTAAAGGAATCCGTCCTTCTAATTCTGCAACACATTCGTAACATATACCAAGTTATAAAGCCTTGGGGATACGAAACAACCCTGACGTACACATTTTTTATAACAAACAAATAAGATCTGTCGATGACAAATCTTACAACGGATTGATTGTTGGCTTGTTGCAATCAAGATTAGTGACTCGTCAGATAATGTGTTTAAGTACTCCCAATACTGGCCACGGTCTATTTGATAGCACACAATTAAATTCTTTGGTATTGTCATTTAAAAAATCTTTTCTGTGATTTGGTTGGTATTAAAGAGGCGTTCTCTTTATTCGGTCTTTAAATATATCCATTAGGGGCTACACAAACATGGCCTATTACCCTTTTTACATATTCACCAATATAATGTCTGCAGTGACCCTAATCAGCAACACCTATATCAAGCGTAACTTAATTGTTTACGGGCGAGCAGGACGCAGCTTCGCTCTATTTCACATTCAATGGCAGGTGGTCTGTGAAGTATGAAACATTTTGTTATAATGAGATTTAGGTCAAGTGGGAAGGTGTGAAAAAGTGAATAGATCTTATATACTAGATTAATTCTTGTTTGATAGTCTTTAACTGATTGTATGTGAATAACATCTATTAAAATACGAGTAGGATTACCTAGCCTACTTCTAACAAGGAGTGGAGTGGTTATGATCACAGTAGAAGCTTTGGGAGTCTCCATGGGGTTAAAGTCTCGGTTTTTCTCAGCTTTTCATGTCTAAGTCCTCACTTCTGTTATTTAGTCCCAAAATAACAAATTTTTAGTGAAACCTTTTCAAGCATTTGTATTCCTAATCCCTATCACAAAGTTACAAATGCCAATTGGCAAAAACATTCAAATCAATATAGAAAATAAAAATAAGTATAAAAGCACTTGGCAAATGAAAACAAAGTTCATTTCAATAGTCATAAACCTAGTTTAGGCGTCAACAAAGCTGGCTTAACCGATTGAACATTCCAATTTGGGTAAAAGCTGCGAATATCAGCTGGATAGATTCTGTACATTTTTTTATTAATCATCGATCATTTTTCGAACCTAAGTCGATACGTTCCTTTTAAGGATATTACAGTTTTCGTTGTGATAGCAAAATGTTATTTTTGCTGCTTCTGAATATTTCTGAACTAGCTTGTTCTTTTTATTTAAAAAATCGACGACTTCGAGAATATTCTTCAAGGAATTACCTAGTTCAATATTAAAATATAAATCTATAATATTTACTTTTTAACATTAAAAACGGTTTTATTATTTAGAAAATCCAAAAAAAAAATATTTATTGTTCTACTACTGTTGCTAGGCAACGCTAACGAATTATCATCCTATAGAAAAAGTGGTTAGGATTTCCTTAATTTTAATAGTTTTCAGCAATTTTTTTCCTAGCTATTGTTAACAGCTGTGATGTTAAAGTCACATAGTCTGTATTAACAAAACAATTAAATGAATGTACATATTATTTTTATGGCAACACTAATTGAAAAGCTCTTCGCGAAGTTCATTTGTCATGTAACAAATGACAATGAGACGTCCGCCCTAATACATATTAATGGATTTCTTAAAATGAAACTAATTAAATTTGGTAATATACTGCTTTCAGACTGAAGCGAGTTATGACTATGATTAAAGGCTTTTGAAATATTTACATTTTATAATACGAAACCAGCCCTCGCTTCGCTCGACAAAGAAAGTGACGGAAAAATGTGTAGATTTTTTTTAATCATCTGTAATTCAAGAGGTTATCCCCAACGTACAAAATGTCTATTTTATGACACCAAAATGGCCATATCTATTTAATCATATTATTTATGGCAACACCACATACACAGCTTATATTACTCGAAAAAGATGTAGCTTTCTTTCAGTGAACAAAATTATGGAGGTAACTTTAATACAATATAAAATGACCATTAAGACCTTTACGTCGATTACAACCCCTAGGTAATGCTCAGCTACTTATTCAAAATCTATAAAATTACTCATTAGTATTTGCCGTGAGGCGACGCTCTGCCGCTGGTAGAGCGTCTCGTAAGAGCCGAGTAACGCAGCACCCCCTTGGTGGTAGGGGATCTGTTCCCCGACTGGCTTGCGACCACCAGCTTGCGAATCCGTCCGCCAAGTGTCATAGACGCGTCCCAGTCGAGCCGTATGTGGGCCAGACTTACCCATCCTTCTGCCTATCCCACTAATGCTGCGGATCAAGTGGCCTGTGGGCTCTTGCTCAGGGTCCGCTGAAACCGTAGCATTTTTTCTTCCCTCCCCCTCCTCACTATCTTCGAGGATGCAACGCATCGATGTCCATGGGTGATGGTGGCCACTTACCATCAGGTGGACCATCTGCCCGTTTGCACCTCATCTACGATAAAAAAAATCCATTACATTGCGTTGCGTTTGAAAATCTAGACGAAGAAAGGTTTTCTCTGATTTTAATTTTTTTTAAACAAATTCTAGATTTAAAACAGAATATTCTAAATGGGATTCATCATTTAGACTGAATAGAAGTCCAGATAAGCGGAACTATTTAACCTCGATCGAGAGGCAATGAAGTATTCTAACGATATCCCTATTGAACATTTAATAAAGATTTGTTTTGAATTACTTGTGTATTAAATAACTCTAGTTAAGAACGTAGATTTTTAAATAATAAATTAAATATACAAATTTTTGTATTTTTTTTAATAAATAATGTTTTTTGTTTCAGGTATGATCAACTTCAATTCGATTAATAAGAGACTTTATCAGAAAATATATAGAATAAAGGAAAACAAGCTAAAACACGGTATTTATATATATTAATACAATTATAAAAACTAATGATTAATTAATCCTAAAGAGCCTGGAAATCACCGGTAAAATTATTCTAGACATTATCAGGAGGTTATTAAATCCTTTTCTACTTAGCCTATCTTTAGTATAGGACCTCCAACATTGTTTAAACATAACAGACAATATCTATGCTAATGTCTAGATTTTAAAACCCATAATCAAGATAGAAATCAACCCATTAATTGCTAAAACAGTACTCGCAATATAAAATTCAGATCCTTTTATAGTCCAATAGAAAGAGATGCCATATTTTTTTTAACAAAAATGAGCTTTATGTGGTTGGTAGAAGGTTGAGAATGATTTGTGTTATCTGTAGATTGATATTACCACAGACTAGGCAAATCCGGTATTAAAATTCGATAGACCATACGTTATCCAATAGGCTACACGAGAAACGTTTTAAGCTGTGCGTTTGGTAATGATTCGGTTCGATTGGTATGGATAAGGATTAATATCTGGATGATCTTTGTTATGAATAACGCGGGATTTAGTTCTCTATACACGAAAATTTTATAATTTTGTTACATGTCATGTAAAATTTAGGATAAATAAGTGGAAATAAATAAAGATAAATGAGCTACTTTATACTGTTTTTGGGGTTTATAGCAAACCAGACAATTTGTGACTTCACTGATTGAAGTTTTTTACTGATTTTATATTCCTAAATTTAAAAGGAGACACAATCCCGTCTTTCATTCACGTTAAGACTGTCGCCGTAAGCACTTTTATAATCATGCATTAAATTCTAAAATAACATATACACATAATATACATTGATTGATGATATTCCCTAGAAATTCAAACATCGAAATACTAATACTATCCTATGGTCAAACTATAAGCGTATTAGGAAGTTACACATCACCTCTGCTCAGACGTAAGGACTATATAATATTTAAGTTTGTTTAAAATCTATTCAGGCCGCTCCATTAACAATATCAAAACAATGGACAAAGGGGTGCAGGTTTCAAAGCGAGATCCAAAGTTTGAAAAGCCCGGCTCGAAGTCCGGATAAATCACAGGTCTCGATTATGAAATCCAAACAACGGTTTTGATAGTTGCTACGTAAATTTAGTTTAAGTTTATGATTTTAAGATTATATGGGATAGAGGTGGCGAGTTTAGGCTGAAACAGGTAAATAAATTTCCCTATGGATACAAACCTGGAATTTCGCAATAACTAAAAATCAACCATACATTTGAAACCATCCCACTTCTGATATTCATGAATTCGGATCAAATCTTGCAACTGAATTTAAATGCAGCTGTCCTCAACGTTTAGATAGTGAAGTCATTGCAAATCCAATATGGCTGCCGGCCCAAGATAGCGGACTCATTATTTGTGCACATCCATGATATGAGTATTAAATAAAAGTGTTTACTGTAAAGAATATGAAAAATCTAATATGGTAGGCTAACTAAGATGTAGGGACTGGAACTATCTGATATTAAATGGTAGTGGAATTCAGATTAATATATTTTGTTCTCGTATGACTATATGTCGGGGATTTTAAAATGATGAAAAGAAGATGGAAGGAGGAAGATGGGGGAATATTGAAGAACATTAAAAGAGGGGATGATATTTAATGGAATATTGGGTAAACGCAACGCAGATACTTCTACTGAACCGATAAATGATCAAATATGATCTCTAACAATTACGAGAGAAACCTAAGCAGTGCCTTGGACTTGTAACCAAGGTGTAGGCATAAGGAGCTTCTTTAAGTAATTACAACACTCGCCTCCACTGCTAGGCTCTCTATTTAAACCCAAGGTTAAACGCACATAAACCTAACCTAACACAAGACGAGGTGATTACATTGTAAGGTACTCACGTGACCTTGATCGGACAGCACTCCTAGCACTAACACAACACTATCACTATTTAGACACTACTTCACTTCTTGAGAGACCGCGCACGACTAAGACTTCAGTCGGACTGTCGATGGCATATAAAGGGTCGAGGGTCGAGACTGTCAATACAACGGAAGTGACTACTACTCTACTCCAACGCCATAGACTGCGATGATGATTCGATTTAATCGATAACCTTTTACTATTCTCCGACATATATAAGATTGATTTTTTTTTAATTATATCTAATTATATTATTTTATTATATTTTCAGTTAAAAAACTTATGTGGCAATCTCGGATAATTAAGTGATCTCGGTTATGAAATACAAACATCGATATTGATTGATAGTCGGAAAAATTAAACATAGAATTGTTTGTTCTCTTCAATCAATAAATATTTGGTTCATGTATTTTGATAGATATACTCCACTGTTGATAGTATTTGATAAAATATTGCAACCGATTCTACAATATATAAGTTCTGTTAACATGTAATTTCGTTAAGTAAATATTATTGTTTTTTGAGTACTTATCTTTAACCATATAGTCAAACAAATTCCTACAGTTCTCCTCATTAAAACATAAACACTAACAACTAAGAACCATTTCCCGTACGATCACAAAGCACCCCTGCAAACATTCAACTGTTAAGTCTCAAAACACCCTTTATTTTTCTACCTAACCCTATTACAGAAATCCCACATAAATCAATTATCAGCTACCGTTTGCGAATGTAACACTAAAATACCTACGCGGGTACACCTGAGCCCCGAGCGCTACCAGTTGCCACCTGCTAATGTCGTGTACAGTTAAGCCGATAATTACGGGATTATACCCCCTGTCTGTCCCCTTCCCCCCACTTGAGTCCCCCCACTTCACTTTGCTTCAATGCACTGCAGTATGTGTGGTAATGGTTTTTAGGGCTATAATTTTTTCGTCTGATGTAATTTTTCGTGAATAATTTCTGCGTAATTGTACGGAAGAGTGTTTCTCTTTCTTTGTTTCGGCACAGATGGTTGGCAGGTGCTATGGTTATTGTCGAGTAAGCAAAATTGTGAGTTTTAAAGTGCTCTTTGTAACTTTAATATTTTATTATAATTGAAATTGTGCAATTTGTAGCAAATGGTACTAAATACACATACGGTCTTTATGCTTACTTTTGAAATAATGATATCGTGTAAACCGTAATCCGTATAAACCAAACTAATAAGAAAGAAAAAGTTATATTGTATCTACTAACATTTCCAAAATGAATCTAAGCAATTATTAACAGGTACTACATCACGATAAACCCATTACAAACTTCCACAATCCACAACAATCAAAACTAGCTTGATTTCTTACATTTCCCCTTGACCCTCTAACCGGGGACATTATTTCAATTAATTTCCTAAACTGTACCCAAACTCAATTAAATTAATGACTATCTTACATCCTAAGAAGTCCTGGTCGGGACATTGAATCCGGCGCGTCTTATTAGACCAAGTTGGATTGGATAGAAATTTATTACGGTTATTGCAAATTCTGGTAGCCGGGTCGTTATAATCGTTCCGAGTTACTCACAGGGTTGAATAAGCTTGAAATAGTTTGAATTTATCTCATAGAAAATATTGTTTGTCTGGCTGTTTCTCCGCCCATCACGCAATAACTACTGCATGAAATTGGATACGGTTGGAGAATAATTTGTATTGACTTTTTCATTTAAATGAAATGTCACAAAAAAGTTATTGTGTCATTTAAAAATAAAATAATTAAGATCTGTAATCAATTTTCATTAACATTTTCAACATTATTAATAACATCTCATCTCAAACATTTAGGAATATCATCACTTTCTGCAAGACGTTAATAAAGAGCACTCCATCATGGCGTAATTTCGTTAAGTCCAATACATTCCGGTTCAGCAATTTTCGATGAGCAAGTTAATTTATTGCGAACAAAATTAAATTTTTCTATCGCCTTCTAATTGGGAATAATCAAATAGAAATAATTAAGATTTATCAAAGGATTACTTCCTTTATACTATTTGGGATAGAAAAAGGAGAGAAAGTGTTGTTAAATTTTTAGTAATTGTAACTAATACTTAAAATATTAGATGTGCTAAAAAAATCGTAACACCCACTAATATTTTACATTATGCGTAGTCTAAATAAACCTTACATAGATCTCCTTTCACTACTTCGTATAAAATTACTAAACAAAAATAAAGAATTTTCGTCACTATCAGGACAAATGAAGAAATAGTACACGCGGGTACTTTTTATCTTATTTCGAATATACCCACGTGTAGACAATATTAACTTATTTTCTGATAGGATTGAACCAGTCTATCAAGCAATGTCGCGCTGTACATATTGATGGAGTAAGACTAGGAGTGTAGTGTTGTTAGGTGGCGTGGTGCTATGCCTCCGTTATCAATGAGCACGTGAGTGAATGTACTTTTTCATTTTAATATTCGGTAGCAAGGTCAAGCGGTGGAGGTTAGAGTTTATGAATAGTCGACGTAGATAAAAGATTGTAGTACCTCTTTAAAACTGCTCCTGGGTCACAGGCCCCAGATGCTGCTCGACTGCCGTCTAGATTACATGTTAGTACTGTCGTATAAATCCTACTAATATTATAAACGCGAAAGTTTGTAAGAATGTATGGATGTCTGGATGTATGGATGTATGTTTGTTACTCTTTCACGCAAAAACTACTGAATGGATTTTGATGAAACTTTACAATAATATAGCTTGCACATCAGAATAACACATAGGCTATAATTTATAATGATATAGTGTGAATTATCCAGAATTGGTCTCTGTCTTTTAGTAAAGTTAATGCTAGAAAGCTTTTATACTATTTTTAATCTAAATCCCAAAAACATTCCTATGTAATAGGACTAAAATACACGTAACGACTAATGGCTAATTCCAAATTTTAGAACCCATTAAAGCAGGTCTGTTTACTCTTTAGCTATTGAGTGTTTAACATCATCTTTGTGTTTTAAAACGAGTGTTAATAACCTTTTTGCCTTAAGTAAATATACGAATTAAGACATGAAATATTCAAATTCTGTTTTAGTCTTACAGCAATTTCATAGTAAATTTCTACATACAAGGAAAATCAAACAGTGAAAAAAATCGTTTTTTTTAGCAATATATTTGTATGAGTAACTCTTACTAAAGTAGGTAATTATACAGCCAGAGTCATATTCTGTTTAGATGAGATATATATATTTTCAAGACTGAGGACATCACAAAATTATTAAAGATTTTGATAATAATTCAAGCTTTCGAGTAAAAGCTGAAAAAAAGTGAATCCTGCTGAAGATAAAAGTTGTCCCATCTTAGAAATTGGCTTAATTTTATAGAAATTATGGCACAAATAGCATTTAAAGTAAATTTACATGAATATATTATGTTTCCTACTCGTAAGCAGCTTTCGATCGGAAAGAGCTGTAAAAAAGCTATGTACACAGACAACTAGCAGACCTTTTTAATAGTATTTTAAAACACTATAAAATCGACAGAAATAACTAGAGTAAACATTTGTACTCTTGTACTCAGTGTGGGACATAAAAGTCTGATATCAAACACATAAATCCAATAGAGTCGAACGTTTGAAAATCGTGTTAAAGTTATATTTACGGTTTCCGCACTGCCCCTAATATAAGATTGGGAGGTAATGCGGTTTCAGGTCTTTCTTCTATATATTTTATAACAAACTGATATAACTTACTAGCTGATCTGTCTAACTTATTTCTAGTGGGCTACACTTATCACCTAGAGGTACAAAAAATAGCCTATAACCTACCCTCAGACCTACCAATTATACACAAATAAATTGTCAAAATCGGTCAAGTGGTTTTGGAGGTGTTTGATAACAAACACTGTGATACGAATTTTTTTTTATATACAAAACTCAATTCGTCTGAATTTTGTCTAGAAGAAAATGAGAATTTTGCAAGAAATATATATATACTAGCTGACCCAACAAACGTTGTTTTGCCATAAAAATGAAAAAAAGCTAGGGTGGGCCACCTTTATCACTTAGGGGTATAAAAAATAGATGTTGACCTATTCTCAGACCTACTCGATATGCACACAAAATTTCATATAAATCGGTCGAGCCGTTTCGGAGGAGTATGGTAACTAACATTGTGACACGAGAATTTTATATATAAGATGAAAAATACATTTTCCAATAATTTTCTTTCTACCAACCCTTTTGTTGTTGTGTTGATAATTATGAATACTATAAAAAATTTTTAGGAAATATTATCCCTAGGGAACTACCCGAAAACTAACGCTGATTGATTGCAATCATATGTTAAATTAGTGATGCTAGCAGATTTGCCAGATCTTTAACTATCATGAATTTGACTAGTAATTTCGTGGATGACTTTTGTTGAGGATTATGTGTTATATTAAGTGATATTTGGTGATTTGGTTTAATATTAAATCAATTAAATGTTGGGGATGACTTTCAATAGTGTCGGCATGAGTTTACATTTAGCAGAACAGTTCTGTAAGCATCAGATACTTCTCTTCTTTCGTGATATCTTTTGCGTGATATTGCGCAACAAATCAAACATTATTAATATATTTATTAGATAAGAAAATATCCCATTATTACATCATGCCTTAAACTTGTTTCATCCAGATTCTTATTACAACGTTTCCACACGTCCCTTAGTGTCAAAATGGGATATAATTTTGGTAAAATAATCAAAAACCGGTTCGCGTGCCCAATGGGCATTAGCTGAGCCCAACCCTCAGCGGGCATGTTAATGTTGCCAGGTACAGCCTGTATGTACGTAATGAGACGAGGAAAATTGTGTTGCCATAAAAATAATTGTATTCTACCCTCCATTTCTTGTATACGTCGATTAGCTTGAGCTTACATTAGGGTTTTTGTTTGGGTCTTTATGCGACCCCTTGTGGTGACTTGGGATTGAGAATTTGTACAACTTGCTCGTTTTATGTGAAGCTATTATATGAAACCATTAAATGGAATAGGTTTAACGTAAGTGTCCTATATTTTAAATAAACTTTATTAAGATTTTTTTAAATTTTACAATATCTCTTTAAAATTGTTGACAGACTCGATTTTATATGAGTTTTGAACTCTCCTTATTTCTCTTAATTAAAATTAAATTTTTTATTATTTTTACGGTTTTATGAAAATTCTAAGCAATTCGCTTCGTTTCTTCGATTTTTTATTAAAATTATTTTGTGAAGAAGTCTTTCTTCTATTTACATTTTTATAATTTAATAAATTTATTTTTGGCATAAGAAAGAATTCTCTAAATCGACCAATAATTTCTGAAAAAATAAATGTATTAATATACAGTACCTAATAGTTTAGCTGTTTATGAAGTTATAAGTAACATATAAGATGTATATATTGTGCATATCTTAATGTTGATGGTATGGAGGTAAGCGGTATGTTTTTATGCATATTATTCACGCACGAGATGCTCGGCTATTATAACTGTACCGTTTATATCGTTGATGTCATACCTGCAAATGGCTTTGTACATTCCTTTGTATGTATAGACTCCCTCACTTCAAAGACTGCGCCTGGGATTTGCGACCCAGGTGCAAATTTACAAGCCTCTCTTATGTAACAAATGCTTGTCTTAGTCTAACCTTATCAATTATGAAAGTTAACGTGTCCCTTATCCTAAACTTTGTTATACTTTGCATTTTCGAGATATGAAGTCACTAGTCTGACTGCCTCAGATTTACTGGAACAGGGGTTAAGTATATATGTAGGTAACTTAATATCTGATAACATTAATATAATGGATCTTTATTTAACCGACTGTTACACTGTCATCGCTTTACTAAAGATTTTATCTAAAATTTCAGTAATCAAGAAATCAAATACTTTACATTAAAAAACATGATATACATTTTTTTTATGGTTGATAAGGTGCAAACGAGCAGATGGCCCATCTGATGGTAAGTGGCCACCATCGCCCAAGCGTTGCATCCTCGAAGATAGAGTGGGGAAGAAGGTGAAGAAAAAATATGCCGGCGGTTTCAGAGGACTCTGAGCAAGAGCCCAAAGCCCACCAGCATTAATGGGATGGTAGAGGGAGCGCCAAGTCTGGCCTACATGCGGCTCGACCAGAACGCGTCTATGACTAAGTGTCATAGTGGTTGAATTCGTATGCTGGTGGTCGCAAGCTTGTCGGGGAGCAGATCCCCTACCACCAAGGAAAAATTTTAAACATATAAAAAATTGAGAAAAAAATTGTTTTTTTTATTAATAAATTTCTATAGATTATTTTCACCTTCAAACAATCTTTAAAAATCCCATTTAGGTAAAATTTAAGGAAATCGCTATTCAGAATTGGTACGCATAATATGTAGTCATATTTTGTGACAAAAAACACATAAAACACGGAATTTTTCAGCAAAATATGTAGATTGTAGTCATTACTCCAATTTTCACGAATTTTGAGCACCTATCAAGTATTACAATTTCCACCCTAATTTATATAAGGATTGACCTTAATAAAATTGTAACGTAGCGTTGGCAGGCCATAAACCGCAGGATTGCCGCCAAAAATACATTTTGACACGCATTTAATGTCAAAAAAATCTCGAACCGCTTATCGGCAGTTGAATTGGGCTCCGAACTCGACATTAGCATCCGTAATCCGCCAAATGAGCTTCACAAAAGCGAATTTACGTAAAAATTCAATAACTGTAGTCATCAAGGCGCCGACATTTTGAATTTTAGTAACATTGGAAGTGTTCACTTATACAACGGATTACTACTTTATTAATGGACTCAGTCACGAATTTTTTGACGTACTGTGAAATGGTTTAGTGAACGAAATTAGGTTAAACTTTTAAACATTTGACCCTTATTAATGTACTATTATCTGACACAAATGTATCGGAACAGAGGTTGTACATATATTGTTTTTTTATAGAGCATTTAGAACTAACATAATATTTTTAGCTATGTTAAAATTCAATAACAGTAATCACCAAGGCGCCGACATTTTGAATTTTTATTTAAATTTCTCTTTTGTCTTGATTAATAAAGATGTTCTTTAATGTATCTAACGTGAACTATTAGCAAAATTATAATAATATAATAATGAAATTGTGACTAAGGTTAAAGTTTATTTAAATTCGATTTTAAGTATTTTATATTTAAAAAAAATTCGAGACCAAAATCCAACTTGTGATATTAAATAAAATAAAAAAGCTTTATATCTGTCGGAAGCGTAAGTTGGGCTTGGTTTAGATTGGTGTTAGGTTAGCCTTATGTAAGCCTAACAGCAGTGGAGATAAACCTACACGCTTGGTCATAAGTCCAAGGTACTGCTTGGGTTCCTGTCAGAATAGTACGAGATATAATGTTTAGGTATTTCCTGACCGTATCGGGCCCGTAACTTTCAAGATTTCATTGTGTACAAATAATGCTTATAAAAGATTATATATTAGTATTTTATATTGAAGATAAGTCTTCAACTAATGAAATAAATAATAAACTTGCTATTATACTATCTAGCTAAGATATTAAATAACATATCGTTCCGTATATCCTCGTGTTTATGTAACTATTTAGATAAAGATGTACCCGTTAAGGTATCAAATTTGTTCAACTTTTTATTAACTAGAGTCACGCGAACTAAACACGACTCTGGAATGTTGTTTCGCTACTGATTACGCTTTTTTACTTTTATCAGTTCACTTTAATCTTTATTAATATTGTAAATATGGACTTTATTGTTATTTTTTTATTTCTTGTTTTCACTTATTTAACGTTTGGTTATGCGTTCTCGTTTTAATCAGGTCTATTATAATATTTTCCAAATCATAACAAGTAGCTGATTGCTAAAAAATTATATTATTACCATTTGTTGGCAAAGGCCCGTGAGGGGACGGGTTAGAATACTATTCCCCTCTGCCGCTGGGAGAGCATCTCGTAAGAGCCGAGTAACCCAGCACCCCCTTGGTGGTAGGGGATCTATTCTCCGACTGGCTTGCGATCACCAGCATGCGAATCGGACCGCCAAGTATTATAGACGCGTTCCGGTCGAGCCGCATGTGGGCCAGACTTACCCCCTTCCTCGCCCATCCCATTAATGCTGCGAATCCAGTGGACTCTGGGCTCTTGCTCAGGGTCTGCTGAACCGCAGCAACAAGAGGGTATCTCTTGTTTGGTCGATGTCCATGGGCGATGATGGCCACTTACCATCAGGTGGACCATCTGCTCGTTTGCACTTTATCTACCATAAAAAAAGGCAGGTTTATCTCTATAAGTGATCGCATCCAGCCAACCTATAAAAGTGAGAGAAGTCGTCTCATAGCGGGCAACAATAGCGCAAAATAAACCGAAAAAAAATAAATGCAAATATTCTCTTTAATTACAGATACATACATAAATTTGTACATATATAAGTTCATACATATGACTATGGATTGTAAACTGGTGCAAGAAAATATTGCTTTACTAAATTACTGACAGGCTAATGCAAAATATTGTAAGTGATTTAATTTCACACCCGGTCTGGTTTTTTAAGTCAATTTCTATAAATTAAATAACATACTTTGTGACACTCAAAGTATAAAAAACCTTAAACTTAAGAATGAAACTGTAAAAACTTCTTTTTATACTCGTTAAGAAATTTATTATATTTAAAAAATACCTATTTTAAACTTGACATAATTAACTTAAGTAACACTTGACCTTATTCTTGGTTCCCTAGATTTTAATACTCGCATGTGAATGGGAGACTTTTTCAATAATTACCATATTTTACTAATATAATATCATAGTTTCTTTTATACTTTGACGCTGAAACTTGGTACAGAGCTAGACTAGTGCTGGGGAAAGGACATAGACTACGTTTTATGGTTAAAAAAAAGGGTTGAAATAGGGGATAAAGTGCACGTCGCGCTGTGTGATAGTTTATGTCTTTGGGAATTAGTCATATATAAATTATGTTGATATTAAAAATTTATATGTAAAATATTGTACATTTGACTTTTCGTTATATATAAATTGTGGGTTCCTTTTATTTATTTACTAATGATATATATAATAAGGCTATTTTTTTAATAAAAACTAAGCTACATAGAATTTACTTAGGACTTGTTAACATAGAGGTGTTGTTTTAGGTAAAGTCCACATTTAGAATATTTTCTATTTAATACTAAATGTTTTTATCATTGTTAAGTCAGGTTACCTTTTTAAATTAAAATGGCTGTAAATCGCGTAGTAAACAATAATTAGTGCTTGTCTGTATATCACAGACATATAAATGCTTCCACGCGTTTCTGAGAAAAAGTGTCTCGACAGACAGACAGACACACAGTAAGATAGCAAAGCGGTCTAATAAGGTGTACTTTATTCGTTTTGAGGTAAGTCAGACTAAAAATTCGTGATGACTAGTGTTATCACAATATTATGATAGGTGATGCCGTTAATCGAATTCAAATACGAAAATGGATAAGATTCAAATGTCCCCAGAGTGAATTTCGATTTCCAAACGTTTGGTGTGAACCAAGATGGCCGACATGACAGCGCGATATCGCGCCAATTCTTTTGTGCCAGGATATTCTAGTTTTCGTATTCCGATGTGAAAGGACAAGCTAATCTCGCAATCATTCGGAATTGTACTTTAAATTTTGTAAAAGGAAATGCGCTCAAATTGTCGCCTTATCTATCTGTTCAAGTTGTCTATGGTCGCTAATAGACCATTGCGTTTTATTGACGTTTAAGCTGCTATTTGCTTGTTTGGTCATCATTTTTTATTTCCTGTTGTTCTGAAATATCCTTATTTAATGATCTTTGAAAATACATTTATCTTCTATGAAAGCTTCGTACGAAATTTATTTAGTGAATCAAATTAACATTGACATTTGATGACATTGACTGACGAAGGAAAATGTCACTTATGTCATTTCTACGTCTTACTACAAGGTCTAGTCAGTCTATTTCGTTTCGAAATTGCAAGACTTAGTTGAACAAGATAAGAAAGTAATGCTTTTACGGCCAACTTCAAAAAAATTTTTTTTTGTTAATAAAAGCAATATGTAAAAGTTAATTTCGAAAGTTAAGCATTACCTGGGCCTGTCACCCTAGTGTCGGTTTACTTATTTACAATTTCACTTGCACTACTTTAGTATGAAAAACTTGTTTTGAGGTTTATGAAAGAAATTGAAGTAGATTTTTTGTCAAAATACTTTTGAGCTCATCCGTTATACCTTTCCAAAGAACAATAAATACAGACCTCTAAATATATGTAGGCTTTCTTTACCCGAGGGTACCTTGTATTGAATTACCCGATCGGGATTGTGCCCCTCCGCCTCAGGCGGTTACGAAATATTATTTCACACGTTAAGAGTGACGACAAACGTTATATTTTTAGGGGAGATACTTGTATGTAGGTGTTGTATGCTGTGCACGTATCGTCAAGATTATTAGAAACGTTTGTACGATCGATATACAGTTTACTTGTGTTTGTATGTATTAATAAACTGTAGAAGTAGTTTTAGATTAATGTCGGCCTAGTCGCCCCACCCTCGCTTTCCTTCCTATCAGTCTCATTCTTATTCCTATTTAACTTTCTATCCGTATCGATATATACCTATCTCGACCCACATTTATCTACTTATCTATGCTTACTTACCTATTTTTTTATCTATCACCCAATTAAGCTACTCTATCTATCTCTACTATAATAATAATAGAATAGATTTTATAGCAGTTTACGAATAATTTTTTTAAAGTGTTATCATAAGTGAGTTTAGATAATACAATTGTTACTTTATTAATCTACTATAGGTATTCTAACAATTTGAATAGTGAAAGTGAGCATCTATGCGTATTATAAAGGGATCTCTTAATCCAGTATATTGGTTGCAAATCCCAGGCACTACTTATTTGAATTCTTCTTAGACAACTTAGTTTCTTACTTCTTATTATAATATTATAAATGTGAAACTTAGTATGTTTAGATGTTTGTTACATTATAAAATGACTTAACATATAGGCTACTTTTTATCTGAGAAAAATCTATATTTTTAATAAAATGTTTACTTTCATAAGCGCCTAAATATTTTAATTCAGCAAGAATGTATTTAAAAAAAAAAGTCTGGTAAATTGCATCCGTGCAAAGACAGGGCAGATCGACTAGTAGTAGACTAAATCAAACAACTTATGCAGTTTAAAAAAAACATTTGTAACATAAAAGAAGTAAATAATGTAAAGTACATCAACACAAATAAGTAAATTAGCATAATTCAATAAACGCGACTGTTCCGTACATTTCGTCTCTTAATCGTGAGAAAATAAACAATGTTCCGCGAAAAAAGGAAATGAAAGTCATTCAAATCGGGATTTGTGTAGAAATACGTGACCCCATCGACATTCAAAGAACAAGTAGATGTCACGTGAAAATCTTTCATTTTTTTATCGTACGCAATTTCCTGTTTTATTTTCGCAAAGATTTCTGGAATCTAAAATATTATTTGAAGAAACAAATACGTCAATATATATTGGCAGATAATTACAAAATACGTAAATATTTTTTTTTCGCCTCGATATTTTTCATCAACCTAGAAAGTTTTTTTTTTTGAAGGTCGTTAAAACTGGTTTTACAATCAAAATAGAGAACTAGAAATTTTTAAACAATACAAATATTTGCGATATATAATAGAAAAATAAATAATTCGAAGTTTTTTTTTTACACTTGGGATATTAATGAAAACTACAATTATGTCAATTATTGATACTTTGAATACACAATTAAAAAATTGTTGAAAACGGGTGCCCTATAAATTTACTTAGTTTTATAAAGTATTATTTTTTTTAATTTAAGCACAATAAGATTTTATTTAACTCGAGAGTTTTACGAAATATTTCTTCCTACACGAGCTAAGAAATTTGTGATAAGTTCATAACGAAAGCATGCGTAGGTTGCACAATACGATGAGGGTACGGCGCGGCGCGGCAAAGAAAGGAATGGACAAATTTAGAAACCTCACGTCTTACACAGTGAAAATATTATAATCGGACACAAAAATATTCGTGCAAAAGCTCGTTTCCCCTAATATTTTGGGTAATGATCACTTAATCGAGGTGAAAAAAGGTAATTTTCGGCCTTTATATATTCGTGTTTTCTATTTTACCTAATGCTAGGCTCTTGTAAAATATGAGCGTGATTAGAAGAATTTCGTTCGCTATAATTATAATGGCGTTGGTTGTTTATGGTGGTAGGAACTCGTTTATATTTAATGGTGACCACTATATTACGCGTTGGGCGTGACTGTCGTGAATATGTATATACTGTTATTGCCATCAATTGCACTTTATATCTGATTTAAATGTTTATTATACTTTACTAAAAATAATATATCCTGACAAAATTATATGTGACATTAAAGTAAGCGGTAAATGTGATGTGACGTCACATTTGAGCGTTCATAACCGAAAGCATGCATAGGTAGCGGCAGAGTGCGATGAGGATACGACGCGGCGCGGCAAAGATAGTGAATGAATGAATTTTGAGTTATTTTTCAACAAAATCCATTTCGCTGAATATTTTTTTAATATACTTTCGATAAAATACCATAAATTATTTATGTTCGTTGATGCAATCATTTCAAGTTGAAAAGTTTACTTAATTAAATGAAAGAAACAGAAAAATGTACTTACTAGAAAAATCGGGATAATGACTCGTTCTATTTCACAATCCCGGCAAATCCTGGGAAGTGTAATGATCACTTAGACACTGGGATCTGTCGCTTGATGGCACAAAGACTTAGACAATCGTTTATTCATTCAGGTTATTTTAAGGACAGACATTATCTATTTTTGGAGTTGGTAAATATGTACCTTATAGTAGAAATGCAAAAATGTTTTGATCTTCTTGACAACATATGGTTACCTACTTTCTCTCATTTTACGAGTATCTCTATATATCTTAGTTTTCTATCTCAATCCTATAGATCTGCGGTAGATTGATGATCAGTTTCATAGATTAATTGTTTATGATTAGTGTAACCTTTTTTGAGGATCACATGTTAAGTAAGAAGGTTAAAATTGGAGAAGAGAGTGTGTGTATAGTTAAAGAATTTTTTAAAGGAAGAAAAGGAAGAAGATGGAAAGGAAGGACAGTTTTAAAAATCCTATTTAAAGTGCATGCACCTTTTCGGGCTTTTCTCGATCTAGATCCAGTAAACCACGTATTTTTGTATACGAGTATAATTTTCCATGTCATTTTACACGACACAGCACAATCCATGGATCGACCACATAATTCCGGTGATCGTTCATACGCGTTGTGTTACAACCGCATGTAATACGATACAGCCCTGCGGAGGTATTACTTCGGCGAAGTGATTTTGAAAGTGACAAAACATGTTAATTGTTATAACATGGATAGGTTTATTTATAACCAAGGTTAAGAGAAGAGGTTATTAATTCTGATCTTTATTTTTGAGTAGCTATGTGTCCTGGTAGGACAGATAAACAATTAAAAATCTTTTTCCAGGCTAGGATATCGTTTACCCATTTTGTTAAAAGAGTGTCATCAAATAATCGACCCGTCTTTTTTTCGAGATATTAGGAAATCTCTAATAACAAAGATGTGTTATTTAGTATCGCATATATGACAAAGAAACAAAGAAAAAAATTATTTTTATCTATACAAATGTAAAGATATAGTCATAATAAGTAAAGTATATAAACAAAATAGCATGTCTAACGCCAGTACGTAGTACCGAACTGCTGAGTAAGAAGCCACACAAGGAGACAGGAGTCTCAATAACCGCACCCGAGCACCAGAGCGACATCTCGAATTCGCATGCACAAGTAATTAAAGGTGCATTCCTTCAAATAGCTAACTTAGTCTTAGGCACGTTCGGTTTTAGTTATATTTGATTATATATACAGACAGACAATTGTACGCGACATTTCTTCAAATAATAAAATAATAAAACAGTTTCATAATAAAGAGTAAGTTTAAGAGGTTTTTTCTAGCCTCATTCAGAGTATAAATGAAGCAATTCTATTGGTTCTTAACAAACACATCCTCGTACATTTCTGGTGGAAACTCAGCCTAAAACTTGCACAAACTTTACTTCCAAAAATCTGATTTAAAAGAAACAATATTTTTGGTATAAAGCCTTCCTCACTAGTTTTCTTAAATATTTTCTATGTGTAGACATTTCATATGTCTTAAATCATGATACATATATTGTATTGGATTGTATTGTGTTGGATTACATACGTATCTACTACATTTTTAAAGAAAATAAAAGTTATCAAATAGTTTTATTACAAAGTATGTAGTAGCTAGTTTATCCATCGTACCATCTAGTAGTCAAGTTATTTTACAACATGTACTCGTAATTTGTATCAACTTTACTTCGGATCCTCGAATATTAATAAATAAACAATATTAGCATATTATGGGAAAGAAGAGGTAAGATTAAATTTATAAATGAATAGCTTAAAACGCTTATTTAACAAAGAAAATACAATAAATGTTTGTGCATCCCTACCGTAAGCAATAGAATATTTAGTATAACTTCAAGTCTATATAAAGCTGTAAAGATGCTTTTGTAGAACAAAGATATCTATAACAAATTTGTAAAACTACCCCCTACAGTACACAATATAATTCTATTTTTATATCTCTTATTTCAAGTCGAGATAGTGAGTTCTTCACGCCCCTCTGTAGGCTGAATTATTTTTGAAGTGTTAAAGGTTTCGTGGGGCTCAGACTGGGGTTATAAATACATCCGCAGTTGATATACGATGGATATATTTGAGTGTTTTTTATACGCTAGATTGGTTTAAAACTCAACACTAATGTTATTTTATTTGTATTTTTTTATTAGCATTACGTAACGCATGTAAAATAGATTGAGGTAAAACATAATAAAAACTTGCCTCTTCATTTTACTGTTGTCATTTTTATTAACCAAACTGTTAAATTTGCGTGCTTTTGAAGAATTTGGTTATAATTTTATATTAAAATTGAATTTAATTATGTTGGATAAAATATCTATAAATTTTATTCCATATAACATGAAAATATTGTTCAAAATGACGAAATAAATATTCTGGAAAAGTTTCTTTTTTTTTTACTTTTATTGCGTTCTAACAAATGAGCGTTTTTAAAAAAGCAATATATTCTTTATATATATGCCTACAGTATGTTTTTAACTGGTACAGTATGGGGAATTTGACTAACTACTGCTTCTCCTCCTCCGATACAATGAAATAATTCTGAGATGAAAGTGAGTCGATCCGTATTAACTCACGCTTGCTAAAAAAAACCGACTCAAGCTTGGCCAAAAAAATACCAATGTTGATTTCGGTGAAGATTTAAGATACAAATACACAAATAATATCAGCATGAAGTGATCAAAACATCGACAAACGACCGGTCACTTCAAAACACTTAGGTATCAACGTATCAATCGTGCACGAGGGAGCTGCTGCATATACGCAATATACTCCTAAATACTAAATAGAACCAAGCACCCTCACTAAATTGTATAACCGGACATAAGAGTGCCCCGGGCTCCCCCGATTGAGGAAAAAATCTTATTTGACAGGCTATTTTCACCTACCCTCCCTACACTCGGTACTCAGTAAATCATGTGTAGGTATGGTATACGAATTTCCTATAAATCTTCATGAAATATTTTCGTATTACAGATTGATTTGACGAATCTAATAAAATCAAAGTTACAATAGTAGATAAAAAAAATTTGACATATCATCCATATTTTTTTTGGAGTCGTATGAACAGAGTTCAATTCAAAGTGTATTTGGTATAGGTTGAAATAAATGATATATAAGAATATCGATATCTTTCGTATATACGATTCTTTTCTAAGATATTGCTATATTTTTCAATTAAGTTTCATGTTAATGATAATAAATTTTACTACCTTTTTATTTACATTTAAAACTTCAATGACTCTATTAAATGTATTTAATTTTATATGTCGTTATATGCGAAGTAAAATGCTTTTCTATTAAATTATTAAATATGTTTTAATATTAAAAAAAAAATAGCTAATCCATTTTTTGTATCAAACAAACCAATTTTCCAAAACATTACCCAAATAAGATTTCGTTAAAAATAATGGTCAAACAAAGTCCATCTCAACAATAAAGAAAAAAAAAGAAAAATGAAACCGCTTATGCAGGAAGCTACTTCATATGAGACGTGACCGGGGGTGCATACATCAGCCGAAAACTGTTAAAAAACCCCTGAGGGTTCTTCCGTTTCGACCCCTTATTGTTGACTATATGCGGTATTTCCTTTTAACGCAGCTTTTGACAACTTATTTTGACTGGTATTGTGCAGACAATAATGGAAAATTCTGTTATAAAGTAAAGAAATCCTTCGGTAATAATATTTTGATATCATTCGTTCCATACTTGTTGCGTGATAGCTTAATATTCAGTCAATAATTTTAACTTATATTTCAACTAGTGAACTGGCCCTGGCTTTGCACGGGATTACCACGTATAACATTTAGATTTATAAAAAACATCTAATTTTCAATACCTATATTGTTGCTTAATAAAAATATTCAGGCGGTTGTAACAATAAACATAACTTTCTTACTATCCCACATGAACTCTGAATTTTTCGGGATTAAAAGTAGCCTATATGTTTAAAATCCTTTCAGCCGTTTTGCGTGATTGAGTAACAAATATCCAAACTCTTACATTTATAATATAAGTAAGAAGAACGAGTAGGATCTACGTTGTCCAATAAAACAATTAAAAAATTCTTTTGTTCTAAGTTTCATTTAGCTAAAAGCCTAAAAGAAAATTTGAAGAGCCGTGTTAGCGACCCTTTGTTTGCATCTACTTAACAAATATTATTTTTTAATTTCTTCTTCTATTTTTAACTATTGCTTTATTATTTTCCAATTATTATAACAAGAAGTAAATATTTCTCCAATATACCCATAATATTGGCCTCTAACTAATTTTTATAACATCACAACGACTTTGTTCTATCCTATATTGGTCCAGTTTGAAAGATCGGATGGGTTTTATCTCGATTTAAAACCACATTTTCATAGAGGACAAATGTCTCTAATAGAGGGCACTGTAAGTTAGTTTATTGACACAACTCTTTCACATATTTCGTTAACAAGATTGGGTAGCCTTACAATAGATGGCGTCATGTTAGTTTTAAATGTTTTGTAACATTCTTTTTATACTTAAACTAGCTAACCCGGCCAACGTTATGCCATATAAATTTAAAAATTTTGGAGTGGGCGACCCTTATCACTTAGAGGTATAAAAAATAGATGTTGACCTATTCTCAGACCTACCCGATATGCACACAAAATTATATAAAAACAGTCGTGACACGAGAATTTTATAGTGGCACAACCACGTAGGTATAATTTTGAAACAATTTCCCAAATATGGTTGTCAAAGCTGATTAATTCTGATACGTAGGCAATGCAAATGGAGCTGACGGTCGATATAAAGGTTGAGATGTCTCATTTAGCAACGAGAAATGCGCTCAGCCGAAGTAATCTTATTGGACAATCAAAGGTAACCTATGGGCTATGGGATCCTTCCTATTCGATCCAAATTTGCGCGGACATGCGTAAAATCACATGCTTTGTTTATGATAAATCGAGTATCGTTATATTATATCGTTGGGGTGGTCAAGTGTGAGTTAGAACTAAAGACTCCAATACCCAATAATGCTGCACTTCCAGTAGACTCTATTAATAAATCAGGATTCATCTTCTACTTTTTTCTATATATATAGAGGGAGAGAGAGATAGACGCGTTTAAAAATGGGGTTATATTATTTTCAATGAATCAGACTCCAAGAATTTTGAATGACTAAGATTACCTTTTTTGAGGATTTTTCAATAAATGAGTAATGTAATATTTTTATACAATCACAACGTGACCAATATACTATTATTTTAGTCATTCCATTAGTTTTAGTTATTACTCTAATATTAATTATTTCCGACATTTTTCTGTTAGTTCAAACCTCAGTGACCTAATTTCTATATTTAGTTTCTGCATCCAATGTCTTTGCAATTAATGACTAGATCGCGTGATCACACACCCTTGATAATACAATTCTGTAGAAAACACTTTTGAATTTCTATCTTTAACCCAAGAACTATAATTAAGTGGACTAATTGGTCTTTACAATTGTAAGACAATTCAATGTATCATTTAGTATTAAATAATTGAAAATCCTTTAAGTATCAAATGGTTTTAAAATTAAATACAATTTATAAACAGACGCATCATACACTGTTACTTAAATGTGAATAATACTATTTGGGCTGAGTTTACACCAGAGATGAGCAAAGATGTGTGAATAGGTGAAAACGTAGCCTAATTTGACACTAAGACACTCACTTCTCTTTCCTATTTAAGTGAAAGAAAGACAAAAAACTATAATTAATGTTAATTAATGAGATAGGAACGCAGATAATGAACGAGACATTGTTCCATAATCATCTCCTCTCCTTCACTCTTAGGTACAATATAATCTATATGTCTCCCTCACTCATAAGGTAAGCATAGTTATTGATATAAAAAATTCTTTAATATTTTCATAGTAGTAATTCTTACATCGTCTGTAAATACATTGAAGGGAACATTTTTATTTGATTTTTTAAATTAATGTTTTTGAGACGTATAAATGTAAAAGTTTTTGTTTAGATGTTCGTTACTCAATCACGCAAAAACGGCTGAACGGATTTCCATGAAATTTAGCATATATATTCTATATAACCTTAATTAACACATAGGCTATTTTTTTATTCAAAAAGAATTAAGAGTTCCCGTGGGATAATAATAAATATGCAAGCGCCTAAATACTTTCATTCAGCAACAGTATTATGAAAATTAAATGTTTTTGAGAAATCTAAGTATGAAATAGTATCCAACATTCAATTTAACATTGATCCATTTCGTTAAAACGCGGGGCTCATCTGTCCATCTGTTCTAGCTAATCTTGTTAAGTAACGAATGAACTCTGTCCTAGTTTCCACTATTGGATTTTAATTCGCTTTTACCTGCAGATTCTACATATCACTAAAATATTATTAAATTTTATTTTGTGTTAGCCGTTCCCTCACTCACTTACTTACTCATTCATTTATTCATTGATATTCTGCTATTTTCCCACTATTCTATGTATGTCATTGATTTGCAGTGGATACCGTCATATCACTAACTATCTTCTGACTCACTCACTTTTTCTTTTATACAAACCTTGTCCTGACAATAACTAACACAAAAAAAAATCCGATTTAGTGCAGTCGTTCTGGAGTTATGCGCGTAAATACATACAGGCGAATAAGTCGAATATAATACTAATATAAATTCAGGCCTTTTAGTACCTTGGGCTTGTAACTCAAGAGTAGACCACGTCATCTAATATATGTATAACTAACATTGTACATTATAAAATTGATATAAAAAAACTTATAAGAAAGGCACTGATTTAGGCAATATCACATGTCAGTGAGTGGATACATATTTTCAAAAGTACCCCCTGTGTAGTGGTTATATATCCACACCACCATGGTATATCTGAGGCAGTCTGTCAAGTGATGCCACACAGTAAACATTGTTTAGATTATTGCAAGTAGTGCAATATAATCGTCATGCCAGGTTTTCCTTATCGAAAATAACTTGAGTTATTGATATTATACACTCCATGCAATTAAGTGTTGCTATAATTAAATAAATAAAAAGTGTTTTTTTTTTTAATTTTGATACATCGCAGACACGTTTTAATGCAACGTGCAGGTAAAGTGCCCTCGTAGAGCGAAGTGGGCAAGTAATCTTAACTGGTTCGATTCTATCGATCGTCTGCGGTGAAACGTCAGTTCGGCTCAACGTTCCCAACCCTGGATTTACTGCCGGTTGGATCTTTTAAATTTCGAATGCGGTTCCCTTGACGTTCGGATACTTGTATCTTATAGATAACTAGCTTTTACCCGCAACTTCGCTTGCGATATTGAGGTAGTTATATTAGCCTACAGTAGATCATCTGTTTAATAATTTTATGAGGAAGTCATAATAACTTTGCACCCCCCTTTTACCCCCTTAAGGGATGATTTTCGAAAAAATATTTTCCCCGTGCTTCATGACTTTCAATAAAGAAACTTCTTACTGAATTTAATTTTAATAACTTCAAAAACGGCAATGTTTCATACTAACCCCCTTATGGGATGATTTTTCAAAAATCTTTTCTTAGTGCTCCCCTAGTGCACATAAAAGGAACCCCTATCAGTGTCAGTCAGCTTCTCGTTTTATACATATATATATTATTTTATTTTGTGAGAACTGGATCAAATCCATCAAAACAGAGGTTATAGTATCTACAAGGGTGCACGTCTTCTAAGATAACTTGCTTTATCCCATTAACTACTACTAATTATAATCAGTCTCAATCCGTAATCTTTGGATTATGGGTGAAATAGATTCTAATTTCAAGCTTATACAATCCTCAAAATGTGACTATTTTTCTATCTTAAAATCACATTGATTTTATACAAGAAGATCATACTAAAAAACTGTTAAGTTGTAACTTCCATTAAGATTATCCGACGTAATAAAAACTTCCAAGAACATTTAACTTGTTAGTAGTTTTAATTACTTACAGTATGGATTACATACTACTAGTATTCCTTAACCCCTTCAACTAAGCTTAAATGCTTGTGTTAGGAGTGGGCCACGTCAGTAGTCCAATGACTGGGATTGAACCCACGACTTACCCCACACTACACACTTTTTTTGAGGTAGTTAAATTAGCCTACAGTCGATCGTCTGTAGACATATTTAATAATTTTATGAGGTAGTCATACTATCTTTGCACCCCCCTTTTACAGTAAGGGATGATTTTCGAAAAAATATTTTGCACATGTTTCATAACTTTCAATGAAGAATGTTGATAATTAATTTCATTTGAATAACTTTAAAATCGGCAAAATTTCATACTGACTTTGCACCATTTTACCCCCTTAGGTGGTGAATTTTCAAAAATTCTTTCTTAGTGCTCCCCTACGGAACCCCTTTGCAAAATTTATATATATAGTAAAGTCTTCGTTAAAACAATTTTCTAAGTGCATAATAAGTTTTGCTCATTCGCTTCCATACAACCCAACTCCTAACTCACATCCGGAACACCGTTTTCAGTTTTCAGAGGGAAAATATGCAAATTCTTAATAATTAAATCAGAGGGCGTATATGACGTTCAAAATTGTCACTTTTATTTCTTTTAAAATGTAACTTTGTTACCTTTTTTGGTTTAGCATATGTAATATTATTATATTCGACTGTCCGGGACTTTTTACTAATTGAAAGAATAAACTAATGTAACTTTGAAATACAGTATTAGTAAGATATATTTTTAAATTTCAAAAATTACATTTTTAAATCATTTACAAAAAAAAATTTAATATATATACTCTATTTTTTTCCTCTTTATTAGTTATAGGAATAGAGAGAAAAAAAGCGAATATCTTTCGATATTTTTTTTACTTAAAATATATTTCTTTTATTAGAGATAGAAATATCTTTGTTTTCAAAACTTTTTACTTCTTTTTAATAATATAAAAATGTTGAAAAATCAATAATATAATTAAAAATTTGTCAAAGAAGATTATATAGTATTTATTATACTAATAACGATAACTATTTTATTCTTGCTTTATCAATTAGTTTTATATAAATTCTATGTTATTTTTGGCTGTATCACTTAGTTTGTAAGTACATTCACTCCTACATGTTAGCTTAGTCATAGGTGGAAACTTTGTTGGCTTACGTACTTTTATCCATGTATCTTTTTAATGTATGCAGAAAAAGCTGTTTGTTTCCCAATAAAATAAATAAATAAATAAATAAATAAATTATATACAGGTGGCAACATTAACTTAAACCTCCAAAAGTATAATGTATTTTTTTCCAAATTTCTTAGTATTTCCCATAATATTTACGTTACAGCTTATTCAAATTTTTATCAGGCCGTTATATCAAACAAGCAGTATCCCGTAACATAACATAACCCTTGTCGAAAAGGTCCAAAAGGCACATAAAGCGTTCAATTCAAACTTACCTGACAAAAATTGCTTAAGAAAATCTTTTCGTGACATCAAGTGACATGGATCCTGTGGGAACCTATTATAAATAAAACTTAACTATACGACATAACTTATATAACACTATGAACCTCAAAAAACATACTAAACGCAAGGATTTCCAGGTTTTAAATGCTTACTGTGTCAAGATAAAACTTAATTTAAATATTTGCTAATTTCAAAGATGAAAAAACTTTTCCCACAATCGATATAAGCAACAAAATTTAAAAAAAAAACCTTCAAAATGTAATACATATTGTATCTAGGAAAGCTCCACGATAACGATTATAGTTAGACTAGCCGACCGGCTCTCGCTTCGCTGAGGTGTATTCAAACTGTTCACTTACTCATTCACACACTCATTTATTCATTCATACTCTACCCGCATCAGTGAATCATATATATCTCATCGTTAAGGCAGTGTTCGTAGGAAACGTTTTCGTTCGATCGTTTTTTCTCTGACTTACTTTGCAAATGCGACTACTTCAAAAAACGCTTTTCATTATTAGGGTTAATATTTAATGTAGAATCTAATCTCAAAATGTCTTTGGAAGAAAATGAAGAAGCAGATACTTAAACATACACTTTTTTGTTTGGTGATCATAAATACTCTTTTTCAATTTTCTACTCTACGTTAGGTTTAGAGCGTTATAATTTACGGTCCTGACGTAGATCGATGGTATTCTATTATAATGTAGAGTTTTAAGTAATTGAAATTTTTATCTACGGCGAGAACTTGGCGAGACTGTTGCTGCCACTATTCTTTTTTAGATAATTTTATCGTCCCACGTGTTAAAAAAACTGACTTAAATTGAATTCTTAGTTACTCAATTATTATACATTTTCTGTTTTTGTCATCATGCTAAATAATCATCGAAATCGGTTCATAAACGAAGAATTTATTCCGTAAAATGTATACAATAATTGGAGACCCTCCTTCTGTGAAGTCGGTAAAATAAATTATTAAATATAGGAAGATACAATTTTTAAATGTGAGTGAATAATGTCACATCTGCACTAAAAACTCATCTCTTTCATCCCCAAGGACTCCCCATGTGAAAATTTTCGTCCAGTTAACAATTTCAATGCACAAAACTACGAAACGTCGAAATGATATATTTGAACAATAAAATTTTCCCTAATCCCACAGGCTACCGTCTGGTTAAATGTGCCAAATTAAATTCACACATACTCTATCACCCTAATTTGAACCATATGGCATTATTATAGCTTTTATTTTCCAACGACAATAGACAGACACGTCCGCACCGTTCGGCGGCTGGATATCAAATGACACTTCCATGTATTCGCTAACGAGTTCCATGATAGGGGCTTATTATCCCTCTACCTTCAACGCAGAGTAATTCCAACCTTATTACAGGTAAATAAGGTTGTTGTAAGACGCATATAAAAATTGTAATGATACTAGAGGGTAGTTACGTTTGAAGGAATTGTTTAAAAGCGAAAGTAATTACAATTTTACGTGTGCAGAAGTACTCTCGGTGGATTAATAAATATTTCGATTGCAGTAACGATTAGTGGGTCGCAAATTGGATGCTGGAAATGGTGCCATTATAATGATGAGATGATCCGTTTATGATGGAATTTCCATTACTAATTGATTTAAAAATAGATGATAGTTATTGTTATCTATTAAATAATTATTGCAAAATTAATATCATCGAGTATTTATGCTAAGTGTTTATAAAATGTGTCGCTCGTAGGTACCACCTAACCCAATGAATCCTTTTTATTCACATAACCTTTTCATGATTAAGGTAACCTTCATCCAAACATACAAACTTTCACATTAAAAATACAGATAGTATAAGGAAAGAAAGATAATTTATATTATTTGAAAGATACTGATATATAAAAAGGAAACAACTAACCATATCTTTATCAATATTTTAATAGTAGAATTTGTGTTTCCAATAAAATGAAAATAATTATCATCCCCTTAGAATCTCGTAAATTGTTTTCGACCCTTCATAACAGGTACGGTGGAGTACTGGACATTGAACATAAATCATTTTTATTACTAACCCTCTTGGGGTGACTTGAAATTTTGGCTGGTACGTTTTTTTAATGCTGCTCTTGAAATAAATTCGCTACGTATGATATAGACTTCATTAAATAATACGTTTGTAATACCTATGTAACTATATCTTTTTAAACACCTACGACTAAGGTCTGTATTATTTATATAAGACAATTAAATCAATCTATTTTATCTAAGTAACCTACAGAATACTTAAAACGAGAAAAATAATAGCTACCGGCACGAAAGCATAGGTGTGACCTTGAATACGCAGAAGTCACTATTGGAGGCTATTTAGCGAATAGCGCGGGGCGAGAGTAGCACGTCACACGCGATTGATTCTTATGCGACGTTTCATTTCCCGCGCGTCTGCTATTTGTCAAAATAATAAACGTCACTTACTGATTATCGAAATTCGCTTGATATAATATTTCATTCACTCAGAGACTCACTCTATATGGTTAAAGCTAAAGTGAAATATTTTTAGTGAATTTATAGTGAATCTCTAAATCTTTATTCGCTGCAGTATAAAATAACAGGTGAAGTAATTAGTTGGTACGAAGTAGAAGTTTGGGCAGTGTTGTAGGAAAAAGCTTTAAATACTTTCACGTATCGATCTTATCTTTTTATCGATACAAACTGCAGTTTCGCGTGCACTACCAATAGTGTTGTGCTGTCGATACAACCATTATATTACCCTCATTTATTTAGTTTAATGAGGCCAAAGGAACTTACAGTGAAACAAAAAACAAATCAACTTAATGTGAGTTGTTTCAAAAGAAAAATAAGTATATAATTGTCTTGTATACCCGCTTGTTATTACTCGTTTAAATACTTGTCTTGTTAATAATTCAGACTGACATCTATAATTATTTGTGTCCACAACCGAGCATTTAATTGTCCCCAATTTTGGTGACAGCAAATGGATATAGACAATATTATTTCTGTGTTACGTTAAATCTGTATTGGAAATGTTTCTAATCATTTGTAGTAATTATAGCAATTAATTTCACTATATCAAACAAGATTCTCTAGAATTGAACACAATGTCCAGCTTAATTATTCATCGATGCTAACCCTCACTATTTGTATTTAAATTTTATTTGTAGTTAAAATAAACCTTACTTTTAACCGGGAAATTTTGATTACACCCGTGTTATACTAATGTTTAAAACTCAACATAATTTATTGTGCGGCCTTATCGGTAGTTTATCGTCGCATTAATTTACTTATGAAGTTTAGTTTAATAACTCCATTTTTCCGTTTTTATACGTACATAAAAGGAAATTGTTCGCCGAACGGCACCTACTCTAAGTTTATCGACACTTTAGTCATTTACATCAGAAGCAACCCTATTATGAGATTTACTCTACATTATGTATTGTTCGGGCCCTCATTTCGCTGTATGACGTAGCGAAAACAGCTTAAACGATCTGTCGGTGCCGTCATTAATTTGCCCAGATTTATTATATCCTATCCAGAATATGCACACCTAACCCGCTATGAAGTTACAGCAATAAATCTTCCGGGGAACTCATCCATTGCATCTTAAATTTCCCCTTTAAAAACTAATAGGGAAGTATCGACGGCGATGTACAGCGCTTTAGTTGGGGAATATTTCACGCCCTTGTTTGCGTTCGAGTTCGAGTTCGACTGATGAATCGTCCAGAAATTGATTATGAAACGTTGAGTCGACAGTTTTTTCGTTTTGTCTTTCATTGGGTGTTTGCTTTTGAATTGGTAAATGGTTTCTGGACGTAACGATGCGATGAACAACGTCGGATCCGTTTAATTGGATTTATTTTTGGTGCGATGTTTTTTAGAGCAGGAATAAATGGCTCTGCCGCGGCTTGTTTTCGGAACGTAGTTAGGTGCTAGGTTATTTGTGCTGCGAATTCGCTGACCACAAAAGTATTTTTTTCTGCAAGCAAGATAAATGGTAACTGATTGAATAGGCATTGAAAACACCTTTTGCAATTTTTATTCAAAGAAAATTACTATAAAGGCATTATTCTATCCGAAAATAAGTTTGCAAATCATGTTGGCTTCTATATTGTTCGATTTGTTTCCAACAGATTTCTTAGTAAAATTGTAATCATAATTTCTTTTACAGAACCAAGATACGAAACGGCATATGCGTGTGAAGGAAAAACCCTCAAGATTGGATGCAGCGAGGGTTCCGTCATACACCTGATCAGGGCAAACTATGGAAGGTTCTCAATCACCATCTGCAACGACCATGGCAATACCGATTGGAGTGTCAACTGCATGAGCACGAGGAGTTTAAGGGTTTTACATAGCAGGTTAGTAACCTAGGAGAAATGATGACCATTCTTTTAGCTTTATAAAATGTTAAGTCATCGGCATAACTCCTAACTGTATATATAAAATATAACCCTACCTATTAATCTCACGTTTCTAATCAAAATCTGATAACTCCTTTGTTCTTTTATTGGAATGAGCTTTGTTGCAGACAAAGCCAATTGTTTGCAGTTAATTAATTACTATTATTGGTTCATTTCTATGGCTTTTGACTAAATACGTGATTATTTTAGCATAAATATAACTCTATTTACTATGATTTTTCAATTATAGAGGTTATTTTTTAATGAATATGAAATGAAAAATCTATATAGAATTAATAATATTTTTTTGTATTTTACTAAGCAAACAAAAGTAACCAATGTTATTAACCGCTCGTCCTAGTTTTGTATTATAATTATACAGTTAAAAGACAACAGGAAAAAAATGTAACGAACGTGATGAAATTTTAATACGACGCCATCTTTTGGACGATTACCCAACTTTGATCAAAAGATATTGAAATCTTGTGTCAATAAGCTCTTAAAAAAACCTATGGAACAAACTATTAATTACAACCTATAGGAAACATTTAATTTTGTATGGATTACATATTTCTTTACCCCTCCAACTAAGCTAAATGCTTGTGTTAGGAGTGGGCCACGCCAAGTCAGTTGTCCAATAACCCACGACTTATCGATCATCAATCCAACGTTTGAACACTGAGCTACTGATGCTTCCTGCAAGTCTGCAAAACTTTACCAAAATCTGTCAAGTAGCTTAGGAGTTCTAAGTAGTTTTTGAGTTTAGTATATAGGTACAAGCAGAACTGGTTTTAGAAAAGAAATTGGTAAAACAAGACCGTTTAATTAACAGTAATATAAATCAAAACATTGAATTCGAGAATATTGCAATTGTAGCTAAAATAATTGTAACTATTTGGGATTAAATGTCTATACTGCGGTTTAATTTGTTACGTTGGTATTATTGTGGTAATGGAATCGTTACGTTGTGTAGATTCGGGTTTAATGTGACCGCATACTATGTTATTCAGCTAAATCATATCAGCCTTAGACTCCGTTTCCACTAGAGACGTGTGAGGATGCATAGCAAGGGATATGTGTGATAAATAATGCGATTCTATTGGTTCTTGTTCCCTGGGCATCTCCGGTGAAAACGCAGCCTTAAGGCCAGGATAATCTGAAAAAAGAAATACCTAAGGAAACTATACAAAAAAAAATTAATGAAAAAGTCATATTAATTAAAAGGAACTTTTTTTGTACGTCTGTCCGTCTGATTAACCGACTGTCTGTCTATCTGCAATCGTAAAGTTCCATCAAGAATCCGTCATCCCTTTTCAGGTATTTTATAATATAATATTAAATGAAAATACAAAAAAAAACAAATTTAAAATATATAATCTCAGTAATGTAATCAAAAGTTATGGCAGTTTATAACTTGGTATAACATAAGGGAATCAAAACCTATAGGATATTTCCAGGAATCAAAATTTATAGCTCGAGTAAAGGAAAAACTTGCTGGTGTAATGTTTTCAGCCATTATACAGAAAAGCTTGCAGGAATATTAAATATTATTATATCAAAAATCAACGTCACATATACGTTTATTACACAACACATAATTACTTTTCAGTAACAGCTAATATTGCATAATAATTGTATTAAATTTGATGAAAGCCTTTATTATCAAAATTATAATTTTAATGCATATTAATTCTGTTATGTGTTAATTTAATGTATCTAAAAATTGTAAACTTGTATCATATAGACAAATTTTTCCTGATTCGGTCGGTGTTGTTGTGTCAAATATAAAATTACAAATAAATAATCGCGATAAGACGTCCCAATATTTTAAGTAACTAACTAGTCTATGTTACAGTTAAAAAAGTACTACTTTGTCGCGTTATAGTATAAGAAGAGTTATAGTAGTTTGAAGCAGTCAGAATTCGATCCTGGGCACACACCTCTGACTTCTCTGAGTTGTGTGTTTTAAGCAATTAAATATCACTTGCTTTAACGGTGAAGAAAAACATCGTGAGGAAACCTCCATTCCAGACAGTTCCCTAAAAGTTCTTAAAGGCGTGTGAAGTCTGCCAACCCGCTATGGCCCATGTTGGACTACGGCCTAACCACCTCCTCATTCTGTTTGTCATGATGAAGTTATAGTCGTGCTTATATACTAAATAATATTTAGCTTCATTAATTTTTTAAATTTACGTAATTTTTACGTTACATTGCAATCTTTATCAATAGTAATCCATTCAAATTTAATAACCTGACTTGTGAATTTATAAACTTTAAACACAGTACTTAAAGTCTTCTTAAATCTAATTTAAATTCAAGCCCCCTCTTGATCAATCCAAAAATGAAATTCTCCGTAATAGTATTTCTACCAGATAGGCAATGAGCCCTTCGTGTGAACGCCTAAATTGATTGTTGATAAACGACGCGCCTATAATTAAGCTGCTCATAGTTTATTCCTAAATTACAAAATCATTCACTTGTGAAATAAATTGTTCAGCTTCTGATTCTATATTATTATGTAGATGTATCTAATTTACTCGTTAATTAAAAATCCCTAAAATACTACAAGCAGATAATGTTGAAGTTTGGGTTGGGTTGGATTTCTCATTCTAGGAGAGAATAAGGATATTAGATAAAATCTGTTTCTAAGAGAAGAAAATCAATAAACACTACTGCAACTATCTCTACATAAGCGAAGAGAGAAAACATATTTATTAGCAAAGCACAACTTAATTATTAAAACAATAGAGAATAATCATACTTATATGAAAAAAAAATTGTATCAAATTTGTTGTTGCAAAATTATCGCATTCCAATTGCACTTTTTTCTCTCTACTCATCAGAACTGTTAAATTGAATGCTCCCATTTAATTTTAACAATAGGATAAACTAATAGCGTTTATATAAAATTTTTTCAATTTGTTATCCTTAATATTATTTACTTTATCCACAGATGTAGCATGCACCAAAACTGCAGTATACTCGCCAGTACGAACATGTTCGGTGACCCCTGTCCGAACACGCTTAAATATTTAGAAGCCCACTACCAGTGTGTACCGGGTAAGATACCACAATTCATAATTTAGTACCACCTCAACTATAGAACCATCTAAATGTACAATGCAATTCATTTTAAATTACGCCTCGACTGTATTTGTACTCTTTATTCCAAGTTGCTTCAGAAACATTTCTTTTTCTTTACAAATTCCATTTAATAAATATTTCACGGTAAAAATCTTTTATATTTCTTACAATTGTACGTAACTGTTTCAGCATCAACAACAAGTACAACGACAAGACCATCTCCTCCTTGGCTAATCACATCCCAGCCAACAGTATGGAGGTCAACAGCTCCCCCAGTACCTAAGAGTCCAGTGTTAACACCTCAAGAGAAGAAGAAACCAACAGTTATCACTCCACCTACCTTCAGACCACATATTACATTACCACCGGAAGTACAACTTGGAAATATTGGAACTAAGGTAAAACATTTTGAACTTACGAGCCATCGTGGAAATCGATTCTCATGCAGTTTCATCATTAAACAGATGTATCGATTTGCTACAGATGCACCGAATTCGAGTAAAGCCGCGGGCAATTGCTAATTATTAACAATTTGCCGGTGGTTGCGGTTACTAATGCGATCGAATATTCAGTTACTTGGTACATTCGCCGTAAACAGCTTATGTAAACTACATTTACTACTTCTCATTGAATTATATCATCCTTTTAAATTTACATAGTTAAAAGAAAATGACTTCTTATTTAATCTGCACTGAGGACACAAAAACCTGACACTTAGAAATCTCATATTTATATTAATGCTAAATTTAATCTCTTATTTATAGAAAACAACCACAAGACAGCCGGATTCATCGTCGGAAAAAGAACCACCACAAAGTACCATAGACAAAATACCCGAAGTTAAAGAAGAAGTTCCTAAAGCTGCTGAACCTGACAATGCTCCTAAAGTAGATAAACCAAAGGAAAAGGAAAAAGATGATACTCGTAAGTAATCTTTAAATGTAATCTATATATGGCTACGGCAGCTGATTTTGTATTATAGATAAGTCATATGCCCTGGAAATTTAAGAGATTATCTGTAGTATTTACGCCAGTTTCTATAGTCAAATATACCTGTTAGTTACAGTTACGGAAGAAACTCTTCACTGGCCACCGAAGGATGAAGACTCCGATCCAACTTCACCAGTACATATGCCACCTAAAGAGAATCGACCAGATCCAGACATTATAGATGATTTTGAAAAGACTTTCTGTGAGTAACGAAACAAAGATGATAATCTCTTGATATAATCAAAGATTTAAGTTCATATTACGTCAAAAATATAACTTAATAATATATAACTTTACATTTACAGCGACTAGTGCAACACCAACAATGGGCAGACGCGCATACTGTCCGCAGATCAATGCAAGAGGTCTTCACTGGAACTGGACATTGGCCGGTTCTTATGCTGTACAGCCTTGTCCTGGAGGTGCTACTGGATTAGCAAGATGGAAGTATGTGTTTTATATATATCAACAATTAGTCATTTAGAAAGCAATCTACAAGCGTTATCATTTTTTTTTCAAAACCAACGAATCTAAACATTCAAGATTTATTCCGATCGTTTTTTGATCTGGTCAGACTTTAGAAATTTGTTTGTTAGTGTTGACCTTAATTACAGCAAGTTTACATTACAGGTGCTTCGTAAATTTGTAAGTTCGTGAATGTCAACGTAAATTATTTATCGATCAGTTAAGGAACACCAACTTTTTTAATTTCAGATGTACATTAACAAACCATCCATATATAGAGGAAGAGCGTCCCAGGAGGAGAAGTCCAGGTCTTCAGTCTGGAGAGAACTACCGTGATCTAGGTTTAGACCAGCCTAACGATAGACAAATGCAGCTTATTAGGAGATTAGGTTCTGAAGCATTACTTAAAGGTATTATATTAATTTTATTTTAATAGATTTAGATAAGGCTTTGTAGAATTGTTATGATCCTATTATTCTTATTTAGGTCGTGATGGTGACTCTCCAGAACATCTTATAGACTATCGTGGTACTTCAAGTTTGCCTGATGCTCAAGCTAGCCACAATCTTATAACCAGTGAGAGAGATCTTATGTACTGTAAGTATCTCACATCTGAAGCTCTTGACCTAAACCTTCTCAGCTTTTATAAGATTAAAGAGGAATTCATTTATAATTATGATTTTTTCAGCAGATTCAATACCAGAATGGCATGGAGTTACTCCAGACCTCAGCGAATGCAGATCAGTTTGGTTAAACAGTTTAGAAGCGAGGGTCCGAGAAGGGGAATCTTTACTCAGCATTAGCAATGATCTAGCACAAGTATGTATTTTAGGTTTTATTTTATAGAAACTCTGTTCTATCTTATCTGCTGATACTAATTACTAGTTACAATTTTTAAGGTAACCTCTTCAAAAACTTTATATGGAGGCGACATGATGACCACAACAAGTATAATGAAGAAGTTAGCGCAAAGAATGTCACAGAACGTAAAAACTTTTCCCGATCCAAGGCAAAAGGAGGCGATTGTCACTGATATGTTACTTGGAGTTATTAGAACTGGTAGGTCTTTATTTTAAACAAATATAAACAGTTTGTGCAAAATTTTCCTATGATTGTATTCCTGATTTGTAAGGTGAATTTATATAATTTTGGTATTAAATTTTAAAAAAATATTTTCAGGATCAAACCTTTTAGAAGAAAGTCAAAGAGCATGTTGGTCAGATTTAAGCACGGATGCACAAAATCGAGTAGCGAGTGCACTTTTAACACAACTAGAAGAAAATGCGTTTTTGTTAGCCGATGCCGTCACCAAAGAGAAAACTATCCTACAGATTGTAAAAAATATTTGTAAGTACAACAAATAATACTACTATCCTACCCTCACAAGTTAAATTTTTCTAATTTTCTAAGCTTTTAAAACCGATGTACGAGCAAAACAACTTTATCGAATTAACAACAATTTTTCAGGTCTATCAGTAAGAGTATTAGAAGTAAAGAATGTAGAAGATGAAACTTTTCCATCAGCAATTGCGCAAGAGCAGTGGAAGGCTTCTGAAGACACTATAATGATACCTAAAGCTGCCTTATTAGGTAAGTTCCATAATTATTAAGAATATAAATGGTAAATACCAATTTTTATGTAGAAGACATAAAAATTGGTAACTGTGTAGTAACTGACCGCCATTTTTACAGAAAATCACCAAGTGGATCTCGTCAGAATAGTTTTCTTTGCCTTTGACGGTTTAGAAGAGATTCTACCACCGACATTTGGTAAAAACCCAGAATTTGCTGCATACTCTACAGACTCTGGATCTTCTACCAGTTTGAACTCTGAGAAGGAGAAAAAGAATGTAACTAGGGTTTTAAACTCTAAGGTAATTATTTAGTATGATTTGAAGAAAGACAGAATGTTTTTGAAGTAGAGAAGTAATGTTGGAAAAGAAATATAATATTTTATCATTGTTTTTTAGGTAATTTCTGCAAGTCTTGGTAACGGAAGGCACATCCAACTGTCACAAATGGTTCGGCTAACTATGAAACATTTGAAGACCGAGAATGTAACGAATCCAGCTTGTGTGTTCTGGGATTATACTTTGCAGTAAGTAACGTTCAATGAGTTATAATAATTAAGCGGTAATTAAGTTAAATAAACCCAAATTCACGGACAATATCGTATTCGTACTATTGGGTTACTACCATCGTAGGTCTTGAAGAAAGGCTACATTTTGGAAGGATATCGACAACTTTGCATTTCAGTCATGTTTAGATTAATCATGTTATAACTTTTCTTTTACAGTGGCTGGTCTCCTGAAGGTTGCCAGGTGGAATGGTCTAACACAACGCATACTGGCTGCGCCTGTTCACATCTAACCAATTTTGCAATACTCATGGACGTCCATGGAGTATCTCTGAGTGCCTCTCATGAAATGGCCCTGAGGATTGTGACGATGATCGGCTGTGTTATATCTGTCGTTGCTTTATTACTCGCTATAATCGTTTTCCAGTGTTGTAAAAATATGAAGGTATGTTCAAACAAATATGTATGTTGCGACTGAATTTGTTGCTAACAAATATTATAAAATTTATCTTCGTATTTTTCAGTCCGATCGAGTGCTAATCCACAAGAATCTATGCCTGTGTCTACTTGCCGCTGAATTAGTATTCATGTGCGGTATCGATCAAACTCAAAACAGGATACTCTGTGGAGTTGTTGCAGGAGTATTGCACTACTTATTCTTGGCTGCCTTTGCTTGGATGTTTTTAGAAGGTAAATTTAATAAGACTTTAAGCTACATCAACATTATTTTTATTTTTAGTTAATTTCCAATCCAAGAGTCTACGCCATGTTTGTTACATAAAGCTATTAATGTTTTCTTAAATATATATTTTTTTTTATTATTTTTCCAATAGAATAAAGATTTTTAATGAAATTTTTAGTTAAATATTATTTTAAATAAATTATATAATTTTATTAAAATCTGTCAGACATTTGCGTCATTAGAAATCATTAATTTTCATTTTTTGTGTTTAGAGAGTGAGGTGCGATACTCAAAAAAAGTACAAAGTTACTAGTACTATTCTAAAGCTACAATTTTATCTTATTTTACAGGATTTCATTTATACGCAATGTTGGTAGAAGTATTCGAACCTGAACGACCACGTGCTAGATGGTACTGCATCAGCGCCTACCTAACTCCAGCAGTAGTCGTCTTCGTGTCTGCTGCATGTTATCCCCAGGGTTATGGAACTTCCCACCATTGCTGGCTTACCACTGATAGGTGGTTGATACTCAGCTTTGTTGTACCTGCGGGATTGGTTTTAGCGGTACGAAAATTATAGAATCTCTCGCTTTTAGATTTATTAAACTTAATTAATTTGAAGGTTCTTAAATAATCATCATCATCATCGTCATCACAACCCATTAATGGCCCACTGCCGGGTCTCCTCCTTAGAATGAAGAGGAGGAGGAAGATAAAACAATATTATAAATAATATTAATTTCAATTTTCAGGCCAACTGCTTCACTTTGGGAATGGTCATCTTCATGATGTGTCGCCATTCTACAGTATCGATCAAGGCCAAAGAGAATTCTAAATTGTATAAAATAAAGTAAGTATTTTAATAACATCAAATATTTTAATGTTATTTTCTTTAATTATTGTGGAATATTTCTAAATTTTAATTTTCACAAAACAATGGATATGTACTTTAGTTACTAAGTTTATCAAATTTTTTTTACAGAGTATGGGTAAAGACGTCAGTATTTCTAGTGTTTCTGCTCGGACTAACATGGACGTTAGGATTGTTATACATCAACGAACAGACTGTCGGAGTGGCGTATGCTTTCACTATACTGAACTCATTACAAGGCTTATTTATATTCATTTTCCACTGTCTTCTAAATGAAACCGTAAGTTTTTCATGATCTTTAATTAAATATGGTTAATAATTTAGCTTTTTAGCATATATAGGAAATCCAAATATGTACTTTTCAGTGCCAAAAGGAAAGTGCGCGTATCTGCCGACAATATCCATTGCTTAAATGGTGTGTTCCTGAGCCCTCGGCCCATGTAGACACTCGTCAAGGCTCCGTTAAGAGCCGGCGCTACCACCAGTCTACCGCCGACCATGACGACGTGGTAGATCCGAGGGATGTTACTGTGAGTACCAAGTTTCATATAAATCAAGTAGCATAAGCCTGTGGTTCAGGCATAAATCTATTATTGATGGGTGGCTGGTTCAATCCAGAGTCCAGAGACAGCGACTCCACCTACAAAAATCCTACTACGGACATATTGTATGAAGGAACATGAGATAAAAACTAATTTATATTACGAAGCTAGTTGCATGCATGGTAACGTTCATATCATGAAGTAATTTCCATGACATATAAAAATGTATCACTGAGAACACAAATGACAATCAGTGCATGCGCTTTATACGCATAATTTTGAAGTGAAATTAGTTATAAACTCTCATATTGCAAGAGTTGTCATGTGCATGGATTTTGAAATTAAAGGGTTACGTGTAAAATCGCTCGTAAGTATTCGTAATATAAATAAGTTTTTACAAAGTAAATGGGTGTGAAAAAGTGTAATAGTAGTAGAAGTGGAACTCATGTAATAACATCCAACATTAATGGGGATAAATTAAAATCTTCAGTCAAAATGTTGTGCAAATTTGTAATTTTATCAGCGCCCATACATTGAAGTTCCTCTTCAGTACTACTTGAATAGTTTTATATACAATTTATATTAAAAAGTAAATAGTTATTAGTAGCCAGAACCAAATCAATAAGTATTAGGCCTGAAAATTATTGATTCGAATAAATGCGATTTTTATAAAAAAAATCTATCCTTAATAACTACCTACTTTTTATGATACTTGTCTCATTTAGGACGTCGACTGACGTCCATGAGTGAAAAAAAAACTCTCTGAAGTTGCCGTATTAAGTAATGTTTGTCCTATGACTTGCATGAGTTATGTAAATTGTCGATTTAGGTTATATTATAAGTTTATGACTGAATGATTATACTTTGATAAGAAAATGTTAATAAAATCTGGAGTACGCTTTACTAAGGGACAATTTCGAGAATACAAGCTCAGGAAAAAAGCTTCATATAATATTAAGTTCAGTATCATTAACTTGGTGGAGGGTTATTTCATTTATGCAGACCAGATTAAAAGTTATTAAATCCTAATGTTAAACAGAACTCGGCGAGCACGTCCGTATCAGCGTCAACGACAAATAACCTCGTGATCAACAATCTGAACGTTGTAGTCAATAACAACAATCATAACAACAACAATGTTATCAACAACGCCTCCGTAGCGTCTCTCGCTGCCGCTGCAGCTGCCCATAGCTACCACTCCCATCGGAACCGTAGAAACTCACAAGAGAACCAGAACTTCGGGCCAAATAATTTCGGTCCTACTCTTAATGCTCAAAGTAGCTTCTCTCATAATATTCCCGAAAGAGAATCCGCTCCTATGTCTCACCTACGGAACCCCATTAACGCTGGCAGTGGCCGATACCCGCAGGGATACAGACAGAACGTCCAACAAGGTTCGTACGCATTTCTATAGAGATAGGAATTTCCAAATTTATTCAAAATGTGCAATACTTTAAACCACCAAAAACACCACTTTGGCTTCAATAATTGTCACTAAAAGACAGCTCAGTTTTTGTGTTAACATTTTGTGTATTATGTTATTTTATGTCACTAACAATGTGTATTGATTCGGTTGACAGGTTCACGGTAAGTCGGAATGTTTTTTTTTATTATCTTTAATAATAAACTAACGCTTCCCAAATTACTAACATTAATAATATTTTAGTGGTGTGGTGGTTTTAGATTAGTGCATTCGCTGAATGGGTCATATACCATTCAGTTACAAAAATCCTATCTCTATACAATGCGTATGACCTTGATCTATCTCCGTAGTAACTATTTAGATCTTTTCGAATATAATAACTGTATGGTCTTATATATAGCATATTATATATTATGTGTATGTAGATTATATATTGTTTATAAATATAAACAGAGTTACAACTTACATCCGGAAGCGTCAAGATGGAACATCCGTCCCACGGCTCCTATATACGTACCGAATGAAGAAATGCGAAACGCACGCGAACCCGCCGCACAAAACATACCTCACAGCTCATCACATTCCCACAGCATCGCGTCAATGCATAGCTACAGAAATAATATCGAAGTGCCGAACGATTACCAGAATCTTCGGTCGCGGTCGCCATCTTGCTATTCCAACAAAATGGCGGCGTCGATTGGCGCTAACGAGTGGGCGGTGATGAATAACGTATGGAAGGTGAGGGGAGGGCACTAGTTCAAACTTGGGTAAGATCTCGGAGCCTGGAAGACTTTCATTTTGGAGATTCTTTGAGCTGTACTACACAATTTTGTTTTATATTTTTTTAATAGTAGTTTGTTGACAATGAGGATACAAGTGTATAAAAAAACTATTTTAAAATGGCGGATGTCCAATCCAATTTCCATATTTCAGGATGTTCCTTCAATTTTTTATCCAGTTAACATCCAAACTGGTTGCTTGGTTTTTAATCTTTGGAAGCCAAGTACTTTACATACATCTGTTTAAAATATAATATAAAGAAGTATTTTATTATAATTGTTTATTTATTTTATTTACCTTTCAGGTGATGGTCTAGAGATCTTACTTAAGTGTCGCCTAACTGCATGAACCTAACATAGCGTGCATTGCATGTTCCACGCACATCAGTAGCCCATCCCACCTCCTTCTAAACTAATTTAATAACTCCTCCTCCGTCATATCGACCTTCTTCACAAATCTATAGTTTGTTAGAGAAATTTACTTTACTTTTAATATAATCAGAAATCTAGTATTAGATCAGTCGATGTGACGGAATTATATGTTTATAAATTAATTATTATATATAATCAGCGTAATTTCATCACTCACAACTCTTTTACAGTTTCAAACAATTAGTTAAATGGAAAATAGTTCTAGGAACCTAGTAAACATCTGAGCTGTCTTTGAACATTTTCTTAATCATTGCTTCAAGCATTGTTTGGAATGATTTAAAAATCTACTTGTTGTTTTCTTAATATTATTATTTATAATAACAAAATTAACTTATGTATAATTTTATTCACAGAACACTTCTTCTAAGCATCACCCGGTAAATTCCTCGACTCTACCTCATCACGACACTCTTTCTCGGCAAATGGCCCAACAAAGCCACATGCACAGTCCATACCCAGACTGTGATGGCCAAGTTGCTCCTGGATCCCCACGACATGTGATCAAGGATGAGGAAAGTCCTCTACACCATCAAGGATATCAAACAACTAGAAGCTACAATCACGACTTTAGGAACCCGCACGTTTTTATGTCACAACATTCCCCTGGCAGCCAGGAAATGATCTTTAGGAAACACTATAAGGATGATAATCGGCGAAAACATCATCATCATCACGGGAGTCAGAACGTGAATCATACGTACTCAGAAATAGCGTCCCAACAGGGAAGGATATATAGACGAGGATCCGAAGAATTTCGAGTAATACAAGACGATCCGGTATATGAAGAAATCGAGAGGAACGAAACGCTCATGTCTGATATGTCCGATGATAACTCTGGACCTGATAATTGCAGACAAAACCCCGGTCACCACGGATCCTCTAGCTCCAAATTCTTCGGTGACCATCGCCCCCTCATTTCCTATAGCCCGGGGGATAGACACCATCACGAGCAGGAACACTATGGAAAATATGGAAAATGGGATACACTTGAGCGGTCATACGATCCCAGGCACTATGAAAGTGGTAGGTTGATGCATCCATACCACCAACCTCAGGAGAACAACATGAGAGCTTTGGCAGCTGTTCTTAATGGAGAAAACAATGTAGTGTGCCACTTGGAGCCTCACAATTCCTACGATGTGTACCAGCCCCAAGCTGGGAACCCCCGAACTGTTTCGCAACCGAGCTTCTAAGTCCGGTTACCTTCAGTGATAGTGATTGATTGTACAGATATAGCGAATTTTTCTATGAAAGTAGCCATAGAACTGTTAGTGTCACGACCGAGTGATAGCGTTTATGTAGAAACTTGCCATAACGTGGACTTTACATATTTATAGATTAGATGTAAATGTAACTTTAAATCACTTTTCCACTGTGATCCTATTTAAATAACGGCTCAAGTTTCAGTGTCGCGACCAGTTTTCGTTCGCCGTCGGCGTTGTATATACTTAGCGTTTAGACATAGATTTGTATAACCTCCTGTGTGACCTTACTACTTCTATCTGTAATTCGGTTTAGAGCATGGCATTTTAGTGCATTTTTTTTTATTTATTAGGTTTAAAAATCTGTGATGTTTCATTTGTAAGGTTAAGTTTCTTTTACGCGTGACGGAACACTGCCATATACTGATTTATTTTGTAATATTTTTTGCTGTTTTTATAGAATTTCAAAAATCCATCCAACCTATTATAGACTGACACCACTCGATGTTGTGCACTTTCTGTACATTAGGAGTTAGAGTATACTTAAAGTAATTCTTTGTATGATTACGTTTGTAATGCCATGACTTTTTATAACAATAAAGTAAGGAATTGTTTTAACTATCGATACAGGTATAGTAATGTTGTTTTCTTGTATATTTTGGATCGACTAAGCAATATTTAGACTGAAGTGTTTAATAAACTGTTGGCTTAGTTTCACACAATAATTTATATTTTCGCCAACATTTATGAAATACTTTTAGATGAAATTAAATGAAATTGTGGGGGGGCTTATATTTTTTAATTGGGTATACTAGTCCGACTATTTCTCCCACTATCTTACTAAATGTACATGTACATGTGTATTTCTGTTATATATTTTTGTTTTGATTGTATTTTAATAACGTTGATATATTAATGTAAAGTAGGAGGAACAGAATGTGTAAATAATTTAAAGTTTATATAAATAAAGAGCGGCTGTTCTGAAAGGACGACCGCGAATGGAATATGCTTTTTATTACACCACGCCTCTAATTTAAAATTACTACAATTTAGGTCTAATAAAATGTTATTTCACACATTTAAAGTTATTGGAAAGATAAACCTAACATGAGTCTGTTTTTTCTTACAATGTGGGTAGAACATAAAAAATCTTTATAATGAATGGAACAAAAACATAGAAGGAGCTAAGTTCCACCACTTATGAATTTTATTTATTACATTTTTTTATTATTTATTAGGTTTTGTTTTTGTAGTGTATTCCTTCTTATTCTCTCCTCTTCACAGAGTTCATAAGCAGATTTAAAAAAAATGGTTTTTTTTTTATAAATCTCTTAGTCTATGACACCTGATTGTTTCATATAGTAATTTATGAAAATTAAATAATACATACTTGGTTTTAAAAAATAAAATTACCTAATGATAATAATGAACTTTTTAAATTCTTTTATCAAATTATTTAAGTACTAAAGACTAATATTTTAGTATGTATAATCTATTCTAATTTTTAAGAATCATTTTCTATTTACATACAAAAATTGGTGGAAATTTTAGCACTAAAGTAAATATAATATTTTATCTTCACATAGTCATCTGCTTTATTTTGTTGAGATTAGACAAACACTTGAACGTTTGTTTATAAGAAAATATAATCTCTGGATCTACTTAGCCGATTTAGAAAATTGTTTTACTGATAAAAAGATACACCAATTTCTTTTGAGTATATTTCAAAAGATATAGCCATTTCAATGATTTTTTCTTCTAAAGTAAACATAGGTCAGGAAATGAGTAAAAGTATATGAATTGAAAAATTTATTTTATAAATCTTATGACACGAGTTTGTTAGTTAATTTTGACAATATCTATCGAGTTACGGTACGTATAGAACAACTCACTTAACGCTACAATGTTTGTAAAGAAACATTTGAAAACCGCTATCCAAAAAGTCTCAAAAGCGATGAGAGATCTTTCACGAGGCACAAACGAACGAACCTCAAAATGAGATCTAATTTTGAAAAATAAGTCCAACAATTTTTTTTCTAAAACTTACAAAAAAACTAAAGAACCATCCATCAACATAATACGTTTCATATTGGGTGCTGAGAAAAAGTAAAAGTACATTTAAGCACCACCCGCTAAACCTAAAGCCATTTTATAACAAATATAATTTTGAACGAGATCCAAAAGATGTCAAGATATTTTAACAAGTACGTTATTTAGAAATACATCGAAATTACATAAACTACCTATCTACTTATAATTAGAATTTGATAGAAAGCGAGCTCCTAAACTGGCCTAACTAAAAATGACAATGACAGACACTTGAAGACACTTCACAGGCACAATTATGTTTTGATATTAAATGCTAAAAATAAATTACATTCTAAAGATTTGTATCTCCTTTTTATGTCCAACAAATTGATTAAATCCCAGGGGTCTCTTGAGTGGAAAAAAGAATTAAGGATGTTATACAAAAGGAAAACTAGTACTCTAGAAGTCTACTAAATAAATAAAATAAAATAAGAGTAGAGTTATATGTAAAATAAAGTATTTATTTAATTTCCAAGTTGTGCTTTAATATTTATATTAACCACCCGACTAAAGTTCGTATTGTAAAACAGTTACACTCTTGGAAAGTGTAGCTAAGACCTCTAGTACCAAGGAGCATAATCTCACCACTAAATCAATAAGTTATTGCATGACGATTGAAACAATAAGTATATTGTGTTAGTTCAAATACCCCCAGACCTTAAAGCTACCAAAGATCCATTGTACGTTCTGATTTACATTTGCTATTGTTATTTTCTTGGCAGTTCAACGCACTTTTGATTAAAGGATAGCTTATAATTGAAATCGTAACAAAAACCGTGCCTGTGTCACATTCAACTACTTACAATTGCAGTAACTTAACAACTAAATAAGAACTAATTTCGAAAATAAATGCCATTTTAGAAAAAGATGTAAATACATAAAAGAATATATGCTATTATAAATAACTTCATCTGCACGAATACATAAGACACGAGTAAGTAGACTGTGTTCGGTTTAAAGTTTTTCGGTATTTGTAGACCAAAATTGTGATGAAATGAAATTTTAACTATATGGACTACTGTAATATACACTGACACACACACACTACTAGTCCGCAGTCTTCAACCGAATGTATCACAATAAGAACACCACACTTAAAGCTCCAAGCAGAACGATACAGAAGAGAAGATCAGCTTTTTCAGAATTGATTTACATTGCGGATCGGGGTTCGATCGCCATAATCAAAAAATAATCTCCAGAGTATTAATAGATAGTCCCGAAATCCAGAAGTATTAAGAAGCGTTCGCAAAAGAACTTGGAGCAAGATCCACGTTGCTATGAACAACCGCAGCTTTCGACTACCATGCCTGGTATGGTTCCATAGATGATGTTTAGATCGTGGTCAAAGTACAGCATCGAGATGCTGTTCATCTTTCTAGGTGCACAGCATGGACCACCACTTCCCTGAGGAGCAGCTAAGTGAACTAGATGGGTGTGAGGAAACTTCTGCAGGAAACTGTAAGGACATTCTCCGCTGCAATAGTTGGCTTCGTACTGCTTAGGGGCTATGATCCAATCCCAGCCGAACTCCTCGAAGTTCACGGATAGAGGATACCTACAGCACCTGACTTCTTTGGAGTTTTCAGTGCAATCCATCCCGATCATCCTTCGGGTTCTTTTGTGGGAATTGTCTCTAAGACTTACTTCTACATATGGCATCTGGAACGAATATTGAGTCTGTTAATCAGTTAATTATAATATTTAAATATTATAGATAATGTAAGTAATTATTATATAGGTTATCAATGATAGTATTTTTTGCGTTTCACGTTTTTTCGAGTTACGTCAGAAATGTTTCTACTTCCTTATTCAGTACACTATTAACATATCTTTAGATTTTATTTTATTAAAATCTTATTCTGCAGAATGCTATTGCTACAGAAATTCTATTCTTAATTTGGGAAGCAATATCTTACTGCTATTTTGTTTCAACGAAAGGCTTACTATTCTTGTCGAAACTTAAAAGTTAAAAACTAGGAAAAAGGTGCATAAGTAAACTTTATAAGTCCGAAACTAGTAATTTGTTGTATTTCATAAATGAAACCTAAAAGAACTATGTAAATGTAAGATAAAAAATTATTTTTTGTCAGTAGTTAATTGCAGAATCAGCAGTTGAAATCGATTGACCCAGATATTGACCCGTTAATGGGTCAATTCGATATACGGGAGCAGATATTAAAAATTATGCGCTTTAAAAAGGTAATTTATGAGTTCTTTATTGTCATTATCGTGTAAGTTTTTATAGAAATTTATGATCAAAATGAATCATGAATGCATTATTGTATTAGCTTACATTAGTATAACTTTGACAAGAGGAATAAATTTAAAAAATCAACTACTTTATAATATTTATATTTAAAAAATAATATGTCAAGTTTTAAATTCCACTTAGCAAAACTATTTCTAGCCTTCTAAAGAAAAAATCTATAAAAGACCAAAGAAGTAGAAGGATACTAAAAAACACTAAACTATACCCTATACCCTGCCCGGTCGCTTCCCGGACACCCTCTGAATTTGGACTTATCCGGGGACACCCGGACGAATAGCAATCGTATGTAAAGGAAACAGACTATCATCAAGAAATCCCCAATAATGAAGAAAGTATGCGTCTGCACTTACCAATGCATTATTTGATTCTGAACTTGGATGCGGAACAACCAAACTCATCCTATTCTTCGAATCTTGTACTCTCACAACTATCGCCAGGTTGTCCCTCGGCAACCTGAAGAACTCGGCCACCATGGTCGTCACGTTCACCTTCACCCACTTCCCCACCTTCAGCTCCTTCCTGGACAACTTGATAGCACTCTCAGCATACGGCACAGATGCTTTGTTCCCCTGACTATTTCTAGTGACTCTATTTACTTGTAGATTAATATTAAAGTGTTCTTCAGTAATGGTTGTGTTATGTCTAGGTTCTAACTCTTGGATGTGTAAATTAAGGATGGCCTCATCCACCTCGTTTTGAAGAACTTTGTTGGTGAAGCGGAAATTGATTACTTTTAAGCCCTTGAAGTGGTTGTGACGTCGCGTATCTGGAAATGTGAAAAACTTCTAAGATATAAGCGTTAATATTCGGAAATTAGAGCATTGGAGGTGAATGAAAGAGCTAAGTTAAATATACGCCTAGTTTAGTCTACTAGCACGTGTAAACATAGTTTCCTTATTTTATAACATGGCAAACTCCTTTCATACTCCATACAGACTGGAAGACATAGTTCTAGAGCCGCCACTCTATAACTACACCCCGGTTTGCTCATAATCTCCATACACACAATTTGCAAATGTTAATAAATAATTAAACTATATTATTGTGCATTTATTTTTGATATCGCTTAATTGACTTATGAACTATTAAAAAACGATATTCCGTTTTCGTCCGATTGTTTTTGTGTAGATCCAACGATGTAATATCTGAAACAAAATAAAAAGTTGATTATTTTTTAGCCACTTTTTAGAAAATATAAATAATATGTCCTTATCTATTTTTGTATTGCTTTATTTAGATAACAGTTTTTTTTTTGTAATAACAATTTCTAGTGAATTTAGTACTTTATGTAGATTAACTTTACATAAAATATGGTTAAAAGTTTTTTATGATTTATGGTAAAATAATAAAACATTATACATATATTTATAGTTCAAATTATATGAATTAAGATATTTTACAATAACGTGACGTGGTATGAAATGACCAGTCTATCTGTTAGCTTCGGGACTGAGGAACAACATCTAGTGTCTGGACGAACTGACCTTAAAAAGAACCTATCCGAGTACGAACTGAAATTTCATATAATATTTTTCACTTAACGAGAATCGATTTAATAAACTATTTCAGAGTACGTAATAGAAAGTTGTATTTCATTCGAGTTAGTAGAAAATTTTATTTTTAGTTAATAGCAGCACAAGTCAATCAAACAGTGAATCATTGTCGATACAGAACTTATCGAGTATCGCCTTTTCTGATTCTAAACTAGATCAGCTGATACAATTAAATGAAATCCAAAAGTTCGCGAACCAGGCAAGTGTTAAAGAAATGTTTAAAAATATCGGGTTCGTTCATCCAGTGCACATGGCCTGAACCACCCACCTGTATAATACCGTAATTTTTCGTTACTCTATTTAAAAATACAAGAACTGAAGTAATATTTCTGTTTCGACACATTGTATACAAATCCGTCGTCGACTGTTTAGAATTAAGTTTGGCTTTATTTGTTGGTGCTTCTGGATTCTGCTTAGTGTTAACGTACGCGATTATCAATTTATTTTATAATTTTCAGAATTTTCCTCTGCAGAGTCGATCAAAGTCCATTTATATACGGCTACTGAGATTTATTTGGAAATCTGCTTAGTAACAAGTGCTTTTTATTTCAAGAGCTATATTAACTTGTCTATCAGATCAGCAAACTATTTTCCAATCACTTCCTGATGTCCGATTTCCATCATGGCACTTGAGCTAAGATAGCATAAATTTAGTCCTAAATTATATTTATTTTTTTTTACTTTTAATAAGGCTACTTTTTACTCACTTCGTTGAGTTATTAAGAACTAAGCTTATGAATTGAAAAATGTTCTTAAAGTAAGTATTTATATAGGCATTAATGCCTAACTAGTTAGCAGTGTGCCCAAATATACAGAATATATAAGGCGCGTTCCACTAAGCGACCTCAACGCCCCAAACGCTTATTTAGCCGTTCCACTTGACGATCACGGTCGTGGTGGTCGTGGCGAAAACGTCATTAATGACGTCATGACAACAAAATGACGATGATACGGATAGAGATTTCTTAGTGGACGTGAATGTTTTCGCAGCGCATATTTATATAAAATTAATTTTAGTTTCAATTAAATTATAAATATAAAAAATTAATCAATAAAAAATATAAATTAATTTAACCAATTTACTCGCCACTTGAATTATTTACTTTAACGCTCAAAACGCTCAATTACCCGTTCCACTTGGGTTAACGATCGTAACGCTCGCGGACAAGTGGAACGTGAAAAATCACAGTCGTGAGCGTGGACGTTGAGATCGCTTAGTGGAACACAGAGATAGTGATTATCGAATAATTAAAAATTGGATGATTCTTAGCCAAGTCATTCAATTTGAGGTTCTTCATAGCCACTCATCTTTTGACTAGTAAAATACCTGTCAGTGTCACTTCAGTGGGTTTTTTCAATTCTGTACTGACTCATATAAATTATGACGGTCATAATATTACTAATATTATAACTGTCAGTGTCACTTCAGTGGGTTTGATTCCAGTTCTGTACAGACTCATACATAATATGACGGTCATAATATTACTAATATTATATCTGTCAGTGTCACTTCAGTGAGTTTGATTCCAGTTCTGTACAGACTCATACATAATATGACGGTCATAATATTACTAATATTATAACTGTCAGTGTCACTTCAGTGGGTTTGATTCCAGTTCTGTACAGACTCATACATAATATGACGGTCATAATATTACTAATATTATATCTGTCAGTGTCACTTCAGTGAGTTTGATTCCAGTTCTGTACAGACTCATACATAATATGACGGTCATAATATTACTAATATTATATCTGTCAGTGTCACTTCAGTGGGTTTGATTCCAGTTCTGTACAGACTCATACATAATATGACGGTCATAATATTACTAATATTATATCTGTCAGTGTCACTTCAGTGGGTTTGATTCCAGTTCTGTACAGACTCATACATAATATGACGGTCATAATATTACTAATATTATATCTGTCAGTGTCACTTCAGTGAGTTTGATTCCAGTTCTGTACAGACTCATACATAATATGACGGTCATAATATTACTAATATTATATCTGTCAGTGTCACTTCAGTGGGTTTGATTCCAGTTCTGTACAGACTCATACATAATATGACGGTCATAATATTACTAATATTATATCTGTCAGTGTCACTTCAGTGGGTTTGATTCCAGTTCTGTACAGACTCATACATAATATGACGGTCATAATATTACTAATATTATAACTGTCAGTGTCACTTCAGTGGGTTTGATTCCAGTTCTGTACAGACTCATACATAATATGACGGTCATAATATTACTAATATTATAACTGTCAGTGTCACTTCAGTGGGTTTGATTCCAGTTCTGTACAGACTCATACATAATATGACGGTCATAATATTACTAATATTATAACTGTCAGTGTCACTTCAGTGGGTTTGATTCCAGTTCTGTACAGACTCATACATAATATGACGGTCATAATATTACTAATATTATACCTGTCAGTGTCACTTCAGTGGGTTTGATTCCAGTTCTGTACAGACTCATATATAATATGACGGTCATAATATTACTAATATTATAACTGTCAGTGTCACTTCAGTGGGTTTGATTCCAGTTCTGTACAGACTCATACATAATATGATGGTCATAATATTACTAATATTATATCTGTCAGTGTCACTTCAGTGGGTTTTTTCAATTTTGTACAGACTCATATAAAATATGACGGTCATAATATTACTAATATTATAACTGTCAGTGTCACTTCAGTGGGTTTGATTCCAGTTCTGTACAGACTCATACATAATATGACGGTCATAATATTACTAATATTATAACTGTCAGTGTCACTTCAGTGGGTTTGATTCCAGTTCTGTACAGACTCATACATAATATGACGGTCATAATATTACTAATATTATAACTGTCAGTGTCACTTCAGTGGGTTTGATTCCAGTTCTGTACAGACTCATACATAATATGACGGTCATAATATTACTAATATTATATCTGTCAGTGTCACTTCAGTGGGTTTTTTCAATTTTGTACAGACTCATATAAAATATGACGGTCATAATATTACAATTTGAGTGGTAGTAGCTCTGTAAATATACGAACGGACTAGTAATAGTGTGATCCGTAAAACAAAAAACTCTTTCGTAGGTGTCCGTAATATTTAGTAAGGAACTAGCTCTGAATGGACAACCTACACTTGATCTAGGATTTAGACATAATTGGTACTATTTACGTGTACATGACCTACGTGTATTTGCGTGGATTGGGCTAAATTATCTATATGTGAGTAATCGGGTGACATCATGACGCGTCTGGCTTAAACATTAGCATATTGTGTCTTTGAGTTAAGCACTGATAACGTTTTATACGTCTTATGAATGACTCTTTACAAAGATAGACAGTCTGCATAGCAACTCTTATTATGTTATAGGAACTTATCGTTAAATCGATAGTAGTAAATTTTACAATAAGTTCATTCAAAGATTTCTAATTTTGGTTAAGCTAAATTTGTCCCTATTAATCGTCATGATTTTGCGCGTTAAGAGTACGAAACATTATAAGAGATATGATTTCGTATTCGGTTACGCATATATAAATCTGATATCATCATAATTTCTGTTCTGTTTACTGAACTCGTATTTCGTATTTGAAGCGTCAGTAGCTCAGTGGTTCGGGCGTTGGATTCACGATCGATAAGTCGTGGGTTCAAACTTATTGGACATTGGACTACTGTCGTGGCCCACTCCTGACACAAGTATTTTAGCTTACTAGGAGGGGTAAAGGGAATACTAGTAGTATGTGATACATACTGCTAGAAATCTTTAAAAAAAATAAAATATAAGAAAACTGATTATATAGATAAAAGATTGATAAAAACTATCTAATTTGACGATTTTCTTCTTGCCTTATTATTATTGAAGAGGCTTTTCAGGATAAAAATAACAATAAAACGAGCTTTGATAAATCTTAAATGATAGAATAATAACCAAAATAAATCCTCAATTAATTTTTATCTTTCTATTATTTATTGCAAAGACAAAAAAAGCAGTGATAGCCTAGTGGTTGAGACTTCAATGTCTTACTCGGAGATCCGAGTTCGATCCCCCACACAGACACACACCTCTGACTTCTGAGTTATGTGTGTTTTAAGCCATTAAATAACACTTGCTCTAACGGTGAAGGAACAACGTGAGGAAACCTGCCCTCCTGAGAGTTCTCAAAGGTGTGGATATAAGCTATTATATAGCCTTATACCCTCCTCAGAATGAGAAGGAGACCCGGCTCAACAGTGGGCCATTGACGGGTCGTGATGAAGAATTTCAACAACTTTTTTGTCAATATGTCAGAATTTTGGCTGAAGCAATTTAGTCTATCTATAGTTAGTTCTATTTTAAATTACCTTTGATAAAAAGTTTCATTGGGTACTTCTAATAAATTAGTATTGAAAACAGAACTTTCTGACTCCATTTGCTAAATGACTCTCCAGTAAGAAATAATGTATGGAATTTCGTTTCCTACTCGATTGGGTTGTTTTTAATATTAATTCAAACCGATTGTATTATTATTTCAGATTCTTACAAGAACAACTATCGTTCCGAGTACAAAATTCTTTTTCTTCATCTTCCCTCGAGTTTTATTGTAATCGGTACGAAATATACTATTTTATAATGCAGTGGGAGTACAAATAAGATTTATGAATCGCAAACTGTTACTGAAATGCGGTAGTAACACGGAAATTTTCTTTCATATACAAAAACGTCCTTGCCAAAAAAATTGTAACGTGAATTACCAGTGTGTCTTTAAATAACTTAAGTGTTTGAAAATAAATTGCAATTTGCTTCCGTAATAAATCTATTTCTATGCTAATTCTTGTATTCTTAGCTTTACATTTTTGTATGTCAGGCGTAGAGGACACTGTTGTTTAATGCTCTATCACATAAAATATATCTTAGTATTAATTTTTCCATCATAGCTTGATCGATGACAGCTTGTCACTTTGACACAACTACACCTTTTTTTTTTTTTTTTTTTTTTTTTTTTTTTTTTTTTTTTTTTTTTAATGTGGGAAATGCATTTACGCATACCCCTTGGAGGGGTTATGTGGGACTCCCAGCGATAAGCGCTGGACTACCGCACTAAAACCCACCACCGTCCATGCCGTATGTTAGGCGCCGCAGGAACGCGTTAGCATACTACTGCGGACGCCTCGGCACAACCACCCGTCTGCGGGTACAAGTACCCGCAGTTCAAACCCGCCCATGGGCTCGCTTTACCAAGCACCTAACCGAGGAGGGATGCCAGGACATGTCTACTGAAACACCCAGCCCCCGGAGGAGTCAGAAGCGGCCCATATCCCTCGAGATCAGGTCGCTCACAAGTCATCTCTGCTAACAGAGGAGTACCCGGAGCGACCCGTACCTCCGGCCACCGGACCCCCCTGGACTTAACCGCCGTCTGCGACGCCCAGGGTACGAACGTTGGAGTTTAAGGCCCGCGCCCGTCACGCCGGCGCTCCGCGACCTCCGCGCCCAACCTTGGCGCAAACCTCTGCGCCGGCTGGCCGACCGCTCACCCCATCCCGGATACGCTACTACACCGAGACAGGAGTCGACGGCGAAACATCCAGCGCAAGAGACACTCGCGCTTACGCGCCCCACCATGACGCTTTCACGCCCACGCATCAGATATGCCCAACTGCCCCCCCGATCATGGAGTACGGTTGCGCCACTGAGTGGCTACCCCACGAACGGAGGCGCAGCGGGACACACAGAACTGCAACTGCAACGCAGCCACCGCCCACTGCGCTTACGCGCCCCTCTTCTGCGGATATTGGCCTCCGGATAGTAATAGTGGAAAATTACTATCCGTAGTTGCCCAGGGTGCACCGGCCCACAAAATGGTGGGCTCTCGAGGAGGTTTCCGCAGCTAGCACCCCGACACAACTACACCTAGGATAAGGTCGATATAAATTATCGATATTCCAGCTAAAGTTACTGAATGTTTAAAACAAATTAAACAAAAGGTTGTAACACGTTTTTATTCTAGTTAAAATGGTTTAAAGCCCAAATCGTCATCATCAAAGTCTGATTCGGACTCGCTGGTGCAGTCTTGTAGATTTATAATCAGTTCCCAATTTTCTTCCATAATTTTTCTTTTTTTTCGACTCGATTAAATGAATCGTACCATTAGTTATTTGGCAATAAATTATGATAATTGTCACGATTAATTTCACTTTAGCAAAATACGCTATTTTTTTATTGGCGTGTTTTGCAATGACAGCTGTCATCGATCAAACTATATTGGACAGAGTGTAGAAAATAATGTTTAACTGCCACACTCAGAAATACTCATTAATTTAGGGCTAATGGTTACATAACAAATTCTCATTAAATTTGTTAATTGTAGGAACATCCTAGAGACAAAATTTAATCGTTACATAGATAATAACAAGTTTAAATATCCCTAGGGCGGTGCATTACATATCGATAATGCCCTGGTGTGGCCAAACTAAAAAAGCGATTTTTTTTTATTTTCAAATAGTTATTTTAAATAAATGAATTTAACACCATAATTGAATGTATTATGCATTAATAAGTTCTTTCACTGTTAGTTTTTAGTAAAAGGTGAAGAAAAATTGATATTATCTCTAACATTCCCATATTATGTCATCAAGAAAAAAGTTTAGAATGTCAAATTTAAATTACGTTTTGGGTTTCAAACAAACTTAACACATATTGAAATTTAAAAGATTTTCAACTACATAATATACTAACAATATTATAAATGAAGTTAAGGTAAATTCGAAACAGAATATGAACTAAAGTTAATTAACTGAATAGTCATTCAGACTTTCCTTCATATTCCACTTTCAATTGAGGAACCACTACCTTCGACTTTGCTTTAAAGTGTAGGACTGGACTGCGCGAATCCATAAAATCTAAAAAGTCTAGTTTAATGTTCATTAAGGGGAGCTAATTGATCATTAACTGACTCTGGGATTGAATAATTATAAATTAATAATAATGAGCAACTTAAGTAACGATTTGACGTTTCTGGGTGTGGCTGTAAGACTGTTGTCAGTCAACTATGTATATATATAGATAGATATATTAAATAGTGAACTAGTAGACATTTTAGGTAAAAATGATATTCTGGACTCAATGCGTTACGAATTCAAACAAAAGATTTTTTCTCTGTTATGTTATGTACCATAAAGACTCTAATGCGTATTTAACATTGAAAATTTCGCACGATACTCATTTGAAAGTCTACCCAAATATTGAAATGGGTGTTTTTATTTATGGTAGATAAGGTGCAAACGAGCAGATGGTCCACCTGATGGTAAGTGGCCACCATCGCCCATAGACATCGACACAACAAGAGATGCCCTCTTGTTTCGTCGATGCGTTGCATCCTCGAAGATAGAGTGGGGAGGGGAAGTGAAGAAAAAAAAATCTGCGGTTTCAGTTGACCCTGAGTAAGAGCCCAGAGTCCACTAGATCCGCAGCATTAATGGAATGGGAGGCTCAACTGGAACGCGTCTATGTCACTTGACGGTCGGATTCGCATGCTGGTGGTCGCAAGCCAGTCGGGGAACAGATCCCCTACCACCAAGGGGGTGCTGGGTTACTCGGCTCTTACGAGATGCTCTCCCAGCGGCAGAGGGGAATAGTATTCTAACCTGTCCCCTCACGGGTAAAGGGTGTAACTTTGGTTGGGATATTTTTTTTAGTGTTAATTGTGTATTTAGTTATTACAAACTCGAAGTTATCTTTTAACTATGTTATTTATGAACTAACTAAAATATACAAAGTATTAAATACATAATTAATATTATTCTATACGCTTTTCAATACTAATCACGTTGCGCGTCGGTCGAAAACATCTTAAAGGCCAAAACAATAGCTTGATTACAATCTTTGCAAACATGACAGGATGAGATCTATACTTATAACTTCTACAGCAAAAAAATAATTACCGTTTACACAGTTGGTTAACCAAATTGTAATTTTAAAGGGTTTATCTACATCTGGTAGTGTGATAAGTTCTTAAAATAAATAGCTATTTTTAGCGCAGTTGGATAAGATACTGAACTATTTATAGTTTTGTTATGCTGTTCATTGATATAAAATATAATACAAGTTTACCTCCTTTATATTAAAATATTAAAATATAAAGGAGGTAAACTTGTGATTATTCATAACTCAAAAGTTCTTTTTTTTTATTCAGAAGTCACTGAAATATAAAAGAAAGAGCGAAAGGATAGGTTCATGATCAAATTGTGTTAAATATTAGGGAGTTAATATGGCAACACTGGTACGTTTTTAGTTTATCTTCATAAAGTAACATCTCTTGGTAGAGAACACATGAAGTTTCAGCCATATCTGATTATTAATCTATACTTGAGGATAGTTTATATTAAGGCAGTCAAAAAAATTATTGAATAACTTTTCATTCTCCTTATTCTTCAGATTTGATTCGTTTCGACTATTATTAAAAAAAAAAAAATATTATTAAAAAAATGTAATAAATATATAGGACTATGACTTTTCTTTTCTCTTGTTATTTGTAACTTTAATAAAATGGAGTTATAGTCTATACGCAGACTAATAGTATGACGGCTTGACTAGAATATCCTCCTGGGAGTTATATTTTAGACTCAGAGCTCCAGCGTTATTGCTAAAATACTCGCGATGTAATTATGATTATTCTGTCGTGATGGCGTATTTATTTTATAATGACTACTTCTTCGATTAATGTTTATCAGTTGTCTAACATTCAAGGAAGTATAAATGCTACTCATATCAATATTACTAATATTATAAAGAGGGTAGAGGGGTTATTTCTGGATCTACTGAACGGATTTTGAAAATTCTTTTACCAATAGAAACCCACATTATTTGTGAGTATCATAAGCTATATATTAACCCAAAAAATAAAATGGATTTTTCGTGGTAGTCGGATTTGCAATGTCAGTCAGAAATAAAATGGACGACGGAAAACATTTCTTACGTTGATTCATAGTTGCGGTTAGTGTATGAATGAGAGCGAATAGTTCGAATATACCTCAGCCAAGCGAGGGCTCAGATACTATCAGATTAAAACAATCTTTTTTCCTTAACAGCTCCGTTTGAAGGTGAATCTTCAGACTACACAAATATTTAATAATGGAAATTTTTTAAGATACAGTTTGCAATGGCCCTGATTTATCTGGCTTACATACAGCGGGACATAAACTGCAATATGCGCAATTGGGAAGTAGATTTCTACCTTGATATAGATTTAGTTTTCGAAGAGATTAATATTATTCTATCACCTGTGTGGTTTTATAAAGATTCCTTATTTGATAACTGATAAGGAGAATCTAAAAATAGTACGAGTATAGTTTACTTAGCCATAACTTTATCGCAGATTTATGAAAAATGCTCCATGGCTTGTGTAAAATATTTATATATTTATATATATATCGATTTTTTTTTAATTTCAGACTAGGATCAACCAAACGAAGGCGTCTAATAATTAATTTATATTGTAATCTAAGATCTCTTCGACTCGCATGACTTTGTCCACGAATTTTTCGGTGTTTTTTCAGGATAAAAAGTACTCTATATGTTAATCGATTTTCTAAAGTATCCATATACCAAATTTTAAGTAAGTTTATCCTTTTACCAAGAAAAAAAAGATTAAGAGCGTGTCTTTGTCCTTCGCAGCGAAATGCGATAGTGAATAAAGAAAATTCTTTCAAAATTGCATTAATTAGTGTCGGTTATGACAATGTATCACAGTTAGGACATTCTTTCATTAACTGACCTCTGTTGGTGATATTACGTTTTTTAGCAATTATTTTTTTAATATTGATGAGCAAAAATTACCCCGAATTAAAGGAAAGCAATCATAAAAATAACAAGCTGTCATATTTCAATTTTAATTTCATTTATGACGTTGTATCTCAAATTTATATTTTGTTTATTTTTTAAAATTATTTATTATTTTATACGGTTAATTACAAACTCATTTTTAAAATTTTATTTTACATGTAATTAATTTTTTTTTAATTTATTTATTATATAATATAATTAAGCATACATTACCCTGAATAAAAGGAAAAGCAACCATAAAAATCACAAACTATCACATTAGGTTTCAAATTTCGAAATTTGAATGTTTTTTCGAGTCGTGTTCGATATTCGAACCTAGTACAGTGGCTGAGTGTACGCGCGCGCATGATAAGCTCCACTGATCAACTGCGTTAGTTTGGGAAGATGGGCTGAGTCTGTACTGAACTAAAAGGCGTGGGTTAGGGATGCGTGTCCGTTGTACACTCACGGTTTTTTATACGTTACTAGCTGACCCGGCAAACTTTGTTTTGCCATATAAATTTTAAAAAATTGGGGTGGGTCACCCTTGTCACTTAGAGGTATAAAAAATAGATGTTGACCGATTCTCAGACCTACCAGATATGTTCACAAAATTTCATAAAAATCGATCGAAATCGCGACACGAGAATTTTATATATTAGATCACATGACATCGATTTAGAAGAATCGATTTTAATTTGTAAAAGTCGATCTTATTGTGTTGTTGAAAAACAAATAAATACAGCAGTCAATACAGACTTAATAAATATGCATTCATCATACTCGATTCTATTCGATACTTCATATCGAAATAAAGACCTTTCAAGAAATACCGTTTGCAATGTATGTTACCATGGTTACAAGATTGTTATAATTGTCACTATGTTAATATTGTGACGCAGCTCTCAAGTTAGCAATGAGCTGTTAGTCTTCAAACGGGTGACCAGATCTTCACAAATTATATCTAAGAATCATCTCGATTAAATTAACTTTCAAACAAATAAAACTTCATCAGAATCGGTCCATTATCTTGGGCGCTACGATGCCTCAGACAGACATACGTAGCGTACGTAGCGTCGGGGGTAGAACAATTTTGATAACCCTAGACAATTTATAAAAAATATACATAAAGTTTAGAATCAATACAGTGAGTCAGTTTATACCTAACTCTACCTAGAGTCGCAGTTTCGCACAGACTGTTTTCAGTATGACTAAGTTAGTAAATTAGGTACAACTTGATAAGTTGTAAATAGACTCCCTGTTTACATGTACTTGGCTATTTTTATTTATATAATGTAATAATGTGTTCCTTGACCGATATCGACCATGTTCGAGATCAGACATATTTATTGATTGGTCTTGTGTACATTTCATATCATATTTGTTTTAATAATATTACATAAGTATTGTATTGGATCATTTTTAGATCTAGATATCTTTAGATCAATTTATTAATTATTATATATTAATAATGGGGGGCCGTTAGTCCCGGATTCGTCATCACGTCGATAGATGGCGTTATCGCCTTGAATTCTTAAGTATTTTTTTCGCGACAAAACATAGCCTATATCCTTCCTCTAGTTCTATTTTATCTCTATATCGTAATTCAACAAAATCCGTTCATTGATTTAAGCCTGATTTTTAAACAGACAAACAGACGCCATCTATTCGTCAATAGATTCGCACTAATCGCACTTTCGCACGATATACTGAAGTGCGCGTGTAGAGTTTATTTTGTCAAGTTTTATGTTATACTGAAAAGGACATAGTTATTACAAATAAATAGTTAATATTATCGAGACTATTGTTTTTATCCGGAAAGTAAAACCGTCACTAAACGAATATTTATTACCGCCATCTTGTGAAAATTCAAAGACACAACTTCACATTTTTAATTAAGGATTGATTCTATTGATTTATCAATTCTTCAGCCGAATGAGGGCTGGAAACTAGCTTATAATAAATTTAACGTTTTTGTCTGTTCTAATAAAAACAATACAAACTGTGAGTGCAAAAAATCGTATCTGCACAATGCGAAAAAACTCCAACGTTAGCTCACAAGGAGATTCAATCATTGTACTCATATTTTAAAGTATTTCAAAATCAACTCTCTTTAATAAAATTTAAGTCTCATTTTTTATCGTTCTTCACTTTGATAAGACGATTTAATTATTTTTATAATATGTTTTATCTGCGTGTGTTCTGGCTTTAATATTTAAGCCAATATATTTATCTGTGTAACCATGTCAAAGTTGCAGCTGGAATATAAATATAGATTGGTGTTGAGGGTTTCCTATCATATATAGACTCACACTTGACCAGTTTTTTTACCTTAATTATTATCTTTTAAAATTCCTCTTCCAATCATTTCGGCGAAATAAAAAAAAATACTTAAGTAGATTTTTTTTTCTCTCTTACTTCATTATGAATTGAAAAGCTTAATAAAAAAAATGATGCTCTTGAATGTCAAAATATATTTGACAATAAAGCCATTGTTCTAATATGTAACCTATATTACTGTACATTTTAATCAAAATCGTTAACTGGTTTCTTTATCTTCAACAGTCGACAGTATAAAAACACCAACAACAATATTTCAACAAATTAACAATATTATCATCACAAACTTATCTATAGACAAAGTGACGCCACAACACACACTAACAAACTACACATACATGTATGTTTATATGTGTGCGTCAGTTTAAGATCATTCATATAGGAACCCTAACAGGACGAACGCCAATGACCTGAGTTTTTTTGATCCTCCCCATTTAGTTTATTATTGTCTACCTGACACTCTTAATATTAAAGCAATAAAGACCATTTCGTATTTCAGAGAAACCAGCTGATAACCTGTCCTATGGTGAAAGGGTAAAAAGGTTGAAAGAAAAACCTTAACGATCCCTTCTTATAAATATTTTATCAGAAGAATAAAAAATATATTTTTGTAACAATTCCTACTTTTATATTAACTACTAGCGGCCCATCCCGGCTTCGCGCGGGTGGAATATTATTTTTAAAAATATATTGGCCCTCCCGCATTTCGGTGCCCTCTCTTGCCGCGTTACTCGCTGCGCTGCGTCGCTATACTGGCCCGTCGCGTCGACGTGTATTTTTTGTTTATATTGATATTTTTAATTTCGTAATATCTTTTGAATGGAAAGTCCGATTTTAATAATTCAAAAAGCAATTTACAGGTATTGAAATAGTCTTGAATACAAAATAATTTATTTGTATAAGGATTAATACAAAGTTATAGAAAACATGGTCTGATTTTGATAGGCATTTTTATCAACTTTTAAAATGTAAAAAAGTAGTTATAGTGACGTAACTATAATAGTTGAACATATGGTCTCGCGGACTTTTTTGTAGATATTGATACGTTCTATAATATTGTAGAACATTTTTTTGTTCTATCATCAATACTTTTTGCAGCGCATGCGATGAAAGATATTTTATGGCTAATTTTTTGGCACCTTGGGTTGGTTTTCGTGAGATTTCCTAAGGATCTCTAATTTTTTCTTGTAATAAATATAGCCTATGTTACTCAGGGATAATGTAATTCTAATGGTGAAAGAATTTTTGAAATCGGTCCAGTAGTTTTTATGTTTATTCGTTACATACAAAAATACAAAAATACAAAAATACAAAAATACAAAAATACAAAAATACAAAAATACAAATCTTTCCTCTTTATAATATTAGTATAGATATCAATTTGACTTTGTTACGCTATCACGCGTAATCCACTAAACAGATTTTGATGAAATTTTTACAGAGATAGAGTATACATTGGGAAAGGACATAGGCTACCTTTTATCGCGAAAAAAATGCTTGAAAGGGTTGAAATAGGAGATGAAAGCTTGTATGAAAGTCTGTCATTTTTGAATCAGTTATACATTGTATCGACATCATGGTAATCAAAATATTTAAGACATTTTTATGATCTATATAATAACCAATACATTTATCTATATAGTATCTAACTACCAGCCCTCGCTTCGCTTCGAGGACAAACCTATATCCAATAGCAAGTATTACACCGACATATCGTAGAGTTTTTTCAAAATTCGTTTAGTAGAATTCGTAAGCTGAATATGCTGTTATTTATTTATAGTATTTTAGAAAAGAATGAGTACTTTTTATTAGCTAACCAGCCTTCGTTACGCTCAGATGTATCAAAATCGTTCACTCACTCATTTATTTAGTGATTCATACTTACCACCTACCTCTACATGTATACTATTTTTCGTTTAATTTCTATTCTATAATGTGTGTCACAGATTTGCAATCACCATCTCACTGTCTTCTGTCTCACTCACTTTTTCTTTTATACAAACCTTGTCCTGTGAATAACTAACGCAACAAAAAAAATATTATTATGTATTTACATACATAGAGGCGATACATTTTTATTTTTAAAATATGTTATATTATAACACCTCCTTTTCAGACGTGGTTAATAAACAAAACTTTAGGCATCACACTTATCAGTTGAATTTAACAATAAACCTTGTGTAAACATTTACATATTTAACTTGAGATTACAATTAATTATATCAGCATTTTACATTTTTAGGTATTACATAAAAGACTCGATAGTTCTAGACTTTATATTTTAATTTTCCAGTTTACTAAAAAACCAGTCATTATGATACTACACATATTATAAATAAAAAAAAAGATGGGATATTCACCAAAACCTATCAGCTTACTGCTCTTGGTTCCATCGACCATCTTAACCATCAACAGGAGAAATGTTGGTACCTAATATCAGCATCCTCCTGAACATGGTTGACATACACCCTGATATCGTCGTATCGTCTATGTCGAATCTTACCATCAACTGTTATTGTAATTCAAATCATTGTCTGAAAGTGATGACTTAGATGGTGACTTCCTTGTAATAAGTCCTTAAGTTGGACTTTTTTCTTTTTTTGGTTTACAAACTACATGTACAACTCTCCATCAACTAAGCTATATGCTTGTGTTAGAAGTAGGCCACGCCAGTAATCTAATGACAAGGATTAGAACCCACGACGATCGATAGAATCGTGAATTCAACGCTTAAAATTAAATGTTGAACATATCATCAGCTGACGTAAAATAAAATCAATCCATCGTTTGTACATCATTACACAGAACAAAGAATTAAATCGCAGTTCGCTGTTCGCCTCAGGATTCAAGAACAAACGCACACATTGACAAAACATTTTACAAATCGGATATCTGCTCTTGTAGCGTCCTGTCAATCCTTTATAAATGGAGGCCGGCAGCGACAGGAGCGCTAGATTTCGGCAGAAAGGTCACGGACCCCGAATGACACAACAGGGACATTGTCCCCCTAACTCGACTTGACCATTACAGCTCTGATTTGTTTACAAGGAAGCTTCTAGTTATTTGCTTTGCTTGATTATTGCCAAAAATATATCACAAAAAGTAAGTAAAAGATAGGAAAAAGATGAAATAATATTTATTTAATTCCTAGGAAATATATACCTTTCCTATGAAAGTATGCAATTCCATAATGATACTAGGAAATGTATAAAATTTCAAATTTCCTATTCATGTTTAGGAAATTTATAGACTTCCTAGGAAATATATATTTAAAAAATTCATACGTTTTCTGTTTTGGGAATTGTACACATTTCTTGGCAGTTACAGATATTATACATTCCCGGTAATATGTGTATATTATTTACTATTATCCAATGCTCCTATTTTAATCTATTGGTAGAGTCCATACATTTCAAGTCAGCAACAAATTACATCCTATTTGCTGCAGCTCCTGATAACGTGTCTCGGTCATTAGACTTTGTCTATCCTATTTGATAAGATGCGAATTATTTCTTAAGGAACGTTAACCAACTTCAAAACAAAAATACACATAAACAATATAGCAATATATTTAAAATAATACATTAATAAGACGAGATAACTGAATGTCCAAAATAAACGCCCAACCGACTAGGAGACTATGGAATATTTCTCCTTCCACATGTTTATTTGTTTGTATACCTTATATGATCAAAAGTATAACTAATAACAGCATTGTTTTAGGTACAGCTTCTTGTGAACCATCAAAATAGGGATACCCAAGTGGATTGTTAGCAATACTTGCCCAACGTTGACCTGTCACCGAACGCCGAAATGTCGATTAGATTAAACAATTACGTCCAATATTGTGTACCGCACATGTGGATATACAACCAAATCCTAATACATCTTCTAAAAATTAAACACGCCATTATAAACCTTATGGCTTTGTAATAAAAAATGTAGGATAAATGTGTATCAGTACTGATAGAGTTCGTGAGCCTAAAGTTCAAAGTCACCGCTAAGGATATCATAGTATTGGACGAAGATAAATTGCTCTTCTAAGAATTATTCGGCTTTTCTTTTATCAGTATTAATACAAGAACCATCCAAAATTGTTGTCAATCTTATAAGAGAAGAAAATATTACTTTACTTACAAAATAACCTAAGTCTTTGAATCCTAATAAAGTCCTAAATCTTTTTTTTAACTATCATTGGACCTTGAACTTTGAAGATACTCCTTAAAATTGCGTCTTCAGCGTCAGTAGCTCAGAGGTTCGGGCGTTAGATTCACGATCAACAAGTCGTGGGTTCAAATCCCGGACATTGGACTACTGGCGTGGCCCATTCCTGACACAAGCTATTTATTAGCTTACTAGGAGGGGTAAAGGGAATACTAGTAGTATTTGATCCATACTGCTAGTAATCATTAAAAAAAAAATTATTTGTGTTCTTGTATAGCGTAGCGAAATCCACGAGAATAATGTCATTAACACCGTATCGAAGCGAGGGCGGGTCATTAGTATCATTGTTTACAAACGTCATTGCTTTATCATTAACCCGCATGTCAAGTGTCACTGGTACGAGAATCCATACTTTAGAGCGAAATGATCGAAACAGTTCATTACGTATCTTGGTATGGGTCAAGGGATGCGGATTCATTCCCACGGCGAAGAAGCGGATGCCGCGGTCACTACCAGAGATGAATAGTGATGGAAATAATCGAAAGATATCGATAAACTCTCAGCGAAAAAGTTTGCATCCTAAATAGAGCTTCCGACTTTTTTAAAATATCAATTTCAACACAAAATTTTATAGTTTTCTGAATATAACACGGATATGAGACCAAGGTGTAGGCCTAAGGAGCTCCTTTAAGTAAATAAAACACTCGCCTCCACTCCCCTGGCTCTCTGTTTATACTTAAAATTAAACTCACATAAACCTAACCTACCGCAAGGCTAACATAACCTTGTGTTGTGTTTACTTAACCACGTGGCAAGACATTGTAAGGACTTACGTGACCTTAATCGGACAGCATTCTTAACACCAACAACACAACACTTCACTCTACAATTTCACTCCAAGAGATCACGCGTAAAACTAAAACTTTAATCCGTCGGTAAAAGAATATAAAAGGACAAGACAGTAAATCAATCCTATTGGTTGTCCGCCAGCCAATCAGAGGCTATCAAAACGACGGAAGTGATTATTTTTCTACCCTAACGCCGTAGGTGGCGCTCGCGTTCCGATTATTCGATAATCGTTTACTCGTTAGAGGCTATCGACAACTATACCCTGACATATACAAAATTCCTAATGACATTTTATATCATTTCAACATAATATTTTTTAAGAATTAAAAAAAATTTAGAAATCTTAAATTTATAAGAAGACAGACATCATAAATTATACATCCTCATGTACAACCTTCTCTAAAGATAAAGTAATTTTAAAATATACATTACATTTATAAATATGAATTTCTTGATAACGTGATAATGTAATCTTTACACTGTAAAAAGTACATAGCAACTGAGACGTGGAAATCCCATTAAAATTAATTTATTACATGTTACAGGAAATGTATTTAATCCTTTTTAAATAGAATTCCTAGGAATTGTGTATAACAGATAGGAAATATAGGGAATACATAATTCCATGATTCTTCATAATTTTGTTTTCTAATTTCTTCCGTTATACTTTCATTCAGTTTTATCATTTTCATTAGCAACATTAATTTCTTTGGATTCATCTCTAATTTCATTAACTTTAGATTTATTTTTTACTACTTCTTCTTCAAGTAAACCGTTTACATATTCTTTCTTAATTATATCATCAGCTACTTCATTGTCATTTACATTTTTTGTGTCTACACTACCATTTAGGTCTTTTCCATCTCTTTTAGTAATATTATCATAAATAGGATCACCTAAAGGAATACCGACAGGTATATCTTCAAAGGAAAATTCATGGGATATAATTATTTCTCCACTTTCAGTTAGAGACCTTGCTTTATTGAAAAGGTTATCAGATGCGTGATACTGATCGACATCCTCATTAATTTGTGATGGACAGTCTTCAGGAATAGTAAACATCTGCAATAGTAATAAAAAAATTAGGCTAACGTCATTGTAATGATTGTCTATGGGTCTTTGATCATTACTTACTTGTGTATCCATTATGTAGGGTTTGTAATAATCAATGATTTTGGCGACTGTGTGGAATTTATAGCAGACGTGTCCCACACGAGATGTCGTGTCGCTTCCGTCGCATGTGCCAAGGTAGAGACTAGCTTTTCCACTGTTGGGGGACAGCTCTATTCTTCGGAGTACTGAAAAAGAAATAAATCTGGTCTGTGTGTTAAGCGTTCAATGAGAGATCGTCAACAGCCGTCGCCTCTATGATGAAATTATACATAATTCCTAAGAAAACTATAAATTTCCTTACAAGGAAACATGAATATAGTATAATATAAATTATATACATTTCCTAGTATCTAGTATAACCTAATATATAATGTGTATAATTCATAGGAAATTTATAAAAAAATATTTAAGATATTATTCTATACATTTCCTAATCATTGAAGAATTTATATACTTCCTAGGAATTATGTACTTCTAGTAGGTTGCACACATTTCCCATGACATATATATTATTAGGACATTAGTTCATCGACGCCAGTCTGTCTACTAAAATCTAATGAATGAATTAATGATACGACCACATTATATCATTAAATGACCTGTATACATTGATAGTGAGTTTATCAGAGTAAACGTAAACAACTACAGAATTTTATAACTAACTAACTACTAATGGCATTAACCTATTACAAATATAGAATTATACTATTATAAAAATAAAAAAATAATAAATATATGACCCTTACATCACTATCAAGAAATAGGGTCATTCGCCCTCAACAAATCATTTTTAATTATATTATATCAATTTGTATTTGCGGACTGGTCTTTGACCTTCCCTGGAGGATGGGAATAATTTAGGAAATAGGTCAGGAAACATTTCGGGAGTTTTTAAGTCTGAATTTTACATTTCATGTATGGTTTTTACATTCAAAATTAATAATGTATGTATGTTAGTTATTCTCTAGAGGAAGAGAACAATTTCGCAAATAGGTCAGAGAAATTTTTGATTATTCGAGCTTGAATTGAAAAAATAGGTCGAGTTGATTTTCAACACCGTTTTATTTGAGATTTATTGTGTAATGGTTTCCGTATTACGATTTAGTGATTCAATTTGATGTTTTTATTTAGAAGCTGAATATAGAAGATTTTTGGGTTTAAAATTATCCTTATAAAGGACCCTTTCTCTCATGAATACGTGGAGATATCTAGCTGAAGCTGAAACAAAATTATAGTTCCATCTCAACGTAATCAGAGGATACATACATGCATTATTAATACTCTACAATGGAATCATAAAGTATCTAAAAAATAACCTACAATCATGAAAGTTGTATACACCAACACACACACATGCCAAAAAACATTTTTTGCAGTTGGCAAAGTTAGCCTCCTTTTAATGGTATCAATTATTACAGAAATATTAATATTTTTTATGACAATAGTTAAGTTATATTTACATACACTAAGACACGCACTAAGTGGGTAAGGTTTTTCTCGGAACCTGGTCTCGTTTAAAGCTTAGAAGGTTGGGTAAGGTCAGGCGCTACAGTTAGTGCTAGCAGAGTGCAGTTGTAAGAATTCACCCGCATCACAGCCCTGATTGGCGCAAACGCAGCTATAAACGAGCCAAGGCTAGCGAAGGACAATGTTCTCGTCCGGTGCGCCACTCTATTACGCCCATGATGTATGCGAAAGATAGGACACTCCTGTAATGCGATGGTTAAGTACTCCACGTCTTCGTGTTAAGTATTCCAAGGCTTCAAAATTAGGATCAATGAGGAAAATATGTGAAAAACGTAGATGCTTGGTTGGTGTGTTTTACACAGATTTAACGTAAAATACGGGTTTTCTATATAGATCGCTTGTGGGGTAAATTTCAAGTGTCTTTTTTGCCTAACTTTAAAATTTTTAATTTTAAAAAAATCAGTATTTTTACAATCACATGCTACTAAATTTATCCCACTATATAAAAATATAAAGTCAGAGAGAATAGAAAAAGCTCCAGGTCCAGACGAACTTCATAAAGGCACCCTCGAAGAGCTGCTACCAATACTCACTTCATTTTTCAATGAAATAAACTACTGGTAGAATCCCTACACAGTGGAAAACATCAAACATTACTCAAGCAGAAGACCAAGACAACAAGAATTATGAAGGTTATGAAATAAATTATTTGATTAATAATATTTAGAGTTCAAACAAACAAATTCAAAATCAATGTATTGTATTTTAGTCAAAATATATGAGTCGTCCTATAAGTTCAAACAATATGGCTTCCATAGTTATAACGTACCTAATTCCCGTACAATGCCAATGCCACGACTCCACGAGAGAGAAAGGGGACTAATCAAGTCCTAATACAACGGTGATGACTAACGTAATATTTGTACTGTTGTACCGACTTTGGAAAAGAGGGTTCTGGTTATATAATATGATTTTTTTATATTTAATCTTTTATTATTTACAAAGGAATAAATTAATGATATCAATCACTTTATAGTCAAAATTTCTGTATAATAAAATCGCACGCTGCGTCTGTTTGTTCGCGATAAACTCAAAAACTACTAAACGACTTTTCAAGCGGTTCTTACTAATAAACAAAGTGACTCGTGAGGAAGGTTTAGATGTAAAATTTGTTAAGGTTTTCTGTAAATTGGTCGAAATATGATGATAATTGTTGAAAATGTCGGAAAAACTCCAGCCATCATCAAAAGCGCTGCCTAATCCCTTTTTGAGATACTCTACTACCCGTGCAAAGCCATGGTACGTCGTTAGTAGAATATAAATAGTTGTATAATTGTGATAGCCGCGTGGGGTCCATCCCACCCCCATGCAAACCTGATAGATGCGGGTGACCCCACGCAGTGCAACTTCCGTTATTTTTAACCAACTGCTGCATTATGATTTAGCAGAAAAAAAAAAATTTTTTCAGACCATTTGCAGCATTCATAATATTAATATATTTCTAATATAGTGTTCGCGGGTAGTTCTTTTTATAGTTACATAACTTCGCTCGATTAAAATGCAGCCTAAGAGTGACAAAAGTAAAAACATCTAATAGCGACAAAGCTCTTAAAATTAGAGTAAAAAAAAACATCTAATTGTAGTAGTTGTTTTGTAGATTAAAAGTGACGGATAAATTAAAATTTATTGTATCACCGGTCAGATCTCCACAAGTGTGTTTTCTCCTTACTACTACTGACCTTGGCAGAGAAGAAGAAGAGGAATGTTAGCAACACTGTTTATAAAGTAGTGGTAGCGGCTAGATCATTTTATATTATTTCAAGTATACCAACGTGTAGACAGTATATAACCTTTAGTGCGATAGATTAGTCTCAGTCTCTCTGGTGTTTTCGTGCAGTGAACATGGAAGTTAGTGTTATAGTGTCGTGATTAAGGTTACCCTTCTTGAGGTCCACGTAAGTTTACTTTATTATCTATTGTCGTTAGCAAGGTCGAGTGGTGGGGGTGAGAGTATATTATGAAAGAGCTCCTGGTTCCCAAGCCCCAGGCACCGCTCGGGTCAGTCTAAATTGCATGTGAATACGTATTGCTGTACAGTAATGGGTACCATATTTCTCTCTCATTCTATAGCAGGAAGAACATTTTTAAGATGGCCGAACTGTATTGAAAGGTTAAAAAATCTTCAACTGTTGAAATTTGAACTAAGTTTCTCCTTCTCTTTAGCGAGGTGGACCAGCTTGGCTTCTCCGTCGGCCAACTCCACGTTTACCAACTATCTTGCCCATCATGATAAGTTGCAGTAAATCGTATCTCTCGAGTCCAAAGACATGTCATGCTTTATTATTTCTTTGATTACAACGTAAACTTACAAGTAAAAGTTGCGATAAACAAAGCACCTCATGTATTAAGGTATAGGTTATTTTAAATTCGCATTGTGAGGGCTGAGGGCCATCAGCTACGGCGAACTTTAGTGCATATTTTTGGAGGAGACTTTGGTCAGACTACTGCGAACACATAAAAGTACCGTTTTCGGTTTTAAAAGGTAAGGCTTTGTGTGCATGATGTAAACGATTTAAATTAATTTTATCCATAATGTTCTACTGGTACTGTAAACTTCTGTAACGTGTCTACATCGAATTTAAAGACACTCACGCAACAACTCACTCACTCATTCTAATAAATTTACTTACCTACTTTTTCACGTACCTGTAAATATTAGTAGGATAACTCTATCAGATTTATCGGTCTGAAATTAATGGTTTTAGATAAGAATATAATTTATTTATTTAAATACTTCTTTGCACTATGGTGTACAAGAGACGAGCTTAATGCTAAGAACATTTTCTACCAGGTGACCCAAGACATGGAAGAGAGTGTGGGTAGGTGTGCAAACAGTAAAATGAAAGCCCACACCACACGGGGACTAATTGAAAATCAGCGCAGGGCATGCGTTTGCGCATGCACCGGCACAATTCTGAATTAGTTTCCCTTTTGGCGGTATTGTATGACACATACTAAAAAAAAAAAATGGTTTTATTTTTACATTGTCTTGATTTTTTTTCTTAATTGCTTTTTTTTATCATTATTATTATGTGTATATGTCGTACTTTTTTCGTCAAATAAACGTTTTTATTTCTCTACTATTCCTACAATTTACATTTTTAAATATATCTAAAAAAAAAACAAAATACATTTAAAAATATAAAAAATAGAGGCCAACCGGCAGCGGGAACACGGTCCAAGCTACCGACAGTCAGGGCTCCAGAGAGAGGAATTTCCGCACGATACGTGCCGTGTCCAGTAGTACCGCTTTCTGCATCAGGCCCTTGACCCATCCATCCAACGCGAGCCTCTTAAGATGTTGATCGAGGCTCTTGGCTATTAGGCCATTGGCCGTCACGACAATCGGCACAACGACTGCTGAGTCCACATCCCACATGTCGACAATCTCATGAGCTAAATCAATATATTTCATTTGTTTATCTTTCTCAGCTTTCACGAGATTCCCGTCATGCGGGATGGTGACGTCAACAATTATTGTGCAGCGCTCCGATCGATCTATCACCACTATATCAGGCTTATTGGCAATAATAGTCCTGTCAGTGATGATAGTTCGTTCCCAGTACAACGTGACACGACCATTTTCGAGAACTGGGTCGGGATTATTATTATTATTATTATATTATTAAAACTATAAGTAGTCTATAAGTATAGTAACTATAAGTATAGAGAGTCAAAAGACTCTCTGCCGAACGAAGCAACCTGTCATTATTGTCAGCACAGAACTTAAAATTGTTTGATAAATATTTTGGAGAGTCAGGGCAATTTAAAAGTTTGAAGGTGAGACAGAGGATTCTAGTGAACCTGCGTTCTCTTATTGGTAACCAGTTGAGCTTTGATCGGAAATATGTAATATGGTCGTATTTACGTAATCCAAAGATGAATCGTATACACGTGTTTTGTAAACGTTCCAGTTTATTTAGTAATTCCTCGTTCAGATCCAGGTTACATACGTCATCGTAATCTAGAATGGGAAACAAGAGAGTGTTGACCAATTGGATCTTGGCCTTTATTGGAAGAAAATTTTTTAAGCGCATCATCGAATATAGGGTACCAAAAAATTTACTCGAAGTTTGCATAATATGATCTCGCCAGCAAAGATTCTTGTCAACAAGTGGTGCTGAACCAACTATTCCTCAGCGAAGCGAAAGATGGTCAGTTATTTTATTTACTGAATTTTGGCACCTTTTTTTTATTCTTTAGTTATTTTTTTCTATCCATTTTGTTTATATTGTGTACTAGCTGCGCCTCGCGATTTCACCCGCTATATTTTGGATAATTCACACTGTATCATTATAAATTATATCTTATGTGTTATTCTGATGTATGAGCTATATTATTGCAAAGTTTCATCAAAATTCATTCAGTAGTTTTTGCGTGAAAGAGTAACTAACGTACATCTATACATTCTTACAAACTTTCGCGTTTATTATATTAGTAGGATATTAAAACAGTAAATAGAATGAAATTAGTGTAATTTTTTGATAACGTATAGTTTAGTACAAATGTAAGTTATATTATTCTATAAATTCAAGACCTAAATCTCTGTTTAATGTTAATTTAGAATAAAACATATAATGTGTACTCAGACTTATCCCAGTTCTATTTTTAGTTTCATTCTGTAAGCTGTCGTTGAGATTTACGAGCATTTCTCTTGCTCATATCTTTTTTGTGATTTCTCCTCTTATTGCTCGCTGGTGAGATAAAGCAGACTTTATTCATATTTACTAAGCATTTCATTTATATTATTATCTTTTAACAATATTCAAAATATGTGTATATATGTATAATGCTAATGTAAATTAAATCTATATTTTTATATAATAAAATCGTAGAAGCACGCATCGTCGTTAAAACGACTTGACCGATTTGAATGAAATTTAGCGTACAGATACTTTATAACCTGATATAGAAAACAGGATACTTTTTATCCTGGAAAAATATACAGTTTCTATGGAATTGAGGGATTTTATCCACACACATCAGAACGAAAATTTTTAAAAATTTATATCTCAAAAATTAGCAAACAGATTTTAATTTAAACGAACGTTTGATAAAAAGATGAATAATTTATTAAAAAAACAAAGATGAAAAGAGCTTGTGTAAAATTTACCTCAGTGAAGCGAGCGATTAAGTAATAAATTAGTTATACAACATTTTCTATTCTTTTAGCTACACTAACATTATAAAGAGGAAAGATTTATATTTTTGTATGTAACGAATAAACTTAAAAACTACTGGACCGATATCAAAAATTCTTTTACCGTTAGAAAGCTACATTATCACTGAGTAACGTAGGCTATATTTGCTAGAAAAAATTAGAGATCCTCATAAATTCTTAATAAAACCAATCCAAGGTGTAAAAAAATTAACCATAAAATGTCTTTCATCGCATGCGCTGCGGAAAGTATTGATGATAGAACAAAAAAATGTTCCACAATATTATAGAACGTATCAATATCTACAAAAAACATCGCGAGACCATATGTCCAACTATTGTAGTTAAGTCACTATAACTACTTTTTGCCTATCAATATCAGACTATGTTATCCATACCTTTTTATTCATTCTTATCAAAATTAATTATTTCGTATTCAAGACTGTTTCAATACCTGTTGATTACTTTAGGAATTATTGAAATCGGACATTCCATTCAAAAGATATTATGAAATTAAAAATGTCAGTATAAACAAAAAATATACCCCGACGCGCCGGTGTTGAATGTCCACCCGTGCGAAGCCGGGACGGGCGCTAGTCATGTATAAAATCATGTCTTTTAAACGATAAAGAGATTCAGCCTTATTTAAGAGGTTTTTTTTTATTTATTTTTTATACACATTTTCCCATAAAACACAGAATTAGCAACACCCTTGATAACTATATTCGCGGGTAGTAACTTTTATTTTATTCCAAGACTGTATATAACCTCTGTTCTGATAGACTTGAGCCAGTTGTCAAACGGAGCTCGCCTGGTGACCATTATGCCTGTGTAGTGATGTGATGCTGTGATGCTGTGTCTCCATTACTAGTAAGTATTTAATAGGTCTCATGTAGATAACAGTCTTCTGGAAAAATCTTATATTATTATGGGAATACCCAAGATTCCTCAACAAAACCAAATAATTCTATAACTATACAACAAAACGCGTTAATTACTGTTATCAGTGCATGTCTGTCCATCTGTCATTGTGAAATTTACGCGTATCTCCCGACGTTCGCAATTTATGATCATTATAATAGAATCTTTGTTGATATTATTAATTGCAGATAAATATGGATCGTTCTATTTATAATTACTAGGTATTTATGTTCTGCTATTTTTATACATTTAAAAAAAAACCTTTTTATCTTTATTATACACACAAATTATGTGCGCGAAAAAAAGTGCTTTTCACATAAGGGATAATTTGAAAAATATATATATATATAAAGAGTACGTCCTTTTATTTACAGTTTGTTCCTCTAAATTAAGGATTCCCAAATTTTTTGGAGCAAGAGACCACTTTTCTAGAATGAAGTGATACCTCAGACCCTCTTACCCAAAATCCTGTATATAGTTTTTTTTTATTGATACAATAGTCTAAGGGAGTAATATTGAAATAATTTTCACATTGAAATTTAACAAAATAAATAGACATACAATTCAGTAAATACTAAGTGTAATTGAAAAAACAGGCCAAGTGCGACTCGGTTCACTCAAGCACGAAGGGTTCCATACCAATATTTGGTAAAAAAAAAACACGTTCTTTGTATGGGAGCCCCCCTTAAATCTATATTTTATTGATTTGAGTATTTGTTGTGAGTAAAATTTCAAGGTTTTAGCTCTCACGGTCCTTGAGATACAGCCTGGTGACAGAGAGGCGGACAGACAGTGGAGTAATAGGGTCCCGTTCTTACCCTTTGGGTACAGAACCCTAAAAAACATTAAATAATATAAGCATTATACTGGACTTACTCAGTAAGAGCAGGTAACTTAACCGTTACAGTTAAAGGAAAACGTTCCTATCAATTTTTTTAAGATATTCTGAACTGCGTTCACAGATTTTTGAGAAAATTTTAAAATCCATAAAAAAATATTTTTATGCCTATCGATCCTACTTTTTATGGGGATCAAAAGACTCTTTGGGACTATTTATGGTATGTGTATTAGAATTGTCAGAAATCGCCAAAAACATTTTCCATATATTTTGTACTGAAAAACGATAAATCAACTCGTAATATTCTTTATTACAGAAATTATCACTGAATCTTTGGCAATTTATACCGCTCGGTCTCCCTCGTTTTTCTTCATTATACGCGACACTGGCAGAATGATTTGTGCTTAAGCACATTCAAAACCAAAAAAAAAAATATTCTTTATTATAAGAAGTCACCACCAGTCAAATCAGTTATCGTTTATTCGACCCGTGGTAAACTTGTCAAACTTTGGAAATCCCTGGTCTACGTAATAAAGAACAAACAAATACAAATTCCCTCTCTTTAAGTAAATATATTAATAGTGTATACATGTATGTATTTATATATAGATATTTGTCCTTGTGTCTACGAGTATTAACAAAAATTCGAAGTGCATCCGTGCAGGCTGTAAGTCTGTTCACGTAGCGTCTAGACAGTCAGTTGTATGCAAATAAAAACAATTGTCCGATTTTCGGCTATCCGTTTATGTATTCGGCAATGGTTTGGATTAAGGCTAGACTTTGTCTATTAATATTTATTATTTTTATACTAGTTCATGCACGCGAGTCCGTCTATGTTAACTAACTTTGACTTATTAATACAAGGGCATCTGCTACCACAAAGAATTTTACAACTACAAGGATTTAGATAATTATAACGGAAGACATGACTTCCGCATTATTCTAAAATGAATAAAGAATAAAAAAGCAGTGATGGCCCAGTGGTTGAGACTTCAAGTCTTACTCGGGAGGTCCGAGGTTCGATCCTGGGCACACACCTCTGACTCTGAGTTATGTGTGTTTTAAGCAATTAAATATCACTTGCTTTAACGGTGAAGGCAAACATCGTGAGGAAACCTGCACTCCTGAGAGTTCCCTAAAAGTTCTCAAAGGTGTGTGAAGTCTGCCAACCCGCACTGGGCCAGCGTGGTGGACTATGGCCTAATACCCTCCGCATTCTGAGGAGGAGACCCGGCTCAGCAGTGGGCCATTGAAGGGTCGTCGTGATGAATAAAGAATTAACCTACTACAGACGACGCTGTACGGTGTAACACCTTTGCCTTTTCAATTTCTAGTAAAAAATCAAATTCAGAAACATTTTGATTCCTTTTGCTATCATTATTATCAACAAGAAATATTTTCAAAAAATTCTAAAATTTCAAAAGTCAATTACGATTGTTTGTGTGGGAAGCGTTCTGATTGGCAATACAAAGTAATGTTGCCACAATAAAAAATATTATATTATAGTGTCATTCAACAAACATGAGGAGGAGGAAAAAGGAGATATTTAAAGGAGCTCCTTTAATGGTATATGTTCAACACAAGATATCCTTTTCTTATTCGTTTTAATACTAAAATTAACAGCTTAAGTTAACCTAACCTACCTAAATAGGTTTAAACAGGGAAACTAGGCAGTGGAGGCGAGAGTCTGAATTCTGTTAAAAGGCCTTGCTAACCTACACCTTGGTCACAAGTCCAAGACACTGCTTGGAGGATATTTTTTACAGATTAAATAACTATTGCTAAGAATATGGGAGCTATACTGCGCAGTAACACTCAAACGAAACTATTAACATATAATGTAGATGGAAGCCGAGAAGTGCCTGGGGCTTGAGACTCAGGAGCAGGTTTAAAGACGTCTTCTACTATGCACAAACTCTTACCTCCACCGCTCAACCTCCCATCGAATATTAAAATAATAAAGTACATTACATTATAATACTAACGTCCACACTGCTCGAAAAGACTGACTCTAATCTATCGCACTAAAGGTTATATATTGTCTACACATCGGTATACTTGACATAAAATAAAATGACCTACCCCCCAATACTACTTTACAAACTACGTTGCTAACATTATTGTACATTAAATAAATGTTTTAATTGATGATTTAGATATTTCTTCATGAAGATTTTAGAATATTTTTTTTTTTTTAAATAAATAAAAATGGTGGTACTTCTCCTTAAGTCACCTAAAATCGAAGTCTAGACTTGAAACAATAATGAATTCAATGGCACGCCTAATTTTAGTGTGCAATGCGTCTACAATCTATTGTAGCGTCTAGGTATGCTAATGTAATAATATTGTTACATGTTACCATGTTACGATTCCTTATTAGCAATGGAGTATTTTTAGTTGGCAGGGGGACTTCGGGGCGAAATGGACTCTATTTAATCAACTCAATATAAGGTATTTGGTATCCTGACCAATGTTAAGTTGTTGATAAATTAAGTTTCTTGCAAGTTCTTCTTATTCTGTTTTCAGACTGACCAGTTCTGACATGTCAAAAGTACTTTGTTTCTGTTGTACTTCACTTTTTTAGGATTCAATCCCAATCCCGGTAAATATGCGCCCGAGATCCCGGGAATGTTGGGAATTTAAATTACGTTTAAAAATTTAAAATAACTGTGATTTTTATTTTATGTTATTTATTTATGTATGCCTTAAAATCTAATACATTTTATAATAAGAAATATAGTGTACACAATAAAAATAAAATAAAAAAATCATTTAAAAGTGGTGTAGGCACAAAAGATAACAAATAATTAATATTTAATTATATATGGAAACATAATATATTATAATTTAATACTAAACTCTATATAAAGGGTTATTCTATATATTTTTTTTTTTATAATATATATGAGTGCACTTTTTAAATTTAGTGTTATTTTTTTTGTGCAAAGGGAAACTGATATTTGCCAGCTGTAAAGTCAAAAATTTTGAAGAAACTGCGTCAGTATGGACAGTAATACTCCTGTGCGTACCGGTAGAGACACATTTTCTCTGAAAAAGTCATGAAAAATACTATGACAAGAGTAATGGCCTATCATCAGAGCCGTGGGGGCCATTTGACGGTTTTTTTATTCCATATTTAATCGGAAAAAGTGCACTTTTACTGAGACACCCTTTACTATATAAATTATTATTAAAATACAACAAACTACTGATACATATATATCATACAATACAATAAATATATAAGACATATTATTAAGTCGAAATTGAGAGAAAGTGTTGCTTCAGTCTGAATTTGAAAACAGCAGTGCTTGGTAAGTGAACCCAAGCACTGCTGTTTTCGTTACCTTCAACTGCGAATGAATTTTCATAAAAAATTATGTTATTAGCAAGGTAACACAAGGAGGTCGTTCTCTAGGGGGGCACTGTTGAAATAGCTCACTTAAATAAAGAGGAGGAGTTTATATAAAAACAAGCAAAAATCAATGACACAGTTACTGTACATTAAAGCAGAGCGAATAAAACATAGCATTTTAGAGCGTTTTCATTTCTCCAACAAGTAAAACAAAAGATTGCCAATTGTGTGTGTGTCAAAAAGTGGCCACAAACAGCAGCACACACACAAACACCCTAAACTTTCAGTGCATTGTTTTTACACTTTACAAGTTACTGAGTGTCACATAGCTATCTCTATGCGTAGTTAGAGCTATCTCTCGCTGTGTGTATTTTCACTGAAAATATGCTGTTATGATATGATAAAAAAATTAATACTGTTTTACAAATAATAAAAATGACCCTTTTAAGTTTAATGATAATTAGAGATATTTTTCCCGGGTCCTGGGAATGTGAATAACACGGGAATTCCAATACCCTAGTCTTAATCGATAAACATATTTTAACTTTTCGAGAAAGTTATCCAATTTTCGGAAAAGATAACCTTAGCAAATCAAGGATGATATATTGTTGAAAAAAATCATGAATACGTCAAAGAGGTGCCATGTTATCCCCTACATCCTCTATCGATTCACAGCAATAAAGTAACGGAGTTTAGCTAATAAAAACCAAACAGATTTGGATTTAACAGGATGGATAGACCATATTATACTCAGTAAGTACCTTAGCTATTTATGGTTGTATTAAATACATTTTTATGTAAAAGAACTAAAGAACCTTTAACTAAACAGGTCATGATCACAATTAGAAAAGTAAAAAAATTACTTTCCGATATAAAAAATAATTTAATTTCTGACTCAAAAAAACCTTTAAAATTATGTTCGCACTCTCCAGAAAGAAATTTACCTATTTTGATGAATATTTTTTAGGAATTTTTTACCATCCTTCCCCCATCCCCTCCATTTTTTTATCGCTATTTTAACTTTGACTGATTAATGCAGATTTAAAACTACTCTCTTATTTGTATAAAATAAATATTAACTAAGTGGGCCACCCTTATTTTCTATGGGTATAAAAAATACCCTAAGACCTGACCTACCCTGCACAAAAAGTTTCATCAAAATCAGTCAAGAAGATTCAAAGAAAATCGATAACAAACAGACACTGAGTGACATGAGATTTTTATATATAAGACTAGCGGCCCGGACCGTCCCGGCGTGTATTTTTAATTTTGTAATATCTTTTGAATGGCATGTCCAATTTCAATAATTCAATAAATAATCAACAGGTATTGAAACTGTCTTAAATACGAAATAATTTATTTGGATAAGAATTAATACAAAGGTATGGATAACATGGTCTGATTTTGATAGGCATTTCTATAAACTTTTAAAATGTAAAAAAGCAGTTATAGTGACATAACTACAATAGTTGTACATATGGTCTCGTGGAGTTTTTTGTAGATATTGATATGTTCTATAATATTGTAGAACATTTTTTTGTTCCATCATCAATACTTTCTGCAGCGCATGCAATGAAAGACATTTTATGGCTAATTTTTTTACACCTTGGGTTGGTTTTAGTAAGAATTTCTGAGGATCTCTAATTTTTTCTATTAATAAATATAGCCTATGTTATTCAGGGATAATGTAGCTTTCTAACGGCAAAAGAATTTTTAAAGATTAAGTAAGGATATAGAAAATAAAACTATAAGTTTAACATAAATATATTTAGACAACAATATGGACAACCAATACTTACGATATTATATACTTAGACAAGCTAGAACTACTTTATGCTAACAATTATTTGTTTATTATAATTATAGTTATAATACGAGTAGTACAGCCACAAAACTATGCTATTGTACTTATAACTAAGAAAACATTAATCTTTTGAGACTACATTAGTGATTCCCAAACTATATCAACTCTAAGGGATTTCAAAAATATTAAGCATTTAAAACAAAAATATCATTTCTATATTTATCTGCCCTAAATTTAATAAAAACTGATTTATTTGTCCATTAGTTTGGGAAAAAAAAAATACTAAAACATGTGATGACGTCACATATACGACGGGATGCCGTACGGGATTCAATCGTACATATGACGTCATTTGGCGTCTTTCAAAATGGATTTTAAACATTATAGCGTTCATATTTTGAAAAAATAAAAAATACGTATCTGCAGCTGAAGAGTTTGTTTGTTTGGTTGAACGCGCTAATCTCAGAATCTACTGGCCCGATTTGAAAAATTCTTTTAGTGTAAGATAGTCCATTTATCGAGAAAGGCTATAGGCTATATATCATCACGCTACAACCAATAGGAGCGGAGCTACACGCGGACGAAGTCGCACGGGTCGACTAGTATAATGTAATAATACTAGCTGACCCAGCAAACGTTGTTTTGCCATATAAATTTAAAATATTTGGGGTGGGCCATCCTAGTCACTTAGGGGTATGAAAAATAGATAGTAGCCGATTCTCAGACCTACTGAATATGCATATAAAATTTCATAAAAATCGGTCAAGCCGTTTCGGAGGAGTATGGTAACTAACATTGTGACACAAGAATTTTATATATAAGATAGATATGTTAACAATATGAAATGTTGTCAAATATTTCTAATGTTTTTTTGTCCTCGAAGTTACTCAATCTAAGCACAATCTAGTTAAGTATTTTAAACGGGGGTCAAGTGCTAAAAATCAAGTTAGTTTGGGTACCTCTGCTCTATCCTACTAATATTATAAACGCGAAAGTCTGTAAGAATGTATGGATGTATATTTGTTTCCAATTCACGCAAAAACTACTGAATGGATTTTGATGAAACTTTACAATAATATAGCTTACACATCAGAATAATACATAATCTATAATTTATAATGATATAGTGTGAATTATCCAAAACATAGTGGGGGAAACCGAAGAGCGCAGCTAGTATTCAATAAATTAATGTTTTTTCATAAAAGATAAATAAGGAAACTTTATAACCAACAGAACGGTTTTTAATCTTTCATTGTTGCCTACTAATGATTTGTTACGTTTAAATCGGTGAACTTAGTGAAGAGAGGGCAAGTCGGCCTGTAGCGAATAAATGAGAAAATGACAAATGACCGTCTTTATTAAACTGATTCACGCTTCGCAAATACCAATAATTTTTTCTTGGAAATCTTTTGACTCATGAACAACTAAACAATGAAATGCACTTATATACGCTTTTGTGAACATTTACAATACAATTAGTATAATTATTAAAAAAAACATTCATTATCGCTGAATAGAAGCTTCAATTTAATAGTCACCGAATATGAAATACAAAAAAAAGTTTAATACTCGATTTAATTAGATACTTGATATCGAAAGAAAGGTATCGACAAACTCAGTGTAAGCAATGTCAGTGTGTTACCATGGTTACAAGATTGTTATAATTGTCAATATAATAGATTGGGGAAAAAGTCTTTTTGCATTATAGTATGTATGAACTTGTAATAAAATCTCTTTGGCTATACTATTTGTATCTGCCTGGCTTTGGTATCATTCAAAGTTTACATTTTAAAGAAGATAATTCCAAATTCAAATTAGGAAAATGTGTGATTTTTATTTATTTTTCGTACTGTGAAGATGAGTGAATCTAATGAAGAAATTCGATACATTTTAAAATTTTATAACAAAAAAGGTAAAAATGCAACGCAAGCCGCGAAAAAAATTTACGATGTTTATGGACCTAGTGCAGTGTCTGTGAGAGTAACACAAATTTGGTTTAAGCGCTTTCAATCCGGAAATTTTGATGTCAAAGATGCACCTCGCTCTGGTCGCCCTATTACGGATAAAATGGATGCCATTTTTGAAAAAGTGGAGCAAGATCGGCATATCAGTAGTTACGACGTAGCTGAAGAACTGGGAATTGACCACAAAACAGTTTTGGAGCATTTAAAAAAAACTGGGTACACAAAAAAGCTCGATATTTGGGTACCTCACGAGCTCACTGAAAGAAACCTAATGAACCGTGTACTCATTTGTGATTTTTTATTACGACGTAATGAAACCGAGCCATTTTTGAAGAAGCTGATAACTGGTGATGAAAAGTGGATCACGTACGACAAGAACGTGCGAAAACAGGTCGTGGTCAAAGGCCGGTCAGACTTCATAGACTGTGCCAAAACCCGGGTTAACTCGCAACAAGGTGATGCTGTGTGTGTGGTGGGATTGGAAGGACATTATTCATTATGAGCTGTTAGCACCAGGCAGGACCATCGATTCTGAACTCTACTGCGAACAACTGATGAGATTAAAGCAAGAAGTTGTGAGAAAGCGGCCGAAATTAATCAACGGAAGGGGTGTTGTTTTTCATCATGATAACGCTAGACCTCACACATCTTTAGCCACTCATCAAAAATTAAGAGAGCTGGGAGGTGTTAATGAATCCGCCGGATAGTCCTGACCTTGAACCTTCAGATTTCCACCTGTTTCGATCTCTTCACTATTCTTTAGGCAGTGTCAGGTTAACATCACGAGAGGACTGCCAAAACTACTTGTCGCGGTTTTTTGATCAGAAGCCCCAAAATTTCTATAGCAATGGGATCATGTCCCTACCTACAAGATGGCAAAAAGTTATCGAATAAAATGGTACCTACATACTTTAGTTAAATGTAAATAAACTTTATTAAAAAATGTTCTGCATTTTCTTAAAAAATGCGAAGAAACTTTTTCCCCAACCTAATATTAATATTGTCCCGCAGCACTCAAGTTAGAAATGAGCTGATAGTCTTCAAATGGCTGAACAGATCTTTACAATACATAGCTTAGAATCATCTCAATTAAATTACCTTTCAAACAAATAAAACTTCATCACAATCGGTCCATTATATTGGGCGCTACGATGCTTATTACTTACTTATTATATTAATTGTATTTATTTAGTAATGAAATAAGGTTTTTTTTGTGAAACTTTAGTCAACGAAAAACAATAGTAATAAGATGTCTACGATCTTTGAAAAAACATTATTTACAATTTATCTTCAACTAGCTGTGCCTGCGACTTCGTCCCCGTTTTATCCCCTATTCCCTATTGTTATTTTACACCCACCCAACAGCCTAACAAATAAGTTTCAAGCTTCTAGCTCTAAAAATAACTATACTTCCTTACTACTTTTCATCCCCCCCTTTCAACCCCTTACAACCCTATTTTCGCATTAAAAAGTAGCCTATGTCCTTTCTCAGGTTCTAGACTATCTGTATACCAAATTTCATTTAAATCGGTTCAGTAGTTTTGGCATGAAAGCGCAACAGACAGACAGAGTTACATTCGAATATTAGTAAGAATTTTATTATGGATTCTAAATATTCTATGTTACCCGTTTATGACATTTATTTACATCTCTTATTTCCATGGCTGTACACGTCTTATCTGGAAATAAAGTTAATCAAAAAAGTTCTCAAAAGAAGTTCAGAGCATTTAGGGCCATAAAAGAAGTTCTAAATGAAAGCGTTCTTAATGTCCGTCTAATATCTCTATATTTGTAATTACAAGAATGTCGACCAATACACAACATTTAGTATGAAAAATGAGAAAGGAAAGAAGAACCGGGAGAATCTATCTATGTATATTGCTGTCTCCCTCCCGTTGCAGAAGGTGTCATACTGTGGGAGCGAGGCTGATGTACTTGCACGAGGGTCCACGGAATTTGGAAATATGTGCTGGAAAAAAAATACAAATTGAATTACATCTCAGTGTATGAAATAAAGTCAAAATAACAGTATGACGGCTTGACTAGAATATCCTCCTGGGGGTTATACTTTAGACTCAGAGCTTCAGCATTACTGCTAGAATACTCGCGATGTAATCATAATTATTCTGTAGTGACGTCGAATTTATTTTGCACTATACTTCGATAGATGTTTATCAGTTGTCCAACATTCAAGAAAGTGCTACCAACATAATAAATAGCAGGATGCTATTAAAATTAGTGTTGCCAACATCATAATTAATTCTAATTTTAACTATTAATTCGGATGGTTTCGATTCCAACTAATCGATTTCTCGATTTGATTTTAAAAAATCATAATCACCTTATAAGCATCCAACTCTCTGCTCAGGTCCTCATCAGAGTACCCTTTCATTGCTTTAGTGGCCACGGGACCCATGTAGTTGTTGACCACAGCGAACTCGAAGAGTGAGAGGAATACGAAGACAGAACAGGATGACATCCACACGTCTATCGCTTTCACATACGAGACTGGAGGTAAACTTTGCTGGGATTGAGTGTTCTGGGTTGCTGTGGGAAAAAATTACATATGTTTGTTATTCAATCACGCAAGAATGGCTAAACAGATTTTAATGAAATTTGGCATAAAGATACTTTATAATTTGGATTAACATATAGGCTTTTACTTATCCCGGAGAAATTCATAGTTCCAGCGGAACCTATTGAGGTTAAATATCGAGATAAAAATTATCTTACTTCTCAAATTAGACAAAAATAATGCAATTATCCTACGTCTTAATTTAGAAAAAATAAATTACTTATCCTATGTCTCAATTTAGAAAAAAATAAATCAATTATCCTATGTCTCAATTTAGAAAAAAATAAATCAATTATCCTATGTCTCAATTTAGAAAAAAATAAATCAATTATCCTATGTCTCAATTTAGAAAAAAATAAATCGATTATCCTATGTCTCAATTTAGAAAAAAATAAATCAATTATCCTACGTCTTAATTTAGAAAAAATAAATTACTTATCCTATGTCTCAATTTAGAAAAAAATAAATTACTTATCCTATGTCTCAATTTAGAAAAAAATAAATTACTTATCCTATGTCTCAATTTAGAAAAAAATAAATTACTTATCCTATGTCTCAATTTAGAAAAAAATAAATCAATTATCCTATGTCTCAATTTAGAAAAAAATAATTCAATTATCCTATGTCTCAATTTAGAAAAAAATAATTCAATTATCCTATGTCTCAAGTTAGATAAAAAAAAACAAAATGTTCGTTTCTAAGTTGGGTAAGCCTCCCATAGATAGCGCTTTAAGGTTTTAAACTTTCGTAATTATTTTTCCTGTTACTCGAATGATTAATTTTACCATAAATTGCATAAAACAATACAAAAAGTTGTGTTGAATACTAATGGCAACACAGATAGAACTGTCAAAAATAAAAAGGAATGGCGCCAAAATATTATAATTCTCAATCTTTATATTAAAGATTAATCTTAAATAAATAATGGAGGGCAAAAGAATATTAAAGCATTAAAGTTGGCTATCTTATAATAACAATAATATTGAAATAACAAAATTAATCTACGCCTTAGTGACCTTTAAACAAAGTAACAGGTAAATTAAATAGATATCTCGACGACATTATATTATTTATCGAGAAAAAGTTTAAGTACTTAAATTTTTTGCAGAATAATATAATTTAACTTACTTATATAGATTAAATAATTTAATTATTAATTATTTTTAAACTTTGTTACATCTTCGGAGTCCACTCATTGAAAAGATATGACCGTTAATGTGATCACTCACATATTTATAAGGTACTTCCCGATGACCTAACGTCGTGAAATTTAGTATGAAGTAAGGTCTCATAGCACAAATAAAGGATAAAATTAAAAACCTGTAATTTTTTTTCTAAATCACTAGAAATTTTACTTTTTTTGACTGTCACGCAAGACCCTTTTTCTCAGAAAAACATAATCAAATCCAGTTGAAATTTATACAAAATATTCTAATCTCTAGTTCCTCAATATGTAAAAATATCAAACTCAATTTACTGAAAAGCCGCAGCCACTTTTATCTCATGTGTTGTAATTTTGATTTTAGAGATAAATAAAAATTCCCAGGCTTTGTCTTTTACCCTAGGAACATGATTTTTGGCCAGAAGCAAGGTCTTGTAACACTAGTATAGGGAAAAATCCTAAAAATGCCAATTTTTAGTTACTTGATCAAAAATGATCTTTTATATATTTAGGTTTTGACGCATTATTTGAAGAATACGTGAAGTTATCAAGTAGAAATTAATACAATATAAGCAATCAATAAATATAGCCATTTATACTGAAGTCATAACAAGTAGTTTTTCTATAGGGCAATCCACATGATATGCGGACATGAAAAAGTCCATGTTTGCTTTTTTAGTAACATTCGATGTTACTAAAATAGCAAACATAATAACAGATATAAAATATTTTTACCGTTTTAACTGTAGTTAACGAGTTTAATTTTATGAAATTGTAAGATGTAAAGATTGTTTGGTAAAATATAAATTCCATTAAATAATTTCTTAAATTTTTTATTTATAGATTGGCGAATAAGGTTTAACGTAAGGCACCTCTTCCGTTTACTCCATTTTTCAAAGCCCTCTAGCTTAAGGTTCATCAGGGCTTAAATCTGTGCCAAAGACGTGAATATTTATAACATATTCGAATGTTAGTAAAATGACAAACACGGACGTTTTTGTCGTCGTATCGTGTGAAATGAATCTAAAGCGTGAATACTAGAAACGGTTATTGACGATCATGTCATGTTGTTAAATGACAACTTGTAAAATATTTTAATTGACTCCAAAAAATCAAGGAGGTTCTATATTTGACAACTAGCGACCCATCCCGGCTTCGCACGGGTGGAATATTTAGTTTAAAACATTTTGGTTCTCCCGCATTTCGGTGCCCCTCTACCTCGGCGTTACTCGCTACCACTCGCTGCACTTCGAGTATCACCGAGATAGAACTACACTGGCCCGTCGCGTCGGCGTGTATTCTTTGTTTATATTGATATTTTTAATTTCGTAATATCTTTTGAATGGAAGGTCCGATTTTAATAATTCAAAAAGTAATTTACAGGTATTGAAACAGTCTTGAATATGAAATAATTTATTTGGATAAGGATTAATACAAAGGTATGGAAAACATGGTCTGATTTTGATAGGCATCTTTATCAACTTTTAAAATATAAAAAAGTAGTTATAGTGACATAACTATAATAGTTGGACATATGGTCTCGTGGAGTTTTTTGTAGATATTGATACGTTCTATAATATTGTAGAACATTTTTTTGTTCTATCATCAATAATTTTCGCAGCGCATGCGATGAAAGATATTTTACGGCAATTTTTTGTGCACCTTGGGTTGGTTTTAGTGAGAATTTCTGGGGATCTCTAATTTTTTCTTATAATAAATATAGCCTATGTTACTCAGGGATAATGTAGCTTTCTAATGGTGAAAGAATTTTTGAAATCGGTCCAGTAGTTTTTATGTTTATTCGTTACATACAAAAATACAAATCTTACTTCTTTATAATATTAGTATAGATATAGATATAGATTATTTGACAATTATATTTTATAGATATATTTTCACCGACTATAAAATTATTTTGGTGAAATTATTTTTTTATTGCATTTTTTTGTTAAAAATGTTTTATCATATTTTCTTATAATCTTTTTGTAAGTAATTATAAATATTATGTCAATTGAAATATGCATAACTAATTTCAGGAATAAATGCCCCCAATACTATTTTTGATAATATTTTAACCCGCACATGAAAATCAAAATTTGATAGTGTTTGTCCCTTTATTGAAATTGTACTGAACCCTCAGAGCGCGAGTTCCACACTCTTTAAAAAAAACATAAATGACCTTTCAATATTATTTCAAACACTAAGTAACATTTTCCATTTGAGTTTAAGGAGTTTTTTGTTCATTTACAGTAGAAAATAAAAAAAAATATTATTTAGAATACGTACCTAAGGTCAAAAGTGAAGTAACTCCCAAGGTGACTCTCGCAGGTATGGCTTCTGGTTTAATCCAGAATGAGATCCAGGACATGACGACGATGAGAGCTGAGGGTATATAGGTGTGGAAGAGATGGTAACCCAGACGTCTGCGGAGGTTGAATACAACAGCTAAACAGGTAAAGTTACCTACAACGAAAATATTTATTAAGTACATTCACACGATACATTGGCGCTCAACGCACAGACAGATTTAAAACAATATTGGACATTAATTAAATTTGAAAAAGATTCGTTTTGCTAAAACTGTCTATTAAATCTAATTTAATGATTACAAAATGGACATTATTATAAAATTATTTTATATTGCGTCACATTGATTAACTTTATTTATTAAATGCCTATTTTTTTGTTTGTTTCTAGTTTGGTACTCGTTTGTTACTAGTTGGGTACTACTTTGTTTCTAGTTGGGTACTCATTTGTTACTAGTTTGGTCCTACTTTGTTTCTAGTTTGATACTCATTTGTTACTAGTTTGGTACTCATTTGTTACTAGTTTGGTCCTACTTTGTTTCTAGTTTGATACTCATTTGTTACTAGTTTGGTACTACTTTGTTTCTAGTTTGATACTCATTTGTTACTAGTTTGGTACTCATTTGTTACTATTTTGGTACTCATTTGTTACTAGTTTGGTACTACTTTGTTTCTAGTTTAATACTCATTTGTTACTAGTTTGGTACTACTTTGTTTCTAGTTTGATACTCATTTGTTACTAGTTTGGTACACATTTGTTACTAGTTTGGTAATACTTTGTTTCTAGTTTGGTACTCGTTTGTTACTAGTTTGGTACTCATTTGTTTCTAGTTTGATACTGATTTGTTACTAGTTTGGTACTCATTTGTTACTAGTTTGGTACTCATTTGTTACTAATTTGATACTCGTTTGTAACTAGTTTGGTATTCGTTCGTTACTAGTTTGGTACTACTTTGTTTTAATTAATATTTTATTTTTATTAATATACTACGCGAAAATTATTTTCAGGTTTTAAAAAAAAATGCGAGTTATACTTAATGTAGATACTTAAGCAGTTTTTTCACAAACGATACCGAATAAGCCTTTAATAATTACTTGTAGTTTTTTGTCGATCACAGAGTATAAATTGTAAATATTTTACCTGTAGAATATTCAATAGTGCAGTCACTAGTGTAGTTATTAGATATATCGAGCTGTGGTAGTTCTATATCTGGATTAACCACTAATGGGTCAGTTAAGTTCCAAATAAACACCAGATCATGAACTGTATGGGACACTGAAAAGTATTGACAAAAAAAATATTATATTTGTTATTTAAAACAGTAACACAGATTTTTGATTAAGAAATTGCAATAAATATTGACTAAAAAATTGGAATAAAATATCTATAATAAGTTAACTTACAGCTTTCAATCATCATGGAACAGCTTTGCGTATCATGAGGGTATGATTCAAACTTCATGGCACAGGATAACACCAGCGTTAATCTGAAATATTTACCAATATTATTTATTTTTATGGCAGAAAGAGGACAAACGAGCAATCCACCTATTGGTAATTGGTCACCCCCATCCAAGGACATCAAAAAAAGGAGAGGAGAAAAAAGCAATGGTTTCAGTGGACCTAAAGTAAAACCTAGAGACCTCTTAAAACGTATTATTGATAAGAGAGAATGAGAAGAGAAGTTTTATGTCGCAATCCTATGATAGGGGTCATGCCAGTTGGAAAAAAGATTGTTTACCAAGACTGGAGTCAGATTGACCAGGCTGGAGGTTATACAAACCCATATGACCTGTCCCCTGATAGATAAAAATCATCATGATTGATTTTTAATATTGTGCGAAAGAAATTCTGTCTTCCACTCTGTTATGCTTTCACGCTCTGACCACTGAACCAATTTTGATGAAATTTGGTATAGAGATAGACTACAGCTTAGAAAAGGACATAGGCGTTTTATCGCAAAAAAAAACGAAGGGGTTGAAATAGGGGATGAATGTTTGCAGTTAGGTCAAAAGTGCATGTCGAGCTGTGTATCCGTTTAAGTCTTTCGGAGTTAATCATATACAAATATATAGCAGAAAATTTTGAAAATAAATCAAAGCAAAACCGGGAAGTCGACTATTATATGTTTATACTTACTTAGACATATAGAGTAGAGTTTTATCATGGTACAACCATAGATAGTGGTTTGGTATGCTCATCTCATGGAAGGTGACTTTCTTAGCGTTTTTGAAGAAACAATCTGGTCTCCAGATCTTATTTAACCAGTCTACGTCCAGGATCCGGTACTCTTCATGCATGTTCTCTGGCAGACGGAGACGAGGGTCTCGCCATGATTGCGCAAGGAAGATATCTGCTACGTATGTCTGAAAAACAGGATAGGTTTCAGAAATTATTGTTATTATTATGACTAAAATATTTCTAAAATTATTCTTTAACTAAAAATATATATAAATGAATTGATGTTTGTAAGTCTCGCTGAAACTCGAGAACAGCTGGACCGATTTGACTAATTTTGGTTTTGAAAAACGATTTTGATAATTTTTAACCCATATATATTTACGAAGCGAGGACGGGTCAGCTAGTATAGATTAAAAAGTAAGACCAAGATATTTCGGAAATCAATTGTTTATTAATTTGCAAAGTTTGAACAAGATTTTGGGAATTATTGGTAAATAATTATTGGAAGCTTGGTTAAAAAATTACGTAAATGATTGGTTAGCATAGATTAGAGGCTTGATTAATAAATTACGTAAATTTTTGATTAATATAGATTAGAAGTTTGATCAAAAAATTATGTAAATTATTAGTTAATATAGATTAGAAGCTTGGTTAAAAAATTACGTAAATTATTGATTAATACAGGTTAGAAGCTTTTTTAAATTATTGATTAATATAGGTTAGTAGCTTGGTTAAAAAATTACGTAAATTATTGATTAATACAGGTTAGAAGCTTTTTTAAATTATTGATTAATATAGGTTAGTAGCTTGGTTAAAAAATTACGTAAATTATTGATTAATACAGGTTAGAAGCTTTTTTAAATTATTGGTTAATATAGGTTAGTAGCTTGGTTAAAAAATTACCTAAATTATAGATTAATATAGGTTAGTAGCTTGGTTAAAAATTTACGTAAATTGTTGGTAAATGTAGATTTAAAATTTTTGAAAATTTTAAAATTCATTCGTTTTACAAAGTTCAGCTTCAAAATTTCGAAAATTATTGGTTAATACTAGTTGGTTAATACTATAAAGTTGGGCTAAAAGTTTTATGTCGATTAGAAACGTTGGCCTAGAGTTTAAGCAATTATGTATATGATTCATATAGATTTGGAAAATGTTGACTAAAAGTTGTCGGAAATCTTCTCCGTTCTTAGCAGTTATTTCTTACCATACTCTCTTCATTAATAGAATCCAAAGATAACACAGTAACGTGGAAGTACACTATAGTGGGTTGCCCAGACAGTTTGGGTGCTCTGTTCTTATCATAATACTTTGCTTTCACTGGTAAAATGTCTCTTAAAGATAAACTGGACTCAGATTTGAGTTCCACTTCTTGGTATGTAGCATTAGTTCTGAAAAAATATTTAAATATTTTAAAATACCAAATCAATGTTTTTGGAATACTTAACTTTTGCATAACAACAACGTTTCTAGATAAAATTGTTAATATAAAAAAAAATAAGGATAGTTAACTCTACTACATAAATCTCCGAAAATAGTCCAACACGTAATAAAATAAAAAAAAAATATCGATTTATATTTTAAATAAATATGTAATAATCAATACTTACAAAAAAGTAACAGCATGAACACGACTTGCATTCGCCACTCGGAAGAGCAGAGGAATCATATAAGTCAGCATACTGACCCCCCACTTCATTTTGTCTATCACACAATCACTATCAATGTATCACTATCACCGTATCATTTCCAAAATTTTCTGAAAACAACGTTATTCTTGACAAAGCCTTGTTAAATGAAGACTATTCGACCTCCACCTGTAATCTTTTTAAAGGAGTTACCTAACGTAATAAATGCATTTACACGTGCAACCAAACATGCAGAAAAGATTGCATTACATATGGAATCTTGTAAAATGTTTTTTTCTTTGTTACGACATCAATACTTTGTTACTTGGTAAGTACATTCAAGTCGAGATGGATAAAATACTTAAGTGTTTTTCGCTTCATTTATATACGCTAATAGTAAAACAAAACATACAAAGTGTGTGCATGATATGAGTACAATGGGGGTATTATTAGAGCCTTGGCAACATTTATGATATTTTAGATTAAAATGGAGACTCCATGAGTGTCAAAATAAATGATAAATTTTCGTTATGATGACATGATATTCTGTTTGTAGGACAACTACATATATGTGGAGGGATTGATTGATTATTAATTTTGGCCGTAAATTAAGATTAGATATCGTTAGTTCTTTTATCAAGCAGTGATGGCCTGATTAGATATCAAGCAGTGATGGCCCAGTGGTTGAGACTTCAAGTCTTACTCGGGAGGTCCGAGGTTCTATCCTGGGCACACACCTCTGACTCTGAGTTATGTGTGTTTTAAGCAATTACATATCACTTGCTTTAACGGTGAAGGAAAATATCGTGAGGAAACCTGCACTCCTGAGAGTTCCCTAGAAGTTCTCAAAGGTGCGTGAAGTCTGCCTACCCGCACTGGGCCAGCGTGGTGGACTATGGCCTAATACCCTCCTCATTCTGAGGAGGAGACCCGGCTCAGCAGTGGGCCATTGAAGGGTCGTGATGATCGTTAGTTCTTAATACATATAAGATGAGGAATCATTTGAAGGATACTGCGACCCATAGACGCGAAGTTTAGGTAGGTAAGTAGTATAATATAGCTATGCTATCACTTCACATATTGGCTATTTTCTAGCACTAGGCGTTTTGCTTAAAAAATATTTTTTTGCTATCCTACCCGTATCGTAACCACGTCCACAGAGGTGAAACAGCGGTTCTTAAATTACATATAGGTAATGAAAGTTTTGAAGATTATGATAGATATAGCTACCGGCACGTAAGTATAGGTTTGACCTTGAATGCGCAGAAGTCACAAAGCGGGGAGCGCGGGATGTAACTGCCAATACAGACACGCAGCACGCTCACAATATGCAACTTTCCCCCACTATTTTTTCTCAGACCTAAAGTTAGCTGCCGGCTACTATATGTGGTTGTAATATAGCGTTATTCAATAAACTACCTACATGTGTTATGATGTATTTACTGATCGCGTTTCATTCTACAGTTTGACCCCGTCATTGGGATGGAATTTCGCTTAGTAAATATATAATCCAATAGTATTATATACTTATTATATGTCTATACGACATTCAAGATCAAGACCTAGAAGGTTAATAAAATTTGTAAATGTAAAAGTTTGTATGTTTGTTACTCAATCACGCCATAACGGCTGAACAGATATAATCAAAATTTGGCATACAGCTACTTTATAACCTGGATTCACTAATAAGGTACTTTTTATCCCGGAAAAATTCAGTTCCTGTAGGAGAATACAAAAATATGTTTACCGTCGCAAGCGCCTGAATATTTTAAATTGACTACTACGTCATCTTCGTTTTTTTTTAATTTTTAAGTAGCAGAAATTATTTAAAAAGTGTCTTACCCAAAACAAAATAAAACCTAAAAGTCTCTAAATATAAAAACATAATTTAAACCTATGTGGGACGTAATGTTACAGGAACTGGGGGAAACCTGGATGATCTGAATATTTAAAAAAATGTAGGTATAATACGAAAATGTGTTTGTTGCTTTGTTAATGTTTCATTCTGTAACGGAGATCGCAGATCGTTGTAATATTCTGCAAATTAATATTAAAAATATAGACAAATTTTTATTTGTTATTCTTTCTTTTTATCAACACTAACTATACGTTACAATAATGTAAAAATATAAATATAATTTTAGTAGTTTCATAACGAAATACTGCATCAAAACTGGTTCTACTTACAATAAACAGTTGTACGGTTTCATTGGCTGAGGCTACAAATTACAGGCTAATGTCGATACAAAGTATATCATACTAGTGATGTATTCCAGAATTACTCTATTTACCTCCTATATATCAGTCAGTCATAAACTATAAGGGTTAGAAACTTGAAAGAAAGAAAGGGTTTTTGAAAAGTCACCCCCTATGGAGGTAAAACGGGGGTGCAAAGTTAGTATGAAACTGCCGTTTTCGAAGTTATTCAAATGAAATTCAGTATGAAGGTTCTTCATTGAAAGTCATGAAACACGTAAAATATTTTTTCGAAAATCATCCTTTAAGGGGGTAAAAGGAGGATGCCAAGTTAGTATGACTACCTCATAAAATTATTAAATATGTCTACAGACGATCTCAATATCGCAAACGAAGTAGCGAGTAGTTACCAAACTCCTTCGAAACGGCTCGACCGATTTTTATGAAATTTTGTATACATATCGGGTAGGTCTGAGAATCGGTCAACATCTATTTTTTATATCCTAAATAATAAGGGTTGCCCTTCCGATTTTTTTATTCTATATGGCCAAACAAAGTTTGCTGGATCAGCTAGTATGTAATAAAACAACATTTAGGGAACTTTTACATTAAGGTAAAACATAAAGGTTCACTCACTCACTCACTCATTTATTAATTCATAGTTTGCCACCTATTAATGCACTATTTCAGTTGGATTTCTATTCTATAATGAATAGTATGTCACTGATTTGCAGTAGACACCACCATCTCACTGTCTTCTGTCTCACTCACTTTTCTTTTATACAAACCTTGTCCTGACATTAACTAACACGACAAAAAAAGAATTATCCAATTAGGTGCAGTCGTTCTGAAGTTATGCACATACATACAGCCCATTTTTTATATAGAAGATACAATTTATTTGGAAAATCTTATGCTATTAAATAAAACTCTAAAAACTTAGAGTTTTTTAAAGAAATCTTAATATCTGCTTACGTAGAAACTTCTAGAAGATTTCTAGATTATTCCTTAACGTTTACTATTTACCTGAAACACTATAAACACACACATCGGACACTATCATATATTTTATACACTAAACAAAATAGTTATTGTAACGTACAGTCATATTGAGTTGTAACGCACGACTGAAAAAAACGCTGAATATTTCAGCTGTGGTATAAATTAGGAGCGGCAGCGTTTTATTGAGCGATTTAATATTTAATGAAATCCAACAATTATGTTTTTTTTTTCAGGTTAAGTACCCTATAGTACTAACAAACCCATAACCTATACAAAAGATCACAATGATCGCTCAGTTACCGAGTGAAAGTAGGACAAACTAACAGATTTCACTAGCACTACCTAGATGATATCCACTCCTTGAGAGACCTCGCTTAAGACTAAGACCGCAGTCCGACTGTCGGGGGTATATAAAAAATCGTGCATCTCAAAACGACGGAAGTAATCATTATTTTACTCTAGCGCCATAGATGGCGATGACGATTCGATAATCGTTTACTATTTCCCGACAAATATTTTTATTTCTTTTATATCTTGCTTTTATAGCTTAAGTATATCTATTAATTACGTGAGGTGTTCTAGAGGGGAGGGGATCAAGCTAAATCTTTCCAAATCTCAGTAGAAGTGGGGAGGGGTTTCTTAGTAAATATCACGTAATTTTTTTTCTAGCAGAAAACAGTGTAAAATTGCGTGAAAAATTATTTCTAGAATAAAATATGGCCAAATGTGACACAATAGTGTTTGTCGTATTCGTCCGAAACCATCAACCAACCAACCCACCCCCCAGAACCCACAACTCTAGAGCAGCAAAGTAGCGTAGTTTGCTGTTTTTTTTTTCAATAATCCAATACGTTTATAGCCAAAACATAAATGAAGAAGAAGAATCTCACGTGAGATTGGGGGAGAGGAGAGTTGAGGAAATCATACAAAATCTCACCAAGAGGGGGAGTCGAAAAATTATCAAAAATGCCTTACGTAATTATTGGTCTGCTTATGGCCGAAATTAATAATCAAACTCAATACAAAATCACCGCATTGCAGGTTCCAAATTTCAACTATGGATTGAGATTGATTATTAATTTAGGCCGATGTAAAGATAGCGGCCCAGCCCAGCTGTGGGATAAAATAGCGGTTACGTCACAAAGAACAAGGGTATCGACACGTCACTTAAGCCAATTAAACGACAATCGATACATTGTGTATTTAAATATAATTAAACCTAAAACGTTCAGTCACTAGTACGAGAGCCAAGTAGATGCAGAGATACGACGCTGAAGCTAAATGCTATCTGTGGCGGCGCTAGACGAAATGCGGACGTCGGTTAAATCACTTCTGGGATGCCTTTTTATTAATAATAATAATAAGAGTTGAGTTACCACGTAGCAATTACATTGACCTTAATCGGACAGCACACAGCTCTTCACTGCACTTAACACTATCTAGAGACTACTTCACTCCTTGAGAGACAGCGCAAGACTAAGACAACAGTCAGACTGTCGAGGGCATATAGAGCCGAGACTGTCAAAATTATGGAAGTTCTACTCAAGCACCATAGATGGCGATGACGATTCGATTATTCGACAATCGTTTACTATTCTTCGACATATACTACTACAAAGCGTCGCTAGCCGTGGGGGGAATGTTGATATAAATGAATAGTGGAAGTTAATTTTATCCTTGAGGGACGGGTGAGAATACTTTTCCTCTCTGCCGCTGGGAGAGCATCTCGTAAGAGCCGACTAACCCAGCACCACCTTGGTGGTAGGGGATCTGTTCCCGGACTGGCTTGCGACCACCAGCATGCGACTCCGACCGCCAAGTATCTATGATGCGTTCCTGTCGAGCCGCATGTGGGCTAGACTTACTTCTCCCTCTCCCATCCCATTAATGCTGCGAATCTGGTGGATTCTGGGCTCTAGATCAGGGTCCGATGAAACCACAGAATTTTTTTTCTTTACTCCAATCCCCACTCTATTGTCGAGGATGCAACGCATCGACAAATCAAGAGGGTATCTCTTAATTTTCCGATGTTCATGGGCGTTGGTGGCCAATTACCATCAGGTGGACCATCTGCTTGCTTGCACCTTCATCATCATCATCACGACCCTTCAATGGCCCACTGCTGAGCCGGGTCTCCTCCTCAGAATGAGGAGGGTATTAGGCCATAGTCCACTACGCTGGCTCAGTGCGGGTTGGTAGACTTTGAGAACTTTATGAAACTCTCAGGAGTGCAGGTTTCCTCACGATATTTTCCTTCAGCGTAAAAGCAAGTGATATTTAATTGCTTAAAACACACATAGACTCAGAGTCAGAGGTGTGTGCCCAGGATCGAACCTCGGATCTCCCGAGTAAGACTTGAAGTCTCAACCACTGGGCCATCACTGCTTGCACCTTATCTACCAAAAAAAACTAGGGAATGTATGAATGTTGTACTTGTCTTTGTGTCCTCTTGTTACGTGTCTTCGATATTTTTGTACGGAACAGATGATTTTTCGTTATTTCAGGATTGGTAAAGGTTCGAAAAGATGTGCGAATTTATTCGAATACAGCTACATTTTTTTTCTCTAGAGGGGGATGGAAGCAATAACTAGAAAGAATAAATAAATTAAAAGCCCTTGCGAGGCTCCCCCCATAGCCAACGTTTAACGCTGCCATACTACGCATTATAAAATAGAAATACAACGAGTGTATGAATGAGTGGACGATTTGAATAAACCTCAGTGGAGTGAGGGCGGGTCGTCTAGTTTCAAATACTATAACTTAACGTAAAGTAGGTCTGGCTCTCCAAAGCTCTCGGACTATAAGCCTTATCAAATGGAATGGAAGTAAATTCAATTTAGGACAACCTTAAGTACTTAAGTCATTTACTTTACCTCCCACCTTGGCAATTTCTATATAACATTATTGTACATATTTCTACTTCCTTTTTTATTTAAATATTGATAGGAAAGACGCCATTTTTATTTTAATACTAGCCGACCCGCACGACTTCGTTCGCGTTACGTTAAATAGCCTAAGTTACATCAGCTATCTGCCAGTGAAAGTCCCGTCCAAATCGGTCCAGTCATTTCAGAGATTAGCCGGAACAAACAGACAGACAGTCAATAATTGAATTACAAAGACACTATAATTTTATTTATTTGTATGGATTCAGACATCTTGCTTTTGTGATATGAGTTTTATGAAAATTAAATAATTTTTTTTGAAATTTAAGCATAAAAAGGTGCGAAAATATTTTTACAGGTCTTAAGGTTAAAACAATTGATTTGTTATTAATATTTTATACCTTTACCGACATTGTAATTGGATTACCACCCGAGACCTTGGACTCGTTATGTATCATTGAAAACGGTATTACGTTGAGGGTTCAATCCGATAGAAATGCCATGTCCTATAGGCTCCTATGGGTCGCAATATATTTAACAACTACATATATAATCTGTGTCAAAATATAAATGAAATGGCCACCCATTTGAATATTTGGGTGGCTGTATCTCACAGGGAATTCTATAGTAGACACGTCAGACGTCATACATCACTTCTAGGATGCTTGAAATGCACATAGGTTACTTTGGAAAAACTTCCTGTGGGATCGGATAATAATAAAATATGTTTAGTGTCATAAGCACATGAATATTTTAATTTAATACCAATATATTAAAAAAATGACTAATAGTTAATAAAAAACACAATAATCTTTAAATTTATAATTTTACAACAGTACATAATTGTAGTAATCACAAATTAAGAAGTCCATAATAATTTAATAATTATTGATGGATGATTTACTTACTAATAACATTAATTTGAAGGTATTTTTAAATAAATGCGATTTATAATAATTATCATAATTTAATCTGCCTCTTGTTTTTAATCATACTTTAATAATTTTACTTTATGTTCAAACTGATTTCTTCCCAGTACCATAGATTCTCTGACACAGATTATAAAACTTCCAGTTATCTAATTCTTCTGGATTCTCTTTGACCATAGTTCTATATAGCGATCGAATTTCCAACATTTTCTTAGAACAAACTAAGGCACTCTTTTTCAATATATCCGAAGCCTCCATCCAGAGGTAACTCCTAACAAATTTTGGATTCTTAAATTTATCTAAATGAGCCAAATACCAAGTTAATAACCTTTCAACTTCAATATCAGACCAATTCTCATTCTCATCGTCTTCAACCAAGTTTTGTTCTTTCTCCGAACTTTCTTTCAAAGCATTTTCCATCGTTAATATTTCACAAACAAGCTCCTTATACGGACTATCTAATTTATAGAAAGTTTGTTTTAAAAAGTTTATCTTGCTGTATATCTTGTTGACTGGTTCACAAATGAATTTAGCTAACTCTGTCCACAAGTACTTCTGCTCGAACTTAGGACTGACAAAATCTTCAAGGTTTTGTTTGTAATAGTTCAATGCTTTTAACACTTTATCATCAGACATCGGCACATCCTCATAACTATCTTCCAATTTACTTTTCTCTTTTTTCATAAAAATCGGCTTAAACTTTAATATTTTTTCAACCAAATTGCAATACTTAGTCTTGAACTGACTATTATCCGTTATTAATTGTTTGTGTAGATCTCTCAGTCTAATATACATTTTTTTACATGAAATAGGAGTTTTTTCATCTAACTCTGCAGCAATCTCTGTCCACATCTCCTTAGCATTTATAACTTGTCCCTTATGAGCTTTTAAATATTTAAGATATTGTATTAGAAGTTTCGTTTTACTACGTCGATTCCAGCTTGTTACTTTTCTTTGTTTTTCTGTTACTACATTTTTATCTTCTTTCTCTTGTATAATAATTCTTGCATTGTCAATGTCTTCTCCTTCTGGTATCACGATGATACATTGGAAATCTTCATCTGAAAACAACTCAAAATTAATTATAAACATTCAAATTCAAACCTACGCAATAATTATACATACCTTCATGCATGTCCGTCTTAATGTTATCAACATCCATAGTTTCTACGGTGTTGTCCTTCACTTTATATATATCATCCAGCATATTGAAATACTTCCAAGTCACCTTAACATCAGGATTATTAGTCTTCATAGTCTTCAACTTACGATATGATTTTCTAAGTTCCAAAAACTTGCCACAACAACTTGTCTCACTTCTTCTTAACTCTCTAGCAATTGTTACCCAATTATTTTTGTCCTCAATTTTATTAAAATTGTTATAATTCTTCGCATAATAATTTATTAATTGCTTAATTTGTTTAGCTGTCCAATCTTCCGCATCGTCTGAGTCCATCTTACCAAACTTCAATTTCGTCTTTATAGCTCTATAACCAAATACTTTCTTGCACAGATTATAGTATGGCCATAGTATGGGCATTTCAGGTTTGTCTATTTCCCTTTGCACATAATTCATGTACAATTGTTTGAAGTTCCTGAACCTGTGAGCGCACTCCGTTGCAGTTATTCCTATTTGTCTAGCCAGTACATCCCAAAGTGTTACTTTCTTATGTTTAGGCGATGTAAACTTATCCTTGTTTTTTAAATAAAATTCCAATATTTTAAAACCTTTGGATTCACCGTCATGCTTTTTTATACGTTTCATAAAACCTCTTTCATCATATACTTCTTCATCCTCATTTTCTCGATATTTTACTTCACCATTTTCTTGTGTATCATTTATAATGATTTTTTTTACTGAAAATAATAACTTAAATTATTTACTAGTGATTAGATTACTAAATTATTTATATTCTTTTTAAACTTTATCATATAAACTAGACAAGTTTTTAATGCTGTGTTTATCCTAGAAAAGATAACTTACCTGCTATTGTTCCAGACTTATCTACATTAGCTAATTCCTTAAATTTCTCATAACCATCTAACAAATTACTATCCATCCCGTAATCAAAGATCCTGTCAAACAAATCAATGTACTGCCAATCAATTTGCATATCAGGATTCTCCTTTTTATCGTCTAAAATAGATTTATACAGAGATGTCAACTCATTCCACTCTTTTATACAAGAAATGACATTCCTTTTAAGCTTCTTTGCTAAAGTTGCCCAACAAACATAATAACAAACAGAATCCTTTAACATATTCATATTTTCATACAAATATTGAACTAAATCTTCCCTATCTCTAGTTTTCAAATCTATATCTTTTTTTAATGGATTTTTTATTTCATTCCGAACTTCTGATGCTATTATGTTGTCAAATAGTATATCTAAGGGCACTCGATCTGCTACACTATAGCCTCCCTGCAAAAGTTTTTCAAAATGACCATTTTTGAGTTCCTCAAATTTTTTCTGACAATCATCTGGAGTTTTATCCAAGAGTCTCCCAACTTCTTGCCATAAAAACTTTTTTGGTATCGTCGAATCATTAAATTCATGTATACAATCAAAATAGTATTTAACTAGAAATGTCTTTTCTGTTACATTCCAGTCATTTATGATGTTGATACAATCTTTGGTTACATTATTCTTGTTGAAATATTTCTTTTGAAATTCTTCATCATCACCAAAAATTTTATCAAAATATTTCATATATGGCCAATGAACACTTTCAGGACCATTTTCTTTTCTTTTATGTGCTATTCTTATGTAATGTTGCTTAAAGTTATAGAATCGTTTATGCCAATAGTCCACATCTTCCTCTCCTAATTCCATGGTTATGGTTTCCCATAGACCCTTTTGGGAATTATTATGCTTTTGAAATGAATTTTTGTACTTTATGTACAAATTTAACATTGTTTCAACTTTTTCATCTTTACTTTGATTGGCATTCATTGTTTTTACGACTAGTACGCCATCTTTATTTGTAATGCTTGTGACAGGTAGCATAACAGGTACAGCATCCTGAGGTGGTTCATTGAGGCACATTTGAACGAATGCATCATCATGGAACGCTTGATGACACAGACCATAATATGGCCAATTTATAATAATCCCTTTTTGACTATCAACACATAATTCAGCAAATTTCCTCTTTAATGATCTAAGTTTGACCTCACAAGACATAGGTTGTTTCCCAGCCAGCATCCTCTTGCATGCGACAGCCCATAAATGTACCTTCTTAGTGTTTCCACTCAGAAAAGTCTCTTTATTATCAGTGTAAAATACAATGAGGCGTCTTATTTCTTCATCTTGCCATACTTCATCTTCAAACTGTTCTGATGCTTGGGCAATATCCAACTCTTCTGCAGAATCTCCCTGCTCCATATCTTCTTCGACTACATACTTATTACACAATAATTGAATATTATCATTTTCCAAATTACCAGCATCCAGGTCTTCATGCTCTGTAATAATCAAGATTATGAATGTGTATTATTTATTTATAAAAAAAATCTTTCTTAATATTATAAATATGAAAGTTTGAACACAAAAGTAACTGAACGAATTTAATTGAAATTTGGCACATAGATACTTTATAACCTGGATTAACATAGCCTACTTTTATCCCAGAAAAATTTAAAGTTCCTGTGGGATAATTATAAAATATGTTTATTGTCATAAGCTTCTGAATTTTACAATTTTTTTTTGACAAACTTAAATAAGTACACATGGTAAAGCTTGAGCAGGTCGAGTAGTTTCTACATTATTTTGACTCCACTAACTTTTTTATACACTCTTGCTTTAGGGGTTTTACAATTGCTTTCATAAGTTCCGAGAATTAGAAGTATTTTTTAGATTGACTGCTTAGGAAGACTGCAATGAGTTTACTTTTAATGAAACTCAATGAAATATCTTTAACTGCCAAACTCAGGGTATACTATAAAGTCTTGAGTAACCATTAAATCTAAACAAGGCGTTAATAATATAAAACATACCATCAACGTAAAATAGCAAAATGTCTCCATTGGGTTGAACTTCGGACTTTACAACTATCTGTTGTTGTTCTTCCATCTTTATTGTTTCAACTACTGTACCTAAAAAACAAATAAATGATAAGATTTGAGACTTAAACAAATATATTTTAATTTATTTGTTTTCTATTTAAAACTCAATCGACAAATATGAATTAATAATTTTTACCAAGGTTTGAAACAGTCTAAACAACATCATTATGGAGCTCTGAAATTGTATCCCAACTGGATGACAAATATTAAATATTACTAACCAGGCTGACACCTTTTTAATCTCACCCTTTTTTTTATTTTACATGGACACCCTCTGATTCCTCATCAACCCTTAAGTGTGGATAGAGACACTACTAAATCCCCCATTGTGTTTAATTTATATATAGGCATTTTTTAATGCCACCAACCCTTGAATTCTATTTTTTATTTTACGTGGACACCTTGCAACTGATCATCAACCCCAACATTCAATATAGACTACTTTTGGGGATCACTGTACTAAACATACTATTATCTTTATGTGTCTTGAGGGTGATCTTATATCTACTAGGCCCCAGGCTGCAGCCCTTATAAATCATAATGATAATTTTAACCTACCGTTTACAAAGATCGCTATATTATTTCCTCAATTCTTTATCTACCTACTCGTCAAAGACCTCTGGAGGTCAATATAGACCACTGTGGAAATTCCTATAGCTGTACCAAACTTTGTCTTTAACTTGAGTCTTCCAGGAATGTTATATCAATAGAGCTCTGGGTTGCAGCCCCAATAAATCATATTATGTTTTTGGCCTACTGTACACAAAGTTTACTATATAGTCGCTTATAACGAAAATACGAAAAATATACCTTTCCAGTTCAATCAGTAAATTCCACAGATATCAAATTGCTTTCCACATTACTGTTATAATCATTTCTCCTTTAATTACTATACATATGCACAAAAATACAAATTAAAATTCTTTGTTTATAAATAATTTAATTTTGACATTCCCGGTTAAACATTCGGATAATATCTCGAAAAATAATTTTTATAAGCGCAGCAATGCTGTTTCATGATTATACTTATGCTATATAACGCAATGAGTGATCATTTGTTCAGTGTTACCAATTCTTAAAAATATTTCGCCCTAAATCCTAAGAATTTTTTTGTTCTGTACAATAAAGAGATTAAAAAAAAAAAAGATTTTCTATAATCACAATAATTACTTAAAAATTATAGGTTATTTTTTAAATAAATACGGCTACGTTAAACTTCAGGCCGTATACTTTGGCACCTAGATAATATACTTAATTTAAAAAATATAGGAATCAAATAATCCCTAGTAATAATAAAAGCACACAACCACACAACCAGCACATAACCATGATGTTTTAACATCTCATGAAGTTTTAACGTCTCTCATCAACTGCTCAGTGACAGAGTCATTTATTATCTGTTAATGTATTTGAGCACCAATTTCAAATTTGAATGCAAACCTACGGTTAATGTTTAGAATTTTAACGAAAGTGACAGAAGTGTTTTTTTCAGTAATGGAAAAGGCAAAGGTATTACACCGTACAGACTTTCTTTAGTAGGTATATTCTTTATTCATTTTATAGTACGGCTGAAGGCATGTAGACATAGTCGAATTATTTTTCCTCTGCTTTTTATTCCATAACGGAAAGGCAAAGGTATTACACCGTACAACCTTGTCTTTAGTACGTTAATTACGTGGATAGGAAATGAATCGCATAACGATGTAACGATAAGGTCATAAAGGATTTAGGATAAAATAAAACATCGTCAGGGTATTTAAAACACAAATTTAATTAACCCACAAACATGGAACTCGTACAATCAGTCAAAAATAAATTGTATACAACACTACATAATTTGATCGAAAAATAAAACATATTTTTAAATTAAATCTAACGACAATAAAATAAACTTAAACAAGTACAAAACCTATGAATATATTTATAGAGAAATCTTAGTATTTTTTTGGAAATTAAATAAATTTGTATTTAATTTAATATGAATATGTATTTTTAAGGGGATTAAGACAAAATTTACAATTTATAATAGAATTTAGATTTAAACCCTGGCTGTGTTTCTACTAGAGATGTGCGAGGATGTGCAGCATATATTTCTCTCCGTTGTCATTCCATAATGGAAAAGGCCGTACAGCCTTGCGTTTAGTAGGTTAATTATTTATTCATTTTGTGGCAAGGGTGAAGGCATGTAGAGATACTCTAAGTATTTTCTCTCCATAATTGAAAAGGTAAAGGTATTACTCCGTACAGCCTTGTCTTTAGTAGGTTAATCCTTATTCATTTTATATTGTACGGTGTACGGTGCTGTACGGTGTAATACCTTTGCCTTTTCCATTATGGAATAAATACAGCAAAAAAAATGTAGTGTCAAGAAAAAGCGCGGGAATCTCCCCAAAACAAACTTGAAGACACGGCTTCCTGCTTTTTAACATATACTGAGCGAGCTTCGGTAAATAAAGCGATTCTATTGGTTCTCGCACATCTTATATGGAAACGCAGCCTTAGGCTGACTATAATCAGTCGCGGAAAAAATGCACTTTAAAGCTCTCGTTAGTGCGACCTCAGATTAGTAATATGTTGCTATTGTATTATTTATTCATTTACCATGCCAATATTTTATTAAATAAAATCTAAAAATCAATGAAATATTGAATAATGAATACTATTAAATTCAGTTGATATATTATATTTAAAATTATTAACATTATAATTAAGAATTATTTTGTTGATTACATGTATGACTAGTTCTATGTTAACAGTGAAAGCAAATAAATATTAACTTTACTAATAATATTACTTAGACCATAAAATATATAATAATCTGGTATATATAATATCTGGTAAATAAAAAAAAAACTACACGAAAATACTAATTACATTTTTCTCAATGCGCAAAACATACATAGCTTTCGTAATTCTAATTCCAATCTATTATATATTCTGTGGTCTAACATATAAACCGCTAATACTGTAAAAAAAGGATTTTTTTTTAATAATTCAAATTTAATTTAGTTTTTAATATAAACGAATTAATTAGTTTTTTCAATGTGAATGGTTCTAGCTGCAAATGCTTCATGAATTTTTGTAAAAAAAAAATTATTCACATAAAAAAATATGTACTTAATAAATTCATAGATTAAAAATATGTTTGAAGTTGGTATTATTGACCACTTCCTTTGTCTTGTTAACCTTTTTAAAAATTAAGATGATTATCTTTGAATCTCAAAATGACATTAAGAATGACACGCGGTCTCTATGGCATTTATGAGACTGTTTTCAAAATAAAAATAATGTTTCATTGTTATTATTCTTTGCCAAGGAATTTATATCATAACTGGAACACTCACTTAAAAATATTGTATATTCAAATATGCACCTTGAAATAACTTACATAAGGTTGACATTTGTTTCCAACACGTAGAGCAAAAATCATTCCGAGCAGGACCGGTATAAAGGGGATTTTGTCTCTTTCTTACGGTGTTTTTCTTAGGGTGTTTGTGACAAAATGCCATACAAATAATTTTAAGCAGTTAAATAGGTAGATACTATTATATAGAGATAATATTCCTTGAAGCATGGTCATACTAGTAGAAAGAGATGCTATCCCCTATAGAAACTGTACTCTTCGGAACGTTTTTTGAGTGCACGTGCGCATTCCAGTTAGTATTTAAATTCCTTGTTCTTTGCTTGGTCCTTTGATTACCTACACAGATAAATAAAACGTAATATTTAAAAAAGTAATACACAGATATTTATTATAAAACTACTATACTTTAGACATTAAATTATTACGTGACTATTATATAGGAAGTGGAAGCTGGCTAATACTATAAGTACACCTAAGACTGGCACATAATATATTTATTTATAATCTGTATCACTGGGAATGATTATAGACAAGATGAGAGTATAGACAAGCTATTTTTATCAAATTGACTAAACAATATTTTGCTTACTTATAATAGTTACAACAATAGTTGTAAAGAAAGAGTATTCCTAATGAGGAGAAATAATTAGGTAAGTATATAAAATGATCATAAAAAGTCACAAAATAATCGTATTTCTGTTGTTTACAAAGCAAAATCGATTTAGCGCTAAACATTTTTCCTGATGCCAACTTGTTGGTTTTTAGGGGTCTATATAGAGATTTTTAAAGGGATAACAATTGGGGTTATATTTTAGTGATGTTATTGGGTTTTTGACTTAAGTTTTATGGAGAAATATTTTTGAGTGTTGGTAACACTAAATTAATCTCGGAACGACATCCGTAATTTTTTAAATACTATGGCTTGGAGCACAAATCATTCTGCCAGTGTCACATATAATGAAAACAACACAGAGGAGACTGAGCGGTAAATTTTGCCAACTTATTAAGAAAGTAAAAAAATACGGAAAAAATATATTACGGAATTGGGTTCAAGATTGAGAATCATTCATTGCAGGATTAAAGGTACTAAAAAGCTGTCCGTACAATAAATATTCAAAATCAAATCTTAATAAATAATTCCAATATAATTGAATTCCATGATCTATATATTCCGATATAAACATCAATAGAGAGTAAAGATATATCCTAGAATGGAAGCGTTTACAATTAAATATTTAAATATTAAAATCTATGGTAACGTTCACACTATAGTATCTCACATCACATTATCCTAATAAAAACCTTTGAAGGCGTCTTAAAAAATGTAAGATTATTGTTCTTACTAGTTTCTGCTTATATAATTATGAACTACTTTACCCGTTTTAACATTGCTAAGCTCACTCACTATTCAAATCTTAAATCATTGAAACATAGATTAGTACAATTTTGGCACTCATTGTACTTCAATAACCCGACACCATTGAGGCTGGGTATATAATACCCGTCAGTTATTAAATATTTTATTAATTTAAAATAAAACATATTGTATGTAGGTTATTTGCCAAAGACGAAATCTAGATATAATTTCAACAAATCCTACAAGTTTGTTTAGGCAGCTTAAATAACCCAGAATGCCATAGTTGTATAAATTTCGTCAGCAGGTCATGGGTTCAGGCGATGGATTCACGATCGATAAGTCGTGGGTTCAAGTCACACGAGCATTTAGCTTACTTGGAAGGGTTAAAGAATACTACTAGTATGTGATACTGCTAGTAATCTTTTTTAATTTAAAAAAAAAAAATATAATTTTATAAAATGGAATCAAAAAGGTTACCTTGCTGTAATCCGCGAAATTCTGAACAACCCGTCCTTAACGGCACAACCCTGTGAGACGCGCGAACCCGAACCAGGACACACCACACAAGAAGGTCGCTCGACAATCGAACAACCAGACTCGTACGACGCAACCCAGAAGAGCACACCGTCCACAGAAAAGTAAGACGCGTGAACTCGAAGCAGGGCACACCACACAAGTCGATTGCTCGACAATCGACGTACGTTTCGCTCCGAATCTTCAGGAGTAGGACTCTACAAGACTCACTGGCGAGGGCAATATATAGCAAGGTAACCTTTTTTAATCACGAATTTCCGCAAAGTATCGCCTGCTTGAATTTAATACCCGATTCCCTAATATAGAAAATTAATAGACTAATATTGATTAATAATGTATATGGGTGAAATTTACCCAACTTCAACGACAGTGTTTAATTTGATTGCTACAATGGCGCCGGGTTGAAATATGATAAAACGAAGATTTATCCATTTGAACCTTCGTCTAGTCATAACAACTAATAGAAAAGATATCATAATATTTTTATTTTATTAGATCACGTCAATCTGACACTGAATTTGCCTTTTTTTCTACACCGATTATCATATAACTATGAAATTAATTACTTTATTCTACACAACTGTTATCTACTGAGCTACTTGTTAAAAAATATCTAATCTATGTTGTCAATAAGTAAAATTTAATATGTACTGACACAGCATAGCCGAAGCGCTTAACATATATATATTTAATATATATGTATAGAGTATGAAGGAAGCAAATAATATTACAATGCACGTTAGATTTGTCTGCCATTTTATGTCTACTAATTTTTTCAAATAATAAATACTTTTAATTACCTTCCATACTCTATAGATATTTCTATATAATATTCACAACGTTATTACTATAGGTAACCATCTTTATAAAAATTATTTAAAAAAAAAAAGATCAGTTAACCGAAATAGAGTCATTGACATGTTTATAATAAAGTTTGATATATCTAATTTTCCCAAAATGGTCTTATCGACCCCCAGGACACAATGAAAAAATACAAAATTCTGTAATAATTATTGTATATGTTACGAAAGATCTGAGGCCCAAATATATGGGAACCTCTAGGATATAGTAATAATGTTGTGGTCATTTAAATAACTACCACTCTACCAAACCACACATTTGTTCTTAGGGTTCATAGGTGAATCTTCAGGGCAGTGGAATTCTTGGGAAAAGTCGGGTAAATTGGATATAGGACCGATGACTCGATATTTCGCAACTGTGTGGTCATCCTTTTCGATTTGCATTTTTGTTGATTCTTTGGTCATTGCTGAACACCACACCTGTAATCAAAGTTAAAATTTGAAGTATTCCACTAATGTATGTGTAAGTATATATGTCGGAATCGTAATTTAAGGTAGGTTAGCCTTGTGCCTAACCCTAAGATAGGACAGAGAACCTATGCAGTGGAGGTGGGTGTTCACATATGTGGCAGGGATCCCTTAAACCTACACGCTTGGTCACAAGTCTAAGCAGCAAGCAAAAAAGTAGTTCAAAGGGCGCAAATAATTGTAGACAGGCAGAGCCCAGACAAAATTTTTTTTTTGCTCTTCAAGCGCTCATAAGTATTTCGCACACCGGCGCAGAAGACGCTTGGCGCGACCTTACCTGTAAGGGGACTAGTTAGAACACTATTCCGCTCTGCCGCTGCGAGAATATCTAGTAAGCGACGTGTAACCCAGCTCCCCTTAGTGGTAGGGGATTTGTTCGCCGTCTAGCTTGCGACAATCAGCATGTGTATTCGAGCGCCAAGTGTCTACGACACGTTCCGGTATCATCGTATGTGGGCCAGACACTCGCTCCCGCTTCCATCCTATTAATGCTGCGGATGTATTGGAGTGCTCTTGCTCAGGGTCTGCTGTAACCGTGGCATTTTTCTCTTCACATCCCCTCCCCACCTTAAGATTTCAACGCATCGGCAAAACAAGAGGGTCTCTTCTATTGTATTACTGATGTCCATGGGCGACGGAGGCCAATTACCATCAGGTGGACCGTCTGCTCATTTGCGTCTACCTTACATAAAGATATCCTACCATGCCTATAACAGATCGTAGACCTAGACAAAGATACGAAGCTTACGCTTACGACTATTATCCGTGAACTATACGTACTTAGATGATAAATATACGCACATTTTTCATTGATACCGTAGCATCTGAATATGGACGCTATAAATATCAATTAGAAGATTTCTGCAAAGTCGACAATAACAGAATAGTCTTATAAATGTCAAATTCAAATAAAGCCTGTACTATCATTAAATGTCTTTAAAATGAAGTCACATCATAACCTGAATTTAGAGTAAATGTATTAATCTTACCTGAGCGAAAGATATGAAGAACAGCTGCCGATGATTGTACTTCAATCCAGGAAGAGTCAGATTTACTTTGGCATTTTTGCTATATTCGAGGTACGCGTGGAAAGATGCTTTTAGACCTCCATTATCCGCTATGTTTTCACCTATAAAAAATAATTTAAGTCATTTATATTACCGACAATTTATAATACTATTTCAAGGATTCCTTAATATACACACTTTCTGAGAAATGTATACTTCATAATTTTTACTACAACTACAATTTTTACTACTATTTTTTTTGACTCCGTGAAAAAGTGAATATTTCTATTGCTGTAGAAATCCGCTGTATCTATCGACATCTCATGATTTTTTCAAATTCTGATTACTATTTATGTATCAAAAACTATTCCATATATTTCCTATTTTAGAAATTATATATTATATTAATAAATAATATAAAACAATACATTTCAATAATACAAAAATATACGAGGATGCATAGCGAGGAATGTGTTTGTTAAAACCCAATGGAATCGCTCTATTTACCTAAATTCGCTCAAAGATTGTGTTAAATTAAGCGATTCTATTGGTTTTTAACAAACATCCTTCGCTATGCATCCTCGCACATGTCTAGTGGATTTACAGCCTAACATTTAAATCTGGCAGTTAGGTACATGTTTCCTAGATGTAGAAAAAATTGGCTTTATTAGGTATATAGATAGACATTAGTTAAATATTTCAATTTCTTACCGAGTGTCTGTTTTCCATTTAGATTTTGTCCATCCATTTTGTAATTAGAGTACTGCTTCTGTATACATTCTGTTCTGTCTTTAAATCTCTTTATTGTTGCGTTGTTCCACCACCGGTTGAGGTTGCCGAATCTAAATAAAATAATCATTAAAATAATACATATTTTGAAACAACTACGAAAAGTAATAGATCAACGCGTATTAAGTAAGATAGCTCACATACGAGAGAGTATTGTAAATTTATATAATACTAAAAAAAAAATAGTATGTACTCAATAAAATTTTCTAATTTTTAACAACTCCACTCGGCAAAAGAAATTAAAGCTTTTACAACCTTCAGTTTATGTAAACGTTGATGTTTCTATTTATTTTATGACCTAATGACCCAGACCCCTTTTTAAATGACCAAGCAAAGACCGTCGTCATCCATATTATCATAAATAAGTGAAGAAAAGAGGGAGGTCTTTGTAAAGACCCCTCTTCCCTTTGATGCTTGGCTTCCTTAAAAACCGGGATAACTGTATCTCTTTGACATTTAACCTTTTTAAGACAATTACCTATCGTATTCTCTTCCTTGGTCATCAAAAGCATGTGTCAGCTCATGTCCCATAACAACCCCCATGGCTCCATAGTTCACGCTCTTAGGATTGTCTCCATCGTAGAAGGGCAACTGTAAGATACCGGCTGGGAATACTATTTGATTCTTTGTTGGGGTGTAGTAGGCATTTACTGTTGATGGAGTCATGCCTAGAAAAAAAATTGTTTCAATAAAAGGAAATAATCTCGTATATATTGTATAAGTTACGGGTCCTGTGGTGCCCCAAGTCTTCATATTCGTTCTCTTTTTTACAAGTAATTAACTAGCAATATACTATAGTGTCCGTATTTTCTCTGCGGTAATATTATTACTAATGTTATTGCTCCCCAATTGTCTCCTTCTCAGAATATGGACGGAGTTAGGCCATTGCTTAAAACATACACAATTAAGAAAAGTCGTCAGTGAGTCCCTATTGCGTGGGATCGGACTCGGATCTTTCAAGTAAGACATCTCACGTCTTAACCACTAGGTTATCAGTAGGTTGGTATAAATAAAAATCAAATACTAACCCCATTTAGTCTTATTAACAGGCTGGTCAAGTTTCTTAAGATCATGCTTCAAACTGAACACATTGAAGGCGATGTTGTTCTCGAAGTATTTATTCGGTTCTACTTGTAGTCCTTCGTACTGCTTATCTAGTTCATCTTTATGTAGAATATAACCGGGGAATCCTGGAATCATTACAATACATAATTAGGTAACCATTTAGGAAATATCTATATAATAATATAGATATCCACCATCATCATAATTGCTTTTTTCTAATGCTTTCTAACATTCTACCAGTGAGTAAATACTTCCATTTTGTAAAATATTGTATTATTTACCAATCATATCAGTTATAGCATCTGCTTTTGTTTCAGCAGCATCTCTGGTCTCAGGATCCATCCAATCTAGATCTTTTAAATGTTTCTTGAAAGCAGCTCGAATGTTATCTATCATTAATTCTCCTTGCGTTTTTGCTTCGCCGTGAAATACTTCGCGTACAAACATTGCTCCTATTGCGAAACCTAAAATTTTAAAATTTCGGTTAGTTATCAAAAAAAGAATTCCAAGGGTGGCCATAGGTTCTCATATATTACTGCAAAGTTATTTTATAAATTTACCAATAGCATTATTAGTATCAGTAACACAATATCGCCAAGATTCCTCCGTGCCTTCAGAACCGAATAGAGCTTTTCTTAATATTTTAGTAGCATCTCTAAAGGATTTGGATAAATATGTCGAAAGGGATCGCGAAACTTGCCACATCATATAACTTGTTAATGTTCTGTAATTAAACCATAGTTTAAAAATTAAATAATTTCTCGACCAACCTCTTCTAATATAATACTTGTAAGAACTCATAGTAATTTTAAACTAAGGTTACTAATTCATACTTACTTTTGGTCTTCCTCTGTTTTACTGTATTTTCTTAAAACTTTCGTCAGATTTTTAAAATATTCTGGAGCGTAAACTACAATTGTTTCATTATCCAATATCTGTAAGAGAATTTACGAGTTGAATTCATGTTTGATTCCATGGATTTGCCATCATTCTTTGAATTAATAACAAACCCACTTTTAGCATCAACGTTTAATCGGTGACGTAAACAAGAGTATTTAAGAATATCTGCATCATTGCTTTAATACATACTTACAGTTCTGTTAACAAGTTTAAAAGCATCATTGAAGAATATGGACCAATTCAAGAACGGCACTTCCTTTTGCCACTGCTTAATCGTGTAAGGATTGTACAACCCTTCTTCATCCCTTCTATCTTCCGCTGGTATGGTTATATTAGCCAGCTCAGTCTCAAATTGTATGACTTTACTCATCTGAGCTCTTGCTTCAGATTTGTTAGCTCCTAGCAACACGCAGATACGTGTCATGTAATCTAGATATGCATCTAATACTTTTTTATGAGCTGTTTTGTTTAGATAATTATCGCGAGTTGGTAGATTTAAACCACCTTGGTCGAGCTGAAAGTGATAAGAAATGTTTTTAGCGCCTTCGCAATTATTTGCATAATTCAGTCGCCTCGTATGAAAATACAAATCTAGCAATATCTTCCTAAAATGGATCTCTTTGATCTATTAGGAGAAACTTAGTTACAGCATAACATATTTAAGAACAGCGTTCGACTTATCGGAGCGTACATAAATAACAATATCTTACATATCTGACATGTTTAAATAAACCTTTGTTTTGAACTCATTAATATTTCATCAACGATATTCAAATAGGTTTACTGAAAACCTGCTACATATTCCAGTTTAAGATTTATTTGTTTACAAACTCATATTTCCATACAATAAACCATTTCAGCTGAAGAACCTTGTATTTAAATAGATTTATCGTTTGTTTCTAGTATCGTGATTTACATATATGTACAAAGAATATTTACATGTTATTCTTGTATGGTATGATATGGTAAACTTACAACAATCACATGTTTAGATGAGTTTCTATCATCTTCTGTTACTGCCCAATTGAAGAGTCCACCCAAGTTGTACCTGAAAGTCCGAATTCCAACATTATTTCTATTCTAGTTAGTACAAAAAACTTTAATGAAGGCATTAAAATTAAAGCTACTTACGTATTCTGAACATCTTGCAGCAATTTTTGTAGATCCCATTTGTGCTGTTTTACTAATGTATTCGAAAGTATATGCCATCCACCGAGTTTTTTTATAATACTTATTAGTGGTTTCTCCCCTAACTTCTCTATAGTTTCATTCGTATCAATACAAGCATCATAGTATATACGCGCTTTTCCTTCAGCGTCTTTTGGGTCAGTTGTATTTACTTTTTCTGTAATATTAACAATTAGATTTTTAATATATTTAAATACTTCATCTTGGTTTGTCCAAATATATATCAACAAAGCAAGATTATATAATACAATGTGACGCAATTCTACGATGGAAATTTACAGAATCTGTATTATGAGATTTATACGTTTGCCGTCCTTTTATAAAGTTATACGGCGACAGTGAAACATTTACATGGGAATTTAGTCCGTAATGATATGTGCAAACAAACCTTTTTGCCGTGTAAGCATCTAATCAATACGACACAATCGATTTCACGCATGTGCAATTGTATTTGTTGAACCAATAACCATGTATTCAGATATAATCTGAAAACCAACTCTGCTCACAACACGATAATCGATGGAGTGACAAGCGAATTTACTGAAGCACTCTAATTCGATTTAAGTACCAATACACCGCCGTGTGTAAAGTTTGGAAAAGCAATAACAATTTGCTAAAATATTTAACAACTTTTCGTTCAAAGTTGTTATGAATGTTTTAATTGTAAACATTTTATTTATTAGCTACTATTCGACCCGCCCCACCTTCTCACATGTACTGTTAGATTTTCAATATACAGGCATTCACTTTTTTATTTTTATCCCACAGGAACTATTAATTTTTCCGGGATAAAAAGTAGCCTATATGTTAATCCAGATTATAAAGTATATGTGTGCCAAATTTCATACAGATCGGTTAAGCCGTTTTTGCATGATTGAATAAGATATCATAACACTAGTCTAAAATTCCTTCTATTACCCACATTTTCTTTAATGTAACCTACGTAAATCTGAAGGAAGCATCTGCATACTTAAGACTCTCTTGAATAGTAATAATAATTATTTACATTTCTATAAAATCTAACACTACGAAATAACATTTTATCTTCTTCTTATACATAAAATTCTCGTGTCAAATGTTAGTTACCATACTCCTCCGAAACGGCTCGACCGATTTTTATGAAATATTATATGCGTATTCAGTAGGTCTGAGAATCGGCTACTATCTATTTTTCATCCCCCTAAGTGATAAGGGTGGCCCACCCCAAATTTATATGGCAAAGCAACGTTTGCCGGGTCAGCTAGTTTAAAACATTTCGTGTCTTACCCAATGCCGATCTGATGATTAGTTGATTTTGTAGTTCTATCTTGCTGAATATGCCCCAACTTGATTTTCCTTCTGGTATAGGATTATTTCTGATCCATCCCCCACAGGCAAAATCGTAAAAGTCGTCACAAGGGTCCTTGGTTTCATCTAAAGCTCTGATTACTTCGCTAGCAGTGTAGATACACGAACTCGATAAGCAAACGCTGGTTTCCTCTGAAAAAAATCTTATTTATTATAACAACAGTTAGAGTCGCCATTCGTTCGGGTTCCCCCGGATTTATATTTTCCAATATTTTGATTTATAAACGCAGTTATTTACAGTGGAAACTGAATTTATTATCTTAATAATGTATGTGTTGGTAAGAAGAAGAGTAGGTACGACGAATCTTACTGATTTGTTTTTTACAGTTTAGAAGACCAAAACTGTATTTAATTTAACGAATAAGAATGATTTTACATTACAAAAACATCCTGTTGATATTATGTCCGGTTATAAAGCTGCCAAGTCCTTGTTATTTTCATATATTTCCCGGGAAAAAACCCGAGTTCGCATTTTAGAGTAATATGGTAATAGAAGCCAAACTCCAACGAGAAGAAAGAAGTCTATAATTCTATAATTGAGAAGAATAAAGCAAGCAAAAAAAATAATATAATTAAATTGTTTGTGTCTACAAATAAAATTAATTCCTAGGCAACACTGGGTGTGTTACACACAAAGGCTGGTCAATTGTGACACTTGTTTTATGTTAGCAATCCACCCATAAAATACTGGGCTTGGCTCCTGATGGAGTAATAGGTGCGAATCGATACCAGACAAAGGACAAATAGACTAAAAATAGTAGTTTCCAATTATATCCAATGACATATTAATAAGTTGTTGGAGCAGAATTCCCACAAGAAATATTCATCAATGAAAGATAGAATTCAAAATGAAAATATTTATTTTTATATAGATAGATTTTTTAATCCTGGGCACACTCCTCCGATTTTTCTGAGTTATGTGTGTTTTAAGCAATTAAATATCACTTGCTTTAACGGTGAAGGAAAACATCGTAAGGAAACCTGCACTCCTGAGAGTGGACTCCCTGAGAGTTCCCTAAAAAAACTCAAAGGTGTGTGAAATCTGCCAACCCTCACTTGGCCAGCGTAGTAGACTATGGCCTACCCTCCTCATTTTGTGGAGGAAAGCCGGCTCAGCTGTGGGCCATTAAATGTGATGATTATATACCTAATTATGACGTCACTTCAAATTTTTATTTTAGACAGTGAATAGTAAAATAATATTTATCTAAACTAATGATTTGAAGTAAAAAGTAACAAAGTGATTTGGCTAATCACTATCGACTTATCACACGTGAAACAGAGCAATATTTGATGACGTCATAAAATTAGCTAGAACAATAATATCAACTACAGTTTTACTCATATTTCCCTTGTAACTTAATACAATTAAATATGTATTATTGTTCATTTCGTGTAACCTTGGAGAGGGACGAATGCCAACATTGACCTTCAGCGTAACAACCCTAAGGCTCGATTATATTTCACTTAGCTTAACCGCGGCGCCGTCTGTTTACGAAGTAATAAAATATGTCTCGTCCTCAACCGTTATTGTTTATGTTTGCCCTTATATTCTAAATAAGAATATACCCGTGACTTTTATATATACCTTTTGGATATGATTTACAGATATATCTTCTTAATATATGTATATTAGACTAGTCGACTCGCTCTTGCTTCGCTGAGGTGAATTCAAACTGTTCACTCACACACTCATATATTCATGTATACCTTACCCGTAACTATGAATCATATATCTCATCGTTAAGGCAGTGTTCTTCTTGAGTCTTTTAAAAAATAATTTTTAAAATCGTTTCAGTAGATCCAGAGATTACTTCTTATAACCTCACAGATTTTACCTCTTTATAATATTAGTATAGATTGGTTACCAAATTATTATTTACGATAATATCTACATAGAAATAATATAATAAGAATTTTGAAACAAAAGTACTACTGAAGTACTAAAGTCAAATACATAAACGATTAATAAAACTATTTAACCAATTGAAACTCTAATTTAATACAATCACCAAATTTACATACAAGAAAGGTATCGAGAAATACTCAAATTACTCCAAAATAAGTAATATTTTATATACTACTATTGGCCCATTCCTTTCCAAGGTTGGAATATGTTTAAGACACCATATTTTTGAAATTGTCCTTGATTGTTAACTTTTTCTCTTTTAATTTTATTTTGTTAAATCTATAATTTGTCTGTTATTTTGTCAAATCTATATTTGCTCTAATTTGTAAGACTCGCTAATCCACTAAGAAGGGATGAAATGTAAATTTTTTTTTTTTTTTTCTCCATTTTATTTATTATTTTATTTTTGTAAAAGTGAGTTTTTCTTTATTTAATGATTGTTCCGTATTTACTACTTCTAAATTTTTGTGTGGTTTTGGATTATTTATTTTTATTACTTATCTAGGATATCATTCTCACTATTATCTGTCCATTTTTATATATATGTGTGGTAAACGGTGCTGGTGATACATTTAAGTTTTTATTTTCTCTCTCACTATTGTATTGTCTTGTATCGCTGTTTGTTTATCCAATAAATAAATAAAAAAAAAAAAAAAAATACCATTTCATGTGTACTCAGTGAATGCAATGTCAGTGTGTTACCATGGTTATATTACCTTTGTAACAAATAAAACTCATCAGATCAGAATCGGTCCATTATCTTGGGCGCTACGATGCCCCGAACTTATAACACCCCGTCGTTATAACGTTAGAGATCAAAAGTTTTAAAGGAGGATTTTAAAGGAGTTCCAGATTCAAGAAATTTTTAGATTCGTCTAGACAACTAGGACAAATTCCACCCTCACCATTTGGACGCCTGGCGTCCTAGTAATGTACGTGCGTCAAGATCCTTTCTCCCACGCACATGCAAGCTATGGAATGACCTTCCCCCAGAGGTATTCCCAGAGGACTACAATATGAGGGTCTTCAAATGGCGTGTGTACAGGTTTCTCAGAGGTCGGCAACGCATCGGCAGCTCCTCGCGTGTTGCAGATGTCCATGGGCGACGGTGACCACTTACCATCAGGTGGACCTTCTGCTCGCTTGTCCCTTATTAATTATAAAAAAAAAGACTTATCTCCGCATTTACCTACCCTATTTGGGCTAGATAACTTTTTAGATGAAACTTTTGAAATGAGGTCATGTGGGTCCGACTCATTCTTTAAAAGGTTACAATTGCCTCTTCATGATATTAGTGTAGATGTAGATAAATATATATGTCGGGGATTTTAAAACGATGTGAAAGGAAATGGAAGGACGGAGATGGGGAATATTGGGGAACACTAAAAGGGGGTGATGGTATTGAATGGAATATTGGGTAAACGCGACGCAGATACTTCTACTGAACCGATAAATTATCAAATATGATCTCTAACAATTACGAGAGAAACCTAAGCAGTGCCTTGGACTTGTGACCAAGGTGTAGGCTTAAGGAATTCCTTTAAATGATCATAACACTCACCTCCACTGCTCAGGCTCTCTGTTTAAACCCAAGATTAAACGCACATAAACCGAATCTAACACAAGGCTAACCTAACCTAAGGCTAACCTAACCTAACATTGTGTTTACTTAACCACGTGGCAATTACATTGTAAGGACTTACGTGACCTTAGTTGGACAGCACTTCCACACTACACTGCACTTAACACTATCACTATCACTATCACTAGCACTACTTAGATTATGTTCACTTCTTGAGAGACCGCGCACGACTAAGACTTCAGTTAGACTGTCGATCGCATATAAAAGGTCGAGGGTAGAGACTGTCAAAACAACGGAAGTGACTGCTACCCCACTCCAACGCCATAGACAACGATAACGATTCGATTAATCGATAATCTTTTACTATGCTCCGACATATATTACTAGCTTTTACCCGCAACTTCGTTTGCGATATTGAGGTATGTAGTTATATTAGAATACAGTATATGGACTTCTGTAGACATATTTAATAATTTTATGAGGTAGTCATACTAACTTTGGGATGATTTTCGAAAAAATATTTTACATGTGATTCATGACTTTCAATGAAGAAGAACCTTTATACGGAATTATCATTCAAATAACTTCAAAAACGACAACGTTCATACTAACTTTGCACCCTCGTTTTACCCCCTTAAGCATAAATGTTTTAAAATTCTCTTTCTTAGTGCTCTCCTACTTTATAAAAATACAACATTTTGTTGATATAACTTTGAAAATCAGAGAATTTACATACTACTTTTGCGCCCCCTCCTTTTACCCCGTTAAGGGAAAAATATTTTACACGTATTTCATGATTTTCAATGAAGAACATTCATCATAATAACTTCAAAAACGGCAAAGTTTCATACTAACTTTGCACCCCCATTTTACCCTCTTAGAGAGTGAATTTTCAAAAATCCTTTCTTAGTGCTGCCTTACGTTATAAAAGGAACCCCTGTGCAAAATTTCAAGTTTCTAACCCTTATAGTTTAGGCCCTGCGTTGATAAGTCAGTCAGTCAGCTACTCCTTTTATATATAGAAAATAGAAAGAAAGATAGATGTTATATATATATAGATATAGTAAACTCTCAATCACCTATGAAAATTGTCACAGTAAATATATACAGTCTTCTACTTTCTATCTTAATATAACAAAACGGAAGGGAGCAAGTAAATATTTGTTTTAAACTGAGGTTTGTTATATGGAGGTTAGGTTGATCAAAAATTTGTTATAGAGGTAAAAAAATAAAAAAATACCATTCGTGACATACAATGGGATTAAGGGTCATATATTGGTAGGAACGTTTTATAAAGGTTTTGGGTTGACAGAGTTCGTTAATTAGACTTTTTTTATAGTTGATAATTCGTTATAAAGAGGTTGTTCGCAATGTAGAGGTATGTTTTACATTGACTCTTATGGACAATTCGAGGTTATTAAGAATAGTTTGTTAAATCGAGGAAGTCGTTATATTGAAGTTGCACTGTATAGCTATTTTATTTATCCATCAAAATATTCTGAAAGGCTCGAGTGGTCTGAAAAGATTTATCTAAAATTTAGCTTCTACATCTCATTAGAGAAATATATAAGTTACACGGGTAACATAAATTAGTCTTCACGTTAATACTATGCAAATGTTAGTATTAGTATTCAAGTAAACATACAGTTCCAAATTAGCGAGCTTTATTATCATTCGCCGTGTTTATTCAGACATCTTGGAGTACTTAGTTATTTCCTTTAGAGAATTTATATTTACGAGCTCAGCTGAAATAATCTCATGTAAATATGGAGTGGATTTATATGGTTTATATGAAAAATTTTCTTAATATACATGTCGGAAATACGATGCAAAAATGATTGAAAAAGGCATATTGAAATTCTGAAAAGGGAATTGGAATTTACTACCTTATTGATGGACTGTATCGAAGGCTACGGTCGAGATACAGTCAAGAAGTAACTAAAACATTACGATCTACAATTACAATAGTAACTCAAGAAGTGCCTTGAACTTGTGAGCAAGGAGTAGGTTTAAAGGATCCTTTTATTTAATGAAAAACTCACGTCAAGCTAAGCTCTAGTCCATCAGTAAAGGGCATATAAAGAGACAAGACAGTGCTAGACCCCTAAACGGATGGGGTAGAAGTAAAATAAACTAATAGAAGCTACTAGCCAATCAGAGACTATCAAAAGTAATAATAAATTTTCTTTATTATTATCCTACCCTAACATAATATACTTATTAGAGTCAAAGACATCCTTAAAAGCTTTTCAATTTTTATGTTTATGGTAAATTACAAACCTTTAGGTTCTGGCTGATAACATGGTGGAACAGGTATGTTGGAAGTGCCACGTATTGTCAATAATATAGAGGTAGTCAACAGTACCGCGACTATAAGGACAGCACTTGTAACGAGCAGCACTCGCTCGAGTTTCGTCCGCTGATGCCATCCTATGAACGACACACCCTGAAACAAAACATTAATTATTTACTACAATCTCTTCTCTAGGTTTCGCCTTTGTTCGTTTCAAAACGGGCCAGATTAATGAACAGTATCTCAAACATCCAACATAATTCTATGTATTCAGAAAAAATATTGATGACTCGTTAAAATTACTTCATTTACTGTAATTGATTTATACTCATTAATTATTTTGAGCCGTAAACGAAATGTCAACAATGCTGTCAATTTCTAAACAAATACTGCTTTTATAGGTAATGGTTAAATTATCAATCAATGCTTTTATAGATAATGGTTAAATCCTCAATCAATGCTTTTATAGATAATGGTCAAATTCTCAATCAATGCTTTTATAGATAATGGTTAAATTCTCAATCAATGCTTTTATATATAATGGTTAAATTCTCAATCAATGTTTTTATAGATAATGGTTAAATTCTCAATCAATGCTTTTATAGATAATGGTCAAATCCTTAATCAATGTTTTTATAGATAATGGTTAAATTCTCAATCAATGCTTTTATAGATAATGGTTAAATTCTCAATCAATGCTTTTATAGATAATGGTTAAATTCTCAATCAATGCTTTTATAGATAATGGTTAAATTCTCAATCAATGTTTTTATAGATAATGGTTAAATCCTCAATCAATGCTTTTATTGATAATGGTTAAATTCTCAACCAATGCTTTTATAGATAATGGTTAAATTCTCAACCAATGCTTTTATAGATAATGGTTAAATTCTCAACCAATGCTTTTATAGATAATGGTTAAATTCTCAACCAATGCTTTTATAGATATTGGTTAAATTCTCAATCAATGCTTTTCTAGATAATGGTTAAATTCTCAACCAATGCTTTTATAGATAATGGTTAAATTCTCAATCAATGCTTTTATAGATAATGGTTAAATCCTCAATCAATGCTTTTATAGATAATGGTTAAATTCTCAATCAATGCTTTTATAGATAATGGTTAAATCCTCAATCAATGCTTTTATAGATAATGGTCAAATTCTCAATCAATGTTTTTATAGATAATGGTTAAATTCTCAATCAATGCTTTTATAGATAATGGTTAAATCCTCAATCAATGCTTTTATAGATAATGGTTAAATTCTCAATCAATACTTTTATAGATAATGGTTAAATTCTCAACCAATTCTTTTATAGATAATGGTTAAATTCTCAACCAATGCTTTTATAGATATTGGTTAAATTGTCAATAAATGCTTTTATAGATAATGGTTAAATTCTCAATCAATGCTTTTATAGATAATGGTTAAATTCTCAACCAATGCTTTTATAGATAATGGTTAAATTCTCAATCAATGCTTTTATAGATATTGTTTTAATTAATTAATAAGGTCATTGAAGTTCGTCGTATAGTTTAATAACACCTATTATGATGGAGCATAATGTAATAAGTTAGTAACTGTAATGAAAATGATACCAATGACCGCCATGACGGATTCTTCAATATGATCATTCAAACTGTTAAATAGTTAACCTATATTTTATACAGTATTGAGCATATTTAAATCTCCACTGTCAAATGTCAAATAAACCATGATTTATTAATGTCCAATATATATAAGGCAAGTATTCACACAAAAACTCATGAAATTGCTATTGCTTCCTAATACCGCCACGTAGTCACGTTACACCATATTTAAACAATGGAAGATGTTTGAAGATGGAACACCGTAGACATCTGCATTTTGCGACTATGTTATTCGGCGTCATTAAGAACAAACATCCGCTTTATCTCTATAATAGGCTTCGATGGGCGAGTGACGACAATAAAGCCTACGGTACACGGGCAATAGAAAATAACATGCTAAACTATCATCCGCACAAATCGGCTAACTTCCGGGGCAGTTTTCGGTTTTTCGCAGCAAAGTGCTGGAATGATTTACCACCGCCATTACGTGATCTAAAGACCACCAATAATTTTAGATTAAAATTTAAGGCATATTTATTTGATTTACAGAAACAAACATAAACTGCCAGTTTCGCTTTTGCCTTCTAGAATCTCATGCGAATAACGATATAAATAAATATGTATATCTATATTATATGAACATATACATGTACCTTCATATCATACTTATAATAATACATATACTCGCTTATATTTTTTACCACTTTAATATAAATTTGTTTATATATCTTTTATATTTTAATACTTAATCATAATTTAAATACATATGTAAATTAACGTACTCTATTATTCTTTTATGTTATAACCAAATAGTGTTTATATACGTACCATCCTCTACTTTTTTTAATTTATTTATTTAATTTATAAATTATTCGTCGGCTTACACTGACTCTGTATGTGTCGCACAGAGGGCCACTGAAAATCAGCTGAGGGCCATATGGTCTCTTAAGTCTGAGTGGTTTTCTTTTGGCAATGCAAATTAGATTGTAGATTAAGTTCTAGATGCTATTTTTTAATTTTTATATATATATTTTTTTTTTCAAATTGTTTGTATTTGCAATTTCATTTTATGTTGTGTTTTGCCAATAAAGTTTGTTTCTTTCTTTCTTTCTTTCAAATTTTTCTCCAACCATGATAAAAACTTTACACGGGCTAGGCTCTTTTTATTCAAAATCTGCATGTACAATACACTTCCAATGAGGCTAGTTTTAACTAATACTAGTTTTACAAAAGCTTTGTAAAATGACTATAACCAAGTCTCCTGTAAGGAACAAATGACCCCCTTTTCCCCTACATAGTAGATCACGACTCGTCCAAAGTATAATTCCATGACCTAAATGTTTCTGTCTAGCGCAAATTCACATCAGAACGTTCCGAATTAAATAACAGTTAATGTGCCAGACGAGGTACTGGAATGTATTTTTGCCTTAAACTTGACCGGATTAGGATCAAAGAATCTTTATGATGCAGAAAACATTCTCTAGGTCACTGCGTAAGCGGGGTGTAAACATTCAGTACAAACAGATTTATCTGGAGCTGAAGAACATCGTTGTTAAATACAAAACTTGAAAATTATATATTTTTATATCTCGTTATCAATAACAAGGTTATTTTAAATGAAATTTTGGCAAGTTGGTAAAATTATAGTTGATAGTTCGCAAGGTGCAGCTAAAAGTAATAAAATCCTACTTACAGATATTATTTATTTAATTATTAATTAATTATATCTAATATAATTCGATATCACAGATATTAGAAGATATTAAAGCAGATGAGAACGGGCAATAAAGGAAACAACCAGATTTCTATAGAAAAACTGCATTTTTTATTTTTATATTGTGGAATGTTTTGGCATCAAATAAATTGATTTATTTGTACGCAAGAAAAATTATTTTTTAATTTTTTCTCTAACTAATATTCTCAAGTGTTTGAAAAAAAATGCCATTTATGAATTTTCCTTCCTTGATTTCTTCCATCCATATTTTAAAAGCAGAAATTTTTGATGAAAACCCCAAGACGGGATGATAGAGAAAACTTGTTCAGTTCTCTTGAATCAGCATTTAATATAAAACTTAAAATATACACTGAATGCTTTGAGATTTATTGTTATGAAGTTAAATTAATTTCTATAAAAAGAAACAAAATTACTTCTAGAGTAATCAAGATTTTCTAAGAATAATTATTTTTAGTAATATCAAAATACATACCATTGAAGTCGGTATTTTCATAGATAATGTTAACTATAATATTTTTAACAAAAGTTCATAGTGACTACATTCAGCCACTAAATCTCAGTAACTAAATCATGCAATAGGTGTTATCCTATTGTGGCCTAATAAACTTTATAGCTTGTAAATTCTTCTTAGGGGTCACAGAGTAAAAATTAAAAGATCGGAGGCTAAAAATATTTTAATGAAATACATATTATTATATGGCTATCATTGGTGGCCTTAACTTATTTCGATTCCATAAAATTAAGTAATATAAAAAAAACCGTGGATTTACATCCATTTTGACTTTGACTTTGACTTTGAAAATGGACCGATTTTAATGCGCTTTTAATTGTATGCATGCTGATTTAATCAAGATCGTTCTTAGCTATAATTTGTGAAGATCTGATCAGCCGTTTAAAGACTATCAGCTCATTTCTAAGTTAAGAGCTGCGTGAACGTTCCACACTTCTGAAAAAAATTCCTTGACCGCGACCTTGAATTTTGAACCTTTTATACGGCTCAATGGCAAAGACTAATATAGCTAGTAATAAAGAGCGAAAAAAAGATCAATTAATAATAAGATACATGCAAAGTCGTACGACGCACGACTGCGCCAGGGTGGAAAAGACACCTTAAAGTTTTCAGGGGGTGCCAAAACTGAATATATAATATGATTCCAATAAAATAAAGTTGATCCAAAGAACGCATCGAGCGATGGTCAACAAGATTTAAAAAAAAATGTAAATGTAGACAGGGTTGTAATCGACTGGATCAAGATTCAGAAGATCGAGACACAAATAAATATATTTTTTTCTTTAAATATAGGCGCTCATAAGTATTTAGCACGACGGCGCAAAAGGTGTTTGGCGCGTCCCAGTCTGTTAGTGTAGTGTAAGAGAATAAATAAACAATATATTCTTTGCTGATATTACTAGTCTGTGACGAACATATGTCATATACTGAATGCGCAATGTATATTTGAATTTAATAGATGTATTGTGATTGCTACTTTAGGGTGTCGTAACTATTATTCTAACTCATTGAATATACTTATAATACTATTAATAAATCGACATTAGAATTACGACATTTTTAATTGGTCCGGATTAAATACTCACCAACTCACTATATATCATTTCTGCCTATAAAGTATTTATTAATTATGTCATTTAAATACGTACTATCCTTTGTGTTAATCAGGTTAAATTCATTCAAATTAAGTCATTTTATGTTATTAAATAACAACATCTAAACATACAAACGCATTTTTACCTAATATTGGTAAGGTTTATTAGGTATATGTCGGCGTCTAGTCCGAATTATCCATGATTAAATAAAACTCCAAACTATATAATTTGTTTTAAATATATTAAAACTAGTTAACACTACGAAATCCTGACCAAGAATAAACTCTCAAAACCCATTTCATAACTAAACTCAGTTCCGAAACAATAACATCTTATTTTATTATATCTTACTACTATAATATTAATTTATATTTTAATATATAATAATAAAATAATGCAAAATAATTATTGATCTTATCAAGACAGTTTGTTAAAATAATTTAATAATTTATCAATTTATATAAATTTAAACAGAACCTGATATAGAACAAAATCATAATAAAACTATTAACATAATAATTTAATGTTAATATTAAAATAATCATTAATACTTTAAAAAAAATTTAATATGATTTAAATAATTTAATAAGTTAATAATCTAAATAAATTGAAAGCGAAACCGAAAAAAAACTAATATTCTTTTTGACTTTGTTTTTGAAGTCATTCACCAATTTTTTTTTCAAAAAATGTATGGGGGTATACGTAAATGAATTCCCTGCGACAAAAAAAAGGACACCGTCTGTCGGGTCAGCTTAACTATATAAAAAAATAAAGACGAAAACCGTTTCGGTGAATTAATTTTACTTGATGTCAAATTGATCCTCTAAATTAAATTCCAAAAAAGCAAAGGGCAGATTTCTTATAGAAACCCGGTTATACCCTTTATTTAATTCTTTTTCAATAAATACGTTGAAATGTCAGTTAAATGTTTTTTATTTTTTTTATAGTAGATAAGGTACAAACGAGCAGATGGTCCACCTGATGGTAAGTGGCCACCACCGCCCATGAACATCGGCACGTTGCATCCTCGAAGAGAGAGTGGGGAGAGGAGTGAAGAAAAATATGCCGCGGTTTCAGCGAACCCTGAACAGGAGCCCAAAGTCCACTAGGTCCGCAGTATTAATGGAATGGGAGAGGGAGGGGGTAAGTGTGGCCCACATGCGGCTCGACCGGAACGCTTCTATGACACTTGGCGGTTGGATTCGCATGCTAGTGGTGGCAAGCCAGTCGGGGAACAGATCCCCTACCACCAAGGGGTGCTGGGTTACTCGGCTCTTACGAGATGCTCTCCCAGCGGCAGAGGGGAATTGTATTCTAACCCGTCCCCTCACGGGTAAAATGTTTTTCAATATCATGTCATGTCTAAATTGTAAATGATATAAGGATGTGTTAAAAGTATAGTAATATAGCAAATTCAGTTGCTTTGCTATTTGCAAATTTACACTATCTATAAGAAGATAAAATTATCTAATTTTAACAAACACGTATAAGGCTGCGTTTTCATCTGAGTTGTGCGAGGTTGTGTTGCAAGGGATGTGTTTGTTACGAATTATTACAACAGCTTCATTTGACACACAAAGCAAGGCTAGGTAAATCAAACAGTTCTATTGATTTGTAAAAAGCACATTTTTCGCTTATATCTTGTGGAAACGCAGCCTTATAATCACATAAAAATACCATTAATATCATAACGTGTAAAAAATCTATCGAAGTGAAACCGTCAAATTTCATCAGGATGAATTTACCATAGGATCTCCTGTAAGGAGGAATATGCAGGAATCGAAGAATTAGCAATAAAACCAAGACTTGCTTGGTTGGACAAGTTGAGAAGCCGATCTCCAGCTAGATGGACAGACCAGTTGAGGGACTCCAAAGGCGGTAAATTTCACACTATAGTGAGAATGGCCGTCGACAGAAGAACATGGAAACAAATTATCACCGCGAAGCTGAACCAGGACCACGATCTTCAGAAATGAAGGAACGACCACAGAGATTGGATCTACCGGTTTACAATCTTTCGACAGTTTACAATATCACGAGATTGCCGCAGGGGCAACTCCACGGATAAAGAAAGAGTATTTAAATGTCAGAAAAAATATATAAGGGCTATAGGCCACTTAAAGTCCTCTGATTCGGGCTATTTACAGCATAACACGGCACTGTTTGGCAAAAGCTTTTTTAATATGGCACCTCAAATATATAATAAACCTCCAAAATCGTTGGCTATAATAAACTAGATGTTGTCTCTTTCAAACAAAATTTGACAAAGTTCTTGCTCAAAAAACGCTACTACTCGGTCCAGGACTATCTAACAGATTCCTTGTAGAGAATTAAGAATAAATATTGACATCATAGACTGAATTAGTTATGGGTATATGGTTATAAATTTAATTGATAATCTTTAATTTTATACGTTTTTTTTTTGTTTCTTTTGCATGCCACTATGTGGCGGATTGTGTTACTAATTATTATTATAAGACCTCTGTGTACCAATCTGCAAATAATGATAAATTAATAAATAAATAAAAGTTTATAATATTACGGTGACATACGTAAACTAATTGTTAAGATTGATTATTATTAATCAATTTATTTTCTTTAGCTAACAGTTTGTCGTCAAAAGGCTTTGAACTATTTTGTTTTATTTGATCAGTGACTCGTGTAAACAGGCGTTGCCTCTATTGATCACTGAAGCAAACCTATATTACTTTCCAAGTATATCCAGCATAATATATTATATAACATACTATTATAATTTCCACTAGGCAAGGTTTTGATATGTTGCATGTGCAATTGTATGTTTTCTTCAGAAATTGAATCCTTTATTGAAACTAATATGAGAAATATGACTCAGGAATAAGGCTACCTCAAAAATAAACAATTTTTGCGCTCACATTGCAAACGCTGGCTGAACCCTACGAGATAGATCAAAATAATGTACTACAGTATTATACACCTTAAAAAGGTCTACAAAAAAGTCCGCGATGGTATATGTTTACCTCTTAGGGATAACCCACAATAACCATTTTTTATCTATTACTTTTTACGAAAAGTAATTGCTTATTTACGAAGCAATTTTAAACAATACAGCATTAATTCTTACCCAATTAGGTACCTTAAATACATTGTGCGTACCCTTTATAGCATGTAATTTAAATAATAAGATACGTGGGCAAGAGACGCCCTTGCTTAGCTAATACCTTTCGTTGGCACAATTTATACAGTTAGTGCCCACTTAGATAGTCAAACGGTACTCAAAACCAACATCATTCGTAAAACTGAAAAAAAAATTAATCAAAGATAGTCTTAAATCTAGAACGACAAAGGTGATAGGTTTGAGACATAATAGTTCAAGTAAACAGATAAAGATTTGTGTCTAATGGCACTTAGGAGCAATGACATCAGCTGATAGCGGACTAAAACTAACTCGATAAGCTTTCAAATTAACGTATTCATCAGTTAGCGTTGAGCTTGTTTACACTTTGAAATTCAAATTGAGGCTTTAAACTGAGCAAAGTTAGATAAATAGCGTTATAAATTGGTTTTGTGACTAACTGAATATTAAATGGATACTTTTAATTTCGCAAGTCTTGACAATTTAAAATTTATATTAAAAACTATTTATTTTTAATTAAATCCTTTTCAACCAACTTCCTTCAAAAAATTAAACTATTATATTTTTTTATGTATGTTCACCGATTTCTCCTTCAATTTTTAGACAGACCGATTTTCAAAATGCACTTCCAAGATCCGTCCGATCCGATTCCGTCCCATTGGGACAATGTAAGGATCTTATGGTGGACTCAGGGGGGAATCGAGTGAGACCCTCAAATTTCAAAGGCACTTACAATGTTTTTCACATATTTTTATCTAAAATAAAATAACCAGATATTTGTGTATAATGTTATTGCTGAGCTGATGTGATGGAAGACACAACTCCTCAACGGTTAGGAGTTAGAGGATATTTCTTTAAATATTATGGGAACGTAACAATTTTTTTTTAATTGAAATACACGATATGAATAATTCAGCAGTCATCACATATGTATTAAAATTATTTCTATAGAGAAATATAATAGTAGTAGTAAAATCCGTATCAATAAAAACCAATTCAAACAATATTTCAAATTTTGTTAATTTTTAGAATTCCTTAAAAAGAACCCTTACAGGATTACTTTATTGACCGTCTATCTGTCAAGACCTTTCTTCTCGAAAATGCGTGATGATATCTAAATGAAATTAATAACAAATATTCAGATCTGTTGTCCTTTGAAGCTGTATCAAAATACGATTATTTTCTAATTCTGAGATCATATTTTTTGTTTCTTTGTTACGCGTGAAGTTAATGTATGCTTAGCTTAGCTAATGTAAATTATGTATTTACATTTGAACAATTCTGATGTTACTTCATGACATCCTTACGAAAATATTAAAAGAATAATTTTAATGTGGACTCAACATCCTAAGGAGCGGTGTGGGAGTCGAATAATACAAATCTACGTTGTGTCCGCGGATATTGTTAATTTAAGAAAATATCAATACAAACATATTGCAACATTACTATATATTTCTTCAGTTCAATAGAGCTCTTTAAATAACATTGTTCAGGCGCCAGAAAGTTTGCAAGAGAGCTAAATATAAACCACACATCATGACTACGATTGCCTATACTGTTTCAATTTACGTTGACGACAAAAGGAATATTATAATTGGGTAATTTTACTGTCATCGATTGATGTAACTTAATAGGTAATATTTTGTTAGTACATTATGATACAAGTTGTTCACATTTATGTGCTAAGTTGGTCATTACATGTTAACGGAGGTACGGTACGGGACGGTTCCGAGATATTCTGTTTCATACGACGATTTACAAAACATTTGGGGAGGGGGGAAAATTTCAGCGTTTAATTAAACGTACCAAGTCGCGTAGGTAACTAAAACTGTTATTTGCATTTTTTCTAAGCTACCCGCTCTAGGATATTATTGATAATGAAGTTTCAATTTGTTTTATTAAACAAGATAATGAGTTTCTGAGTTTGTTTCTTGTTAGTGTTATAAGTTAGAAATAGTTCTTTAGAGTGGTTAGTAATCAGTTAATTACTTGGCGCATGAGTTTATATGGTTAATTTTGATATGTCGTTTAATATATTACTGGAGATGGATTCCGAAATGGACTAGTCCTTGCGGAAGAGGACAAAAACGGTTTAAATTTATAAAATGTTATCCTTGACCGATTTTAATCGACGGCGTCTCGTATGGACAGCAGATATTTTAGTCCAAAAGTACTTACATTCTCCGACTACTTTGTAGATCGATATACCTACCTACAAAGCGTAAATAATCTTTTAGACAATCAGCTGTTTTTACCTACTTTGTGCTTTCCAGGACATACTTGATAGTTGTTTCAATAGAGATCGAATCTTTGACTTTCAATTTCCGCTTTTAAAAACAAAGGTCACCACAAAGTTTCCGACATTACTAAAGGTTTCAGAATATCCGTATTAACTCAATAACGTGTTAATTTATCATTTATTTACATACGCCATTTTAGAGCATAGTAATTCTCATAAGCGACGGATATTATAAACCCCGAGGCACCGACAGTGTTAATAGTACGAAATCAAAATCACCTTGAACTTGTTTACCTTCGTCGTTACTACTGACTTTACAAGTTTTGGCATCGCATTGTTTTCAATAATTTTTCACACTAATTTTCGAAGTTATTTCGTCATTAAACTTGTTATCACCAATTTGGATACTTTCAAAAAAATGATTTATCAACTGCAAAAAATTTGCAATAAATTTTCAGTTTAAAATTTTTCCCTTTGCTTCTTACTTAGGCTTCAATACATTAAAAATAAAAATTCCTTTTTTTTGTGTGTGTGTGTCTTTTTCTTAGGAACGCGTGGAGGTATCGAGTTAAAACTAATCCAGTCAAAACAATCAAAAGATATGGCTATTTATGTCGTTACTCATAACATATAGGGTTTTTCCGGTTGACCTAGTGTCATAAAATTTAGGTGGGAAGCAATGAGTATCAGGATATATTCTGAAGACTATAAAATTTTACAACAGTTTTCCGAAGGCAAAGGTAAAGGTGTACTTAATTCAAATTGTACGAAACCCTCAGTACGCGAGTCCCACTCGCACTTGGCCGAATTTTTCTACAAGACAGTGTTTCTAACTAAATTGTACGATTTTACTTCAACGCGTGCTATTCTATAGATTTGATTTCTTCTTAAAAAAGAATCCAAAAATGAAAAGGATGTCTTTTTTACTTGATGGTTTTTTGTGGATGGATATAAAACATATACTTGCATTAATACACGGCTATTAGTTACGGTGATATAGCCACGCTAATGTGATGGTAGAAAATATAGCTTCCTACGAGAATGATCTCAGATGTTACAACATTAGTCGCTCTATAATCAGACAGATTTCATGCATAATAATTAACTATGATACAATATATTACGACTGTTACAAAGGTAATAAGTAATGTCAATAAGAAGAAAAGTTGTATCAAAAATCTTTCGATTGATTATTTATATCAATAAGTGAATATTTCTTATCAATACGATTGTTTTTTGTTGCTGGGTTAAACTTTTTTAAATGGCAACTTTTTCCTGACATCTGATTAAAATGAAACAAACTGTATCCAATTCCAAACACCGTATCCAATTTTCGTGTAATTTTTGGGTTACTCGTTTCAAAAGATTCAAACAGACAGACAATAATTTTAATAATAATTTTTTTTGGTTTTTAAGTTTAACGCGAGTTTAATCTACTAGCGACCAGCCCCGTATCATTTCTCCTAAAAAATATAGGATAAAGAATGGTTATTGTGGGTTATCCCTAAGAGATAGACATATACCATTGCGGACTTTTTTGTAGATCTTTTTAAGGTGTACAATACTGTAGTACATTATTTTGATCTATCTCGTAGGGTTCAACCAGCGTTTACAATATAAGGGCAAAAAAGTGTATATTTACGACACCTCATCAAAATCCTTAGCGTAGTTTTAAAGATCTAAGCATACATAGGGACAGACAGACAGTTCTATACTATGTAGTGATGTACAATGAAATGAAAAAAAAAAACATTTATTTTCATTATATTGATGTATAAACGCGTTCAATAAAAATTTAATTATCCCGCAGGAACTATGGTATTTTCCGGGATAAAAAGTAGCCTATATGTTAGTCTAGGTAGTAAAGTATCTGAGTGCAAAATTTCATTAAAATCCGTTTAGTCGCTTTTGCGTGATTGAGTAACAAACATCCAAACATATATTTCACATTTATAATATTAAGATATAATCAAGTAAATATCGTCCACGTATTAGTTATACGGAAAAATAAAAGCATCCCTGGAGTTTAAATTCAATTTAATTTTTCCATAGACAGAAAGTAGTAGAAAATAAAGAGCTGGTCCGTAACTGTAATTATATTTGCTCCATCGCAGGCTGATGGAATCTAGTTATACCTAACACGTTATACGGAGCCAGAGGAATTGAGACACCTAAGTACTATTTATTATTATTATAATGTAATAGGGGGCGTTCAAGTATTACGTGAACAGATTTTTGCAATTATCAAATCAACCCCCCCTCTCCATGTCAGCAAAGCCCTAACATATTTATTCATGCACATTCTGAGCATTCATGTTTCGCTGCGTGTTTACTTTTTATCGCTAACCTAATTACCATGCAAACCCCCCTTCAAGTCATCAAAAATAACTTACCCCCTTTAATGCTTACTTAATACTCGAACGGCCCCATAAATTATCTTTACCATTTTTAGTCGAAATGTACAATTTTAATCTAAAAAAACTAATTGTTGTCCTTTAGACTAGAATCTTACCTGTGATATAATTGTAATCCGATCAGATAGCAAACACGTAAATTCCCACGGAAGTTTAACAGTTGGGTTACTGATACACATGCTCTAAAATAGCGTGCTATAAGTATGCTTATTATGAGCATGCTTGTGAACTATTTACATTTGCTAGCAATTAGCATGCTACTTTTAAGTATGCTCTGAAAAAGCATGCTCAAAACAAACTCTCCAATACTCATGCCATTTGATAGCATGCTCTCTGCCAATTCAAACAAAACTATGGAAAATCAAACAGCCATCCGCATGGATCTGAATAAAATTATACTTTTACTGACCATGCAATGCATCCAAAAACTTCTCTCAGTTAGGTAGAGGAAAAAAAGGAAAGGAAGCGCGGGCACCTTGCAAACAAGATCGATATTTATCTTGCTCACTAACGCGTTTACACTTTTCTCCTTCCACCCCCGCATCAACTAGCATGCTTAAAGATGACAGCACGGCGTGCTATTATCCAGCATGCCACTAAAAAGCATGCTTAATAGTAACATGTCCTGTACACACATGCTAGTAGGTAGCATTTGCTCAATAATAGCATGCTTTCGTGCTAGTAATTAGCATGTGTAACAGTAGCCTTAGGCAACGTAAAAAAAACACATCTATTCCTACAGAAGTTTGATAGTTATGCAACCTTTGAAAACAACAGCATTATTTCTTAATGATTACCAATATCATTCATGATTCGCTTCGCATTACTGCATTGGATTTGATCAACTTTAATATGCATAAAATGCTATTATTAAGTAGGTTTAGAAATTAAGTAGAGTCAAAAAAGAGATTTCAAAGGTTTTAAAGCTTAGGTGTAAAATGTAAAGTGCTCCTTGGCCGTGTGACTTCAAAAGAGGTCAGAATTTGTTATGCGTGACGTTAGCTGAACTTCATCCTATCCTTTTATGGTATGAATAATATATGAAGTCGTACTAAAACGTTCTTTTGTATCTCACAAAATAGGTGAACTAAGGCGCTTCTCTGAGGTTTCCCATGTTTATATTGATGTTGCTCGAATACAACGTAACTTACTTGTAATTGTTGTAATGAAATGAAATCTTTGAACTGTATAGGGGAAAAGAGTGAGTCTTAATCTTCACCTTTATTTTTGAGCTTCAATCAAAGAACCTTTAAAAATTCACAGAAAAGGTCATGAGGTATGTAAGCTTAAAACGTGTCCCATATTCTGGGAAACTTAAACTATAAAAAATAAAACAAGAGTTTGCCTTAAAAGTAGGTAATACATAACATAATGTGGTCACTCCATTTAATAGCTATTTTGTGCTTTAATCTACATTTATAACTCCGCAGTCTCGTTAAGTACAAAAAGTCAATTGGTAGAGTATCTTAGAGCTGATCTGATGATGGAATCAGAATCATTGATATTAAATAACTATACCAACTCTCCTACGGAACGAGTATCCCTTTATAGGGGAACCTATATGTAGTGATGGATGTCAATGCTATCAATTGGTAGACTATCTTAGAGCTGATCTGATGGTGGAATCACGGATGGCGTATAAGATCTTTTAAGAGCCTACTAAATCCCTTTCCAAATTGGGATTATAATTTGGTATATTGCTCTAGGTATTGACGATATATTAAAGATAAGGAGTGAATTATTTACCTACATATTATAAACTCTTTCTCATCGGTAAAAATACCATAGAAAGCGTTTTCTATCGCAATCTACTCTTAAAATCACTCCTCGTGTCTTCACTTTCAATTTGAATAAATATCCCACCAAAAATATTTTCATGTCAAATGTTGCCAAGACGAGCCATATACCTTGCACTAACTAGAAGTTATCGGATCTCGTCTAGATTGTAACTCTATACGCCCTAACTCTACAAGCTCTATCTTCACAAATTCTACATCTTATTCAAAATATGTAGTTTTTCAGACCTCTAGCGTCGAAATTTTGCGGAGATATAAAAGTTCTAAACTTTAGATTCTTTTTGTAGTGAAAACTCCTTTAGCGACGCTGTGCACTTTTGGAATGATAAAATATATTAAGCTCACGTCAGGACACGTGACCTGATCGAAAATTTGTAAGACGGAGTAAACTCACGTCAGAACACGTGACCTGATCAAAAGCAATTCGTGCGAAATTATTCTTTTTTTTTATAGCAGAAAAATGCAAACGAGCAGATGGTCCACCTGATGGTAAGTGGCCACCATCGCCCATGGACATCGACAAGAGATACCTACCCTCTTGTTTTTCGATGTGTTGCATCCTCGAAGAAAGAGTGGGGAGGAGAAGTGAAGAAAAAATGCAGCGGTTTCCAGAGTTCACTAGATCCGCGGCATTAACGGGATAGGAGAGGGAGGGTCAGTCAGTGAGGGCAAGTCTGGCCCACATGCGGCTCGACCGGAACGCGTCTATGACACTTGGCGGTCCGATTCGCATGCTGGTGGTCGCAAGCCAGTCGGGGAACAGATCCCCTACCACCAAGGGGGTGCTGGGATACTCGGCTCTTACGAGATACTCTTCCAGCGGCAGAGGGGAATAGTATTCTAACCCGTCCCCTCACGGGTAAAACCATTCCAAATAGTATTCCCTAACCATTTCAAAATATTCAAAAATGCATAACGATAATGTTCAAGATTTCACTTCTGCCAGCACTCCCCCAGTGCAACCCGTTTTTTTTGTTATTTGTATACTAATACTAGGTTACATACCAAATTTCAGCTTCCTAGGACTTCGAAAACTACCCTAAGAGTTATAATGATCATTAGGTATCACCATAAAATCTAAAGTATAAGAGCATTATATATATTGAATTAAAATTTTATGTTATTGGCATTATATACCAACTTTGTTTATCTGGTTTAAGTCAAACCCAAGTTATGACGGTTCAAGCCCTTCGAGAAAAGGTAGTAGTGCCCTTACGTTTCGCTTGGCTTCTTGACTGTAATTTATGAAAATAACTTATGAGAGTTCCAGATCCCATTTGTGAATAACAATGTTTCGTATTATAGTAATGGTTTTTAACAATAATTACATCATTTTGTTTAAATACAACGCGACTCTTTGTATTAAGCACACACCTAAACTCATTCATCAGCACTTGTTATGACATTAATATTAATTACCACTTAAAAACGATGAGTACAATAGACTCAATCCTCTCAACCTCAATTATGTTTTAAAATACTCCGAACTAATTTTTATTTTTAACTATCCTTCATCATCCTTTAATGATCCAATAGAGATTAGGTTAGCAAAATAGAGATTAGTTTGTTATGAGAAAGGGCAAGGATAAACGCAATTATACTTGCAAAATCAACACATCGGCATTGTTATTCAAGTAGCTGGAGACAGGACCAGATGGCGTAACATCATAATGGTACGGGAGCCAGTGACAGATTTTAATGACCAAGTCCCTCCCAGGCGAAAATTCGTGATATGCATAAGGGGTTAATATTATGATTACTTGTGGCCGTCAGTTGCGATTCCGTGGGTGGGGGCGAGCAGTGGCAGCCTCCCAAACATGTGCACGGATTCGCAGTTGACTCAGAGCAATCATAATATATATTCCTTATGTATACGAATTTCAGTCGAGAGGAAATGGTTGACTGAATTTGAATCTGGCCCTCGCACCATAAAGGCAAAAGTCATGCGTTCATTGGAGGTGGTCACGACCCTCAGTCATGAGAAAAAGGACTAAAGGAGGAGGAGCAAAGGGAAGATGAGGAAAAATTTAATAAGAAATAACTTCTGTTTCAAGTTTTTAACACGGAATTTTATTTTGTTTCTAAAAATGTTTTATTATCATGATGACGTCGGCTAAACACGTCATAAAGACGAATTTAATAATCATTTACATATTTGATGTTCATTAAGTTACAAACACCCGTTATTTATCAATATCTGTATTCAAATAGATATTTGAGTGTGTCAGGTCACCGAATTAAAGGAATAATATGTTTATTATAAGCGCCTGAAATTTATTTAGCAAAAATATAGAGAAAATATAATGTTTTTGTTAACATTAGCAGATACGCGAATACGACTAGTCACTACATAGTATAAAACAAAGTCGCTTCCCGGCTGTCTATCCCTATGTATGCTTAACGGATTTCAGTGTGTGTTTCAATGATTCAAGAGGAAGGTTTTTATATGTATAATACATGTATATAATAGAGAAAGTGACCGTGAGAAGCCGGAGAGGGTACAATAAATTACACATGTCTCTTTGGTCATAGCAATCCTTCTTTATTCCTATTTATTTTTACCCGACTACGGCAGCCAAAAGGAAGGGTAATGATTTATAAATTTTGTGTGATTTCTATCTAATTATTTTTTGTTTCGTCCCCCTTTTTAACGCAGCCGGATTATAGGTTTTTCTTTAATTATCAAATTATTGTATATTATTTATTCCTTAACAAGCCTGCTATCCGTTAGGATTTAGGTTTTTTATACAACTTCCAAAAAATAAGAAAAAACAATTATTGAGATTGATATGTTACTTTGATTTTTTTATGCGTGCGTTTTTATGGGTCTAGTGGGTTAATGTCCTATATCTCGAATTGATTATGTTAAAAATGCTAAATTATTTGATGTACTTTGAAGTCGGTTAAAGATTATACTATTGAAACCAGGATTTGAAGAGCCCGCATCGAATATAAATAGAGCTACTATTTACATTGTTGGGAACAATCGATAGTCTGTTTAGAGATCTAGGACATGATTCAACTTTGTTTGATATGTAAATGTTATCGTTATCACATACCTTACCGTATCCCTGTGTTATTTCTGGCTTGGGTGCAGTATCAAATAAATTTAGTCTAGAATTCTGGAAGAAGTCAGAACTGGAGTTTTCTCTTGAAAACAATTCCGCTGTTGAACTTTCTCGAGTTAAAGATGGCCGAGCTTGAACAAAAGGGTTACTTCTTGCTTTTTTGGCATGTTTTAGCCAATTAAATTTGTTTATGGTCTCAGGGGCTGGTGATGGTGATGGTGAAGGAGTGTCTTCTGGTGTTTCATTTGACGAAGATGGAGAATCGGGTATTGCTGACATTTTACAGCTTTATAGCTCTCCTCCTCCTTTTTTTATTCAGTATTTAGTTATTTTTAAAATGAACAGATAATTTTCTAGAATCTACTTTTCTTCTTATACAAATATACAAAACTTTTATTTATTTTGAATTATGGAAGCCGTAAGTAAGCATAATTTTCTACATCACAGCAATTTTTTTCACCAAAAATAATACAACTTCACAGCCAAAAGGTATTAAATAATTTAGTTATACTAAATATTTCTTTGGATATGTTTTTTTTATAATTAAGTGCTTAAAAAACTTTAAGATTAGCTATTTTATTAGTTATTAAAGTTTAATTGAGACGCGTCCGCACGCATTTAGGAGCGTCGCGATACTGTGCTCTATTATGGGTTTGAATATGAAACATGCGCATGCGCACTTTGTACATAAAACAGTTTAACTAAAATATTCGTATTAGTTATGACTCGGACACATCTGCTGTGGTTATCTCCTCTGAGAATCATAACACCCGAGATTAAAATTTGACTTATGATTTAACTGTTTTAATGATATAAAATAGATGTTTTTCCGTTTTTGGTTTATGCTTTATTCCTTCGAAATAATTATTTTTGGTTTTTCTATTTTCCAAGTTTGGTGCGTCTACGCAGACGAAGAAGAGCTCGACATCCCTAATGTTAAACAATGATTTACGTTTAAAGATGGCGCCATATAAAATTCGTCATCAATTTACGTCAAATTATCAGTATTCGTTTAATTATATTTATACACATAACCTTTAGAACCTGATTGTTTATCATCTAATCTAATAATATTATGTCGGAGGTGTGAATTAGGTTTAGGTTAGCCTAAGGTTAGGTTAGCCGTGTGTTAGGGTAGGTTAATGTTAATTTAATCGTAGGAATAAACAGTGAACCGAAACAGTTGAGGTGAGTGTCTCGATCGAATAAAGGATATCCTTAAGCCTACGCCTTGGTCACAGGTCCAAGGCACTGCTTGGGTTCCTGTCATAATAGCTCCTATCAGAATATAGTTATATCCTGACCGTGTTGCCGTATAGCTTTTATGATAGACCATCCATTTCTTTTTTTATTTTAGTATCCGAGAAATACAATAAATTGTTATGACAAGTAACTAAAAAGTATTTAACTTACATAATATAATGCTCGTATGTATGTAAGTCATCCATCATTTGCAAGGGTTTTCATCAACTGGTGTCCGATTACTGTGGCAATTAAATATTATAGTAGGTACCTAGTAGTAGAACTCATCTGACGATAGAGCCGAGATGATTTTTATTTTACAAGCCAATAGAATATTTCCTAAATTCGTGCTAAGTCAAGATCTGCAGTGCAGTAAAATTAATACGGTAAAACTAACTTATTGGAGCCGTAACTTGTATTTACCTAATTGACTTTAATCAGGCAATCTCCCAACATAATATAACTTAACCACAACACATTTGTGAGTATTTAAAATATTGCGCGTTCTTATACCGATATTAATATCAAAGTAATAAGTAGAAATTAATATTAAACACTTGGGTCTTCAAAGTGATCGCAATCAACAGATACTTCACGTTGACCTAGAGTCAGAAAATTGGCAAGAAAATTGTTATAAAATCACAAAAAAATATTTTTGGCAATTGATAAACTGACTATGACATATGTCAATGTATAAGGACAATAGTTTTCCGACGGAAAAGTTAACTTCAGTACGCGACGCGCACTTGGCCGAATTTCTTAACGATAAAACTAGGTAAAGGTTAACATTATGATGCTTTCCTTCCTACAAAAATAATATTCAACGGTCAAGGATAACATCGCATTTACGATTGGATTCGAAGAAATTTCGATAAGCAGTTAACCTTGAATTTAGCTACTTCACTGGTTAAAATTATTTAATATTTATATCGTTATTTTTACACGAAAGCGATTTTACTATTAAGTATTTTATTGATTGGATTTTCTCTGTTATATTATGGGAGTAAGATAAAAACTATCCTAGGCGTTGTTAGCAACTCTTTATTAGCTTGTATTGGCAGTTCCATCCGAAACGTTTACTATTTTGACAAATAGCAGACGCGCGGGAACTGTAACGTCACATAAGAACAATCACGTGTGAGGCGTTGCTCTCGCCCCTTCTACTCATTCAAGATCAAACCTATACTTAAGTGCCGGTAGCTATGGTTGCTTTAGGTTATTTTTGTTATAGAGATTAGGGTTCGATCGTGGGCACACACCTCTGGCTTCTGAGTTGTGTGTTTTAAGAAATTAAATATTACTTGCTTTAAAGGTGAAGGAAAACATCGTGAGGAAACCTGCACTCCTGAGAGTTCTCCATGTTCTCAAAGGTGTGTAAAGTCTGCCAACCCGCACTGGGCCAGCGTGGTGGACTATGGCCTAGTACCCTCCTCATTCTGAGGAGGAGGCGCGGCTCAGCAGTGGGCAATTGACGGGTCGTGATGATGATGATGACCAAGGTTAAGTAGTAAAGTGGAGGCGAGTGTTTGTGTCACGTCCAAAGTGCATGTTTATACATATTGCTGTACAGTAATAGGTTCCTTAAAAGTACCCATAGAAACACTACCTTAACTATTGTATCTCTTAAAATCGGTATAACCAGTAAACCCTGAAACAGCTATTTTGATATGTAGTTAATTACACCAGAGATCTCATCTCACATGTCACTGGCAAGGATAGCTGCTACAAAAGCAAACATTTTTAATGTTACATTGTTTTCCCAAACTGTTCTTATCTTTATAGATAATGTCATATAGATTGAGAGAGGAATGAAACTCACTGCTCGGACTCTAACTACAGTAGTTAATAGAGCTCAAGTGGGGTGACTTTAACCACAACACTATAATACTAAATCCATGTACACTGCGCGACAACACCAGAGAGACTGACTCTAATCTATCGCACTAAATATTGTCTACGCGTGGGTATACTTCAAATAATATAAAAGGATCTACCCGCGAACTATTTATAGTAGCTTGTACTTTGGATTCTTAATAAAATCTTGCTAGTTGATTCATAATACAAACTTACTGCCCCTCACAGATGAGCAAACTGCTGAATCCATTGCCAATTATATATTTTTTTTTTAATAAAAAGATTACTAACAGTGTGGATCACATACTACTAGTATTCCTTAACCCCTCCTCCACGTAAGCTAAATGCTTGTGTTAGGACTTAGGAGTCGGCCAAGTCAGTTGTCCAATGATGGGAATTTTAACCCACGACTTATCGATCGTGAATCCAACGCCTGAACCATTCACCTACTGACGCTTCGAATCTCAAACTACCCACGTTAAAAAATAAAATCTAGATAAATTCTATGTAAATCCGTAAGGGTGAGATAAAGTAACTTTGGGAGATATCAAATAGGATAAGAACAGAACTATTTAACACATTGAATGCTTTAACAATGGATACAAAGTAATAGCCAGAAACCAAAATTTTTTATGGCGAATTTTGATTAAGTAAATATGAATGTTTGAAAATATGTATGAATTTTATTATTAATATTATTATTTTTATTAAAAAAACCATTTTTCGTATCCGAGTGGTCAGCATGCAGCACGTCGGGTACCGAATACTCGGATCCGAGAGCTAGGGATGGCAATTGTTTATTCACTAATATCATCGATATTTGTTCCGCAAGTGCGTTTTTGCGTACTAATATGTCACAATATTTTGACAAACATGTGTTTTTTAAATAAAATTCTAGGGTTTTAATCAAAATCATCAAAGGAAAGTAATCAAAACGAGTTTTTAACTTATTTTACTTTCCTTGACCAAAATCTTGTAACATATGACACACATTCCATACTAACACAGGACACACACACAGAACTCAGACACAGGCCTTACACTCACTTATACATACACGCTTATACATGGCATACAGTATACAGTTCAGACGTGTCATCATCATTTGGTGACTTAAAAAAAAATAGTCAGTAAATAAAATTCACATCTGGAGAATTATTTATTTAGGAAGATATTAATCAATCTATGCATGTAGCATTACAATCAACAATATCAAAAATCAAATTAAAAAAACATTATACTTAATTATAAGTTTAACTGAAAAATTTCACTGTGAATGACGGTGAGTTACCTACACAAAGAAAAAAAAAACTTAGATTAGAATATAATAAAAAACTTAGGAGTGAGCCTGACAAAAACATTTTGTGCAGTAGCCTAGAGACCTTCACATTGCTTACATTCATAAATTGTTTACACTCTTTTTCTGGGCTTTGCAGCCTTTGCATTCTTTTCGGGCCACTTCGGTGGTTTCTTTCATGACATTTCCTACCTTCTTTTGTCTCGCTCGGGTCTTTTCTATTTTGGTGAGTACGTGTTTCACTTTCAAAACATTGCGTCGATTGACTTCATCAGGATCAGGTAGAAGCCTTTCCAGAATCTTCAAATGGAAATCGTATAGATTCATCTTATCATTCGCCGAAAATTTCTTGTACAAGTAAGTACAATGCATTACTGAGGCTCATTTGCAGCATATGCACAAATAGCTTCTTGTACTGGCGCAGCGTCTTTCTCTGGACTGGGTAATAAGCCAGCATCTGATCTTGGAGATCTATGCCTGACATAAAATTATTATAATGGACAATTGCGCTTGGTCTCAATACTACAGATCCCCTTTTGGAAGTAGATTCCAACATCTCGTCACCATGTTCTGTGGAAATATATAGGACGTAACGTTTATCTCTCCATTTACCAATATGAACACCGTTCAAGAATAAGGATTTGTTTTCTCCTTTTTCCAATGAGATAGTCCCAATTTCAACAGGATTATCTTTGCGGTTTTTTCTTAACGTTCCTGTGCAGTACGTCTGTCGATCTAGCAATTTCACAGCCAAACCATAAGAGTTATAGTAATTATCCATGTATACATAGTGGCCACAATCTAAATATCAAAATAAAGTTTGATGCCATATTTATGCGTCTTGTTCTTTATGTACTGCCTGAATAGCAGTCGCCCGCGCCACAAAACCATGGAGTCATCCAATGATAAATGTTTACCCGGACAGTAAATATTTATCATTTTATTATTAAAATTATCCATAAATGGTCGAATTTTTATCAGGCGGTCTTCCTCCCTTGATTCCGACGTAAAGTGCAGGCATAGTAATATCAATAAAAACCGATTTCGAGACATAAATTGTCCAAAGCATGGAATATTTAATAAATAGTGCCGTTTCCAGTAATCGCTTATACGGTTTAGTCGAATTGTTCCAGTGTGTAGAAGGAGTCCGAGAAATGTCATCAGTTCTACTCAAGTCAGATCTTTCCAATTGTTTATTCGTGACTTTTGCTTTACATTATCTGCAACACTCACTCTTACTGCATTTGCATTCGTCTCTCGAACAATCAGATCTAATAAATCATCATCAATAAGTAAACGGAACGCATCATAAATCTGATGGAGGTGACACTAAGAGTTCTTGTTCCTTGGTAAAGTCAATAGTTTTCATTAAAATTGGATTACTGCTCCAGGTGGTATTAGCTCCTTGATGAGAAGGTGAGTAATTGCGTGATTTTTGTTATCGCTTGGTAAGTCGGGAGTACTACTTTGAGATCTCAGAACGGGCAAAGCCGGAGGGGCGTCATTATGCTTTGGCGACAAGTTCGGAGTGATCGCATTAGATCTCAAAAGCGACACGCTAGGCGAGAAAATGTTATTCTCTATATATAGATTCTCTGGTATATCAGGAAGTAGGTCTCCATAATCTTGTACGATAGATGGCGATGAACGACCATCTTTTTCGTAGTTGAACTCATAATTACCACGCCTGTCAAAGTCTAGTTGGCGAGGCGCAGGCCTCGATGCTGAGAAACTAATATCTGAATCTGGTAACGTTGAAGATTGAGCTGATGTATCATGCGTACCTAGTATATTCGCTCCTTTGCGGCCATCACTAACTATAGCTTTCAATCGCTTAGGTCGAATAATAGGGCTACCGCCTGACTCACTCAGACCTCGCTTTGATGCTTGTGACCATGAAGGTTGAGCTGGTATATCACCAGTGCGTGGTCTACGACTGGTCGTCTTCGACTTCGATCTTGTGTCAAAAATACTTAAATTACTACCTCTTCATGAGCTCCTTGCGAATTCACTTCTTCATCACTATATTCTTCAGACCTTTCCGAGTCATAATCATCACTATGTCGACGCTTTTTTTAGCACTAGATGTTGAAATAATCGGTTTAATTTTACTAGTGGACGGCTCAGCCTTACTCCATTTTGGCACAAAAATAGCCTTTCTATCGTGTATACAAATCACTACTACACTGTTAGAATGAAACCAATACTACTTTTCGTAAGTTTACTATATTGCCGGAGTGACCGCGCTAAACAACGTGAGCTCGCCTCGAGAGCCGGCGCTTTATTGGCTAATACAAAATCAACAGGACGCTCGCACGGATCCGAGTGGACGGCAGGGCATTACTAACCGTTTTGGCACGAAAATAGCTTCCTTTCTATCGTGTATACAAATCACCACTACACTGTTAGAATGAAACCAATACTCGTTTTCGTAAATTGACTATATTGCCAGAGTGGCCGCGCAAATCAACGTGAGCTAGCCTCGAAAGCCGGCGCTTTACTGGCTAATACAAAATGAACAGGACGCTCGCACGGATCCGAGTGGTGGGCACCGCTACTATGGCCCCGTCCCACTCGGATCCGAGCGAAGAGCACTGAATGTGTTAAGACACTATCCATAACAATACAACTTATGGCCGAAATTAATAACTCATTCCAAAATCCGCAGATAAAAGATAAAATATAGATTTCAAATTTTATTCAATAATCCAAAGATTGAGATTGATTAGTAATTTAAGTCTTTAATGATAATAATGCCGTTATTCTTAAGAAAAACGTAAGGATTTTTAAAATTTTGCATGATCTACAATTTTTGTTTCCTAAAACCTATCCTAAGATTTTTTTGGGCAAATAACTAACACACATGAGACCTATGGAGACTTTCAAGTTTTGTAATTCTTAATTGGACAACGATGCTATACATAAAACCATTATGTATGTGAAATATTTTTCTATAAGCTGATTAGGTGACGTCAGCCATGTTGTGTCAATGCCAAGGCCGTTATCATATTACGGTAATATAAGTCAACAATGAGCACCTGTTGTTCTGCCCTATATAATACAATAGGAAAGCATCTAACAGTTAAAACAATCTTCATTCTATTGTCTGATCTTATATTATAAAATGAGTTATTTTAAATTTCACTTTTATATAAGTTTTCCGAGAATTAAGGAAAGTAGTAAAAATTCTATTGTCAAATCTATATCATATATATGTCGGAGCATAGTAAAAGATTATCGATTAATCGAATCGTTATCGTTGTCTATGGCGTTGGAGTGGGGTAGTAGTCACTTCCGTTGTTTTGACAGTCTCTACCCTCGACCCTTTATATGCGATCGACAGTCTAACTGAAGTCTTAGTCGTGCGCGGTCTCTCAAGAAGTGAACATCATCTAAGTAGTGCTAGTGCTAGTGATAGTGATAGTGTCAAGTGCAATGTAGTGTGGAAGTGCTGTCCAACTAAGGTCACGTAAGTCCTTACAATGTAATTGTCACGTGGTTAAGTAAACACAATGTTAGGTTAGGTTAGCCTTAGGTTAGGTTAGCCTTGTGTTAGATTCGGTTTATGTGCGTTTAACCTTAGGTTTAAATAGAGAGCCTAGCAGTGGAGGTGAGTGTCGTAATTACTTAAAGGAATTCCTTAAGCCTACACCTTGGTCACAAGTCCAAGGCACTGCTTAGGTTTCTCTGGTAATTGTTAGAGATCATATTTGATCATTTATCGGTTCAGTAGAAGTATCTGCGTTGCGTTTACCCAATATTCCATTCAATACCATCACCCCCTTTTAGTGTTCCCCAATATTCCCCATGTTCCTCCTTCCATCTCCTTTTCACATCGTTTTAAAATCCCCGACATATATTAATATCAAAAAGCTGATGAGTTAATATGTTTGTTTGAATGCGCTAATCTCAAGGACTACTGGTTCTATTTAAAAAAAAATTAATGTCAATTAGCCTTTTTGCCGTGTAAGATTAAAGGCTGTATAACATCATGTTACGACTCATAGGAGCGAAGTATTAATTTAAAATGCTGTAAAAATTGGGGGAAATTATTTCCTATGTTAATAAAGAAATCTTTAGCTCCTTAGAATTGTATTATAAGTTCCTAAGCCCTTACGTGAAGCAGACGAGGTCGAGTGGGTCCGCTAGTAAGACATCTGTATATATAAAAGGAGAAGCTGACTGACTTAATGACTGACATATCAACGCAGGGCCTAAACTATAAGGGTTGGAAACTTGAAATTTTGTACAGGGGTTCCTTTTATAACGTAGGGGAGCACTAAGAAAGGAATTTTGAAAATTCACCCCCTAAGGGGGTAAAATGGGGGTGCAAAGTAAGTATGAAACGTTGCCGTTTTTGAAGTTATTTAAATGAAATTCAGTATGAAGGTTCTTCATTAAAAGTCACGAAACACGTGTAAAATATTTTTTCGAAAATCATCCCTTAAGGTGGTAAAAGGGGGGTGCAAAGTCAGTATGACTACCTCATAAAATTATTAATATCTCTACAAACGATCTACTGCAGGCAAATATTACTACCTCAATATTGCAGTGATGTTGCGGGTAAAACCTAGTAAACTATAAAACTGAACATATATTTATTTATCTGAAAAAAGATGATACTGAACCAATTATTATATAATTTCAATGTTGTTAAGAAACCTTGTTAGGAAGTAGGAACACTTCCGAAACCTATAACGGTTTAAGTAAACAATAAATAAACTAAACAAAGATTTTATTGTGTAGTCTTGTATTATGTCCGTTAAGGGAAACAACGCTGAAGATTTCGAGACTTAAACCTCATGAAAAACCTTAAATCAGTGATCCCAAGAATTTTTATATTAACCCCTAAGATTCACATAATAACAATAATTAATATAAAATAAATTTCCATCTACCGACGTCATATAAATTTAAAAACTTCTGTCTTAGATCATTAAAAATTATTATCATTTATAAAACAACCCAACAACAAGTTGTTTGTCGTAACTAAAATATTTAACGCGATAAGGAAAAATGTACCTAATCAAAACAAATTTTTGTTATTTATATTTTAACTTAGTCCATTTTGACATTGTTGTCAGTCACGTGACCTTTCACGCACATTGCCGGTATTGTGGTATGTGACGTAAATGTACGTCAGTTCGCGGCAGTTGGTTTACGTTTACGGAGATGAAGGTAATGGGAATTGTTGATACGTTTACTTAAATATCTAAATCATTGTATATGTCGGGGTATAGTTGGGGTAGGATAATAGTGAAGGCCGTATCGGCCTATAATTAGAGTAGGATAATGATAAAGAAAATTAATTGTCACTTCCGTCGCGATTTTTATATTCAAAGATTTTTGACAGCCTCAAACGAGTAAACGATTATCGATTAATCGCGACGCCAGCGCCATATTCCCTATTTCTTGATTTGCTTCGGATAATAATAAAGAAAATTAATCATCGCTTTCGTCACGTCATTTTAATATTCAACGCTTTTTTACAGTCTCAAACAAGTCTCAATCGATTAATCGGGACGCCAGCGCCCTATTTCCGTTTTGTTTTACTTCTCCCCACTAGTGAAGGGGCATTGCTACCATTGTCTAGTCCCTTTATATTCCCCGACTGACGCAGTACACTTTAGTCTCTCGACAAGTCTCTTTGAGTGAACATCACCTGAAGTTGAAGTGTAACAAATAGTGTGTCGCATCACGGATATTGGACATATCGAACTAAGGATCATGTGAGTTCTTACGTCTTATTTATTATGAGTCCCTACATTGTATTTAGATGTGTTAACACAACCTTAGGTTAGGTTTGCCTTATGTTAACCTAACCTAAGACAAACAGTGAGACCAGGCAGTGGAGGTGAATGTTATGATCATTTAAAGGATATCCTTAAGCCTACACCTTGGTCACAAGTCCAAGGCACTGCCTGGGTTCCTGCCCAAAAACTACAGAATCGTGATATTCGATCACTTCCTTCATTCAAATCGGCTCTCTGTTCTGACATATCCAGATTAAAAACTAAAAGTAATCTGTCTGTGATATCGAGAAAAAGCGTTATAATCGTTATTTGGATTTTACCAAAACTCTTAATTAAATTCTTTACTCTTTTTATTGAAATAATATTTGGAAAAAATTGTTGATTAAGTAGATGATCAAACGAACTCGCAAACAAGACAGAAAAAAAAGTAATAAGACCGTGAAGTGGTGGAGAACAAGAAAATATTATAAATCATAAAGATGTATTCGTGGATATCAGCTAAAACATCTCACCAAGCCCCAATTTTTTACGTGGATCGCTATCACTTGTCAACGACCCTTATGAGTCCGTTAAGAAAACTTCGGTTATCTTTGTTCCAGATTAAGATTCTGTTCTACATTTAGATCATCATCATGCAACAATAAGTCCACATGATGGAAATGTACCATAGAACAATAACGATTCGTATCGATACTAAGTGATAAGTAAATAAATCCTGCTAATAAGTCGAGGTGTCTGCTCCTTCAATGAGATCTGCAAATATGTGCCAATTATATATGTTTGTGCAAATAATTGCTATTTTAATATCACGAACGATGGGTGCCAGATTATGCAAACATTTGCAAAATTTCAAAACAAGTTGCTTACAAACAACTCAATAAAAAAATCTTGGAATAAAAGTTTTAAACAAAAAGCTTTCAAAAGTTTTTGGAACTTCGAAATTTTTCTATCAAAGACATAATTAAACGCCCGATTTAAGAATAAAAGGAACTGTATTTAATACATTTATTTTCTAAGCGAAAACACCTCATTGGATGTGGCGCGTCGAGCGGTAGCCATTCCCAGTGATCGGTCGATAGAGTCGCGGTGGAGCATCCTTGGCGAGGCGGTGCAGCGGGAGCAGACCTCAGCGGTGCGGTGGAGTATCCTCAGGCAGCAGCAAAGCCGTCCTCATTGGTGTGGCAGAGCATCATCGGTAGCGGCAGAACAGCCTCGATGTTTGAAGGCGGTAGGTAAGTGTTAGTGAAGTTCATGTGAGCACTGTATGATTTTTGTGAATTGTAAACAAAAAAAAAAAAATTCCCCAATTTATCAATATTTTAAGTCAATTTTTATAGATCTTTAAAAAAAAGCAGATGCAACACGCAGTAGTTAATATAATTTTGCCGTACTATATCTGACTGGATCAACTCCAAAAACCTTCATCAATGTAATCTAACAAATCTGGATTTGACTTCGAACAACACTTCTTAGGTCCAGAACCCACTGCCAACATCTTCAAGTTCTGCTCGGTAAAGTTTCTCGGCATCGTCATCCATTTTGGACTCTTCCGATATTTTTGACGACCCTTTATCATTATAACTTAGTAGTTGGATAACCGATCTTGTCATAGAGTAGAGAGTACTAACCGTAAAAATAACATTATCAAGAATGAAAGAAGAAGAGAAGAAATTTAAAAGGAATCAATAGGTTACCTTGCTATAATCCGCGGCAATCTGAACAACCAGACTCGTATGGCACAACCCAGAAGAACACCCTGCCCACATAAAAGTGTAAAGCGCGAACCCGAACCAGTACACACCACACAAGTAGATCGCGATCGACAATCGACGTACGTTTCGCTCCGTAACCGAAGCATCTTAAGGAGGTGTTGACTCTACAAGCGTCACTTGCTAAATGACAATTTTGTTGAAAATACTCGATATTCGACACGCGATAATCGATACTTAACTCGGTACTCGTGTTTTGTTCTTACAACTAAAGATATCGAGTAGAGTGGATTTAGACACGTTTATTTGTTCGTTCAGCAGTTCAAATGTTTGATAGGTATTTTTAATTATTTCTAATTGCTCTAACAAATTAAGTTTAAAACCTTTATCGCAAATATGTAGTATTTTGTGAGAATGGCCCATATTGTGGCCGCTATCTAAAGTATTATTAGCAAAATGGGATTTCTCAGGTTGACTCAAGAGGTGCTCAAGAGTGACAAGGAGGAAATCTTAGCTTATTATCGGTTTGTGATCGAAGTTGCAGCAGTGATGGCCCAGTGGTTGAGACTTCAAGTCTTATACGGGAGGTCCGAGGTACGATTCTCGGCACACACCTCTGACTCTGAGTTATGTGTGTTTTAAGCAATATCACTTGCTTTAACGGTGAAGAAAAACATCGTGAGGAAACCTGCACTCCTGAGAGTTCCCAAAAAGTTCTCAAAGGTGTGTGAAGTCTGCCATCCCGCACTGGGCCAGCGTGGTGGACTATGGCCTAATACCCTCCTCATTCTGAGGAGGAGACCCGGCTCAGCAGTGGGCCATTGAAGGGTCGTGATGATGATCGATGTTGCAAATGGAGAGAAGAATTTGGTGCTCAACTCAAACACAAAATAGTTTAATTCAATTAGACTTTTTATAAAGTACTTTTGACATGTCAAAACTAGTCTGTTAGTCGGTTTGTTTGAAGCTACCAGTTCGGAAAGCAGTTTCCTGATGGAAGAACTGGCAAGAAACACAACAGTTGCTCTTTTCTATACGCCATTGTTTACATTAATTTGTTTTACAATTTTGTTATGAGCTGAGTATCAACCTCACTTGGATTCCAAACTTTGTCATCATTTAAGTAATCATTTAGTAAACAATTTTTAATGTGAGTTTTAAATCGCTTAAGTGGCATATCTAATATAGGCTGTGGAATCTTATTATAGATGAGAACACTAAGCCCCATATAACAATAACTAATTACAAGACGAAAATGAGGAGTTATAAGTTTATTTTTGTTTCTAGTGTTTACATTATGTTTATCACTGTGCTTTGAATATTGATTGAAGTTCAGGCGAATATACAAAATGTTACAATAGACGTATTGTTACGGGACCGTAAGGATATCTATTTTATTGAAGACATTTCGAAGGGAAACTCTAGCTCTTAGGTTGTAAATGAATTTCTCTTTTTTGAAGAATAAAAATAGATTCAATGTCCGCAGCCCTACCCCAGAGTAAAATACCGTAGGACATGATAAAAAAGGTGAGATATTTTATACACCAAAACTCGGTCGTAAATCATAATGTATGTTAATAAATTTAAAGGTTTTGTCGGCAGTAGCACTGTGTATTTTCTTAGTTTTAATAAGTAATAATTAAATTTAACTTAGTTCCTGAATTATATTACCGAGCAATCTCATAACTTCACTTTAGTCTTTACCATTGTTCAGGCATTCAAGTACTTGAAATTTAAATTTTGAAATGGGTAAGTATAAAGTTAGTACACACTTAAAACATCACAGACAATAAAATTTAGTCTAAATCATGTGAGTGTAACCAACTGCCTGTTGTCTATAAAAATGGCACATTTTTAAACACTAATGACAAGCCTTCGTTTTACTTCGGCATTAACGATATTCCCGTACATTTAAATAGTCATATCTTATTAATTACAATATTTATAGTCACTCTACTGTACAATCAAGTTATACAATCAAGAATAGTTTAGCTTTTAATTCGATTCAAATGACAATGTATAAACAACGCCTTAAAAACTGTAGTCTTTCGATAAATTATGCTTTATTTATTCGAGTGTTAAATTTTTATTAGTTTAGGGGTGGGGGTCCGGTTGTCTGTCATACAGGTCTCCTAGTGCAGATTCCAGTCTCTAACAAACGTTGCATATATGTTTCATAACTCGATAAACTGTATACAGTACTAGTTTTTACCCGCAACTTCGTTTACGATATTGAGGTAGTTATATTAGACTACAGTAGATCGTCTGTAGACATATTTAATAATTTTATGAGGTAGTTATACTAACTTTGCACCCGCTTTTGTCCCCTTAAGAGATAATTTTACACGTGTTTCATTACTTACAATGAAGAACCTTCATACTGAATTTCATTCGAATAACTTCAAGAACGGCAGTTTCATACTTACTTTGCATCCCCATTTTACCCCCTTAGGGGATGAATTTTCAAATATCCTTTCTTAGTGCTCACCTACATTACAAAAGAAACCCCTGTGCAAAATTTTCTATATTTTCTGAAGTTTCTAATCCTTATAGTTTAGGCCCTGCGTTGATATGTCAGTCCGTCAGCTTCTCCTCTTTTTTTTAAAGGTAAAGTATTCCCTTTACCCCTCCTAGTAAGCTAAAATGCTTGTGTCAGGGGTGGGCCACGCCAGTAGTGCAATTTCCGGGATATGAACCCACGACTTATCGATCATGAATCCAACGCCCGAACCACTGAGCTACAGACGCTTCAACGCTTTTATATATCCACTAGTCGACCCACGCGATTTCGTCCGCGTGTAGCTCCGCTCCTATTGGTCGCAGCGTGATGATATATAACCTATAGCCTTCCTCGATAAATGGGCTATCTAACACTGAAAGAATTTTTCAAATCGGACCAGTAGATCCTAAGATTAGCGCGTTCAAACAATCAAACTCTTCAGCTTTATATAATAAGTATAGATATATAAAAGATTAAATTCATTTTTTGAGAAGAGCTAATGAATGAATTTGAATGTCTTTAGTTCTTTTTCTATTTCAAAAATTAGAAAACCATTGTTTTTTTTATGTATTTTCTTAAAGTCATAATATCAAACATATAAAAAAAATTAATCAATTGAGTAAAGCTCCTCTAAACAAGGCATTAACGAGTAGCATTCGGTTACCAAAAATATTTTAGTTTTATTATTTCTTTCTATCTATTAATAATAATACTTAAAAACCTAATACAATGATACTGACTTACCATATGGTATCGAATATGGGTGCCTCCGGAACGGACCCCTTCATTCAGTTGTATAGAGCTCACGCTGCCCGCATCGTCATCCATAAAACCAGTCTTCTTGTATCGAGCCATCTGTAAAAATATATTTTATTACAATCATATTTAAATTGATCAACTGCTAAATTATTTTATATAGTTATATCTATATAATGTTAGGTTTAAGTGAGGTAAAATCAACATAGAAGTAACTACCTTCTATGTATATTAAATTCTCGTTTGTAATCAAATTCCTCCGAAACGAATACACCTACTTTTATGAATTTTTTTGTATATATACGGTATATATTGTCGGCAGAACCATAGGAACCATTCCAAAAATTAATTTATAGGCAAAACATCAAGCATCAGGCAGGCAGGGTCTGCCGGGTCACCTAGTTGAAAATAAATTAATTTAAAAATTGTAATTTTTACATATTTGTATTTGTATTTAATATATTAATATAATCGGATGTCAATAAAAAATACTGCCATTTATACATATTTTAGCTAGGATGTTCGACGATACATAAAATATTCGATACGCAACCAATGTTACTTACATGGAATATAGATATTCTGAAATGTAACTAAAAATGGGTAGGGTTAAATAACTAAGTAGGAAAAAGCTGGAATTAGTAGCTAAATAAGCTAACTACCAACTTTATTGGATTGTAGTTGATAGTAAGATTTAGCTACAAAATACTGTATGCAGTTTTTACTGACGGTAAAGCCAGTTATAAAAGTTTCTTTATTTCAACTGTCAGTGACACCATTATTTTCTATACTCCGATTTCCGTGACAACTAACTACACCATTCCGCACTATACGGGTTTAAGCCTTTTAGCACTTGGCTTAAAACTAGACGAGTTAAGCTCTATAAAGTCTATTGCTGACAGATCGTAAATAGAAACCATATACAACAATCTAGTATGGCAATATATTTAAAAATAAATTGCTTATTTACAGTGGCGTAACTACACCGTTCGGGTACCCTGGCAAATTCATCAGATGGGGCCTCCTCCTCCAGTATTAAGAAACTTAGCCCAGGTACGCGCTCAGCACCTTCTGCGCCGATCTGCGAAATACTTGCGCCTATACTTGAAGAGCAAAAAAAAAGGTCGTTCGCCAACAAGTGTCCTGCGTGGCAAATACCTGCACCTTAGTTATAAATTTTACTAAATATTGTAATAGTAAATATTAAGATCCACCTGTGCTCACAGCCTTCTCTGGGGCCCCTGGCATTTTGCCGAAATGCCAACCTATAGTTACGCCACTGCTTATTTAACTTTAGCCTACTCCTATGACGTATGGGTTGAGAATAACATGAAAAAACTTATTTTTTTTATTAATATATTTATAATAATGACTATTGTTTTCGGGAGATTATAAAATCTATCGAAGTGGGGCCGTCAAATTTTGAATCAGATAGAATTTACCACAGAGTTACAAAATTATTACAGTGGGCATAATGTAAATCTTTTGTAGATTCAGACGATAGTTGTATTTAATATTGTTTACAAACATTATGAGAATTGTAACGGAAGCTAACAATTATAATTTAAATATATAGGACACACATACGGAAACAAACAATAAGTATTGCAAATTAAAAATATTCAGTACAATATGTGTAGTTTGATTATTTCTGTTTAGATATAATTTTAGACACAATTTAGTCGTGGATTGATTGGACTATGTAAGCTCTAAAATCCAAAATCTTTCGATAACGGATTGAAAATAAATTCAAAATTTTAATTTTATATTCAGAGCTTTTGAAAAACAAATTTCTTTTCTAAGAAAAATACCATTAAACTCCTACGTTATCAAAACGTTTATGACTTCCCAAACAAACCTGCGCACGCGCAATTTCCCAGCTATAAACCATGTGGGAAGACGTCAGCTCTGAAGAGATACTAAATACGTAAATCTATTTAAAAGCTTCTTGTAAATTACTAAATATTTATAGCTATTACTTTCCTATGGATTTTATTATTCATTAAAATTATTGACTACAATTTACCTATTAATAAGTACATTAAAAACTGTCGTTATTTTTTATAGTGTTAATTTACTTTCACGTAGAAGTATATATCAAGTTAAGAATAATTATGATATAAAATTTTAAACTACAGCCATTTTAGTACCATCCTGTTATTCTATCCTTCGGGAATAGATTTTTTTTCGGATAAAAAGCACCATTTTTAAATATGAATAAATAAATCGTCATCACTCGTTCGGTCCAGTTGTTCTCGAGTTTTAGCGAGACTAACAAAAATCAATACACTTTTAACCGACTTCAAAAAAGATGTATGTATACCGATTACGCTGAGAATTATGATCCGATTTACGTGATTCTTCTTTTGTTTGATGCGGAATTGTTGCCATTTGGTCCCATAAAAATTTAACATAGTTTGGCCCAGTAGTTTTTATTTTATGAACATTTTTTCCGTTCCCGTACCTCGGTAATTGTTTTGTTTATTTATGAATGTGTATCGATTACGCTGAGATTTATGATCCGATTTACGTGATTCTTCTTTTGTTTGATGCGGAATTGTTGCCATTTGGTCCCATAAAAATTTAACATAGTTTGGCCCAGTAGTTTTTATTTTATGAACATTTTTTCCGTTCCCGTACCTCGGTAATTGTTTTGTTTATTTATGAATGTGTATCGATTACGCTGAGATTTATGATCCGATTTACTTTATTCTCCTTTAGTTAGATGTGGAATAGTTGCCATTTGGCCCCATAAAAATTTAACATAGTTTGGCCCAGTAGTTTTTATTTTATGAACATTTTTTCCGTTCCCGTACCTCGGTAATTGTTTTGTTTATTTATGAATGTATATCGATTACGCTGAGATTTATGATCCAATTTACTTAATTCTTCTTTAGTTAGATGTGGAATAGTTGCCATTTGGTCCCATAAAAATTTAACATAGTTTGGCCCTGTAGTTTTCATTTTATGAACATTCTTTCCGTTTCTGTTTCTTGGGATCTATATAGTTTAAGGCGCACGGCACATTTCGTAGGCCTACCTATAGCTACTTAAGATAAAATTACTATTCAATATATGACAATAAAAAGCATCGAAATGATATAGTCTGTCTGACTTACAGAACAACCTATTACAGACACAAAAAGTTAAAAATAAAAAAAAAACTACGTTTAAAAAAACCAACTTCAAACTAAAAATGCACTAAAAAGTAAGAAATAATTCCGATATTTATTATTCTCCCTTTATTAGTGCATTTTTAGTTTGAAATAGGTTTTTTTAAACGTAGTTTTTTTATGTATAAGATTTTGGATTGAAAATCTCCTAGAAATTTCCAAAACTGCCTGTTACCTGTGTTCTAGTATGAATATAATCATACATCTACACACTGAAAATTAAAGACTTTTCCCAAGAACAAAACCGTTTAGAATAATGTCTTTCTTCGGCATACTGACGAGAAGTCGTTCCCACAATTCCAATATACATTTCCGTTTAAGCTTCTATATCCTAACGGATATGGAAATCCTGCAGCTGAAGGCTCATTAATGATGCTTATTCAGCTTTACAACGACCAACTTAACCACGTGACTTCGTTCGTAAATATTGCGATTTTTAAAGCAATTTAGAAGTACGATTTCTTCTCTACATTTCTTAGAAATTTTGTCTATTAAACCGTCTACCTTTCTGTACTTCCTTCTATCTATACTACTATAAAAATCTCAGTAGCAGAAAATGATCGAAATTTCCATTTTATTGACTATACTCTCATAACCGTACCTTAAACGGAAAAAAGAACTGTGGTCTGAAATTAATGTCATACAGGTTTACAATCCTTCAGACCTGTAAAAAAATCAAACTTCTGAGTCGTCGCAATCAAAAGATACGACCGTCTATTCCGTTTAGTACGAGGGAATCAAAAATCAAACGATGATTCTCGTTGATTAAGACCTCATCACAAAGAAAATTGTATAACTTATTTGCAGTTCGAAAAAGACTACGGTTTATATAACATTATATCGATGGATGTGGACAAAGTTAAGTTTGCTTCTCATGTACCTATGACCCTCAGTTTGAGCCCGATTCATACTTGGCCGATAACTTTATCCGCTTTATTTGTGTGTTAGGGGTTCTAGGTGAACACACCTTGGTCTACAAATTTGGACTTTCTTCAAGTTTTAGAGGACAAGTAGAGATGACAAGATTTATTACGTGTATAAGTCGGATAACATTCTAAAGTTGTTTTCTATACAGTTTTTGCTTCAAATTCGTACGTTCAATCGTATCTACACAAGTACACATTTCTAAACAAATCGCTATAGCTTTATTATACGAGCAGAAGGCCCCAAGCCCAACAATAAAATTAGGGTGACCTCGGCCTATTTCAAGGCAAGAGATAAAGAAAATAAGTGGATTAGGAGACAACGACTAACGGTAAATACTCTACGGTATATACAGATTTTATATCTTACATAGTATGATGTAGAGCAAGAATTAAGGAGCTTAATATCTTAATAAATCTTAATAAAAATTATATACTTAAATGTTGAGTTTATTGTAGTTCTAACCTTAAGTTCTGATACAAGTTTTGTCTGACCACTTCTCGGAGATTTTATGATGCGAAGGAGGAGGAGGAGGAAAGACGAGGTATATTTACTTAAACTCACATAAAATTAACCTAACATAAGACGTGGCAACTACATTGTAAGGTACTCACGTGACCTTAATCGGACAGCAGGAAGTGCTGGAAGAGCACTTAACACTTTCACTAACACTATCTAGATACTACTTCACTCCTTGAGAGACCGCGCAAAACTATGACAACAGTCAGATTGTCGAGGGCATATAAAGGGTCGAGACTGTCTAAATAAGGGAAATGACTACTACCCTACTCTAGACCCATAGATGGCGATGACGATTCGATTATTCGATAATCGTTTACTATTCTCCGACATACTTTAAGATGAATTTCTTTACTTGTACTTGTAAACTATTACATAAATTACGTTTGGAACTAAGATTACTTTAAAAATATCTATAAAAATAAATTTATTATGCTATCAATATCATTTTAACTAGGCTTCACAGGAAAATGTTCTCAACTAAGGGAAACGAGGGCAATGAACACTATGGGATGGGAATGACTTATTTGTACTCTTAATTAAATCTTAGGACGATTTCTGGAATCAAGTATTTCAGAGAGAAAGTATATGTAATTTAGTTTTATTGTGAACTATATTTCAGAGCTAATTAAATAGCAAATAAGATCCAATCTATCGCTATCTAAATAAAGTACGTGTTATTGAGCTGGGCAATGGCGGATTGATATCTGGAGTGAAAATCAATACGACACCTCTACCTGCCTATATTTAGGCTTCGGCGTATCTCAAGTTAAATGTCTCCGATCTGAGTCGAGTATGGACTTTGTAATGCAAAATCACCTAAGCATTATATTTATGTATATTAAACCATTGACCTTAATAAATATAGGCCGGGTCTTTAAATAAATACGACTGAAATGTGTCCGAAATGTGTGAATATCAAATAAATATCATTGTTCTCTCTTTCCATCTTTTGTGGATGTTCATAATAATTTAAATGATTATGATTTATATATATTTTTTCTCTTTTTAACAATTGCTCTTTTAAATTTAATAACAAGACGAAAATATGATCACTAAAAGTTTTTTGTATCGGTTTAGTTGAACCATTTATAACTAATGAACTGCTGGACCGATTTAGATAAAATTTGGTACAGAGATGAATTAGAGGTTGGGAAATGACATAGGATACTTATTTATCTCGAAAAATGGCTTGAAGGTTTTGAAATTGGGGATGAAAGATTTGGGAGTTCGTTCGACAACTCGGAGAAATGATAAAAATGTGAAGGAGAGGAGCTATATTGAAAAATATTAAGAGGGGTGAAATTAAATGTACTTTTGAATAACGCAACGTAGATACTACTACTAAACCGACAAATAACTAAACATTATGATCTCTTACAATTACTACAAGAACCCAAGCAGGACTTGTAATCAAGGTGTAGGTTTAAAGGATCCCTTCAAGCAATTGCAACACTCGCCTGCACTGTCCAGGTTCTCTTTGTAAACCTAAGGTTAGGTTAACCTAAGCCTAACTTACGCGCCGAAGGTTAAATTCACCCAACCGAAGCAGAGATGGGGCGACTACTAATATACTTTGGAATTTAATGCGACAGCACAGGGATGCTCTCATGGTTTAAAAATTACTGAAACTAAATTGGATCTCCTTCTGTTTCTGTCACATTTATTAATACAAATACCTCAATGTCTGCTAAGCATATATCTTAAAAACTATAAAAATTCTAAGTGAAGCGAGAAGCTTTATGACATAAACCGACACCAATGTATTGATTTTTTTCCCATCCCATAATGCACCATTGTATCTGTTACGATGTTATCGTCTAATGGGGGATAGACAGTTTTATTGATAAACAAGTCATTGACCATGAGTGACTCCATGTTCAAACTACACGATCTCTACTTATCATAGATCTATGTTTTATATACTTATATCGTGGATTTAAAATTCAGAAAAATAGTAAATTAATGAATACTAAGGTATATAAATACTAATAATGTGTAAGCCCTTAGTTTAAAAAAACATTGAAACCAAATGTAATTTTCAATTTCTTTTATTTACTGTACTTTAAATAAAAGAAATTGAAAGTTGTTTTTTAAATTATTTTTAAGTATGATTTGTGAGAGAGTCTGCAAAAATAATTTACTAACAACTTTTAAATTGCTTGTATATACTATACTAGCCGACCTTTGCGACTTTGTTCACGTTTAGCGCCGCTCCTATTGTTCTTAGCGTTATGATATATAGTCTATAGCCTTCTTCGATAAATAGGCTATCTAACACTGAAATAATTTTTCAAATCGGAGCAGTAGATCCGGAGATTAGCGCGTTCAAACAAACAAACTCTTCAGCTTTATATATTAGTATAGATTTTGCTAATATAATATGATGCTCTTAATAACTCCAATTAAAAGTGGGATCAGGTTTAAATCATGAAAACGATCCAATCCTAATCCAATCTTAAACCTGTACTCGCGGGAAGTAACTTTGTTTTACTATGTAGAGATAAAGGAGCTCAGTTTATGGGTGGTCTAATCCATCACACTTTAGAAAGAGGACTTAAGCATAACCGTTGAATTTAAAGAATTTTAAAATAAACATATGGCACAGAAACTTCGCAAGCTTGACGATTCTTTAGCGTCACAAGTTCAATTTTAACTCTACTGGAGTATTGCCCTCAAATGAGAACTTTCAACAAGGTTTTCGTCACGTAGTCAATAGCTTCTATGGGAATCTTGCTATATTCAAATACGAAAACATAGACGATGTTAGCTGTTTGAGAAGTAACAGTTTGTAGTGCAGTTTTCAAGCAATTTGACGAGGGTTTGTTCCGATATTATAAACTCGTACGATAGAGCCAGTTTTTTTTAATTTATGTCGGCAAAAAAGATTTAAAAGCATATTTATAAATTACTACGTGATTATGTTACTGGAACTAGTGGGAGGAGTCGAAGTCGAACTCACGAAACTCCTGTTTGTAAAAAGCTGATGGAAGGATGAAATGACTGAAATAAAATTTTTTTTCACCATATTTGGAAGGCTGAATCGCAGCTGATGGTCACGAGTAATCATAATATATATTCCTTATGCAGTATGCGAATTTTGACTCGAGAGGAAATGATTGACCGAATTTGAATCTGGCTCCCCTACCAATACTAGCTACTGTCTTGGTATGATTAATAAATGGATCACGTTATCACACAGTATGGCTACTTTCCCTAATGAGTTCTGAGAGAGAGAAATAATTATCAACTTTCCATATTTCAGAATTGAAAACAAATACTCGAGTGTTTTCCTAATTTTAAGAAAACCTTGCACTCTTTATATTGTTCTTAAATTATGTAAATACGTAATAGTTTGACTACTACTTATTATATAAGGCCTTGTAAGACTTTTTAGGTATTTTTATGTTTTTTTTTTCACGACGGATAAAAGACAAACGAGCAGACGGTCCACCTGATGGAAAGTGGCCACCGTCGCCCATGGACATCAGCAGAACAGGTCTCTTGTTTTGCCGATGCGTTGCTTCCTCAAAAGTTGAGTTAGGAGGGGGAGCGAAAAGAAGAATACTGCGGATGCTGTGGATCCTAATTAAGAACCCAGAATGTTTTCTTGGACACGCATTTGCCCGGTTTTTAAACGTTTTCTTTGTTGCTCAGATCAAATTGTTTATACTTACTATATTTTATACTGAAAAAGCTCCATATTACGAAAATATTTAGATCCACTTCTCCCGAGTATAAATATATAAACTACAGCCCTTGAGACAAAGGCAATACATGAATCAATTTGTATTTAACAAAATAACAACACAAATTGGGCAATAAAATCTAAAGAAAAATGTTTTTGAAACAACAACACGTAATTGAACGACAATCAATAAAGAAAATAAATTCGTACTGTAAGTGTAAGTTAAAAATAAGTTTCTTAAAAAAATATTTTTTGAACTTTTTATTTTTATTTCATTAAACAATTTTTATATCGCGTTAATAATAATATTTATTTTTATTGTGTTACACTTTACAAACAATAATAATTTAAGGTATCCCAAAATTATTTAATAAAGATAATAGAAGGTGATTTGCGCCTATAATTAGTAAATAAAAACCCAAAATTTATATCGGCAAGCGTTCATCTTGAATTTCTTTACATTAAAATGATAATAAATCTTTGGTCATAAATTTCATACGCTACATTATTTTAAAAACTGGGCAATAAATCTGGAAATGATTTATCCTGCACTTCATATTCCCTTTATAAGCCTACATCCATAAAAGTATTCAGTTATTTCGGTAACCAAGACGAAAATATACAGAAGAAAAACTATTTACCGTCAATCCAGGCTTGAGATGTAGCGTGGGCATGGGTGCTGGGTCTCACTACCGTTTATTACACATTTACAAATATAAATAAATTATCCTTTTCATTAATATCGTCTAATAAAACAGGCGCGAAAAATCGGTATCACCCGACGCATGTTTCGATTGAATGTTTTGGTCGGGAAGAGTCGGCAGTTCAGTAATCGCCCCAGCCCCCAAGTCCATCGTATTGACTTTTAAATTTTCTTACTAGCGCCACCTACAGTGTCCACTAGTAATTACTTAGTAAAAGAATAATTTTTCAAAACGTATTAAAGACAAATATTTAATTAATATTATTTATTTGAATAAAAATATATATATCTTAAATAATTTAGGTGTAAAAATTACTTAATTTATTAATATTTCTCTATACCAAATCAACGCCATCTAGTTTCAATTTACAGTAACTTCTAATATTCTACGTAATAGAATAATGTTTCTAAACGTATTAAAAACAAATATTTAATTAATGTTTTTTATTTTTTAAATAAATCATGTAAAAATAAAATTCTTTTGTTATTAAATTAATGTAATTTTTAATATTTTTCTATACTAAATCAACGCTATCTAGTTTCAATTTATAGTAACTTCTAATATTCTACCTTGCAACAGTTGCAACATTGTCATGGTTCGTCGACCAATCAAACTCGAGTATTCGTTACGCATGCGTATTGGAGGGAAATGTTTTCATTGAAATTATCAGTAGGTTGGTAAATGGTCATAACGCTTATACGTATTGATGATCGGAACTCTTTAAATTTGCGAAGATTATCTCCGTGACCGCCTACACGTTTTATAAATAAACTTTCGTGTTTAGTGCAAACTGTGATTGGATTTTGGTGAAAATGACCAACGCACCTGTGAAGAAAGTCCCGATCCATTTACAGGTATTTGTTTTTACATTTATTAATTTATTGGCAAATTAATTTTATTATCGTATTATGAACAGTAGCTTTAAAGACTTTTTTAATACTTTTTATGTTTTTTAGTTTAAATTATAACTTGCATCCGGTGCACGTTTTATCTTAAGAAAATTGTGACCTAATTTTCGTATAGAATTAGGTTGCCGGCTGGGTCTTGTCTTGGCAAAGACCGGATTTCTTGTTTCGTCTTTTATAATAATAATTTTATAATAAATAATTACTTAGATATTTAGGAAATAGATTAAATAGTAACTCAATTAATATTTTAATCCAGGAACTCTTACTTACTCGTATATATAAATCGTATGTCTATCGTCGTCTTTCTGTTAATGCTTTCACACCACTGAACTGATTTTGATGAAATTTGGTACAGAGATAGACTAGAGATTGGGAAAGAACATAGGCTGCGTTTTATCGCAAAAAAAGGCTTGAAAGGGTTGTAGACGATGAAGTACATGTCGAGACGATTGACCGTTTATGTCTAAATTATGTTGTTCAAAAAAGTTAAAATACAACGGTTAAATTTTACATTAAATACACAAAGCCGTGGCAGTTCGACTAGTGATTAACAATATCTGTGAATATATAATAAATAGGTATATTTTATGTTATCGCTATTTTTATTACTTCACAAGCTTATCGCGTTAGCATTATGTTTTGGTTACCGAAATGAGTTAATATAGCATGTAGGTATTTCTAAAAAAAAGTTGACACAAATTGAGTAATTTGTTAGTGTAGTCATACGGTCGGTTGGGTTCGTTAACAATGTTATAATTTATATTATTCTCGCTATTTTTTTTAAAAATAAAATTATTATTTTGACTTGTATTGAATTACTGACAAATACTTTATTTCGTTCGTTTTGTTCGCTATTTTAAATTAAATAAACATTACTCTTCTATTATAAGTTAACCAGTATTTGATTAACATTTCGTTAAGGGTGTGAGGGGTCCGGGGTCCGGGTGAACGACCCCTAGTCCCGCACAGGGCCTACATTGGCAACAGAACGTGACATGCGCACTGCTCCTCAGCTTACAGTAATCGACGAGATGTAACAACTGGAATGAGATGAGATTATTTATATTAATGAGATTATGTCCATGAAATGTCCCGTTGCGAAACTACCATCCTTGACTCCTATCAGTAATTAAATTTTCTCTAAAAAAAAACATCGAGACAATCTACATGAAACGTACCAGAATCGAGTCTCGATTAATCGATTCATAACTTTCTTTTTAATATCTATGGTATTCTATTTAATCAATTCTTGTTCCGCTTCTGTCAACCTCCTAGAGGACAAGATTGTACTGTGTAATACATAATTTTATATCTATTATTGTAAGATTCAGTACTAAATATATAAATCAGTGCCACATTCAACCACCGAGTCAACCATTTAATTTAATACCTACGAATATTCACAAATAGATTATAATAATTTGGGAATACCTTCCTTCTGCCAAGAAGGGTGTCATGTCCGACAGAAAGGTAAGTCGATACTATTTGCTTACTTATACTGCTGTATGCTTAAGCTCTTAAGTCCAAGCTTATGTTTATTTAAGCTCATCAGCGTAAATGTGAAGTAATTTGATGCGGCATCTCTGAAAAGATCAAAGTAGTCAAAATGAATTATTAAAAATTTGGATAAAAATATAACATATGTGACACTTACAGTATGAGAGAATCAAAAAAATAGATTTAATATTATGACGTTTTTTGAATAGTACTTTTTTGACGCTAAGGAATGCTTCCGCATACCTCTTAATAGCGAAAGGTTGTGTTGGACCCCTGGCAAGTACCGTTCTAGCTGAATCCAGCGATATCCCTGCTCCCTGGATATTCTTAATAGCTCGTTGGTCTGTCTGTAACGACTTAATTCTTGTGCCTGTCCTTAGAAAGTTTCCCAGGTGAAATATTCAATGATAACAATCACTTAGGGGAGCTGTAGGGCGTGTCTTATTTAATAATTAATTGGCGGCGCGTTTTACAAACACACCGCCATAACGATTGTCGGTTACAGTTGAAGACTTTCAAAAGCACTTTCTCCATAGTACATCATTTCTAAATTAATAAGACGTTCCGGTAAGTCAAGTTCGTTACCCAGTTGTGATGCTGTCACAAGCTCCTGGTACTCTTTGGCCCTTGTCAGACAATACTAATCTTATACTAATATATAAAGCTGAAGAGTTTGTTTGTTTGAAAGCGCTAATCTCAGGAACTACTGGTCCGATTTGGAAAATTCTTTCAGTGTTGGATAGCCCATTTATCGAGGAAGGCTATAGGCTATATATCATTACGCTACGACCCATAGGAGCGGAGCATTACGCGGACAAAGTCACGCGGTTCGACTAGTACATATTATAAAGCTGAAGGGTAAGGGTTTGTTCGGTCGGTTGAACGCACTAATCTCACGAATTACGGGTTCGAAATAAAAAATTATTTCACTATTGGATACGCCATTTATCGAGAAAGGCTATAGGCTATATAACATCATGCTACGACCCATAGGAATCAAGCATCACCCGCTCGAAGTCGCACAGGCTTCCTTTATAAAACAACGCAATACTTAAAAGCTCTATTAATATTATGAGTCACTTGGGGTGTAAGTATTTGCAAAAAATGTTTTGCTTCAAGCTATCAAACGCTTCCTGTTTCCGAGTTAGGGGATTTGAAGGTCAGAGGGTAAACTCAGAATGTTAAATCATTAAGTGTCCTAAAAGTAGAAACAATATACCAAATAATACTTATGTATTTAGGTAGAAATGCAGGTTTTTTTCATGTCACGATTTCGCACGTTTTAAAATGATAAAGTGCGAAACAACATGCTGTTTTATTGAATATCTAAATAAAGACGATGATGATGATGTATTATAAAAAAGTGATATATTTTTACAATCTTAAAGAAAGGAAAAGGGTCTCTATTTGACTGTATATATATATTTTATTTATTTCCGAGCATAACTGCGATTATAGATGATGACATATACGCGTAAAAGCGTATTTATTAAATATTTTTTTTACTACCTATCCTACCATTCTATTCCACAGGAACAGTGCTGAAAAAGTTCACAAAGATGGTAATTCAAGGATTTTATTATATTTATAAATTATTATTATTTTTAAATTTCATAGACAGATAAACCAGGGAACTCCTAAAAATAACGTACCTAAAAATACGGTAAACGTATATTTTAATTTTAATCAATGGACAATACACATAAGGACCACCACCGACCTATCAACACTTTCTTCGAAAACACAAAAATAAATCGATCCTGAAAGTGTAGCCCTAAATCTATTTTAACCGCGAGGGCCCGTCCCTCACAAAGGGCCGTAATAATGATTTATGTTAAAGTGTTAAACGCAATCTCTTGAATTAACTTTAACCACAGTTCAGAGAATCGATTAACTGTTAAATAATCCTTATTGAAAAAACACACCATTGATACAGTGTTTTAATAAATATTAAATTTTTAAAAAATTCAATTAATAGTTATCTAATTTTTAAAAATTCTAAAAAACTATTAGATTTTTTTCTAACCTGTTTAAATACATACAAGTTATATCCGAAAATTAAAAACATATAATTTAAAAAAATATAATATTTCAAATTATAAACCGTATATAGAAAATTCTGAATTTAATTGAATATATTATTTAAAAACCGTAAATTTATAATTTTGATTGGTTTTCGTAAATTTTTAAATTAAAATGCATTTTCTGTTAATTTGTCAAATTGTACAAACTAAAACTAAACACTAAAAAAGATTGCAGTCCGTCTGTTCATCAGCAGGCTGTATCTCATGAACCGTGATAACTAGACAGTTGAAATTTTCACAAATGATGTATTTCTGAACAACAAATACTAAAAACAAAATAAAATAAATATTTAAAGGGACAACAAACATGATGTTTTTGCCAAGTATTGGTACGAAACCCTTTGTGAGCGAGTCCGACTCACACTTGGCCGGTTTTTTTAATAAACAATGCAAATATAATTTTTATAATCTTACGATTTAAGTAACTTTCCGTTGACAAATATGTTTATTAATGTTCAAGTAAAACTTGTATTGTACATGTTTGTAATCAATTTAAATTATCCTATTAATTGAATATTATTTTATTGAATCTTAAATTTAACTTATTTTTATCTAATTGACAACATTTCACAAATATTAAGCATTTAAAACAAAAATATCTTTTCTTTATTTATCTGTCCTGAGTTCAAAAAATATACCTTTGTTTTTTTTTTGTCGTCGAAAAACATTTCGGAGAAAAAAAAAAACAAACATTTCGGAACGTCATTTGGCATTTACGTGTTTTTAGAATAAATTAAATTTCTAAATTTATTTTAACCATTTATTTTTCCTCAATATTTCATAATTTCATGTAACATATAGATATGTTAAAAATATGAAATGTAGTCAATTGAAGTTTTGTTTATAAAAATGTAAAATCTATACTAATATTATAAAGAGGAAAGATTTGTATTTTTGTATTTTTGTATGTAACGAATAAACATAAAAACTACTGGACCGATTTCAAAAATTCTTTCACCATTAGAAAGCTACATTGTCCCTGAGTAACATAGGCTATATTTATTACAAGAAAAAATTAGAGATCCCCAGAAATTCTCACTAAAACCAACACAAGATACAAAAAAATTAGCCATAAAATATCTTTCATCGCATGCGCTGCGAAAAGTATTGATGATAGAACAAAAAAATGTTCTACAATATTATAGAACGTATCAATATCTCCAAAAAACTCCGCGAGACCATATGTCGAACTATTGTAGTTAAGTCACTATAACTACTTTTTTACATTTTAAAAGTTGATAAAAATGCCTATCAAAATCAGACCATGTTTTCCATAACTTTGTATTAATTCTTAGCCAAATATATTATTTCGTAATGAAGACTGTTTCAATACCTGTTAATTACTTTTTGAATTATTGAAATCGGACATTCCAGTCAAAAGATATTACGAAATAAAAATATCAAGATAAATAAAAAATAATCCCAGACGGGCCGCCGGCGCGGTGTGCAGTGCCTCGCAGCGCAGCGAGTAACGCGGCGATAGAGGAGCGACAGAATGCGGGAGCCAAAATGTTAAAAAAAAAATTATCCACCCGGGCGAAGCCGGGACGGGCCCCTAGTATTATATAAAACTATAAAGTTAAAGATGCTTTTAATCTGGATTACCAAGCTGGTTTATGCACGAAATTTCTTTTTTTAGCTTGTTACCAGATTGTTCGTTGCATCACACAGTTTTCGGTTCAAACTACTACGACGTAGGAATCCGTGTGTAAAAATCAAGAGATCACCAAAACAATAGAATCAAATAATGATCTCTTGCCCTTTAATAATTTTAACTAATTAAAAGCTGTTGTACTTTTGTAGGTTTACATTACTAAGACCAATAGGAGCGGAGATACACGCGGACAAAATCGCGCGGGTCGACTAGTAACTAAATATGGGGGCAAACTGCAAAATATAAGTTTCAGCATTGCAGTTAAATGTCTCGTAATTCTAAGTCAACAAAAACCCTGTAAGTTTTGATTCCTAGAAGTATGTTCACACTCAAAGGAATCAAAACAAACTGAAATTATTTTTACAGCGAAAGTAACTTAAAAAATGATATCAATTCTCCCTCAGCTAAAAGCAAGCCTTCTTTTCATCTAAAAAGGGGTTTAGCCACAAGTACATCTTGAAGTACTTACAAGTAATAAAACATATGTGCAAATACCGACACATGAGCAATTTACACTGAAGTACCAATCTCAGTTGAAGTGATATTGCTCCGGGGAAAGGGGTAGAAAACCGTAACAGTACACTTGCGGTATATCAATTTAACCACAGAAGGCATAAAATATTTGTAATGTGGTTTAATGACAGAACCAATTAATATGATATAGATGATTACTATGTAGTTAAAAATAACTTGTTTTTGTAAACAGGTTCGGTATGCGTTTCTATCGTCCGTTATATTTCTGTGGCTCTATCGAAATCGTTGTCATGGCTAATTGAATTACCTTTATAGGTTAATCCATTACAAAATTGATGGGTTTCTATACGATGTTCGTGATAAGATAGAAAGAATCTGACCCTTTAGCGACTATTTTATCTTATGACCAAGATATCCAATCCAGAAAGTTTACGTCCGCGTCAAGATAATTTAAAAAAAAAATAATAATAATTGACACACACAGACAAGTGTTTTAAATTTAACTTTATATGTTGTATACATTTGTTCTTCTAATTCAATCTCTTTTAATGCACAAAGTCCAAAAAAAAAATCTTTAAAATAATGAAAAATATAGCCGTGAAGAAAAAGCACAATAAGAAAGTATGTTTGTTTATAATTTTGGAAGTAAGGAAATGCATTTCCTTTATTGCGAAATGTCGAACATATTTTGTCAAAATTTAGTAGAAATACGATTAATCGATCGGGTTTAATATTATAGTGAACGAGCCTTACTCTTGTATTTTAATGATTCATCCTAGACACGATGGGAGTTTATAGGAGGATACACGAGTATGGGGAAGGAGGGAAGCTTGAATAAGAGGAGTGCAATGTGCTTTTGCGTTCTATTGATTTTCCCATATGGCAGATCCATGCCAATGAATACTTCATGAATACATGCGGAATTTTATGATATACCGTATTGTTTTACGTCATATGTACTTCATATACGTTTCTACTTCCTATTTCCATAATTTTATAATAAACTTCTCATGGAAATAGTAGAAAATTGAGATTACTACATTTAGGGCAGGTTTAGGTTTATCATGGATAAACATTGTAACAAGGGATTTTTATATATTATCTAAATCTAGTCTAACTGTCCCGGCTTCGCCCGAGTGCAATATTCATTTAAATTAAATGCTGTTAAAGGCCATATTGATCTATATTAAATGCACAATGTATTTAAGGTACCTAATTGCATAAGGGTTAATGCTGTATTGTTTAAAATCGCTTAGTAAATAAGCCAATATGTCTCGTAAAAAGTAAAGGATAAAACATGGTTATTGTCAGTTATACCTAAGAGATAGACATATACCATCGCGGACTTTTTTGTAGACCCTTTTAAGATGTACAATACTGTAGTACATTATTTTGATCTATCTCGTAGGATTTAGCCAGCGTTTGCAATGTAAGCGCAAAAAATATGTTTATTTACGACATCGCATTAGAAACCTCTAAAATTTTAGTGTTTCTCTACTATATTATGTATGTATTATACATATACCATAAACATACATAAACCTTCCTCTTGAATTATACAACGGTAAATCCTATCTTTCAATGTTAAGACGACTTCGTACGAACGATACTTTTGAAAAATAGATTTTTACCAAAAATATTGGTGTCGCGCTGAGCCCCAAGCTTACCCCTTACCGTGTGATAGAGAGAACTACAGCTCGTACTGATCTTACCTACGTAAAATTAAAAAAATCGTCCTTTCGTAATCCCCTGTTTCCTCCTCGAAATCTGGACCGATTTTAATATTTATTTCGTTAAAATGCAGTACAGGGTCTAAGCTATGCCCGTACGTTTTGCTTTTTTGGTTTATGTTAGTAATAACTAATTTGCTGGATGTTTGCAAATGTAAATAAAGAAGTAGATTTTTTTAATTTTAAAAGTTTTTTTTTTTCTATTATATTAATCAATTAATAAAAAAAAACAAAACGTACAGTCATGGCAGAGGTACGTATATATCGCATGGTATTTTTTTTTCTTCTGTATCTTCATTATCCTAGGAGGAAACAGGGGACTACGTTTGTATGAAAAAAATGTCGACTGATTTCCTCTTAAGATTAATTTAGAAAAACATAAAATATAATGTGTCTATTACTTATATCTATAAAATAAATAATTCATCATCAGCTGTTAAATCGATAACGACAAATATAAATATGCACATATTTAAGAATTCAAGCTTATAAAGGCCAAGTAGCTTAAGGTTATCGTAGTTATATAAGAAATTATATAATACTGTATTTTATTAAGCAAACCAAAGAAATAGTATTCAAATTGAATTCTTGTTAAAAGTAAAAATTTTAAATGCTCGAAGAAGAGAAAATTTTCTTTTGTCATCTCCATTTGTAATTTTCCTCTTTTGAATAAAATCGTTTTAGGGATGCTTTTACCGAAAGTTTCTTAAACGTTTATGAGATAAAGGACAAACATTTAATCTTGAATTTAAATGTTATATTAAAACATTCTCTAGAACAGCACAATATTTTTCACTATTTTATTATTAAATACAAAAAATATATAAATCTCAGATAACTTCAAAATATTTATAGGGAAAGTTTTAATGGCGAGATATTTAAATACTACTTAAGTATTAATTATTAAAACAATCCTACGTATTATCATAAAAGTGAAAGTTTGGATGTTTATTACACAGAGACTTATAACGTGGATTAAATAAAACATAGGATACTTTGTATCCCAAAAAAGCAGTAGAAATAAGGCTTAGATCCTTTAAACGACGCAACGGATTTCAATGGGGTTTTCACCAATAAACAGAGTGATTCATGATTCACTTCCGTTACCCCCTTAAGGGATTATTTTCGAAAAAATATTTTTCACTTGTTTTATGACTCAATGAAGAACCTTCATAATAAATTTCATTCAAATAATTTCAAAAACGACAAAGTTTCATACTAACTTTGCACCCCCATTTTACTCCCTTAGGGGATGAATTTTGAAAAATCCTTTCTTAGTGCTCCCGTACGTTATAAAACGAACCCCTGTGCAAAATTTCAAGTTTCTAACCCGTATAGTTTATTAGGCCCTGCGTTGATATGTCAGTCAGTCAGCTTCTCCTTTTATGTTCATATATAGATTTGCCAATCTTCTAGTATGTTTTAAAAATACTTGTGTATCTCACAAGTATATAGGTATCATTTCGCAATAACTCTCTCGGTTATCGATTGATTGTAACAAGTTTATCTCACGTTGATCTCGATTACGATCCGATGCTTTAAGATTTGATGGTACCGATAACATCGTTATGGGCACGAGTCTCGTGATGTATTGATTGTTAAGTGTTTTCTTTTATTAGACTTTCTTTATAAGGTACAGTATATAAAAATGAAGTCAAGTCAAATCAGAGATAACCTGTCACAATCTTTCATTTCCATACATTCTCAGTGACATATACACATGTTTGCATCAAAATATTATTAAACATGAGTGAAACAGTCCTCTTGATCTAAAAATATCTACATCACCGCCACGCATATTCATCGTATCCTATCCCCTGCCATTCATTCACCTTCAGCTGGTCCCCTCCTATCATTTTATCACTTACCTTAATATATTCTATCCGAATCAGAGATATTGTTCATTGAAAACAACCTAAATAATATTTCAATTTTAAATGACACACAGGAATAAAACAAAACAATTAACAAAGATTGTGTTGGGTTCTACTGGTGTATAGACCCCCCACATAAAGTTTACCTAAATATCTTCTATGTACAGGCGTCAAATGTATAGATAACTATTTATACGATTGAATCATCAATCTTCATCTTCACAGCTCGTGATTGGTTATCCATTTGTAGAAATCATTAATATGAATGTAAGGGAATTGATGACTGTTTGACAATTCAAATATATACAGATTATCATGTATAACATGATAATTGCACATTAAAGCGCACAAAAACAAAATACTTAAAAGCCTAGACAACAGAAACCATTGTGTAAGGAAACTACTTTTTTAAACAATGACTTTTCTTACATCTACGCATAATACTTTCTCTTGTACTTTTTTTATGACGATTATATACTTACTAGTCGGTGCAGTGTACCTACTACAATATGTACTTTAATAAAAAAAAACAATTTATTTCCAGTATATTACTATAAAACAGTAGTGAGGCGTTCAAAAAATATTTTATTATTATCCCGCAGGAACTATAATTTTTTCCGGTAAAAAAAGTAACCTATATGTTAATACAGATTATAAAGCATCCATGTGCCAAATTTCATTGAAATTCGTTCAGCCGATTTTGCGTGGTTAAGTAACAAACAATAGTATGACTAGAAGGTTGTAAAAACAACTCTCTCCCCCACCCCTAATCTCACGAAAGATTTTTCTACGCGCTACTTTGATGCACTGCGGTGTGTCAGATTTGGCCATATTTTATTCTAGAAATAATCCCCTCCTTCCCCACCTAAGTGAGATTTGGAAAGCTTTCGCTTGCTCCCCTCCCACCCTAGAACACCTAACGTATTTATTGGATGCCCCTCAAGCTGAACCGACCATATATGGTAGAAATTCTCAGTACCTTACATTATCTCATCATTTTGTTAACACTAATGTTGAAGGAGTTAAAATAGAGGATGAAGTGCATGTTGAAATGTGTAATCGTTTGTGTCTTTGGGAAATAGTCAAATAGATTATATTGATGTTGAAAATTAAAATGTAATATGTAAATTACACCCGAGTGAAGCCGGGACTAGTACTAAAACTAGTAGTAACATAAAACTGAACGGAACTGATGTAATAAGTGAAAACTCGTAGGTGTTACGAGAAAGCAAGTAACAAAATCAATAACGTCGCCTTCTCCGGACGAGCAGTAAATCTTATCAGCTGCTTAACCGGACTGTATGTAGATTAGTTTACATTTTAATTTATTACTTGGCGTCGGATAGCGTGACTCCCTTCATGGTTTTTGTTAAGAAAGTGTAGTTAAAAATTTACTCGTAGTAGTAGTATAGTATATGAGGAGCAATATTAACTTATTCTTCAGAAAACTATTGCCCCATCAACATAGTCTACAAAGGTCAAAATGTTTTTATTATGTAATAAATTTACAGTTATCAGATGCCAAATTTCATGTTTCCAAGACAAATATCAACCTATGCGGAAAAAACAGTCGTATTACAGGAATTTTGATTCACATTAAAACAAATTGAGACTAATAACATTCAAACGTTCAAACTCACTAATATATTTGGATATACAAGGAGAAAGTAGAAAAATATTGTGGGTTTTTAATAATAAGGGTTGATGATTCACAGGATGCGTCAAGTGCTGTCAAATGCCATAATCATTATGGTCCCCTTTTTAATGCCATTTCGTATAAAAAATCTCATTATTTTTAGTGATACTTCTCTTGGTGCTTTATGTCTTAATTGTAGTAGACTTCGAAACTATAAACTTATACGCGAAGTATATATTCAATATACTTAACTCTCCATTGCGTTACATATCGTTAATGGAAGGGAGTCTGCGAGACAAGATCAGACGGGGAAATAGACCTTTAATGTAATTTAAGTCCATGAGATTGAGGGTCTTGTTAGAAGAAGGATATTATATAGTTATATTTTTTTAAATAAAAAATCTTTTTCTTAGTATTTACTCCCTTCTTGATCTTCTTGACTTACCTTTAAGGTACAGCAACATTGGTTTCTGGTTTATTATACATATAGAAGATTAAATATACCACCATATAGAAATATACATTTGATTATTTTACCAACACATTATCTAATTATGAATGGAGTAATCTTAATGTAAATAACATTAAAGCTGGTATGATATTTTATCAACTTGCTATTACATAAACATGATAATATACACGCTAAAGTAAAAACAAAATTTGATACTAATAACATTTATATAGAAAACAATGAATTAAGTTGTTGTATTTTTTCTACGTTTCATATCCGTAAATACTACATGACAGATACTCAGATCTTAAAAATATTCTAGACTAGATATCAAAGTATGTGAATGTAGGATTTTGCAGTTTCTTGACTTGATTTTAAATCTGTTGATCTGCAGAGATTGAGTGGTTGTTTTAAAATTCTTTCTTTTAGAGTTATTCAAAACAGAAGCAATTCTTTTATCCAATGTAAAATCATAAATAAACACTTACCTAACAAGATGATAAATAAAAAGTTAGCACACCATGGTCGAACAAGTGCAAATATTACAACATTGTCGCTAACCCACTTCTGAGTATTTGCACCTCTTCGTACGATAAGATTAGGTCTAGATGAGACATCTTTAGTCTACCCATCTATACTACTATTATTATAACTAAAATTGCTTAATTTTAAAAGTAGTTGATACTCGTCTATGTATACCCAGATGAGATGCATAAAGCATTTACCAGCAAAAAAAAAAAATGTCAAGCATTAGTCAAAATGACAAACATATACTCTATTATTTTTATTATATCGCAAGTATTTTTGGTAGATAAATTTTTCTAGAAAGAATCTGTTTATTAACCATAATTCAAATAAACAATAGTATGTTGTATACGCGTAGCCAAATATATCTCCCTAGCTCAACAACATTACTGTACGTCCGTTCTCATCAGAGTTTCGCGCTGTAATGACCTCCAACCTACTCACGACGAACACGAGATACGTGTAGTGTAATTACTTTTCCAGAATACATACACTGTAACATATATGGTTTTAATTTTACTTATTTAGCTAAATTGTGCATAAAGTTTAATAGAATGATGTTATCGCGTTAGGGAAACTGACTGACTCATATAGGGTGAATACTAACTGCCATTATAAGTACCGTGCCTTTTGATATATTGCCTAAATGTCTTTTTTGGGGTTGGATGGTTGCCAGGTAGTATGAAACAAACAATCCGAACTTAATTTATGTGCTAAATTACTTACATTTATCTAGAAGAATTGCAAAAATTTTGATCATATTTCAATCTTTATTACTTGAGATTAAAATATATAATAGAAAGAAAAATAAAGAGTTACATTACGAGACACAACTAATAAACTAATAGTCAGACAGGAGCCAGATTATTTAAGTCCTTTTTATTATGTGCATTGATGGTTAAAGGTTTAGGACCGTTTAGATTCAGAAAGGTTGGTAATTTAATTAAATAACAACTTAACCTTTCGTTTAGACATTTCTATAATAGCAACATGAATATCAAAATACGAGTAAATCATTTGTAATCTTCATAACATAACACAAGTACGACGCTTTGACCTTGCCATCCATTATATTGATGGGATTATCTTTAACCCAGCGGTATCATTTGGATATACATAACGTATGGTCAACGTTAGAACAGGACTGCCTATTTTTGTAGTCGTTTATCCCGTTGTCTCCATAGAAACTTCGGGGCGTAAAAGTGTCCTGTTTTTTTTCATACTAGAGCCTTGTCGTCGAATTGACGATAACCTATTGATCGTCTGCTACTGTTTAGTGATCTACGGTTCTGTTACTGATTTTAAACTAAGTTTATACATCCATATTAACATGTAAGTCTAACATTGGGTTGATGCGAGCTTATTTGATAGTTATTTTGGCATGTCTGTCATAGTCAGGCTGTAGCAGCAGTTCGGAGTCTGTAACTATTTCTTTGAAATCCGATATTCTGTTTGGAGTTAATATGGAAATGGTGCGACCAAGCAACATATATATCAAAATGTAGTAGATTAACGACGGATAAAAATCCTGTATAGATAACATTTAATCCAAATAAAGTACTTGTCAACATTTAAGCCAAATAAAGTACTTGTCCTAAATTGTATTCCACCTACACCACACAATAAAGAATAGTCCATTACGATACAAAACGTACAAAAGTGTGCCGCACTGTAACGCGACCTTGCGATTCATTACATTGATGGGCTAATCTTTACGGTTTAACCCAGATGCATCGTTTGGACACATGCTCTATTGTAATTCTCAATTAAACTCAATAAAAAAGTAACTGTTTAGATTCCATTTTGAATTTCATATACCTAACTTAAAAGTTATATCTAAAAACACCAGAAGTTCTTTTAGATACTCAAACTTGGAAAAAAGTTGTCTAAAATCAGTAGTATCTTCGTAAAAAAAAGGGTAAAAAAATATTAAGAATTTTGTGTTACTCAAGCAGTGATGAAGTCTGTCAACAGGCACTGGCCAGTGTGGTGGTGGATTATGGCCTAACCCCTACCTCATTCCCCGCTTAGCAGTGGGCCATTAACGGGTTGTGATGATGTGTTACTCAAGGTTATTTAGATACACTTTCTTTGAGTAAATTCCTTAATCCAAGAGTAAGAATATTAAAAAACGAGCATGTCTGCTGGAATTAGAGAGGATTTGTTGGAATTGTTTACGACATTGTACTACAATTTTGTAATTTTTCAATGCCCCTTATTGATCGCAAACTTACCCCTATGGAATTGGGGTTTCCCGACATTCCACATGCATTATCCACACCACAGTATAATTTATTTGCATTAGATATTTACGACAGTATTTTTGATATGTGTATGTATAGAAGTTGCTATTTTTAAATCATTACTTTTGATGTAATTATGTTCTACTAATGATAAATCTTACGTAAGATTCAACTTGTATTAATTAAAAACTTTCTAATAGATTTCTTGTACTTGCTTCCATTTTAGAGTAGATTCATATCATTACTAGACTTCGCACGGTTTCTCTACTATAATATACATGTCGGAAGCGTATGTTAGGCTTGTTTTAGATTAGTGCTAACTAACCTTGTGTTAGGTTAGCCTTGTGTAAACCTAACCCTAAGCTTAGATAGAGAACCTAGACAGTGGAGGCGAGTGATGCAAAAAGAGATTTCAAGATGGGCCATACGTTGTTCACATACGATGCTTATAAAGATTGTATATTCTAACTATCTCCTCTTCTTTTTAATTTCTCCAACTTACATATAAACCTCCGTCTTAAATCACTGTCTATTGATGAAAACCGACTTTGTTTTATATACTTAAAGACGATTTTTGTAGACTTGGGAATTTCTGTATTGAATTGGACTTACGTATACAAAAGTTTATATAATATCAACAATAATAACATTAATTAGTGGCTCTACAGTCCGCGTTCCCATTATCGAAATAAGAGACGAATAAACACAACTATAAGTGAAACTCAACCCGCTGCTGGCTTTTAGCAATACAAACATCCAGACTGACTCGGCAGTCGGCACTCGAGCGTCGCTGAAATGAAAATGTAAGCTTCATTTTTAATTAAAAATTCTGTTTTATGAATAAATATTTTTTATAGTTGCATTTGAATTTTTATGTTTTTTAAGTTACTGTATACAAGTATTATAAGAATTGATGAAATATTTGCGAGTTTTTTTCTCATTGTTATAAAAAAAAATTCTACCTAAGAAATCGCTTCATTTGACTCACTGAGCAAGGCTAGGTGGCGTTGATTTGCTTATTTTTGATGACATGGGGGATAGGGGTGTCCAAGTCTGACGACCATCATCAGCGATAAAAAATACACACGCACATCGAAACAAGAACATCCCTGTTCAGAATGAGGAGAGAGGACAATACATACATCAATGTTTAGGTAAACATGGGGGGAGGAGTTAGGACTTGTGCTGACATGGGGGACAGAGGATTTGATAATTGCTAAAAATCTGCTTAAGTAATACTTGAACGGCCCCCAGGTACTTAAATGAAGCGATTCTCTTGGTTCGTAACAAACACATCCCTCACTTGGTATCCTTGCTCATCTCTGGTAGAAACGCAGGCTTAGGTGCTTTATGGTGTTTTAATTGCTATTTCTACTAGCTAATTATATTTAAAGACACTGATCTGAGAAATTATATGTTATTGCCTCATAATGTCTATTTAAAAAACATGACATTCTTCAAGGACAATAGATAAACCAGTTTTGATTCCGTTTTCAACATAAAATATGTATAACAAGAGCGATAGGTGTTCCATACAAATCTGAGGTTGCATTATTGCAGATATTTTTAGTTGTTTTAAAAAATAAAAACTTTCGAAAATTTGCTAATGTAATTCACGTGTTGATTCTAATGCTAAAAGTAATTAACTAAGTATGGCGTGGGAGTTGCTCATAATTTAGAAAACATGCCGTCATTACTTTATATGATCATTACGTAATCTTACTGAAGAGGTTATACTCAATATAGGAAAGATTAAATTTTAACATAGTGACATCTTCTTATGTTCGTAATTAATATGGCAATACCTATAACTTAGAAAATAAATCCCTAATCTGTGCATCTTCTGCGCTGTCGTGTTAAATACTCATGGCGCCTATATTCGGGAGGTACTCTGAGTTTCCTGGCTTAGGGAGCATTCAAGTATTACGTAACGCAATTTGGGTTTGGGTATTCAAAATGGGCAACCCTTTTCGTTTTTCCCCCTCCTGTTTTACGGGGAATCCCTCGATTGTATTGCACTTTTGTTTCCTAAGTTGGTAACCCTTTCGTTTATATTTCGGGAAATCCATCGACTGCGTGAACGTGATTTTTATTATATTATGGATGTCAGTATTCATTAGAGTTTACACAGAAGCACATTGCTGTTGTCTGTGAATTTTGGCTGGCAAACCCGTGGACAGAGAAGCAGTAATTGCAATTGAATTGTGTTTTACGTATCTACATTTATTTGATTTATGGAGAAATAAAAACATAACTTAAAAATCTGTTCTTCTGTTATATTAATTAATACAATAACAAAGATATTATCATTGTGACTTTAATGTTCACTTAAATGTTACGTAACGTTTAGGGAGGGGGGGACGGGGGTACAGAAAAACGTTACGGCGCGTTACTTGGGGGGAGGGTACGTAATACTTGAACGCTCCCTTATGTGTGTTAAGCAATTAAATATCACTTGCTTTGACGGTGGACTATGGCCTAACACACTTCTCAATGTGAGGAGGAGACCCGACTCAGCAATAGGCCGTGATGATGATGAAGAAAAAAAAGAATGTCTGTCTTAGCCCGCCACATTAATGATTGCGTGCCTCCTTACTTTTTGACCACAGTTCGCTCGACGCACTCTTTGGAACAAGTTTATTTTATTGGAATCATATTATATATTCATTTTGGCACCTTCACGACGCTTTTTTCTCGCTGGCGCCGTAGTGCGCCGCACAATCTTGCACATATGGACCGAACGTTTCGTACAAGTGAAAGAGACATGTACATTATTTTGTATGGAGCTTTTATTATTATATTCTTCCCTTTTTAATATTAGTATTGTTCTTGATTCAGACTACGTGAAGATTTAAATTATTTATATACATATAAGAAGATAAAATGAGACACCAAAATATATACTCCAAGGTTCAAAAACATTTGTTTTAGCCCAACAGTTTACATGTGGCCGCAAACTGCAGATGTTTGCTATACATAATAACAAACTGACATGTTATTACTCCATAAAAAGAGAGACAATGGCTTCTCATTACTCCCCTTTTCCATGGCGGGTAAAAACGTTGAACATAGATCAAAGACCTCAGGTGTAAGTTAAATGGTTTCACATACACAACACGGGTCACGTGAATGTGTCTATTACAATTACATTGAATGATAATGTAATGAGTAACAACGTAATATTGTTATTATTTACTATGGGAAGATGAATGAATTACATTTCTAGCAAGTCATACAAATTTACTAATCTTATGTATTTCCAGATGTTAGTTATAATTTTATCCAAACATGTAGTTTCGAACTTTACCTTTTTATAACTCTTGGGGCAAGGTAGTGTCCCTGCCAAGTTAAGTAATGTGAACAAGCAAATTATAAGTACGGAAGGCTGTAAAATCTATAAATTTAAATGATCCATCAGGATCTATATGTGAAATGTAAGTTATGTAGGATATTCCCAATTTATTATAATTATTTCTAAAATAAGGATGACGATTAGAAAGCTGCGATTCATGTCCAGTATACTTTTTATTCAGAATTATCTTAACAAGCGATATATCATTGTTGAGGTATAATTGTTTTTGACAGGACCAAATTTTTTAATTGATCCTTATTCTCGGAGAATCGGGGAAATTTTTGGAACATATTTAATTTCAAGGTTTATTTTTCGTTGTTCTCTCTGTATACCTTCAATTTTTCTTCTAGTATTGTTATATATTTTTTATCTTTTCTTGCCTGTTCTACCTTTTTCTTCAGTTCTTCATTTTGCGCTGAGAAAAAAGCTATGAGAGTCAATATTCAGATTTGTTTATTTAATTTCTATTAAAGTTGGAGTTATCTTATTCAGTTCTTTCTGTTTAGCTGTAGACATTGAGTTGACCATTTCCCTTATCCCTTCTTTAAAGTCTACTAGATCTTCGTCAATAGATTTTTTTTATTGTAGAGTTTAATATGATGCTTCAATAGATACTAACTAAACTAACGGATTTTGTTTTACGTGTTCTTAAAACTTTTAAAAGTGAAAATAATAGATTGCGAGAATGGCAATTTTTACATTTTGATTTTGTTCTGTGATATATACACACACAAAATTTATTTCTGAAACTTACGCGATCGTGGTGTTAAATACCTGGGAACAGAAGGAAAGGCAGTTTCTCTGTTATCGCAATAATTCCTGGCAATTACAAATAATTGTCCAACATTGGCTGTCGTGGATCACGTTGGCCCAACACGATCCACAATTATACCGCAATTACGTTTTCTCCGCTATTGTCACCGTTTCTTACGTGTAATGTTTTTGACAAGCTATGATTAATGTTTTTATTTTTCTGATCTAGAACTAGAAAGCTATGTTTTCCTTATAACTATAATTGCAGGAATCGTTTTGTTTCTGACAGGTTTATTCTCTAAGTATATATTACTATTTCCTCTAATAATGAATATTTCTTTCTTGAGGTAGTGGATAACTTATATTGATGTCTTACTCGATAGTGAGTTTGATATTCTTTTCCGAGTTATGTGTGTTAAGAAGTTAAATATCACTTGCTTTAACGGTGAAGGAAAACATCGTGAGGAAACCGGAACTCCTGAGAGTTCCCTAAAAGTTCTTAAAGGTGTGTGAAGTCTGCCAACCCGCACTGTATCAGCGTGGTTGATTATGGCTTAACACCCCTTCCATGTAACCTTAAAATAAAGAACTTGAAAGGATACATAATATGTTTGTTTAACACTATTTACTGTCTGTCTATTATACGTCTGAGATAAACCCTAGAATTTATCATTCCATGTTGGCAGTTATTAGATTGTAGTAGAAAATCGAGACTACTGTGTCTGTCTTTCATTATCTTATAATTTAGATTGTCTGGTGTTCTGCAGACCACAATTGTCTGTTTTCTAATTTAGTTTTAAGCATCATCCTATATTTAAAAAAGTATTTGTTTTGCAAAAGGCTAAACTATTAATTGTAACCGACCCTTCGGGCGCGATTTTGACCCACAATAAACGACCAAATTTAATTCAAACTTTGTAGATTTATCGAGGAAGGATGACAATACACTAATATTAAACATAATAGTACTCCTGAGGGGGTAAAACGGGGGTGCAAATTTAGTATCAAAAATTCTCTGATTTTTAGTTATTTCAACAAAATGTTGTATTTTTATAACTTGGGGAGCACTGAGAAAGGATTTTTGAAAATGTAAAAACGGTGGTGCAAAATTAGTATGACAGCTCTAATTTTCAGTTATTTCAATAAAATGTTAAATTAAGGTTATAGGTTCCTAATAATGGTTTTAAAAAAATTAAAAAAACACGCTTTTATAAATAAAACAAACTAAAAATTTTAGTTGGTTTTCTATATAAAGCGTGATATTTTCTAAAACTATGATTTATTTAAATTATACACTTAATAAAACCTTTTTTTCTATCACGTCCCGTTTATAAGGTATGATATATTTATATATTTTTGGTGACTAATGTATTTGTGATAATTAATGTATATTAAAGTATATGAAAATTTATTTCCAAGAAATTTATTTTAAATATAAAAATTCTTTTCTTTTTGACGAATTATGCCGCAATTTTATATTTAACATTACTTTAATAGTAACTTAATTGTAAAGATATGAACGTAAAATGAACTTATAAAATAAAAATTACATTTGCTTATATGATTTAAATTTTAGCAAAATCGCGGGAGTACATCTCAAAAACTAGACGTGATAGAAACAATGTTTACATCCTTCATTTAATTTAAAAAAAAAACCATAATAGCATTCAGTTTTTTTTGGGTACCAAAATCGTGTCTCGCAGTGTAAATAAACTGAATTTTTAAATATCCAGATACATGTTTCTAGTAATGAAACTGAATCCCTAAAGGAAACCATATCGAGTGAGAAAGTGGTTCTAGAATCATGATTGGCTTGTTTTTATGTAATTTTGGTTTCAATGAACTAATGCAAGCAATGCAATATTTTCTAACGAGTATGCAAACACTTAATTGACACTCATGTCATGTACTCTGTACTGTTTCACTTTCAAAAATAAGTTATTATATTTTGAGTTATCTATATGCAAGACGGAAACCGAGCAAATACTGTCACACTCACGAAATCCTATTCAATGGAGTCCCAGTAATACGACACCACACCACATGGTCACCAGGCAAGCTCCTTTTGACAACTGGCACAAGTCTATCGGAACAGAGGTTATATATGTATTATTTTTGTTATAAATTGCTACGTGGGGGTATAATTGAAATAAAATAAAGGAACTACTCGGGAATTAAACCTTTGTTGATACTAAGATAAGTATTTTTTTTATTAAAGATTACTATCAGTATGGGTCACATACTACTAGTATTCCCTCTTAGTAAGCTTGCATGCTTGTGTCAGGAGTGTGCCACGCCAGTAGTCCAATGTCCGGGATTTGAACCCACGACTTATCGATCGTGAATCCAACGCCCGAACCACTGAGCTATTGACGCTTTTCAGACTATATTGTCATGTAGGGGTTTTTTCAAATGGAGTCATCCACCTATTGTTTTAATATAATTAATTCAAATATTATTTCTTTATTCTTGTGATAAAATCATGAATATTGCTAGATTTAAGTACTTTAAAAAATTAAGGGTATTTTTATACTTTTACTAGCTGACCCGACAGAAGTTGTTCTGTCTTAACTATGAATATTGAATTTGAATTGGCTGTCAAAAGTTTACATTAGAAAAGTTAATATGGTCGTTAAGTGTTCTTAAATTTTGTAATTCTCCGTGCATTTTTTTTATTTTTTCTTATGTAAGAACCTTCTCCTGACAATAACAAATACAACAAAAAAAGAATTACCGAAATCGGTCCAGCCGTTCACGCGTGATGCCGTGACCAAGGGAAATAGGGATTCATTTTTATATATAAGAAGATTGAAAGCTTGCATGGTACTTGCTTTAACGGTGAGGTCTGCCAACCCGCACACGGACTATGGCCTAATCCCTCCTCATTCTGAGGAGGAGAACCGGCTCAGCAGAGAGCCATTAAAGGATGAAGATGAGGATGGTGTAAAATCTTATTTTATTTATAGATATTTGTTACTCAATCACGCAAAACCGGCTGAACGGATTTCTTCAAACATTTCGCACTCAAGATCCTTTGTCATGTTATCACTGAAGTTGTATACTATGTGGTGAAAACGAGAGACAAGGATAAATATACAGTTTGATTAAAGTGCGAAAGAGATGGCTCAAGTGGCTAGTACAAGTTATGTACACACCTACTCGCTACGGTTTCAAGTGGCAAGTGTAAAGTTCACTGCACACTTAAATTATGATAGCCAGTCTGTCCATCTGACTTAAAGGGTTGTACCTTTCAAACTTTAAGAAATATCAATATCTTTATTTAATAAATAACTGGTATATTTCGATTTAAATAAAGTATTGCGTCTGTTTAAGAGTCCTATTAAATTTTTTTACGCAAATTCATGATTTTTGGCGCTGCAATTTTGAGTAGCAGTAAGATATTTTAATTATTTGATTATGAATAACGATAGTGCCATTCTCTTTCTTGTAAGTTGGTGTTATACATTTTCATTTTTCTTTTCGTGTAATTTACTATAAATGTTTTACGAACTCAGTTTGCAAGCGTAACCGTCAGCGATGGAACTTTGAGGCTGAAATTCACATTGTTACATTCAATTTTTATTAAAGCTAAAATTAATTTAATATAAGTTGAATGTTTTACTTGTTTATTGGAGTTTTAGAATATCTTTAAATTACTTGTGTTTTCACGGAAAAAATCTTAAAGAAAGCCTAATTTAAGCCATAAATGTCTTGATTCAGCGTCCATTATATTCCAAATTAACACAATTTTATCAAATAAACTAATGTGAAATAAAACTTCATTCTACAATTAATACATTTCATTATTTTCGTTTGTCAATATAATCAGAAAAAATTACAATAATTAAAGTTCAACCGAACACCACCGAAGTTGCAAACGAACACCAGCGTGAGGGCGCGGTAAGCGAGTGTTTACGATTCGTAATAGGACTCTTATTAATAATACCTGGGGTTTGCAACCCAAATGCCGGTCGAATAACCGCACCATAGCACTATAGCCTAGGTTAGTCAGACCTAAGTTAAAGTAAGAATATAGTTATGGGTAGTGAGAAAATTAAGGTGTATTTAAATATACATTATTTGTGTGTTAGCAACGCCGTTTATGAATTAGTATTCGCGGGTAGTTCATTTTATCTTAGTATATATAACTTACGTTTCGATCGGATTGAGTTAGTCTATCAAGTGATATCGCGCAGTACAGATTAAAGTAGTGAGACTAATAGTGTAATGTTGTTTTGTGGCGTGGTTATCGAGGATCACGTGAGTAATGTACTTTATTATTTTGGGTCTCAAGCTCTAGTCACTACTTTATTGTCGTATGAGTTTTACTGCAAAAGTATAACGCTACCATACTATTAATACATGTGAATTTAGTAAAAACCTGAACTTAAGGGACATACCTATAATATTTCACATAACTATAACAAATACATTTATCGCATCGACTTTCTATCAAGCTGCGTGCGAGGGAGTGCACCTTCTATTTTCGGCTAAACATTTTCAGTTTCAGTCGTCGTCCCGCGAACGACGCGTCGCCATATTGTTAACGTTTACCGTATTCGCGTAATTTTACTATGGTCGCCACAAATTCCTTGTCTGGTATCAATATTAAAGTAAGGATCTATTACTTTATAGTACTATTTGTTGGTAGTGTTAAAAGAAAGTTGATAATTTATATAGTATTCGAGCAATTCAAGGTTTGAATCCGGTGTGCCTTATTTGGAATGTTTCGCGAAAGTGACAAGTGATTCATGCAAATCTTTGCAATTTATTTGTGTGTTTGTACTAATAATAAAATTGGCAAATAGCTGCTTATATACATTTTTTTCTTTTAGGAAGAGATTTCTGGAATTAGGAAGTAAAATTAAAAACTAATACATGTATTTAGGTTAATTTTAATTTATATATGACTAATTCCCAAAGAGATAACGGACGCACAACTCGACATGCACTTCATGCCCACGTCGATAGATGGCGTAATCGCACTCGTTTGTTTCATTTGTAATTTTAATTTTTTTCGCGATAAAACAAACCACATGCCCTTCCTCAAACTCTACTTTATCTCTGTATCTTATTTGAACAAAATCAGTTTAGGGATTTAAGCCTGATTGTTTAACACACAGAAAGATGATATCTATTCGTCAATAGATGGCGTAAGTAGTAGATTAAATCGCACTTTCCTTTGTTTAGTTTCACATAACTTTTTAATTATAATATTTATGGTCATCATTCCATATAAAAATCAATAAAAAAATTATAAATAACCGGTTCAGTAGTTGAGAGGCGTCGCAACATTAACAATATATTAAGTGTAGATAACAAGTATTATATATTATATTTCTATTTTTTCCAGAGCTCCCAAAACCGTTTGCTCATTAAGAATGGACGTGTTGTCAATGATGACGGCATGGAAGACGCTGATGTTTACATAGAAGATGGCGTCATCAAGTAAGTACTTCAATAAATACAAAAATAATAAACATAAACGCGAATGCGAAGTTATTTAACTACCTGTGTTTAGGATATCTCGCATAAACCACGGACGCCATTTTTATCGTGATATATTAAAATATACTGTCTGGATTTTGTATATAATAAACGATGCCTATAGGTATGTATGTATGATACACTAAAACTTAAATGAAGATTTTTAAAATAATGAGAATCTTTAGGCTGCGTTTCCATCAGAGATGGACGAGGATGTGTAGCGAGGGATGTGTTTACCTAGCCCCACTCAGTGTCAATAAAGCAATTCTATTGATACTTAATTAAAATCTTTAGCTACACATCCTCATTCACCTGTGGTGGAAACGCAGCCTAAAAGGCCTTAAAATGACAATATTCTTCGTTATGTTTACACTAAAATTATATGCAAATACCGTCCATATAAGGTTCTGTCCTTATATATAATCCTTTGATACTTATTATCTTGAGGCTGCTTAAGAACAATAGGACACATTCTGTATAGGCTATAACAATAGTATAATATTATTTATAAATAAATTGATTGATTGATACTTGATTGATAATATTATGCTGTTTACTATATTTTTTATTAAACTCACAAGTGTTGGTGGCGCTGCCTGTCGTAACAGTCGTGATAGCAGTCGTTGAAATGAGCGGGCACGAGCGGCGTGCATCCCTGTTTAACCCCTTTATTTATTAATAACGTGTCCTGTGTGTGCTAGTTCCCAAACGCTAGTTAATTGACCCTTCACTGATGAAAACAGACTGGTGATAAACTGCGAACTATTTTGTGTTATTGTGTGAAACGTGGAACGGGCATGCCCAAGGAAGACTTGAAAACATCAAGAACTTGTGAGTACTTAGTGCCTTCGTTATCACCTAACTGACAATAGATAACCCCTAACTTAAGAAGCTGAATCCGGGCCCAGCCAGCTTCCACGTGTGTGGGGGTTTTGTCTGTACATACGGAATCACAATCAGCGCTAAAAGAGTCTAAGGTTCCTAAAAGAATAATGAGATTCAATTCCAATTGTCACTTAAAATAGTTAAACATAATATGATAAATAATATATGTATATAAAGGTTGAGTTGAAGCAAAAAAAATTATTTATTAGAGCAGCCTTCGGACACTTTATCGTCATAATTGTATGAAGATCCAGCGTGTATATTATTGTAGACTAAGTAATAAATTATATAAAAAATATATAAACGTATCTATAAAACATATTTTATGTTCCTATCTACTTTATCTATTAATATGAATAAAGAAAGTTATTTTTGTTTGCGCTTCGTGAGCCCGTCAATCAACGACTGATGTAAATTATGTAAATATTTGGTGTTGCCGGTTTTTATAACGGCCGATAATATTATATTATCGTGCTACTATTTATAAGGATGTTGTAATATATTACTAGTGGATCGGTTCAGATTTTTTTCATGTATTATTTATCACTAGAATAATTATTATTTATTCGTTTTTATTTCTGTTAATCATCTTCATTTCATCTTCAAGTTAATCAGACCGAATATATTTCAGACTCTTAAACTTAAACACAAAAAATCATGACATGCGGTGTGTCAAAGTCAAGTGAAGCGACGCAGCTACCTTAGGTATATTTATATGAACCATTTTGAGCAACTTTTGACCCCCTTTTATCACGGAATATAATTAACCTGAATTTTGGCACATTTTACATACGAAAATATTACAAAAGTAATTGTTATTACTAAATAAATTGATAAGACAAATGTAATTTAGCTTGTACGTGAAAACTTTGCAAGTCACATCCTGAGCTTAAATTACATCTCAGTGTTTTGTGAATTTAGTAGAATGTTGCATATTCTTGAAACTAGAATTTTAACATTTTTTACACAGGACTTGCAAAACGTGGATATAAATTCTTTTGTTGGCAAAGATGATGCATATTCTCTATACTGAACTTGGCTCTCATTTCACATTTATGTTTTTGTTCTGATTTATTTTATTTGGTGGAATATTAGTATTGTAACCCAAATTGCTTTCTATTAAATTTTTTTATTTATTTTCTTATTTAAGGTATATGCGTAAGTAAAATTATTAATACACACAGCGTTTATCACTATGACGTGTTTATTTTTTTTTTTTTCAAAGTATGTTATAAATGTTATAAAAAATCTATTGCTGTAATAATATTTTCATATAATATAATAATATTATATTAGAACTTACGTAATAGATGTGAAAATATTGTTTACTTTAATTTCATTCACTAAGCATTATCTTTTTAGTTATGTTGAGAAAGATTACACATATTTATCATATTATATTTAACATATAAAACTATTTTGATATCGAGTTTGAAGACGGGTAAGATAAAGCATAGTGAGATACTTAAAATATGTAAATCATAAAGCTGATGAATGTTAAAAAGCCTCTCCAAAATACGTTCACCCTTCGCCATACAATAACAATGTACGGTAAAAGTAACCACAGACGTTTCCTCAGAGCACTTTCGTTGTTTTTCACGATCACCTTGTTATGCAGCTTACACACGCGATACAAGTTTCTAATGTTTATTCATCATTCATTCATTATGTATTATATAATTTATATATTATTGAAGTGTTTATTATTTCCGATATGATCTGCATAATATTAGAGTATAAACTTGTATCACAAAACTGCATTAGGATCATTTACATTTTAATACTGGCCGACCCGCGCGACTTCGTTCGCGTGTTGCTCCGCTCCTATGGGTCGTAGCGAAATGTTAAATAGCCTAAGTTACTTCTTGTTACATTAGCTATCTGCCAGTGAAATTCTCGTCAAAATGGGTCTAGCCATTTCGGAGATTAGCCGGAACAAACAGACAGAAAGACAAAAATTGTAAAAAGTTTTGTTTAAAAAGTAAAAAGCGGTTATTTTAATATTACAAACAGACACTCCAATTTTATTTATTTGTATGTATGGATATGTAATACTAATGTAGGGGTGAAGAGTCTTTCACACCGCCCCACTCCGGTTTCGCACGGTTTCTCTAGTATATTATGCGTGGGGCCAGTTAAGTAGTACGTAAGCAGATTTTTTGCAATGTCAGCAAAAGTAAGCAAATCCCTCCACCCTCGTTTTTTCTCCCATACTCTAAGCAGGGATATTAACGTTTCGATGTGCGTGTTTACTTTTTATCGCTGAGGTAATCATGATGCAGTATCCCTCCAACCTCCAAGTCATTAAAAATAAGAAAAGCAACCAATCCTCTTTACGTAATACTTAAACGGCTCCCATGTATTATACACAATATAGGATATACTTGAGCGCGAGTGATTAGGATAAGGTAGATGGATGATTCTGGATAGTCACCTCCACCACTAAAGTGGTCAACACATCAAAACAATTCGCATGCCTAAACCAAGCTTTATTTTGAACTTGCTAGAAAATGTCAAAATAGAGTAAAACGGCAAGATGAACCGAGAGGGACAGCAAGATGTCGTTCGCCCGAAGTTTCGCGAGTCTTCGATGACTGACATTTGGGAAAAGGATGGCATTAGGCAAATTTATGTGTTCGAGTGAGATGGGTATAACTCTAGATCTTCCCAGGGGTTATCAGAATATTTTTTTTTTAATTGCCAGAAGCGAGAAGTTTCTATATGAAAACCCATATAAAGAGTTGTACGGATGATTGCAAGGCAGTCTAATACTCGAGGGTGAAGAAGAGAGTTCGAAGAGATATCGAGGTGGTGCCTAGTCGAAGTAGAGGATTATTGTGAAGTGTATTGTGACGAACAGTAATTGAATTGTGATTGTAAATATCCGTGACGTGTTATAGTGCGAGATCGTAGTGTAGAATTATTTTTGTGAAGATTTAATTGAACTTTTGTGAACATAAATAAATCCTTTACCAACGAAGCATCTATCAATTTCTTTCATTCCAGTACTCAATAATTTTTTTAACAATTTTGAAAAGCTGTAGACGCTTACCCCACCACAAGACTGGGACATATTATATAAATTGTGTTCTTCCTATTATCAAATCTACAAAATCTAATAGATCCGCAAGACGCTCGAGCTAAATCCCCATTTAGCTTCATGGGCTTTCCTACAATGAACAAAAATTTCTCTTTTATGTGTTATACTTTTTTAAAGTAACTTTTCCGTGAAAGAAACAAATTATACTTTAACAGCGGAAGTAAAGAAAAATGCGCCACTTAGCACCGAAAGGTCGTGAGTAGTCAAATAATACTAGACCTATTTTGCACAAAGAAACTATTTTGTGCATTTCTTTTTATATTAAATTGGTATTTTTTTACCGTATCCAGAGTCGCGCGAAATTAGTCGTCGATTTTCGGTCACGATATTGATATATAGCGTCACTTAATTTTGTGTTAGTTCTACCTATGAACACAAAGAAACTACTTTGGTATTCAAATAGGGTACTTTAATCCGACATATGTTGTTGCTGCTCGGTACCAACTATTCGTAAAAAATGAAGGACTTCTGATATATTTTCTATTAAAAGAAAATTACATAAAGGAATCAAGATTCAATCAGCGTTAAAGCGAGTGAGGGTTTTTCGGATCTTTACGAGCTAACATCATAACCGAAGATATATTGCCAAACAGTTTGTAAAAAATGGTTTGTAGCTACATGATTTAATTCAGCTTTGATAGCATATTTATGCCCTCAATAATAACTCTTATTGAAACCTTACCTGCTTATTTGTAAGTTTATCTTTTCATGGCCTTACACGACCACATGTCATCTTCCACTTGGTGAACAATGACTGGGCAGGTTGACGTCATTATCCGACCAACCCTAGACCAGGGCTGACAAATGTAAACTAAACGGCTTTATTTGCTTTTATTTTGCTTTGCTTATATTGAAATATCAATGAAGATTTTTGAGTAGTTATTCGTTCGCTAATAAAGAAATTCATACCTTTCATATAATATTTTTGCAATAAAATATAGGATGTCCAAGGAATTACAAGCATCAGCTCGCGACTTCTATTGGATAGTATTCGCTCGCGACTTCTATTCTAAATTAGGTCCAGAAAAAATTGAAACACCATCTCAATTTTTCGGGATGAATTATTTCAGCGAATAAATTATCAGTATGCCATGTTGATCCATTGACCTGTTTGAACGAATTTTCTCTTACCAAAGTTAATCCAGGTTATATAGTATCTGTGTGCAAAATTTCTTCGAAATATGTTCAGCCCTTTTATGAAAAAATTTTAAATATAAAGGTTCAGCCCTAGAATAAGTGAGTCATTAGACCTGACCCTGTTTCCGACGCTAAAGTTAATTAATTTCACCTTTACTTTGGCGTACAAATTGTTACAAAAATTTTGCTAACAATGGACGTAAGGTGTGACTATTTCTAGCGTGTAACTAGGTAATTTATTAAAATAAGTGTTTCGTGTTATGTTCATTTTTATTTTTAAAATTATTTTACGAGTAAATATGTAATTTCAAAGATAGATCAATGCTCGAAATTATATTTAACTAATCGTAAAAATTAAAATTTTATTCAATACTGCTTTGCAATTTCCAGTGTTGAAAGCACAACTTCTATAGGAAAAATATAAATGTTTCCCGATATTTCATATCATAAGTTTGAATTAAAACTTGTTTTAGGAAATCAATTAGAATTGTAGTATAAAACCGAATTTTTTGGTATATCATTATGATTTTTGGTCTTTTTCTAAATTCTTATTTTGGAATGACATCTAATATTTATGAATACAGAAATTCATTACAAATGTCAATGAATTTCTATCAAAATGTAACCTTTCGTGACCAAGCCTCTAACCATTAATTTTCCTAAACAATACTCATATTTATGGTAGTACCCCATAAGGCATACATACTGGAAGGATGTCGTGACAGTTTTGCGTGATCAGGCATTACGTCACTGAGATCGAATACGCCAGGTTATTTTAAGATATCTGATTCTGCTAAACCAATTAATGAATATCTTTTAGACGGATCTCTATTAAATAATCTACTTATTTCATATTCTTCATTACTTAATTATTTCATCCTTATCATTAATACGGTTTTATTCTTTTTATTCTAGCATTTTTATCAGTATAGTATAGTGCCCTATCTTTTGCATTGCAGCTGTCAAGAACACACTTCAAAAAAAAATACATGTGTGGTCAATAGCAATATAACAAAGAAGATGTTGCCCGGGCCTGTGTCGACTGCAGTACCTGCTAGCTTAGTAGCGACTGTGGCGATACCTGGGCAATTTCAATCTAGTGTTACAACACAGAAGTCCCCGGATAACATGAAGATGAAATGCAAAACGTTTTTTGTGAATCTACTGGATCTTTGTAACAAAGAACCTCCATCTGTGAAAATCGGTGTCAAGAAGCTTGTACAGGATTTGATCGACGACAAAATAATGCCTGAAGTATTCTGCTTCAGGCTCGAACGTGTTCTTGATGCTACACCGCAACCAGCTATTATTGGTTTCCTTAGGGAAAGCTTACCCTTACTCAGAAGATCTCTTTACTCCAAGGAATTGTCAATAGAAGGGATAAACCCTCCAACTTCTATAACATTACCAACACCAGCACTACGAGCTGTTGAGGCCAAGTTGAGCTATGTCATAATTCAGAAGTTTCCAGCTAAAGCTACTAGTAATAGTACTACACCGATGCTTCAGAGTATTTATAGTCACGGGAAGACCAAAGAGACGATGGATGCAAAAACAGTAGCGGTAAACAGTAAACTTTTCATTAAACCTACCGCGACGGTTCCATTTGAAACTTATGCAGCTTCAAAAGCAGAGTGCTCTCAAACTCTTACTGATAGCAAAATGGAGGGCTTAGATGATATCAACGATGTGCCGGCCATGGGTGGAGTCAATTTGGCAGAGGAGACGCAAAATATTTTGAATAGTACTGACATGTTTGGTACACCGAATAGATCATGTACAGATGAGTATTTTATTCCCAGGACGTTAATGCTGTTCCGAATCAAGGCGGTGACAGCGAAGCGCGAGTTCGACACGCCGTCAGTTGAAGTGGCTGACATTATCAGCCATGCGGTGCACGACAGATTCAAAAACGTATTGGAGAAGCTGGTTGCAATCGCTCGCCATAGGATGGACTCGTCCCTTAAAAGAGACGATCGGTACGAAATAACCCAAAATGTAGGGAGTCAGCTCAAATTTTTACAAGAAGTGGACATGGGGATGGTTAAAAAAAAGGAGAATATGGAAAAGGAATATTTGTTGAAACTTTGTAAAGCAAGAGCTCGTAAAGATGATGCGGAATACAGTGAGCTAAGAGCAAAGGCTATAGAAAAACATCGCGCTGAACTCGAGGAGATAAGACTACGTGAAGCTAATATGACAGCCCTTCAAGCCCTCGGGCCGAAGAAGCGCCGAATTGAGGACCCTGGTGAGGGCTGTTCTTCTTCAGTAAATAATGTATCTGGAAGTATTAGTGCCATAGGCAGCAATCTCAGTTTAACACCGCGTGTCACACGCGTCACCCTCCAAGACATGATCTTTCTCCTCGAACAAGAGAAGAAGAGCGCCCACTCTCACATCCTATTCCTCAGCTATCTCAAGTAAAGATTACAAAATTAATTTAATGATTCATGAACATTCCTAAATAAAACAATGAAATTATCAATATTACTATTTGTTATTGATTGATGTAATAGTTTAGCAACATATACTAAGTATATTTATTAACAACCTATTAAATTTAGGTAAATATAACATAAAGTGATGTAAACACTTTATGTTACTTTGTATTTAAAGTAACATATTTTTTTTATTAATAGTGCTTTTTATATTGTTAAACAATTATATTATTTATTTTTATTATTATTGTTTGTTAAGTTTTGTGTTATAAAATATATTTTTAGTAAGTCTAGGCTTTGTTTATTTAAGACTATATGCAGACTTACTTATTAATTATAATGTCTTCAAATCTAATAAATTTTTTATAAATTCAAATGTCTAAGGGCTGTATGCCATAATACAGATTACCGTAGATATAGTAATAGTAGTCATTAAATGATATCTAAATTCAAATGAATAATTACAACTAATGGTACGGGAGCCACTGACAGATTTTCATGACCAAGTGGTCCAGCAGCCAGCTGACGTATATTCCACTACGTTATGGTCAGCTGACTTTATTTATTCTTCAAGATACTAGATAAACTATAATCCGACAAATTTTTATGCGGGAGGAAACGACTGAAAAAAAAATTTCTACATGTTTGGAAGGCTGACACTGTTCGCCCCACCCACGGAGTCGCATCTGTCTTCCGTACCATAACGTCTGTTACTTTACTATTTATCTTACTATAGATTTTAGTATAAAGTAACTATAACTATATATTTAGCGTAAGATACTTGATGTTCATAAGTGATTCCATTACAGTCTTGTTCTAGAATAGAACAAATCTTGATTGAAAATTGTGTTTTTTAGTAGACTAACTAGCATATACGCCAATAATACAAAAAATGTATTGCCATATTTACGATTAAGCAAAAATAAAATAATTGATGTCCTTAATCTTTTTGTTTAATTTGGTTTTATAACAACTTTATTATCACGTTGATATAAAATCAATTATATTCTTACCAATGGTTCAAATACAAGTTTATCGAATACATCGCTACCTACTCATTTTCTGCACAATATTATTAGAAATGACTGTTGCTAGCTAAATCTAGGCTATTACAGGTAAATCTTGTTAATATATTGCACAGATGTGGCTTCGTTAATAGTTGGTAACCAAGGTTTTTATAAAATTACAAAAAAAACAAAAGATTATTTTCTTTCAAAATGCCACCTCAAGCGGGTAGAACGAAAATTTTTTGAGCCAAAAAAAAAGCATAAAAATGATTTTAAAAAGTTTTATTTCGAGTATGCGGAAACGACAGTTAGCAGAGTAAAATTTTATTCTTTGGGACCCTAAAAATATTAATTATTTGCTATATCTTGTGCCTACACCACTTTTAAATGATTTTTTTTTTCTTTTCCTATATTTACTCGGGGTTTCTGGAAGAGATCTCTTTAAAGAGATAAGTCATCCTGTGTACACAATATTTCTTAGTATTAAATACTTGTATTAGATTTCAAGGTGCATAAATAAATAAATAAAAAAGAGTTTTTGATTTTTGAAAAAAAATTGACCAATGTTTTTCAATTAGATAATTTCATCTGGAAGTGCCTGGGGCTTGAGATCCAGGTTTAAAGAAATTTTTCATAATATATTAACTCTCACCTCCACTACTCGACCTGGTTAACTACAACAGATAATTAAGTAAACTTAAGTGGACCTCAGAAAGGGTGACCTTAACCACGACACTATAATGCCAACTTCCATATTATACACTGCACGAAAACACTAGGAAGATTGACTCTAATCTATCACACTAAAGGTTATAAATTGTCTACACGTGGGTATACTTGAAGTAAAAGAAAAGTACCCGCGAGTACTAATTTATTAAACTTCAAGAACTGACGTGTCTTGCATGTCATATAAAATGAAATTTTTGGTACTTTCTACTAAATTTCGAAGTTACTTCTACTTTTGACATGAATTCCTTAATAGCTTGATACACGAAGATGATTAATGGAATTTTATTACATTGTACTTTCAAGACAAGTTTCTATCAATATCCACTATAACTATTATATTGACTTGTAGAAATCATGTGAACCAAGTCCAAACCTACCAAAAGCTGATCCCTATCCCTAACGAGGATTTGTCCAAAAAAATAACCATTCCATATGAAATTATTTTAGATTTTGCTGTAACATTAAATGACTCTTCTTTAAGGTTACAAAAATTTACGAAAATTTAATTTCTACTAGCACTCGTTTACGACTAATAAATTACAAAAACCGTCATTTTATGCGTTTATTTTTTTTTTGTGCTAAAAATTTATGAATTTTACTTATTTTTGTAAATTTTTTGTGACGTCTTGACTGTTTGTTTATGTCACACAATTCGACCCTAGTAGCTCACTCACTCTTAAGTACTATTAAGAAAAGTTATTAGAGTTCATGCAAGTATTTTCGTAACTGTAAATCTTGCGAACTCTCTTGTTTTATAAGACAGGTAAATATTTCCAGTTGCATAAAAGATGTAAAATGCTTAAGGTCAAAATACTCTTGTGGTATCGCAATATATATAAATCGCAAATGTGTCAAAATGTACTAAACATTGTGTAATATTTGAAGTCCCATATCCTATTTGATAAATATGCAAATCTATAGATTTGGATTGTTCTTGCTGATTCACGTAATAACATAGACGTCATCATATAATTGCAATATATCAAAAAATGCAAAAAAAGTGTCCTGAAAAAACATATTCAATCTGTGTATAAATAGTAACAAAAAATTGTAGACAACATCTTCAATAAGTTGGAGGAAGCTGGCGGTGTAACCTCCCAAAGGGAGGGGATTGCACAATAAAAACAACACTGAAATAACTTGATTACTTGCTTATCCCAAAAAGCAAGGATTTTGTTGAATAGGTACTTTATTATAAGCTGGAATAATAGTTTACTTTTTATGCTGGAAATCAATTCAATATGAGTTATTGGATGGTTGATTAAGTTATAGCTTAAATGGGAAATAGAGCGAGGACCCACCAGGCAAGTAAGTGATTATTTGGGTGAGTGTCTCACTCACTAAAACATTGCAGGATTGTGTGAAACACAACACTCCAGGATTTCTGATCCTGGAGTGTCCGTCAGTTACTGAAAATTGATTCTTAAGTTTTAAAAATAAATTAATAATTTTCGTTATGATGACATATTATTCCGTTTCTAGGCCAACTATGTACGGAGGGTGGATATGTTTTTCAAGTCTCAGTTTTGGTTAAAAACCATACAAACTATGGTTGCAATATGTATTTGAAATGGTGATGTATTTCGCCTTAAGTAATAACCGCTATGACTACCGTTCTATTCCTGTCACTGTCACATATCTACATTTTACAGTTACTTTGTAACTTGTTAGTAAACAATAAGTGATATGCAATGACGAGTTGACGACAGAATTACCCGTATAGTTATTGTGAGGAGAGGGATAAGAATATGCTTCATTTTAGGTGGATATGAAAAAGAAAATGGACGCACGGGTGCTATTTACTGCTCAAACTCTATTAGGCACAGATAATTTTAAAAGAGTGTGTCTCTAAAATTTTAAATCCATTTTTTGGGTTTATATAAAACTAGTTATTTTACTAGTTATCGAAATTCGACTGTAATTCATTTAATTTTTAAGTTTTAACAATTATTACATAGATTTGTATATGAGGTGACGGTGTGTCTTATATCGGTAGTGTGTGTAATGTTTATTTTAATGAATGTATTCTTGGATTCATGTAGAATACACACACACATACATTTATTTAGAATTAAAAAATCGACTATTTGTAGCTCAAACAACTAGTAGCAAACACGAAACGTATTCTTAGAAAGATAGTGACCTCACTCAAAATTCTTCTTTACTTCTGATTTTTCTATAAAATTAACTCAATAACCCTGTAGTAAGAAATTAAGAGTAGATGAATCTCTTTCATTTCCAAAGAAATACGTATACATTTAAATATTCAATATAATTGCTCAATTTCGTAAAAGTAATTGAAATGAAATTTTTATTTAAAAATATACAGCATTTAGATTGGAAGTTATGGTATTCTGGTTCTTGTTAGTAAACTATGATTGTTATGCCCATTATTGTTGGTTCTTGCTTATAAAATAACTGGGATTTCTGCTCGATATCAGCATAAACGTAAACTATACTCAGAACAAGAATTTTAACCATTCGACCTTGTGGATAAATAAATTGCTTAGTACTTTACGTTTAGTATTCCTGACGATATACTTCCGATAGAATTTTAGTATTATTTAAAGTATTTTGATATAAAAACAAAACTCACATAACTATATTATTTTTGATATAGTTATATTATGTTTGAGTTATTACTATAAATATCTTGAGTATACTGATTTTATTGAATTGATATATACAACTTTTTATCTCGGGATTTTCTGTGGGATCAATCGTTAAAAATATATAAAAATAAGTAATAAAAAAAATATTTTGAGTGGTAAATTTCACTCGTGCGAAGTCAGGCCGGAAAGCTAACTAACAGACAATTGAAAAATAGTTTAAATACTTAAACATCTATTACTAACTATAGATTCCGTTATTTATTAAGCGCCTTTTTGTTAATTTTAAATTGTTTCCTAATTTGTTACTTTTAGTGTAAAAGCCATGACGAATTGTTTAATTAAAAATGTGCAACTCATTCCTGCAACATTTGCAGGTAGATTTGTCGTAAAAACTGCCTTTATTGGATTTTATTAATTATTAAATAGCTTCCTTAATAATCTGTAGAAAATCCATTTATCAATCAATAAAAATGCAATTTATTATAAAGTATGTATAGTTATTGATAATTAAACGAACTTACCTTCTTCGAGCTTCGTACTCGATATTAATATTATAACATATTTTATGTTGGGTACAATAAAAACAAAAAAAATCCTACCATGGCCCCCTCATCCTCGAATTTCGTCATTACGTAGTTGAGATCAGCTGAGCTTCACGATTTAGGGTATATTTGGGAGGGAGGGACTCTAATATCTTCGAAAGAAGTTCTCAAATAATTATGATGAAACTTCACATATAGGTAAGTTCGTTTAATCATCAATTAGTCTTCAAACTTTCGATATTAGTATAGGATACAGCAGTTGAATATAAATTATGTATAGTTAATGTGATTCAGTAATCAGGTAATACATTTGTTAGGTCATTAAGAATTCTGCATAGATAATATAACCAATATAATATTTACGACAAAGTATGACTAAGAAATACTAAAAGATAAATAAAGATAAGAAATATTTCTTTGAAGAGTTATAGTTACTGATAAATTTAAATTTAAGCATCAAGTTTAAAATATTATCAAGTTCAGCATGAGAGAACTAAATTGGGTAAGTGGCTGTCATAGACCTATATCTATTTATCCTCTACCTAATCTTTTATTATCTTGTATCTTATCAAACATATCAAATTTTTAGTTATACCTAATACTTTCTAAGTTACCGCTATAGTTAGATTTTCCTAATCCTTTTTACTTTGAATATATGAAATTTACTTTTGCACAAGTATAATTTTAGGGAATATATAAGAGCACTATAAGTATGACGTGTTTACTGTAAAAGCGTCCTCATCCAATTTTAAAATGGATGAACAACCCGATTGTGCCGAATCCAATGCGGTAAAGTAATGCGCAACTATCCCTTCAACTTTACCTCAGACATACAGGTAGCTAGATCTTATTAATGATTGAAGTTTTTAGCAGAATGAATAAGCGAGTTCCGGCTGTATATAGAGTAAGAGAAGCTCGAAGTTAACAAGGAAGCGGTAGACGCCAAACATATTGAAATATTTCCAAATTGAGACCGTATTATAATGCATGCCACACCGGAAGCACTAATGCGGCAACAAGCACATCCGCAACCATAACCGACGCCTTCCATAATGGGTGCCACTTGCTGGTTATTATCATACTCCTAGCTCATAGACAAACAAGTTTGTATGCCAACATAATATTACATAACATACAAGCATTTAACATTTTGTTAAAATTTAAAGGGACAAGAATTAGTTCGAAGCAAAGTACAGGTGCTACAAAAGAAGAGTAAAGTTTGTCTTGAAGAGTAAACTAAATTTAAGATGGAAAAGAGTAATAAGTTACTTAATATATTCATTCTATTAAATTAGTTTTAAAATAATATATAAGAAAAAAACACAGTAATAACATATTAGCCCAAATTCCAAGTTAAATCCCAATTCCAATCACATCTCCATCATCAGAACTTCTCAGTGGTATCGTAATGTTGTATTGATTTGGTATATATGTTGGAGATTTAATTATGAGAAGGAAAAAGGGGAGAGGGAATACTGAATAACAATACCGATTAATCCTCAAACATGACCTTACTATTACCAGAGAAACCTTAGCAGTGCTTTGGACTTGTGAGTTGTGACCAAGGTGCACTCGTCTGCATTGCCCAGGCTCACTAAAATTTAAAATTACTACCGAATTTAATATTTACACTATAGAGGCATTTAAAAAAATGAATAACTAAAATCATCTTCAATTAGCAATAACAACAATATTAAAAAAAACTTTAAAAGTCCATGCTGAGCGTCTTTTTTATTTTTTAAGAGAGTGCAAAACACAAATGTATGTTTTATAAATTTAATTTAGTGATAATTATCGTGCTTTGTCTGATTTATCAATAAAAAAGTTTAGTTTTATATCCCATAAATCACATCCCGCATTCCCATCTGAGTTAAATAGATTCTATTATCCCTATTAACCTCTATCAACACAATAAATAAAGCAACAATTGGTCAAATTAGATTGTTTTGTATCGTAAATCAAAACTGACTCAGCGGTACTTTTATGATGTTATCCCATATGCAGTGATGGCCCAGTGGTTGAGACTTCAAGTCTTACTCGGGAGGTCCGAGTTCGATCTCCCACACAGGCACACACCTCTGACTTTTCTGAGTTATGTGTGACCCCTGAGAGTTCCATTAAGTTCTCAAAGGTGTGTGAAGTCTGCCAAGCCGGCCAGCGTGGTGCACTATGGCCCAATACCCTTCTCATTCTGAGGAGGAGACCCGGCTCAGCAGTGGGCCATTGACGGGTTGTGATGATGATTAGAAAAACTCCGCTATTCGTCCGTCTGTTAGTATAGCTAAAAACTTGAAATTTTTACAAGTGATGTGTTTCTGTTGCCCCTATAACAACAAATACTAAAAACAGAATAAAATAAATATTTAAAAGGGGCTTCCATACAACAAACATGATATTAACAAGTTATTTTGCTAAATATTTGTGTGGAACCCTTCGTGCGCCAGTTCGACTCCTACTTGATCGGTTTTTTTATTAATAAAGTCATATTTGTGAAGTTTCATTCAAACAGTAAAAGTAGATTGATTACACAGATCATAAAAAGTTTTTTTTGTTGTTTTAGATTTCTATATTTTTATGTACATAGTTTGCGTAACTACACGAAATATTATATGTAATTTCATTTCATATTCAGTTAGGAATGGAAAGAGTGCAAAATAAAATTTCTTTCCCTTGTAAAGAAATATATTTTGATAATAATACAAATTATTAGTATGTAGATCTTTCTGAATAATACTTTTTCTTTTCATTGTTTTGCCATATAAATTTGGGGTGGGACACCCTTATAATTTAGGGGGATAAAAAATAGATAGTAGCCGATTCTCAGACGTACTGAATATGCATATAAAATTTCATAAAAATCGGTCGAGCCGTTTCGGAGGAGTATGGTAACTAACATTGTGACACGAGAATTTTATATATATAAGATATAGATGTACCAACATACAAACAAACCTATGAGTTTATTATATTGTGAATAATTCACTGAAATCCTCGGAGGCTCGGAATACTTTAGTTTAGAACTCTACTAGTAGATGGCGCTTCAGAAACGTACTAGTAGATGGCGGTTCCGAACTCTACCAGTAGATGGCGCCACAAGTCGAAAGAATCTCGTTATAATTTGGTTCCTTTGAGGAGTGGACTGTCGACGAGTACTTTTCACTGTAGACGTTCGTGTCGTATGAAACAAGATTTATCTTGAAAGGGGGAAAGCTTCACAATTGTGTTGTCGGACCCTCAAGAAATAGTAATTAAAAAAAACCTATAATGTTACGTGAGTGATGAGTCTTTCATGTGACGTTTAAGTTAGGGATGCCTGATGTTGGAAAAAAAATCGATGACAACATCGAAGCTAAAGCCTTGATAAACAAAAATCAAAGAAATTATTAAAAATTTAAAACATTAAAGCGTAGAAACACATTTGACATTATAAGCTCCAATACTTTTTGTCAATAGTAAACTGTATTTAATTTTGAAAGCACAGAGTCTTTCAACCTGTTGCGCTGTTGATATAGATTTAAACCAGCCTTCGAAAATGGCGTTGATGGCGCAATAAAGGTTTTTTTCCGTAGTTTGGTAGCTTTTAGAATTTGATAAATACATACTGTGTATGAAAGATATATAGACTTCGGTCGATTATGATTTACTAGCGGCCCATCCCGGCTTCGCACGGGTGGATAATTTTTTTTTAACATTTTGGCTCCCTCTATCGCCGCGTTACTCGCTGCGCTGCGAGACACTCCACACCGCGCCGGCGCGGCGGCCCGTCTGGGATTATTTTTTATTTATCTTGATATTTTTATTTCGTAATATCTTTTGACTGGAATGTCCGATTTCAATCATTCAAAAAGTAATTAACAGGTATTCAAACAGTCTTCATTACGAAATAATTTATTTGGATAAGAATTAATACAAAGTTATGGAAAACATGGTCTGATTTTGATAGGCATTTTTATCAACTTTTAAAATGTAAAAAAGTAGTTATAGTGACATAACTACAATAGTTGGACATATGGTCTCGCGGAGTTTTTTGTAGATATTGATACGTTCTATAATATTGTAGAACATTTTTTTGTTCTATCATCAATACTTTCTGCAGCACATGCAATGAAAGATATTTTATGGCTAATTTTTTTGCACCTTGGGTTGGTTTTAGTGAGATTTCCTGGGGATCTCTAATTATTTCTTGTAATAAATATATCCTATGTTACTCAGGGATAATGTAGCTTTCTAATGGTGAAAGAATTTTTGAAATCGGTCTAGTAGTTTTTATGTTTATTCGTTACATACAAAAATACAAATCTTTCCTCTTTATAATATTAGTATAGAAGTATAGATGACGTCCCCATCCCTAGTCTCATGTGACGTTTAAGTGTTGGAAATCGATTTATTAACATTCCATATGTAAATGTACATTTTTGATTTTAGTGTAATTTAAATAAATCAATATATAAAGCTGAAGAGTTTGTTTGCTTGAACGTACTAATCTCAGAAACTACTGGTCCGATTTGAATAATTCTTTCAGTGTTAGACAGCTTATTTATAGAGGAAGGCTCTAGGCTATATATCATCACGTTAAAACCAGTAGGAGCGGATGATCACAGGAAGTCTCAAGGGTCGACTAGTTTTCTAATAATTATGTAAATCTTTACAGACAACTCGGCCGCAACTTAATTATCCCTGGTGGTACTCGCACCATCGATGCAACAGGCATGCTGGTGATGCCTGGTGGTATCGACCCCCACACCCACTTGGAGCTCGAAATGATGGGCGCGAAGACTGCTGACGACTTTTATAAGGGGACTCGAGCTGCTGTCGCTGGTGGTACCACTACTGTCAGTGAGTATAGTTATATAATCTACTAGTTACTTTTTCTACTATAATATGCGTGTATTATACATATAAACCTTCCTCTTGAATCACTCTATCTATTAAAAAAAACTACATCAAAATCCGTTGCGTAGTTTTAAAGATCTAAGCATACATAGGGAAAGACAGACGGGAAGCGACTTTTATACTATGTAGTGATTAAAAAAAATAGTCAAGTGTCCTCTTAATTTTGACACGCTGTCATCCTTTGACAGTTGATGACAATGCAACTGTTGTCTATGGTTCAAGATTTTTTTTTTTTAATTATCTGAAATATTTGTTAAAGATTGTATTCTACAAATTTGGCTACAAATATTTAAATTAAAAAAAATTAATTTAATTAAAATATAATATCTAATTAGATATTCCCGTTGTTTTTGCCTGAAAAAAAAATGATCAGTTTCAATGATATAATACAAATTAACTACTGGAAGTACTGATTCGATTTTAATACTAGTTTTACTAATAGAAAGCTGTTGCATTCCATATTTCTGTTCTGTCCATATTTAATACTGAAGCAAGCCGTGAAGAGGGCGATAGTTTTTATTAAATTTAATAAATTTTAATCTCAATACTTTTTAACATTACAGTTGACTTCGCACTACCAGAGAAAGGCCAATCTTTAGTCGACGCGTACAACAGCTGGAGACAAAGGGCTGATGGAAAGGTAACTAGCATTACGCACATACATTACCGTAAACATCATTTAAATAACAGATTTGAGAGCTCAAGCAACGACAGTTTCACAATTTGAATGCAAGACACGCATCGTAAACATTTAAATAACTAAACTGTAACTGGTGCAACGAGTTTACTGTTTACTTTAACTTTACGTGTGGGATTTTTTACGATTACATGAATACAAATGTTTCCCTAATGATTAATTAGTTTATTTAAATTAGTGAAAACGTATTAAATTAGCGTTTAAATTTGTCATTGCTATATGCAATCGTATATTTTTTTAGTCGAATCTAAATTTTTCAATCATTAAGAGTTTGCAGTTACGGCTGTCCCAAAAACAAACACAGTAAAGGACATTTTTTTCAACCCGAGATTTTCGCAGATATGCAAAAATCCTTTTAACCCTTACTGTGTTTTTAATTTGGTTTTCATAGATTAAAAATATCGTAATAACCATATTTAAGTTAGTAATGCTCATAAAACATTCACAAATAAAGTAAATTAAACATTTATGCAATAATCTTATGTATGACATACAATAGTAATGGCTTTTACGCTTTTCTGTAAAAATAAATATTTTGTCCTCTACTGTGTTTATTTTCGGGACAGCCGAAGAGCCGAGCTTCCTGCAGTACTCAATAGATGGCGCTGTATCGTTTGTATTAATTAATTGTACTAGTCTTACTAATATTTTAAATGCGAGTTTGTAAGAATGTATAGATGTAAGTTTGTTACTCTTTCACGCAAAATCTATTGAATGGATTTCGATGGTACTTTACAATAATATAGCTTACACATCAGAATAAGACATAGGCTATAATTTAAAATAAATAATAAAATAAGAAAAATCAGACACTATTAATTCTTTACTTCTCATTGGTTAGATCTTTACTTGAATTTGGCTGTAGTGTTTGGAATCCAAATTATAAAAGACACATTAACCGTATAAAGTTCAGAAAAATTTACAAAAATTTTAAACTATCGTTCTAATAGCACATCTTTAAGTTACAATGATTGTCTTATAAAATATAACATCCTTAGCCTGGAAAATAGACGAAAGTTCATTGATGTATTGAACCTTCATAAAATTATAAACAATAAAATCGATTGTCCTTATTTACTTTCTAAAATAACTTATACAGTACGCGCTAGACTGTTCGCTCCTGTCGTAAATTTAATGTTTTTGTTCCACCCCGTTACACGAAAAATTTTACACTTAATAGTTAACCTACCTATTATTTTTATTTTTGCTTTTGTTCAACTATAAATGTATTTGTTCTGCCAATCTAAGTATAATCTTATATATAAAAATTATAAGTTACTTTTAATTGGACCTACTCTTTAATTAATTTCAAGCTTCAAAGAACCTTCTGTCAATCTGTGTAATTTTCGGCACTATTGGTCTTCTTTAATTGTAATATTGTTTGTAATGCAAATGTATGACTGTTTGTTGCAAAAATAAAGAAAAAAAAATAATAATAATGATATATGTAGTGTGAATTACCCAAAAGACAGCACGTGAAACTTTAATTATAAATTGTATACAAATATGACATTACATTATAATTGAATTTTTTGATTAAAATCCTTAAAAACTTCACATAACAAAGTAATATCGGTAGTTGTTTATATTATACTCTATTTATTTTCATTAAAAAAATATCTAAATATTTAAATTATCTGATTTTTAAACAGATTCAGCATTGAATCTGTTTAAAAATTTAGTTAGCTAACAATTTCTACTGAAAATATTTTTGCATTTTATCAGAAAAAAAAATCAATCTAAATAGTATGTAATATTGAAACTAATTTTTCATGATGATTCTCATTTTCTAGGTCTGCTGTGACTACGCCCTGCACGTAGGAGTAACATGGTGGTCGCCATCCGTGAAGAAGGAAATGCAGCAATTAGTGAACCAACATGGCGTCAATTCCTTCAAGATGTTCATGGCGTATAAAGATGCTTGGATGTTGGGAGACTATGACCTGTGCTTGGCTTTTGAAACCTGTGCGGAATTGAAGGCTTTACCCCAGGTAACACAATAAATTCATTTATTCACGAAATAAAGCACGAAATAATAGTTTTTTCTGTATAGTTTTTCTAATTATATTGTAACAAAAGCTTTAATATGGTTAAGGAATTTGATTAAATCTCAATTAATAATCTCACTAAATGCAAGCCTACCCCTGGAAGATTGATTGATTAAGACTAGATTCAATTTTCATTATTGGATTAACAGACTGGCTTCCAAGACAAGGCTGTACAGTGCAATACCTTTGCCTTTTCCATTATGGAATAACCAACATTTTTTTTTTAAATTTAAATTTCTACAAAGGATTAACTTACTTTAAATTAAAGGCTGTACGGTGTAATACCTTTGCCTTTTCCATTATGTAATAACCAACATTTATTTTAAACTAGCTGCGCCCCGCGGTTTCACTCGCTATATTTTGGATAATTCACACTATGTCATTATAAATTATAGCCTATTTGTTATTCTGATATGTAAGCTATATTATTGTAAAGTTTCATCAAAATCCGTTCAGTAGTTTTTGCGTGAAAGAGTAGCAAACATACATCCATACATTCTTACAAACTTTCGCGTTTATAATATTAGTAGGATTTAAATTTCTACAAAGAATTAACTTATTAAAGACAAGGCTGTACAGCGTAATACCTTTGCCTTTTCCATTATGGAATAAACAACATTTATTTTTAAATTCAAATTTCTACAAAGAATTAACTTATTAAAGACAAGGCTGTACAGCGTAATACCTTTGCCTTTTCCATGTAATAACCAACATTTTGTTAAAAATTAAAATTTGTATCATTTCTGGATATAAAATTTTAAATGCCAAAAGACAGAAAATTTGATTAAAAAAAATGGTCTTGTCCCTTCAAAATGTGAAACAAAAGTCGGGAAAACTAGGGAGTCATTGCTCTTAAAAGCGGCACATTTTATTAAAAAAATCTAAGTCAATATAAGAATACTCATCCTTATGTTTATTGTTAACGGGTTTTGTTAATTTTCTTACTTTAGGTGCACGCAGAAAACGGCAACATCATAGCGCGTAACACTGAGAAACTGTTGGCAGCTGGGATCACTACCCCCGAAGGGCACTCCCTCTCGCGAGACGAGGAGGTGGAGGCTGAGGCTGTAAACCGAGCCTGCGTCATTGCTAACCAGGTTATTTAAAACTCGACTATCAATTTTAAACCCAGATAATCCAGATATTGTTAGCTAGCTTAACATATAAAGGTTTTGAATTTTCACTTTTCAATTGAAATTCTTTTTTCTCAATTTTGTTATTTATTTATGACGATTAAGTATATATAAAACTAGCGGCCCATCCCGGCTTCGCGCGGGTGGAATATTATTTTTAAAAATATATTGGCCCTTTCCGCATTTCGGTGCCCACTCTCTTGCCGCTTTACTCGCTGCGCTGCGTCGCTATACTGGCCCGTCGCGTCGTCGTGTATTTTTTGTTTATATTGATATTTTTAATTTCATAATATCTTTTGAATGGAAAGTCCGATTTTAATAATACAAAAAGTAATTTACAGGTATTGAAATAGTCTTGAATACGAAATAATTTATTTGGATAAGGATTAATACAAAGTTATAGAAAACATGGTCTGATTTTGATAGGCATTTTTATCAACTTTTAAAATGTAAAAAAGTAGTTATATTGACGTAACTACAATAGTTGGACATATGGTCTCGCGGACTTTTTTGTAGATATTGATACGTTCTATAATATTGTAAAACATTTTTTTGTTCTATCATCAATACTTTTTGCAGCGCATGCGATGAAAGATATTTTATGGCAAATTTTTTGGCACCTTGGGTTGGTTTTCGTGAGATTTCCTAAGGATCTCTAATTTTTTCTTGTAATAAATATAGCCTATGTTACTCAGGGATAATGTAGCTTTCTAATGGTGAAAGAATTTTTGAAATCGGTCCAGTAGTTTTTATGTTTATTCGTTACATACAAAAATACAAATCTTACTTTATAATATTATATACTCAAATAATCCTCAATCCCACGAGAAAATAAAATATCTATAGATTGCCTTTATAAAACTTGCTTGAAATCTAAATTAGGATAAGTAGAGAATAATGTGCTTGAAGTTGAAATTATATAGTAAAAACAAATTCTGTTTGAGTCAAATGGGTCACCAATCCTATATACGTATGGTATAATTCCAGATGAACACTCCCCTCTACATCGTGCATATGATGTCCAAAAGCGCCGTCCAAGCTCTCCGATTGGCGCGCACGAGGCAGAAGCACGCCGTTTTTGGTGAAACTTTAGCTGCTACTGTTGGTACTGATGGTATGACGAATTTTATACTAAACACTTTAAAGAATCATGTCCTACGCGATACAATAAAGAAGGTATTCAGTTAGAGATGCGCCTTCCATATGTGCAGTTTTCAGAGGGCGCCAAAATAAAAATATTCCAAAAAGCGCTACGAGCGAAGCGACTGCTCAATAATTGCATATACTTTAAGGACTCAAGCTAACTTTTTTTTTATTCTCACCTCAATATTTTTTTATGTCTTGAAGTAATTATATACAGGGGCGCCAAAAACTACTGGAGAGGAATCAGATTATTTTAGGTGGGCTAAGACAGAAATTGGATATTTTTTTTTTGGTCTTCTTAAAAATAAAAAAATATAGGCGCTCATGAGTATTTGGCACAACGGCGCAGAATATGCTTTTTTTAATGAGGTCTTGTTCATTTCTACGACGCATTGCTAAACATCGCTAAATCCATGTGGTGATGGGTCGTATCTGGATATATGCATGTGTACTGTTACATGAGTCGAGGTTATAATATTGATATTAAGTAAATAGAGAACCGTATAACAAATTAAAGGCAGTCACTACAAAAACGCTTGCTTCCGCCACGCCGCCGCGCACGTGCTGTCGCCGCCGCTACGACCCGACCCCGATACACCTGAAGCCATCATCGAGGCGCTGGCTAAGTTAGTATACATTCTTTTATTTATCCTACTAGTCGATCCGTCCCGGTCACGCCCGGGTGCAATTTTAAATCTGAAATATCTTCGAAAATAATTACTTAAATTACATACTGTAAAGGGCCATATTGATCTATATTAAATGCACAATGTATTTAAGGTACCTAATTGGATTTCTCGTAAAAGTAAAGGATAAAAAATGGTTATTGTCGGTTATCCCTAAGAGATAGACATATACCATCGCAGATTTTTTATAGATTTTTTTAAGGTGTAAAACTGTAGTACTATTTTGATCTATCTCGAAGGGTTCAGCCAGCGTTTGCAATGTAAGCGCAATGTGTTTATTTACGACATCGCATTAGAAACCTTTAAAATTATCTATGTTTCTCTACTATATTATGTATGTATAATACATATAAAGGGACAGATAGATATACAGACAGACAGCGGGAAGCGACTTTGTATTTTACTATGTAGTAATTAACATAACTGATTTTTGAAATCTGCTAAACAAAATGATCCCAACTCATATTGAAAACGGAAGTAACTCGGATTCTGATGAGATTTGATAGAATGATAGATATTAGGAAACACATAATCCTACCATTTATCACGAAAAATGTCTTAAAGGGGTCGAAATAGAGGTGACAGTTTGTAAATGAACTAATATTCAATATAGATATATATGGCAACATCATGTTGAAAATTAAAATCAATACCCATGATAAATTGCATCCGGGCGAAACCGGGATGGGTCGACTTGTATTCTATAAAAAAAAATGTCTTGTCAAGTGTCTTTATCAAACTACTTTACATGAACCAAATGTATATAAATATTAAATCATTTTTTAATTAAAATACCTAAAAATTGAAGGCACCAGTCCAATCTAGGTATTAAAAACTCTTTTGCTCATTGAAAATAATTTAATAAAGGATACAATAATTAATATAAACATAGGAAATGATAAATCTATATATATAAAAGCGAAAAGTCACTGACTGACTGACTGATCATCACGAAATCTCAGGAACTATAAAACCTACAAACTTGAAATTTGGAATGTAGGTTCCTTCTAGGACGTAGGTGTCCACTAAGAAACGGATTTGAGAAAATCCTCCCCTAAGGGGGTAAAATGGGGTTTGGAAGGTTATATGAAAGTCCTATGTTTTTGAAGTTAGACTTATGAAAATCGGTATTTACATTAATAACTTACAATAATAAAAATCTGTATAATTTATTTTGCAAAATACCCCCTTAAGGGTGGTAAAATAGGGGATGAAAGTTTGTATGGGAAAGTTTAATTTATTGTCACTCTTAACTTGAAATTTGGAAAGTAGGTTGTCTCTAGAGGGTAGGTGTCAGCTAAGATTTTTTTTACGGGGGTGCCCCTCCTAAGGGGTGGAATAGGGGTTTGAAGGTTATATGAAAGTCCTATGCTTTTAAAGTTTGAGGTTAGAAAAGCGGGAATATGAAAATTGGCATTTAGATTACAGCAGCGGGAAAAATTATCTTTTTATAATCTCATAGAAAATCAGAACTTCTACGCGGACGAAGTCGCGGGCGCCCGCTAGTAATATATATAAGGAGGGACAAACGAAAAAACTCATTCGAATATTTAATATCAATTTATTTTCCAGTGACGATCTCCAACTAATCGGCAGCGACAACTGCACGTTCCACGAGAAGGACAAAGAATTGGGCAAAGGCAATTTCAGCAAAATACCCAATGGCGTCAATGGGGTGGAAGACCGCATGATTATTCTGTGGCAGAAGGCTGTTAATACTGGCAAGTTTATTTAAAAAAATAAAAATTTCAATTTCAAAATGATGACGTAACCATACTGGTTATAATATTTAATATGAGCGTTTCTTTTTCAGGTATAATGGACCCATGTCGCTTCGTAGCCGTAACAAGTTCCAACGCAGCTCGCATCTTCAACATTTGGCCACAAAAGGGTCGTGTGACTGTTGGCAGTGATGCTGACGTCGTCATCTGGGACCCACGGCTTGAAAAAACTATTTCCGCTGCCACTCACCATCAAGCTGTCGACTTCAATATCTTCGAGGTAATATAGCATAGTACGAGAGCCAAGACCCTACCAGATCTACGAATTTTGGAGGCGTCAGACACGTTTTAAACGATATGAAGTATAAGGGCGTCTGAGGACTTTATTTAGGTGTACTGCATAATTGTCCAAAATTATTTAAATCTTTTGATCATGATTGTCCAGAATGAAAACCTTGTATTAAAAATCTTTCTCGTTCCTTTTAATGACTAAGTTGTTTATTTTAGGTTCTTTATTAGGTCTATTTATATGCAATTAATATCACTACATAGTATAAAACGAAGTCGCTTCCTGCTGTCTGTCTGTACATATTTATGCTTAAATCTTTAAAACTATGCAATAGATTTTGATGCAGTTTTTTTTAATAGATAGAGTGATTCATGAAGAAGGTTTATATATATAATAAATACATAATATAGTAGAAAAACACTGATAATTTTAGAGGTTTCTCCAGTCTAATTAAAATAATGTACTACAGTATTGTACACCTTAAAAAGGTCCGTAATCTCTATCTCTTAGGGATACCGTTGTATATAAAGACATTCTGTAGTATGTTTAGTATCGCCATTGGACCTGTGCGAAGCCGAGGCGGGTCGCTAGTTTGATAATATTTCCAGTCCCTTTGTTAACAAGATGGTATTGGCCAATGGCCAGTCACATGAATTGTCCTGATTACTACTATTTTACAAAAATTCAATGCCAATCTTGATAGCATCTGTTGTGAATTGAAATTTCTTAACTGTAGTCTTTGCTGAAAAGAGTGAAAAGCTATTCTTATACTTATTAATTATTTGTATATAAAGTTGAAGAGATTGTTTGTTTGCTTGAACGCGCTAATCTCAGGATCTACTGGTCCGATTTGAATAATTGTCTCAGTGTTAGAAAGCTCATTTATCGAGGAAGGCTATAGGGTATATCATCACGTGACCAAGACCAACGAGTGGAGCATCACGCGAACGAAGTCGAGCGGGTCGACTAGTGTTTGGATAAGAAAAGAGTGTATACAATTAATATTTCTTTATTGATTAACAGGGACAGAAAGTAGTAGGAGGACCCCAATACGTGATCGTGAACGGACGAGTCTGCCTTGACGATGGAGAGCTACGAGTGGTTGAAGGTAAAAACTAAAAACTAAATGATAAATAACAGCATATGGCAACATTTTACTAAGAATTTATTATATTTTCAATTATACATTTTCAGGTTTTGGTAGATTCATTGAAACACCAGCCAATTCTCCCTACGTGTATGGTGGGGAGGGTCCAGGGACGCCGCAACCCACCTCTCAGCATCCACAGTTTGACTCCCCCAGACATTCACCCAGTAGGGTCACTAATGGCACTCCCACTGGTAAGTTAAATAATAATAACGGCGTGATTACTAGAATATTACTCCTGAGAAATATACTTCAGACACAGAGCATTACAGCTTGATTACTCGCGATGTAATAATAATCTCATGATGATGATATGTTCTGTATTTATGAAGCTTTATTTGTTAATAGAATTGAGCTTAGTGAACAAGCAGCTAGAGAGCGCTTCACTGTCGGGCGCCAGCACCCCCACTGGACGTAAGATGCGAGAACCTGGACAGCGGGACCTTCAAAACTCCACCTTCTCTATCAGCCGTGAGTACAAGCAACCTTACAGTAAGTTTTGTGTACAGACCAAGACTTTGACCATGTGACTTTATCTCTCTCATTAAAAAAAGTTGTAAACTAAAATCCCGATGGAATTTTTAAGCCATTCCCTAAATTCCCTAATCACGAATTATATTACAGAGGAGCTGGAAGGTCTGGATACGAAAACCTCAGTACGTGTACGGAACCCACCTGGAGGGAAATCATCTGGCTTGTGGTAAACTGGTTGCGAAATAACCAGTTTGTATATTAACCCGGTATTAATCAGTAATAAGCGGATATATCTGGTTATAACTGATTATATCTGGTTATCCGACCGGTTATTTAACAGCTTTGCAGCGGCGCTAGTTAACTCGTTTGTGGATAAATATATTATTGGATAATCAAGTAAAGTATGAATAATTTGATTTAAAAAAAAATTTTTTTTTTTTAAATATTTATTTCACAAACGATACGCATTTGTAAGAGCTTGAAGCGTTCAAGAACCAATAGGTTTAACTGTTATTTGCTATTATTGTATAATTTATCATATTCCTTTAATTAATTAATCATTTTTCTAAAATCCTGTGGTACAACTAACGCCATCTATTGATCAAGAACGACATTAAAGGAATATGTTCAATTGAAACTATTAGTTGTTAGGTTTTATTTAGTGCATGTTTAGAATTCGAATATAATATTTATTCAGTTCTCTACTTATAGACTGACAGACAAACGTTTGCTTTAGACGAAATTTTTACACGACAGTAAAAATGTATTATTTATATTAGTTATAAGGGGCCATTCATTTATTACGTAAGATTATTTTCGCTAGTTTTTGACGCCCTCCCCCCCTGTTTAATATTTATTACGTAAGAATCCAAAGGGAAAAATGAATGTTGTCCGCGCTTTTTCAAAGTATAATTTTAACTTTGAGCATTTTTGTAATCTTACGTAAGCTATACCCCCTTGTAATAAAAAATAAGACATGGTCGAAACCCCCTCCCCCCTAAATTGTCTTAAGTAATTATTGAATGGCCCCTAATTGTAAGAATCGGGATTTTGTAATCTGACCATATAGTGTATTTTATAAAGGTTATTTTTTTTTCTTGATGTTTAAAATTGTAATAGCTTTCTAGTAATTTGGACTACAAAGATTTAAGGGAACTTAAGCCAAGATAATAGTGTCAAATTTGATTTTATTTTATATACAAAAAGGGGGCCGTTCAAGTATTACTGAAGCCCTAACCCACCCCCTCACAATGAGCAGGGATATGCACCTTACGATATGCGTGTTTGCTTTTTATCGCAGCCGTAATCACTATGCGGCCTTTTATCATCAAAAATAAGCAAAGAAGTGCAGGGGGGTACTTCCGTAAGGAGTAATCCTCTTATTGCTTAGGTAATACTTAAATGCCCCCCCCAAATAGCCTAAAATTATTTTGATTGTACAATGAATCGTACTTATTCTGCGTGTTGAATGTTACGTGACGCTATAGATATAATATAGTTATATGTTGTTTATTATTAATGCACTTAATGTACACTTGTATCCGAATTTATTTTACATCCGCTGTAATACAAGTAACGCCATCTATTATTATAGTTTGAAATTAAAATATCAACGATTTAAATTTTTCACAATTTTCTTTTGAACTCATTCGTAATTATTATTTTTAGAAAAATCTTAAATTTGTCAAAAAATTGTTAAACATTTAAGACGATATTACATACAAGTATCGTCATCGTTTGTAATTAAAATATCGACGTTTTAAAATTTTTACAATTTTTTTTAAATATTCGTAAATACAGTAAAAATAATTTAAAAAATCTTAAAATTGTCAAAAAATTGTTAAAGATTTAAGACGATATTACATACAAGTGACGCCATCTGTTATCATCGTTTGTAATTAAAATATCGACGTTTTAAAATTTTTACAATTTTTTTAAACATTCGTAAATAAAGTATAAATAATTTAAAAAATCTTAAATTTGTCAAAAAATTGTTAAAAATTTAAACCAACGATATTACATACAAGTAACGCCATCTATTATCACGATTTGAAATTAAAATATCGTTTTAAAATTTTCACAATTTTTTCGTAAATAAATTTAAAAAAATGTCTTAAGACGATAAATATTGTTAAAAATTTAAAACGATGATATTACATACAAGTAGCGCCATCTAGTTTCTGTTACTATGATTACATGTTGTAACCAAAGATGTTTATGTTAGCAATGTAGTTAGTGGAATCGGTTATCAGCATCACATAGCGTTTTATAATTTTTCTATGTCCAGCATTGTCACAATATACAATGTAATCTCACATTTGTTGTTTCATTTATTCCTTAACTGCTGCAGTTTTCCAGAAAGATCCATTTTAGATTCCATTTTTATCATTAAATTTGAAAACTTGGTTAATTATTAAAAAAGCAATATTTACATTTCGTATTTTGTATATTTAACAAAAAAAACAATTACAATTTCCCTCGAAAACGCTGAATAGTGTCATGGCGTCTTGAATGACGTCACAGTCTACATCGTGACGTAACACTTTCTGATTGGTGTTCGCTGTCACGTGACTTAACGCCTATTTTTTTCATATTTATTTTTTAAAAATATTAATAATGTTAAACTTTTTTGAGAAATAGACAATTTGTTATTAGTGGAGACAGGCCCATTGTGAACTTGAAGGCATTCCCTATTTTATCTAATAGAGGTGGCGCCATCTATTATCATAATTTGAAATTATTTTTAAAGATTTTCTATTAATACTATAAATATCGATATTAAATATAATTTGATCAATTTCTCGATTATCGAATATTAACTTGGCACAGTCCTACTACCCCACCTGTCATTGTAGTGGGAATGGACGAAGGGGGTATTTTGTATTATAAAAAGGATGACTTACGCAATCAAGTTTTTGCCCTCGGAACATGAATTTTGTGTTGTGTGTTTAATGGTAGAAAGGCTTTTTAATGCACCTGGGTCGCAAGCCCCAGGCACTCCTCGGCTTCCGTCTGGATTACTATAGTCTTTTGAGCGTAAATGTGTAGCTTTTACTATACACATTTTTTTAATTTGGATATTTTCAATTGACTATTCATTTCGATCGATAGTCGGAGCTTAACGCCCTTACTTAAAAACATCTTATTCCTTGATCTTATTCCTTTCTTAGTCAACTTATTTGTATTTGAAAGAAAGAGACAAAACACTGCTTAACTAAGTAAATATTCCCCGTGTTCCGAAATACATTGAAAGCACTGGCCAGTGCTCTCAGTGGTCAGAAATGTGTTCCGTTATAACTGTCAGTATACTGGCGCAGTATCATATGAAAATCCATGACGTCATCAATCGACACCATTTTTGTACTGAAACCACTGGAACTACCGAGCTACAGTGCTCCCAGTGTTTTGATCACGTGATCAACAGGGTCAAGAATTGATCGCTTGATGCTTGTACTATTGATAATAAATAATTATTTAAATTGTTATCTTTAGAAATCAGGCCTTATAAAAAATGTAAAATCGTAATATTATCAAAGAAACCTTTAAACATGAATAACATTGACAGATGACAGTATACATACTGGTCTGCTGTTCCGTTTTAAACAGTGGTCCAGTGTAGCTAACTACAAAGGAACAGCTTTCCAGTGTACTGAAGTGACGTCACACCCTACAGTGCTCCAGTGCATTTCGGAACACTGCCATTAAGTTTTTTTGAGTGAGGTTAAAAAATAAATACAATAATACAATTTTATGGTGTTTATTAAAATAATATTCGTCCAACTGAACACAAGAAATGGGTCCAGACCTAATAATTGAGTTTTCTAATTTGACAAATTTTTCCTACAAAAAAAATAACTAGCTCAGCGCAGGAGCCGCTCTGTCTTTACCATCTTAACAATAAAAACAACCTATAAAATCTATCAACATAAAAGACCTTTCAGAGGTATAAGGTATCCAAACATACCGGTTTACAGTTAAATTTGGCACAGATTATATATAAGTTACTGTCCGTTTGTATATCCCTGATCTGCTCGAGGTTCTAAGATGGTTTTGGCACACGGTCCGAATAAAATAAAAAACATCTCCGTTTAGAACACAAATATTAAATTCCATATAAATTCAATACCTTAAAATAAAATTTAAGGGAAATCTAATTATTTAGAAAACTATACCAACATAATACAGTATTGCACAAGTATTGATTTCATGCAAACACGACGCTTGGTCCATAATAATAATCGGAACTTGATTATGATCATATTGATAGTCACGGGTCAATATTGCATTTAACAACGTTAAAATTCTCTAATAACAATAAAACAACAAAAAGTAGCGTTGGAAACAAACCATCCGAGAACATTCCGGCCACTAATCATAATAAATGCAATTTACCAAAATGTTATTTACACCAAGTCGCTCTGTGGGTCGCAATAACTTATCTGAATGAAATTTCCGAGTCAACTAATATTCATTTAAACATCTTTTAATAGCAATAATGTATATATATGTAAGTAGATTATACACTTACCTCCTAATATGACACAGTTAGATTACCCTACGCTTTATACATTACACATATACAGGGTGGGGGTGTACAGACACATTTATATGTATAATAAAGAATTTACTTGATTTAGATGGAATTTATTATGAATAAATGTCGTCTGTACATCCTCGTGTCACTCATACAATGCCTAATCTAATCTACGACAGTCTAATGAGTTCCGCACAACGGAAAAACAGGGTCCCCCTTCGCCGTCTCTTAACCTCTTTATACACGCGGACGAAGGGATTTTTTTTTATATTTAAAAAAACTAAAATAAACTAACTACATGAACCTTATGGTGCAGGCCGTCAAGAAATGAAAAACGTCCGTAAAAGAGAGCAGTTTAGGCGAGAATTGCTCGATGAGCTATTCTGTCCGTAAGCCAAATAAACCCTTAAATGCATACAAAACCGAGTAAGACAATTAATCATGCATTAAAAAAATGTATACAATGGCGGAGAAGTTATATTTTTTACATTTCAATGTTTTTTTTATATAAAACATTCTCATAAAAAAGATCATAAGTAATAATAATGCATTTAAGGGTTTGGGTTAAAATCATTAAAAATAAATCATAAAATAAAACTCATTTTTTAAAAGGCACAAAGTATAACGGACAGACTCATAAACATTCATAGTCAATTAATTAAAATAACTCGTGAAACACGATTGTCAATTTCGTAGAACTTTTCTGTGTAGTTGAACGGTTGAGCGGTTGAACAGTTGAATGGCACAAACAGCGTGACTAGCGGACATTATATATTTAGAAGCGGAGTATTAAGTGCTGAAATGACTGAAGGGCTCACAATTTTGAGATCAATTAATGTATCGGGGACTTAAATAAGTTGGTAATTTGGATCTTACAATATAAGAGAATATACATATTAGTCACAGAACAGAGTGATCTACGGAAATACCTCACATTTTGTTTAAATAAATGCATTAGGCCTTTAAATAAAAATCATTACCTATTGACGTATCTGAGTAGGTTGATTTTTGTATACGACTAAGAATTGTACACGAAAATGTGGGTATTCCGGTAGAACACGAAACCCGTGTATTTTAGCACCCGATAATAATCTGAACCGGTTACAGTTTAGGTATCACAACCGACACGACGTAGTCCGAGACCAACCCGCCAGGTGGCGCTGCGCACTTCCCAAAACGAACGATAGATGTCACTTTTGAAACTTCGCTACAATAGTCCGTTTCAAAACTAAAATCACCGCAAATTCTCACTCAATTACAATTCTAATTCCGTTGTACAGTTCGTCCGAGATTTAAAATTGTCCTAAAGTAGAATTTGGTAGAACAGCGTAGGCGACAGATTGATCGATGAGTCGCGTCGCGCTTACGTCCAGAGCCGTTCACACGTCCGTTTCAACAACGCAACTAACTGCTGTAAACGTGTGAACCGGCTCGTCGATCACTATGACACGGATATGACTTCGTGTCCGGGTCTGGTCTGGGCCCGCGGCCAGGACTGCGAGGTCAGCTGCCCGACCGACAGGGGGTTGTTCGCGTCCCTCGGATTCGTTCCGACGGGGTTCCTAGGGGGTGGCGGAGGGTCGGATGCTGGGGAGGCGAGGGATGACAATGCACTGAGGCCTCCTGGACTGGAGGCGGAGTTGAGGGGCGTGTCCTCGTCGGATGATGCGTCGGAGAGGTCCTCGAGCTTGACGTCGTCTTCAGAGCAAGGGGACTGGGGAATCGCCATGGGAAGGGGCACGGTCCCCGCCGCCGCTAGGGCTTCCATGTAGCGCACGCACTTCTTCTTCCGCCTGTAATTTTAAAATTAACATATTAAAACTCTTAAGGTTGTAGAATATATATTAAAACAATATATTAAGGCAGTACTACTCTTTAACGACTGTTTTGAGAAAACTACATACATACAACAACATGACGTTTAGAATGTCTCGTGTAGTTTATTTAAATTATTTAATACTGCCTGAATATAGTGTTCAAAAGTATGAATTTCAAAGGTAAAAAATCGTTCATTTTTGTAAATATATTATATAATTTTAAATAAATCTAAGTTAAGTATCTTTTGAATTGGGTTCATGTCAGATTGTGAATCAAATATTTACAAAAAAGAACGCACAAAACTAACATACTTACATAAAATATATAAAATTTTCACACAAATATTTCCTAAGAACACAAACGAAGGAAAATCCTAAAAAAACTAAAACATCAACGAAAATTAAGGTTTAGTTAAAGACATGCTAGATAATGTTAAAAAAACGGGAGATACATTAAATCACTCATGCTGCGGTATCAAACGGCAAAAAAATCTACGACAACATAAATACTACTCGAGAACGAAAAATCCAAGCTAATCACACTTATTGATACGAGCTCGTTATGCTAACTAGGCAGATAGAATCAGCCAAGTTGTTGGTATTCCTCGCAAAATAAAAATTTGTCTATGGCATGTAAACACCATGCTCCAAGCTCACAACACAAAATTACGTAGATCATATCTTTACTAAACAATCAAAATATAACAGTTTTTTATCCTTAGATATTTTAAAGAGACTCTTAAAGCAAAATAGATACAGAAAATTGTTCATTCTTAGAATTAACAGATGATACTAATGATACAGATATCATAGAAGATGATACTAATATTACAGGTGCCATATTTGATGACAATGATACAGATGGCATAGTTCAGGATACCAAATTTACAGATATCATTGTTGATAATATTAATGTTATAGATTCCTTATTAAATTATTCTAATATTATCGATATCTTAATATATAGTACTAACGGTATAGATATCATAGCAGATGGTACTGATAGTGCAGATACCCAATTAAATTGAAGAGTATCTGTTACATTACTGTCGGCATCTAACTAAGATTGTAGAAATAAAGCTATTCTAGGCAATAATACTACAAATAAGTACAATTTCAAAGAAGTCATAACTAAAAGAAAAATGTCATTTAGTGTAGACAATGTCTATGATATGATCCACGTATCAACATGTCAATATCTACCAACTGACCGTGTGTCCGGCGGCGGTGGGCCGGCACTAGAGGTTAACGTAGGTGGGCTCCTGCGGGCTGCCCAGTGTGGCGGGCAAGGGCGTCGCGTCCGTCCGCAGGAGCCCCAGACCCGATACCATTACGCTACTTGATTCCGGACTAGTGGGTGATGTATCAAAATAGTAAGGGATATAGAAGTTATGGCCAAAAGAGATTAGATTGATGAGGGAATGTTTGGAGTCGGACGTAAAAGTTTTAGTGATATTAGAATACGAATAACAAATAAAGATATTAATAAAGTAAAAGTTATGTTTTGCCAGAATGTCAGAACAAATGATTGTATTAGATAAAGGTAATAAGAGAATGGCGTCAAGTAGCGTTTGGCGAAGAGCAAATATAATGATAAACGTCGAAACAAAACATAGTCACCAATAGTGCCAGCAGAATCCAGGATCGATCCGTGAGAAGCGGCAATCATGAGTGGAAAAAACATTTGAATGAGTATAAATATCACGAGGTCTTAACTCTTAACAACTATCTTGAGTGGTCCGATAAGCGAGCGTCATTCAGAAAATGTGTCAAGATTTTTTTGAAAGCTTTCTTCGACAAATGATTGCCCTCTCTCCGTTAGGATCCAACTAGTCTAGGCCTATTCGCACTACGAATCACACGACTCTCTTTGTCTACTTTCAAAAAAATCTATTCCGCGTGTTTCTACATCAAACTTTATTTCTTTGTGAAAAGACACATTTTCTGAATCGTTTTCTGCTCCGCTTTTGTATATCGCCCATGTTCAACAGAGCAAGAGCAGAGCGTAACAGGACCGATACTTGGGCACATATCACCCAGAATATGTACACAACATCTACTACGGATTTATCAATTAAACAACTAATGAAAATAAAAAATTACGACTAGGCTCCTCTTGGACTTGCCGTAAAATTACGTAAAGATAAGCCAAGTCTTTCCACATAGAAACAATATATGAAAAATAATGACCGAGCATTTATAAATGCTCGCTAAATATTTTTGTTTTTTTGGAGAAGCAAAACGAAATTAAAAAAAAATTAAAACCCACCTGCAAGGTTTGCACCACTGGTTCTGTTGGTCGAGGCCATACCTCGCTCTACATTTCTTCAAATTATTTCCTGGAAATTTTAAATGCATTCATTAGAAACATACCATGGAAGATTTTCAATTAAAAGGCGAAAAAATCAAAGATAATATTTAATACTTGTCAATTATGAACGCAAATTAAATATGCTGATTACACGCAAATTAGGATAATAATGAAATTGCATTAAGTTTTCGAATTTTACAAGACGTCACGTAATTTTGAATAGAATAAAAAAATAAGGGACCTAGCGTGACGTCATAATGGCGGCAGAAATAAAGTCACCAAAAACATATCGAAGCATTCAAATAATATTGCAAAATTCTAAATCTACGTTAAAGCGACATGCACCAACACCGTTAAAATTGTTAGTAAACATGCAGGGACCGGGGCAGGGAAAAATGAAAAATAACGGAAAAACATTGGTTTAAAAAATAGCGCTCTACTCGGTCACTTCGTCAAAATAAACTAACTACGCTATCGAAATTAAAAGAAACAAAAACAATCACAAATAAACATGACGCTCATAAGCAAATTCAAGCAGAATAGGTTCTCCGGAATCAAAATAAATGTATGTTCATTTGGCCAGTATCATTATAAAACATAGAAGCATCGGCAGCTTTGGTTGGAAAATAAAATTGTCTAGTCGAGTTCTTCGGGAGCTCCTTCGTGGTATCTGGACTCCTCATACTCGTATAGCAAGTATCGGAAGGCTGTCCCAGCCTACACCGACGCGTATACTCTATACACTATACACTCTACACTCCCTGCAAAGCAATTACTCAACTATTCAAATATTGACTGTTGAATAAAACATGCACGTTCGAATACGTAGGCGGCGGATCGGAGCGGGAAAGCCAAAAACCGGGACAACCTTCGAAGGAGTGCCACTTACTTATTTCCTTAGCGTTCATTATAAAAACAAAATAAATAAATGCGATAAATATTAAATAAAAAATGCTGATAATAGACTACAACCTGTACCCCTTCAACCAACATTCGGCAATATTCTACGTCTCATTTGGTTCGGATGGAGTTCAAAGCAATTGAACTCGCTGATGGATGTGGGCGAGTGGAGGAACGAGTGACGGGAGAGGGGAAGGGGAGAAGGGGAGAAGGGGCGTCGGACGTCTCTAGCTAATCCTTTATTAATTGACCTCATTTTTAATGAGCTGGAGCGGTTATGGCGTTACGCCGAGACATCCGTCGCTGATCGTGTGCGGAATTGTGGAAATCGTGACCGATTTAATAATACTATATAATATTTATACTAAGCAATGGAATGCTTATTCTATCTGCAATTACAAGATTTTACTTTAACTCACCTCAAATTCGTCATTTTAATAACTTTTAAATTAAAAACTATAAAAGTTGGACAGAACAAGCATTCGTTTATCAGAGAAATCTCTGATTTCTGACTTTCCAATATAAAAATAAAGTATTGGCTGAATAACTCGTTAAGCAATAGCTTAGCAACTCGTAAGTACGCGGCATCAAGTATGCGCGGTGAGCGGTCAGCGGTCAGCGGTCAGCGGTCACGCGTGAGGGACGGTAACGATGTATATGGTAGCGGAGTATGGAGGGATGAGAGGTAAGTGAGGTTGGCGGTGGTCGTTGCAAGGCAGTACCTCCATCGGTTGTCTCCTGTTTTCGTTTCCTCTTCTTGCCCCTTTGCGTATTAGCCCTAGACGACCAATCGGGATAGAGCTGCATGTGCAGCTGGCGCTCGCGTCGCGCCAACTCGTAATATTTCGCTTGCTCCTCGCGTCCGAGCGCATGCCACTGTACCGAACATGGAAACAAAAGAGAAATGCACTTCGACGGTGGTTCGCGACCGCGCCCTAGCTTGTTTAGCTTTAGTGCTAGAAAAACAGCCCGCAGTGAGCGCACCCCTCGACAATTTTGAACCTAAGCCCCAAATGAGAATGGCCAATTGTGGTGTTCCTCTCAGAACCTATTCTGCGGTCGCGGGTCAGTATCGTCGCGCTCGTCTAGACATCGATCAAACCAATGTTTCCGATCGGGTTGGGTTACGACACGAGTACGATCACTCGACGACTACACACAGAACACAGGAGACGAGCGGCGCGGGGCTGCGGGACCCGCGCGCCCAGCGCCGCTCGCCTCGCGGGCGACGGTCCCAGCCGCTTTTCTAGCACAGGCACCACCGGCCGTACTAACACACTGGAGTAACACACACACTCATACAGGGAGGGGCAGGTGCTCGACGGGATCAAGCCGGTTAGTTCGTGTTAGGAGCCCTGGACACAAGCGTCGGATTAGTGAGGAGTGCGGGTGGGGCGGGGGCGGGGGCGGGAGAAGCCAGTGTACAGAAGCCGACGTGACGGTCCGTCCCCTCGTGTCGGTCTCGTAGGATCCAATACCTCCCAGTTCAGCGGGACCGCGGTCCTTTTTCCGCTTTTTCTTTTTGGAACCGTAACCGTAGTTGTCGCGCGCGCTCCAGCCGGGGTACAGCTGCATATGAAGCTGTCTCTCTTGTCTCGCTTTCTCATAGTACTTTGCTTGCTCCTCGCGACTCAACGAATGCCACTGCGTATTTATGAGCATTGCATTACGAATGTTTCGCTGCGCCGAAGCGTGTGGGAGAGCGCTTGCCACTCTTGTTAGGAATCGCGTTCCGAGAAGCGTAACGGTCATACGTTATAATGTTGTTATTCGATACGCTGAGCGAGATGTCAGAGCGCTGATACGCGCACGCTCACACGACGCGTTGTCTCATTGAATTGAATAGTTGAATACGCGCCACGAACCGTTTTCCTAACAAGATTAACAATGAGCACATCGTCAAATAAAATACAAATATCATTATCATCATCATCACGACCTTGACAGTTGGATAACATACAACGTGATCTGGTGTTCATTAAAAATCGGTTCATAAGTTTTCATTTAGAATTAAACACGTAAAAATTGTAATAAGAAATAAAGATACATTACACTTAAATAAACTAACTTATCAAAAAGGAGTAACACTTACCCGTCTGCCGAGGATTTGATTGATAGCCGCCGACTCTTTTAAGGTACACTCGGCGACGACCTTTGCCCTCATCTCCTTCATATACAACATGAAGGCGTTGAGAGGTTTCTTGATATGTGGCTTCTTGTTCTGCTCCTTGTTATTGCTGCTGGTTGTGCTCTCTGAGGATTTGTCTGCGCTACTTGAGCCTTTTTCTTGTGACCTGGAATTATCATTATAAGAACTCGTTAAATACATATTTTATTTTGCGTACTAGGATTTTAATACTTGTCAAGACTAGTCAAACGAACCTAAACACGATAGGATTGCTTGATATGATAGGCTTCCCATGCCCAAATTGTAGTTTAATCTTAAAAGCCCAAAAGATATTAAAACCAATAGGAAATTCAGTTAATAACACAAATACATGTCACATTAAACATTCCAAAGTATAATAAACATAAACATGTCATCTCTCCACCTGGCCCATACTTGATCGATCACAATGTATCGTAGTTATCTGTATATCAGTAGTTAATACGAGTTTAGGTGTGAACAGTGAACATAGACAGACATACAATAAACAAGCGCGCGTCCGGTTGGAAATAGACGCGGCTTCCGGTACGCATGCATTGACACCACACCACACCACACACCACACCGGTGAGCGGACATGTGGAATCTATTATCGATTTTTATATTCAAATTCAACAACTTTACAACAAATACATAATATCTACTAAGTTATTGATCCGTCTATACGTCCATAACAATTGTGATCAATGTCAGTTGAAACTAAGCTCAAATTCAACTGCCTTAGCATATGTCATTAGGAAGTATATCATCAGATCAGCTCATCAGATGATTTTTTTTGTCATCCGAAGAAAATTGTTTATCAAATTTCTTATATATTTTTTAATAGCCGTATTAGTAAAATGGATCAACTAGTTATTCTAAATAAACCACTTTGGATATCAGTGATATCCAAAGTGGTTTATTAGGAGTCATCAACGCATTTGAGGGATTCAATTCACGTTACCTAAAAACTTTACGCCTCTCATGGTATATGTCCAGATTTTGTAGATATGATGCGCTTAAATAAAATATTACCATACCCAAAAGATAATCATAGAAATGTGTACCTAAAGGATACAAAAAAGTCAATTCTACCTAAAAACTATAAAAACTCTATCTTCCTCTACACCCCTGCATCAAAATAGCCAATCGTTAGTTACCAGACCCATTTCACGTCAACCAATTAAAATATCTCATCAATAAAGATAATTTTCAACAAAAATGGATACACCCAGCCATTTATTCCTATCGCTGACAATATTAATAATCGAGTGGAATCTTAAATAATGACTTCCTGCGAAGTTGCCACCAAATGACCAAAATAGACAATATTGTGGCCACTCCGATACGTCAAGTATGGTTTTATTCAGTAAATTAGTTCGGGGAACCGACACGAATGTACGACTTCCTTTACAAGATGTTAAATAGAAAAATATTGGAAATAGTTTATCCTGAAGATAAATATCTCACAACTGGAATTTCCGTAGAAAAGATTGTTGACAAAAGCTGTGACTAGAATATATGAAGTTTATTTAACCTTCGCTTCAGTCTCAACTAAATTATACTCGTAGACTGCGCTAAAAGTGACCACCGGAAATTCAGGTGCGCGTGTTTATAATAATTCTTCCCCATCAAAACATTTTGACAGACATCTATGATTTTTGTACTTCTTCGTGTCTAATCTAGATGGTTTTCAAACAGATTTTTTTTTTAAAATCCCCATTTTGTCAAACAAAGCGAAAAATGATCAATAGATTAGAGTTTTAATTTAATACTCTACATTTTAAAATAGTAGGTGTAGTCTGTAAAGACCACTTTGACAATCAGTTGATCGACGAGATACAGTGGATCCAAGGGAATGGAAACTTTGGGATTCTGAGAGCTTATAGTACCGTACAGGTCAATGACAATATTTTTAAAATTTTTGTAACCCTGTTTGTTCTTTAAAGTTGTACAAATGATGATATTAAATTAAATATGATAAATTGGGTGTAAGTTAGGGTAAGTTTAGGAACTTTCCAGTTAAACCATTATAAGCATTTTAGCTTACTTCCCTGCAAGTTAACCACATACATCTCTAAAGCTTACATTAGTAAAAGCTGCGTAAATTACATTAAAACCACAACTCCACGTTCAATTCCACTAAAACAGTTTTTAAAAGGAAGCATAGTGCAAGGCGTGCAGCTATTTAGTGCGTACAGAGCTAAGTAGCTCAGTTTTAGACTGCATTCAAGGAAGTCTAAAGAGAGAAAAAAAACACAATGCGCGTACGCTCCAAACGAGGTATTCAGTGGCGCTGTAATTATTGTATAGTACGAGGAGATTTGTTACACACGAACAAACAGGCTTTTCAACGCTAAACACGAACAAGCTTTTATGCTAGTTTTTTCTTTTTTTTAAAGATTTCAATGGTACGTTTTAGTTTAAGTTTAGTTTAAGAATTGGGTTATGACGTAAATTTTTTCTAAGATATTTAATGTCCGTAACCACTTAGGACTATTGTTTATTTATTTAAAACTTATTTTTATTTAAAAAAATCTAAATAACGTAATAGTTAAAGCAGTTCAGAATCAAATTTATTGGTACCTATTTTATAAGATTTTTTTAAAAACGGGTTATAACCACATAGTATAAAAGAAAGTCCCTATATATGCTTATATCTTTAAAACTAAGCAACGGATTTTGATGCGGTATTTTTTAATAGATAGAGTGATTCAAGAGGAAGGTTTATATGTATAATACATGCATAATATAGTAGAGAAAGTAACCGTGCGAAGCCGGAGCGGATTGCTAGTTAGTAAATAAAATACGAATTAATACCGAGATTTTCATATTTTTAAGGTTATGATTTTTAGGTTCATATTTAGCTATCAGTGTTGACAACTTATTAATTCATGTGAATTATAATATTAATGCTGAAGAGAAGCGAGGGTAAGTAACATAAGTTATGGTATAATATCCGTCATAATTAAATATCAAAATCAGGTGTCACATGTCATTTAAACTTGATCGCAAGATGGTCGCGATTGTACCAGGTAGCGCGTGTGTGCGCGCATGTGCGCGTGCGTCTCGTATATCATCTTAATTAAATTTCTCCAGCAGCTTAGTAACATTATTGTACCTGCACTTCTATATTTGTATGTTCACTTTACCTATACATATAGATAGATATGATGTTAATAAACTAACAACTTACAAATAAAATTAACCCTCGTCCTAAAATATTGAAGTTGATCAGTGTAAAAGCTACCATAACTCGAAAGTGAATAAAAGTGTTTAAAATTTCATCAATTTGGGTTAAGTATTACCCGACCTTATTGCGGACAAACATTATGACATATGTACTAATATTAAAGTTTAGATCAACTACTACTAATTTAGAATCCATTGCTCTTTAATATGTCACTACAACTACAGAAATAATCTAACACTTTCATATTCAAACGCAAGTATTACAATAAAAAATAATAAGCATGTTTAATGTTTCACAAAGATTACAAAGATAAAGTTTTTTAGCCATAGTTGACCCTAACAGAATTAATTAATACATCCAGACATAATATTGTTTGTATTATGAGATCTTGAAATAATATCACTGGTCTACATCAACATTGCTTTTAAATAAAAATGTTACTAGCTAAGTAATATTTCCTTGAAACTCGTAATTAGCTCTTATTGTTCATTAATAATTTTTTTTTATAGTATAATATAAAAAAAATAAAAATGTCTATGTTGTATCATGTATTGTATTTGATTCGTCTGATACAAAGCTAGTCGACCCGAGTGACTTTATTCGCGTGCTGCTCCGCTCCTATGGGTCGTAGCGTGATGTTTAATAGCCTATAGCCTTCCTCAATAAATGGACTATCTAACACTAAAATAATTTTTCTTATAATATTACTTGTGACTCGCTCCGCCTTTGCACGGTTTTTTTCTCTACTATAATATACATGTAAACCTTCCTCTTGAATCACTCTGTATATTAAAAAAACAGCATTAAAATCCGTTGCGTAGTTTTAAAGATCTAAGCATACATAGGGACAGACAGACGGGAAGTGACTTTGTTTTGTACTATGTAGTGATTAATACTTTGCTTTCTTTTATTTTAACTAGTAAAGAATGTGCTTGTTTTATTAATTCTTTAAATTTAAGGAAAATATCACGATTTAAATGAATTTTGAACTCTTGCAATCGAATAAATTTTTCTGTAATTTTTAGTTCTTGTCTGGCTATTCTATACAAATATTTTAAATATACAATTTTAATTTTTTTTTGGCGAAAATTAATATTTCAATTACTTAATTTTTTCATAATGCAGAAAGCGTTAAAAATCGTTAACTATTTAAAAACATTAAATGTTCAATCAATAATATATATTTTAAGCTTTACAAAACTATTTTACTATAGATTAAAACTTTCGATAACGACAAACCCCTCAATTACGACAAAACGTCATTTGAAACAATTAGCCCTAACGCGATTCAGTACATCTGTCTGCTATCTGATGGAGGGCTGATGTCTGATAGCGATGCTTGTCTGATACGTCATACGAATAACCAGGGGTGTGTTAATGCTAATTTCAACCGACTTGGAACGCTACTTTATTTAATAAATTTATTTTATTTAATAATTAAATTACAGTCCATATGCTTTAATTGTAACACGGGAATCCTTTAGCTTTTCTATCAGTTAAAGAATACTCAAAATCGAATAAGTAGACATAGATACCCTCTACTTACAATATCCATTTTATGGCACCTAAATGGCCATATCTTTTTAAATATAATATTTATGGTCATCCCACATAGCACATGATTTAAATTGGTTCAGGAGATTTTGAGCATATTCGCAACAATACTAATCAATCAAATTATGTTGAGATATTTATAAATTTTATTGTACCTACATTTGTTACAACAATTGATATAAATACGAACGCGCGATGTTTCGCAAAGCAGTCTTGTTCGAAACACCGAATAGTGCAGACTTCCGCGTCTGAGGAGGAGAGCGTGGTTAATAGTGGAATCAAATTAGCAAAAATTTATTGGGAGGTTATGCTGTCATATATTTAAAATCCAATTAAAATGTACAGCAGATAATGTAAATAATATTAAAATCCTATAAAAAATTACAGAAAATTTTTTATATGACTAATGCTCTATTCTACAAAGTAGGTTAAATAATGCTGAAGTCCCCATATTTTATCGTAATGTACGCTGCAATAAGGGCGTAACCCGCCAGTGCGTTTTATCGCGATATCGCCAACCGTTTACTTTGACATTATAATTTGCACCTAACTAACAAAACGATACGTTATTAAAGGCACGTGACTGTAATCTTTTGTACTTATTCTACCTACGATTATATATTTTATATTACTAACATCTAAATAAAAATGTTCAATCTAAAGCTTCCTATTAGATTTAATCGCCACCTAGAATTTTTTCAACGATTTTGAAATTTTATCAAAACATTAAAGCTTTAAAATTTCCTTACTCTTCTATCTTTGTCTAATAGATAACAAATTTTTTTGACAATAATATATTTAAAAAAATATAATAATAATATCATAATCCCTAAAGAAAATAAAATTTAAAGTGATTTCACACTATATAATCAGAGTCGATGACCGAAAGCACGCGTAGGAAGCGATGGAGTGCGGCGGGAATGCGGCGCGGCGCAACAGAGACGCATCATATTTTTTAGATTTGTCATAAAATTACTTATTTAAATCGTTCATGCAGTAAAAAAATTGTATAATTCTTACTAAAAAGGTACTATGGGCATCTACATGTATATCATAAGTCTTAAAGAAAATAATCATTTACCTTGAATGATGGGTGAAGAGGTCCGACTTTGAAGGCGGCGGAGGAACAAGCGCTGGACCCAGGCCCAGACCCAGTCCGCCGCCCAGCGTTGGGGAAAACCGGTATAATTCACTAGAAATGTATAATGTTACAATAAATACACAACAAATGATAATAATTTTATTATAAGGGTAAATTAATCTTCCATCTAAAATAGTGATAAAGCAAAACTTTAGAAACTCCTGAATAGTGTTGCTAACTTAGCTACTTTAAAGTAACATATAACTTTATTACACATCCGTCTATCAGCTATAAAAAATATTGGTAGTAGGTTTTTAATTACTTTTTCTAGCTTCTCCCAACCTATTTTTTTTTATTTACATAAACACTTGTTTTACGAAAAAAATCATTTTGTTATATGGTTTAAAAGAAATATTTGGATCAATTATATAATCATTAATATAATTATTTGGCCATTTCTGGCAACTTTTTGCTAGCCATAAAGACAATATCAGTTACCACGACTCCCCTAAGCATAACAAAATGCCTATATATTTGTTTCTGTATTTTTTGCAAAATTGACCATAACATTAAACAAATGATTAAACATATTATTTAATCAGTGTTACGCTAATAATCCGATAACATCCAAATGTTCTCGTACCTACCATCGAAATATTCGCGATAAAAATTCGATGTATAACTGTAAACGTCACATCTAGAGATAAAAATCGATTGCTAAATTAAGGAGTCTTGTAATTAATGTAATTATATTTATCTTTTGAAATCATGATGGTAAAGATATGGTTGCATCGTGTATATTTAATGTTTTCTTAGAACTAGATTAATATCATCATTTTCGAAGTATGAAGTAATGCAGATTGCAAAGTGCATTTCGATATCCCTTATTTTATCTTTAGATCAATACCGCAATAAAAATATTTTTGAATATTTTAAAATAATAAATCTCAGGTCTAATGTCAACGTCAAGAAAAAAACATTGGTAGACAGGAGGCACTGGATTTTTTTTCGACTGATAAATTTTTAAACTAAAATGTTATCCATTTTTTTATTATTTTTTAAAACAAATTAATAATAAAAAAGGATTCAATGACTATGTCAGTGATTTATTATTTAAATAAAATGCAAAGACCTACATCGTCTGTTACACATTTCCGATCTCAAAGTTTTTATAAGTTCAAAAGTTATGTTTATTTACCTTGATAGACTAGAACTGGTGATAGGCAGCGTCGTGGGGTAAGGACTTCGGAAGCCACTCGCTGCCGATGTTATGGGGTACATGCTTGGAGTATGCCTGTAGGAGATCAGGATCAAAACATAATACATAAACAGCATTATAATTTTCAAGTAAAACTAATTATTTATATAGGAACCAAACATGAAGTATATAAACCGTTTCGCTATCCTATACCACCATTAGGTTAAAAACCTAAAGTACTGCACAAATAAATTAATAAATATTTTACCATGAAGCTGCAACCTGCGACATCTCAGGACTAAGCATGGGGTAAGGGTACGCACCCCCTGGAAAGGGGTACATTGGCGTCCGCGCGAGTCCTGCCGCTGTAACACAATTTAATTTTAATACCTATTTCTGATACGTATTGATAATATTAAGGAAGTTTTCTATAAATAAGCATTTAACTACTTACCCAACTTAGAGTCTAGTTGATAAGGAGGAGGGATGCCCATATGTGCTGGTGGTGGTTGTCCTAAGTCTCCACCAGGACAGAACAGGGCTCCTAAGCTTCCTCCCGCTGGAAGACCCATTTTGCCGGCCTATAACAAAAATTGTAAATTAATTCCATTGTAAGGAAATTTGGATTTTTTACTAAATTACTTAAAGCCATTAATTTATTTTTCTTAAATTACATAAGAAGCAATTTTGTTCACAATATAATATATTAGTTATTTAATAAATTAAAAACCTTTGCAAAATCACGAACAAATATTTTTGGACGATCTGACATTATTTTATTTATTAGTTTGTCAAATTTGAATAGATCGGCTCTCTTTGTGTTTAAATTAAAAAACTTACATCAAAAATATGTTTTAGCCTTAATGACAGTAGACAGTTGGTAGCTTTAATAGTGAAACCTCAACTTATCAACGCCATTTACTACAATCTAAATACGCAGCATCCAAATACAAAATGAACAAGATAAAAGGCGCTTAAAATACATCGGAACACACGAACAAAACCGAGGGAGAGTGCAAGACGCGTCATTAGCAAGTAAATTGGCGGCGGTGCCGTATAAATTTCGACCTACCCTCCCGCCCAATTATGCAAAATGGCGCCCGACGAGGGCCATTCAACCGCGCCGTACTTCCGAGTGTCTCACCTCTAATTAAACTGGATCTTCTTTTCAGCACTTTATTATGCGAAATAAACGACAGGATCGCTGGTGACACGTAGGCGTAAATTAATTATGGTGTTTCCACGAGAATCCCTGAATGGTAGTGTTTTGTGTGATTCCATTCGCTTTTGAATATCAACTTCTATTTATGTTGCATGAAAGGCGCAGTCCGAACACTTCAATTTGTTTAAAATTTAAAAAATGTTTTACTAAGGACGTTTACTTGTCTCGTTGTAATTAATCTGCTCACTACTGTAACTGCAGCTACTATTATTATTCCATAGTAGAGTAAAAACAAATATAAAAACTTCATTCATAAAACTAGATTTGAATTACAGAAAGACCATGAGCGAAATCTTAAGGGAAATATTTATTCATTTGATAAGTTAATGATAAATAAGTAATGCTAGCTCAGAATCGGTTTGTAATATTACATGAGTCTTTAACCCATTTATAAGCAAACTCGCTGACAATTCCTTCACAGCTCCTTCTCATTCGAGCAGGAACTACTTATTAAGACAATAATTACCACGAACAAAGAGTCCCCACTAATTAATAATAAAACACGCACAAACAAAGGCCTCCATTCACGCTCGGGACAGCGGATAAAAAAAAACAAAAAGAGAAAAAATAACCAAAACGGTGGTCGAAAAGCCTCAACATGCGAGGACGAACAAAAAGAACCCATAGACAATGATGACAGTCGAGATGCATAATGCGGGAGCAGAGCGCGTTCTTAATTTGAAAATATTTCCATAATAAGATTTGTCTATGCGCGACCGGTAACAAAAGATGGCAGGGCTTTGTTCAACTGACAGCTCGTAATAATTTGAAAAAATTAAATCTCGCGGTGCAGTTATCGTAGGCCGGGAGTTTGCTAGTTATTAGCTAAACAACTTTTCTCGTTAAAACTTACATTTTTGAAATTAGTAGGTTCGCGTTGCCTTTTCAGCTCTTCGCGTGTATTGAGAAGGTTCCTAATGAAGGCCAGGTGGAGTGGCCGGCTATTGAAGGTACGTCGAGAGGGTAGTTATTGAAGGCATGAAAGCACCGCGTGACGTCACCGCCACTCAAGCGACAAGCTCCAGTCGCTAATTGGAACTCGTGGCGATAGGACGCGAGAAATGTTGCCTCAATCGACTAATACTTCAAAATTGAATAGGTTTGTTAACGAGCGGCCGGCTGAATGTTGCGAATGGAGTCGAGTGCTTGGTTAGCATTCGCTAACTACCTTATACGTACGTCTAGTTTTGTTTCTTTTATAAATTGAAGCCTTCAACTTTTATGATTATAATGTGAAGGCAATAACGGCTAGGTGCCCGTCGATGTCACGAGACTTCAGTACAAAATAGAATTTCACGAGATCGCAGCGGACTCTAAACGGACTCACACTAGCGCGCGCTACACCCCTTTAGTTCACCAATGCGAACGAAGTAGGGCGTAATATCTTGAGAGTTCGCCCCCAGGGTAGTGGGCGTGGAAATAGGATGCTGCGTTGCTATGACGACCATGTGTAGAGGGTAGCGTTCACGTGCTCGGCGGCAGTGTGGGTGGAGGGAGGTACGATGTTAGTGTGCGTTTAGGCTGGCACTCGGGCGACCTTGGAAGTTTCGGCCGAGTTATAGTTGCATTTCTCTTTTTATGCAGGACAAAGTCACCAAAGCGTTAACCTTGACAACCACAACTATATGTTTACTTGATAATGCTTACTTGCTTAGGATAAAATTAGAACCTACTAGATTGTTTTATTAAAACCATAAAATGAAATGAAGGACTCTCATATCTCATATTCAAAGGGTGAACTGCAATTTTCTAACCAAGTGTACTCAAAAAATCAGTCAACCCTCAGCGGTTATTCCGCATCATTTCTTATACATTTCCGCCATTGGTCCTTCGAGCCGGATGTGAGCGCCACCGGATCTTTATAACGAGGATAGCGCCGAATATATATTTCATACGTTCTTTGCGATGAAAATCTTTTTGTAGGAGACAGTACAATGTGGAATATATTAATACGAATATTTGCTAATTCGTACTCATTTATAAGGTTAACAAAGCGATTATTTACTTATTGTATTTGTTTGTATATTATATACAAGTGAAATATAAAGTAAAGTAATTAAGAATAATTTTTACATCGTTAAATCCACGACACCCCTTAAGGGTAGGAAAAAATCTAAAAGTTCAATTTTCGAGGGTAGAATATTCAAATCTACAAATCGGGGTGGTACTTAGGGCAAGGGTTGTTGACCTTTTTCCGGAGGCTGGTATGCAGAGATCGACATAGATGTATATAATGTAGGATATAAAGAAAATGGATAAGATAAAGTCAAGATTTGATGCTAGCTCTTTTTAAACTTTTCAAAACTTAGGTTATCCTGAAAAAATACTCTACTACTTTTTATCCCGAGAAAAGGCAATGATCTATGTAAAAAGATGAGAGAGAGATTCACAAAAAACATGTCTACAGATTGAAATAAAATTTAGCACACAGATGCTTTACAACACAAATTAAAACGTAGGCTACATTTTATCTCGGAAAGAAGAATAGTACCTGCGGTATAGAATTGTCTGTAGCCTAGAGTACGTTAGAGAGTGAGTGGATGTTTTGATGGAAGGGTAATCGAGTGAATTGGTGCTTGTGTTCCTATTTATACGGGATCTAATTCGGAAGTTATGACGGCCGAAGTCATGGGATATATATTCCTTTCTACGCTACGTTAAACTATTCTAAACTTACCATTGTCTGTACCCATTCATTCTCTCAAGATGTCCTCAGCCGAGCTCGCGTGTCGTCATTAGTTGTGGGAATAACTAGACGCAAAGTAAGCTATTTGAGCCAACCTGCGGGGCACTCCACGTTAGGGTGTTACTCGTAGATAGAGCCAATTGCTCTCTTGACCTACCTGGTTTTTTCTTTTTTATTTGTATATACCCTATTTGTTGGTTCTCTTTTATTTTTACTTATTTTTGTATAAGTAGGTGTGATCAAGTAACTTTATTGTCATTAACAAATTTAAACCAATTATTGATAAAGAAATTTCGAGCCGGCGACCAGTGTCAATTAGCTATAAAAAGTTCCAAGCACTGCTTGACTTTCTTTCTTTATTGCTGTATAATACTCGTAGGTATAAATACTTATAATACGTCTGACGGTTTGTAGTCGCTAAAACAGAGGTTCCCAAACTTATTGAATCTGCAGACCATTTAGCATATTATTCGATTGTAGACAGACACCATAGTCTTTTATATTATCAATTTTTATACTCAATTTTCGGAATTCCCTCGTTATCGACTGGTGGGGGTAAATATAGACCACTTTGGGAATCACAGATCTAAATATTGGGTGTAAAAGCAATAAGTGAGTAGTCAAGTATAGTACAAGTAGTTGATAGTAGCTAATCAATACGTCGCTCCTGGCATTTCTAGCCAGCTATAGCCAGGGAAGGGTATGCCAATTATGTTTTTGACGGCGCTGCCTCGGAATTGGAAGGGGTTTTATGTACGAGGGTATGAATTTATATAAAGGGTTATTTTTATCACATTTTTATTATGTAACGAATTTTCATTTTATGCTTCGTATATTGGGTGGGGAATAGAAAAACTTTTTAGGATGTAGATTTATATCAAACTGTTGGTAAGTTCCTACCTATATCACATATATAAAATGTTAAGTGAATATTAACACATTTTAAGACAAGATACTAAACAGTGCCTGGGACTTTAGAGCCAGGAGCAGGTTTAAAGGCTTTCTTTATAACTATACCTTCGTCTCCATAATGTCAGAAATCCTAACTAATATTATCATTTAAAAAGTAACACTTAATAATACAAACTAAACAAAGGAAAGTGCGATTAATATACTACTTACGCCATCTATTGACAAATAGACGGCGTCTGTCGGTCTGTTAAACAATCTCGCTTAAATCACTGAACCGATGTTGATAAAATATGATACAGTAGAGCTTGAGGATATGATACAGTAGGCTATGTTTTATCGCAAAGAAAATACTTAGGGATACAAAGCAAACAAATGAGTGCGATTACGCCATCTATCGGCGTGGGGATGAAGTGCATGTCGAGCTGTGTGTCCGTTATGTCTTTGGGAATTAGTCATTTATAAATTTAAACGTAAAATATAGTGATATAACGATTAAAATGTGAAATTAAACCTAACTCTACACCAATACTAATAAACATGGACAGATCGTCCGTAAAGGAATTAGGAACTACTAACAATCAAATTATAACAAAGGTGTTGGTAACACTAATGTTATTCACTCGTACTGAGACAGCTGCTTTAGGATTTTGTCACATTTTGTCCAATTACAAACAAAATATCGAATTATTATAATATCCATATTTGAGCAAGCACAATGCACTGAGTCACAGTAACTCAGTGACTCAGTTAATGTATTAAGATTAATGGCCACAGGTTAGGTGTGTCAAGGCGAATAGTTTGATCACTTTCCTTTTAGCTTCCAATTGCATCCGCTTTGTCCAAAATTCTTGTCACAATTCGCGTGTTTCCAAGATATGCAATAAAGATTTATTTCAAGTTATGCAGCTTTTGATGTGTTTAAAGGAATTTGCTGCTACATATCGATATCCTGTTTTTAGTTACAAAATGTTTTTTATACATTGCAGTTTGACGAGTTGTAATTTAGAATAAATATCATAGTAACATGAGTTTACTTACACTTCTAAATCATTGTAAGTCTTCGATATTTGTACTGGCTTAGTTAAATGTTGGGTAACAAAATCGAGCAGTGTAGGCGAGGGTTTTAAACCTGCTTTTAAGTCTCAATCTTTGTGTGTTTTTGTTTGTATACAACAATTTATTTGAATTCAAAAGTCAAATATCCACTATTTCACTTTTGACGGTTACAGCGCCATCTATCAATCGATAAAAACAACTCCTTGGAGTGTGCAACAGATTACAAAATACCTCATTCACATTAGCGGTTCAAAATGTCACATACATTACTTCTTAATCTTTTATTATCGAGTTTTCATCATGTAAAGCATCTGAGATGCGCGAGCGCCGAATCCTCGCCATATTTCTCGCTCCCTATGTTACAGGAATCTTCCAGAAATATATTGTAAGGTTAAACAAATGTCTACTCTATGCATACACGATAAGGTTGATTTTCCTTAAATGCATAGGTGTTTAAAATTAAATACGTCTGCACGATTGTCTCCATAGCTAACCGTAAAAATTCTTCAACGAGGGATTGCATTACGATGTGATTCAGTATAGCGCAATGCATTTGTAAATGTACATGACTTAGAGGTATTTATGTAAGTGGTTTCCGTTACTGATTGACACACATAGCACATACAGAAATCCCCTCCTCTTTCCTTTTAAATTTCAACATTTAAGTCTAATTTTTTAGTTATTTTTAGGGGTAGTAATTTGCCGCGTACTTTTACAAAACAAAGACTTCAAAACTAATGAATAACTAATTATATACAAATTAGCATTTCAAAATTTTTTTGGAGACAAACTGGCTACTACATTAAGCCCAAGATGCCCCCGTATAGGTTCAAAACATTGAAGCGTTTGTTCTCTTATAAAAACATTACTTCCATCAATAAGTTTTGTTATGTAATTTAGAAGACATTGAACAAAAACAAGAATTTACATAAAAAATATAATTTAATTAATAAGTACCGTACAAGACGTTGTATATAATTTTCTTAAAGACATGTTAATAAAAACTAATTGTCCACCTAGTCGACGTACCTGATAGATCAAACGCGATTATAGCGATTTAACAGAAGCCCCTTAATAGAGCCGACTAATGTGACACTAATCATACCGTTTAACCATTAAATTAGAAAGTGTCTTCGATTGTGCCTACCTATTCTAGGAATATAACAATACAATAGATTTAAAAAATATCTTCATTATTTTAGATTGCTATAAACCAAAACCTCATTGACTGTAATTTCCTATTTGGTATTGAGGAATTCCCTGGCTAAGTTTTGAAGACCATGGATTTACACAGATTAGTTATATTGGGTGTCCTTGAGGTTATCCCTTTTCACGAAAAATATATATACAAAGAAATTACATAACAACATTAATAAACCAAATTTGATACAATCAAATTGAAAAACTCGGGCACTGACGTTTTTTTTTTTAATTGCATTAAATTTTAGTTTTTTTTAAATTTAATAAAAAAAAATTCAACAATAAGATTCATTGAAAAGTTTTTTATTTAAGTATATATATTTTTTTAAATGTAATTTAGATTTTTTTAAAAAAACTTCTCTTCTTTTTTTTTAAAGTCATCATTCTTGCTATATAGCAAGGACAATTAATAAACAAAATTTGATACCATCCAATTTAAAAAACACGGACGCTGACTTTCCTTTTTTTTTAAACCAAAATTTGCATTAAATTTGTTAGTTTTTTTTTAATTTAATAAAAAAAATGCAACAATAAGATTCATTGAAAAGTTTTTTTTTATATATTTTTTTTTAAAATGTAATTTAGATTTTTTTTAAAAAACTTCTATTCTTTTTTTTAAAGTCATTATTCTTGCTATATAGCAAAGACATGAAACGGCAATAAAACTTTTTTTTATCAAATAAAAAAAAAGAAAATATTTCCAATAGTTCTAGAATAGTTCTGTGGGAACTGTGAACCCGTGGCTACTGGCTAGTGGCTAGTGGCAGTAATGTGCGGGGACACGTACGAGTATAATAAACAAGCGGCAATTAAAGCACACGACACGTCAAAGGGTTAATATCGGTCTGTCGTACAAGCGTTTATCAATCGGAGGGATTTTAATTGTATGGGAAATAATTGAACGACAATGGAAAAAGCTCTTCTACTAAACGTATAGTAGTTTTTAGAAGATTTTTAAGAAAACTTAATGTGAAACGGTTTTTATGTCTCCAATTAAAGCCAAGACAATTATTTTTTTTTCGTCTATCAAAAATATTTTATATAATCTATGGAACAAAGAGTTTATCGAAACCGGGATAGTCGTATTTCTTGCAATTAATTTTTTTGTTAGCTCTAATTTTTGCTACGGTTTAGAGAAAACAAATAAAACAATCATGAGTTATATGAAAACTACAAAAAAATAATTAACCCAATGAGCCGATTAGTCGAAATTGCGAAGTTATTAAAAATTAATATTTACATCACTTTTATTTTGATGTTAAAGGCTATAGCGACCCTGACCCTTTGCACGGTCTTCCTTACTATTGAATCTGTCTATTCGTGAAAACCATATCAAAATCCATTGCGTAGTTTAAAAGCTCTAAGCGTAAAGATAACGGCAGCGATATTGCTAGTTAAATATAAAATAATATTTAATACAACTTTTCCTAGATCAAAAAGGCTATATATAATACAAAGTAAAAAAATCAACGTAAACGAATACAAAAAGGTTGACAGCTTAATAATTAACCCTTTAAAGTCTTGTACAAAATTCGATGATTTTTTGCAATATTCTACTCAATTTCCAGCGTAATAAACAGGTGGGGTTGAGCCTGCAGTTGACGGCGCCCGCAGCGCGACTTCAAAGGAAACAAATGTATGAATTGTTTAGCGAATAACCCGCGGGCGGCGGCGGGCGGCCCTTCCGACCTGCGATTATGGAAAATTCGGTGTTATTTTGTGTATGAAATATATAATGTATTTCTGGTTAAACGGTGTGTGTTTTTCTTGCTACATCTGTAAGTAGGAAGATATTACATCTTGGGTTACACTACGTTAAATATGTAATGATATTACTAAGCTACTCTAAAAGATTTAAAAAGTTAATATTTTAAATGAACATAGTATATTGAACCCTAAGATCTGGAGGAGAATGCTCCGGATCGCATGGACTGCATTTCGTACAAACGCATCTATATTTGCAAAGCTCAAAATCCAGACAAGGCTCTCTACCATCTGCCTCAAGCGAATCCTTGAGTACTTCGGACATATTGCCAGGAAAGATGGAGACAACCTCGAAAAACTAGTGGTCACTGACAAAGTGAAAGGAAAAAGATCGCGCGGCCGCACCCTGATGCGTTAGTGTGACCAGATCCGCAACACACTCGATTCCACCATCTACAATGCTTTCCGAGTAACTGAAGACAGGACTAGATGGCGTACCATCTTAAAAGCAAAAATCATGGATGGAGGAGGTCACGACCCTCAGGCATGAAGAAAACGACTGAAGGGAAGGAAGGGACTATATTGAAAAATATGTACTGAATGTTAATTTCATCGACTAAATTTTCTTGAAAAAGTGATGAGAAACAATACAAAAAAAGATTTTGGTTTCTTAGGGTATATATAGGGTAAACCAGGCTACGTAGATATAGTAATCATTAGAAGTTAAAACAGAAACTAAAATATTACTTTCTTAATAATATGTGGACTACTCTTCATCATATTTATAGTTTAACTTAATATTTGAGATAAATTGAGAATGGTGAAAAGAAGACTTCGTGATATACATTTTTAACAAAAAGACGAATTTGTTTTAAAAAGTTATGAGTGTAACTACATAAGCATTTAGAAGTTAAAAGAGAATTATAATTTAATAATAAAATATTTTCATATAAGTAAATAATCCTATAATGGAATAAAGTTTACATAAATATCAAAAGGAAACACTAATGCGCAGTACGACATTTCGCGGTGAAATATTAAGAGGGGTCGGATCCACCCCACATGGACTAATACAGGTTAACAGCTCCTTCATACTGGCAAGGTACTGGGGAATTATCGTGACTTATTAGATTTCAATATGCTTTTATACTCTATTAAAAATATATATGTATCTGTATGTATGTATATATGTGGCATTGTAGCGCCCAAGATAATGGACCGATTGTGATGAAGTTTCATTCATTTAAAAGGTAATTTAATCGAGATGGTCCTTAGCTATAATTTGTGAAGATGTGGACAGCCGTTTGAAACCTATCAGCTCATTGGTAACTTGAGAGCTGTCTCACAATATTAGTATATTGACAATTTTAACAATCTTGTAACCATGGTAACACACACATTGCTCACACTGAGTATTTCAATAAAATTAAAAAAAAACTACTCGTGCAATGTCGGAAGCCGATGATGAGAAGACAGCATTTTATTAATAATAATAGTTGAATTAAAATAAATAAAACAATATACTTAATACTTATGCTTTTAATTACACTTTACATTGCACTTAATAGGACCGCGTGGTTAGACTAACCGCGCGGTTATGTCTGAATAATGATATAAATACCTACGTAAATAAAACCCGCGCGGTTCCAGCCATGTCTACTAGCACTTAAAGTTGCTACATCTTTGCAGCGTACTCTCCTCCCCCCACATCACATATCGCCGTACTGGGAATTTTTTGACGATATCTCGTCCTGTTAGTAATATGTTTTGGGTCATTTTGTTTTCAAATACATCTTCGCGAAGCGAGGATGGGTCTGCCAGTGTGTTATAAAGTACAAATATCATATTTAAAATGCAATTGACGTCCATCCTTTTTGCAACACATAATAATAATTGCGTTTATATAAGAAGAAGAATTACTTTTATTCCTTTTAAGTTGGAAACATAATTTATAGTAAGACATCACACGTGGGATTCCATTAGTTGAACATATCATGGGAAAAAGTTTGTTTATAGACACTGTCGGCATTTAATTCAATATGAGATCAATGTTGCGTAAACACGATGTATTTGCGCTAATTTAGGGTTGCCATGTACATAATAATTTTAATCTATATGAATAAAAATGGATCGCCTCTATTATACATAGACGAGCATAACTTCAGAACGACTGCACTAATTCTTTTTTTATTGTGTTAGTTATTGTCAGGACAAGGTTTGTATAAAAGAAAAGTGAGTGAGACAGAAGATAGTGAGATGGTGGTTTTCATTGCAAATTCCTAGTTGCGGGTGACAGAGTATGAATGAATAAACGAGTGACTGTACGAGCGGGTATAGTGCAAAAGAGTTAGTAAATGTTTGAATACATCTCAGCGAAGCGATATTATTATGATTCAATTAATAGTTAAATTTATTAATTATTTTTTATCCCCATAACTTTAAGGAAATATAGAATATTCCTTTAATAATATTAATACATAATTATGTAATTAAAAAAAAAACAAACATGAAAAAAAAAAGATTATTCTGGTGAACCTACTAAAGATTTTTTCTTATAAATGTTATATACCTATATAAATTTTAATTTTTTTTTATTTTGCGATAAGTAATAAATTTTGGTTATGGATAAAGTGACCATACATCTCGTTTTGAACGGGACAATCCCGTTATTCGGTTGTCTATCCCATTGTTCCGAAATTGCTCAATAATTACCGCGTTGTTGACAATAAGACAGATACCTACCTAGTGCATCTTTTTTGGTTTTTTTTGGTCGTCACAATGATTTGCCTGTTATAAATATCCGAGAAATTGTTTTGTGTTTGATTTTGTTTTTTTTCTTTTCACCCATGGATGTCTGAAGGACGTAGGTCCCGTCCCGTTTTGAGTAAAAAATAAAATTGTCACTTTAGTGATGGATCTACAATTATATTAGTTCCGTCTTCCAATACTTTCTTCTTTCTTTTTCTGAAAAATAATTTTTTATTTTTTATTTTTCTTATCAATAATTTTATTAATTTAGAGACCCTAGAGTTAAAAAGCTCTAATTAGTAGAAAGCTGCGAATGAGTAAGGAGTAAGGCATCTAAATATACGCGTTAGGTATTTGTTGCCTTATCTAGTGAGGCCCGAGGCCCGAGACCATAAAGTACGTATACGGGACGCAATAAGTCTATTTTAATTACTGCCCGATATCGGCAGATTCCTGTCTTGCCTACTGGAGCTGTGCTCTACTACCTTTAGTGATGTCACACACACTTATTGTGTATCGATAACGACAATTAAGAAAATTACGTCTTTATTACAAAAACATTTATCTTTTACGCCGTTCTATTATCTGTAAAAGAAGATCCAATTCCGCTTTAGTCACTTCGCGACCGTCTTCATGAAAGCAGCAATGTCATTCATTAAATTCTAACTATTGCTCAAGTAAATTAGAACAAAATTGTTTTTATACTGACCTACAGACTCACAATCAGCGCTTTTAAGTGTCCGAGGCAAAAGAGTTTTAAAAAAACAAAAAGGACATCCAATTTCAGTTTAGCCACTTCGCGACCGTCTTCTTGAAATGACGAACTAAATTCAATATAATGTTTAATATTTAAAGAAAGTAGATTAGTCTTTTGAAGCCTAATAAAGAGTAAAAAATTCTAAAAAGTCAGAATAAAAATATATGTTTATGTGAGCGGGTTTCTGACACTGATATCTGACGTCTACAGTATTTTAATAAAAATTCTACGGCCATATTACAAATCAATTTAAAATATCAAAAAATTATCTCTCTATACTGCTGAAATATAGACAAAAGTTGAGATAATAAAGCTCAAACTCTCCGTACATAAAAATACTAGTAGTTACATATAAATGTTAAAAGCATTAGCTTGTTAATTCTTAGTAAACTTGATATAATTAAAATTACAAATTGTCTAGTATTCATTAAGGAGAAACGGAACTATTTCCATACTAATTAACAATTTAAAACTTAATGTTACACTTGATGCGTATTTATATTGGCAGTTTATCTTTCCTAACCTTTAGAAAAGAATCTAATTAGATTAATGAGCTCTATCTTTTTAATTTTATTATTATGTGGACTGAAAATCTACGTAATTAGATATATATCAGAATAGCTGTCGAATGTTGCGTAATCCGCGTATTTATCAAACTATAACCTATCCCACTTCTGACATCCATTTTCCTCATCATCTATTTTGAAAAGTGTCCGCTACGTCTTAAAGGAAGTTTAATTTTAAATCAATTAGTATCAGAAACTAAAATGCTATCAAAACCAACGTTGTTACAATTATAACCAAATATTAAACTAGACTCACCTGAACTTACTCTTGAAACTAATTTATAAACATTTAAATAATAATTTTCTTTTATAATGATAAATATTGTTTTCAAAAACACTATTAGAACTAATCTATATATATAATTAAATCTCATTTACGCAAAACATTAACGTTATTAATTTAAATCCGCTTCCATTAAAATTAATTCGGCCCGTCGATATCGATAATATTAATTCAATCATCGTTCTAACACTACCTAACACAAACAAGACTCGATAACGAGGTGAAATATTCACATTGCAAGCTACACAATCGTGTGTATGGTTGTCTCTATCGCACTTGGGGGGTTAGACGGTGGTGGTGAGGGAAAGGAAGAAGACGGCACGCGCCGGCGGCAAATACAAAGGGGTCGAGCTCTCTTTGATCTCACCGCCGCGCGTGCGTAGTGTGTTTAGGCGTGTGTGTGTGTGTGCGTTTATGCAGATGAGATGAGGCTCAGAATTTGATAATTGCAAAGATTTATAAGATTCGCCAAACCCAGTATTGGAGGTTAAAATTGAAACATGCATAATTAATTGAAGCCATCTTGTTGTGAAAGTTTCGTCCTGAATTAGGCTTGTTTTGTATAATATGTTCATATAAATGATAATTTACGCTCCAAATATCGCTTTCTCACATTTGTTTAACTTCATAAAGGTGTACGTCATATCCGATGTCGTAACATGTCCACGCGTAACAATCAGCAAAGGTTTTGGGTTCCGGTATCGGAATGCTATTGCATTCTAAGCCAAAGAGGATATGGATAGACTCCCTTTATAACTTTAAAGTTTGTATGTTTGGTTATTTGGATGTCTGTTACTCTATCGCGATTGAACAAATTTCAATGAATTTTGGCGCACATTACTTTATAACCTGGATTAAAACTGGAATAACATTCAAGATCTGGGATTTTGATCCTTGGATGAGTATATAGACCATTCTGATGAAATCATTGATCAATACTCTGGACACTCAGGACAATCAGTTCGTATTAGGTGCCATTCAAGTATTACGTAAGCAGAGCCCTAACGCCTCCCCCCATGCTTACGTAAACATTGATGCATTTCTTCTCCCTCCTCATTTTGAGCAGGGATATTGACGTTTCGATGTGCGTGTCCCGTGTCATCAAAAATAAGCAAAGACCCCCGCCCTCCGCAATCTTAAAGTTTTGTATAGTTCCTTAATTATATTAAATACGGGATCTGTGCACCAAGACGAACGTACCCGTGTTAGGTTACGTAACACAACCTTGTTAAGTGACAGCTTAATTGATAACAAGATAACGCGTGAATGTATTGGCGATGGCGATGGCGCTACATGGATACACATTGTGACATTACACTTATCACTTAAATGCCTTTTGATCGAGATGATTCTTTAATGACATTAATATTTATTAAGCCTTACAAATGAGAGGAAAAAGATTAAAACTGTAATCACTGAACAGGAAAAACGTGGTAGCGTTTTAACTGCGAATACTACCTAATATAGTTACCGGCACGTAAGTATAGGTTTGAACTTGAATGCGCAGAAGTTTATTAAGGCCTCTTTAGCGGGGAGCGCGGCGCAAGAGCAGCTCGTCACACGCGATTGGTTCTTATGCGATGTTTCAGTTCCCGCGCGTCTACTACGTCACGGATGGAACTGTTAATACAAGCACGCAGCACGCTCACAATGCAGAATTTTCCCCCCACTATTTTTTCGAAGACCTAAAGTTAGCTTGTCTACTATGCTTAACTGTTCCCATGTATAATTCTTTAATCAAATTATTTAAATTCTTTTAGATTTTAGATAAGACAAAAAAAAATTATTAAACTACCCCTTCTTTTTTATGAGGGAGTCGTCTATGGTAACAGTAGTTTACAGCTAAGATTCTGAATGACTCATGACTTTTATTTTACTTTAATGTACTGACAAATAACGTCAGGTTAGTGTTGCCAGAAAAATATAATAAATAGTATAGTAGATTAAAAAAATAAAGGAGAGAAGGCAGAAAAAAAAATTAATCTGTTGTCACCTGCTAATGACACTGCGAATTGAACATGAGAAATTTTGTACTATAGGTAGGTTACGCAAATGGCGTGGTGGGTGGTGGTGGTGGGTGGGACCATGTCCTGATGACTCCAATTGAAACCTACTCCAATAAAAGTATATTTATTTTATTTATTTATAACTTTATTGTACACCACATAAAAAATAATGCAATAAAATAAAAGTGAAGTACAACGGGCGGTCTTATGACTAGTTAGCCATCTCTTCCAGACAACCCTGTCTTGGGAGGAACGGAGGTTGAAAAAAAAGGAGTTTAAATCAAAGGCGAGAATTATTTTCCTTTGAGCTTTTAAACAATACGTGTTTAAATGAGGAAAAAATGGTAACAACAACAAACCACTTCGACAATGCCGCTATGTTGAGACGTTTCATATAACCATGTAAATCGCCTCGTGACTCTTACTTTCAGTAAGAAGCCGGAAGATTTTAGCTAAAATCCTTTGTTTGTTCATTACTGACGTAAGGACATGATATTTAGTAGCCGGCAGATAACTTTAGGTCTGACTTCTGCGCGTTCAAGGTCAAACCTATACTTACGTGCCGGTAGCTACCCTAATTTTTATTAAGTTCACAAATTTGAAATTGATCACCGAACGCGAATTTCACGTGTTTCGCACAAATTGGCAGTCGCTATTATTTGATTGTATAGAAAAAAATACGTAATCATTCCTAAAATAACATTTTGATAAATCAAAAGCGTTGCATACGCACACATAATTCGCGCGAAACTGAAAAGAAATAAGAAAACGTCAAAGTCCCGATTTCCCTGTCCATTGTCGTTTCTATTTTTTTTCATCTTATTTAGCGCTTTGTCGGCGATCCCTTTGAAGTCCTCCCCCCTCTCTCCCGGAGGGTGTTACAAATTGCGTCACGCTCGTATTTTGGAGCGTAAACACAGCGCTACCATATTTTCGTATGTCGGAAGCAGTTATGTTGTTCTAGCAATAATATGAGAATTATTGTACACTCAGTTTAACAATATACACAAACGATTTAATAGAGGGTTGGCTTTATGTATGTTTAATATTTTTACTATAGATGAAACGCCTTATGTTTGGAAAATATAACCTATTACTATTATTATATTTCTTATTTTACTTTTGTGGTCTACAATACTGATGAAATGTCAAAATTTCACGGAATTAATAATCAGGGTATAACTTAACTATTCCTAGCAAATGACGTTAATCATTAAAATTTATTAAATAAAATTTTATTGCATTTAGTTCTTTAATCCAAAAAATAATTTATAATATCTTATACAAATTTATTCGTCGTTCATTTTGTGCACTCACGTAAGTTGTATATGGCAACACTTTTTTTGACAGGTGACGTGTCTGACATTTTGTTTTGAAGGCATTTTTGTTAATAATAAAAAATGTGTGTCAGTTAATAAAAAATATATAATCGCATCTTAGTTTGTTTTAGTTAGTTGATACCACATGTAGGTCTCATATTGAAGTCTGAAGTCTAGAACAAATAGTAGTGTTTTGTATAATCCACGGGAATTTAGAGTGAGCTTGGAGGGGGAGGCGGGAGATTTGACAAGTTGGAATGTCAACAGTCGCTGACATGAGGCGGGCTTACACTGGGCAACTTGAAAATATTTTACATTTTATATCTGTATACTGTGTGGAATTGAATAATATATTGAGGCACAATTGGGGCTATATTGTTATATTGTACTAGTTGATCTATCCTCAAGAGAATATAGAAGAGAATATAAATCTCGCTAACGAATTATTTACTTAGTAAAAAAATCAATGAATAAAACCCTTATCAATAAATGCTGATTTTGGTAACTCTTTATGAGCCTCTTCTTTTTCAATAGTTCTCTAAACAAACGAGTTATGTATATAAGGTCAAAGGAAGTTTTTTAAATCCCTATAAAAGTCGCAATACACAAGGGTAACAAACTAGGTGGGATATATTTGTGTATTTCGTATTGTCCCGGATTGTAATAATTATTTTTACATACAGCACAAGAGAGTAGTCGACAATAATCAGTAATATTTCTTTATTCGTAAATTAATTAATCCTTGGTGGAAGGGGATCTGTTCCCCAATTGGCTTGCGACCACCAGCAATCGAATTCGACCGCCTAGTGTCTCTGACGCGTTCCAGCCGAGCCGCATGTGGGCCAGAGCTACCCCTCCTTCTCCCATCCAATTACTGCTGCGGTTCCAGTGAAGACCGGATTTTTGCTCGGGGTCCATTGAAACCGCAGCAGTCTTCTCTTCGCTCCCCCTCCTCACTCTACCTTCAAGGCGGCAATGCATCGACAAAACAAGATACCCTCTAGTTTTGTCGATGTCTATGGGCAACGGTGGCCACTTTCCATCAGGTGGACCGTCCGCTCGTATGTTCCTTATCTATCATTAAAAAAAAACTAAATGATATTTTTTTCTTCTTCGCCAATATGTTGATGTGTGGTGACAACAGTTTATCAACGACAAAGTTAACTTTATCCATAAATTCAAACTCGGAACCCTTGTTGTGTTAGTCCGACTCACGCTTGACTGGTTCTTTTTTATTATACTATCCAAAAATTGTCCCGGATTATGTTTTCCTACAATTGTCTCGGACATCATAAGTTTCCATTTGGCAGCTCTAGTCCAAAACATGTTTCAGCTGTTAGTTTCCTAGTTATTTATTCCAAAAATAACAACAGGAGAAGAAAGCTAATTTACAGAAAGCGATGATACATCAAGAGCAATTCGTATTTATAGCATAAAAAATTATAAGTAAAATGGACGCTCTGATAAATTCATTAATCATAAATAACCATCAAAGCCAGGCCTCAAAACTTGAAAAACCGCAAAAATTCAATAAAACACTTAAAATAAACATAAAATATGGATAGACGTAAATCTGACCGCCATCAACATATCAGATTGAAGTACCAAACATAATAAATTAACTGGATTAAGCTTATGCTAATGGTTTCAGTGTTCACTGCATTATTTAAATATCATTTAGTTTATATATTTACGAAATACACACAGCCTAGACTAATGGTAATCTAAATTTTAGTTTTATTTTTCTTTACTACTAAAGATCCATTGTTGAGTATAGTTCTAGAAATGATGAAGAGATTGGTTAATGGATTTAGAATTTTTATAAATTCAAAAAAATCGTTTGTTTTATATATCTTTACTGCTTAAGATCCATTTATGAGCGTAGGTCTAGAAATAAGAATGAAAAGGTTGGTTAAACGAAAAATCGATTTTTAATTAATCCAAAAAATCGATTGTCCTATTTAACTTAACTACTTATGATCCATTTATTAGCGTAAGTCTAGAAATGAAAATGAAGAGATTGATTAATCGAATAATCGCATTACAATAAGTTGAATATCCTCAAACTACGACATTTAATTAATTAAGTCATGGCATGGTTTTTTTTGATACTTTATATCACACTAACACATCTATATTTTAGTTAAACTTAACGATTGTGAATCGATTATTCTGATTTATTTGAAAATCGACTAACGAATCAAAACAATTAAAAGATCCATTTTGGTAAAACAGCAGCATCTTTTCTGGAAGAAGATTACTTTTCATAAGGAAATTATGACAAGATCCCATATAATTTATTAGATCCTAAAAAAGTTCAAGACTGTAAGCTAAAATTACAGAAACCGTTTAACATAAAAAACAATAAAGAAACTAATAAATCAATATTTTCTTCTACACCTACGTATAATTTAAATGAGATTAATAGAATAGACACAAATATAAATCTAGTCACTCAACAGTGCCAAGGCGTGTCGCTTTTTAATAAATCATAGATTTTTTTAAAGAATTGGCTACGTACAGACCTATTTGTATTGTTGATATATATTCAGATTTTCTGTTAAGGCACTCTTCCACAGTATCAAATTATTTCTGTATAATAAATTTAAATATCACTACTTTACATACCAATTATAACTCATATATATCTAGTTATCTGCGTGGGAGCTATAGTCCATAGTAACACGTTAAATAGATGGTCAGGCTGGAAAACTTCGACAACTGGCACCAATGTATCAGAAACAGAGGTTATATACGCTCTACACGTGGGTATACTTAGAATAAAATAAAAGGAACTACTCGCGAATATAAAGTCCGAGTTACGAATATAAAGTTGTCAAACATTACTGTATAATGAATCATTTGTAAAGATTTTTATATAAACCTACCATATTTTCGTCAATAATAAAGATTATCGTGATTAGATTTCGCACGATAATAACAATGTGTCACATAACGCATTAGCAAAGGATTTAGTTTTAAAAATTTAGATTTCATTTAAAATAAAAATGTATTACGTAACTTAAAATGCATATAATATTCCTAAATACACAATTTAGTCGACAATATGCAGCTCTTAACTGCTACCAGACCGTATGTCTCAAGACCCAAGATAATCATAAATCTAGCGTAAAACACTTCAAAGCGAAATCTTAAATATGCATAAAAACGTCAAAAGCAAAAATTAATAGCCCTCCACTACATTCAATGGAATTATAACGAATGATATACATACAAGAAATACTGAAACAATTTGTAAAAATAAAATGTGAAGACAAAATGAACCGGTTACTAGAACGCTATTTGTATTCCATTCTGCTTCGTCGCAAAAAGTATGAAAGACTCGCATTTCTCAATTGAGTTTAAAAAATGTCATATTTTCACATTCTTTAATTAAGTTGTGTTTATAGAAATACTAAAAGATTCTTTCTTTAATATAGTTTCATTATCTACCAAAGTTGACTGATCATTCCTGTCACAAATCATACGACACAGCAATAAATATAATGCATATTGAAAACGAGACTAGATTTACGACTATTAATTCACAAATAGCTCAAACCGTCCTAGTTTAACACGCTAAAAAGTTAAAAACGAGAACAAAGTCTCCCATTCCCGAGACATTATTACGAGCTCTTAGATTTTATGGTAGGATCATAAAAACCGAAACTGGAAGCTTTTTTTAGATTAAACTGTTGGGGATTAATTTTATACGAGTCAGAGTTGATGGGCCACAATAAAGCAATCGTTAAACGCTTAAGAAATAATAAGAGATAAATACGAATGTTAAGCGACTGTGCTGGAAATGGACTTTCGGGACTTCAGGCTTTGAAAAACGTTTTATAAAATCGAGATCAAAAATATTCCTATGTAGCGTAGAGATGGTTTATGAATGGCAGACTATGTAGGAAAAATGCAAACTAGTTTTCTTCACCATCTTTTGTGCTCTGCATTATTCTTCTAACTCTACAATTTTTAATAAATAATCTGGCCTTCTGTAAAGGAATCACCTTATTCATGTTTGAATTATTGTTCACGTATGTGTTTAAAGCTACATGCTGAAGTATCAGTATCTATCACATATTAGAAAAGTTTTGCAAAATGTCCAAATGTAAATTTATTTGGTTCTTTCTTATGTATTATGAATCTACAACTTTACCATACAACCTGGTTTCTTCTATAAGTGGATTATCTAATGCAAATAGAATTTGTAATTGGACTAATTGTCCATGTAATTTATGTGTCCCAAAGCTGTATCTATTACTAAGTCTGGAATATGATGTCATATTATGCTATTAAATACCTTTCAAATCTATGGGGTTTAACTGTCTTTAGATTTAGGTTCTAATCTTAAGTGTGAACATGTATTATAATTTGTACGTACAAACGATGGACGAGTTTTCCTTCTTGATTAGCTTACAGTACTAAAAGAGGAAATGTATTTGCTTAGAATTCGACATAAATAATAGACAAGAAATCACAAAGATTACTTTGACTCTGAATGAATTCAATATTTAAAAATATATAATCAAATTTAATATTAAAAATATATAATATAGACTATATGAGCATAGAAACTTATTTAAACGACTAATACTTAAATAATGAAAGGTATCCCTCAAGGCACTGTTTTGGAGCCACTCTCTTACAATATTACCGCAATAAAAAATTGTAACGATGGCAACATCCCGACTCGGATGAGTCGTTTAATTTACTAATTGGTCATTATTCTTCCACATAACGACCCAATTAGGTCCAATCAATCCCGGTACAGTATTTAATATTAAATATAATGTAAAGTATATGACAGAACAGAATTTACAACTTTTGATACAGAAACTTGATCAGAAAACTAGTTCGATAGGAAGTTTTATAATGAAGGATAAATTAACATTTTGGAATACTTTCTACATATAATCAATGGGAACTAGCATCATTTTTGATAGCTTAGCGGCTTAATAGGTTTTTAGTTTATATTGTCAGCTAGGCTATGTTTTTTTATTTGTTAGTTGTTTGTTAATTTTACATTTCACGTTAATGTCATTGAGTCTTAGAGTAAAATATTAGCTATCCACCCCGGCTTAACACCTACCAATTTTGTTATATTTCAAAAAGAGTTAAGATAAAAGTTGCCAGGCAGTGCGATTTTATCCGACAATTTCCTTTAATATTTCAACAAATTTACACAAAACCCTAACAAATTGTACACCTAAACCTTTGTCATGAATCACTCTTTCTATTGTTGAAAAGCGCTTGAAGATCCGTTCTGTCGTTTTTGACTATATTGCAAACAGACAGACAGACACGGCGTGGGAATTTGTTTGTTATAAGATCTTAAATGGAACAATACTATTCTTTGCTGAAATCGTAGAGGATTTCTAACAAATATGAAGTATGTTAGAGTTTACGCGCTTTGCTGATCCCGAATTGGTGATATGATAATAAAACGCCGTATGTGCACACGTCGACACAGGCATAAATCGTTTCTTTCAAGACCATTCGGTTAGCTCCACTGGCTTATGAAGGAATAGATGGGTTAATATACTAATTAGTTTATTAACACTATATAAGCTAAGTATAAATAATATTAGTTTTATTTTCATTTCATATACATATTAGTGACATGTAAAAAAATGCTTTAAAGAAGTCAAAATATGGAAGGTATGTTTTATTTTATGACCTTTTGAGAAAAGTTGATAAGAATTTTAAAAAAATTGTTTTTCAAAATTTTTTAGGCATTAGTCGTTTATAAATGTGTAAAGAAATTATGACTTCGCACTATAAGCGATTTAATGATTTAAAATCTTACGTATACTATTTTCGACTAAAACCTTTAGGTTTTTAGTCAATATAGTGTCCGTACAGTAGAACTATGTTATAAAATATTAAGATTTTCATATAAAAATAACAATAAAATATCTCTTTTTCCAATAGTCTTGATAGTTTCGTAGTCATACATGTAGCAATTGAATTTTATTTATATAGACAGATTTTCGATTGTAGTTTGTGCTGTCTTTCCATTACATATAGAATTTAACTAGTAGAATATCAAATGATTTGTTTTCTCAGTTTCTATGTATAGTTTTGTTTCCTTGTTGGTTGGTACATACGTCTGTGACATCGCTTATTAATTCTACGTCGTTCTACGTTCTCATAGGTCTGCGGCGCGCGTATTTCGGAATCGTTTGATCTCGCCGCCTGCTTTAATGAGGCGGGCAGTATAGACGGTAACTAGTTCGGATTGTGTTCTGCCTACTGTCTGATTTGTTGACTTTTGGGAGGTGCTGTGAATTTTGAACAGTTCTGTCTAGGTACAGAATGGCGAAGAAATTTTATTCCTGGAAGCAGATAATGGCATTATCCTAACGACGTTTTACTGTTAAGTAGGTGTTATACAAGGAATCGTATAAATATATTAAAATTTATTTGCATACTTAGTAAGCATTGCAAGAATATTAAATAAGGGATATTATGAAAGTGCAAAAAGTAGCAATCCGGTGAAGGAGTATCTTAATGGAATTGATATGTTTTATAAATGTAGGACGACTTGTCAATAACTTCATTAAACCTTTAGTAATATTATTTATAAATAAAATTTGCTACGTTATCAATGAAAATTTTCATTTTCACCCACACGCTGACGCACGAACGGAAATAATATTTATATATATTATAAACGTAACATTATGTTTTGATGGACCATATTTTTAAATACATTAAAACACAAAAGTAATAGCTGAGACGATAAATGTTATGGAAATAATACAAATAATTGTTCATTGGTGGTAAGTGTAGACAAATCGACTTACTAACATATTTCATGTACTTTTATAAAAGACGTAACATAAAATGGAGAGAATTTAATTCTAACCAGGAACGACAAAACAGAAAAATAGAAGTCGTGATAAAATGGTTTAACTCATCTTTTTAAAAAGAAATGTGTTCCGGAGGTGTAGGCGTGTTTTCAGATACGAGTCTCTGCCCAACGGCATGAATCGGCATAACTATTGTGTAATAAAAGAAAACTCACGAAGAGTAGAATATTCGCATTTGTATGAAGATAAGAGTTTTTTAAATTATTATAAAAGTTAGTAGACAGAAATGATATGTTTCATTTCAGTTTAGAATTTAACAATTTAAATGTCACATTAAATTTCAAAAGCACATATTGCTGTTTGTTATATTTGAATGGAAAAGAAATTTCTATTTTTTTATCCAATAGCTGATGCTAAATTTTTTCTCGTTAAACAATCTTAATAGAGTACCCACGAAACTTCTGACATTCAAAAAATTCGACAGTGAGAAATGAACAGCCGCAGTACAAAACAATCTGGAATACAGCGGCTGAACCGTAACATTTACCGAAAAAAGAAATAAATAAATAGAAATAGCGCGACTTTTCATTTTGTTGGGGAAAAGCGAACAATGGGCGGGAAAAAAGCGGGAAAATTGCGCGTCACTCTGCCGTACCAATTTGTCAAACGGTCGCCGCAAGATGGCGGCGGCGGATGCGCGGCAACATGGCGGCTTCCGGCGGGGTTTAATTAAAAATGCGTCTCATTTTAGTCCCGCGTTTAGGGAGCGTTAGGCGAATTGTTTAACTAGTTTTTTAATTGTAATGCTATTACCGTAAAGCTAAATTGTTACTTGAAAATGTATATTAGTAGTGGCAAACGCGTACCGGCAGTTTATGTTTATATGAAAAATACAGTCAAAGTGGAGGCCCCCTTTTCTAATAACGCATTTGATGTTTCCCATTTCATTTTATATAAAAATATGATATTCATTAATGTTTTATAGCGCATAGAAATAAAGTAATTCTACAAATAGGTTCACGTAAAAAAGAAACCAATCATTACCATAAAACAAAATACTTTTGAATCGAGCCAATACGATCGGTCTCGCAACCGACAAGCATAATAAGTATCAAGAGGAAACAATTAAAAAAACAATAAGTGATATCTCATTTACAGCTAATGGCTCTATTGTTCAACGTGGCTTTTATGCCTGATCCTACGGGAGCACAAATTATTACTTTTCGTATATTACGAGGGTATATGAAAAAACTCTGCAATAAAAAATGGCGGTTACACTTCATCTGAATGAAATGTTTGATCGATGTGATACTAATTACTGCACTGACTGTATTCGCTATTCACGTCTGCGTACATTTAAGTCTGATCTATTATCTTTTGTAGCTAGTTTTATTTATAACGTATGGTATATTACGATTAAAAATCAACGACAGATTAATAATGCAGATGAAGAAATTGATTAATGTTGTTGCAAAATATTGAAGGTCGGATAACTATAAATTAAAAAAAAACTTGAAAAGGACCAATAAAATTAATAATACATTTCTCAAATCACTTGACCTCCCACGAGATCATTAAAGTACTGAAATGTCCCATGCACCCCATCGCCCCATCACCACAAAACGAATGCATGTCAACGTACGAAAACAGCGCCATTTATATGACGAATAATAGAAAATACCCTCTATTAAAAAACAAGTGGGAATCACAATGGGGATCGAACCTTGGCCCTTGCAATCCACTCCAAGTTAGGGTTGCGCGTGACTTGAATTTTTAATGGATTTTTAAACATGTTTATTTTGTCGTAGAGTGGACGTAGGTGTTTTTTGTGTGTGACGAGAATATAAATTGTTGTAATGTCTTTTGAGTTATCTACTTCAAATCTTGTTTTAAGAAAGTTAAAGTTAAATTGGTTAACGCTACACGGTTATATTGACCATAACTTTTAAACATATCTTGAAGAAAAAACGATGAAATGTTATGACAAATATCTTACTTATTATTTAATATATGAGAATTTGTATATTTAGAGAAATCAACACAACACACACACACAGCAAAAACGACGATGAACGTTTATCAAGTGATTTAAATGAAATATTGAGTACGGTATACAATTTTCTAAAGTACGTGAAAGAATGAGTGCATCAAATCCAGAAGATTTTGCGGACGAGGTCGCGGGCATATACTATGAGTGTTATAAAAATGATGATATTCATTGGAATACGACTTAATAAAAACTAACAAGCAGTCAACCCTAACAATCCCTGCATCCCTTACAAAGTATTGAGTGTATCAACGGTATCGGTAGTTGGATTTGTTTGAATTTGGTCTTATTAATTAACCAAATAAAACACTAGAGGCCGCCTCTTCTGCACCCCTTAGGCATTACCCTGGTAACTCCGCGTGTAACTGAAGCTCTTGATTGATTAGACAAATGAAACTTCTATAAAGAGTACTCTTACATTTGTGCAGTCATCTAGAGAATAGTACAAATGAAAGTATCAGGGGTTTTAATTATTACAATATAGTAAACTAGCGACCTGCCCTTGCTTCCCATGTATACTCAAAAAGGGATTAGATAAATACAATACAAAATAAGCAAGATGGCAAGACTTTAAAGATTAAAATGTGCAAGGAAAAAACCGTTATTTAGAAATGTGACAACAACAATAAAGAATTAATGCCAACAATCCTAAATATTAATCATATTTCTTATTTCGACGTGTAAATTTTTCATTCATTCAGACATCCTCCGTAAACGACTCTCAAAGATTACATCTACAAGATAAATGGTTTTGATAAGCTGATGATATAACGATAATTTTATAAGATTTTCTTATCATCGAACCCATCTCTCGTGAGTCTGACTGTCGTGTTCAGCAAAAATTCAACTGGAAAATATTGCGAGGGACTTGAATTGACTGTATAAAGATAATAATGAAATACATTTTTAGGATTCCTACTTATGCTTAGGGTTCCTACATATTGAATAAACGTGAGGAATCCTTTCAAAATTTTAACCCCTTATGGAGCTGGGGCTACTTCTAGAATGAGAAGAGGTTTCCTCAAGAAGTTTTCGTTTACCGTTAAAGTCAGAGAGAGCTTGGTAGAGTTTGGTACTCTTAAAAACTTAATTTTTTTTCGTTACAAAGTATAAAATTTGTTGTATTGATTTTCATACTAATAAAATTTGAAACCAATTTTTATGACCAACGATCACAAACAAACAATACCCTACCTCGTTAAAACCACACAAGATATTCTAATAATTATAATAATGCAGATATCGGATAAATCACGTTCCACACCGCATTATTTAATCGTTTCACCGCAGGCTACGAAGCTAAACCGATATTAATGTCTTCACAACTAGTAGCCGAAGGCATGCGATTCTTTGCGAGCGCGTCCAATTACACCTAACCGCCAATTAGGCAAGTGGCGCCCGACGTGGGACCGTGCCTCTGAATGTATTGTTCAAATTATTGCATACTCGGGTAACGAGGGCAGAAACTATTATGTTATTCTGTTATTCATTGCTATTTAGTACGTTTTTATATTATTTTAAAATATTTTTGTTAAACTATTTTGAATATACGTCTGAATATTGTTTGTTAACATTACAAAATCAATCCTACAAGTGAATTGAACACAAATTTGAAATCATTTAAATCTAGATCTGATTTCTTTTAAAATAAGGACTTCACGATTGTATGTGTATCAAAGAAAGATTAAATTTTTACCAAAATCATGTATTTTGCATTAGTTCTAGCTTGCTAAACTATGACTGATTGTCATTATTTGGCTCTGATTTATAATTGGATGAAAGTAATGATAATGAAACGAGAAATATCATATTATAAACTAAAAGAAAACTAAACATGTAGTATCAAGATTTCGTTTTGTTTAAATTTACTTAACCTGTGTATAATGCAGTACGTGCTGTAACGTTGACAGTTTTAACAAAAAAAGTCATAAATTTCATAGCTATCGTCACAGCTATGCATACTCATCACTTGATTGCAATGCCCACCAACGTCGTCGAATCCAGATAAATTAGAAACCTTAGAAAAATGTTTAAAATTACAATATCCGTAGCTTTCGAACAATAAAAGGGAGTGTGCGTTCGAATTTTAATGGGACAGGACGCTCAACGAGATTGTTTCGAAATTAAAAAGTGTGTGCGAGTGAGACTGGAGATGTTGTGAATAGACTTGTCCTTCTCTTTCCGGCACGTGGCCATCTCGTCTATGAATATTGATATGTCTCATTATATGTACGTGGTACGTATGAGTACATTTTACAGTGGATAATGGCTGTTAAATTCGTTGAAAGATTTTAAAAGACATTTTACAAAACAATTTGTATCAGAATTGCTAGCAAAAAGTTATATTTTTTCAAAACTAAATTTAGAAGCGTTTCCATATAGATAAATATATTGCTCGTTCATATTTTATTTGTATTACGCTAGACTGGTCGAATAGAATTTTTAACATTTCATTCGAAGCGAATCATTTGATATATTATTCAAAGCCACGTTACAATTTGCTCAAAATTCGTAAAACCAACACAAAATCAATTATTACAAAATATTAAAGTGTATTTATCAATTACACGTTACCACCTGTTAATAACCCGGGGTAAACAAACAGATCCAAAATACAATACACAAACCCGTCAGTAGCCTGGGGCAGGGGGTGGGGGTGTGGTTCCTTTGAAGTGCCGTCTGCGAACGAAAGCTGGCTAACCAACGCTTAGCTTTGTTTTCTAGTTAAATGATAGACGTTTTCAGGAATTAGCTGCGGGTGACGTCTTATGGCCCTTTGGTTAAGAATTTATTAAACTTTTAATTATATATTGATTGAGCTCAGGTTTTTCATAAATTATAGGTATTTTGTTGGATCAGTAATATTTAATTTGAAGGATTTACACGTATGAGAGACGGAGAGTCGACTACCACTTATACAGCGATGATCAGGAGCGCTAGACAAAAAAATAACTTTATGTGCTTTGATAAATCTAGTTCAAGCTAGGGTAGGGTCTAACGTTATATAAATTGTATTGTGATCGTAATAAGGCTGTATAAACCCGAGCCCCAGGGTCGCAATCTACAGACAAGGTTCAGCATCTTGTCTAATTTCCAATATTACGTATTACTACCAACAGTAGATAAGATTTATGAATAATAGTAATAAACAACGAGAAAATATCAAAATGATCCAAAATGATTTTACTTTAATAAATAAAAATGTTTTATTAATATAATTCGTATGAGAAACAACATGTAGAGTTATACAATGGTCCTTTGATATGTTAATCCTTGTATGTTTTAGTGTTTTTATATTAGCGTGCTCTACTTTATTTATCTCGCATACAATTTACTTTTTTCAACCATCAATTTGATAGAATTAAGTGGAACCAAAAATATTTATAATACCAATACGAAATTATTCAAAAATTATTCTATCTACACTTAAAAGAATTATTTTAATTTACTTCATATATATCTAACGATTACGAATAGTCTTGGTTAGTTATTTTTATTAATGAATAAACATATATTTTTTTTATATTTTTTCCTTAACCCCTCCAACTAAACTAAACACTTATGTAAAGAGGAGCCCATGTCTGTAGTACAACGACTGGGATTTTAACCCACGATTTATAGATCTTGAACGCTTCTAATATAAATTAATGATAAAATGTAAGAAAAAAATAAGGTTACTGATTTTAACAGAATATTAATATTTTATTCTTCTTTCGAATTCTGTGGAGATTTTTATAAATATAGTCGCACAAAAAATTGGATGTGTCAGAAAGGGTATAGGTATCAAAAACCTTTGATATCTCGCGTTAAGCTGCTTGGGATCTTTTGTATAGAACTTACTAAATATGTTTTCTTTTGTAGAATTTACTAAACATTTACGTTCAAAAACATCTAACATATTATAATATTTTCCTACAAAGTTGGAAAAACACGTGGGTTATTCGCCCTTACCCCTGTCACATAAATAAAACATCGTGTCCCCATATGACGATGACGATATTATCAAGCAATTTGCATGCTACTAATCTATTCAAATTAGAGCGTTTTCTTTGATGTCTCCATGAATTACGTTTAACCTTTGTCCCTGTTTTGATATTTTTATTGCTCGTATATTTTCGCGGTGACGCTTGCCCACTTTGTATTTGTGACAGTTCTATCAGATAGTTATGAGAATTGTGACTATTAAATAGTGAATGAATGATATCAACATAGGAATGACATTCTAGTATGCATAGTAGGTTAGGACATTGGATTTATGATCTTGAGATTGTGGGTTTAAATCCCACTGCACTACTGATGTCTGATATCTTAACACAAGCTCTTAGCTTAGGTGGGAGCTTTAAAAACCTATTAAAAATACACGTATCCTTAAAAAATCCAGTATAGTAATTGAAATAACTATTTTGTTACAAGGATGATAATCTGAGATCAATTGATAGAAAGGTGTTAAAGTTTTTAACTCAATAAATCTAAGCTCAAGGTAAAAATGGCAAAAGAATTAAAAAAAAATTCAAATTATGATTTAACTTAATCCAGAATCAATCTTAAATTGAATACTAATTGATAAAATTTTACTGGACCTCAAAAGGGTGACCTTACCCACGACACTATAATTCTAACTTCCATGTACTCTAATCTATCGCGCTAAAGGTAATAAATATATTATGTAACTTGAAATGTAAAATGAACTATCGGGGAATACTAATTATAAATCTTCAACATTTAACCTATTATTAGAAGACGAGAAATACAAGAAATGGGTAAAAGAAATGATACTGCGCGTAGAGTGGGCGAGACTGTGACTGGTGACGTGAAGGATGCGTAAGATAGAGATTTATAAAGTGACTCATTAAACCTACATGAAACGTTCCCGTCGTAAAGTTTAAATATTTATCTACTTTATATCGCATTTCTCATATATCATATAGTCTATGGTGTAAGAACATTTACAATACATAGCGGAAAGTATCTACTCTGTATATAAGCGCATAACTTCAGAACGACTGCATCAAATGTCATAAAATGAGAGAGATATGATTCCCATTACAGTACTGAGGCGAGCAGTGCCTGGGTCTTAAGACCTAGGAGCAGGTTTAAAGAGCTCTTTCATAATATATTAACTCTCACCTCCACCACTCGACCTCGCCAACGACAATAGATAATAAAGTAAACTTACGTGGACCTCGAGAAGGGTAACCTTAATCACGACACTATAACACTAACTTCCATGTTCATTGCACGAAAACGCCAGAGAGACTGAGACTAATCTATCGCACTAAAGGTTATATATTGTCTTCACGTCGGTATACTTGAAATAATATAAAATGATCTACCCGCTACTACTACTTTATAAAGAGTGTTGCTAACACAAATCTGATATTTTTTTGTTGTGTTAGTTATTATCAGGACAAGGCTTGTATAAAAGAAAAAGTGAGTGAGACAGAAGACACTCAGTGAGTGAGATGGTGGTGTCCACTGGTAAACGGTAACATACTACGCATTATAGAATAGTATATTCATAGTTGCGGGTGGTGGAGTATGAATGAATATATGAGTTTGTGAACGGTTTGAATACACCTCAGCGAAGCGAGGGCGGGTCGGCTAATTTCCAATTGTTTCAACGTAATATTTCGTCAACAGCCTTTATTTAAATTATAACTTTAAAAAAAATAGTTTATTTCATTGTAAGATAAGAAATATACTACATAGATACTTCTCAATAATAATATAACCAATGTTTCTTGACTCAACTCTCGTTGGTCCTAAATTGTTATTTTAGGGTCAATTAACGGAAAAGCCTTCGTTCGTCGAATATTCCTTACACCATTAATAGATGCTATTTTTTTTTCTTAAGATCTAAGTAAAAATATTAAATGCTTACTTTAATCAGACGATCATCGAAAACCTACCTGAAACAAATAAGTAATGTACAATTAATATTGTTAACATATCTTAAATTTAAAACTTATAATAACAGAGATTAAAATTCATAGTGTAGTAATATATCCTTCAAATTTATTGAAAAAAAAAACCTAATTTCTCCCCAGAAATTTCATCAACAAATCCATTTGCTTAAGAAATCCTACTTAATATTATAAACGCGATAGTTTCTTATCACGATTGGAGCACAATACACGAAAACAAAATTTTATTACATCTTAAAAGTTCTATTAAATAAGCATTCATAAATACTAATATTAAGATTTCTATTTTTAATACATTCCTTATTAAAAAAAATATTCTTTTCAGTTATCAGTATAATCTCGTCTCCCCTCACAAAGCTTTGTTCAAGGCTGATAAGTAGCTCAGATTTTTGCTATCTCCTTACAAAATATATCTCGTTTTAATATTCTAAACGATGTTATAAATATTAAAATAGTTTAAACAGGAAGCTGAGCAGTGCCTGGAGCTTGTGCTCACACTAAAACTTATTATACCTAAACGTTAAAAAACTATTACTTATAGGACGTTAAAGGATAATGATTTTAACTATTGAGTCTATAATAACATATATGAGTATAGAGACAAAAAAGCAATACATTATTAATTAAATTACACCTACACGAAGCAAAAAGCTGTTATCACGAAGCTTGATCGTTATCAACGTCGCTCGTCGCTCGAAGCGTAGCAGTTTGTATCTTGCGCATGCGACTATGAATTATATAAAACTTGATATACCCGCGACTTCGTCCGCGTGGATTGAAGATCTTTCCATATAGTTATTTTACACCTTTAAGGGTAAAACTTTTACAAACTTTGAATGTCATATTTATTTACATCTAATCAACAGGTTAAAAAAATTTCAATTTCTTTTCATCCCCACTTTCAATCCCTTAACACCCTTTTTTCGCATTAAAAAGTAAACTACGCCCTTTCTCAGACTCTAGACTATCTGTATACCAAATTTCATTTAAATCGGTTCAGTAGTTTTGGCGTGTAAGCTCGACAAACAGAGTGTTTAATTATTAAATATTTGATGATTTTGTATTGACGAGTAGTTTCTTTTATTAGGGTCCCGTATCTTAAAATAAAAAAAATTAACGCTCATTGGTTCATAGAAAGTTATTCTGTCTTTCTTTCAAGACCCTTATTTTCTATGTTAGCAACATTTTTAAAGCCTTTCAATGACATGTAGTTCCTATTTGTTTATTTAAAGAATACCTACCATACCATTCTGCTAACAAATATGGTAGAATAAAGGCTTTATTTATTTATTTTGAAAGATTTTGTAAAACTGCGTCTGGATCACAAACCTCAGGCGCTTTTGTCTAAAATGCATGTTTGTATGCAGTGGTATTAGTCCTTACATTAAAGTAAATAAAATCTGATTACTAGTTATTTATTGTCTGAATTATGACCATTTTTAGAAACTTGATTACGAATTCCGTAAATATCAAAATATCCTTTACTTTTAATTTTTAACTGTTCAGTAGCTAAGTTAGAAATTTATGGGCCTTATATACACAAACTGCGACGTTAAGGTGATATCCTATTACTTGGTGTGAGGTAAATATATTCTACACGAGAAAGCCAAAGCGCAGAAGTTGTTTGATATAAGGTTTCATGCTAGAACAAGTTTTTGTTCAATCATGTCATAAGTTTTCAAGTTAAGTGTAAAAAATAAATTGTGAAGTGTTAAAAATGCAGTTTTAAAAAGAGCAAAGAGTGAGTTGTACGAGCACAGAAGGGAAGATTCCATACAAAGTTAAAATTTGTTAACTGGAAAAGTTATGTCTATTACTATGTATTGCTTCTTGCCAAAATGTTGACAGAATTATGTATATTCAGAACCATGTAAAAATATTAAATTACTTACATACAGACACACACAGAAAAAAGTGATCTTTTAAGAATTTATTTTGACTTACGGAACCCTGAAAACTATTTGAATGTAACATGATTATCGTCGTTGATAAAAAGGTATTTAAAAGACTAAAACATTCTTCAATTCTTACTTTAATACTTACAAATACGTTAACCACAACTTGTTCAAACGAAACGGTAGATACAATCGTCTAACAAAAAACCATTGAAAACTTCTTATACAAAAGAAGCTTTAGAAATCTCATTAATTAAGTCTAAGGACTGTGACATCATGGTTATACTTCCAGTTTAAGCTATTATGGTCTATTTGCCTATGATTCTTAGGTTTATAATGGTTTAAAGTTGATTTATAGTGTCCGTTAAACCGCTTCGGGTATAATTTTATTCTAATATCAAAAGTAGGCGTGGTTTCCTACTGAGATACGCAAAATGGCCGACTGAATATTAATTACCAATCTTCAGTGACAATTGGATTATATATTTAAAGGTTTAAATTTGAATAAATCTAAAGTTTAACATAAGTATTGTTATAACATAAAATATGAACATTTGCCTGTGTTTTTATTTTGATGTAGTTTAAACCAATAGGAGAAGTGTTTAACTTTAAAAAAGTTATTGAAATCAACTGAGACAGTCAAAAAAGGTTTCTTTGTTATCAAAAATTTAAGTGTCAGTAGCTCAGTGGTTCAGGCGTTGGATTCACAATCGATAGGTTCAAATCCCAGTCATCCAATGACTACTGACGTGGCCTTCTCCTAATACAAGCATTTTAGCTGACTTGGAGGGGTTAAAAATACTAACAGTTTGCAATCCAAACTGCACGTAATCTTATTCCTCTACGATCTTGAAGCAAGAAAACCTTGAACTTAAAAAATCAATACCCTCAGACTATCTAGCGCAAAATATCACAAATAAAAACAAAGCATAAGTACTGACGTGCCATTTTCTCAACCCTCCATGTTTTATCCCCTTTAAAAGCCTCTGTCTATGCATCAAATATTCAGTGGTTTCGTCTGCCTAGGTCTTAAACACGGATTTAGGTGACGCGTCGCAAGGTTTAGACTGAACTGGGTGATCTTACTTCAAGTAGGTGACTGGGTTTTTGTGTTGTTTTAAGGCTGGGTTTATATTGATTTTTGATAGCTCATTTAGTTTTTTTTTTCAAATATTGTGGTCCAGATTAAAAAAACCCTTGAATTATTTAACAAACGAATTAGCAGCAGCAACAATAGTCACCGATACAAACAAATTATAATATAATACACTTTAGGCGATTGCTGAGCAGTCTCTAGTGTTAGCAACCTAGGTATAAGTTCACACTACGTTTTAACGTTAAAAACGATCGCCTGCACTACTAAACTACTTTTATAGTTAGAACAATGATAATGATCACTATATGAAATTACTTGTCAGACTGGTTCAGTTCTATAGAATTAGGTCGAGACAGTTGGACATTCTTAAAAGACATCTACATATAGGCAGGCATAAAATAAGTATCATAAATTATATATAAGTATAATAAACCTCATATTCTTAATACACAGACGCCGCGACGCCTTGAAAATATTTATCACACCAAAGTGTTTTAAAGGAAAGCGCTGCGTCTATCAAATATTCAGTACTCTACTCGATCTGAAGCGTTCAAGTTCTGGAGAAACTGGGTAACGTTTTGTGAGAATATAGGTAAATAGGTTTCTGATATTTATATGAGAAACTCGCGAGTGTCACCTACAGAAATCTATTCAAAGGTGATATGAATGTAACGTCAAAGTTCAAAGCTGAAACTTGTCAAGAAGTGTCTTTATTAAACAGGATATAAGTTTAGTTACAATCCTGTAGATCTTTAATAATTAATTTAATTTTGGATGTTATGTAAATAATAGACAATCCACATCTCCAATCATTGACATATAAAATGAAAACAATATATGAACAGCACCTCAGGAATCATGTCCAGGGATCATCAATGTTTCCTTTTCCAATAAAACTTCTAAAAAATCGCCATTTATGAGGCCATACTTAACGACCTTTCGTGTAAACAAAAACATAATAAAAATTCTCTTCTCAACCTATTTCGTGGACCCTATGGTTGGAAATAGAGACATGGACCAGGGACAGCTTTGAGAATCACTGTTCTAAACATAATTACATACATAATCACGTATTCTTTTTATTATACAGTTATATTAATCGATAATGTCGGAAGTTGATTTAGACGTCATATTAGCAGGCGACGTTTTGTCTGGTAAGGATGCGATGCAAGTAAGGCCGTGTACATGATATTGTCAATGAAACTCCTGAAAATTATTAATATAGTATTTAAATATTAATATTATGACTGCAGTATGAGTATGAAGAAGTGTGGGTCTTTGAGACTAATATTATCTTAGGTAAATGTTGGCAAAAGATCGAACAGTACACGCGTGAAAAAAAAAACTTAAAAAACTGATGTGACAATAATAGGTATCTTCTCTTATATTTTCTAAGCTTTTGTTTAGAATAAACTCGCTAATTTCCTTTAAGAATCAATTTAAATCAAGCAGCATGTATTACTTTTTCTATAACTACCTAATATATCTGTTTTTTGACTAAATCAAATGTAAACAAATACATGATTACAAACACATTAACACACTTACTTAGACAGACTCTACAACTATAATTTACACAGATTATTTTACAATTTAATCCAAGAACTTGCGACCAAGACATGTCCGTCGTTCATGTCAGCCATCGCTGTACAATAGAAGAAAATTGTTGCAACTACAGCGGCTATACAAATATTATACAGTTCACACTATCGTGGCGGATTAAGCTTTACATTAAGTAGCCATAGAGTGAATAATGAGTGTGCAACAAGTGTAACATGTATCCTAAGCCTTACTAATCGCCGTAGTCGCGACAGGCGGAAGACATCACTATTCAAACGACGTGCGCGGTTTTCGTCTACCGGACACCATACCGTGCTGTGGGTTAACGCACCAGTCATTATTTTTAGAACCTAGGGACTAGGTACTGTTTCCGGGATTAAAACTTATCTTGACTTGTGTATTAGGTTCTTAAGAAAAAAATATTCTTAGATACGCTACGATGCTTTCCAAAAAGTAATCATTGAAACTAGGACTGTTGCAAACGATTTAAGTAATAGGATAAATTAAAATTAACCTTTTAAAGTAATTTTATATATAAGTATGGGGGAAGTGTATGTAGTTTACTTTAATATCTTAAAATACAATACAAATAATATGTTTTTAAAATCCTGTTCGAACTGCAATTTTTATTTATAAATCAAAATACTTTAATAAATTGACAAATTTTTCAAAATTAATCCTAAATATCCTGGTGATTGTGTCACCAAAATAATTCATTTAAAATTCATTTATTTATTCATTTAGTTTAGTTATTTAATTAGGAAGACTTTTAATCAGGATTCGAAAAAATCACTTAATATGCAAATAAATTATTTAAAACATTTTTCGCAGATATTTTTTATGTATAAAAGGATTTAAAGGGTCTACGATATAAATTAATAGAATTAATATAAAAGAAAGGCTTTTAAAGACAATAAAAATTATGAACATAACCAAAAAGTATTTCATTATTTTATAATGTTATAAAACCACGTAAAAATCGTATAAGTAAAACTCAAATAACATTATGAGGATAAGACATTGTTATAAGCTCGTAAAACAGGTCAGCCGTGAATACTGCTATGTCGAGTGGGCGTATCAGAGTATTATAAAATGAAAAATATATTTTGCAACATATCCCAACATATATTGTAAAATTTGCTAACCCTTTATGCTTGCATGACAAAGTATTTTATAGTAACAGATACGACATGATGAATATAAACCTTTTTTATGAGAAAACAATGAGGGCAACAGAATTAATACTATTTCTGATATTGATCTGGCAAGTGGTGACCATACATAAGATGCTTAGAATTTTGAAATCAGGATCGGAATATAGAAGACATTGTTGCTGTAAACCATTTAACTGAATACCAGGATAAATAAAAACTTCCAAAAGTACCATCTACGGACATAACAATACGTCATATAACATGTAACTCTTTCTCTCCCCGTAATTCTACAAAAGATTCTTTCACCGAAGGTTTGTCTGTTAGAGATGGGTCATTTAGATTTAGATTGATAGAGTACGCAACGCGTTACATCCGAGGAAGTTTCAAAGTAGCTCCAGTTGCGGATAAGCTTACCAAAAACCGCCTCAGCTGGTATGGGCATCTGATACGGCGTGAAGAAAACCACGTGGTACATCTCGCTTTAAATATTCCTGATCCAAAACGAACAAGAGGCCGCCCGCCATTGACTTGGTAGTCAAGTATAGAGAGAGACCTCAAGAAAGTCCAACTGGACGGCCTAGCGCAGGCATGTGAGGAAACCCCGAATAAATGGATCATGGGTGGAGAAAGAAGAAAGTGTGTGCAATACAGTGCTTATCTGTCTATCTATCTACGAATAGACTGTATGCAATTAATGTTACTTTCCTAAAGATTTGGACCTCCTATTAATTTAATTTCGTCCTCCTATCTCATGATGATGATGATTTATATTCTTGTTTTTTCCGTTCCTTAGATAAGAATTAGCGCTTACTTGCCTTAACTTTAATCTTAATCAGGAAAGACTATTTTACTGCTTTTAAAACAGTCTGTATTCTCACTAAAAGACGTGTGAGTGTGACCAGATAATGTTCAATGAAATAAAGAGGAACAAGTAGGTGCGTGCAACTGCGAGAGGTTGCAGCGGACGGGTGCGATGGGCGTGCGCACATCGTTTGTAATTATATGTCTGATTATTTTACGAGTATTTTGTGTTGAAATAAAAAATGAAATGCGTCGCGACTCGCGTGTATGTGTCATGTGACTGACGGCTTGTTCATATGATGATGTTCTACAATATTGTTGTTTATTTATTTGTAAATAGCTGGTAAGTTGTCTATTAGTAGAACCTACCATTTATGTTTAATGCTACTTAAATTTAAACTTTCATTACTACATGACAATCTATACCTATCACAACATTTGCAATTCAATAGGACAGACAATATTCACTCTATGAAATTACTTATCTCACCGTATCTTTCTATCGATACAGAGGAATAGGTGTAACATAAACCAAACTTGTATTACTTGTACACAAACATATAACAAGATAAGGATTGTATTAGTCAAAAAAGAAAAGTTGTCTAAAATTGATTTTTAAAAATATACTACCTAGGTAATAGTTAATCAAAAGCGCTGCTAACAATATAAATAATAAAAAAAATATTTTAAACACACTTATAAATAATAAAATAAGTTGACATCGAATATGAATGCAACAAAAATAAAAAATAGGGTAAAAAACAGCGCACGTCACCTGAAGATGCGCGCGTGTCTGCATTGAGACGTATAATGCATTTTTTATTACTGACTACCCTACACAGTACACTGTCAGTGACATGAATTATTGTTGCAATATTGGGGTGTTATTGACACAGGGTTAACTTTATGAGTTAACCACTTACTGATATCGCAATAGTTCCAGTTTATATTTCAATTTATCCGTTCATGTGATTTAGCTGTATTACACTTCATTTTTGTGATTTTCTAAATATTGTTACCTAATAAAATTAATGTTGTCTAGCAGACAGATTGAATTGAAACTGTACCTGGGTCAAAATCCTGAAACATTATTTAGACTCCTATCTGACCATTGTTTTGGATGTTTTTTATTTAGTTCTGAAAGCATAATAGATTTTTCAATTTTTTGTTTAAATTATTAATGGTTATTTATATACAAAGACAGGGAAGCTTTTGCCCCAGGAGCAAGTTTAAGGACGTCCTTGGCACAATTACGACACTTACAGTCATCTCGACCTCGCTACTCAATATAAAAAAACAAAATATAATATCAATAATTCAGGATATCCACGAATAGAAGACTTAGATTTCTAAAAAATGTCAAGATATAGAAAGTTTATAATATCCCAGCTTAGCATCATTCATCTGTAAATATAGGATAGTTTATTAAAGTGTTCCTCTTATTGGTTTTGTGTTTAATCATAGGCGTACCCATTCGCCGCCAGTCTACCATCTCTAATGGCAGCAAATCGAGTTGCGTACGATGACAGATGGGCCAGCGCTCTCCGCCGGAGCGATGACAAATTTGCGATATTACATGCGGATTAATGTCCGTGCACCATTTTTTAGGGTTAAATTGTCTTTTCAGGATCACCCTCGACATTCTTGGATTAAATCAACGAATAAACGCTTGAACCGTAGACGTTTAAGTCGAAATTTGCTTGCGTACGCGCTACAGTTGTTTTCTATTGTTTCGGCGTAGATGCTGAGATCGCAAAGGGTGATTCCCCAGGCTAGATCCATACGATGGTTATCATAATCCCTCCATTGACATGATGTGATGACACATGTCGTGCAGTCGTGTTTTAAAATTTTGCTTTGAAAAAATCCGCGAGCGTTTTCTATTCTACAACAAGATTTCCCCTATCTCTTTATACGTAAGGTTGAAAATGTATATTTTGTTAATAGTTTCGTTTGTTGGTCCTGGGAAGATATAACGTGGACAGTTCACAATACGATATGTTGTTTGTATATGAAGATCATTATTTGTATTTAGTCTTACGTTGTTCCGATCGATTTGTTTAACTCGTCTCAAGAGCATATGTTTGATTTATTTAGACAATATAATTATTTAGAGTACTAGAGCCATAGAACATCCGTGACTAGAGCTAAATATACAACCTGATAAATTAGTAAAACTATAGATATATAAATCTTATTGAAATACAAGCAAGGCAAGCTAGGGAAGAACTAAATGCTTTCTTTTAGAAATATTTGTATAGCTATATTGATTGACAAATATTAGTACAGATTAAAAATCGCCAACAAAAGCCCTAAGAGTAATTCGGAATTAATATCGGCCCTTCGCAATTACGATCCGAAAAAACGGGGCAAACTGCAGAATCATAGAAAATTACAGGATTCCAAACATCGCACAAAGGGACCCTTCTTGTCGAGGAAATGCTCTATGCGCCACTAATGGGAACAAATTTTTAATATGGGGTGCACTGCTTTTAAACAATTACGCAAAAATGGATAAAGAAATAAATGTAATATGTTGAAATATTTTTCTATTATTTTATTCATACGATACTTGTAAATTTAGTTTTTTTGAAAGATTCCATTATTAAGTCATAAAACAACAACATTCAAAAAGCATTTTGGCTAAAAATTAACGCTTTTTATTTTCACTGTCCTATAGATATGTACGAAAAAAAAACAAAGTTTTATAGCTAATATAAAAATCCTAACCCTACACAAACAAGAGCGGAGAGTGGAAAGGCTCTTGAATCTGGAATACTTTTCTTTTGTACGAAAATTATAAGAAAGCTACTCGATCGTGAAAAGCTAACCATTCACAGTGCTCCAATCGTTCGCAACATGGACGAAAAAATGCGAAAATAATCGTACGCAAAAACCCTCGCGACAAATGAACATCGGGGCTCGAGAGGTCATTAAAACGAGGCTCGATCTAAAAATGAGGGGGCCCAGAGGGGGGACTTTTGAGAACTCCGTAATTGGAGCAGGGAGGGTCTCAAATCACATTCGAACCAGTGGAGGCGGAAAGGCGGCTCAACCGACTATAATTAACAACAAATATGGGTGAATCGATTTTTACTACATTCAAAGTACACCCATTAGGTTATTTCGCGAGCCGAGCGATTACTCAAACAATACCTCTCAAATATTAACGTTAAAGCCACGGTTTATGGGAAAAAGTTCGGTCGCTCGCAACTGCAGGTAATGCTGTTGTGTTTTCCTTCGCATTTACAATGTTGTCGGGTAACGTACACTTTTTTTATTTTTCTTTCCCTTGTTTACGTAATTGAGTATTTTGTGAGTAAACGGAGGGAGCCGGTAAACGCTTCAGTAATTTCAGTTTTACAGTAAAAATATTGTTCGGCATCGTATCGGTCTTTGTGTTTTGAAAACAAGCTAGTAATTTAGAAATGGAGACCACTTAAATGCCACGTTGCATTACTGGAAAAATGATTTCATGTTTATTCTAACATGACCTTATACTTACTAGCTATAAAGCATATACGCTAATAAGACCGCAAGTCATCCATTCTCGGAAAAAACCTGATGAGGCGTCTATAGTTTGTATAATAGTTTCTAATACTTGATTTGTGAGAGCACCATAAAAATCAAATGTCAAAATCTTCGTTCTACGCTAGACCACACAGAGAGTTGGAAGCGAGAAAAAAAGGCAAAAAAAATATTGAGACACGAGAACACGTCACCACATTATGTTAATAGGTCCAAGATGTGACAACATCGACATAATCCGCTTTGTCCAGACGATGGGCACATTAAACCTCTGCCAGTCCGATGGGAATCGTTCCTTTGATTTTCGATTCGATGAAAATTAATATATACTGTACATACTGGATGTACGAGAGTGGATTAGAAAAATGAGCATACATACATGAAGATAATATGTATGTATTAGTATTATAAAGGACAAGTCGATAAATATAAAGCGACATTATTTTTGTTTTGGAAAAAAACTTGACTCTCCCAGATGTTTGATGGAATTTCACAACAGCAACGTGGAAGTGGATATTTTACTTTAATTTCCCTACTTTACTCTCTTAGAGAATGTATTTTCTAAAATATTTTAGTACGAGAATCTTATCCAGTCAGACCGACGTTAAGATATCAAGTCTGACATTGACGGACGTCATAGGCTTCCATAAGACTTTTTTCAGAGTTTATACTTTAACGTATTTAGGGAACGATAAGACTTTTGAACTATTTTCTTAAGGTTTGTCTAATATTTTCTGTCTAAACTCACTGCTTAGAACTAATTTATCAATCATATTATATAAATTTAATGAGGCAGTGATGGCCCAGTGGTTGAGACTTCAAGTCTTACTCGGGAGGTCCGAAGTTCGATCCTGGGCACACACCTCTGACTCTGAGTTATGTGTGTTTTAAGCAATTAAATATCAGTTGCTTTAACGGTGAAGGAAAACATCGTGAGGAAACCTGCACTCCTGAGAGTCCTCAAAAAGTTCTCAAAGGTGTGTGAAGTCTGCCAACCCGCACTGGGTCAGCGTGGTGGACTATGGCCTAATACCCTCCTCATTCTGAGGAGGAGACCCGGCTCAGCAGTGGGCCATTGAAGGGTCGTGATGATGATTATATAAATTTTATTAAAACGATGTAAAATTAACATGAATCCTAATTATAATTTCAGTAATTTTATATAAGCAAGAAGATACAGTACAGGTTTTTCTTGCACAACTAAATTATAAAGATAATATAATAAAAACGGTACTCAACACGTTATTTAAAAATAACACCATAACAACTCACACCATACAACTTGTCATTCAGAATCATTACAAGCAACCTGTCAAGCGAGCAAACATTGAAAAAACTCGGAGATGGATCATAATTAGGGGTTATCATCGGATCGTTCCCGCGGACCGAACCGAACCGCACGCGATCCACGACGTGTCAAATAGCTCGTTAACAGCCCCTCGCAAATAGAAATATTATTCATAACTTAATCCCGCTTATAATAGATTTAACCTGCCATAAAATCATATTCTTCTGGCCAAACGCGGGGTGCGTATTTATAACGAATTGCCGATTACCACTACACAATAGCGTTAAGAGGTTATATAATACTCATAATTCATGTTTTTTCGAGATAATCGAGGGGTAATAACTGATATGAGGGGTAAGTTTGTAAATTGGATTTAATATTTTCGTTTATGGTAACACTTGTGTGAAATTGAACACTAAGGGCTGTATCGTATTGGATAGGGTTAATCCGCACTTCAGTTACAATTGGGTTCGTGTTTAACTATTTAATCGTTGCCAGTCAGTGCATAATTATTCAATTTGTTTAATTGCTACCGAAAATAATTTGTATTTATTTTACTTTCCAATGATTAACACCATTGACCAAATAATTTGTGGAATGTTTGTACGATTTAATCTGTAAATAATGTTGTTTTTAGTACTAACTAATAACGCTTAACCACAAACATATCCGTATTTGGTGTTCCTGCGTCATTTACCATTTACAGATGGAGCGCATTTATGGGACATATTAGTACTAGTGTTAAAAAGCAGTAAACATTTTAATTTTTAGAGATTATATCTGAAACTGTGGATCTCAATTCGAAAATTGTTTGACGAGCGATATGGTTGTGTATAACTAACATAGAATAGGACAAAAGGACTATGTAATGTAAAAAGGTATATTAATTACTACAAGAAGCTGTGATAGTGGTTAAGACCTGAATGTCCACTCGAAAGGTCCGAGTTTGATCCTAGGCACACACCTCTGCATTTTCTGAGTTATGTGTTTTTAAGCAATTATCACTTGCTTCAACGGTGAAGGAAAACATCGTGAGGAAACCTGCTCTCCTGAAAGTTCCCTAAAGTTCTCAAAGGTGTGTGAAGTCTGCCAACCCGCACTAGGCCAGCGTGGTGGACTATGGCCTAAATCACTCCTCATTCTGAGGAGACCTGGTTCAGCCATGTGCCATTGACGTGATTGTGATGATGAATTCCTAGTCCTTTTTATTGGTCTTCGAAGATGTATTCATACAATATGAAGTATGAAAAAGTAAGAGGTTTACCCATAAGCGAATAAGATGGCAACTGACAAGTCGGACCACTTGTCAACTAAGATTAAAAATATCTGCTCTATATTCCTTATTTTTTAACAATCCAAGTTAATATTTTACTCTTCTTCAGAACAGAATCAACTTTACATACAAACTTAAACAATCAAAATGAACTACACATTATTTTGTATACAATTTGTAACACATTTCCAACTAGAAAGACTTTTAATTCACAAACTTCGCAAATACGAAACTGAAGTACAACTGTGGTAACACAGTAATTCTTGCAGAAACGCGTACACTCGACAACCATCATCATACAGTTCTTATTTCTATAGCAATAAAGGATATTTTGCGCTGACATTTCTACATGTTGCATAACGTACAGTAGACAACATGGCAACGCTACAAACAGTTATGGTTCTTATTCAAAAGATATACAGTTTACTTTAGCTGTGTATCCTAACAAAGGGGGGTAGGGGTCCCAGGTGGTAGGGGGTTTGAAAATAGGACTTTCTAGGCAATTACCAGGCAGGGATGGACTCGCATGATCTTATTTGAACCGAGAACAGCTAGGTTGAAATTATGTGGAAGTTTTGTTCGTAACCCGTTTATATGGTGATTGGATCAGTATCGACTACTTGTAGGTATTTTTACATTGGATGCACTCAATTTAGAATTGCAAGTGAATAATTTAGTAAATATCAACTAATTTTACTATTTATAGCGACAACTAATGCAGTAAAAGTTCGATGAGAAGTTATATTTTAAGTCGAATTCTCTTAGAATACTGAAATATAATTAATAATTACAATAACGCTTTTTTATTTTTCGTTCTTAACTTAATGTCTGCTTGTACGTGTTAGCATCACCGTTTATAAAAAAAAGTATTCGCGATTGACTTTCAAGTGATATCGCGCAGTACATATTAAAGTATTGAGACTAATAGTGTAGTGTTGTTTGGTGATGTGGTGTTAGACCTCCGTTATCGAGGAACAAGTGAGTAATGTACTTTATTATTTTAATATTCAATAGCAAGGTCGAGCTGTAGAGGTGAGAATTTCTGCATAGTAGACGTCTTTTAATCTGCTCCTGGGTCTTATTGCCTGGACACTGCTCGGTTGTTATATTTGTTATTATTGTCGTTTAGTCATACTGCACAGTATAGCTCCCATACTCATAACAAACGTATTATTTAATTAGTATAAGTAAAAGAAACGCTTGATAGGATATAGGTCTTCTCCAATTTTTACCATTCTTCTTAATTCTGGGCTACTTTTATGCTTTTTTTTCCCGCCCTTTTCCTTTAATTTGCTGAATTGAGGTCTCATACTCTCAACTTTAAATAAGAAGTAAACCATATACATATTTAGAAAAACATAAGCGATACTCGTAGTCGTAGGGAATACATGAAATAAAGCGAAGAGAACTTGTTAATTTCGAACGACTTTTCCCGTCGGCGTGCACAATGAGGTCTAGCACAAAGCTAGGGCGCTTTTAAAAGTATTACCACCCCCGGAACCCTTCGCTACGATACGCTGATACCATTCTAAATTATGCGTTTTATAAGGGAAATGCGACTTCGATGCTACAAATGTGATTATATCTGTGGTAGGTATAGATATGAGAATTTCAAGTACGAGGCGTCTTTACAAAATAAGTAAATTGTTTTGGCTAATACCATACTTGCAACTTGGACATAGAAATTATGGCATTTCAGTACTTTTTTCGGTTAAATTATAAAGTGACTGAAAATGTTGTATGTGTATAAATATGTATGTACATATATTTTGCACATTTTTCCTTAATCGTTTAGGATTAACTGCTAAACATAGATGCAAAAATTTTTCCATACTCGTCACACATGTTGTCAGAGATTGATATTTTCTTGAGTAACATAAAACATACATTGGGATAAGCAGGTCACAAGTAGTTGTACCATAATGGGAAGATCTCTAGATTCTCATTACTTGCTACTTATATTATAAAGCTGAAGGGTTTTTGTTTGGTGACACGCGTTAATCTCGGGAATTACGATTCAAATAATTGATAAATTATTTTAGTGTTGGATAGCCTATTTATTAGAGGAATACTATAGACTATATAATATCACGCTACGACCAATAGGAGCAGAGCATCACGCAGATGAAGTCGCGCGGGTCTGCTAGATAATCAATAAGAATAGTAACATCATAATTATTCCCAGTAAAGTTACCAGTAAATACTTTATTTACGTTTAAAGTAAAAGAAAACACCACTATCAATTAATATCATTTGCCGAAACATACCGGAAACCGCATCACAATCAAAAGCACTTATTTTTAAACTGAGGTCCGAATAAAGACATCAGCACGCGTTGACCAAAATCAAAGTGACGATACGAGCGCCGAGCGTGTAAGTTATAAACAATTATATGATTATGACACGAGCGCGGCACCGGCACGAGCCAAAGGACCAAAAGTACCGACAAAGTAAATTCATTAATAAAATTGAACTTCCGATTTGGTGAGTCAAGATATATAGGTAGGTCTAAATTATGAGCTTAAGCGATTTGAGTTTTAATTCACGAAAGATAGCGGTTTAATATAAATTCATTCGTTTTTAATTTTGTTGAGTTTTTGGAAGATTTTGTACTTCCTGCTTTCATGATGCTGTTAGGTGTCAACGTATTTCGTATTATTTTCTGCTTTCGAAAATTTCAGTTTTGTATTTAGACATAAAGTAAAGTGTGAAAAATTAATTGTTTTATTAATTGTTTTAAATGCAAACCCTAACCCCTTTATATAATTATCTAATCTATTTTGATTGATTGTAAAGTTCATTCATTAAAATTTACTAGTTGATGTATGTCTAGGGTATTTTTCGCTCTATGTTATAAGTATTACAAGTTATTATAATTAATTTAAGCTAACATCATTATCTTAACCTATAATTGGTTCACTACTGAGCTCGGGTCTCCTCGAAAAAAGAAGGCGACTAGCAAGCTGACTTGGCAATGTTTCCTCACGATTTATACCTTCATCGTTAAACACACGTAGCTCAAAAAATCATACCGAATATAGAATACTAGATTCACTCCTAAGATCAAACTCAGATCTCACGAGTAAAACAGTAAAGTATTAAATACTAGGCTTCACCATTTTTTTGAAACTAAGATAAAATATATTCGAAGAACTAAATTGTTTCTTAGTATTTAAAACAACGTTTTCTGTGAAACGCTATCTCACACAACTCGAGCTATACACCCACACTATTGTTATAATAAAGGTTCAAGGACAGACAGAGACGGGGAATGTGTCCTAGCTTCCGGTGATTTTGGTAGGCGGAATACTTATTAGTCGTTAAAAGTAGGATTAAGTCCAACGTGAGTCAAATTATAAAGTACTAAAGATTGTTTTGTCTATAGATATACTTGTTACATCTACTCTGGCTCCATTACTACGAAATGCTATTTTATTATTAAATTGTGAACATTTAAATAAAATGAGAAGCACATTTTGCTACATAAATAACGTTAATGACGATTTATATCTGGAGTGATTTTTAAATTTAACCATCAGTGTAAGTAGCAAGATAAAATCAGATGCGTATCCAAGTGTTCATATATTAACTAATGTATTATACTAATAAAACGTATGATATAGGAATATTTTAAAATCGTAATTAATCTACATGTTACTTTGATACGTAGTCTGTCTTAACTCGAAATTATTTAATTATCATCTTATCTTAAGTAAAACCATGGCTGAATTATTGCGGTAAGCATCAAGGAGCTAAACAATACGCAAGAAAAACTTATTAAAAAGGACCGCGCTCCAGCACAATATATTTACGGGGAGGGACAAGAACAATGGAAGAAAACGCTTTATTAAGCCAAACAAAGACGGTAGGCCTTATTAGTCTTAGCTACGGTAAAGAATTAGAATTTTAACATTAAAAATATAACAATGCTATTTCAACAGCAATTGTTTAAACTAGCTACTTGTTAGCAATTTGTGTTGATTTAGGTTAGAAAATTATTCTACACAAGAAGAAAAACTCCGCTTAATTTTTCACTTAATACGCATACGTTAACATTTCATTTAAAAAAATACCAGGAACATACAATAGGAGTAGGAACAATTTTCCACTGAAGCGCAAAAAATATGTTTGATTACACACCCTCGACAAAACGGCAACGGAATAAAAAGATATCTCCTAAAACGTCATTACGGACATAACTCCGGTGTCCCGGGATATATCTGCCATACAAAATACTTTAAGCGGAAACCCCATACGCATCAAGACTCCCAACAATGGAGTATCTCGCAATCGCGAGTAATAAAGGCTGCGAGCGCCCACATTAAAATCTTATCCCTTTCTTAAATAAAAATTTCACGAAAAAATAAAGAGAGGATGCCTCCCCTCTATTATTCAGCCTCCCTCACCACCCTCGTTGCTACAGTTGGCATTCGGTCGCTCGATTGCGAAGAAAATTCAAAGAAAATCTAACTTTATACATAGGGCACAAAGTAAGCAATAGCCTGGCATGGCTACATGTCTAGACTTCGCTTTGGGCTCCATGTTCAGGGGTATAAGGTCGATATTCGACCAGGATGCATTTGCTGGATTTAGAGGAAATACGGCTTAGTGTTAGCCATGGTATTTGAAAATGAGATGCAGCGTGGGGACGAGGAGGGCCTCTCGAAATCCGAATTACCGGGGCGTGTGTAATGATTTTCCCGGGCGGAATTATGCCCAGTATCGGAGACGAATTGGAGACTCGAATTGAATGTTCTTTTTAAGCGCAGCGATGAGGGAAATCGATAGTCTGGATATAACCTGGATAATTTTATTAGTTCGAAATGCAGTGGTTGGAAAATCGGTAGCGAAAGATGAAAACGGTGAATGGTGGAATGATTTAACGGATTTACTACATAACTGAGTAGTGTTTAGGTTCAAAATCAGATTTTTAAAACAAAGGAGCAATTACTTCAAAGAAATTAAAGATTGCTAAATTGACTGATAGTAACATAGATCATTGAATGTAGAAAATTTTAAAGACTAGTTAAAAGTTCATACAAATTAAATAAGGGTATATACCCAAATGATTAACAAAGCAGTTATTTTTATCAAAACACCACACATCTCTATGGGACACGACTTTGATCTCATCTCGGGGTGATCTCTCACGACGCTACGTGGTCGCGATACGGTGGGTGATATCTTAAAGTATAATTGGGGTTAGGCGACGTCTGGTCATGGGTTACGCTAAGTTTTAGGTCCGTTATGTAACCTTAAAATCTATAGTACAGCATGAAAAAATACCTGAACAAAATACATGATGATGAAATAATTAAAGAGCTGTCAACAAACCTCTTTTGGTCTGAAACAGAGGAAATGTAATAAGGAAAAAATTTCTAAACGTTCTCGATTCGTCATACTTTTTCCTTGTTATGGAATTATACGAAATTAATTTTGATATCTGTAAGAATTTAATATAAATTTTTGGACTTATTAATTAATTCCGTTAAAGTTAATACTATTTGTAGTATAAACTACAATGTAGATTTAATTTATAAATATTTCTAAGTTATATATTATACGATAAGTATAAGGGCCTACGATAAATATACGGACAATAACAATGTGTAATTATTATACTATAATTAATTTCTTATCGACGCCAACACAATTAGTTTACGGAAAATTACAATTGACATGATAAAATTTTATAGTGCAATCCTTGGTATGGAAATATCTATTTATTACCTCATTAAATTATAAGTATTCATTATTTTATAATTAATGATGTAAATTATATTAAAAATGTTGAAAAATATAATAATATAATATTTGACTTTCAGAGGAACTATTCAATTTCTATTAGTTTGAGTTGAATCTAGTATCGTATGTGCTCTTAAGTAATAAATTCAAAAAACATATATCATGGACGCAATTTCGGTAAATATTTTTGTAATTGTTGTCTCAGTATTATATTTATTATTTTGACAAAATCTTTAACTAAAAACACATTTTTGTTGTTTGACTCGTATACTGAACGCAATGACTACAGAATAACATTTCTATATGACTATATAGAAATTATAACTACTTATATGTAGTTGATTGAGGACAATGTTATTTCGTTTAGGATTATTATGTATCGTCTTCTTATTTAGTGATCGAAGATTCGAGTGAGATTATATACAAGCAGACTGTAATAAAATAGATGTTGTGCCAACAAATTCTAAGCCTAAGCCCTGATATTAAAAATCGATCGTATCAATACCGTTCTAAGAAAGCAAAAAGATATGGAAAATATGAGTAAGGCGCAACAGGTGGACATATTCTCGTCTCATTCTTTTGCCGGAGCCACCCCCGGCCCCGCTCCGCCTCCATGGGGCGGGAAATCGAGAGGGGATGAATTTTCTTTTTACTTTTACGGCTTTTGTCTGAGTGAATGCGGACAGCAATTTCGGGGTCGCTTGCGTTCGGCAAAATGGATTTTTGAATTTGACCGTGTTATTTTGTTGTTTTATAATATACTAAATAATCTTTGGTAGATTTAAGTAAGCCTGACAAAGCACTGGAATAACCTTCCACCACTTTATCGACATTCGCAAAAGAATTGATGAATCAACAAGAACTGTGATACTTAAATGCATAAAAAAAAATTGTGGTGTTATGTAAAATAAAGGCTTTTTCTTTCTTTACTTCATCTAAAACGATAAATTAGAAACTTATCAAACTTGATTTTTTATTATTTTTATTTAAGCTTACTTGTAGATGGTGAGCTTTGTAAACCTACACTTCAGTCACATGTCTAAGGCACTAGTCAGCTTGCTTTGTTGATTTTTCATTTTCAGGAACATCGTAATTAAACCCGAAATACCATACTTAGCTCCATCGTACATTGAAGAGCAAAAATGCAATAATCGATATGAATTTAATTAACACATTCTCGTGACATCGCCGCTCGTTATTGAAATTGTTTCACAAAGTGACGCACCAAATATTTCAGTGTGCACTTTTTTGATGGAATAGGGTTGGCAAATGACATTCAATCATTATTTTGTACTACAACATATTGATGGTGTTAAACTCAAAGGTCAGTATAAACTTATACCTCTAGAAACACAACTTTCCACAAACACTGTCTCGATACTCAATTTCGAGATATATTATCGGCTTAAATATGCTATATGTCATTGTTGTAGCATAAAGGGTTCGCCTTTATTATATGCTTCCATATTTTCAATAAACATTATTTTTAAATTTGCTATTAGTGTTTGACCAATTAAGTTGTAATAAATTTATTCAATAATTTTATTATTTAAAAAATATGACATAAATGTTATAGTAAGTTAAATAAGTTAGGCTAACCTTGCACAAAGCTAACCTAACCTAACGTTGTGGCAATTAACTAACACGTGGAAATTACATTGTAAGGTATATTGTCCTTAATCTAACTCCCAGCACTAACAACACTGCACTTAACACTATCTAGAGACTATTTCACTCCTTAAAAGACCGCGCAAGACTAAGACTGTCGAGGGCATATAAAGAGTCGAGACTGCCAAAATGACGAAAGTGACTACTACCCTACTCCATTGCCATAGATGGCGATGACGATTTTATTATTCGATAATCGTTTATTATTCTTCGACAAGTGTATTGAAAAAAATTTAACCTAAAATGAAGAATACACCAGAATGATGTCAAATAATCCGAGGCGCCGTTAAAAAGCACACTACTGTCATCTGCTGAAAGTAGTTTAAGCGGGTGATAACCTTTATAATATTTATAATGTTTATTAGTAGTAGTAGAATATAATAAATTAAATTCATGAAAATAATTCATGTATAATTTGCCAATTAAATTGACAACCCTACATCACAACGTATCGAACTCTTATTACATGACACGTAAGAACGAAAATAAAAAGAAGACTAAGTAGACATCAGAATAAGACAGAAATAAAAATGTTTGTGTTACCGTTTCCGGCGGGTCCAGGTTCGAACCCGGACACGTGCGGTTATTACTAGGAATCATTTTATATATAGCGTCTTGATTCAATTACGATGCGTACCATATTGGGATTGTTTATACATGTAGGGATAGCTGAACTAGTATTTGTTTCTATTATAATAACGTATCTAACTTATTTGATAACTTTAAACCCAATTTTTTTATATAATATATGTAAAGGATCGAGTGGCGAAAACGAAAATATACCTTTTGATCTTCAACTTTCATTCTCACCTTTTATTTTAAAGCTTAAATATCACGTCATGATACAAATTAATGTTGCCCTATTAACTTTAATTTCCCTACACAATATATGTATAATTTATTTACGTGTTTAATATTTAATGTAATTAAATAAGGTTTTGATTATAACTGTCATGAAAAAACATCAATCTTTTCATACTAAGCGAAATTTAACGAAGAAAAAATTACACAAAGAAATACGACTCCAGTTTAGCAGTTATTTTACACATAAAGGCAAACGCCACGTCCTATCTCGTCAAAGACTCGCAGTGAAATGACAAACCCGCCGATGCTGAATGCACGGCGAGCGGTACACAGTGATGAAACTACCAACCACTTTTCTAAGAAATAAAATGATTTTTTTAGTTCTCACAGAGAAGTTTTATTTAAGCAGAGACACTATTAAGCAGTTAATTACCATCCTTTCGGTGGCTGATTAAAATTATAAAATAGACAGTAGCAGAATTTTCTTTGAATGGGTGTTTAATGTACATGACGTATCAAGTTAACACAACGTAATGTTTGTAGTAAAGAACCAGTTCTCAAGCTGACAAGATAGCGAAAGATAAACAGATTTGTACATTTTACAAATTTTTGATTAGCCCTCGGACATATTGGACAACTCAATGGTTTTCATTCTTGTATTTTTTGCTGAAGAAGAACGAGAAAATGTATCACATTCTAATGTCATTTCTTACTTCCATCGTTTTAATGTAACTTGTTCACTTATTGGTTAATAATTATCATTAAATAACATCTTGAAACTATTTTGAAATTTTGGGTTCATAATAGGAGTCCTCTATATGTATACTGTTTTCTATATATTTATTTATAATCCTTATAAACATTAATGTATATCATCACTGCGTTGTTGCCTATCATATAAATATTTTAGTTGCCATCATATTATGAACATCTAAATGGATTGACATTTTGATTGATCTATATATTTAAAAGAGCAAAAAATTTAGTGCAATCACAAATCTATTAGAACATCAATAATGTATTTTATCTCTTTGACACTTGAAATTAAATCTTGATTATAAAAAGTACAATAAGTTTTTGAGAAATATATTATTCCAAAAGCAAGGTGACACTCAATCACTCGTTACTATCTCAAAAATACTTTGTTTTATTGTATTTTAATTTTGCTTACATTACGAGTGAGTGAGACATGCATATAGGAATGAGCGAGAGCGCATGATTATGTAACTGCGTCGTCGGGAGAACTGTGGCGTTTATATCTTTGGCTGAGGATAGTTTTCTGATGTGTATGTTTAAGTATATATTAGTGTATAACTAGTCCATTTATAATATAACATAAGTCGTATAAGTCTTATATGTTTTATTTTGTATAGATTACAATCTCAGTGATTTATAAAACAAGTATAAGGAAGACTTATATGAAACATAATACAAAGTGCAGATTTTTAATCAAAATTAGATAACGTTAAAACGTATGTTCAAGTATGCAAGCGTTGCTTTACAAATTGTCAATACACGTTAATTTATAGATATGACATGAATCGATAAGATTATTTTGATTAGATTAGTAGTAAGCGACAGGAGATTTTCTGTTGTTATTGACTTATCGAACATCAAATATTTTAGTTTATATATAATTTATATATTGTTTTATTCAGTTTTTCATAGCTTACCCCCGACTAAAACTAATTTAATACATTCACAAGTATTGATGACACGACATCGTTATAGAAGAATTGATATTAACTTGTATAAGTCGATCTTTTTGTATTGTTGAAAATATAAAAAAAAAAACAGTCAATACTATACTATACTACTACTATAGTATATTCATACAACGCAAAAAAACAAATCACTACATAGTATAAAACAAAGTCGCTTTCTCTGTCCCTATATCCCTATGTATGCTTAAATCTTTAAAACTACGCAACGGTAGATAGAGTGATTCAAGAGGAAGGTTTATATGTATAATACATATATAATATAGTAGAGAAACACTGATAATTGTAGAGGTTTCTAATGTGATGTCGTAAATAAACACATTTTTTTGCGCTTACATTGCAAACGCTGGCTAAACCCTTCGAGATAGATGAAAATAATGTACTACAGTATTGTACGCCTTAAAAACGTCTACAAAAAAGTCCGCGATGTTATATGTCTACCTCTTAGGGATAAACCACAATAACCATTTATTATCATTTACTTTTTACAAAAAATAATGGTTTATTTACGAAGCGATTTTAAACAATACAGCATTAATGCTTATCCAATTAGGTACCTTAAATACATTGTGCATTTAATTTAGATCAATATGGCCCTTTACAGCATGAAATTTAAACGAATATTTTTGAAGATATTACAGATTCAAAATGCAGGGACATAGCGGTTACGGCTAAATACACGTGTTAAATTGCACCCGGGCGAAGCCGGACGGGTCGACTAGTGATAGATAAAATATATACTGTTACGTACTTTAATAAAATGGGAGGAAACTCACACAACTGGTTCTGTTAAAATATATAAGTTTGATTTTAAATAATTTCGACTTCCACTTCAGTTTGTTTTCATAATAAACATTCTGATTAAAATGATACTCATTGAAACAGTTAAAATAACAATCATGCGTGATATATTTAAGGATATTTTACAATCACATATGCTATTATTTGGCTACACTTTTTATGAACAAACAACAAATGTATCTGTCATAAAATTGATTTTTTTTAATGTCAGATAAGGGACAAAAGCAGTGATGGCCCAGTGGTTGAGACTCCAAGTCTTACTCGGGAGGTCCGAGGTTCGATCCTGGGCACCTCTGACTCTGAGTTATGTGTGTTTTAAGCATTTAAATATCACTTGCTTTAACGGTGAAGGAAAACATCGTGAGGAAACCTGCACTCCTGAGAGTTCCCAAAAAGTTCTCAAAGGTGTGTGAAGTCTACCAACTCGCACTAGGCCAGCGTGGTGGACCATTGAAGGGTCGTGATTGCCGCCTCAAAACTTAAGTGATGAGGGAGAGAGAAGAGAAGAATGCTATGGTTTCAGTGGACCCTGAGTAAGAACCCAGAGTTCACTGGAACCGCGGCATAAATGGGGTGGGAGAGGGAGGGATAAAATACGCAGTTTAGCGACTTTTATTGAGTTTATAAGAATTTAAAGTATTTATTGAGAGCTTGTTAAATTGAAAATGCCAAAGTCAATAAATTCCGATGGTTTGTCATTAAATAGAGTGAATAAAAATATTATATACTAATCGACCCGCCCCGAATTCGCACGTGTGCTATTTACCGCGCGTACTTAAATTAAAAAGAAAAAAAAATTTTATCCTACAGGAACTATGAATTGGAACCCAGATAAAAATTAGCCTATGAGTTAATCCGTGTGCCAAATTTCATTAAAATCCGTTCAGCCGTTTTTAAGTGATTGAGTAACAAACACCTTAACATACAAACTAGGTTATTATTATTGAATAGTATAATCACTCACCATAGGAACGGGCAGTGGATGCGCTCCACCGTTGGGGTAGGGGTACGGCGCCATGAGGTAGCCCATGTTGAAACCTGCTGCGGGATGCGGCTCAAATTTACCTGCAAAAAATTACACTATTAGTCACGCTGTTTAGATATAATTGCTACTAAATGAATAATGAAACGCTTCTGGGTAATTTTTTTTCCAAATAGTACAAACACACGAGCTTAATAGTATTTTTCACGGGACAATAACAGAATTAAATATTTGTATTAGACTAGGTAGGTATCCGATAACCTTTTGATGTATAGGTAATATATCTATTGTATTATTTTAGCTCCAAGTAAATACCATAAAAAAAATTATAAATATGGTCGGTCACACTGCAAAAGGGAAGGCTCAAAGGTTATTTTTTATATCTTTTTTCTAAATAATATTAAAGAAATTACTGGTTATGTATATGTGGAATAAATACATTTCAGTTTCGTTTACTAAATTAAATGTCAGTTTTTTTGATTTTGTGAGATTTAAAAAAATATTTTCTGATAAAATAGAGCAACTATATCAGGAATCCTTGCTTTGCTTATTTTTTATAACATGAGAGATGGGGGAGTCCGCATAGTGATTACATCAACGATAAAAAGTAAACACGTACATGAAAACATGAATATTCCTGCAGAATGAGGAGGGAAAAAAATGCATCCACAATGTTTATGTAACCACGGGGGGAGGGGTTAGGTATTTGATTACTTTTGGTTGATAATTGTAAAAAATCTGCTTTACATAGCAATGGCATCTAATTAAACATTAGAGGTAAAAAATATGTTTGTGAATATGTATTTAATTTATGTATATAAAACAATAAAGACCGCAAAACTTAAGCACCTCAGGGTGTTCACAGACGGCAAATTGCGTGAGTAATTTACACGTGTAATTGTGCGCCACTGTACACTTTACTGCAGTCTCTATAGTCTACTACACCGGATACTTTGCTGCTACTGAAACACTTCCTTAGCCGTCAAATTGTCGCTATTTGTGACACACTTTCTTTGATGAAGGCTAAATATGACTTTACATCTCACCTTTTCGAGATAAAAATTAATTTGTTACTTTGTCCTATACCTAGTACAAGTGAGATCATAGTTAGCAACGCCGTTGATTACTAGTTTCAGGTTTTCTAATCAAAGATCACGTTATTAATGTTATACTTTGACAACGAGATTAAGAGTGGACGTCGAGTAGGTACTAGGTATCTTGATTGTGTCAAGAAAAACCTCAAACTTAATTTTGGGTCACAAGCCCTTGAACATAGCTCTACAATAATAGGTATTGTTCTCTGGCAATATTTATAAATTAAATAGAGTTTAGATTTTAAGTTGGCTTATAAAAATATATGTGCAGTTCTTTTTGCCTGATGAATATGTATATATATATATAATTGTTTTTTCTTTCATTTTATATTTTAATGATGTTAAAGACCCCTCATTCTGACGTCATAGGTTCAATAATTGCATAAAACTTTATGTTTATTAATTTATTAATATATTTTAAATAGTAGTATTTTAAGTAGCAAAAAATATAAATTAATATTAATTGAAACCATTTGTAATGTGACTAATTTACTTTGACATTTATAATTTATACATTTAATCATTTAAACTTCATTAATCGTTCATTATTAATACTCTACTTTAGCAACTGAACAAATGTCAAATCTATTTTTTTAAAATGAAAGTTTATTCGTACGAGAGGTTATTGCTGCTGTAGACTGCCTAGAAATTATAGTAACGATTCAAAAAAATAAGAAATGAATTATTACATGAGATCAAATTTTATTTTAATTTTAAAAGTTTCTTTAATTTTAGATTGAGAGTAAATCCGAATGCAAATATGGTTTCGGTTGTGTATTGTTATTGGGTATTAAGTCATAAATTATATGATAAGTGGTAACAAAAGCTTCTTATCACGCCTATGAAAGCTTAACTTGTTATTGCTACAATAGTTGATTAAAATGGTCGTATCAAATTAAACTATAATATGATTATGTATTTTGACTAACAATATAACACAAAATTTAGTAGATCTTGAATTGTGATACTAGGTTCTGTTTGTTTTCACTGTTTTAGCGTGTTTTTGGTGTTTTAACCTACATATTCATTTACAAGTTATCCAGAAGTTTCATTAATAACAGTCTTCATAACAATGTGCCTCCACTATACTGTTTATTCCATAAACGCTCGTCTATAACTCTCGTACGATTATGTTATTGAAGCTAAAGGAAATGAGTCGAACGCAGGTGGCAATTATACTTATAAATTACCGAATATCAATTATGCTTATAATTTACGTTAGTAAAAATAATCTACATTCAACAACATAATATTATAGCCAATGAATATTTAGTGAGAAGGTACATAAAATGTTAATTATTACTGTTATTTATATGTTCCACCCTTATTTCAACTAGAATAAAATTGTCGTCTGATACTGTTTGTGAATTGCAAATAATGCATGAATTTTCAAGTTTATTTAAATTTTTATTTAAAAAGCCTAAACATTAACATAACACGATGTACGTTTAATGAGACTTGACTTAAATAGACAAGTGTAATGTTTTGGAAAAACTTATTTATTTAAATTATAAGTAACTTGAATAAAATAATAGTTAAGAGGAGTAGAAAAAAATATTCTTGTATAATGTGTTAGTTGATATTACAAGTGTGTATGACAGGTGAACGTTATTTCCTTTCAAGATGAGGTGATAAAATGACAATATTAAAATTATGTGTAGCATATAGTAATGCAGAGATGAAAATATAACAACCAAGTTAAATTTTGCACTGTGTGACTGTTTCGCACGAGTGCAATTTACCTCAACGTGTAATTAGGGATAACATAAAAGAGAAATTTAAAAATGCTATATTATAACATGCGCTTCCAATGAAATGAATAAGCCAAGCTTGGGACTTGCGACTCAGATGCTTTTTTTCTATGGCCACAACATTACTAACAGAAAAATTGGTTTATTTTATGAAAACACCCACCAATTAAATATTATCAATATTTGAAAGTGTTGCTAACCCTGTCGTTTGTGCTTTTTACTGATATGCTCGAAAAATCTTCGATTTACATTTGTTTTATGTATAACATACTGTGTAAAGATAACTAAACGACTTTTAATGGTAATGTCGTTGTGTAAAAAATTATCCTTTTAAGCGATAACTATAATTTTTGCACCGAATCGAAAATTAGTCCTAATTGCAGCATATTTCAAGTTTTAACATTTTAGGTTTTTAAAAATTATTATTATTGAAATATTTAAAATAAAATAAAGTATCATATTTATAATTACTGAGAACTTGATAGTAAATGGTCATTATTGACAACGGATAAATGTATTTGAATATTCTTTTTTCATCTGTCTGGGTTATAATTTATCTAATTTATCCAATTTAAATTAAATTGACAGTAAAACACTTGTAAAAGCCCTGCCCAATTTCGTATTATGTAATTTTTACGTTTAAACACACAGACAGACGGGCAGCTAGGTAAGTACATACGAAGAATTTTTTAATAATTTTTTTAAACTATATTTTCTATATATACACAGACTTCGATCAGAACAAGTATGACTTTAAGACCATATAAATTTATCAACGTGAGTTCGTTAATGTTATCTAAATGTTACGTTTTTAATCTTTATATGAATACTAGTACGACCCGTGCTAGCACTGCACGGGTGCAATTTATCACATATAATACTTAGATTTATCAAAAAACATTTAATATTGTTATATATATTATTTTGTGCTTAACAAATTAGTTCACTAAGAAACTTTGTTATATTCAGATTTTTAATCTCTGTGCAGTGTTAATTCTCTTTATCTTGTACTATTAAATAAAATTTTTTTTTGCTTTTGCTCATAGGCATACTATCTTCAGTTGTTACTATGTAAACTATTACCTACTTAAAAAATTACCTTAATCTTAAAATAGGAGAAAGTGAAATATGTTAAAATACACATAATTATTATTTAATAATTTACTTTAAGTTTGTCTAAAGGGAAGTAGCGGCCCATTCCCACCACAAGTATCTTCGGATTACTGACCGGGAAGGCTCGAATATGTATCCACTAAAGTAAATTATGAAATAAAGACCTATTTTATTTACCTTTAATTTCAATATAGTTTTACTAAATAAAAATTTTCAGGCACTTACGACACTAAACAAATTCTATTACTTAGCTGCAGCGACTGATTTCTTTCAGGATAAAAAGTAGCCTGAACGTTAATCTAGGTAATCAGTATCAGTGTCTCAAATTTAATTGAAATCCGTTCAGCCAATTTTTCGTAATTAAATAACAAACATCTAAACATACATACTTTCACATTTATAATGTTAGTAAGATAATATTTAAATTTTTGGGTTAGAAAGCCTCCTTCTCTTTTTTTCAACAAAATGATAAATGAACTTTTCAGAATAAGCAAATATAAAACGAGTTTATTTTGTCATGTATCATATCTCTAGGATAAATCTAAGATTTACTAAAGAGTAAGGTATACCATAGTATTAATGTTACTTTTAATATAAAATTGTGATGACATTCAGCATAATTATAACACAAATGTATCTCATAATACTTTTCTTTTAATTGAGCTGGTACAGCGTATAGCCGTAGTGCTCAAGCCCTTTCAATTTGTCGGCAATTTGTTCTGTAAGCGTGGAATTATTATAATGAGTGTTAGACTGTAATAATACGACGCCTAATGGATTTGAGGAGAGAAATGTAAAGAAATAAATTGAATAAAGGTATTTTTATAGATAAAAAATTGTGGTGTGTAGCGTGTTGGTTTAAGATTATTATTTTGTGTTAATGAGACGAACCTTGTATTCAGAAGAGAGATATTTCTAAGCTGTTGCTCAAGCTAAGTCTCATTAGACTAGAGCATTGAAACTGACATTTTGATATACAAATTACTGCGCAGTATAGGTCCCATACTCTTAATAGTATGATAAAACCTACTTTACTATGATTTGTAGTACGTATTAACATGACGTAAATCTTATTTCATATGATATGTTATCTGTTGATAAGTATTACTGCTGATATATTTGTATGACTTTAAAAAGAAACAATTTTTATTTATGAGCGTAATCTATAAATAAAATAGATTATATGCCATTGCAATTGGGCATAGTTTAAATATTAATAGTGGGACACACTTAAAAAAAATCTTTCCTTCCTTCGGGAAGTTTTTCCTCCTCAGAATTAGAAGGGGGATAGGCAATAGTCCACCACGCTGGCTCTGTGCGGGTTGGCAGACTTCAAACACCTTTGACAACTTTTAGGGAACTCTCAGGAGTGCAGGTTACCTCACGATATTTTCCTTAACTGTTAAAGCAAGTGATATTTAATTGCTTAAAACACACATAACTCAGAAAAGTCAGACAACCTCAACCTAAACTCAACAAACCTCCCGAGTAAGACAACGACGTATTCATCTGAGTTCTACTTTGTAATATTCTTATAATTCTCGTATGTTTGGATAATTAGGAGTTGACTAACAAATCAGATAGGTATATAGTGTTAACTTTGGGTATACACGCATTGCATAGTATACACGCAAACGAAGGGTATGCCGGAATGTTCATTAGATTAAATATTTCAGCATTACTGTTTCATTACTCACGATGTAATAGTATAGTATTTCTATTAAAATTTATCAGTTGTGCTTTCATCGAAAGTCAAAATGCTACACAAATCAATTGCCGAAATCATAGTATTCAGTAATAGTAATTAATAATTATTATCAGGGAACACTATCATTACATAGTTTAAAACAAAGTCGCTACCCTCTGTCCCTATGTATGCTGAAATCTTTACAACTAAGCAACGGATTTTGATGGTGTTTTCTTTTTATATAGATAGAGTGATTCAAGAGGAAGGTTTATATGTATAACACATGCATATTATAGTAGAGAAAGAAATCGTGCGAAGCCGGAAGCGGGTCGCTAGTTCTATATATAAAGAAGATAATGAATACTATTTTAGTATTTCAATAAAGTCGCAATTCTTGATATCTCATATAAATTTAATATTAAACGCAATTCCATGGTTAATTTCACCTTTGTACTAACAATCTGGTGTATATCATAATAACTGTATAATAATATTAATTGAATAGTACAGAGTAAATAAACATTAGTTCGCGTAAAATTAACACAAAGTTTCTGTTGCAATGAAGTTAATTTAATAAAGCGTTTTGATTTGTAGTTGTATAACAAATATAGTGTTTTTACATAATTAAATTACGAGTTGAAACATTATATATATTCTATATCTTATATACATTTTTTTTATAATATATAAAATTAAATCACATGCAGTTTCAGTACAAACTCCATTTTTAATTCCCCTTGTTTTAGATATTACTGATTTTATACACTTTCCTTATGCTTTTTATCGACACCTATCAACAACGCAAAACTCATCTGTTCTTAGTTGTCGCTATATAGAGTCTTCACTATATATACAATAGTTGGACATATGGTCTCGTGAAGTTTTGTAGATAAATACGTTCTATAATATTGTAGAACATTTTTTTGTTCTATCATCAATACTTTTTGCAGCGCATGCGATGAAAGATATTTACAACTACTATTCTTTTTGCACCTTGGGTTGGTTTTAGTAAGAATTTCTGAGGATCTCTAATTTTTTCTAGTAATAAACATAGGCTATGTTACTCAGGGATAATGTAGCTTTCTAACATAAATATATTATAAAAATACAAATCTCTATAATATTAGTATAGATATAGATAAAAAAATGTATCAAACAAAAACGAATTGTATCTAAATATAATTTTAATAAAGTTAGGAAAATGCCTTTTAGAACGAAAAGCTTTAATTTTTTTTAACGCATTTGTGTAATTGCATAATTTTAGGTATATGTCTTATAACATATAAAAATCAATTGATGTTTGTTAGTCTCGCTAATAGTCGAGAACGGCTGAACCGATTTAGTTAATTTTGGTTTTGAAATATTTGCAGAAATCGATGGAAAGCGTAGTGTTTAGAAGGTGAAAAACGCCAAAACGATTTTTACAAAACTTTTGCCTTTATCTTTCAAAGATTATAGTTAAAATATAGAAACGTACATTAAAACAAAATGATAATAGTTCATAACTAAAATAACATAGAACATAACTAGAGACGAGACTGTGTAGTATAGATTTCTCGGAATCTTCACGGTGGGTCCTGCCTAAGTAAATATTGACCAGCCGTGTAATGTGAGGTAACTACATATGTACACACGTGAAAGTTACACCGATGCTACCGATGCTTCAAATATCTATAATAATATATAGATTTTATTATAGACAAACGGATACTTTCGGCCCGAACCAAATTACAGTATCACAGCTTGTTCACTTGAATATTACTCAAGATGTAATATTATCAATGGTAATTTCTCATATAAGTCAGTGATTACCAAAGTAGTCTATATCTTTAGGGGTCAAGGATAAGTTTCAGAGGTCCACAAAACCGAAAATAAATTTAAACTCCGCAATATAATGTATTACATTTGATCAGGTCATAATTCAAATTTTGACTTTCCATTATTTGTACAGTAGTGTCCACTTTCCAGGGGACTTAGCATGAACCATTAGCTTTTTTTTTATTATTTTAAAGAGGGTTTAATCATGAGTGATTATATCACCCTCATAATTACACTCACAAACATTATTGGCTTACTGACCGTAAATTGCCTAGAAATAAAAGCACATACATGCTAAGGCCCCTGGTCTTTGCTCTATATTATAACTACACGTTTCCCAAAAAATATGAGTAAGTTATAATATAATACAAATTTTTCCTAAATATCAGGAAGCTGAGCGGCGAGGGACTCTAGTGTAGTCTCTAGTGACGTTTCCAGGTTTCGGATTAGTTTACTATGTAATTTTTACTGAAATTGTTTTTATACTCTGTACACAAACAAAGAAGTGAAATCTGATAAATAGTTTCAAAGAAAACTTGTCATACTTTACGCTGAGGGATCAAGGGGTTTCTGCTCTAAGTAATCTATATATTGGGTAGGAGCTTAAAATTCTGTCAGTGATATCAAAAATTTAGATATTACATCATCAGTAAGAAAAAACCAACTCGTTCTTTTTTATATACATCAATTCAGTAGTTTATACATGACGAACACATAGTTATTGATTCACAGTAGGACGCGACACATTATAAGGTAAACGATAACATAAATTAAATAAACCATAAATTAAGTATTATAGTCCACTAAAAATACAATTTATTACGAACCACGAAAGTGTATACAAAAAATATTCAAGTGCGAGGTTCACTCCCACACACAGAAATCCGTACATATAAATACAATTCATATTTTATATTTATCACGTCTAGTTATAGCGAATGATGAATTGAATAAGATCTTATAGAAGCTTTAATATTTTAGTGAGAAAATTTTCAAGATGGAGATTTAAAGGAAATTTTCCTATAATCACGATTTTTCCTATAATCTCTACTAGATCCGATCATCATAATGTTTATTTGTTTATCGGTTTAGTAGCAGTATACCCAATCGTCCATTCAATATCATACCCCTCTTAATGTTTTAATATACCCCCTCTCCCTTCTCATAATTTTCTCTGAATTATCATCATTATAATGAACTAATAATATTGCAAACTTTCATCATTACTATTGCGATAAAACATTTCTTTTATTCTTTTCCAAGCTCGAAACAAACATTCAACTCTGTAACAAAATTTCATTAAAATCGGTTCAGTAACAGAGAGACATAGTTATTTTTAACCCCTGACGCAAAAACGACGGGGTGTTATATTATTATTGCATTTATAATATTAGCCAGATCTACCCCTCCCTCTCCCAACCCATTTCTGCTGCGATTCAAACCGCAGCATTCTTCTCTTCGCTCCCCCTCCTCATTCTATCTTCGAGGCGACAAAACAAGAGATACCTTCTAGTTTTTTCGATGTCCATGAGCGACGGTGGCCATATTCCAGCAGGTGGACCGTCTGCTCGTTTGAACCCTATCTCTATCATAAAAAAAGTTGAGCTTGATGTAAAGTTGAAAAATGTATGTCAAAATTTTATAATAGAGAATTGTATCTACATCAAATTATTGTTTTGGCTTTCCGAAAACACGTAAAATTAAATATCCTCCTCCTATAACTCCTTGATAGAGTCTTCTTATAATTTAGTCAATGTAGTTTTGTTATTTTTTAAAATTTAAACGTAATTTAAAATCTTGATCACGTAACCCTAATGTACCATAAAAAGGTTTCACAAAAAAAATAATAATCAATTTAATGTGTAATATGCCATAAAATCTGAATGGTTTTGATGATTCATCTTTGGCACTATTAACTAGTCGCAACACGTATTTTTTTTAAATCTGTCTCGATAGAGGCAATCTGATAAGTAATTTCAATGACAATTGTTTTACAAGTGTAATTTCTAGTTACTTTTGATGTTAGTTAGCCAAGGCAATAGATAGTAGCAAAAGTAAATAATTATTTACAGTGAAAAGGTCTTATAATAAGGTCTCTTATCATATAAAATATGTTGAGTTTAAATATTCCTAACATAGTAAAACATCTATTTGAATATAGATAAAAACTAACGCTACCTGGGAGGGCCTTCAATTCCGGACCGGACATTGTAGCCATAATTCTGCGGTCAGATTGCCCAACTATATTTATTTAGGCACCTACTCATATTCTGCTCAGATTTGAACATAAATAATCGTAGCTATTCAACTTATTGACTCGCATATCACGTTGCTTTGATGGCTTTATATCTGTTTTATCAATTTTTAAATCCCCTATGATATTCAGGTTTATTTAAAGTCGAATATCTAAAAAAAAACATAATCTATAATAATATTTATAAAGGGGAAATGTTTTTATATTTTTGTATATTTGTAACGAATATACTCAAAAACTCTTTCACCAGTATAATGTTACTCTATACCGGAGAAACTTAGGCTAAATTTATTGCTAGAAAAAATTAGGTATCCTTACTAAAATTTCAATATTGTAACCCAAGGTGTAAAAAAATCTGTAGTAATATATAAAGCTGATGAGTTTGTTTGTTTGCTTGAGCGCGCTAATCTCAGGAACTACTGGTCCGATTTGAAAATTTCTTTCAGTGTTAGATAGCCCATTTATCGAAGGAAGGCTATAGGCTATATATCATCACGCTAAGACCAATAGGAGCGGAGCTACACGCGGACGAAGTCGCGCGGGTCGACTATATAGTTAGCAATTAAATGTCATCACTTGCACTGGAGGTATCTAAAAAACTCATAATCATGTAGTAATAACTAAGGCTGTATTTCTTCAGGTCTTCTTACTGCAATATAAAAACTAATTACTTTTAATTACGGTTCGAAAGATGATGCCCTTTAAATGACTGATAGAAATGCCTTATAAGCTCAAGTTAGCAATATTTTTCGTTATTCCTATTGGTTTAATTTACAATTCTAATCTGTAAATAAGAGACAGTTTGACAATTCATTTCATAGAGTGATTGTTAATAATATTATCTATCATCATATGTGAGTCATTAACAAGTAGGAGGGAAGAAAAATCGAGGAGAATGCTTATAAAAGTTTGCTCGATTTCTTTTCTAAAGTCTGTGGTATTATTACTGTAAGTAACTAAACGTTTATAAATTAGTATTCGCGGGTAGTTCCTTTTATTGTACGTTAGAGTCATCCTGATGTTTTCGCGTTAGTGTACATGGAAGTTAGTATTATAGTGTCGTGGTTAAGGTCACCCTTCTTGAAGTTTACTTTATTGTAGTTGGCGATGAATGTATTATTAAAGAGCTCTTTAACCCTGCCATTCGGTCTCAAGCCCCATGCACTGCTGTATAGTCATGGGTATTATTCCTCTCTCATTCTATAACGTTACTTTTTACATATTATTGTTAAGGACAAAAGTCAGTTTCAAGTGTTTAATGCCATCAACTTATTTTTATTACCCCTTTTTCATATAACTGGTACAATTATGATAAAGTGACAACCATGAAGTTTCCCAGACAGTGGTTTACCATACAATTGCAATGCCATAATCATCTTAGTTTAAATAAAAAGCGCAGTGAGAATGATTGATGTGTGAGTGGCTGTCAGTTGTCTGCATACATCACCTACAAATGAGTCACAGTCAGGCTCATCTTGTAATTCAAATCTACATTAAAATTTTAATTAAAATTTATACGTGTGAATAAAATCCACAATGAAAAACCAAAACGACTATACGATTGGTTAGGACAGTATTAACCAGAGGTTTTCAAACTAATAAACATGTAAACCTCCTGCCATGTTTTGCAAAAATTTTAGTTAGGGACGCGCCATATGTGAGAGGTCTTCTCTGCCCTGCCCTGCCCTGCTTCTGCCTTGTTTCTAAAGGCGCTAGTTTTTTATGCTTTCTGGGGGTGCTAGAACGAAAATATAATATGACATTGGCTTCAAGTATAGGTGCTCATATGGCAGGTAAGACAAAATTGGTCAAATAGGTTGACGTACAACTCACATACGAAAATTGCAAGATAAAGAGGAAGCCTGTAGAAAAACTACTGAGAAAATGTTGACTGTTTATGTATAGAAACAAGGAATTCAAAATTAAATCAAGATTAGAATTACGACCTCCAAAACTATGGACTCTATCGTGAACCTCGGACGAAACTAGTTTTCAATGACCCTTGAGGGTCGATATAGGCAACTTTAGGATTCAATGGTGTAGACTGTAGACAAGTGTAACAAAGTTTTTATTATTTATTTATAAATACTTTTATTGTTATTATCACAATGTCAATAAAAAAAGTTAAGTATTTCTACCCCAGTGACTCCGTTTACGCTTAACATATTTATTAGAATTATCTTCTACTGAGGATAACTTTTTTCTTGGTATCTGGAATCTGATTCACATCAAATAAATCAAAATATCCTGCTCCAAGCCAAACTCTTTTTACTCGTTAAAAGTCATTAAAATCTGTTTGCTAATTTGAGAGATGTCAGGTAGATTCAGCAGTTTATGCGGAATAACATCGTCAATCCCTCAGGAACTGTGCTTTGTTACGGGATAAGTAGTATATGTGATTCAGATTATAAACTATATGTGTAAAAAAATTTCTAGGTATGATAATAAAATCCCTTTATCCACAGGAACTGCTCATTATTCCAGGATAAAAAGTATCTTATTTTCTAGTTCAGGTTATAAAGTATCTGTACTTAAAATTTTATTCAAATCGGTGCAGTCGCTTTAACGTGATGGTATATAAGTAAAAGTGATAAAAAGTTTATTAGCGTTATTTAAAAACGTAACCTTTTATAAAATTCAAGTGTAAATATATAAAACCAATTTAAAATGTCATCCGTATAACTTTCCTTATTGAGCAACTAATTTAACTACAATGAGTTGCAACAAAAGTAGACAAACAAATTTTTGTAAAAACTTTACATATATTAAGTTTTTACAAATTGTAAGTTAACACGGACTATTAATAGTGTCAGGTGACCGAGCATTTGTAGTGTATGGAAGGAGGGTAAAAAACGCTCCTTTTCTGGACATACTGACATTATAGGTTATGACTATAGATGACAGTAAAAAGTAATTTGAATAAGAATAATGTTAGTAAGATAACGGTGTAACACCAATTAGTAATTGCTACCCTTTAAGAAGGAAATAATGTTTTTCCCTATATAGAGTTCCATTTAATAAAAAAGGAATAATAACCTTAACTTTCTTTTAACTATTTTTAAAAAACAGTGGAAATCTAATTGGCCAATATGCAACTTTGTACTTTAGACTACAATTACAAATGACGATGGATGATTATTTTTATCAATAAAACGACTTTCAAGTCCAGACTCGCACATCGAAGCTTCATTACAAAGTTACAAACTTAATTTTACCGTTAAAATACTTTTGAAGCTATTCATCGACATAGATGATACAAATTTTGAAGTTGTTAAGTGATACTTTCAATCAAAACGTACATTACCCTGTACCCTATAGGTTTTGATTGCGTTGCTTTACTGCGTTGACTTCGAAATAAAATTCCTAAATCATAAATAAAACATAGAGGTAGACTTGTTCCGAAGTACTATTTGATTTAGTGCCCCTAACTCTTTTCCGCCATGGCACTCTCCACCCTCACCATTTGGATGCTTAGCGTCCTAGTAATGTACGTGCGTCAAGATCCTTTCTCCCACGCATATGCAAGCTATGGATTGACCTTCCCCCAGAGGTATTCCCAGAGGACTACAATATGAGAGTCTTCAAATGGCGTGTGTACAGGTTCCTAAGAGGTCAGCAACGCATCGGCAGCTCTTCGCGTGTTGCATATGTCCATGGGTACTCACCATCAGGTGGACCTTCTGCTCGTTTGCCCCTTATTAATTATAAAAAAAAAGACTGTAGGTTTTTTTTTGCGTTGCAAGTATCACTGAGAAACTCTAAGATATTGCAGACAGGAAGACTTGATATTATTTTTATTTGACATTTTTTAAAACGAAGTGACGAACTTTTCCTTTTCAGTAATAGAACCTTAAAAGTGGCTGTAACTCATTAAAAATCGCAAAATACGGAATACACAGTTATAGCAACCGGCACGTAAGTATAGGTTTGAACTTGAATACGCAGAAGTCACTGGGTTTTATTAGCGGGGAGTGTTGGGCAAGAGCAGCGCGTCCATGCGATGTTTCAGTTCCCGCGCGTCTCGCAGCACGCTCACAATGCGCAAATATTTTTTCTCAGACCTAAAGTTAGTTGCGGGCTACTATAACAGGTACTTCTTACGACAAGGCTATCTAGCTCCTGTCAGGCAGTCACTTGGTGTGATAGTGTAAAAAGCTCGTTTACGGTTTATCTAACGACGCCGGCTTAATTGTGAACGCATATCAAGTTCCAATTAGAACAGCGATATAATGGCATAAAACAACAGGTAGCTGAGGATATATCGCTAACGTTAGAAAGAGATGGGGATAGGCCACAGTGTTAAAATATGTAGTTTGCCATTCCGAGGGCTTTTTGGGCAAATGTGTGGATGAGTGATTGAGGGCTTAAATGAATGAATAAAATTGGAAATTACTACTATACTGTATACCCTCTAATATTTTAACATTAAAGTTCTAATCTAGAGGAGTTTGACATTGACATTGGTTTACAGTTCTCCATGTTAATTTTTTTAAGAACATTTTCTAAATACTTTCTTTGATTTAAGGTTAAATCTACTTCCTAAACTCTGTTTAACTTTAATACCTAAGAACTAATATATCCTAAGGATTTCATCTTAAATTCTTTACTCAAAATGTTTTTAAATTGTATAACAGAGAATGAATTATTAATTGAATGAATTAATAAAATACGCGTTATTATATCGAAAAACACAAATACAGAAAAAAAAATCAGAGTCATAAACATACATTTTGGTACAATTGGCGGCTTTAACGCTAAAAAAGTGATATTAAATACGGTGTACTATTAAAGGATACTTTATTGGAAATGTAACCCGAACAATTTTTGAACAACTGTATAAATAAGCTGTGTAAGGAAGAAGTGAGACGAATGAATACATTTGCGAATCTGCCTCAACGTAGAATTATGCATCGGATACGCGTCTGAAGTAAACTAATGTTGGTTCTACAAGTGTGAAGGTTATAACAAGCATTAGTGATAGTCCATCATTTTAAAGATATTGTGACTAATATAGCTTTTACTGTAATGTGGAACCGTGTGTATTAACTCTAAATCTCATACTAATATATAAAGCTGAAGAGTTTGTTTGTTTGAACGCGCTAATCTCTGGAACTACTGGTCCGATTTGAAAAATTCTTTCTGTGTTAGATAGCCCATTTATCGAGGAAGGCTATAGGCCATATATCATCACGCTACGACCAAATAAAACCATCATAAAACTACTAAAACTGAATTAAATTTGGTCAATACAATTTCTCTTTGTGACCAACTAAGATATGATTTTTTTACGAAATTAAAACCCTAATGGGGTAATTATGGACCCGGTGGTCGTAATTATTGTATAGAGTGACAGTAAGTTAAGATGTAGTTTTTCTCATCCACGTCGATAGAGTTTGGACCAGAATAGGTAGGCTTATTTTGCCTACCTATTCTGTCGGGAAAAGATATTTAATAAGGATAGCATTCAAGATCTTTTTATCTCCGAAATCAGGATGGGTCGACTATCCAACTATAATAGTTGAAAAAATTAATTTAGCTTTGGCCTTTGGCCCTTATTTCTGTAAAAAATCTGAACTGACATCTAGTCTGACATTAATCACTACAACATTTATTATCAAAAATAATTTTTGAATCCTTAATCCCAAACAAATTTGTTTTTTCATGAGACTCTTCAAAAGATTAAAAAAATAAGAATCTACAAGATAATTTGAAATCATTTTGGACCTCTAACATTTATGTGACATTAATATTTCTTTTAGCCAATATTTCGAGCCACTTTCGTTTTAGTTCTCGAATAACATTTAAACGCTACATTTATCTCATAAATAATCTCCAGCGAATACGAGTTTATAGCACCTTCGTATACATCCATAATAATGAAATATCTGTAACTCGTGCGGAGTATTCGTTAATTCGTCACACTCCACCGATAACATGGTGCGATAAAAACAAGCTTTTTGTCAAACCTCTCTTTTATACGCTATCTATTATTTTGAAATGTTTGTCAATCACATTACATTTAAAAATATATTGCATTAATGCATTAGTATTTTTAACCCCCGATGCTACAATTACGGGGTGTTATAAGTTTAACGTGTGTATCTGTGTTTGTCCGTAGCATCGTAGCGCCCAAAATAATGGACCGATTATGATGAAATTTTATTTGTTTGAAGGGTAATTTAATCGAGATGGTTCGTATCTATAATTTGTGAAGATCTGGTCAACCGTTTGAAGACTATCAGCTCATTGTTGGAACCGTGGTAACACACTGACATCGCTTGCACTGAGTACACATTAAACTGTATTAATCGATACTTTTCCTTCGCTATCAAATATCGAATAGAATCAAGTATCAAGATTGTTTAAAGTACGTAACAGTATATATTTTATTGATCATTTGTTTTTTGATTGCATTTTATGAATATAAAGTCAGTATTGACTGTTGTTTTTAATATTTTGTTTTAAACAATAAAAACGTTTGTTACACAAAAACGGCTAAACGGATTTCATTGAAGTTTAACACACAAATACGTTATAATCTGGATTACATATTAGGTACTTTTTATCCCGGAAAAATTTGAAGTTCCTGGAGGATAGTAATAAAAAATGTTTACTGTCGCATAGGAATAATATATTATATATATATAGTAGTAACAAATGAGTTATTACAACTGTGATCCGGGTCAGTCAGGTTAATTCAAAAAAGAGAATCGCATTACAAAATAAAATTACTTAATTAACAAGAAGTTTTCACAAATAATAAATAGCTTGATGTTTTAGTATAATTAACGCTTTCTTGACGGGCTTATATTTCTTGCGTTGGTCCAAAACGTGTTTTATACTCGTTATGGTCTTCACAGATCATTTATTTATCGACCTATGATGGATATTGATCGATGCTTCTTGATATTTAATATGGTTGGGTTTGCTTTTAAATATTTAGACTTAGGTTTATTAGTTTTTATTGTAACTTGAGGTAGTGCATTTTAATTAGTTTATTTTTTAACCAGTCAAGTGTTTAATTGTCATACAAAGAAAAACTGACACAAAAAGGCCAGTATTTTTAGGATACTAAGTTGCTTATTTTTTACATTATTTCTTTATCTTTACTAAGCATGCTACTTGATTTAAAATATTGTTTTAATAACAACAACAATTATAACAAATTGTAATATTACTAAAATTCTGATATTATTTAGTGTTGAATTTAATATAATATTAGATACTTTTTCCTTATATTAAGAATTTTTTCGATGTTTGCATTGTGTTAAGGAAAGTCAAAAAATAAAATATATAAAGTAAAAACAATAAATTTTTTAATTGTAAACATTATTTCTAAAATGTAAAATATGTATAATAAACAATATATTTTATGAATACAATATACTAAAACTTGTTAACGTCTATCCGTTCCCATAAAATACCCAATACTCTTTGTACAGTGATTTTTTCTCCCGAGTCGTGGCGATCTGATCAGATTAGAGAACCGGTTCCTCGAAAACATCCCGTGGTAAAATAACAAAAAATAACTAATAACAACAAATAACGAGGCGTACGGACGACCTAGTGATGGAGTATTATCGATAGAAATGTTTTATATTTTTACTAACGTCTTGCATCAATTTGTATTTCGTTAAAGATTCATCGAACAGACCTTATATATATACTGATAGGTGACTTTTAATTAGAAATATTAATTTTCTGAAGTGTGTAAAGAATGAAACATATTACTGTACAGTAATACACAAAAACATTAATTTAAGACAGAAAACCGAGCAGCATTTGGGGCTTGCGGTTTTTGTACACCTTTACGTTAGCAACGCTCTATTTCAAATAAAATAATTTAACAAGGTAAATTCGTGTGCTACTTAATAAGAGGTACTAAACTACACTACTTGTCATGAAATCACTTGTCAGACTGCCTTAGTTCTATCTGGGCAGAAAGTTTATGAAGCAAGTATAGTATTCATAAAATAAATCTGTAACTGTCAACCAAAAACTAACTAGTGTTGCTAATATAATCCTCATACTTTTATTTCATAATATTTTTATTCTATTTATCTATTGTCTACATGTTTTGTAGGTCTTATCAGTGAAAATCATCAATCATGATTTTATATGAAACGATATTCAGTGACATTTACTAGCTTTAGGAATAAGCAAGACATTGTTTTCTCCTTACACAGTGATCACACAGTTCAACAATTTTAGTAGTGAAAACTTTTAGCGGCGTTGTGCACTTTTTGTAGGGGTAAAAATGTTAAACTCGCGTCAGGGTAAGTGACCTGATCGAAAATTCGTAAGACGGCGCTTGCAAGCTTAATTGATAGCACGTTTCGTTTAAAACTGTGCAATCCGTTGTTTTTTTTTGTTGCTGTAAATATCTTTACGGTTTATTAGATTTCTAAGTACATACATATATTACGAATATATTAATGAAGTTCTGGATTGAATATAGTTTTTACAATTTAAGGAGGAAATATTAATGCAAGGTTCGCTTTCTCTAGACATCACACACATCAGGATATATTTCCTGACAATCTGGAGAATTATAAAAAAAATCTTTCATTTATAATCGAAACTATTTTCATATCAAGGGCAACAAAACCACTGTTGATCAGTGTTATTAAATATTGTTAAACTATCGATATCATCAACAAATCGATCAACTCTATCGATAGGTGGAGTCAGATGAAATTATACGAAAATATTGTAACGATAGTGACAGATGATTATAAGCTGGCGATAAAATACACATAATTCTAACATAATGGGCTCCACGCCGCATTACTGTAGTGATAATTCCCACCTTCTTATCGAAAACTATTTTATATTAGGATATGGTTTGCCCTCGCTTCCCATAGAATAAATATATTCTACTAAAAAGCCAAAGAGCTAGAGAGAATCTATACTAATATCATGGAGATAGTTTGTGAGGTTGTAGGAAAATTCTTATACCAGTAGAAAGCCACATTATTTATGAGTGTCACAGGCTATATATTAACCCGCAAAATTAAAAGACTTTTTGGTACTAGTGTAATCAGTTTGACTAGTAATTTCATAGAGAATATTGAGTATCTTAAAGAAATGGTATATGTTACTTAAACGAGTTCAAGCAGTAAATAGTGAACGTTATTGAAACGTAAAGGAAGGAAACCCTAGGAACACTGGGTCACAAGCCCCAGGCACTAATCTATTACTTATCTAAAGTATATGTATTTATTTGTATTTTATGCGTTACTGTGCAGTTTGATATACTTATATTAAAATGCATATTAATAGACAAGCTTAGTAGTAGCAAGTAGCTTCCACTCGTTTTGTTATATTAAATACTAAAATAAATTTTACGACATAAGACCTTGACTAAAGTAAAATAAATAATAAGTACTTTATAAAAAACGTGAGGTCAAAATTGTTTACGAATCAAGCGCCGGTAATAAAGTATCTGAATTTACATATTACATTGTAGTTTTACCCTTCTTACACTTACATTCTTAAATATTTATTTTTGCTTCGTGCAAAGATACTTTTTTAAAAATGAATCCCAGAAATTATCATTATTCACATCAGAAAACATTGATGAAATTTTACGAACGTGTAAAATCTTAATACGGCGCCATCTATTGGATACATACTCAATCAAGATAGCATTTGTTGTACTAATAATCTAACTTACACCGCCATCTGTTAGAAACTTATAGAACTTACAACTTAATTATCAAAGCCTTAACACCGTGCTTCTCAATCTGACCAGGGATATTCAAGATTCGATGTGCGTGACTACTTTTTTAACGCTGATTTAATCACTATGCATGCCCCCCTTCCTCCATGTCATCAATAATTAGCACAGCCAGGAGGAGGGTACTTGCTGTGCTAATTTTCCCTTTGCACACATTTGACGGGTTCACGGGTTCACATCACGGGAAACCAGTATGTCTATCATTTACCAATAAAAAGTTGAAGTGATTTAATTTATCTAAATCTGATAATTTATTTCAAGATTATTATTTTATTGGTTCATTAGCTGATATTTTCTATGTTAGGCTATAAATTATAAATAATTATGAATACAAGTGATTTATGAGATTCAACTTAAGCAAAAATGTAGTCTTAGTAGTTTAGCAGAACTCATACATATTTCTATGTATGAGTTCTGCTAAACTACTAAGACTACATTATACATATTTATAAAAATTATAATTCTCTTAAGAATCTAATTTTAATAATTAAATGGCATTCACTCATTCGACCAATTATTAATACATTTATTCGTATTCACACTTACCTTTTTCCTCTTTCATTCATTCATTTACTGACCTACTTACTAACTTGCCCTCTCATTCATCTCATTTCCTCACCCACTTATCGATTCTTTCAGAAACACAATTTGACAACTGTGTTATATTTTTTAAATCTCCTGATTTTCGATCCTGAATTTGAATAGTTTTAAGGAAACTTTTAAATTTTTCTCATCGTGAGAACCTTTTTGAGAACCTTATTTACGATTATTTGTAATTTTTATTTAATGACTAAAGCCAAAAGAGAAACGATAATATAGCTAATTTGGGTTTTTGTTTCTTAAGTTTATCATTAAAGTGAGGTTAAAGTAACACAAAATATAAAGATTAAATTAAACACCAAAATTAAAAACAAATATAATAAATTTTTCACAAGTACAGAAAGGTGCTGCACATCAGGACAAAAAAAATGAAATGAGCTTTGACCTCAATTACAAAAGTCATGTTAAAGATAACATTTATCGCAATATCCTTAAAAGCATAAGGATTCAAGAAATGTGGGTGAAACAGACATTTTTATTTTATTTTCAGTGCTCGATCATTCGCGGACATTTTCGAAAGTCTGTTTTTTCGATATCTTTAAATTACGTTAAAACGAATGTGATTTAAACAATGTATTGGCATTGTCTTGATGAATGATCTTTTTAAAGATAAAATACGATTTCAACAAGGTTTTAAATTTTCTTAATTAACACGAGGGGAATGATTTAAATTACCTACCAAAGTACAGGAAAATTTTAGTATTGATTCTGTTTGTTCGTGTTTTGGTATTGTTAAACTTTTATTTGTAAGTCATTTACTATCAAAGTATTTTTAAAATAATCGACGTATAATACAATCAGCTCCTAATAGTGGAAGAAGCAAAATACTTCCATAATGCAAAAGAACATCCTAATACAACGATAAATTCTAATTAATATATAGAAGGAGGAGCTGACTGACTGACATCAACGCAGGGTCTAAACTATAAGGGTAAGAAACTTGAAATTTTGCACAGGGGTTCCATTTATAACGTAGGGGAGGACTAAGAACGGATTTTTGAAAATTCACCTCCTAAGGGGGTAAAATGGGAGTGCAAAGTTAGTATGAACCTTTGCCGTTTTTGAAGTTATTCAAATGAAATTCAGTATGAAGGTTCTTCATTGACAGTCATGATAATATTTAAAAGTAGAAGCTGACTGACTGACATATCAACGCAGGGCCTAAAATATAAGTATTAGAAACTTGAAATTTTGCACAGGGGTTCCTCTTATAACGTAGGGGAGCACTAAGAAAGGATCTTTGAAAATTCACCTCCTAAGGGGGTAAAATGGGGGTGCAAAGTTTGCCGTTGCCGATTTTTGAAGTTATTCAAAGGAAATTCAGTATGGAGGTACTTCATCGAAAGTCGTGAAACACGTGTAAAATATTTTTTCGAAAATCATCCCTAAGGGGGTAAAAGGGGGGGTGCAAAGTTAGTATAACTACTTCATAAAATTATTAAATATGTCTACAGACGATCTACTGTAGTCTAATATAACTATAAATATGTAAATAGTGAACTTCTAATTTCAACAGCTTCAAGCGATAAAAATTTTCCTAAGCTAGTTTATTTTCGTTATTAAATTTGTTAATTTCTTACAAGCAAAATTAAAGCTTTACTTTTAGATTAAGAGTTTTAAAAATTCATCGATATTTATTGCTTCGGACACTTCGTGATATCCGTACAAAACGACGTCCATATTCTAAGAAGTCAATGAAATAACTTACTAAGTAGCAAACATGTTAGCAAATAAAAGTTCTAGAAGTGCTTTATATTTCATTCACCAGTGAACTTGAATTAAACAAGGGCATTGCCACAAACTGGTTTTAGACATTATTTTTATTTTATTCTCTTTATCGCGGATTCTCGCAATAGTAGTCTAATTTACGGCAATGATACCAGCAGTCAGCACAAGCTTACATGTTTTTGCTTGCATTTTATTAAAATTTTAGAGGAAAAATGTACTTATTGCTATTTTTATGGCGCCAGTTTACTTAGATTATAATTGGCATAGACGACATTTTAATTTCGTTCACATTTAGTTTGTAATACAAATTGCATAGGTCAATAACATGTAATATGGGGCTGTTCAGGTATTACATAAGCATTAAATAGGGGGGTCCTTGCTTTGCTTATTTTTGCAGACATGGTGGTTGGGGGGTCAGCAAAAAAATTCAGCACGTCGAAACGTGAATATCCTTACTCAGAATGTGAAGGGTGGAAAATGCATGCATCAATGTATGTAACCACGGGGGGAGAAGGGAGGGGGAGGGGGGGGGGGTTGGACTTTGTTTACTTTTGGCGAGGCCGGTTAGGAGATTAATAATTGCAAAATAATGTACTATTAAGTCTCGAGAACAGATTAATTTGGTATCAAAAGATAAAATTCTTTTACTTCCGTAGGAAATATTTGACATAACAATTAAAAAAAATTACAAATGTCAAGTAAGTCTATGGCAAAACTTTCGTGAAATTTACAGGCATTTCCAAGAAACTTATAGTAATAGCAAAAAGATTTTTAAAAGTAAGAAACAAGTCGATCACAATTAATCAGAACCGGTTTTATCTCAATACAAATTAAACATCAATTTAATAACATTACCATTTACATTTTCATTGGAAGATAAGTTTAATATATATTATTAAATAATATGAAAATTAAAATGACTTACCAAATACCGGACTTAAATCCGATTTCACCGATAGTTTACCGGAGTAAGGTTCGCCAGACTTTTCCTGTAACAAAAAAAAACATTAATTATTTTAAATGCTTGTTTTACATTATGTTGAATTGATAACACTCCACAAGTAGTCTGTTTGGATGTTAAATAATAAATTAGTTTTAAACGCATATAAGAAAGGGAGTGTAAGCAACACCGTTTATAAATTAGTGTTCGAGGGTAGTTCTTTTATATTATTTCAAGTGTACCCCATGTAGACGTTAAGCGTCAGTCTCTCTGGTATTTCGTGTAGTGTACATGGAAGTTATGGTACGGGAGCCAGATTCAAATTCGGTCAATTCCTCTCGAGTAAAAATTCCTATACTGTATAAGGAATATATATTATGATTACTCGTGGCCGTCAGCTGCGATTTCATGGGTGGGGCAATGGCAGCCTTCCAAACATGTTGAATTTTTTTTATTTTCAGTCATTTCCTCCCGTTTGAAAATTGGTCGGATTATAGTTTACCTAGTATCTTGAAGGAAAAATAAAGTTAGCCGACTATAACGTCGTGGATTATACGTCAGCTGGCTGTTTGACCATGTAACATTTTTACAAACAGGAGTAAATTAACGAAATCGAAGTCAAACTCACGAAATTCAGGCTGCCGCTGCTCGCCCCACCCAAGGAATCGCAGTTTATAGTGTCGTGGTTAAGGTCACCCCTCTTGAGGTCCACGTAAGTTAGGTTTATATACTGTACTTAGTGTTCAGGCAGCGAAGGGGAGCATTATATACCATGGTACGTAAGTTCAAGGCGCTGCTCGGCTTGCATATGTATAGGTATTGCTGTACAGTAATTGGTATCATTCCTCTCTCATTCTAAGACAGAACTATATCGCCTAAAATATAAAACTTCATCAATTAAGAGCGACGACGAAGAAAATGTTTCAAAATACACCAAATTATCGCCACTCAATATTGTCACCTATCGCAAACACAACAATAAGAGGCAGTCACTGAAAACGAGCATAAGTAATCCTGAGCTCGCTCTGGGTTGCCAACAAATACTGAGTGATTTTCCTTTTTGTGATGTCACAATGCTGTGCAAATAATTAAAAGATGTAGTTTATATAAGTAGTTATATTTGCAAGTGGTGTGAGAACACAAATAAAGTATTATTCTATTATAAAACTTCCCCAAACAATATCAAATAATAATGATTACAAATGGAGACGTTTCCGCTATCATTAATTCCTGAACGAATTTCCTCACTAAAGGGCCAATGGAGCGTTGAAATCTCGACACCTTATCGATAGTTTGGAGGGTAGTATGTGTACGATACATCGATATTGTTAAGCTATTATAGTATTTTTTATTGTTATAAAATTACTTCAGATATCATTGAGTTACAACAGCTAACATTTATTAGATAAAAAACACATATACTACACCAAAATATATACATTATATATTATATGTATATGTTGCTTAGTTAATATTCTATACCTCCTTATAAATGACCTGAGTATCCTAAGTATATCTTTTCTTATAGCGTTTTTTTTTTTTAATAAAAAAAAATATGCATTTTTTATTTGTATTATTAATAAATAGATAATAAAGAAAATATAAGTTTCCAATAGATGTTCGATACGATATCGTAGGTATCAATACCGACCTAACATCCTTAGGGCTGTAATTGGATAAAGGGAATCAGTTTACCCCACTCGGACGTGTTTACCCTAGTCGAGGGGATTCAATAGATTTTTAGATGACCACTTAGTTTAACGGCTTATTAAGTAGCCGTAAACAGAAATTAGGTACATCAAACAAAGCAAATATACAAAATACTAGTACGTAATATATTTTTGATGCATTTCTTTCGTATTAAAATTCCCCCAAAACCATGTAAATTTTCAAGATTAGACAACGAGCAGTAGTTGTGACTGTGACGTCATCACTTGATAGGTAGAAATATTGCATTATTTTATAAGGCATAAAGCATTATAAACGACACTGTATTGGACAATGGAAATACTCGTATAATTCAAGGGAATAGGTATTAATTCCGTTATTGGGTATTTGTAGTTAAATAATAGAGTCGAAAACAAAATATCAATGATTTTCTAATTTTAGAATAAATATTTTGTGTTTACAAGGTTTTGTTTGATCGCCATAAGCTTCAAAGAAGCAAAAGCTCGTCTAGAAAAACTTAAAATGTGATATATATTTATTACTTCATGAACATGTGTATTTAAGTTGAAAAATGTCATACTATTGTTAATTACAGCTGTTTTATTTTAAAAACGTTAATTTATTCAATGAAGTGAAAATGTGCACTAAGTATATTCTAGAAAGTTACTTAAAATGATGGATATGATGTATAATAAGTGTCTACTAAAGGTAATTAATAGACTGTTTATCACATTTTTTGCAGTTGTAATATTATATTTACTGACGCAGAAATGCCTCCAGTAAATGAGCCCAAAAAGGACAATTTAGGAAAACACTACAGAGGGCATCGTAAAAATATCGATACAAATGTTTGTATCATGGTAAGCGATAATTTTCATTGAGGCCTTCGACCTGTAACCGTACGCGAAGTTCAACTAACTTTTCAATACTTTTAAAACAGCTTGTAGTTAATAACAGTTATATTCGATGATAAATAGTGTTTAACATGAGAAATAGCTCAGTTTAACATAAAGTTACATATTCATTATTATTAATTGATGTATAAACATGTTAATTGAGATTTTTTTGAGTGCAGATGTATGTACAATGTCCATGTATGGATAAACAGATGCATTGGTAGCTGGAACGGTTAAGTTGTTTATTGAAGTTTAAACAATTAAGTTAATTAAATAATTGCACTTAGGAAAGTCATAAAATTGTCGTTAAGAAAGCTATGATCACATGAATAATAGATAATGTAATAAAAAAGGATATTTTGTGTAATAATACACATTTTTATAGTAAACTAGTCGACCTGTCCCGTCTACGCACAATATTATATTTAACAAAAAAATATTTTATTATTATCCCACAGGAACTCGGAATTTTTCCGGGGTAAAAAGTGGCCTATATGTTAATCCAGATTACAAAATATCTGTGTGCTAAATTTCAATGAAATCCGTCCAACCATTTTTGCGTGATTGAGTAACAAACGTCCAAATGTTTACTTTATGTTATTCTATAGTATATATTAGCTGCGCCCCGCGGTTTCACCCGCAATATTTTGGATAATTCACACTATATCATTATAAATCATAGCTTATATGTTATTCTGATGTGTAAGCTATATTATTGTAAAGTTTCAGCAAAATCCATTCAGTAGTTTTTGCGTGAAAGAGTAACAAACATACATCCAGACACCCATACATTCTTACAAACTTTCGTATTTATAATAATAGTAGGATACATGGGACACGAATACTTTAGAAATTTGATTTAAACATGAGATACTCTGTACTCCCGAAAGATACACTGTTCTCGTGGGATAAAATGTTAGGGTGGTAAAAAAGGTGAAAGTTTTATAAACATAATTATACTAAATTTAACATAATACACAGTTCGATTCGTTTAGAAATAGGAAATAGGTAGGAATCATTAATTTCTATCAGTGTTGCCAACTATTTTTTTTTAAAGTCTTGCAATTAAATAAAAACGATTATTTATATTAAGTTTTTTTTTTTAATTATTCGTTTTAAACGAAACGAAATAATTATAAAGTAGCTCGAATATCTTTCTGGCTTGTATATGATGGAAAACGAATATCTTGATTAAATAACTTTGAACAGTTTCAAAATAATAAATGATATAGACAGGACAAGTTATTTCCTAATGAATAAAGATATTGTTCTTATACCATAAGGACGCAGTGTGTGGCAATGTAGGATAAATATGGCGCTTTTATTTTTTTTAATTAATATGTAAGTGCATATTTATGTAATTTTAAGTTACAAATACTGTCTTTTAATAATATTACTATACTAGTTGACACGCGCGACTTTTTCCGCTTGTAGCTCCGCTCCTATTGGTCGTAACGTGATGATATATAGCCTATAGCCTTCCTCGATAAATGGGCTATCTAACACTGAAATAATTTTTCAAATCGGAACAGTAGATCCTGAGATTAGCGCACTCAAGCAAACAAACAAACTCTTCAGCTTTATATATTAGTATAAGAAATATTGTTAGTTATGATGGTTTTTGATTGAACATTGATTTGAGTAGCATTTTACTTTCACAGGTGGCACAACTGAAGCAAAGACAGAAATCATTATTATTGCATCGCGAGTAATCAAGCCGTAATAAGCTCTGTCTATAGTATAACCCTCGAGAGTGATATTCTAGTCAACAAGCCGTGGTGTACGTATAACACATTCTACATCATCATCATTATTACAACCCGTTAATGACTCACAGCTGAGCCTGGTCTCCTCCTCAGAATGAGGAGGGTATAAGGCTATAGTCCACCACGTTGACCCGGTGCGGGTTGGCATACCTCACTCTGCTTTGAGAACTTTTAGGGAACTCTCAGGAGTGCAGGTTTCCTCACGATGTTTTCCTTTACAAGTCGCTTAAAACACATTATATATATTTATAAACAAAATATTTCCTATAATCCATTAGTAGACTGAGCTTAAAACAAGACAGCTTTCCAACCAGCGCTTAGATGACAAGATAAAATGTTAAGTGCCCCTTAACTTGTAACTGATGGTCATCATTATATAATGACTTCGCAAATAAATGACTGAAAGCCTGACCTTTTGTTTGTCTGACTCACTTGCAACATGGAAGCAAGTTACTACTACTTTTAGGATATACATAAATTACTATCAACTATGTAATGAGAGGTTACTTGTTTAATGGGAACAAGTTTGTTGCATCTAGGCAGTTAAAATTATTATTTAATATATTTTATAAACGATACCGTTGATAACTTTATATTCGCGACTGAGTCCCTTTTATGTTATTTCAAGAAAACCCACCTGATAATATAAATCGGAGATACTGCTACTGAACTGATAAATAACTAAACATTATGATCTCTTACAATTACGACAGGAACCCAAAACAGGCTCGGCTTGTCATCGAGTATTAGGTTTATGGGCTGCCTTGCCACATATGTGAACACTCACCTCTACTGCCAAGGCTCTCCGTCCAAGTTTAAGATTAGGCTTAAATAAACTCTGTTCCGATAGATTTGAGTCAGTTATTAAAATGATCAACTAGTGTCTAGAGCTCCATTAAAGTTCTCTAGTTCAGTCTAGTGATTTAAGCCTGATTGTGTAACAGACAGACAGATCTCTTGTATTCGTGAATAGATGGCGTAAGTAGCAGATGAAATCGAATTTTCGTTTATTTAGTTTGTATACTTAAATATTTCCTAATAGTATAATATTAGTTTGGGTATGAAAAATTTCAGATTTTTTGCAGAGTACAGGTAAATTCTAGAACTATGGTTTTTAGCATTTCCCAATGACCCCAACACCGGGCTAATCTCAATAAATCCGTATCTAAATCCCTGGACAGCCGTGATGGATGTCGACGTATCAAATACTGATATGATATCAGCCATAACGCAGGACATGTATTGTGTGTTATGTGAACACGTGGCAAATATGTTTTAAACCAATTTTTTGATATGGTATACGTTATTTAGTGCTTTCGTGTATATACAGAGGTTCCCAAAGTGTTCATTATCGACCTCCAAGTCGCGGTCGTTTTTAATATTTGTAATTTAGTCAGAAAAGTAATTTTAATGTATAAAACTCTTCCTTTATTTCATTAATTTTTCAGCTTTATAACTTACGAGTTTTTTTTGTTGTAAAGGAAAGTCTGCACCTGGGTTGCAAAGCCCAGGCTCTGCACAACTAGAAAGAGAGTTATGGTCATCATTGTTTAGATTTAAAATTTTCAGTTGTTTAAGTCATTCAACTGGCCACATAACCACATAACTCGTAACATTCAAAATGACCATATTGAGATGAACTCCACATTACCTCAGAAAAGAAAGGAATTAAGGGGTCAATGATAATGGTTATTATCTTGGTATATTATATTGTATATAGCAGTAATCGCTGATGTTATTGCAGCGACAATCTTATCGCTAAGGCCTTGTAAACTGCCGTATTAGCACGATCATGAAATATGATGTATGTACGTTAGGTACTTTCGTTATACACTAATGGACTAGATTTAGAAAATGCTGGTGATTTTTGCTGCTTTCATATCCATACACAACGTGCGTAAATCCTCAAGGACATGAGGTCGCTCCAAGAATCCTGGGAAGTTCCCGGGAAACTTCTGCGCTTCTTCTGGAAGGATCTGGGCATGCACTGATAGTTAGCGAATTAAGCATCGAACAAAGTTTTTTTTTACATCTGCAACTCGTCATCGACCCTTAGGCGTCATAATATACCACTTTGGAAATAACTGATCTAAACGATTGCAAACTAGAAGTATGAGTTTTATCTTCTTTTAGGTTATCTATTATATAAAATCCAGTTATGAACTTCGTTTTCATAATAGAAAATAGGTATTTACTATTTACAATTGTATGTGTGAAAATAAAGTTTTCATATGTTTTCGTAAATATGTATATTTATTAAAGATTCCAAATCTACCAGAAATGTTGATAAGATTTTACATTCCGGAAAAACTGATTATTTACAATCGCGTGATAATCATAGATTATTTAAGATATTAAGAAAAATAATTTCCTACTATTAACAAATTCTTTTTTTTTTAAAAGTTTTATAGGTAAATAGATCCTACACTAATTTATTTCTGATATGTTTTTTTATTCTAATCAATGTAATTTTGTTGCCCAATTGAAACAGATCGTATGAGGTAATCTGCTACTTCAAGTGTAAAAAAACTTTTTCAAGTCTTTCTTCCATTTTCCGTTTTGTTGTAAGGTGATGAGACCAAAAAAATAATTAGCAAATTTAAATTATTAATAACTAAAAATCACGACACTTAACGCTACTCATAAACTAGAGCAAACTGGTTTATACCGGTTTTAATCACTGTACGTATTAACATCATTACAAATACAAAACCTCCAAACTATTAATGTGTATAGAACATGAATGGAAGGAAGATAGAGTATATATAAGTATGTTGGCACGTAGGTTAGGTTAGCCTTATGTGAGCCTAACATTAAGCTTAGACAGATAACCTGAACAGAGAAAGCGGGTGTTGCGATTGATTTAAGGAGCTCCTTAAACTTACACCTTGGTAGTAAGTCCAAGGCACTGCATATGTTCCTGTCATATTTGTAAGAGATCATAATGTTTAGTTATTTACCGGTTCAGTAGCATATTCTACGTTGCGTTTACGTAATCCATTCAATAACAAACCTCTCTCCTTCTCCATTTCTCCGACTAGCATGTTTTTATTATAGTTTCTATATAAAAGCAAAGAGTAACAATTAAAATTCAAAGGCCACCCATCCAAAAACGATCCAAAGTAACATAATTGACGAACATGATTTGACCAATTTCCTCGAACAAACTTTATCGATAAAAAGAAATCACTAACCCGTACATTGCATACAACTTAAAGGGAAGTGGCCAATGTTAATTGGTATATCGATATATCGGTATATACGGTGTTCCCGGTACCTAATTACACGTTCCTAATAAAACGACATCTGTAATCACTTGCAATAACAGAAATACGTTTGCTAAAAACTGGTCAAATTTTGGGTTGGATTCCTTTCCTCTTAACGTTATGGTGTCACGCGAGGTTTTTCGAATCGTTTTCGAGTTTCCAACCAATTTTAGAAATGTATTGAGTCACAAATGTTTGTAAGAAATTGATTTTTTCGCCCTTGATTGGAGTACAAGTTATTTAAAGCTAAAGATTTTACTCATGGTATGTAATTTGCATTTCTCGTGTAACACTTTTTATTTAAATTATATCAGATGTTTTAATCTTTTGAGACTTTTTTAACACATTGCTTGCAGTATAAGACTTAAGCTTAAAAAGGAAAGGATTCGAATGAATTTTTGGGACATCAGTCTTTCTTATTTCAAAGTACAAAATATCTTAAAATTTTTACAGCCATCATCAAGTATCAGGCTGCCTTTCCATTAAAGAAGAGCGATTTTGACACACTCTGACCTGATTCTTTTCGAAAAAGATCGATTTTTATGTCGATTTGAATGTCACCCTTATTACCATTTACAAAAAAATCGAGACCAAAAAATCTATTCATCATCATCATCAAAAATCGATCTTTTTGTCAATGTAAATGAGAGAAGAGCAAAAAACGATATTATTGTCAACTTAGCCTTAGATCGATGTAAAGCTAGATTGTTTTTGCCGCCCCCTAATGGAAGAACTAAACAAGGTTCATTGTCGCCAAAACACATTTCATAAAACCTGCAGATGATCAATCGATTTTAGAAAAATAACAAAAAAAATCGAATGTCGCTTTTCTAGTGTGAAATATCGATTTGAAAGATGGATATATCGATGCTTCTATTAATCGATCACAGATCGCCATCCCTAATAATGATAACCACAGGATGTTAGTAAAATTAAAAATAATCAAAAGTTTTAGAAGTTTTGCTGAAATCTCAAATCATATTTGATCAAAACTGGAATCCAACTCACAAACCATTAAAACAATTATAGGAGTATTAAACTAATTTGCATTTATAACTACGTAAACATTAAAAACCAAAAAAAAACTTAACAAATTGATATTACATTAATTAAATTTTAAGAAGCAAGTGCAAAAAACGTTTTTGCAAACATAAAGATTGTTTGAACTACCTGCATTTAGGAATAATTGACTTTTCAATTTTGCTTTTAATACTGGCTTTGGCTGTGTTGCCTGTGGTGTAATAAATGGTGATACTAACAAGTCCAGTTCTGAGAATGGACGGTCCTTCGACCTTTTTTTTATTTTTGGGTTTCGGTCACGAATCGTTGAGAAGATAAATAGTGGAAGTGACGTCATGCCATATGTATTTGGCGAATTTGTGGTAAGTTCTTACTTATTTTTTGGATTATTTATTATTAGCATATAAAATATAAAATAACATTTTTACCTACTTACCATAATATTAAAATTTGGGAATTTTAATTAATTAATTTTTTTTTATTATTACGAGTAGTTGGGATTGCAATCTAATTCTTAACCCCTTAACCCCTCCAACTAAGCTAAAATTATTTGAACCCACGACTTCCAGATCCAAAGCCTGAACCATAGAGCTATTATTAATCTGTAATCAATGTAAATAAGGTAATTTTGAATTTTTTTTAAATTGGCCTCCTAATTCATATCAATGTGTCTCACTAACACACCAGCCATTGTCGCAGCTAAAGGTTAATAAGATAGGTAACAAGACAAATTTAGGGAAAAAAGTTTAATTTCATATGTAAACATTTTGTTTTTATATTATATTTTATTAAATTATTTTAACCTTACAGAGAGAGAGAGGGAGCAGTGTTGCCAACTGATCCATTATCTTTGTAGCTAGATTTATGTTGAACGTATTTAAATAAAAACAATTGGTAATAAAATTAATTTTATAATAATAAAAATAATGTTGACACAACAAAAAAGAGTAGTTATTGGATAAAATTAAGTAAAACCCTAAAAATGTGTTAGATTGAAAAATTGGTAGAAAAGGTGGGTAAATAATCTAGCCACCATTTCTTTTGGTTTGTAGCTCATGGACAAAGTTGCTAAGTTGGCAACACTGAGAGAGAGACGTGTAAATTGTTTTGTATATAAGAGTGAGCGAGAGTGAATGATTATGAAACATCATCAGCGTATTATATCCATCCCATTTTAGTGCATGTTAGTGTATAATGCGTCTATTTATAAAATGACATTGTTTAAAGTGAAATACATATAGAGTTCAGTAAATAACGATGTGGTAATTTGTATATCGATAGAATAACGATATCCGTTAATCAGGGTATTGGAAAACACCTAGTTCAGTTCAACGTAACCAGATTAATGTAACGAGGTGCACAAACGTTTACACATTATATTGACATTGAACTGATGCGCTTTGATTAATGCTACTGATAAATTATAAAAATATATATAATATTATATTTAGTGTGACATATGTATTTTTAATATGTTTTATATTGTAAAAATTGGTATTAAATTTCACGATAATATATTATTGTCAAATGAAAACGAGATCATTTCGATATTGGAGGCAGTTATTTTTTCCATTAATATTGAAAGTATGACAAGTTTCATTTCAAAGTTAATTTTTCTAATATTTCGGAAACCTTTTGCCTAAGGCATACATTGTTAAAATCATCGACTATATGTACATCGATTTTGCATTTTTAATAAATATCAATATTTTAAAAATTATATTATTTATAATGCTATTAACTCATATGATATTGGAGTCAGTTTTCGATATTACTTTGTCACAAATAAATAAATAAAACCAATTACTTTTTAATACTTTAAACAGCTATATTTAATAGTTATAAAACTGACAACCCTTTTATAAATACCACAAAAGTCAAATGGATTAACAAAAACCATAAACTATAAATTTAGTAGCAAGTGAATATCGCAGAATAGTTTCATAACCAGAATAGGTATACGTTGTGTTCACACGTAATTAGACCCCTCGTCTCATTAGCAACGCGGAGCTGATCAACCGCTACCTGTCCTGCTCACACTTATACATACAGTCATGCTGTCTCCCTCTACTTGCTGATTGAAGATCTAGCTGGTATTTGATTCCAGGTGTCGAGCGATTGGCTTTAACTTCATTTGTTTGTTTGTAGCACCTATTGAGTTTTTCGTGTATTTTTGCACTTAGTTCAGTATACCTAAGACGTTATCTAAGTGCGTAGAATTGAAAAGCACGATAGGATAATAAGATGTACAACAAATACTTATTATGTAAAAATAGCCAAGTGACGTTGTTAGGTGGTCATTAATTTGGTTTTTATTTTTCTTGGCAGCAAATAGTCATAATAATGTATAACAAAAATGTGATGAGTATAAAGTTGCGAATATTTCTAATTCAAATTGATCTCAGTAGATCATGAAAAAATAAAAATTATTAAAACATTAAAAGTTATACTTTAAAGTTATTACTTGTAAATGACTGTAATAACAAGTTTTAAGTGTAAGCAGGTGAGACCGAGAGTAACAACTAGCTTGTAGAGGAAATTACATTCATTCCGTAGATCAATAAAAATTCTTAATGTCGAAAACTTGTTAGACACTTCCGTAAAGTAATTAAATCTATAAACGAATTGATAATAACTTTAAAGTGACAGATAGGCTAATGGTTATTTGAAATGAAAAAAATAATAATATTAACTACTACATTAATATTACTAAAGTGTAGTAACCTCATATTCATATGCTTGGTAACTTGCCCTATTCCTGTAGATGCTATCTGCAGCAGTGTGACGAGTATTTTCATAGTGATCTGATCGTTACCAAACTTCACAAGATCAACTGAATATTTAGAAATGCTCCTAAACCTCACGCTTCGAGCACTTCTCATCTTCTTGTCCGTACAGTAATAGGTGTCATTATATGTCACTATCAAAGTGCAGAATTAATATTTAGAAAATCAATGAGAAACCGTATCATTGCCAGAACCAGTCAGAAAATTGATAAAATTAATAAGTTCGTAGTGATTAAGAGTCAAACCATCCACATAATCCGATCCGAGAAATACCACCAAAATACATTCAAATGTAAGCCGTGAGTAAAATACTAAAATTTTCCCATTAGAGCGCGTCCAGCGGATTTTAATAAACTGAACGACGGTAATTTACAGTTATTATCCTCGCTGACCCCGCAAAACACCCACCGTAGCCAGTCCATGTCACAAAAGTAAAAAAAAAAAACAAAAAAAAAATAAAATCTGGTATGACCGGAAAAAAATGACTTTTATTACCATACGAAATTCAACCTTAATTATTTAGAAATAGGATTCAATTTTAAATGTTTTGAATATATTATATTAGGGAGCGTCGTTCCGTAAAAGGAGCTTTATTACAGAAGCGAGAAAGCCTAAAGTGAATTATGGAAATAATCATCCCCTACCTTCATTGGATATTGAATCCTATCCAATAGAAATATGGTTTAAAATTGGCTGTTTTGTGTAGTTTTTTTAAAAAAGGATCGATCTTGTTTGGCGGGCGTACCTGCGCTCGCGCAGACTTGTATTTATGGCGCCTCCGTCGAACACGTGGTACAAGGCATCGGTATTAAAAAGCTTGTTAAGTGTAACTGTCCGTTTCCCTTCATTAACTTTGGGTTTCGGCTATAAAATGTTTGTCTATGGTTAGTGGACAAATTGATTGACCCTTTACTTTTACTATTCCTCGTTTCAACTTGGAGGTTATGCTTTTTTTCCTATTCAATATGTAAAATCTATATAACAGCATTCTATTTAACGATAACTCCCAATAACTTTGTAAGTCAATACCTAAAGTTACTAATTTGTTAGACATTTAAAAAAAAAACTGAATAGATATCAAAATTAAGAAATTTGGCGGCACAGCAGTGCTTTCCCCAAGTCTAAGAAAGCAAAAGTAGTTCATCTTTTTGTCGACTAGGTATTACGTAGACAGTACACCTATGTCTACCAAAATTATCGTCTCTTATAGTTAACAAACTGTTGTTCTTTGTTTTTGTCACTGATACACTCACCGATCATGATTTATTTGTTCTGTTTACAGAAATGTTCTAGTTTTCGCCAGAAATAGACTTCTCTACTAATTTCTATCAGTAGATATTAAAAAACTATTAACTAATGATTCAAATTAAGCTAAAAAATAAACGACAAATCAAACATAAATAAAGTTAAGCGTAAATCTAAAATGTAAATTAAACATATGCACATACCTACGTAAGCATTTCCGTGCTTTAGTATCGTAATGTTACATTAAATGGTTACAAACCACTTTTTACTTTACTAATCATCTTATCTGACATCAATCTGATTGCATATAAGAGGATCTTAAATATTTACATTTATACTAGTCATAGTTATACTTTTGAATCTTATAACAAAAATAATCAATAATAATATTATAAATGCAAAAGTGTGTCACACAATAAGGCTTTTTTTCTTTTTTTTTTATCTAGTAGAGTTCCTACTGGCTAATATTAAATAATTTTAAACAATATTGTTATAGAAGCGCCTGAATATTTTTACATATCAATATTTCAAACAATAATATGTCTAAGTATTTGTTATTTAATTGTTAGTTCTCTTGACAAATTACTTATTTTGTACATTGTTATAAGTGAAAAATTGCTTAATATAATATTTTAAAACAATAATAGACATCTGTTAGATGTGACGTACGTAGGTCTAGAATTTTTTTGATGGTTCAGAAAATGCACAGAAAATAAATAAATAAATATCCCTTACAAGTGCCGGAAGAAAAAACTTCACGACAAACCAAGATCCAAAAGACAGATAATAAACAAAAATCATCCAAATGTCTAAATAATAAAAAAAATCGTCACTTCAATAAAGACACCGGATGGGTTCACCTTGTTATGTTTACCTTTATTTTCCATCACAACATACACGACCATAGCAAGATCGTGCGATAACACTGCAAAAAACACAGAAATGAGCTAAATAAAAAATTATCGTTTCTATTCAAGATTATGCACATAGGGTTAGCAACACCGTTTATATTTTAGTATTCTCGGGCAGTTCGTTTTATATTATTTCAAGTATACCCACGTGTAGACAACCTTTAGTGCGATAGATTAGTCTGTCTCTCTGGTGTTGTCGCGTGGTTAAGGTCTACGTAAGTTAACTTTATTATTAACTGTACTTAGTGTTCGAGCAGCGAAGGGGAGTGAATAATTATTTTAAAAAAAATAACGTCAAAAATACTATAACCCGACTATGTAAAAAGGGTGTCTAAAAAGGACAAAACAAGAAAATAATTCAGATAGAAACCCAGAAATGCATAGGTACAAAAATGGTCAAGGTAGAACCGTGGTCGCACCCACACCTACTATGATTATGATTACAGGAACATCTCCATTAAACAGACATGGTAGGCATACCCGAAAAAATCTTGAAAATGATCATTATGACATCATTTCTACTTTACCAGTGTATTTTCCACTTTCTTACAAAATTTGTCAGAATTAAGAACGTTCTTACAATTGGATATAAAGGTACTTTACCCTACTTTTACTACCTCGATATAAAAATCTAACTCGTGATCTTTGATTCTAGGACTATATCTTGAAATTACATTACTTCTTGTTTACTACTTACACTAGAATAACGTTAGACAACAGTAACCTTATTAATCTAATTGCTTCGGGGCAGGGGTTACAAGTGTCAATGGGGGTTCATAAAAATGCCAGATTATTAATTATTATTATAGAAAAATATAGCTTAAAAATTCAAAGAAGTAAAAAAGATCTTAAAATAAAAGGTATTAGTATAATCCGAAATATTAAGAAAAGTAACAATCATATCTTAATTCCATCTTCAATATGGTTTCTATTTACAAAATATACGACCCCTTGAGATTTTTTCGACTAAATCTATCTAAATACAAGTACCCAAATATTATGCTTTTGAAAGACAGCCGGGACATGCGCAAGCGCAGATAAGATAAATATACAAATTATTTGATTTTGAGCCTTAAAAATATACATTTAAGGCTTACGGTTTTGATGTGGTTTTTAAGATTATGTTTTGGAGTCGTGTCCTTCTTAATCACGGACTCAGGATTTAGATAAAAAATTTTAGGGAGTCCGTAACATTTGTTATGAAGCTTTTGGATTTATATAAAATGACAGCAAAATTATTGTTTATTAAATAATTGTCTCTAAATCAGAGGTTTTCAAACTTTTTGACTCGGACCATGATGCCTTGTTTACACACTGAAATACCTCAATAATTACTGCTAAGCAAGAGACCGACCTCTCGGACATTTCACATTAACAACAACTATCTATTGTAGTAAGTGTACAATAATATCAATAACTGATACTAAAAGATAAATCTATCTACCAGGAGGACCAGGGTCTTCTCTGATGCCGGTTCGTCGTATTCAAGTTGGGTTGTAAAATATATTATTAATTCTTCTTTCCAATACACGCGGTGATGCGACGAATTTATTCAAGAATGTAAAATAAGATTTTCTTGATGTTATATCCTCACTACAACTTGACAGATTAGTCATAACATGAACCTCTAATAACACCGGTCAACACGGATTTTGAGTCTCACAACAAAATGTCAAATTTTGATTTCTTTTACCTTACTTGTAATGGGTAAAATAGGTTTTTTGGTTAAAGTTTGATTTTCTAGAAATTTCGTTTTCATAGAAAATTTCATATTATTTCGACAAGTCTGTATGCTATTTTGCGACTCAGTCATATATAAAAGTAGTTGCTACAGTTTGTAATAGACATACATACACTCAATACAATAGAATGCGCGACTTGTCGCCATTTTGTTTTAAAGTATTACCAACTATTATTTTACTCTCCACTAAGAACTTTAAAACTTAATTATCAATACAAAAGCAAACTTATTTCTTCATAAATTGAGTATTTGGTTATTTTTCAATGTAAACACTCAGACAATAGTCATTAAATAACAGACACAAAAAAAAATCTTTTTTGTTGACTTGTGTAATCACTAAATCGTCACCAAGGGGTCAATATAAACTTCTTTGGAACACAATTCTTTCAAGACTAGAAGTTTCGACATATAATTTGGTCTCCTGGGGATACAGACTACCTTGGGAAACACTTTCTTCAACCTTATTTACACCAAATTATAAAGTTAATATACGCGTAATAAGGAATGGCTCAAGAGAACATTCAAAGCGAGTCCCAAAAAGAATACAGTCACAAATTAGGCGCGAGAGGGCGCCACTCCTTAAGGGCACTCGTCTCATACACGACATGCATTGCACTTGAATTTTTTGGAGCTTTAGAGTGAAAACGATAAAAACCAAAGGTCTTTGTTTTTTATGCTGAGAACTCCCTGAGACACTGCTCGACTTCAAGGTTTTGGTCTTTTACACTACTATTAAAATTAAATATGAATGTTGTATGTCTGACAATCGTCTAATTTTCTGAAGACATTTTAGATGATAATAATTTTTTTTTTATTATAATTGAATAATACAGAAAAAAAACTATAATTTTTTAACTATATTTTGATAACTTTTATAATCTAATATTATAACGTAATTGTTGGCTTTTATTTGTTTAAACGAGTAAATAACTGCAACGACAGGACCGCGCGAACTATACGACCGCATTTTAAACATATATGTTCACTTAAACAATAAGATATATATACATATTTGTAATGTGCTCATCAATACCTTTCTTTTGACACCGAACACGTGATAATCAGCTCAGTTTATTTTTTTTCGAAGTTAGAATCTGAGGTTTAAATTCCGTCATTATAAAAAATCATAAAATTTTTATAGCCTATGTCACCCGCACCATTATTACGAATCTATTGACATCTCACTCATGAAAATTGGTTCAGTAGTTTAGGCGCTAGAGTGGAACATACAAACATACATACATAGACTGCCAAAATCATAATGCTGATATCATTTCATTGCTATCTGTTCTCTCTTAATAATAATAGAAACTCACTGACTTCATTACCTACTATTTTTATATAAAAATATCTATCTGGTGTTGCATTAAAAAAAACAGATCCAGAAAAGTATTTATTTCTCAGAAACATTTCTAACTTCAATAATATGTAATTACAATGTTAACTTCTTTAGAGACATGACGGATATTTATCAGAATAGACCGACATGACACACACCAGTACTTACAACTACCTAATGTTTTAGAAAAACCTCAGTACTTATAGGTTTTCCCTCCAATCCACTCAAGAACTCGCAAATAATTAAAACCATTACATTTATAGCAGACATAAAAGGAATCCAATGGAGTACTACCGAAATGTAACAATAGAGGCAAAACAAACAAAATGATCCTGTCTCAGGGTTGCTGAAACGATACACCGCATTCAATCTCAAAATACTTTATCGAGGTGTACACACGTTATTAATAAATAACACTTTGGACAAATAACTGTTAAATCATAAATAAATTTCATAATCAGTTAAATAGACAAAAAATCTTGTAAACTTTTATGGACTTTTATTTTAGGTTATTTATATAATTTTAATAAAATCAAGCTTACATTTTAAGGTAGCCTTACATTTATACAAAAGTGAAAACTGCATCCAAATTCACGCAGTAGTCTTTGTGTGATGCGTGTTAAAACAGACAGCCAGACAAACAATTTTAATAGATGACGTTCCAGACTCTAGTGCAGACATTTTTCACGACGATTAATACTATTAATATACATATAGATAACTGTACCCAAAACATATCTTATATATAAAATTTTCGTGTCACAATGTTAGTTACCATACTCCTCCGAAACGGCTCGACTGATTTTTATGAAATTTTATATGCATATTCAGTAGGTCTGAGAATCGGCTACTATCTATTTTTCATTCCTCTAAGTGATAAGGGGAGCCCGCCCCAAATTTGCAAAACAACGTTTGCCGGGTCAGCTAGTTTTATTTATAAAAGATTGATGGAGATTTGACATAACTTTTAAATTCTTCTAAGCCCTCGCTTATTATGTTGCAGATAATCACAAATAAAAAACGATTTACATTTATTATAGGTATTTACGTCAGTTCTTATAAATTCAAAAAATGCCTTGCTATTTTTTTTAATAAATTTAATAGAAGATAAAATATTCATTGCGACCCTTAAACGATGTATATTCGAGAATCCCTGCCTTATAGGTAGGAGAAAAACCTGACGTTCGTTAGGGTGCATGACTGGCAATCGGATAACATCATGGACGAACTAGACGCGAGAAGAAGATGGATGTGGCAAACATTCATTTATTTTAATATTTTTTAAATTATTATTTTAAGCTATTATAAAGTCTATTTATTCAGATCCGTTATATAAAACAGTTTATAATAAATTTTTAATAAATACTGCCGATTCGTCTTCTGGTACTCAAGAAAACGTTAAAAAAATATGAAGTATGTTTATTTCATAAAGTATAGATTGCAGAAGTGTGACACTCAACTAAACCTAAATTATTATTTTATTGACATTTCTTTACTAAAAGTTTCACCCAATTTTATACATGTTCTAGTAACTTTTTTGGCGTACACACATTTCGGCATTCTCGGCAATTTTTTTAATGTAATTTCCTGGTGTATTACTATTTAATAATACACAAAAATTAGATAGAGAATTAAAGTTGATGGTTTTTTAAAAAGAAATTCTCTTTTACATTTTATTTTTATTATGACTAAAATATGGGAAATACTTGTGAATACAATTCCTAAAGATAAATAAACGCCGTATCCACGTGTCGTGTGTCCGTATTCGTGAGCTTGTAATCATCAGAGTGACTAATGTATAAGATGCATAATGTATACCTCCGTAATCTCTATCAGCATACGACTACGACTCATAATACTGGAGTTAAATAAAAATTTGTATGAGAAATCGTATCGTAATCTCCTTAAAACGTTTGTTTTCTACTCTTCATTTAACTATTTTTACTATTCCTCCCACTTTATTTAAGCTGCAATAAAATAAAACCCTTTTACTTCCAGAAAAAAAACAGCTTCACCAATAGAACGCGTTGTATCCCTAAATACCATTTTTCCAAGTTTTTATTGTAATAACTGGAAAGAGTAGAATAGTATCACCAGGAACAACTACTAAAGATGTAATTTCCATATAATAACATACATAAATTCATATAATTCATGGAATGAAATTAGATATGAGTGAGGCAGGTAGCCAAATCCAATGGTCAAACAGTAGGATTCTTGCGTACAAACAGGATTATTTGCTCACGCTACCGGTGTTGCCACACACGTGTGTACGAACAAATATTTCCCTTTTCTAAAGATTTTTAGGTACTGTCTGCAAGGGTATTATTTATTAGTTTATATTATATTTAATTTAAATGAGTGGCCACCACTTCGCTAAAGTAAAATGTTTTATAGTGTATGTGTTGATTAGTTATATGTTAGGGTGCGAGATTAAAGAGAGGAGGTGATCTTTGTGATTATTTAAATTCTTTGTAAACTCGAACCTCGGACACAAGTCCCAGACGCTGCTCCTGCTTCCAGTATCAAATGTATATCATTATCTGTTAAATAATATATATGTCGGGGTATAGTTAGAGTAGGATAGTAATAAAGAGGACTTGTTGTTAGCCCTTACATTGTATTTAGATGTGTTAACACAACCTTAGGTTAGGCTTAGGTTAGGTCAGCCTTATGTTAACCTAACCTAACACAAACAGTGAGACCAGGTAGTGGAGGTGAGTGTTATGATCATTTAAAGGATATCCTTAAGCCTACACCTTGGTCACAAGTCCAAGGCACTGCCTGGGTTCCTGTCCAAAAACTACGGAATTTTAAGATTCGATCTCTTCCTTCATTTAAATCGTCTCTCTGTTCTGATATATATAAACTCTTAAACCTTTCTATCATGGCGGCCAATCTAATTTAGCGTAATTACAAAATGCGCAGATAAAACACTTAGCCAATTCCATAAGCAGTTAAAAGCTAATACGCTTTTTGTTCAAATAATGAACCGAAGTAAATCTAAAACCCATATAATGCAATTACAGTGTTAATAAAATAAACACCGAGAGTAGCAATTACGCTGCCGACGCTACCTGAAGCGTTTTTGTGCATCACGGGCAGCTTTTATTTCCCAGTTAGTTCGACTTGTTAGCTCGTCCGTCTAAGCACTTGTCGACTCGGACCTCCCTTGAACACGCACTGCGTAAACTACCAAATTCTTATACTGAATACATTATTACACTGGGAATTCTTTTATATTATTGTTTTTCAACTCTTACCGGTTCGTGACGAAACTATTATATCAACTTTTGTCCGCGACTATGTTTGCGGTCACTTTTGAATTAGATCCAGAGTGAATCAAAGACCCTTCTGTGGGTGCCACGAAGCTTTTATAATGTACTAGCGGGCGCCCGCGACTTCGTCCGCGTAGAAGTTCTGATTTTCTATGAGATTATAAAAAGATAATTTTTCCCGCTGCTGTAATAATCTAAATGCTAATTTTCATATTCCCGCTTTTCTAACCTCAAACTTTAAAAGCATAGGACTTTCATATAACCTTCAAACCCCCATTCCACCCCTTAGGAGGGGCACCCCCGTAAAAAAAATCTTAGCTGACACCTACCCTCTAGAGAGAACCTACTTTCCAAATTTCAAGTTAAGAGTGACAATAAATTAAACTTTCCCAAATAATAAAACCCCATTTTACCCCCTTAGGGGAGGATTTTCTCAAATCCGTTTCTTAGTGGACACCTACGTCTTAGAAGGAACCTACATTCCAAATTTCAAGTTTGTAGGTTTTATAGTTCCTGAGATTTCGTGATGATCAGTCAGTCAGTCAGTCAGTGACTTTTCGCTTTTATATACATATATAGATTTCAAAATTATCTATCTCTATTAAATTACTAGCCAACCCGCTCTGTCTTCGCTGAGGTGTATTCAAACTGTCCACTCACTCACTCACTCACTCATTTATTATTTACTAGCTGCGCCCCGCGGTTTCATCCGTAGTATTTTGGATAACTCATACAATATCATTATAAATTATAGCCTGTGTGTTAGGCTGATGTGTAATGATTCAGTAGTTTTTGCGTGAAAGAGTAACTAACATATATCCATACATTCTTACAAACTTTCGCGTTTATAATATTAGTAGGATTTATTTATTTAAGGATCCCTAACAGAGAATACACCCTACAATTCTAGGTACTTATTTTAGCATATTTTGTTTTTTACAATGTTTCCTCACTTTAAGGGACCCACAACATGCAATTTTTAAGTAACAAATTAAATAAATTATAAACTAAATATAGTAAAATTTGGTTCATAAGTTTATCACATTTATGTAAAGTGACAATTAGTTTTACTTACTTGAAAAAAATTTACTTATTTTTCATATATCTCATCAGTTAGACAGCGTTCGTAAGAAACATTTTCGTTCGACCGTTTTTTCTTCGACTTACTTTAAAAATCCGACTACCACGAAAATGTTTTTTTTATTTTTCGGGTTAATATATAGCCTTTGACATTCATAAATAACGTGGCTTTCTATTTGTGAGTTTCATAGGGTATAAATTAAATCGAAAACTTAAAATACTACTGCAACAAAATACAGTGCTTCTGGTAAAAATTTAGTATGTGAAAGTTTGTATGTTTGGAAGTTTTTACTCAATCACGCAATAACGACTTTTCGAATTGCATTGAAATTTAGCACACAGATACTTTACAACCTGGATTAACATATAGGCTACTTCTTATCCCGTAAAAATCTCGGCGGGCCTGTATAATGATAAATACTTCCAGTGTAATTCTAGCAAGAATAAAGAATTTTTTTATACTTTCAAAAGTACTTTGGTGTATTGAGAATTCTGTAAATCTTAATCTTAGTTTTTTCAGCTCAAATATTTAAATTTTATAACTAACATGATTTTATTATAGTTTTGATCTGGTATCAGAACTATAAAACTGGAAAGTCAAATTAAGTGATACTTAAATGGACACTAAAAAATAAAATGTTGATATTTCCCAACAAAGTTTACAACTAACTATATTTTATTTTTTTATGATAACATAAATTAATATGTAAATAATTTTGTAATTACAATTACTTCTGTCACTGCCTTTAATCTCACTAAAGGTTTTATATTGTCTACACGTGGATATACATGACATAATATAAAAGGAGCTACCCGCGAATACTAAGTTATAAACGATATTGCTAAGAAGAAGTGTAACCCTTTTATTACCTTAGTTTACATTTAGTGAAAGAGCTCTTTAAACCTGCTCCTCGGTCTCAAGCCCCAAAAACAGAACCTAATGCATGAAAGCGACATTAATATACATAAAAAGAGTAGTATGTTAAATGAATATTTTCAAAGGATATATCAAAAAATGTCACGGCTAAATTACAGTCAATATACGACGCTATTCAGGAATTAAAGGAGTCTAGCTGTAAATTACTGCACGAGACAAGCTTAATATAAGATTAAGTAAAAAAGAGCTCTATTACGTAGGGATAAAGATCATTTTTGAGTGGAAGGAAGAAGTGATGAATCTTATTTTGGACTAGATGGCGCCTGCGCCTTAAAGCTTCATGTCATGGTTTTTTGTTTTCGCTTCGACAGAATAAAATGGGTTCCGGTCTTATCTTAGTAGAAGTAGATATATGTATTTAGTAAACAGTTCTACAGTTCTACTATTGGTACAAAAACATAACATTATGGTTAATAATTTTTTAAAAGCTCATTTTTTTTTAATTTTCATACTCACTTTATCTTAAACCAGCGGCCCGTCCCGGCTTCGCACGGGTAGACAATTTTTTTTGCTCCATCTCTCGCCGTGTTGTGCGCTGCGTGGAGCCACGCCGGCCCGGCGGAGTATATTTTTAATTTCGTAATATCTTTTGAATGAAATGTCCGATTTGAGTAATTCAAAAAGTGATCTACAGGTATTCAAAGTGTCTTGAATACGAAATAATCTATTTGGATAATAATTAATACAAAGGTATGGATAACATGGTCTGATTTTGATAGGCATTTCTATCAACTATTAAATACAATAGTAGACATAACTACAATAGTTGGACATATGGTCTCGCGGAGTTTTTTGTAGATATTGATACGTTCTATAATATGTAGAACATTTTTTTATTCTATCATCAATACTTTCCGCAGTGCATGCGATGGAAGACATTTTATGGCTAATTTTTTTACACCTTGGGTTGGTTTTAGTAAGAATTTCTGAGGATCTCAATTCTGAAAAGCGCTACTGTAGTGATGCGATTGCATTGAGTGATAGAAATGAAGTACAAAAATGTTATTAAATCTCAAACACCTGTTATTTCACTCTACACACGATATATAATCGTATACAATCATAAGATGTCTATACTTGAAGCAAATTAGCGTCATTAACGTATTTCTAATGAACTCTTTACGCTACATTAGCCAGATACTTCATAAGGGTCTAACTTCTAAATCACATACAGAAAAAAGTTAAAAAAATGTCCCTAACCACACCCCAACTATTAGCGTAGCATTCTCCGTAACTGGCAACACTAATCGCTCAGTAACGAGTTCCGGCGTGGGGTTGCCCACTTACAAAACGATATGAATATTATGGAATAATTGGGGTTTAAAGGGCGTTCCGACCATTATCGGATTTTTAATTGCACTTAAACGCGTATTAAAACTTAATGCTTGGATAAAAATGTGGTTGTAATATTTTTTTTTCATTTAAAACATATATATAGCATATTGCTATTAGTTTCTTAATTTTTTTATTGTAGTAATGAATGCCTTTGTTTACATAGTTTAACGTAAAATACATACTTTAGTTAAAAAGTAAATGCAGCAAAAATCCTTGAATAAATCGTAAAATTTTTAAATACAAAACACTGGCCTGTAATAAAATCCAGTTGAAAACAATTAAAAATCGAAGTTGCGTTCCATTTACGAATTCTTTCTGGCGATTGGCCGGCCAGCCGGGCAGTGATTCTCAGGGCTGTAATGGGTAATATTATATGGAATGAGCTTTTTACAACTAAACCGATAGAGCCAGAACTGGTTCCGATTCCTTTTATGCCCGTTTCATTTTATTGTGTTTAGCTTGCTTTTCATTTTATATTATTTTACCACACGTTTCTACGGCCTTTATTTTTAAATTAAGCTCTTAAAAACGAGTATTTAACAACTAGTCCGAGTGTAATACTGAAGAAACGAGACCGTACCGAGCCGTACTTTTCATTTTATTACACTCGTGCACTATCGGAACAATAAGTCATAAAAGAATTTCACAGCAAGCAGACGTAATGAGTTTCCGAACGTAGTCTCCGACCTAATGGTTGTGACCGAGGTCGAATTATAGAAAAAAACTATTATTTAAAAGCTATACCAGTCCGCCGTAAAATTAAAAAGACAAATTATTGAACGTCTTCGTGGAAGTCAGCCTTTGTTATCTCACAAGTGTTTTTCGAGAGTTCTGTTTGTTTTTTACCCCGTTCTTACATTTGAAAATCTGATCTTCTTTTCTCCCTCTATCTCGTTAACGGGATCCGCGTTCTAATAAGGCGTATCTGACGCTTCCACGCTTACGATATTCTGACACTTTCAGCTTTCATAACAAGGTCTTTTATTGTGTATGGAAATGAATTTAAAATTTATCATTTCGAATCCAATAAAGGGCGTAACTGTTAGCCCTTTCATACCGTGATATCGATTTATTGACGTCGGGATAAGCATTTATTTCGCTTAATTGGCGCCTGTTTGAAGTCTCGTTCATTTTGACACGGTTTGATTTTTACTCCTTCAATAAAGGATGTGGCGTTCAAATATAGATGAAATGTTTGGAAGGGTAAGGTTTATAATTGTTTGTGGCGTGGGTCACGTTTTTGAGGAGCATTACCATAATGATGATCAGCCGTGTTTGACGAAGCAGGTGTTGTGTATATCGGTTTATTCTCAGTTTTTATGATAAAATCTCGTTAAATTACAAAAACACATCACATCTCATAAGTTTATGAGATTATGCAAGTAGGATTCAATTTTGTTAATTAAGTATCATTGGTTTTGCGTCTGCCTGTGTATGTAATGAGGGGACTACACTATACATATATAGTTTAAAGATCAGATCGGACAAATAGCGAGCATCCATCATATTGAAGTGAGGTTTCATCGACGTCTTGATATAAATGAACTGATGTAATGGCTCTCGACGTAACGATCAAATATTCTAAATTAAAAATAGTTTTATCGATTTCGCAGCATGAATCATAACATCCCAACGGATAGTTTATTTATATTCGATATTTTTACATACGTAAACACTTTCGTATCCGACTTCTATATCATAACACTTTCCATACTTTTTGTCATTTGAGTAAAAACTATCATTGTTTTTCTATCTTTACCAGACATACAAAACAAATTATTTGTAACTCAATGCAGTAACAGATAACATATCGTAATTCCCAGAAACATATATTTAGAAGTAAATTCATCTTGTTATCAATAAGTGTTTATTTATTCTTATCATCATATTAGGAACTTTATTATTCTACTTTGTGTTATTGAAATGACACAACTGTTTGATTGTTATTTAACTGGTTATCTCAGTGATAATATTAGTTTTAAACAGTATGTCATGTTGATCTCATAATATTAGTTTCCACAAGAACTAAACGTTTTTTTAAAGACTAATTTAGGTTATATTACTCTCAAATCTATTAGCTATTCCTAGCTGAAAAATAAGCTGGATGCATTTCTCCGTTGTAGCGTAGAAGAAGAATAAAACACACATAAAATTATCACACAATTGAGTCTGTCCTACTCTGTATTAAAAAATATATAATTTATATTATATATTTTTTTAATATTAACTAGAAAGCATATCCATGTGTAGGCAATATATACCTTTTAATTAGATTTAGTCTCTCTGGTGTATCGTGTAGTGTACATGGAAGTTAGTATTATAGTGTCGTGGTTAAGGTCCACATAAGTTAACTTCATTATCTACTATAGTAGTTCAGGAAGCATTGTAATAATATAAAGGGTCTTTAACCCCACATCTAGGTCGCAAGTCCTAGACTTTGCCTGTCTTTCTAAAAGCACGTGTATACGTATTGCTGTACAGTAATGGGTATCATTCCTCTCTCATTCTAAGACACATTTCATTTCAGTTGATATCTTTCTCGCAGTTTTTGGAACAACAAAGCTATTTTTAAAACAAATTTAAAACGATTAGTTGATAGATTGTTTTGGATCCACAAACATTACCTACTAAAACATTTAAACAAATTAAACATTTGTTTGTACATACATTTTAAAAATCAGGTCACAATTTATCAATAAGTTTAAAACAGGATACATTACAAAAATTCTCGAGGGCGAGGAGCGACATGTTAGGAAAGGCCAGAAATAATATCCAGTGTACTTTGACCTTTGGGTGGCAACACTTGCCATGTGTGAGGCAGTCTTGCTGTTTGGTACTGTTGTAGGGTTGCGATTTAATAAAATAAAATAGATATAAAAATATTTATATTATATATTATCTGATGTATAAGACTACAGTTAAAGTTTTATTAAAATCATAGTGGTGCTTCTCGCCTTTTAAACCTTTCTTGGACTTGCACAAATATTTTATTTATTTATATATCATCAGCTATATAAAATTAAATATTTATCAACTAATAATACTAACAATTGTATGACAATATAGGACTACATAGTTGGAAAAAAAGGGAAACATTAATGTACCTATGTATGTGAATGTAATTGAATTGTATATCTCATTTTAATCTTTAAGATGTTTGCACAAATTTCAACTCATTTTTAATATAAAAATTCACGAAAAAAAAATTTTATTTAAATAATTAAAAAAACCTTTTTAAGAGTAATATGTATTTAAGAATTACAATTTAAATATTTATTGAGTCATTACACATTTTTATGACTTACTATTCCTCCTAGTTACCCTCTCTTGCTCTTAAAAAAAATTGAATCATTTTTATTATTATTATTGTTATATCAATACAGATAGACTAAAATACACATTATTTTATAATTCATAACAACATACAAGAAGATATCACTAACAAATAAAACGAAATCCGAGTATTGTACTAATATGTGTAGCGTAGCAACCCTAGCGCGTGATATACGAGAAACAAACAAAAGAAGAGTGATAACATTTGTTCGTGAAGATGAGTCAACGGGTCCGGGCACGGCCATATTTGCTCAATGATTCCTTATTCGAATCGGAATATACGAAACTAAGTGGATTGGATACGCTATGTATCATATTTGGATCTATTTGTGTACAAACAACGACATATTATTAATTATTTTTTTTAAATTCGCCTGTCTTAATAACACCCGTTTACACCCGTGAGGGGAGACGGGTTAGGATACTATACCAGCACCCATCCAAAACAAGAGTACTTGCGATGTCCATTGGCGACGCTGGCCACTTTGTTAGCAACACTGTTTATAAAGTAGTAGTAGCGGGTAGATCATTTTATATTATTTCAAGTATACTGACGTGAAGACAATATATAACCTTTAGTACGATAGATTAGTCTCAGTCTCTCTGGTGTTTTCGTGCAGTGAACATGGAAGTTAGTGTTATAGTGTTGTGATTAAGGTTACCCTTCTCGAGGTCCATGTAAGTTTACTTTATTATCTATTGTAGTTAGCGAGGTCGAGTGGCTCTTTAAACCTGCTACTGGGTCACAAGCCCCAGGCACTGCTCGCCTCGGTCTAAATTGCATGTGTATACGTATTGCTGTACAGTAATGGGTATCATATCATTTCTCTCATATTTAGCAACTTAATCTGCTCGGTTGCCCTAAAGGGACTACCATAAAAAGAAAGATCTTCGACAATCTTTTCCTGATAGATCTAAGACAGTTTCAAGTGAATTCACACAGTAAACATTGTGTTAAGTAATGCAAGTAGTTTTGTATAGTGTCGTGGAGATGGGAAAGGAGTAGTAAATAACTTTCGATATTTCAATGTTAGGTATATGTATGATATATCGAGGGCGCTATAAAACCTGCTCCTGGGTCACATGTTTCACTACTTATTTCCTCAAACAACTCAGCGGATTTTGATACAGTTCTCACTAACAAAAGGTATATGCTACGTAAGTATGTGTATGTAACGTGTCGCTAGAAAATAATAAGAAAAGAAAAGTAGAAGAGACACAATTTCTTTGATATTTATAAACCAGTAGTCAATGTATGGCATGAGACCATAAAGATCAAACTCTTCAACTAGTTTGTAGCGATTATCCCTTCTGACATATTTGGTAACATAAGAACTTTAATCGTCTTTTGTTGTACGCAAATTTTTTTTGATAGCGCAAGGGAAATCTTCGAAAGATACCCAATCCTTGGGGTAAAAACTGGGTTATGTGGGATTTCTACCCACTAAAACTAAAACCCCTGCGATGGTCTGCCTCGACACGTCAGGAGAACCTTGGAAAATCGGTTGAACCGCATCCGCTGTCCTTCCCATTTGCCATGCTCTGAGCTCATCCTGAGGGGACAATGTCTCTCCCCTCATTATCTCGTGGATTGCTTAATCGTCTTATAATCAGGTGCTTATACGCAGATAATCTATAATTCTATATTAATATTATAAAGATATAAAGTTTGTAAGGTTGTAGGGGGTAATCTCTGTATCTACTAAAACGATTTTGAAAATTGTTTTACCAAAAGAAAGCCACGTTATTTATGAGTATCATAGGCTATATATTATCTAGAAAAATGAGAAGACTTTTTCGTGGTAGTCGGATTTGCAAAATAAGTCGGAGGTAAAGCGGTTAAACCAAAACGTTTCTTACGAACGCTGCCGTAACGATGAGAGATATATGATTCATAGTTGCGGGTAGAGTACGAATGAATAAATGAGTGAGTGTGCGAGTGAGTGAGTGAAGTGTTGCTTATTTAATATATCATGTTAAATGTCTTTAGATTAGTTAAGCAACATCACATATTACAAAACAAAATCTAACGCCATCTGTCTATCTGTTTGCTGAAAAATCAAGCACTGGAGCCATTTTAGTCTTAGTTCTAATAATTGATGTTTAATGAGAGGGTGTGAGTAAGAGGAATTGGTTAGGAGATGAATTAGTTATCTAAGTGATATCATGATGTTATGGTGCTCTATAAGCCCACAACATGGTCTTAAATCCAAGACTAATTGGGTTACTGTCATGAAGAAAATAACGCGATAGATTGTGATTGACTATCTAGATTTGTAATAGATCTTGTATGATCTTGTAAGAGTTCTCAAGCGATAATCTCCTAAGTCCACATATGACGATTATATAACATAGTTACGATATGGTCTGTATAAATACAACTACAGCTTTTTACAGCATACAAACAAACATTGTGAAAAACAAACAATACAGTTAAAATGTTTTGTTAATCTTGTAGTTTAAGTTAAAAACTTAAAGCCATTGTTTCACTAAAAGCAGATAACGCTGTTTGCCTGATAACCGTGGTATTTGGTAACGCCACCGACACTAAGACACGGAAGCTAATATTTAAAGAATTTAACTGACAGATAAACCCTTCGGTCACTTTGTGTATGCAGCTGTAACATAAATTATTATTATAAGGGAGATATTTCGTAACTGATATATTTTATTCTCCCTTTTCTTAAGGGATGTTCTAAGAACTCTTTATAGACAATTATTTGCTTTTAAAAAAGCCATCAATAATATAAATTAAAGAAAAAGTATCTTACGGATAAGGGAGTTAGTGTACTCATAGTAGTTCTAGATGAAGCCCTAGAGATCGATGACGAATTAAAGGAGGTCCAGGTGAATGATGATTGGGATTTAGGGATTGGTGGGATGTAAAAGACTATTCAAGTTCTGAATAACTCAGTACACAAAATTGTCCACACAAAGATATATTCAGCAGGGGATCTAGTCGATAACAAAAAACATGCCAAATGGTCTACGGGTCAATTGTTTAGGGACAGATTAAGGACTGTTAAAAGGTACATGACCACCATGTTGAAATAATAACGTTTTAATTTTTACAACTTAAAGATACGTTTCATAACACTTTATTGCAATAACTTTGATTATTTCTCTCATTTAAACATTTACGACTTTTAAACGGCCAAAAGCTGACATTAAGTGCAAGCTGCAACATTTTATTAATTTTATATTCGTAGAACTGAAAGTTTGGACATTTGTTACATTCTATCCTAAGTAAAGGCCAAGCGCACCAATGCATCGATCCTCTCGCAGCTTCACGTCCAAACCCGCCTCTCCACGATCTGTATGCAGCGTATATTATCATACTTTGGCCACATAATAAGAAGGGGTGATAAGAGCCTTGAAAAACTGATCGTTGTGGGAAACACGGAGGGAAAACGAGCCCGGAGACGGTCCCCAACCAGATGGAGTGATCAAGTGAGAGGCCCATCTTCAATTAAGTTTTGCTCGGTCGCCAGAGACGCGATGAACAGGCAACGTGGAAGCAGATTATCCAAACTAGTTGTATACCATCCACATCAGTCGATGACCACGATCCTCAGCCATGAGGGAGCGACCACAGAGAGAGATCCTAAGTAATGTTATATTACGATACTAGTCGACCTGCGCTACTTCGTCCGCGTGTAACTCCGCTCCTATTGGTCTTAGCGTGATGATATATAGCCTATAGCCTTCCTCCATAAATGGGCTATCTAACACTGAAAGAATTTTTCAAATCACATCAGTAGTTCCTGAGATTAGCGCGTTCAAGCAAACAAACAAACGAACTCTTCAGCTTTATATATTAGTATACGATGTATGGTAGATTTCGGGCTTGTGACTGATCATCTAAACTTCGCTACTTCGGCAGTACTACACAATTTCATGATGAATGATGTTTACTGTGTGAAATCACTTGTCAGATTGTCTCAAATCTATCGAGATGGAAGGACTTTCTCGTTAATACAAAATCTAGTATTACCAACTAACTTGTGTTTTTTTTAATGAAAACAGTATAAACATGCAGGTCTGGGACTTATGACCTCGGTATAGGTTTAATTAAGGACGTCACTAAAATAAACGACAAGTTTTAGAGGTACTATTTGCACTACTTTAGACAATGTTAACTGTGTGGAATCACTTGATAGTTGACGCTGTGGGTATACTTATACAAAGTTTTTCATAGTGTTGCCAACTATAATAATTAGAGAAAACAAACACCACGTAATAAAAGAAAGCTTAAATCGTGTTGAGTACAGCAACACGTATTAATATGTTTGGGGCTTGTGCCCCAGGTGTAGGTTTAAGGTCGTCCTTGACATCATCACGACACTTTCATTCTACAGGCACGCTACACTAAAATAAATTAAGTACAATATTACTTTACGACACAATACTACTATTTGCACTACTTTAGACAATGTTTACCGTTTGAAATCACTTGATAGTCGAAACATTGGGTAGACCTACTTATACTAAGATATCAATAGTGTTGCTGACTATAATAATTTAGAGAAAAAACCTGCTAAATAAACTGCACGCAATAAAAGTAAATACGATTGTTTATTCAATAATGTTTTTGAAAGAATAAAACCGATGGGTTGATTAGCTGTAATCGATTTTACGTCTAAATTAACTCGTGTTATTTTTGACGAATTTATAGACAACATCTGGAAGTTAGTTTTATTCGAAACGGTTTTAGAATAAGGACGTAAAAATGACGTTAAATCGTATTTGAAATCTCGTTATTGCGAGTTGCATTTATGTTTATTCTATTTCTTTATGAAACAATTAACTTTGTTATGAGAAGAACTATTTGATTTCATAACATTTACAAACGCTATGATTTCTTTTTTAATTTTTGATATCATTAATAGTAATTTTTGTTTTGCTAAACTGGCTCAACCTCCAGCTCAGTTATTTGTACTAAGATCCAGCAATACTGTTACGATCTTTATAGAAGAACTCTCTATATCTGCGTCACAAGCCCCAGACACTTCTCGGCTTACTTATTTACTCGAATTATTTGGAAATTAAAAAGTCCATGTTTTGATTATCTTTTTATATATATAATAATTACTAGTCGACCCGCGCGCCTTTATCCGCGTGTAGCTCCGCTCCTATTGGTCTCAGCGTGATGATATATAGCCTATAGCCTTCCTCGATAAATGGGCTATCTAATATTGAAAGAATTTTTCAAATCGGACTAGTGGTTCCTGAGATTAGCGCGCTCAAGCAAACAAACAAACTCTTCAGCTCTATATATTAGTATAGATTTGTTATTTATTTTAACCTTTATTTAATTTTTTTAAATAAAACTATACAGTATATACTTGTTACAATCAAATAATATTAAATAGTCTAAGTTTTACGCAGTCCCCCATTCCCACTACGTTTGTTTAACTATTTTTAACCTCCCATAGTTCCCAGAAGTCCGATAGCATAAAACCTCTTTTAGAGGACAATAAAAGCTTTACATACACAATTTTACGACGCACCTAAAAACAGTGTTAAAACTAAAATATAAAAGTATCTTGTTCATTAACTGGCGGGTGATTTATCCTAACTGCTGTTTGATTGGAAAAGTTACTGTCGATCGCGATTCGATTCACGCTTTGAACTAAACTAACAGAGTGTTAGATGGTTTACGGATATGTATTTTTTGTTTGGACACACCAATTTTTATTTACCTTATAAATAAACATACTGTGGGTCTAGTTTATATTCTACTATTAGAAGGCATCTAACCTTAGCATGAAGGAAGGAATGAAGCAAAAAGGATGGTTAAATTTAAAGATAAATCTAAAGAATCGTTAAGGTGGAAAGGGAACTTCAAGAAATTGAACGTAACTGATTTTTTTTTTCATGACAAGTGCATGATTATTTTATTTTAAGTAAGTCTTTAAAAAACAGGCAAATATTTTATTTCACTATCAGGAGTTGTTTGTCTTTGTATATTATTCCTTTAGTCCCTTTTCATTGCCTAAACAAATTGATGCTTTACTTATACACACTTATATTGTGTATTTCACTATTACTCTCTTTATGTAAGATCGATGTTAATAATAACGCTTCATATCGATTTTATCAGCAATATCAAGTATATTAACATAACCCATCATCAATCTTTATCATAGCTTGGCTGCGTCAGCTTACCCTAGAATGCACAATGCGAGATGGAGGAACACGGCAGACTCTCGACAGTCTAAACAACCTCTTCCTGCTCTGTCGAAGAGCCTATCCCGTAAACTGCTCAGTCTAAATCGCATTGATCTTCGTTTAATGGTGGGAGTAATTTCGGGACATTGCCCACTTAATAAACATCTATTTACTATAGGCATGACAGACAGCCCCATTTGCAGGGGATGCCTACAGGCAGAAGAGACGACTGCCCACGTTGTCCTGGAATGCGTGGTCGTCGCCACACAAATCCTCAAGGACGTGAGTTCGCTCCAAGAAGCCTGTGAAGTTCCCAGGAAACTTCTGCGCTTCTAGAAGGAGCTGGGCTGGCTAGTATAGCCAATCATCCCTGCACGCACAATGGACTGAACTAGAGTCTAAGTGCGGAAACAGGAGTCCACATACAATTTATCATCGCTATAATTAAATGAAAATTCATCAAAAAACAAATATTTACTAATTTTTTTAAGTATGATATACAAGGCGTTTGAGATTGATATGATATTAAAAACGTTATGTTTGTTTATGGCCTTTCGGGATATAGATAAGCTATCGTTTTATAACTATTGATTAACTGATAAATGGTTATGATTTACATTATTCATTTCTAATCAGTTTAAAAAAAAATTATAGATTTTATCATCACATGGTTTGAAGTACGGAAACGATCACAAGTTTAACCATTTGCTGGCAACACTTTATTCGTACACAAAATTGGATTTAATAGATGTTATACTGACAAGTGTGATCGGAAAATGGTCGAGTTCCACTTTATTTCCAACGATCGGGCGCATCTATTTATTTCGCGTGTTTACTACAATTTATAATATTCTGTTCTACATTGACCCAGCATCACGACACCACCACGCTAGCTCCGTTTGACTCTATCGGAACAGAAGTTATATAGAGTCTTGGAATCTATCTATTCCTTGAATATAATTTGATGAATAATTACAAAAGCTTAATGTTTTTATACAGTCCATGTTATTAATAATCTTTTATATGTTAGGGTTCAACATATGTTTAATAAATATCTTTGTAATATATTGTTTACTATCGAATCACTCCGGTTTCGCACGGTTACTTTCTCTACTATAGTATGCATGTATTATACATATAAACCTTCCTCTTGAATCACTCTATCTATTAAAAAAACCGCATCTAAATCCGTTTTAAAGATCTAAGCATATATAGGAAAAGCGACGATGTTTTATACTATGTAGTGATAATTTTTATATTAAGTTTTTATCTGCATTCAATTTATAATCTTATCAACTGATGCAATTTTAATACGAGAAATACATGACATGCATGTGTGGTTGATAGTTATCATTATAGCAGTGATATAAACACAATTTCAGGAATCAAAAAGTTAGGTATATAAGTTTTTATTATACAATGTCTTTGAACATGATTAAAAACAAATTACCACGATTATGTTTTCTTTTAAATGATTCAGTGTGTTTTCTTCCTGTCAAGACCCTTTTCTCAGGACCTTTTGGACTAGTTATTGCCGTACATAATATACCAACACTCAAACCTATCGATTTTGTCTAGAACCATGGAATTTTGCAAAGAGCATAATCTTCTACACTGAAAAAATATTGCGGCTGGAAAACTGACTGTAACCGAAGTTTATCTATAGAGACTACAATATATTCAACGCCCAAAGTTATCTTTTCCCTTAATACATTTAGTACGGAACCCTCAATGCATTTGCATTCGCATCACACTTGATCCGTCTTTTTATATTCAGAAAACTTTCATCACCATTGATTGAATGGTTAATAAAATGTAGTATAATATAAGTTTAAATAATATATAGAAGTAAAGCACAAGCTATTACTTTAACAACAGTGTACTATTAGCATATTCAATGTTACAACGGAAACACGGCACACCAACTCATAAACAACAAATGACTGCGCATGCGCTAATGCTAACTTGCATAACTAATGCATTCGAGAAGCTTACGATATATATCTATCTGGATTTGTGTATTCATTATATTATTTGTCATTTTAATTCATTGTTTATATTAATAGTTTTTTATCTATTCAAACTGGAAGAAGAGAAAAAGAAATAAAATTTAGGTTACTGCCACGTAAATACCGCTAATATTGTCATTAATACAAAAGCTTTGGTTGCTAGTTCACATTCCAAGATGAAACTCATGCGTACCCTAATCTTCTCCATATTTCAATATGCCTCGGAAACCTGGACGTACAAAGCTAGCATACGACAAAGAATAGATGCTTTCGAAATGTGGTGCTGGCGTAAAATGTTAGGCATTTCATGGACGGTGCATCGCATAAATGCATCTATTCTTTCGGAGCTGAAAATCCGAACCCACCTGTCAACGATCTGTATGCAACGACTACTCAAATACTTTGGTCACGTGGCCCGACGCGAACCATTTAACCTGGAAAACTTATAGTAGTAGGCCACGTCGAAGGTAAGAGAAGTCGTGGCAGATCTCCGAATAGATGGACGGACATAGTAAAGCAGGGCTTGAACATGAGCAATCCAGCCGCTTCAAAACGGGCCGAATATCGCGAGTCTTGGCGAGTGCTCGTGCAGAGATTTAACCATGGAGATCACGACCCTCAGGCATGAGGAAACGACTATAAAGAAGAAAAAGTTCACATATCAACAAAATATCTTAATACCTATCACATAAGAAAACCAACTCCGCTCTTAGTTTTGATTCGTGCCTATCAAAAGCTCTTCTAAAATCGACGTTTTTTATAAAGGCGCAATAAAAGGATTAAATGAAGCTATTACATATACAAGTCTGAAGAAATTCTTAAGGTTAAGGTAATGAAGGAATCAGCTAAAAACGAAGAAACACTAGCAAACACGAAACATTAGACTGTAAGTGTATGTGTCTGGTGACATTTTTAACTGCACATTCGGAATTCGTATGACAATCCTGACAATGTAGCATGCCAATTTAAACCACCAGGCTATGCTATTTAGGAATTACCACATCCAGTCTAGCTAGATCTACAACAATCGCTATGCAGGCCAATGCAACTTCCTACGTACCCTAATTATCTATACCCACGTCTACTAGATACGGTATGTGAAATTAATATTGTTTGAGATGCTATGGTTAATAGCTGATCATTTATTGTGAAGGTTTTCTAAAACATTCATGTATATATTGATATTTAATTCTTGGAAAATGATGTAATTCATTAACAAAGCTTACCGATGAGGAAAATAATTAATCACATATAATACTAGAATATGCAAAGTTAACAATTTTTTCTCACTTCTAGGAAAATGACTATGCATTTTGCTATTGTTAGTTATGATGTTTGCAACATTGATTTGAGTAGTATTATGACTCTCTAAAGTGGCACTCCTTATAAATTTCAAAAGGTATGATAGGCCGCGATGACTGAGATCATCATTATTATTACAACGCGAGTAAATAAGCAATAATGTTGGAGCTCTGTGTCTAAAATATTAGGAGTAATATTCTACTCCGTGTGTATAGTATAACCCGTATTTAACACTATATAAAATTGTAATGTACTTAATTTAAATTATGTTCATGAGCCTCAATAAAACCAAATTGCTCTACGAAACACAATTCAACATTTAGATCTTACAATTATTCTCAGACGAGATCCATTCGCAGCTCGTTACAAACAAGTAATCGAGATAAAGAGACAATAAACTGAATCAGGCGACATTAAAGATGGCGACCGAAAAGGAAGCCAGTAAGCAATAAATACTAATTAACCAAATGTACGCGCAAGGCTGAATTAATATGAGGATTTGTGCTTAGGAATGATTAATACAATCGTGATATATTTAATTTCACAACCGTGTCGTCTTTATTAAAATTTAAATAGAAAAAGAAACAGATGCTATGCCAAAAGTGGAAATAGTTCAAATTTAACATGAAAAATTATGTCGTAATGATCCTAAATTGTAACAATCAATGTATTGTTAAGAAAAAGATTTTATCCTAAAAAGTGTAACTTGAGCAATCATAAGTGAAAATAAAACTGATACCCTCAGGAATCGTCAGTTTCAGTTAAGGCCGGTATGGCGGACGGAAACGGATGGCATCAGACAAGAGATCGTTGTTTGCTAAATATAGACGTGGATTTCGTGCGCTGGCGCATATTGGGAGAAATTTAGTTTATACTCCATTGATAAGTAGGTTAACAATGAACATTCCTTACTTTATAATTGGACAGATGCTTTAAATTTCAGCTGCATCTTGCTTAATTTCATATATTTTTCAAAAATATTTGAAATTAAGCTAGATGTAAGTAAGTAATAAGTACACGATAAATAAAAGATAAATTACGTAAATTATAAGCTTATTTATTAAATTCTATATTGTAAATTTACCCAGCTTCCAAAAGACTATCATTCATTCACCCAAAATAATATCATTTACATCAAATACAGTGTAACGAAGATTTCTGAAGGCACGTAAAAATGTTTTGCTGAATCAACAACAGGAAGTTCTTTCATAGTTTATAAATAAAGATAGATAAAAATAATTTTATAGTGAGTACAGTAATTTCAAGGAATATTAAGGAAGTATTTATAGGAGTAAGCATACCATGGCGAATTTTTTTCATATCATCATTACAATCTTAATATTCCGCTCATACCCATTTGTGGCGCTGATAAAACTTACGTTACTTAGATTTTTTAGATATAAATAATGACGCAACCAAATAGAGTTAAATAAAAATATTCCTACGAGTCTATGTATGGGCAGTTATCCGGTAATCATCAACCAGACCATAACCACAGCGGAAATAGCTAAGACACTTGCTTTTTTTACAAAAGTGCGGAAAAACATCTTTGCTATTTCACTGACAGGTCTTTAACCTGCTATTGATAGGTTTGGTTAAAAAATAAAAACATAACCGTAATAAATGTCAGGAAAAGGAATGATACGAACAATAGCATTGGTATTAAAATCAAAGGCGTACTTATCGACAATATGGCTGGACATAAGCACTCCTGCTTGTACAAATAAACAGCATAATAAAATCGCCCCGTTGTTATGAAAACATTTCCAAAAATCAAGCAGGCGTAGCACCGACACGATTCAAATCCAATTCACGAGCCGTCGAAAATTGTAATCTAAAAGAAATCGAAACTCAAAGAAAATTGTACGCACAAAGTGTATTGTAATGGCATCACGTACGATAATCGATGCTATTATGACATACAAAGCAGAATTGCACCTAACTATAATCCAATATTTATACGATCCGTGACTGTAATGCTTTGGGAATCTTGTACAAACCTCGGATCAGCGGTCCTATTTGTGCCACTTAAGTTTCGGAGCGGAGAAAGAAGGATAAAAGATCCATGCGTGGAGTTCGTTTATAGGTGTCCACGGAATGTTTGCACTCCCTCGCCTCTCGGGTCGACAGGTAAATTCGTCTACAAAAGCAGTGGGAGTCCGTGTTTATTATAAGAAATACCTGAATGCAGGTAGACATGCATTGTGTGCGCCCCCTCCTAGCGAATAATAGAGTTTTCGGAAATAATACAATGTCGACTAATTTATGTCGACTGGAATATTATTTTACATAAATTTTCGGAAATGTACCTGAGGTTGAGGCTTTTTTTCAAATTTTTTGTATGGCGCTCCAACAATCAATGTTTTGGGTGACGTTAGTCTCGGTTCTTGCGGTTGATTTGTTTGTTTTACGGGTAATTTGCGATTACAAACAATTTTTCTCAAGTTTGCGATTTTATCTCTTTTATTTGTGACTATTCTTCTACTAATTAAGTGGTTTAATGATTAAAGTTAATAGTCTTGATGTTAATCTACGCATAGTCGAACATAACGAGGTCATTAACCGCTTCTTCTTATGAATATTAAAATACCCGACACTTCGAGCGTATAAAAATTCGATGCAGTCGTAAATGGTATATTATCAAAATTCTTGACGTAAAATGATCATCAACGGGAACGAGCTGTGCCGTAAACATGACAAATTGATCCGTGTGAAGTTCTATGATAAAAAACTGGTTCAAATGGTAGCTTAGAGTGTGGGCGGACATGAATGAGCCCAACAGTACAATTCGTTGAATTTCGATAAATTGAAAGTGTAAAATCAGAATAAATGCAATGTAAGACGAAACATTCACAGTATCTGCATCAGCGGAATTCTATTCTCAGAAAAATAGGGACGATTTTAGCGTAGGCCATGAATATCATTATGTACGTCTATGGTATTGACAGGACGCACTGACTGTTGATCAATATATTATGATTGCATTCAAAGGCATTGTACTTTAATGCTAAGAAAACATCAATAGAGATCTACCTGAAATTGGCACCTGCTGGGATTTATGGCACAATGTATAAGGGAATATTCATACCAAAATTTGTGTATACGATTTTAGACTTCAAAGTAATACAAATAGAAAGATATTTGCTCAACATTTTACTATAACTAGAAGTCATAGTATAAATTGAAGCGCCGCGTGAAGTAATTCTTTATTTCCTACAATGTTGCTTGTGGAAGTAGACAAAACATTAATATTGTTTTACAATGTGTAGTTTATGGGCAGTCCGGCCACCAAAAGGTTTTAGGTCATTGTTGCATATCAGTTTGACTGATATATATAGTCTCCATCTATGTTATTACCCCTGATTAAAAGGGTTAATATAACTTTTTGAGCGTTGACGCATGGTACGCAATTTTTTCGAGCAACATTTATTGTAACCTGTTTTACGTAAGAGAGGTTATCGTGTTTACATTGAATTTTATCATTCAAAAATTTTCACTAGTCATTTCGCCACGGAACTAATTGTTTAATTTAATTCGCCTAATTAATTTTTACGCTTTATTCCCGCGCTTAAGACTAATTAATATAACGTTGTTACCATATTCCGACTATTATAATGTAAATTTTCATCATATTTTTATAATTTATGTTCTGTCTATTTGTTAAAATTTAATTGAGACATTATATGGTTTACAAAGTTAATTCAAATATTAGGGGTGTGGTACGACTTGCAGTCTTCTTTAATAATAATAGCCGCATTGATATTTAAAAAAAGTACTTACTTCACTTTCGGTCCAATCGATTAGACTAGACTTCTCTTCTAGAAGGTTCTCGGAACTTCTCTTTTCGTCCTCTCCGTCGCCTTCGTCTTTAAATACTTTGACCTCGTCCGTGGAGCCCAGGTCGTCGCCGCCCGAGCTCGCTGCTGAACTCGAGTGCGCATGCGGCATTTTCAAGAACCTAACGCCCCAACTTCCATTATCCCATCCTTCAACTACACATACTATCTGTCATCCATGACCGAGAACTAAATTGCCATTTTCAAACTCAATTCAAACACCAAAATTCGGTCCTTCAAGCCGGATTTGCGTTAACATTTGATTATTGATAGTAAATATTGTTTGTCACACTTAAACTATTAGGCAAATGTTTTGATAACTAAACTAAATGAGATCACAGATAACTTTTGTCAGGTTAAACTTAAAATGCTAAAGTTGAGGTGTTCCGTTTGATTTTGTGTTGAATTGCATCTGAAAAGAAAATAAATAATATTAGTTCATTCAATCTTAAGTATTATTTTTTTTAATGGGAACGAGACACGTTTAAGCTAATTTATTGCGCAAGTAGCGCATATGCCTAAATTTATCTTTTAATTCACCGCATTGTGCTTCCATATACAGGTCAAGTTGTTGTCAAGCACTCGTCAAGCCCCTGGCCTCCGGCCAAGAGCTCAGAAAACCCATGCGAATGAAATAACATTAAATTTGAATCATTACGAACAAATACACTCACACAAAATTTATAAAACGTCAACTATACGTATATTTGTAAAATAGGATTGCGAGATAATGATAATGTCGATAATTTGAAAACCTGTGCTTACTTAATCAGTATCAGAACGACCAAATGTTACGAAAATTGACATAAAAATGTAATTATTCATCAGAACTAGAGCAGATTTGATGATCTTGACACATCCAGATCGAGGTTGGTTTTAAATATTGTAAACGTGTCATTATGCAAATTGATATAAATTTTATGTCCAATAAAAGATTTCTATGATACTTTGATAATTGAATCACTTTTGATTACAGTCCGAATTCTTATTATATTATATTGAAATTTATATCATCGAAGTTAAAAAATGTAAACGTTTTCAACGTCAGAAATTGTCGCCGGCTCGATGAAGTTTAACTTGAAAAATATATTTTATTGGAGATACATGTTTTTTTGAAGACTCGATAAAACAAATTGCCAATCCAGAATTGCCACAAAAAAGGTAATAGCAAACCTAAAATTCAAAAGGGAGCCAAATCAATCAAAATCCACAATCATCAAACGCTTCAAGCTAACAATTGAAGTATTTATACAAATCAAAATAATTCAAAACTTGTATTAGGGCTCCTGTAGGGTCAACGACAATACTTATAATTCGAGGCACGAACATATAGGCGCCAGGATAACCATGAATTATGTCGACCAGGAGGGGTTACTGATACGAACAAATAATAATGGTTAAGCTTATGGAGTATTTAGGATATTTGATATTGTAAGTAATCATAATTCAATTGTTAAGTATTGTAAAGAACTATTGATTGATGATATACAAATGGAAACAACATTATTTATAAGTGACTGTAATGTCAATGCGTCCGAAAATATAAAAACTCAGAATAGAAATAGCAAAGCAGTAGTTCAGTTTTAAAATTATCAAAACGGGCCAAGTCTTATCAAATATCACCACACCTAACTATCTAGATAATGTGATTACACAAATCTTTACCCTGTTTGTCACAATTATTTTAAAGTTACATACAAATTGCATGTCATGTATCGTGATTATGTTTATCAAGTTATTGAGTAATGTTAAAAATTGATAATGATTTATGTTAAATTTTACTGATTCTTTTTAATTGTCTACTTGATTTAACATATCAACGGTTTTACGGATGTTTACGTCAACTTCCTCTATATCCAGTTATTGCTTCTGATTGAAGAATATTAGATTCAGCTTATTCTTACTGTGTAATAACTTAGTATGTTGTTTTGTCATTATTGTCTTGAGTATCTTCAATTACATTTGCAACAGGCAAAGTGTTCAGTACATTTTTACTTTATGTTTTTCAATCGACTATCTTTATTTCTTTTTAGTTTAGTACGATCTGGCGTACTTTCGTGTTTTTATTATCATCAGTAAAAAATGCAGGTTTGTTAGAAGGATGGAGCTTATTTCGTTTTTACGATGTTTCATTTACTTAAAATGTTTGTATGTATGTATGTTTGTTCGGGTTAAATCTTGCATTTGAATTTAAAAGCAGGTATACCTTATCAATTGAGATAAAAAGAACAGTAAGCTAGGTAACGTCATTCAAGATCCAATATGGCGGACGTCCAAGATGGTGGACTAATTATTTTTACGTAAGCTTATAATATGGGTATCAAATGAATAGGTTGGCTAAGAAAAATACAGAAAATATGTCAGTTAAAACTCTAGTTTAAAGGTACGTTTCGTAGATAAAATGACAAAGCAGTCAATCACTGCATCTAAGGCAGCGCACGCGCATCGTAGAATGCATTTGTCATATTGGTATGTGCACAATGAATGTGGCCGACACGTTTGAGTGGAGTTATGCATGTCAATGCGCAGTTGTATTTAAATTCGATGCCATAATTACTGGTTTGATGATACAGGGGTGCGATATCATTAACTATAAGTGTAACAACGTAGATACTGTCGACTTTCCAGCTTTTTTCCATCTTTCTATAACTCCAGTTTTAATTCATTTTATAAAGCAAAACAATATTAATAATAAAGAAGTAAAGCTTAATAATACTCTTTTTGTAGCTAATGATTTGCTCGATTAATTTCTAACATTATTAGTAAATATAATTTAAAGCAATAATAAAATCAAGGTTATATAATAATTGACTTGATTTGATGTTAAAAAGACAATCAAGCTAGAGATGATATTATAAAGCAAGAGTTCCTTACCGAAAACCTATATTTACTTCAACTTACAAACTATATCTCCTTAGTTTTTCTAATCTATGTATCTAGTATCGCTTTTTATAGTTTAAATTTAAATTTTATGGTTTTATATGGTTCTAGTTATCACTATTTGTGGAGCACAATAGAATTTACTATCCGTAAAGTTCATTAATTAAACTACGTATTTAGTTAAATCAATTGTATACTGTTTTATTCTCATTATAGCAACTGAATTCCCTCGCAGGTGAAATTATATGTATTCTGATTAAAACAGTCATAATTTTATTTCCGTAATTATTGTGTTCACCAACATAAGTTATTTTATGGAGTAAGTTTATTGCCTCAACTATATCAATTGTAATTATGTTTTCTACTTTAATTTCAAATTATTTGGATGGTAATAAAATATTGTAATTAATATTAAGGTACTAATAATTACAATTTTAAATTTATAAATGTAATTGATATACACTATGGAATCCTCAAATGGCAGTAGTGATGGCCCAGTGGTTGAGACTTCAATGTCTTACTTGGGAGGACCGAGTTTGATCCTGGGCACACACTTCGGACTTGAGTTATGTGTGTTTTAAGAAATTAAATATCACTTGCTATAGCGGTGAAGGAAAACAAAGTGATGAAACCTGCACTTTTGAGAATACTCCATGTTCTCAAAGTTGTGTGAAATCTGCCAACCTCACTGAGCCAGTGTGGCCTATCACCCATACCCTCCTCATTCTGAGGAGGAGAACCGGCTCAGCAGTGGGCCATTAACGGGTCGTGATGATGATGATGGTATCCTCAAATTTTTAAATGGTAAACTTAGAAAAAGATTGGGTAACTCAAAGTTTGAGATATTAAAATGATTCACTAGACTTTTTCTTAGAATCTTTATTGTTCTATGAAAATATTGATAGAATTATTTATTAAAGTTATCATTATTAAATAAGAAATAAAAATTTTAGAAAAAATATTAGACGTACAAATCATCACTGATTTTCAGTCACTCCTATATATAAAAATTGGCCATTGAAAATTTTATTTATAAGGATATCATGAAATATCTAATAATACTTAGTACTGTAGATATGAAAAGTAAAGCAACTGAAGTCCAAAGTTAATTCAAAACAGAAACAACAAGAGAAAACAGTCTCGTTAGCTTTCTTACTAGTGTAAGTAATGTGCCAAGTCGATTCCATTCAGGGATTTATGCCATCTCCTCCATCGGATATGTAGCGCCATTGGACGCTATAAAACTAATACAACTGCGCTTAGTCTTAATGCCCAGTTTCATGTTCGGTAAATCAAGAATAATGTGCGCTATATTTTTAGACGACTCGTAGAACTGGTTTTCTAATACAAGTCATTTTATATTTCAGATTAAATTAGTATTATGAACTATATACTAGCTAGCATAGCTATAGTACTGTTGCACTTTAAAACAACATTTAACTAAATTAAGAAATAAAAACATCACCCCAAATGAGGGTCACATTCAAGAAATTACTAGTCAGAGTGAACTATCGGGACAGGCTCATAAGTTCGACTTCGACTCCGTTCATTCACTTACGAAACTCCTGTTTGTAAAAAGCTACTTATATGGTAACTGTGATTTTGCAATAAAAATTAAAATGTTATGGTCAGCTGATTTTATTTTTCCTTTCAAAAAAATAGGTAAACTGTAATGCGACAAATTTTCAAACGGGAGCAAATAACTGAAAATGTTTTTTTTTCTACATGTTTGGGGAAGGCTGCCACTACTCGCCCCACCCTCGGAATCTCAGCTGACTGTCACGAGTAATCATAATACATATTCCTTACGCAGTATACGAATTTTCACTCGAGAGGAAATGATTGATCAAATTTGAATCTGGCTTCCGTACCAATACAGCAGCAACAAAATTAAAAATTTACTATAGAATTGAGCGCAAAATCAGTGAACTTTAAACTCCCTTATTAAAAACAACTAAACTCAATATATTGAGGTTTTTATTACAAATAAAATAGTAGAAGATAAATCGCGCTATTACGCGCTACAACCAGATAATGATCTACACACCCGACCTTATATGACAATGCTAGGAAAGCATTAGCATCGCAAAACTATCGTCGTATATCAAATGTATGATCTATCATTAGTACCTATCGCACTGTTGAATATCATATGTGTTATCTGAGATACATGAATTTAAGATATCTTGTCTCGTATAGAATATCGATTATGTGTTCTCGATAATATTAAAACACAACTAACATGCAAACTATTATCTGCGTTAGCAACACAGTTGATAACTTAGTATTCGTAGTATAAAGCAAAATTTAGGAGAAATCCATGATTACCGTGATATCCGATTTTCAACTTTAAATATGGGATAAATAAAGTATAAAACTAATTTAACGTTAAGTTAGTAATCGAGTTTCAGTTTATGTTCAAATAAAACTTCTTTATGAATAGTACTTGACTATTAAAGCCTTGTGTTACTGGGGTAAAATATTTTTTAATTGACAATACAACTGTAGGAAATATCATGCAGTAGTTTTTGCGTGATGACAAACATATAAAAAAAAAAATTATGGTGTTAAAAAGATAAAGGAATCTTTTTAATAAGATAATTTAAGAAGACTTGAAGTTTTCTTAAATTATCTTATCTTTTATTTACACGAACATACGATAAGTTATTTTTCTAGACTTGCCGACTTCTTCCACGTGATGCTCCGCTCCTATGGGTCGTAGCGTGATGTTATATAGCCTATAGTCTTCCTCGAGAAATAGGCTATTCAACACTAAAAGAATTTTTCTAATCGAACCAGTAGTTACTAAGATTAGTGCTTTCAGACAAACAAACTCGTCAGCTTTATAATATTAGTACCTGAGATAAGTGAATGATGAAACGTTATATTAGATGCATAGTTTCAGACAGTAATACCAAAATAAAAATTGATAGCCCTAACACAATCTGGAATTGAGTATCCATAAATAAGATATAACGTAAGTGGTAAACTGTAAATGGTAATGCTAACCTTGCTTTGTAATATGGTCGTGTAGCTATTTTATGGCTCTTTTTACGATTTGCCATGTGAAACCGTTGCTCATGTCTTTCTCTAAATCATTTCTGCGTTTAACATTGAGCTTACAAACAATATTATTCAAGGAAGGTAATCTAGTTTTATCTCTCTTCTCCTGATTGAAGATTTTTCCTAACAAATACGAGAAATTAGTACAGTACAAGATTGGTAATTGAATCCCATCAATCTTAAGAATTCGATAAAAAAATAGATGAAATTCCAATGAATTGAATTGCATATCTTTTTTCATTCGTACGTTTGTCAAGTTGACATTTACTATAGTGTTGCCAATGTGCAATAAGTTACCTGTTTTCTGGGTAATTTAAAACAGTACAATAAATTGAACTGCTAATTTTAATCTGATGCTTAATCAACATAAACTAAAAACGGAATCTTTCCTGACTTTATAAAATTTTTGAAATTATTAACTGTCTCGTAACTTCTAAAATTAAACAAATACAATTTTGTATTGGCAAAAAAGACAAATATCTAACAGTAGGACACATTGGAACTGTTGACTTCGTCTTTTCGTATAGCACATGATTTAGCTAATTTGCTCGTAAATTTTATATTGGTAGAGAATCTTGGGTAAGAGCCAGCTTTTAAATTCTTTTCAGTTTAATAATAATTTAGTACTGGCAGTTTGGAATAATTTATGATTATTTCATTACTAAAATCGTTAATTAAATGTTAATGAATATAAGTTTTATATGTTATTATATTTCATACACTATTCTCTCAATCAACTATAGCTTATATAATAAAATCCAAGATTCATAATTCCTAATATTTCAAATGTGTCATAGAATCATACTTTGTATAGATAACCAAAGATTAAGTTTTAGGGGGTCCAAATTTCAGGTACAGGTCCATGATACTGACATCTGATATATAATTAGACAATAACGTAGAACGTAACCAATAATATAAATCATTAAATACAAATTAATACCAGCATAAAAGATACAGTAGCTCAGTATTCATAATTTTAAATGGAAGGCGAAGCCGTCCTTATTGATATCATGGTCTAATGTACGCATAATCATAACCTATAGGAATCTAACAGCTCTGTCACTATTAAATGAAATATTTTTTGGTTCCTTTGTTTTTCACGATTTTTATTGATTCCTAACGTGTCCCAAGCATTGCAATTGTCTGTCTTGTGTACCCGATATATAGTTCAATCTCCACGAAGTCATTCTCACATACGAACAGTTACAATAGTAGGTGAGCCGTAAGCCGTCTTGGATTAATCTATCAGATCGAACATTCTGTATGGATCTCACTGATATTTCACTTATCACACGGACCACACTTGCTTTAAAGCGCTTTTTTCTCTTCAGTATTGTAACTTTTATTATTTTTTTCTTTTGAAAAGCATACGTACATTATTGTTATTTATTACATCTTTAAATATTCTTGCTCACTTATTTTATAGCGCCATGTAAAGACTTGTAACATAAAACCTTACATGCCAAATTCCATGGCTCTCTTACAGACACAAACGGAGACCACATTCTCAACATTATCTGGCAAAGCTGTACTTCAGCTATGTTGACTAAGTCCAGTAGTTAGGATGCAAATTTAAAACCTCTGTTCGCACGCAAGCAAATCACGTTATGCATTCGCGTCCGCTGTTTATCTGTAGAGTGCTTGTTGATTGCTGATTTCAATTATCGACATATTTGTAAGAACCTGTAAACTATCTTTGACGAGTATACACGTCATGGAGAAGTGGTGGTGAGAAAGACCTTGCACCACAACATTTAACTACTCTACTTGTACTATATTAAACAAGGTTTACTGTTTGAAATCTCAAATCTATTCATCCAGGCGGTGGGTATTTTTGAAATAAAAGTAACTACTGCCCAATACAAAGTTATTAAGTGTTGTTGAATTATGTTATATGTTTTAAAATGAGAGCAACACTATGGATAGCGATCAATTGTTTAGTGATTTCTATCGGTTTATTTTAAAATTACCTCCACTATTTTGACAGTTGTAATGTTGAATTAAAACTGAGTGAATTTTACTCTCGTAAATGAATAAATCTTTACTTTAATTTTTAAGTTTAACTTGCTACTGTGTCTCAAGCCTCAGGTACTGCTTGGCTATTTGTCTAGAGGGAATGTTAATTTTGTTTTTTGAAAGTAAAGTTACACTAGTCAGTACATTTTGTGGATATTTTTATTTTAATTAAAACATGAAGAAGTTTCTATTATAGCGTTATATAGCGTGGCAGATGTGACCGCCTCCGCACACATTTAACATGCAAATGACTTGAGAATATATCACTTCTCCAACTACCCACATGTTACCTATTTAATAAATTTAAAAGGTTTTTAAATTATAGTATTATATCTTTGCCTACGACTTAATATCTAAAATTTATATTGATTAATTTAAATGAAGATATGCAACATTATTAGTAACTTTTGATTGAAAAGGTTGACGATAGAATAAAGTTTACTATCATAGTCAAGTACAAATTTAGCGCAATTTACCTTACTGGGTAAAAAAGTAGTTACAGTGACATAACTACAATAGTTGGACATATGGTCTCGCGAACTTTTTTGTAGATATTGATACGTTCTTTAATATTGTAGAACATTTTGTTGTTCTATCATCAATACTTTCCGCAGCGCATGCGATGAAAGACATTTTATGGCTAGTTTTTTTACACCTTGGGTTGGTTTTAGTAAGAATTTCTAAGGATCTCTAATTTTTACTAGTAACAAATAAAGCTTATGTTACTCTGCTCAGCGTGTAGCTTTCAAAGGGCAAAAGAATTTTTGAAATCGGTCCAGTAGTTTTTAGGTCTATTCGTTACATACAAGAATACAAATCTTCCCTCTTTATAATATTAGTATTGTAATAAAATGGTTTAATAAATTCAAGTGTATGCATATACAAAAGCTAGACTATAAAATTTACGTGAAAGGACTTGTAATGGATTTCCTGTATAAAGTCTATAATTTTTAAGTACTTACAAAGTGTCGTATGCTTTTAAAGATCGTAAAACAAGACAAAGTCTATATGGCTGAAATACCAAGTACCATTTCATTGCTATCACCGTTAGTTTCTATTTATATACAGCTGGAAAGTTTCTTAGCATAAAAAAATATTAGAAAATACTATTTAAAAAGAAATAAATAGTATTTTTAGAAACTTGAAAAAAAATATAATAAATATTTATTTTTAATTACTAGTCATTTCTTCATAAAATGTTTAAGGCCTTCAATAGCTTTTGTCATTTATTATCTAGAGTACAAATCGTCTGCTTTTACTTTTTTAAATATTAAATAAAAAAAATCCAGAAACAGTTTGCCATTTTCAGTATTTTTTTAAACTCTTACATCTGTGTACTTATCATACAATTTATTATGGCAACCCTAATCTGAATATGAGAGATATTTATTTAATATGAAAGGTCTCCATAACACCATTTAGAAATAAAAACAATTATTATTAGAATTTATGTTTTTTCCAAAATAAAAAATAAATTAATTGTACTATAAACGCATAACTTCCGTTTCCGCAGTAGGTAAAATAATAGTTGTATGAACTCTTAGGTATATTGTGTTAACCAATCAAATAATTCTTCGCATTGTATCCTGATATCACGTAACGATAAAGTCCCCTTGTTGCGTTGGAGAACTACGCATGCGCTGTGTTACCAAAAAAATTTTATACCTACTATATTTTCTATACCTACTACTTATATAACATTCCGTTATTATTTTAAATGCAAAAGAATATCATGATTTTCTGCACACAAATAACTTATGGGCCTAAAACTAAGTCTTTTATTAACTAAAAAAAAGTTGTTAAAATTATTGTTAATTAATAATAAAAAATTGAGTCGGATTCTGTTTTCATATTGAACACATTTGTAATAATTCGGTCAAGCACGAGTCGGACTTACGCACCCGTACTGAATTAAAACTATTGTTATATATAGACATAGGACACGTTGAGATTGCCAACTGCAAAAACTCTTCTCTCACTTAAAAGTTTCATGTTTATACCATAGTAAATAATAAATATATTCGAATAAATACATCAATCACGTTAGAAGTGAATGATTTAATTACGTGTACGTATATTATATATTTTAATATGAAAATATAAGCCACAGACCTAAGTAACCACAATGTTTTTAAAAAATACCAAAACTAATGACGAGGCGTAGTCAAGTTACATGTGACATACAATTATATCCCTTATTCATAAATAATATTGGTCAAGTATCGTATTTCAAGGCACGTATACGATAAAGTAATGTATAATTTATATTTTAATGTTTACACTTGTTCCTATAATGAAGACGGACAGTAAATGTTTCATTGAAAGTATAATTATTGAAAAAAAATCATTGAAATGGAAACAACTTTATCGCATCCATTTACATATTACGTTTTTTATCGTAGTGTCCATTGTAGGATATGAATATGCTAAGTTTTTAAAACACTTTTTATTATGAAAAAAAAATAGGAATATGAATTAATAAAATTAACAGTAATACAGTTTATTAATACCTCAAAATATCCGTGTGGTATATTGGTTGGTTAGTTATAAGAAAATACCTAATGATATCCCATATACAAATACATGAATATACAAATCCCACATAATACAAAAGCTTTCCGCACTGCATAAGTTCTGCTCTATTATTTATTTCTTCATAACAGCCCCTGGACCCTTTAAACGAAAGGGTTTAAAGCCAAGGGTTGAAAACTAACTATAAAATCAAAAATTCATCTAAGATTCAAGTGAAAAACCTCACATCGTCACATGTTTGTGATGCAAATGAGAATCATTAATTATACTTCAACAGTTTGAACCTATCGACCCCAATCGGAATCGTCGCACAGTAAAATTAACGTTAAAGGTTATCAAATGCTTGTATTTACATCTTTTAATAAACCTACTATATTGATATTCATTGCTTTGAAAAGAAAATAATGACCAATTCGTCCAGAGCATTGTTCTTTAATTTTAATGGCGTCAAATATTTTTTTACATTTGTAGAACTATGTTAACTATCGTATAAAAATATAGAAAATTATATGCTTTAGTAAAAACGGGACCCTATGACTAAGATTCCACTGTCCGTCTCATAAACCGTGATAACTATAACAACAAATACTAAAAACAGAATAAAATAAATAATTAAGGGAGGCGTGATTTTTTGCCAAATATTGGTACGGAACCCTTCATGCGCGAGTCCTACTGGCACTTTTTTGCCTTTGATTTTCACTATTATTAAAGCTTTTATAAACATCTTCGATATTATATCGATTTTATCTTAAACTATTAATATTTATTAAAACACTAACGACGTGAAAAGTGATAACTACCACATATTTATACCCGTAGTATAAATTGAGAGTAATTTAATCAACCGCGATAACCCTTTGTATTTAAATACAAGTTTTTCGACACTTTAAATTTTGTTTATTATAAACAATAGTTATCAATATTAGATAAAAGTTAATGCAAATCTGACAAATTTATATTTAGACTAATTATGTACATTTCGTCCGTACACTGTTGTATGTTAAACATACACTAAGTACAATCTGATAAAATTTTATCTAGTTATTGTATGTTAAAGAGATAATTCCTATAACGATCTTAACAACTTGGCAAATATGATCAGTATTTGTAATTGCTGGTTAAATTAGAACTAATTAGTGGAATGGGTCAATCATCGACTAATGATGTCAGTTCTAAACATATGCCAAGTTATTTCGTGTAATGACTACGATTTACTACGAAAAATATATTATTTTCTGTAGATGTCTGGTACTTTTCACCTGTGAAAAATATCGTATTTATGCGACTGTGAAAATGTATAATAATGTATTTTTTTAAATATTTTTTTACAGAACAGCTTCCTAAGTAATAAAATCGATTCTAATATTTGTTAGGAAGGTCATGAGAATCAAGTTTTTTATAATTTTAAAACAATTTTTAATATTATTAAATTGATCCATAATTTTGATATTAATTTGAGATAAATTACTTAAAACGTAATCATTTACTGATAAAAAATATGTAAATTCTATGACTAGTTTTTATCACTTAAAATATGTAAAGAAATTTACATGAAAAAATTGTTAAATATTCATGAATATTATTTAACAAAACAAAACCAAAGCAAATAATTGTAATTGATACTATAATTTATCAAGATAAAAAACTTAATTTGATAAATAATACTTACCCAAAATTGCAAAGATCTAATTGCAGTATAAATACATAATATAATAATAAATATATTGTTAGCACCTCTCCTCCTTCTGAGGGGGAGAGACCCATCTAAGCAGTGGGCCATTAATTGGTTGTGATGATGAATATATTTTAGTTTCTTATACTAATTATTTTATAACAATATTATATTTAAATTTTAAATATTTTTACGGGTTATTAACTTTATGCATATATTTCCTAATGACGTAATTTTAAATAATTGTATGGTTATATAATGCTATAAATATATAGGAAAAAAGAAAAAGTTTCAGTAATGTACAATCACCAATTGCTTTATGATAACTATATATTGCTGTAAATTGATCATATTCTTGTATATATCAAAGGCAAATATTACAAACAATCTCTTATTAACCTTTAAATGTGTGTAAATGTAGATTTTGACGATACAAAAATTTGTTTTGTGTCAGCTCTCCATTATATTTCGTGTATTCGTACAAAAAACACAATACAAGTTTAAATTGTCGAAATGTAGAATTTTTGTATAACTGTGTTTATTTTTTTTTAAATAGAACAAACAGTATTGCCAGTTGAGATGATAATTACGCATTTATATTCTGGTATGGGACCGCTTGCTGTGTAATAATCTTTATGAGAGATATTACCGTATAAAAAAGATTCATTTGACTTTATAATAATATAATAGACTGATCTACAATTTCTAATATAGAAAGGAGGTTTTGTTACTTAATATATCTTATTTTTCCTTATTATCTTTCCTCAATAATATCGAAGAGGTAATCCACAATGATGTCACTATATAATAAAATATTTTTTTGTTTATTCACCAAGTATAGTCAAAAATTCTTCCAATTCTTTAAAACCAAACCCTTTTGTCGCCGTAGTCGGGTAAAACGAGTTAGTAAATGTGATTATGTATGAACTCCATCTGCGCGTTCCTAAGACCACTTGCTGGGCAATCATGTAGGGAATCTCACACTTTTGTTGAAACATCTAAAACCTATTAGACCGTAATCAATGTGTTGTAAAAGAATAAAGATAAAGATTTATATATACCAAAGCCATAAAAATGAAGTTCATTTCTGATTAAACACAACAAAACTTGATTTCTAGAAAAAATCGACTGCTGAACTTGTCGATCAAATAAAAGATGAAAATTTCAATAAATTATGTACAGAAATACTTTATAATATGGATTAACAAATAGGCTCCTTATTATCCCGATTAAAGTCATTGTTCATGTGGGATAAAAATATAATATGATTGAACTCTTGAATAATTTTATAAGGCAATTTATTATAGTTGGATCTTTGTATTAAACAAGGATATATTCAAAATAAAATGTTTTTGTTGAATTGAAGTATATGTGACGACTAGTAAAGTTAAAAGTACTAAAGTTGGACACCCAAGAAAACATGAAAGTATAACTTTGAATCTACTAATTATGAATAATTTCTTAGTTTAAATCCAATCCAAAAACTAAGAGATCCATTTAAATGTGTAACTTAAAACAATATTAGAACAAAGGGCAATAAATTATAACTTTAATAGTGTCCCACACAATGGACGCCTCATTTTTTGTGATCCGATAGTTAGGTCGTAGTTGCCAGGTAGCCGATTGTACTGCTCTTTTTGTATGACACCTTAGCCAGACCGGTTGTATTTAAATATTAAAAAACAAATACAACATATCTAGATTAGATGATCGAATCATCGAAAATAGCTGTATGTCCAAGTAATATGTAAAAAAAATACCAACTGAGTTGGATTCTATCGCCGAGGATTTCGTACAAATTTATATTTGCTGGTGGAAAACTGTATTCCTCATACACCGTCTTAGGTGGTGGTCTTTTTTTGTGTTAACTACAATTTAAAATATTCGGAATTTTCAATTGAAAAGAAAGTATCAAAATATGCGGTGTAAATGGTTGTAACTTTTCAATAAGTTTACTTAGATTTTTTCGTATTATATGGATCACTCTGCCTATGTATGTCTCCCAGGTAGGTAGACATACATAGGCAGAGTGATCCTATTAAAATTTGTGTGTTAAGGAACCCTAAAAATAATGTTAATGCAACTTCCGTTTAGTGTTTTATATTACACAATGAATTGAAATTTTACGCGTAAACAGATAAGTATATCATCCTATCATGTTGCAAAATTTGATGACATACAATTTTTATTATACGTTACTTTAGAAATAACTGCTCAATATAAATTACTATAAATGATGGTAAGTTATTATAAAACATAATTTTAGAGGTCACGATTATTAAATAATCCAAGAAAGAACCCAAAAAAAAAACGAGAAGGAAGCACAAAAACCAATAACAATAGTCTAGAAGCAGAACTAAAAACGAGCATAGACAAAAGCAAAAACAAAAGAAATCGCCTCGTTAGCAATGCCATTCAATATAAAGAAAACAAATCTGTTAATCCAAGGCCGAAGATCTAAAATCCAAATGATCAGGTCAATTTACACCACATTTGTTAGACCTATTATATCCAGTAGCGAGCAATTATGGTCCACACGCAATACCCATATTACCTACGGAACGGGTTTACGCGGATAATTCTGAGACGACTCTTTTAATGCCTCTAGGGCTATATTTAACAAGCTCCTTAATTTCATTTTGTAATAAGGACAAGGACAGCTGTCTGTCACGTTTGTTTCTTACAAATGATGATTTGTGATGACAGCCCTTGTGGATAATATAACGGGTTCAATATCGATGTGTTGTAATATCGAACTAACATAAAATATACCCAAAAATATCCATAAAAATAAATAAAATTGGAGTGTCTGTTTGTAATATTAAAATAACCGCTTTTTATTAAGTGCATATGGATGTATACATGGTACATATACCAACAACACATTTTTTTTTTTTACAATTTTTGTCTGTCTTTCTGCTTATTGCGGCTAATCTCATTTAGACAGAACCTTTACTGGGAGATTGCTAATGTAACAAGGAGTAACAAACAAGGCTATTTAATATCTCGCTACGATCCATAGGAGCGGAGTAACACGCGAACGAATTCGCGGGGGTCGGCTAGTTAGATATATACTTAGTGTAATTCAATTATGAGAAGTTGGCAACATTATTTGTAACTTTGTGTTCGTGGGTAGTTCATTTTATTTTATCACGGTTACACCATGTGTAGGGTGTCAGTCAATGACTGCATGTCTCGCGATAAACATGTCAATAGCGTTTAGTTTTGTGTTTATGAATATCAGGTGCGTGGTCAGGATAAAAGAGAATCCTCGCAAGCCCCAGGCGTTGCCCGGCATCATACCTACAGTGCATGTTATATTAATATTATGTGTGTATTGCTGTACAATGTAAATATGTTAAGTAAACATAGAATACCCTCACATCTTTCTTATTGAGTGTTGTAGTTGTAAACCTACATCTCCGTCTCAAACCCTAGATATCGTTCGGCTTAATTTTGTGTCATAAAGTTGGAAGTTGACAGAATTGTGGTGGATTCGCTCCTTTAAATGGTACAAAAGTCCTTCGTTAAGCAGTGGACATTAATAGACTTATATTTTTTGTAGCATCAATTCCTGCAGTCTCGTTTGAAACTGGTTTCCATATTGATTGTAAAAAGTAAACAGTGTTAGTACATCATAAACATGGCATTAAGAATATCATGGTAAGCAGTCTAATCTTGCATGTAAAACAGACATACTGACGTTCTCTTGCATACAAAAACCCAAAAACTAGATTGAAATATTGAAAAGTAGATCTTAGAGAGTAAAATTAGAGTTCTGTTTGGAATGATAATGACTTTCCTTAGCTTATGCCTTGCCAGAACCGGTTGGGATGTGCGTGAGCTCGTTGAGAAAACGATTATTATTATACCTTCGATGTATAAGACTGAATAAAGGTCTGTACCTATCTTTTGAAGGCATGATGCAGGATTTCTGAAATGCACACGTCTATTTAGCTTGGAGCTTTGAAAACTAATTATGTGAACAAAAACCAGCAAAAAATATATTCAATTTAAACTAGACGTGAGTTGATGTTTTATTACACGTATAGAAGAACATCTAATTTGTTTTAAAATGTTTTGTCTGTGAGTGTGGTAAGCTGATATTTTTTGGATAAAATGCATAAGAAAAACATTTTATTAATACTTTTATTATAATTTTAATATAGTAGTAACTCTGTCTACCTATTTGTCACGCTTTCACGCTTAAACCACTGTACTGATTTTGATAAAATTTAATACAGAGATAGACTAGAGCTTAAGAAAGGACTTAAGCTAAATTTTATTGCAAAAAAAGGCCATAAAGTGGTTGAAAACATGAGATTAAGTGCATGTCGATATGATCGCTCAGATATTGTGTAATTGTGGGTTATCCTTAAGAGATAAACATATACCATCCCGGACTTTTTTGTAAACCTTTTTAAGGTGTACAATACTGTAGTACATTATTTTGATCTATCTCGTAGGGTTCAACCAGCGTTTGCAATGCAAGCGCAAAAAATGTGTTTATTTACGACATCACATTAGAAACCTCTAAAATTATCAGTGTTTCTCTACTATATTATGTATTATACATATAAACCTTCCTCTTGAATCACTTTATCTATTAAAAAAATCACATCAAAATCCGTTGCTTAGTTTTAAAGGTCTAAGCATACATAGGGACGGAGAGTGGTACTATGTAGTGATAATAAACCCGTCCACGCTTTTGTTTTGAACCAAGCCGTATCCAATGTCGTCGGACACACCTTTGCTAATTATTATTATCGCGTTAAGTATGTCCATATGTCCGCACTTTAACATCATTTTTATTTGCAAATCCATTTCTGGCTTAATTATGACTTTTAAGAATAATGCATTCATGCTAATGTATGCGTGTCATGTGTTTATCGTCACTAGTGAGAAGTAATAATACATTACTTTTAATTATTGTTCTTCATTGCATATTATTAATTTTAAAGAACCATAAAGCAGTGATGGCCCAGTGGTTGAGACTTCAATGTCTTACTCGGGAGGTCTGAGTTCGTACCTCTGACTTTTCTGAGTTATTTGTGTTTTAAGAAATTAAATATCACTAGCTTTAACGGTGAAGGAAAACATCGGGAGGAAACTTGCACTCCTGAGAGTTCTTCATGTTTTCAAAGGTGTGTGAAGTTTGCCAATCTGCATTGGGTCAGCGTGATGGACTATGCTTAATACCCTCTTCATTGTGATAAGGAGACCCGGCTCAGCAGTGGGCCTTGACGGGTCGTGATGATGAAAGCGTTTTGTACGTAAATAATGTGTGTGTACGTCCCGTTGCCCCGTGAGAAAGTTTCGGTACGTAAAACTGTCCTGTTTTCCAAAATCACGCGAAAAACGCTAACCGGCAGCAAGACGATCTCTCTTACATAGTTTTTTTTGAAAATACTAGGGATAACCTCATAACTTCTTCTTTATTACTTGGTGAAACTATCGTCGTCTCTATGATTTGTAACAGACAAATATCCGAAGAAATTGTTTTTTTTTTTCGTTTTGATTTGTCTTTTCATCCGTGGATGTCTGAAAGACTTCCATTCCGTTGTCTAAGTCCCGTTTTGAGTTTAAAATAAAATGATCACTATGTATTAGTAACTTTACTTACCCACTATGAAATACATACAATCTTACATGGGCCATATTATTAATAAAAAAAAATTTTGTTTTTTTTAGAATTTATTTAATGAATAAATTGTGTTTGAACATTTAATTCACTTTTTATATAACAACTTGTTATCAATATAATAATGAAAATTTCTCAGCAACAAAAACTTCTAATTTATTTGACAATTTAGTAACGACTAGTAGCACAATGGAACATTAAATAAGTTGTTAGTATCGGAATACAGCAAAAAATATAAACTACATTAGTTGTTGCCCTTGACTTCTGTCCATGTGAATAGTAAGATGATCACAATAGTTAGCTAATGCAATGTCAGTACAAAAAGATAATGTTTTTAAACAAGTCGACCCGCCCCGGAAAGAAAATATTTTTTTCGGGACAGAAGGCTACATGTTTAATCCAGGTTATTAAGTATTTATGTGCCAAATATCATTGAATAAAATTGGAGTGTCTGTTTGTAATATTAAAATAACCGCTTTTTACTAAGTGCTGTACACACGGTACATATACCAAAACAACATTTTTTACAATTTCAATCTCTCTGTTTGTTCAGGCTAATCTCTGAAATGGCTAGACCGATTTTGACGGGATTTTCACTGGCAGATAGCTGATGTAACAAGGAGTAACTTATGCTATTTAACATCAATCTATGACCCATAGGAGCGGAGCAACAGGCAAATGAAGTCGCGCGGGTCGTCTAGTCATAATCAATGACAAAAGTACATCGGAAAGGACAGTTCGGCAAAAAATGTTTGCATATATTAAACACAATTTATTTTTACCTTTAACACAATTTAAATAAAGTCGAAATTCCTTTACAAGTTTCCAAAAACTAATTTTTTGCCTCATTTTGTGACAGCTTTAGTCTTTTCTAGGAATGTCCCATTAAATGTCGACTGAACAAAATTTATTACGTTCCGGTCGATATAACCAGTTTTATCAGTTAATTTTACGTGTAGCCACCTCTGCGATTTAAAAATAAAAAAATATTTAAAGCTATAAAAAAGTTTTTGACTCCGAAGTCAAGGAACTGATATCTGACTTCTCACTTGGTAGATTCTTCGTTTCTTCTTAGTCTTCCTTTCGTTTAAAATTAAAGGGTAAAAACGGCACCATATTACTAAGACTCCGCAGTCCGTCCATCAGTTACTGAATCCTTCAATAAAACTTTAGTTTAACGTGTGTCTGTCTGTAGCTTCGTAGTGCCCGTGATTCCGATGCCAGTTTTTTTATTTGGTGCAATGGATTAACTGCTATTTGTATGGCAACACCGTTGATAACTTTATATTTGCGGGTAAACCAAGACTGTATATAACCTCTGATCCGATAGACTTGAGTCAGTTGTCAAACGGTGCTCGCAGTGTGAACATTATGGCTGTGCTGTAGTGTTGTGTTATTATTGTCTTGTGCGTGTTACTGAGTTAAAATTCTAAAAACGTATGGATGAATCGAATCGTACTTTTTATAGAATAATCGTTTACATATAAAAAGCAACTGGAATAACTTTAAGTTATATTTCTATCTAAAGTCATTTGAAATGCATTGAAATCCGATTTTAATGATTTCTGAGATCTGTTTTACTTCATTCTCAAATGTTTTGCATTTTAAAACAAGTACTGGGAAGATATTAATATTTATGAATGTTATGTTACTTGTTAGCTTATTTCGAGTAGACAATATATAACTCGTTCCGATAGGATTGAGTTAGTCTATCAAGTTATATCGCGCATACATAAAGTAGTGAGAGTAATAGTGTAGTGTTTTTCGTGGCGTGGTCAGAGTTTACAGTTATAAAAGATGTCTTTGAACCTGCTTCTGGGTCTCAAGCTCTAGTCACTGCTCGGCATACACCTACATTATATTTTAATATTGTAGTTTGAGTGTTAATGCGTAGTATAGCTCCCATGCCCTTAATAAACTAAAGTAATTGTTAGAAATATTAATTTAAAAGCTGATTACTCAATTTTTTTGTTTGAATTTTCTAAATGGTCTAGGACTCTACGTCAAAGGTTCTATGATATTCAACGTTGTTTTATTAAATTATATAATTAAGTTTTTCCATACAAATGGTGTCCAATTCCAATTTCCAAAATCCAATTGCAAGTTTTCCTAGTGTAGCTAAACAACTAAAAGCATTTAGTCCCAACGACATTAGTTGCACAGCACAAGGCATTCAGTATGCTGCGTGTGCGCATTAAACAACACGAGCACATTAGCATTCCCAGCTCTCGCGCTGGTTCTCATAGCCAACCACGTATTAGTCAACAAACACTAAAATGTCATACTTTATTTTTTAGTTTAAATTAGTTTTTTATGACTAAACGCTTTTTAGTTTAAGGGAAATGTAAAACATTTTTGCAAGTAAGCTTTTATGAGTGTTTTTAGGGGTCTTTTCAGGCTGTATCTCATGAACAGTGATAGCTAGATAGTTGAAATGTTGACAAATGATGTATTTCTGTTGCCCCTATAACAACTAATACTAAAATCAGAACAAAATAAATATTTAAGGGGGGCCCCCATACAACAAGTAAGTTTATCTTTCTTGTCCTTGATGACCATCATGAGAACCTCTGGAGGAGCTAAAACAGTGTCCACATAGACACCCTTCTAATGTCTATATTTTGGATAATTAACACTATATCATAATAAATTATAGCCTATGTGTTATTCTGTAGTGTGAGCTATATTAGTGTAAAGTTTTATCAAAATCCATTCAGTTGTTTTAGCGTGAAAGAGTAACAAACATACCCATACATTGTTACAAACTTGATTTGATGAAGATTGTTTATAAATAAATGACATTTAATTTTTTGTGATTATTATAGTTTATAATTATTATATAATAACGATAACAGTGAATGACAGATAATTTATATTCCTCAGTTTTTATTCCATAATGCTAGAGGCAAAGGTATTACACCGTACAGCCTTGTCTTTAGTAGGTTAATTCTTCTAATAAATTTATGTTTTTTTTGTTTTTTAGATATTACACTGGCAATACCGAAAAATAAAACTTTATATCGATAAATTGATGCTTGATTTAATTAAGAATCGATTTTGGACAACATACTTAATATCGATTAACATTTGATGAGTCAAAAATTAAATAAAGTCACAGGTACAACTGACAAGTGATAAGACAATTTAGCGTACAATAAGTGAAATAATTAAAAAAAATAAAGTTAATTAAACAGCAGTACTTGCGGAGCGTAGGAAATGCGATTATATGAATAATTCATTCGAGATAACGACCAAAATAAGACGATTGTTCGCTTCTGAGAAAGAACGTTTAGTTTCTTTTTTAACTTTGGAGAATGCTAAAGTAGACTTTAGCTATATGGATCGATGACTACTTAGGGGTTTTTTTAATCTAAATTTAGGGGGGAAAATCTGGATTTTAGGGCGTTATATCATTTTTTTTTTACTGCGGTTTTAGGGAGAAATATTTTTGAAAGTTGTTAACACTGTCTTTTATCTAAATGTAGGTGGTAAAATTATATTTTTTTGGAAGTAAAATTTATTGGAGTTATATTATTTAAATTTCTTATTGTGGCTTTAGGGACAAATATTTTTGAAAGTTGGTAACACTGTCGTTTATCTAAATTTAGGAGAGAAAATTCTGTTTATTAGGGAGTAAAATTGATTGGGGTTATATTATTAAATTCTCTTATTGTGGTTTTAGGGAGAAATATTTTTTGAAAGTTGGTAACACTGTGTTTTATCTAAATTTAGAGGGGAAAATTCTGTTTTTAGGTTATTTTAATTTAATTTTTATTGTTATTTTAATTTTAATTTTCTTATTGTGGTTTTTAAGGAGAAATATTTTTGAGAATTGGTAACACTTATTTATACACATATTATTGTAATACACCGTAATTTAAAATAATGATGTTTTTTACTCAAACATTTTGAATAACGGGCGAGCGGATTTTTTGTAGAATTCGCCGTCGGCTTTCCCGTGCAAATCGCATTGTGAGGCTTTGGAATGGCAAAACGTATTTTTTAATCGCTAAATTGGTATGACAAAAGAAAAACGGTATGAGAAACAAAATAAACTGAATTCGAAATTTGAAAAAATTACGTCATAACATGCGATGATTAAATTAGTACTACAACTTATTATATAAATTAAAAATGTTCACTTTAATTTAATGTTTATTATTTATCATGATAACATATAATTTTGTTACATTAAAAAAACTTATTTATTAAGGGCATCCCAACTTTTTTAACATCCGCAGGTGCATGCACACATGTGGGTCTATTTTGTTTATTAGAAAAAAAAACAATTATTGTCATCCACGGTCTAATTAAAGTACGAAACCAATTTAATAAATACCATTTTTTGTTATGTAAGAATCGCCAAGAATTTAATACTGTTGCCCTCGTTATTCATGTTATTTAAAAAATACTCATTGCCAATGTTAATAAACGTTCATTAAAATTTTGATGGGATATTTGATTAGCCTGGCAACATTGTTAATTATTTTTTAGAATTTGTCTTTGGTCAATAATTACTTATTCAATTAAACCGATTTGTTTATAATTGGGCTAATGATAAATTTAATATGACAACATTTATCAACGATAAATCTAGAAATATAATTGTTTCCGCTGTACCATAGAGTAACTTTTTTTAAATAAGTCAAAGGTACTAATAAATACAGCTTCTATTCCCGTTTGTATATAATCGCTCCCGTACATTAACTTTATGAACGTGTCACTGAATATATTGTGCTAGTTTTTTTAATATTCAATAATGCGTTAACCGTTAACCTACATTGTTTTAAATTAAATATCTAACCTATTATAAAATAGGTTTATTAAATGCGTTATATTTATAGTTTAATATTACAATAAAAACTTTTTATACATTATTTTTAATCTATGATCTTGCATTTGTCATCAGTGCAATTGTCTCGAAGGTTATGATCAAGGTGATGTTTGTTTCACGCGCTTTTTTCTTGAATTTAATGCTACTAAAGACAGGGCTGTGCGGTGTAATACCTTTGCCTTTTCTATTATAGAATGAGCAGAGAAAAAAAAGCAAGTTGAGGTATGTTTTCACGCTCTTTTTTGTTGAATTTAACGTACTTACTAAAGACAAGGCTGTACGGTGTAATACCTTTGCCTTTTCCATTATGAAATTAAAACGGGGGAAAAAAATCAAGTTGACGTTTTTTTCACGCTCTTTTTTGTTGAATTTAACTTACTTACTAAACACAAGGCTGTACTGTGTAATACCTTTGCCTTTTCCATTATGGAACAAAATAAGAGAATAAAATCAAGTTCACGTTTGTTTTCACGCTCTTTTTTGTTGAATTTAACTTACCTACTAAAAAACAAGGCTGTACGGCGTAATACCTTTGCCTTTTATATTATGGGAAAAAAACAAGTTGACGTTTTTTTTATCGCGCCTTTTTTTGTTGAATTTTATTCTGCTGATATTTTATTTGTATAAATAAAAATAGGTCGCCACTATTTTTTATTGTATTAGTTTTAGTTAGTATATTTGTATAAAATAAAAAGTGAGTGAGACAGAAGACAGTCAGTCAGTGAGCATTATAGAATAGTTGACTACACCTCAGCGAAGCGAGGGCGGGTCAGCTAGTTGATAATAAATACAATTTATTGATATCGTCCATATTTATTATTTATTTAAATTAGCGGACTAACAAGAACTGTGTGTTAATGCGCCCGACGGTAACCGATATACGTAAAATACAAAATGTTATTTTGTGATATATTTTGAATTATTAAGTCTACAAACATTTATATAAAATATAGATGAATGATCAATGGATTAAATTTTATGTTTTAATGTAATAGTTTTAGTCAAAACTTTAAGTTTGGAAAGTTTTTATGACTCTTTTGTTACACTTGTATATTCATTTAATGGTATAACTTTTGTTGTATTGTCATTGTTAACGTGAAATTGTTTATTGCTCACTTTCATAGTTTAAAGTAACAGGATATTCTTAACACACAAAAAACTCGTATACAATGATTTTTTTTTAAATTTTAGTTAAGTATAATAATGAATTTTGTAATAAGTAAAAATTTGATTGTAACGAAGCCGTATGTTTTCTATCTTTGGCTCTTCTTATATATAAAAAAAACAAACTGATCAATTTACAGTGGAGTCAGTATAGCTCGTTGCGATTCACCGGAGCCGATAATATTTAATTACATTACTCGACACACTTCCCGAGCAACTGATAAGAACCGAATGCACTAACCACCCGCGTATATTATAACCTAAACAGAAATAAGAATTATAAATACCTATATACAAGCATGGTATCTCCAAAACATGAAATCACTTAAGCACAACACGTTATATCACACACTTGATGCACTCGCGCACGTAATTGTAAGTGTACACTCATTTTGTAGAGACGTCAGTCGTTCGAGCTCCGCGAGTATACTGCACAAACAACAATGGTGCGACGCGAGTCTCACGCACACACACACACAGCCGCACACAGAGGCCGCTATAAAAAACGATCGGTATGCAGACGTTCGGTTTGAGCAGGTCCTCGGCTTGACGCTGTTTTCGTCTGCGGTTCGGGGTGGCTAGCTTGTGATGAAAGGTTTCCTTTTTTATACTTTTTATTTTTTTAGTGCTTTTTTATTTTGAAATTAATTAAGATTTTGTTTCGTAGTCTTTTATTATTACAATCTGCAGAGAAATAAAATAATACCGTTATTAAGTGCATTAATTTAAAAACCAATTTAAAATTATAATACATAGATAGGAAAATAACATAAAAAATGGAACTGAACAAAAAAATTAATAACATTTCATTTTCATCATTAAAAATTATTCACATTAAAAATAAATAAATAATTAATAAATTTGAAAAAACAGAATTCTCAATATAAAATTTATATTTTCCTCAAAATTCTTTATTTTAACAGTTTGTGGGGAAAATTTATGAAGTTGGTAACATTAAAAACAAAAGAACGGCAGTCAGCGAACCTTGAGTGGGCAGGCGATACGATTCGAGCCTGCGCCCGAGTCAACGCGCCATGTTGTCGGCGGCTAAAGAAGGATGACGCTCTACAAAACTATAGCTGTCCCGCTTGCACGCTTGTTAGCGTATTGCGTGGTGTAACTATAGTCGTCAGCGAGTATAGATAGGGTTGGCACGTTGATATAAACACTAACTTTTTGGTGTCGATTAGATAAGAAATTTCAAAATACTGATTTTTAATAATTTTTGCTTACTAAATTTTGTTTAAATATTAATGAATAAAAAATGTGAAGATAGTAAAAAAAATTTTGTTGTGTTTGTTAATTCGTTGGTTTCTTTCTTTTGTTGTAACGGAGCGAAAGTATCGTGATTTTTTTTTCTCTGAAAAATTATGAAGAGTTCCAAATAAATTCTGTAGAATAATACAAAATATTTGCAGAATAAAGAAAAGTTCGTCTTTGGCTGCGTTTCCACCAGAGAGGAGCGATGTTAGGTAAATAAGGCGATTTTATTGGTTCTTAACAAACACATGCCGCGCGTATCCACGCACATCTCTGGTGGAAAAGCAGCTTTACACACCCGTGCGAAACCAAAGCGTGTTCTTAATAAAAAAAACAATGCGTATCATACCTTCACTACAACATTGCGCTGGCAACCCTACCACACACACACGCACATATTATCTTAAAATTTATAACAAGTTAAATTTCGTCTTGGCGGACACTCCTAAATTCTTTACGGAAGGATTCTTTTTTTAACGCCTTTACTTGCCTCGGGGCGTTATAAAATTATAATGGTTGCTAATATGAAGTTTGTTTTTAATATAAAAGGTTGTACCTATAGTATTTATCATTTTCGATATGGTGATTTAAATTATCATAGGATACATAACCAACCAAATAAAAGAGTCGCATGTTAGATATAGTTTCCTTGCTATGTAATCAAACAGACCCAAAACAAATTGGGTTGGTATCCTACTAATATTATAAACGCGAAAGTTTGTAAGAATGTATGGATGTATTTTTGTTACTCTTTCACGCTAAAACTACTGAATAGATTTTGATGAAACTTTACAATAATATAGCTTACACATCAGAATAACACATAGGCTATAATTTATAATGATATAGTGTAAATTATCCAAAATATAGCGAGTGAAACCGTGGGGTGCAGCTAGTATTACATAAATAAATGCTTCTAATTAAAATCTTGGACTCTCTTCAGGAGTTTGAAGACAATTGGAGATTAAATGGTCTCATGACAAAACTAAATAAAAAAAATAGTAATAAAGTTGACGTGTCGACGTGTAAAACTTTTTTTTTAAATGCATAAATTATTTTTTATACGATATGTTTAAAATTATAATTATGGTAAATAATAAAAAAAAACATTTAATTGGTTTTTTATGGCTACCTTAAGTTACAGGTTTTTTAGTGTTTAAATTGTTAATATATTTGGATTCTTTCTTTGCTTCCTTCTTGTTTTAATGGCTTCTATTTGTGCACAACAGACATGCACATGGTACTTTGCCAATGTCACGTAGTGAGGACAAAACACACTTGTGAAGTTTGACCGGTGACTGATTGTCCGTTTGCCTTCCTATTTTATAAAAAAAAAATATTAACAATTTATTTTAATGTTATTTAAAAAGTAACAGTCAAAGATTAATATTACATTTTTAATAATCTTAGAAAGCTTAATTTTTTTTTATTTGGTTAAAAGGTTAAGTTAAAGGTCTAAGACCTAATAATTTAGGGTTTGTGATCTATATGTAACCTACACCTTTACAACCCAAATTAAGTCCAGGGCTACTGTTTTCTGAAAAAGTGTTGCTAATATAGGATTATAGGGATGTGTTTGACACACTAAACGAGGATAGATAAATGACTTTTTTGACTTGAAAGTATTCTGAAAAAATAGTACCTACAGAATATTAAAAAAAAATATGTCTTAAGCTGCGTTTTCATTAAAGATGTACGTGAATTTAACATACTGAGTGAGGTTTAGTAAAAACCGATTCAATTGGTGGTGGATTCTCGAGGCACATCTTCATTCATCACTGGTGGAAACGCAGCCTAATGCTGTTTTCTAGTAAGTACTTTGTTTTAATATTAAATGGGTTCGATGAATGAACTTAATAGTACCAAGAAATACCAGTGTAGGCATGCGAAATTTAATATCGTGTTTGCGAATGCATTTCAAAACATATTGTCATTATTCATTAGTCAGTGAAATTCTAATTTAAATACTACGTAGTATGCTACGTTTTAACCGACTTTCAAAATAATTAGTTACTTATTATCTATAGAGAAGCAATACAGTTTCAAAAACTTACACGAAAATTTTCATAGGATACATAACCAACCAAATAAAAGAGTCGCATGTTAGATATAGTTTCCTTGCTATGTAATCAAACAGACCCAAAACAAATTGGGTTGGTATCCTACTAATATTATAAACGCGAAAGTTTGTAAGAATGTATGGATGTATTTTTGTTACTCTTTCACGCTAAAACTACTGAATAGATTTTGATGAAACTTTACAATAATATAGCTTACACATCAGAATAACACATAGGCTATAATTTATAATGATATAGTGTAAATTATCCAAAATATAGCGAGTGAAACCGTGGGGTGCAGCTAGTATTACATAAATAAATGCTTCTAATTAAAATCTTGGACTCTCTTCAGGAGTTTGAAGACAATTGGAGATTAAATGGTCTCATGACAAAACTAAATAAAAAAAATAGTAATAAAGTTGACGTGTCGACGTGTAAAACTTTTTTTTTAAATGCATAAATTATTTTTTATACGATATGTTTAAAATTATAATTATGGTAAATAATAAAAAAAAACATTTAATTGGTTTTTTATGGCTACCTTAAGTTACAGGTTTTTTAGTGTTTAAATTGTTAATATATTTGGATTCTTTCTTTGCTTCCTTCTTGTTTTAATGGCTTCTATTTGTGCACAACAGACATGCACATGGTACTTTGCCAATGTCACGTAGTGAGGACAAAACACACTTGTGAAGTTTGACCGGTGACTGATTGTCCGTTTGCCTTCCTATTTTATAAAAAAAAAATATTAACAATTTATTTTAATGTTATTTAAAAAGTAACAGTCAAAGATTAATATTACATTTTTAATAATCTTAGAAAGCTTAATTTTTTTTTATTTGGTTAAAAGGTTAAGTTAAAGGTCTAAGACCTAATAATTTAGGGTTTGTGATCTATATGTAACCTACACCTTTACAACCCAAATTAAGTCCAGGGCTACTGTTTTCTGAAAAAGTGTTGCTAATATAGGATTATAGGGATGTGTTTGACACACTAAACGAGGATAGATAAATGACTTTTTTGACTTGAAAGTATTCTGAAAAAATAGTACCTACAGAATATTAAAAAAAAATATGTCTTAAGCTGCGTTTTCATTAAAGATGTACGTGAATTTAACATACTGAGTGAGGTTTAGTAAAAACCGATTCAATTGGTGGTGGATTCTCGAGGCACATCTTCATTCATCACTGGTGGAAACGCAGCCTAATGCTGTTTTCTAGTAAGTACTTTGTTTTAATATTAAATGGGTTCGATGAATGAACTTAATAGTACCAAGAAATACCAGTGTAGGCATGCGAAATTTAATATCGTGTTTGCGAATGCATTTCAAAACATATTGTCATTATTCATTAGTCAGTGAAATTCTAATTTAAATACTACGTAGTATGCTACGTTTTAACCGACTTTCAAAATAATTAGTTACTTATTATCTATAGAGAAGCAATACAGTTTCAAAAACTTACACGAAAATTTTCATAATGGAGTATTAGCATCACACACATCTTTGATGATTATCGGGCGAGATGTCTCGACAACGATTCAAATCCAGTGTTGCCAACTGACCCATTATCTTAGTAGCTAGATCTGTTGCAAAAAGTAGCTAGAAATGACTAAAATGAAAATAAAAGGAATATTATTTTGAACATATTTTAACAAATAGAAGGAATAAAACTAATTTTATATATTAATTTTTACCAATATTAGCCAAAAAAATAACTTTGTTGTATGGGAGCCCCCTTACCTCGGTTACCGCGCCCTCGCGCTGGTGTTCGATTGAAACTTCGGTGATGTTCGGTTGAACTTTAATTTTATTTATTGTAGTTTTTTCTGATTATATTGACAAATGAAAACTAATAAAATGTATCAATTGTAGAATAAAGTTTTATATTATATTAGTTTATTTGATAAAATTGTGTTTATTTGGAATATAATGGACTCAAGACATTTATGGCTTAGGCTTTCTTTAAGATTTTTTCCGAGAAAACTAAAGTAATTTAAAGAAATTCTAAACCTCGAAAAAACAAGTAAAACATTCAACTTATATTTAATGAATTTTGGATTTCATAAAAATTGAATGTAACAATGTGAATTTCAGCGTCAAAGTTCCATCGCCGACGGTTACGCTTGCAAACTGAGTTCATAAAACAGTTCTAGTAAATTACACGACTAGAAAAATGAAAAGGTATAACTCCAACTTACAAGAAAGAGAATGGCACTATCGTTATTCATAATCATATAATTTATATATCTTACTGCTACTGAAAATTGCAGCGTCAAAAATCTTGAATTTGCGTAAAAATGTAATAGGACTCTACATTACATGTTAATATTTCCGGTGGCAACAAATACCCTTGCGACTTCGTCCGCGTGTAGCTCCGCTCCTATTGGTGGTAGCTTGATGTTATATAGCCTCTAGCCTTCCTCGATAAATGGACTATCTAACACTAAAAGAATTTTTCAAATCAGACCAGTAGTTCCTGAGATTAGCGCGTTCAAACAAACAAACTCTTCAGCTCTATATATTAGTATAGAATAGATAGTTTAGTAGTTGTAATTTTACTACTACCCCCACCCGTGGAGGGCTACTCCTACCATTGTCTTAGCCCTTTATATCCTCTTGGATTGATCTAAAGTTTAGTCTGGCTTGTTAGTGTTTTTTGCGCACGTGTTCAATGGTTGGCAGCACTGTATCTGTAGTGGATGATTGTATTCTGTAAAATAAGTTACTAGGGGACAATAAGTCGTTAAATAAAGTATACACTGTATAATTTGATTAATATCGAAGCGAGTAAATAAGTTAGTGTAAGTACGGCTTATCATCTATTAAGTTATACTTATCACAGCAACTTTGTTGCTGTACAGGTTTAAAATTAGTATTTTTATGCTCGGACTACTTATTACTTTTTTGTAAAACAATTACTGACATGCTATAGACTTTACAAATTATCAGTGGCACTGAATATTTCCCAAGCTAAAATGTTGCCTGTACAATAAATAAATATGAATAAACATATTGTTAGGTTTTATTAAAATATTAATACTATAACATATCGATATTAAATATGATTAGAATTATTTGACGTTTAGCTTTTTTAAACTATTTAAAGTGAGGTTTTAAATATTAACTTGGCAACACAGACCTACGACCACACCTGTCATTATAGTGGGAATAGATGAGGGGTGTATTTTGTATAATAAAAAGGATGACTTACGTAATAAATTTTAGTTGCTCTCGGAACTCGTGTGACTTCATTTGATATTTAAATAAAGCGGAGAAAGAGTATGTTTACTGGTAGTAGAAAAGCCTTTTAATCCTGCACCTGGGTCGCAAGCCCCAGGCACTGTTCGGCCTCAGTCTGGATTGTGTATTATTATAGTCTTTTGAGCAGTAAAGCTACCTAAGAAATCAACAAAATTAATCAAATCGTTCATTTATATTTGTCATTTTAATTGTATTCATTCATATAACATACAGACGGGAACGGAAAAAATGTTCATAAAATGAAAACTACTAGGCCAAGCTATGTTAAATTTTTATGGGACCAAATAGCAACTATTCCGCATCAAATAAAAGAAGAATCACGTAAATCTTAGCGTAATCGGTGTACATAAATAAAAAAATACCAATCGAATTGAGAACCTCCTCCTCCGAAGAAGAAGTCGGTTAAAAAACTTAGAACACGATCGTAGTACCACTATCAGGATTCAGTTGGTTATTTGAACTATTTAAGAACTTCGTCAGGGAAATTAACCAACATTGGTAAAATGAGCTGGATCAAGTTTTGTATGAGAAATTAACTTCAGTTTAGTTTTATTAAGCAAAATTCTTGAACTCAAATGCTTTTAGGAAGTCTATGTTAACTATAACTATTAAATTTACTCTCGACTGAAACTTAAATTTAATAGTTACCAAGTATCCATACGATACCCACAGGATATCGATTTAGAAAAATCGATAAAACACAATATAATCGATAACATATAGACTTATGTCTGAAGAGTTTGTTTGTTTGGTTGCTTGAACGCGATAATCTCTGATCCTATTTGAAAAATTCTTTCAGTGTTAGATAGCCCATTTATCGAGGAAGGCTATAGGCTATATATCATCACACTAAGACCAATAGGAGCGGAGCTACACGCGGACGAAGTCGCGCGGGTCGACTAGTGATTGATAAAATACGCTGTTACTTACTTTAACAAAGTTTTCTCAATTCTATTCGATACTTGATGTACTCGTGTAAGCAATGTCAGTGTGTTACCATGGTTACAAGATTGTTTTATTTTATATATTAATAGTTTCATAGTATTCGCTTATTAACTTCGGACAGAAAAGGTTATTAAAGTTCAAAAATAGTTAAACCGTTCATTGAATCTTGAAACTAAATAGCATGTGTGCCCACTGAAGGGTAAGTACTAACTAGTTATTGTGTTATGTGGAACAACTAAAAATCCACCTATCCATCTTGACTATTTGCCTTCCCATCGCTGAGTATATTAAAAGACACACGTACAAAAAATATTTTTTTTTTTGCTATGTGTACTAGTCAAAATTTTGACCAATTGTTGTCCCAGGACCAATAAAAAAAATATTTTTTCTATAATTTTATAAGTCCCTTTCAATAACATTTTTCTTCTAATAAAAAAAATACATCCAAAATATATTTTAATTTTATCATATGTTTATGGGTCAACATCATAACTAAGTCTAACATCGTATAATATGTTGTTAGTTATGATGTTGGCAACAATGAGCTCAGTAGCATTAGACTTTCAAAGCGAAAAAAGAATAGCCGCCATGACAGAAATCTTTTTTATTACATCGCTCTGTATCTAAAGCCAGTTGTAATATATCAGTCAACAAGCCATGATACTGTAGATCATCGTGTATAATATTTCCTCAAACAATAAGTGTAGGTATATGAATATTATACATAGATTACCGAACAAGTAACGCCACATTTCGTAGCTATTTCGGTGTGACATATAAACTTAGTTTAACACTTTTCTGGTCCTTTATTGTACCAACATCTGTACAAATAACTTAGCGATGTATTTACACTGTTCCTGGCTGATGTTGAAGCAACTACGGTTTATGGCTACTTAAAAATCACAGAAATATTTTAAAAGTTTTAATACTAAATTCAATATATAGAACTAGATGTGCCTGCGACTTCGTCCACGTGGAATAGTGTCTTTGTAAAACTTTTACAAACCTTGAATGTCATATAAAAATAAGTTTCAAACTACAAGCTCTAAAAATGACAATTTTTTATCCCCTCTTTTAACTCCTTACGTAGCCAATGTCTTTTTTCAGGCTCTAAACTATCTGTAAGTATAACAAATTTCATTTAAATCGGTTCAGTAGTTTTGGCGTGAAAGTGGAACAGAAAGACGGGCAGAAGGATTTATTTTCGCTTTTATAATATTAGTTAGTTATTATATTTTAATATCACTTTTTTTCTGAACAAATTCTCAAATTATTGAAACTCAATCAGAAACCAACGAGGTTGATTCACTTTATATGTTGTTTTGTATTACTGTTTATTTAACAACAACTCCCAATAACGCGTTATTGCTGCTATATAGAGTTCTTGCTTCTATGAGTCGGTTAGGTTTTAGGACGATGTATGAATTTGATGAGAGTTTTACATTTACTTGGTTCAATTTCACTGCGACTTTTTGATTTATGTTAAAAACTCAAACTCAAAATAGTTAAATCAATTAGACTTTTTACAAAGTACTTTTGACTTGTTTTTTTTGCATGTTTTATCTCTAAAACTTAAATATCTCTACATCATGTCAGGAAGCCGATAGAGTCTGGAGCTTGTGTCTGAGGTGCAGGATTATGGAACTCTTTTACTTAAATGATCACTCGCCCTAACAACTACTCGTATGTACTAAGAAGTACCTAATCTTTATTTTATAAAATTAGTCATCAACTAGCATTGGGATGGAGCTTATAAGATGTTGAGTCAGTAGGTATTTATTATACTATACAAAACAGTGTATATACACTAACTAGTCGACCTGCCCCGGCTTCAATGCCACGTGATAATTACACGTGGTTTAACAAAAACATTTAATATTAAATATATTGCTATATAAAAATATCAGGCGTTCAATAAAGATATTATATTATCCCGCAGGAACTATGAATTTTTCCAGAACAAACAATAGCCTACGTGTTAATCCAGGTTATATAGTGTTTAGGTGTTAAATTCGATTTAAATACGCTCAGCTGTTTAACAGAGTAGAGAATAGTCATCACTACCCTTCAATGGTGTCCTCCTCAGAATGAGGACGGTATTAGGCCATAGTCCATTATGGTGTCCCAGTACAGGTTGGCAGACTTCACACACCTTTGAGAACTTTAGAGAACCCTCAGGAGTGCAGGTTGCCTCACGATGATTTCCTTCACCGTTAAAGCTAGTGATATTAATTGCTTAAAATATAAATATATATAAACGTAGTGTGCGATAACTCTAAACGAAATTAAATCTGTTTTTGAATATCTAACTTGTAGGCAGAAGCTGAACTAGTAGCCTGTAGCATGAAAATTGATACGCGACGAGTTTGAAACCCAAGCGGTTTTTTTGTCGAGTATAAAATGTGAGGGTATTGTGTTTAGTCTGTTAGCTTATTAATGTGTCACTAGAAAATCTATTTTTAACCCCCCACTGAGAAGTAGTATGTCTATGTTCGTCTAACACTAGCCGATCAACCCTTGCTTCGCTGAGGTGTATTCAAATCGTATAATAAGTAGTATGTCACTAAATTATAATCACCACCATCTTATCAATAATTAACACAATAAAAAAATAATTATCCGATTTGGTGTAGTGGTTCTGATAAAGGTGATACATACATTATGTAATTTTTGGCTTGATAGATTTGAGTCAGTGAATTCGTACAGTAAACATTTTCTAAAGTGACTAAACTTCCCCTACTCCTGATGATAGATTTTACTGAGTTATTGATTAAGATGAGTATCGTGATAGTGTTTAGGTAGTTCCTAAACCTACTCCTGGATCACAAAATGCAAGTTTTATGTTTCACCCGCTATATTTTGGATAATTCACACTATATCATTATAAATTATAGCCATTGTGTTATTCTGATGTATAAGCTATATTATTGTAAAGTTTCATCAAAATCCATTTAGTAGTTTTAGCGTGAAAGAGTAACAAACATCCATACATCCAGACATCCACACATTCTTACAAACTTTCACGTTTATAATATTAGTAGGATTAATATCATAATCTAAGTTCAAGTTTATTAATAACCGAAATTTATATTCAAGCTTAATCCAAAATCTTTGGATTAGTGAACGAAAATAGATCTGTAATCCGGGGTAAGTAACTAAGTTACTCTTGTCTATAACTTTATAAGACAGTTCGAATAATAACGGTGATACTTTTTCTATTATATAACAATGTATGATGTCACGAGTATATTTATAACCTCGCTTCGCTCCGGGTATCTGTAGCAATATTATAACTGATGTCCTTAAATTGTCACTCTGTAATTGTGAATCTTTTCATTATTTGAAAAAAAATGAGAGAGTGAGGAAAGGTTATAAAAAGAGAAAAAGCGATAGAGGAAGGATATAATGAACGAGAGTGAGAGTGATCATCAGCCCCAACAAAATGGCTAAATTCTATTGCATACAAATGTATATGGCAACACTACATCACCTATGTCACTCAGGAATAGAAAATCCAGACAAAACTTTCACTTAACAAAATGACCATGTTATGGCACTTAAATGGCCATATCTTTTTAATTAGAATATTTACGGCAACACAACATAGTCTATGTTCCCCGGATGTAGTTTTCTATCGGTGAAAGAGCTTTCAAAATCGATTTAGATATCGATAATCGATTTATATACAAACATACTAACAATGAAATCTTTCCTCTCTATATAATAGTGTAGATGTAGTTTATAGCACCATACTACAATAAATAATTGACTTAATATGTCTGTATATTGATACTAAATCAAATATTACATACAACGCTAAAAGATACAAAATACATGCAAACGTGAGAAATATTTTAAGAGATGAGTCGAGTGTCTAATATGGTTTACCATATCAAATCCTATTTCACGCTTCAAATTTGGCTACACGCTTATTTCATTCATTAACAGCTACACTAACGTATATACATACATAACTTTTTATTATTAAATAGTTTCTTATACTTTTAATATATGTCGGAGAAATTATTAGAAAGAAAAGATGGAGGAGATAGAATATACAATATCTTAATAAGCATCGTATGTACACAATGGTCAGAAGATAACTTAACATTACGGTCTCGTACTATTGTGACAGGAACCCAAGCAGTGCCTTGGACCTGTGACCAAGGTGTTGGCTTAAGAGCTCCTTTAAATAATTACAACACTTGCTCCCACTACCCAGGCTCTTTGTTTAAACTTTAGTTTAAACTTACATAAACCTAACCTGAAGAGTTTGGTTAAACGCGCTATTTCTCAGGAACTGCTTCTACGAATTGAATAATAATTTTAGGGTTGGATAACCCATTTATCAAAGAAGGTTTTAGGCTATATATCATCTTGGTACGACCCATAGGAGCGGAGCGAAAATGTTGCAAAAACGGGGAAAATTGATCCCTTTTGAGAGCTCCCATTGCGTGCATTGGTTCCTTCAGAAGGTGCCTACACCCAACTCTCTAACCCCCTCTCTCTTCTTATGTGACCCAGACGAAGTCGCGTAGATTGGCTAGTAAAGAATGTTGTCATCGATTTTATTATTTTTAGAATTTATTTAATTAGGTAGATGCAACTTAAATATTTCCTTAATTTGTGGTGTTGGTTACGTCAATGGTTGCACCATAATATATGCATCAATTATCGCAGCGCAACTTTGTAAAAAAATAAAAAGAACTTGATAACCAGGGCTATAAAACAAGCTATGGTCTGATTTTTACTTTTATTTTAAATTATAGAATTAGATATTGAATAAACTCTACTGTTACTTTATTTATAAAGATACTATTATTATAATATTAAGTAATATCTATTATTACCTATATCAAAATTATAGAATAATAAAATTCAGTATTTATGGTTAATTGTGATGCCATCTTTTGACAGTTTTTTACAACCATATTACACAATTTCATATTAATAAAATTAATATTTTACTAGCAGCGCCATCTCTTGAGAAATATTTGCTTAATCAAAATGTATACTACGATGTAAAGTAAAACATTATAAAGTGTTACGCAAATAATAAGATAGATGGCGCTAGTATCTATCTTTTTTTTTAATTAAAAATTTTTTTTAAATAAAAATTTCAATTTTAAATATATTCTTAAATTGTTATAGGTTAATATTTCATTTAATAATGAATAAATATGATGTAGCTGAATTTTTGTAATGCAGCGCCATCTATAAATATATTATGAAACTAACTACTAAGTAAACTTACATTGTAGTAAGTAATTACTTGTTCTATGGATAGTATTTAGTAACAGATGTCGCTGTTTTACAATATTTATTATTTACCTATATTTTGAGCTACGAAAGATCGTCCTTTAGTTTAGTTATGTCCATTATTTATACTGTTAATTTAACGCTAAAAATGTGTCCTGACGCGCGACATATTTAGGCTAGTACGACAAATAGATTATTTTTTTTTCAAGTTTTGTATTTTTTTTAAATATGGAAAAATTAAGGTGTATTTAGAACATTTAAAAATATTTATTCCCGGTGGAAATTTACTAAAAATTAATTTTTCAACAAGTTAAAAGATCGATATTACGATTTTAAAAAAAATGTTTAAATAATTCTCGTAAAATATTTTTCGCTTCGTGGAGCCTTTTTTATATACATACATATATAACAAGATCACGCTATAAAAATAAAAAAATATTCCTACCCATCAATGAGCTATCACACATAATTTTAAGAGTAGTATCTCTATTTTATACCATTTGCTTGCCAGACAAATTTATAATAAAAAATTTTCATAGGCATTTTTAATTTAATAAGTTATTGTTTACGTATACTTAAAATGAAATGCTTAACACAAATAACTATTATATAAATTTGGTTGATCAATAAGAAAGAAGAGTTCATACTAATTAAATATGAGCCAACACAGGAAAAGCTATCTTCCGTGTAGATAGGCTATCTCTAAATAGATATTATAGTGGGCTTAGCTAATACTACGAGTAGGTACAGGAGTTTCTCATTACATAACTTCATTGTTTACGTTCTAGCGAGGGTCGGCTAGTACTTACCTTTGTTAGCGCTATTAGGGTAAGAGATGAAATTACCTTAGAGTTGGAACCTACTTTCTATCTTACAAACAGTAATAGTAAAGACTTAGACCAGGGATTCCTTTACTATTTTGGGAAAGAGACCTCAAATAAACTCGACACCCATAACCAAATAAATTTAATAATCCTATCTTTAGTTTTTTCCTATTGATGCGAAATACTTACCAATTTAAATCTTTGCGGTTGGTTGTGTGTGAACTTAATATCATTTTTTTATCAACCCCTATAATACACGTTGGTAAATATGCTTACTAAAAGTAAATAAGTAATTAATTTTGAAAAAATATCTTTAAAAATAACTTATACACATACTATGTTTCCTCCTCACCATCACCTCCCAGCAGCATCTCTTATCGTCTTCTTCCATCTCTGCCTGTCCTCAGCGCCATGCAGCGCTTCGTAAACCGATGTGTTGAGTACGGCGCGAATTTGGTCGGACCAACGTGTCGGGCTACTGCCACGGGATCTGCTGCCTCCGACTGTACCAGTGACTACAAGTTTCTCTAAGTTTCCACTGTCTTTTCGGGCGATGTGGCCGAAGTATTCAAGGAGGCGCTTGAGACAAATAGTGGAATGCCTCGTCTTTATCCTTAGTTGTTTAAGTAAGGACATGTTGGTTCGCAGAGCTGTCCACGGTATTCGGAGCATCATATTTCAATACTATGTTTAAGTTTCAAATAAGTACTTGTGGCAGTCACCCCTAAATTCAGGTTTCTGTTATTTCAACCCATAACTTAGAGAATCCTTTTTTAGCATCAAAACAGAATACACTAATTGAAGGCTAATGAAAGTAAATTATCTCATTAAAATAATGATGGACAAAGCTTTGAGCTTGTGATCCAGGAGTCTTAGATTGTTTTCTATATCTGTAACTCCAGCAATAATTACTGTATGTAATAATACTAGTACTTATAAATTTGCTAAATTTAATATGAAACTTGCTTTACTATTGTGTGATAGCTATACCTCATATAAGTTCGATAAAGAATGTTTACCATCAAAACGCCGTCTAGGAACCACTGACAGGCAAATATTCTAAATCGTTATCATAAATCATAAATCATAAATTTACGAAAATGTTATTACCTGCTAATATTATCCTAAATAGTATATATTATAAATGTGATTATGTATTATTTATTACTAGCTTTTACTCACGGCTTCCCTCGCATTGAAGCCATTAAATAAGTATCAGAGATCATTACAATAGAAATGAATGGTTTACCTTTCGTAAATTTTTTTTTTAATAAAAAGTATCCTATGTTACTTTTAATACCCTCAGAAATATGTGTACAAAGTTTCATGATAATCGGTTAAGTAGTTTTCGCGTGAAAGCGTAACAAACAAACTTACATTCATATTTATAATATTAGTAAAGGGATACTGTTCACTAAATTACATAAGTTAATAATAAAATATTTTTTCTAATTCTCTTTTGGCTTTCTAAATATCGATCTAAATATTTTAATTTATAAAGTTTGCTTTTATATGTTTTACGAGTACATTGATAATTAAGTTTCAAAGCTTAATTAAATAGTAAAAATGCGTGTAGTATTTTAAAACAAAATGGTGGCAAGACAAGGAATCCCTTTATTACTAAGATAAAATAAATCTAAATCGTGAGTGATTTTAGTGTCATGTGGTGTAAAAATAATAATCCTACTAATATTATAAACGCGAAAGTTTGTAATCATGTATGGATGTTTGGATGTATGTTTGTTACTCTTTCACGCAAAAACTACTGAATGAACTTGTAGTAAAATCTTTTTGGCTATACTATTTGTATGTGGCTGGTTTTGGTATCATTACAAGTTTACATTTTAAAGAAGATAATTCCAAATTCAAATTAGGAAAATGTGTGATTTTTATTTGTTTTTCGTACTGTGAAGATGAGTGAATCTATTGAAGAAATTCGATACATTTTAAAATTTTACAAAAAAGGTAAAAATGCAACGCAAGCCGCGAAAAAAATTTGCGATGTTTATGGACCTTGTGCAGTGTCTGTGAGAGTAGCACAAATTTAGTTTAAGCGTTTTCAATCCGGAAATTTTGATGTCAAAGATGCACCTCGCTCTGGTCGCCCTATTACGGATAAAATGGATGCCATTTTTGAAAAAGTGGAGCAAGATCGGCATATCAGTAGTTACGACGTAGCTGAAGAACTGGGAATTGACCACAAAACAGTTTTGGCGCATTTGAAAAAACCTGAGTACACAAAAAAGCTCTATATTTGGGCACCTCACGAGCTCACTGAAAGAAACCTAATGAACTGTGTACTCATTTGTGATTGTTTATTACGACGTAATGAAACCGAACCATTTTTGAAGAAGCTGATAACTGGTGATGAATAGTGGATCACATACAACAAGAACGTACGAAAAAGATCGGTCAGGCTTCACAGACTGTGGCGGGTTAACTCGCAACAAGGTGATGGATGCTGTGTGTGTGGTGGGATTGGAAGAGCATTATTCATTATTAGCTGTTACCACCAGGCAGGACCATCGATTCTGAACTCTACTGCGAACAACTGATGAGATTAATCCAAGAAGTTGAGAGAAAGCGGCCGGAATTAATCAAAATGTGTGGTGTGGCTTTTCATCATGATAACGCTAGATCTCTCACATCTTTAGCCACTCAGCAAAAATTAAGAGAGTTTGGTTGGGATGTGTTAATACATCCGCCGTATAGTCCTGACCTTGCACCTTCAGATTTCCACCTGTTTCGGTCTCTTCAGAATTCTTTAGGCACTGTCTGGTTAACATCACGAGAGGATGTAAAAACTACTTGTCGCGGTTTTTTGATCAGAAGCCCCAAAATTTCTATAGCAATGGGATCATGTCCCTACCTACAAGATGGCAAAAAGTTATCGAATAAAATGGTACATACATACTTTAGTTAAATGTAAATAAACAATATTAAAAAATGTTTTGAATTTTCTTAAAAAATGCGAAGAAACTTTTTCCCCGACCTATTATATACCTATATCTATATATATGTCGGAGGTGTGTGTTAGGTTAGGTTAGCCTTGTGTTAGGTTAGGTTTATGTTAGTCTAATCTTAGGTTTAGACGGTGAAACTAAGCAGTGGAGGCGAGTGTCGTGATCACTTAAAGGAGCTCCTTAAGCCTACACCTTGGTCACAAGTCCAAGGCACTGCTTGGGTTCCTGACATAATAGTAAAAGAGCGTAACGTTTAGTTATCCTGACCGTGTTGCGCCCGTAGCTTATATCATAGGTAATCCGTTGTGCACAAACGATGCTTAGTAAATGATAGTACATTCCATTCCTTTTTAAGTTTCCGACATATATATATATATATAATGTAATATATTATGATACTATAACCTTCGTTAGAGTATAGCCAAGATGTCATGAACTCGTGATAATATACTCACGCCGTTCACTGAACTAATTAAATATTGCAAAAGCTAATATACTATGTAATAATTGTATATATTTAAATCTTCTATAAGGTTTGTATGTGTAAGATGTTAGAATTTTTTTTTTAATTAATAATTTCTAGTAAGTACTCACGAAATCAGAAAAGAAGGTATTTTAAAGAAGGTTACAAGCAGTATTGATCACATACTACTAATATTCCTTAACCCCTCCAACTAAGCCTAATTGCTTGTGTTAGCAGTGGGCCACGTCAGTAGTCCAATGACTGGAATTTGAACCCACAACTTTTTTTTTATCACATATTATTATAAGCCGAAATCATATCTAAAGGACAATAATTTTCCATTTCCATTTCATATTCGTACTTCACATGCTTATTTTATTTTTCAAAATTATTTTATTCTCCTTACCTAATTTCGTTCGCAGATTATTTCAGATTTACTCTTCCTTTTCCCTAATTTACCAATAAGGAAGAAAGAAAAAATGTACATCACACACTGCAGAGAGAGAAATTCTAATCTTATCTTAAATTTAACTAATAACAACTAAAATCTATCTTAGTACTCGGTGTGTAATGTGTGTACCTCTTTTTACTTCTCATCGACCCCCAATTCTGTATCTTTTACAATTCCACACTCCCCACCCCTTATGTCGATTTAGACAACTTCAGGTATTACTACTCCTTTTTATGGAATTTAGTTTTTTTTGAAAGACGTGAACTTCATTACATTAAAAAACCTTTATTTATTAAAAAACCTTTGTTGAATATATAAATAACTAATTGTATGGTATTTGTTTAACATAAGAGGTTTATCTGTGTACTTGTACCAATAGTGAATAGTTCCGTGTGTTCGTACTGCGACCGGGTTTGAAAGTGAAGTGGTTGGGCCCAGAGGTTCATAACTCGTGGTACATATTCAATTTTAATTCATATCTGAAATTTAAAAAAAAATGATTTTATAATAAATATAAATTTAAGAACATAACTAAGTCTGACACTATTAATTTTTCAAATCACAAAAAGCTAGTTTTTATAATTATTATCTGTTAAAACAAATAGCCACAGAGGATCAAAAAAAATGTTTTCCTTTTGATATTAGAGTCACTTTATATTAAGTTACAAGTCAATTATTCATCATCATTTTTATACAAAATAATTACTATATAATTCATAAATTATAGTAACAATTTAAGTAATAAATGATAATTAACTAAGGTGAAAAACTAATTTGTTAAATACAAAACAATAAAATGTGTAACTATATTATTACATTGCAAAGGTAAAAGACAATTTAAGTTTTAACTGTTGTATGCGAAAAGGTAATATATTTTTAGTACACTTTTTATTAAGTAGAGCTTTCATTAAACCAATAGTTTCCCACTTCTGTATAGAAGGTGAGTTGCGCACGCGCAGCCAGCGACCGCTCCACCCCAGTCGAGCTCCGACCGTCATCGTGAAACGTCCTACAATGACACAAGTAAACGCGCTGTGAAATAGAAAGAAAAAAAAACTGCTATATACAGTACTATTATGATAGTGTGAGTGAAATGCTGCAGCCTAGATGTGTTTGTGTTAAAATGGCGGTGGTTTTTTGTTTTTTCGCCCTCCTCTGCTTTGCGAGATGTCAAGGTAAGTCAAATGTCAAATTTTTTTGTCTCGTACTTAATTCATGCTTTATATATAGACGTTAGCCGACGTTTTTCTCACTTCGTTGAGACAAAGCAAATTTTCTAAAAAAAAAAAATATTTCAGAAATCTATGAATTTATGGTTTTATTGATTGGATGGTTTATACACATTACCAAACAAACAAAAAATATATAAAGAAATCTAGCAGAGCTTTACTAACCTAAAGTTAATATAAAATTAGATGATTGTTTTTTTAATTATAAAAAGTATTGCAAAAACTTAGGATAGAATTTAACTTTGAAAAATTATTTTGCGAATTTTCAAAAAATCGTATCTAGTATCAATTAAATAATATTTCAAAAATCAAGGGGAAGATATAAATTTTGCTATCCTCGTTAATCCCTTTAAACGTTTAATTCCAAAAATTCACTTCATAAAATATAATAATATAGTTTTGCAATAAAATAGAAAGTACTGAAGTCTTACGAAAAAAGTTTTGCAACGCAATTAAAGTATTTTAAGATTTAATATAATTTACTTTTACATAACTCTCTGAGGTAATATAATAAAATGACGACATTTTTGTATCTAATATTATTATGAAATTAATACAGTATACACCAAGCTAATGGGAATACAACTTTGAGAACTGTATCCCATTTTGTGCAGTAGTTTTTGACAATCAAAAATTTTAAAACTAATTGTTTTAGCTTCTATTGGTATTACAAAGACCTTTTATATTAAATTTTCTTAATTATCTTCTATGTAAAACTGTACGCACATTCAATAAGTTATGTAGGTATTGAGTTTAGAATGATCGCGAAAGCTTTAGTACAAAAGACATCAACGCGCGTCTCATACAGTTTGCTTTAAAATGTCGTAGTTCAACATTTTATATTAAAATTTTATACTCAGATTCAAGTTTACTACGTTTATTAGATTCTTTATTTTTTACTTAAATGTTTCAATGTTTAAGACTCCTGTTATATAGAGAATCCGATTTTTAATTTCATTTTTAAATCATACTTAATAAAATATTTTTTTTTTGCTATATGAGGTCAAATATAATGTAATAAATTAAATATAACAACTAATACAAAATATTTTTTTTTAAGGAATGTACATGTCTCTAGATATAAGGTTGATTATATTTTATTATTATCCTGCAGGAACTGTGTATTTTACCAGGATAAAAAGTAACCTATGGTATACTTGGGCTCATTAGTTACCTATTTATATAATTTCACATCATTCTGTTACTTCGTTATATAGTGAAAATAGGACAAATCCACAAACACACTTTCATAAATACAAGTATGGATTCACGTTATAAGTTTCGTGATTTTTTTTTAAAAGTCATCTAAATTATTAACTATGAAATTACATGTAAATAAACTTGTTATATGTTAATGTTTTTTTTTTAAATTACACGTAATGAAATGAAGTATATATATCTTGAATCATATCAATTTTAAATAATTACAGTAAAACGAGATTGAATTCTAATATCATGAAACCAGAAAAATCTAGTTTTACGAAAAATGTCAAATTGTTCAAAAAAACTTGCTTAGTATGTCAGATAATGTCAAATATTTGCAATTAAAGTAATTGTTGCCAAAATGTAATTACTCTAATTGCTTGTTTTGAAAGAGCGGCATTCTTCACAAGTCATCATTACTTCATATTGTATATGGAGGTAATGATTAATCATTATTAAATTACAAATGAAAAAAATAATACTAATATTAATAATTTACCTAATATTAAACTAAAATCGAATATAGACTAAATAGAAAAATCCTCCTAAAGTTTTTAGTTAAAATGATTATCTTCACTACTTAACAGTCACTCTGATTTAAAAAAAAATATTCCTATAAAATAGAATATATTAATTCTCTCTACTAAAAGAGGTACTCTTTTAATTCATTGGATTTTGAAAAACATACCAACTTTTTTTTAAAGATTATTAGTAGTATTACATACTACTAGTATTTCTCAACCCCTCCATTTAAGCTAAATGAATCTTATGTCTGAACTATTGAGCTTCTGACGCTGACCAACACCTCAATTATTACATTTCGAATTTGATTTTGAAAAATTTCCTGGTGTAATTTCAAAAATCACTACATTTTACGAGATCCCCTCATTTTTCATTAAAAAAAATATTCTTATTGACATCCAACCAACTTACGTCCGAAATTTTCCAAGTTTGGATTTCCTATACACAAATTTGAGTTTAGATTTTATTTTTAATCTGTAATCCAAAGATTTTGGATGGAGATTTATTATAAATTTCGGTCATTAGACGTCGCTTCGGTCATAAAGATCCTAAACGTTTTAAACTAAAACTCTTAATGTTTAAAAGAAATAACCTTCATCTCTAATGATTTTGCAGTTTAGCTATTAATGAATGCAGGCAAAAGTACGAGTACATTAAGAAATTTTAAGGTTTAACGACGCTTTATAAATCAGTGTGGCAACACTTGCAAGTGAATGGTCATCGCTAAATGCCATAGTTTAAATCTTCTTTAACTGTTATGCTAAACACATCATATATTACGAAATTTTCAATTAAATTACATTTGGACTGTTTCCTAGAGTTTTTAAAATTTAATATCATAAATATTGTATGTAGGTAGATCTTAATAAATATAAATAAATGCCTTGTGTTCTAGAAATTTCTCTTTTAAACTCTATGGATTTTGCCAAGACGTATGATTGGCTAAATTACGAAGCTCATTGAACTTTATTTTTTGAAAATAGATAGTATGTTATATTAAATTTTCAAAAGTAGTAGACCAAGTTAATTTAACCTTTTTATTATTGACTAGTTGATCTAGCCAGGCTTCGCGTGAATGCAATCTATCTCGTACAATGCTTAGATTTATCAAAAAACATTTAATTTTGAATATATTGTTGCTAAATTAAAACATTTAGGCGCTTGTCACATACATATTATTATCCCGCAGTAACTCTAAATTTTTCCGGGATAAAAGTAGCATATGTGTTAATCCAGGTTATAAAGTATCTGTGTACATACTTTCATTGAAATCCGTTCAGCAGTTATTGTGAGATTGAGTAACTAACATCAAAACATACAAACTTATACTTTGTATTCGAAATTTTAGAGTGATTTCAATTTCATTGGACGATGTATAGAAAAATTTTAATTTATACCATAAATCCTTAAATTTAATATTCTGTAAATGGTCAGTATTATTCTTGAATAGTAGAAATATTTTATCATATTATAATCTGTGTTAACATTTGTGCCAAATGCCTTTCTAAAAATGTATATAAAACAAGTTTTATTCATACTCGTTTGTCGACAATATCTTTACGTCGCGACCTTATAACAAATAAGATATCAATTCAATTACAATAATTTTAAACCTTTTACAGTTTTGATGTCAATAACAATTAATTCCCAAATATATCTATAAATGTGTATTCAGAGACAACCTCTAACTTTTCGTTCTCTATAGACCAGAAGTAATTTGATAATGTAATTATTGCCTTATCGGATCACGTGATTCCTAAACTTTATTACTATGATTGCAGAACTTTTGCAATTATCAACCTACTCGTTCCCTATATCAACAAAAGTAAGCAAAGCTCTAACCCATTTGCTTACGTAAACATGCATTTTTCTCTCCTCATTCCGAGCAGGGATGTTCATTTTTCGATGTGCGTGTTTTACTTTCTTTATCGCTGATATAATCACCATGCAGACTCCCCCATCCCCCATAACATCAAAAATAAGCAATGCAAGCACCCCTTTTAATGTTTACGCAATACTTGAACGGGTCTTATCTTAGATGTTGTGTAGCGAGTTATATAATTTGTGGGAATGGTCGTCGTCAGGAGCGGAAGAAAAAATATTTTAAAACTAAGGGAGTTGAGCCTAGCGTGAGTGTGGGACTAAGATTAACTCGGTGAAGCGATGGTTCCGAGGAGTCACCGAATTCGGGGACATGTAACATGAGTTGGGTGGTTAGGTGTGCAGCGTTATCGCTTCCATAACAAGCGAGGCCTTCTAGACAAAAGGCCTTCTAGACCTATGCCTGAGTACAACTCATCTTTCAGTTAAGATGATAAAACTGTTGTCCTTTTTGAATGACAATCACTTTGTATTTACAATTGTATAATCTAATTGAATTTTTTTAAAATAAAATAAAGCTGTATACAAGCATTTAAGAGCCAATATTAAATATGTTACACCTATTTAGGTGAGTTTGCAAGGTTAACAACAAATACTATAAAATATAATATACTTAGCGCCCACCGTCTGACAATAAATTGCATTAATGACATTTGAACGTAAAATCTGTATACATATATGATAAAACGTAACTTATCTAATGTTTGTACAATACATAGAAGATATTTATAGTCCAAGATCCCTACGAACAGATCTTCGTTATTTTAAAAAGCTTGAAAGTTTCACTGTGTATGTCCCTAATAGAGATATGACCGATCACGTTTGCTTTGAAAGAACAACCTTTAATATGTCTCACAAAGTAAGATCCACCGAAACTGTCTTATTAGGTACTGAGAAAACATCTTGAGATACTTCCTGAACATATATAAAATTCAAATACATACACAGAGACGACATAAACATAGAAACTTTCAGGTTTTATAAAATCACGAAAGTCTGCTCGTCGCGTGCTCTTGCTCTATAATAGGAGCCAAAACAAAAATTTTTTTAATTTTTGTCTCTGTATGTTTGTATACGTGTCACGTACAAACTATTATATGAAATTAGATACGATTTTCAAAGATAGTTTGGATATCAGGCAGCCCAACGAATGTAAGTGTAAAATAATTTTATATCATGAACTTTAAACGAAATAAGATATTTTTATCTAATACTTAAATGACGCAAGAATACATTGCGAAATAACTATATAAGTTCATAAAGTGGATAGACAGATTTTTAGTATTACAAATCAATGCTCGTGATTGTTCAAAAAAACTAACTGACGCAACAATGGTTTCACTTTTGAACTAGATGGGGTCGTGACTTGTTCAATCTATAATGTTAAGTACTTAATAATATATATAAAATTACACTGACCATATAAAGCATATATAAAAAAGACATAAATGGACAAACATATTCAAAATCGTTGAAAAGTACATATTTTTTACTTATAAGAGTTTTAAAATCAAAATTTGAATGTTAGAAAAGTGTTATATGTCGGCGCGTAAGGCTTTGGTTTAAACAGAGAACCTGAGCAGTGGAGGCGAGTGCTTCACTTGAATGAAAGGATCATTTAAACCCTGGTTATAATTCCAAGGCACTACTTAGGTTCCTGTCGTAAGTGTAAGAGATCATAAGGTTTGTTTATTTATCGCTTCAGTAGCAATAGTCCTTTCAATATACCCCCCTCCTTTTCATTTCTATGATATATATGTATTCCTACCTTCATTAAGTTTTCACAATCTGATAGATTTCTATCTGTTTTTATACCTGCACGAATGTCATACATGTTCTTATCTAAAAATGTGGACTGTATGTTAGATAGGTGATTACTAACCCTATACGTTTGCCTTAGACGCCCAGGGATTCCCGTTTGATGATACAGGCGCAGTAGTCTGGGCGGGCGGTGTCCTCCGCAAGCTCACAAATTGCGTGGAGCTTATGACAGCTGTCATTGTGACTGTTGCCGTTGACAGCATAGATCCAACAATACCCTAGCTAAAAATCTATTTATTATAATATTTATTTCCAATAGGACAATATATGTTAATTTAACTTAGAATTATTTATACTTCGAATTAATCAATTTTAGGAAACTTGAGATATTTTTACCGATTTTTAATATCTGTTTTATTACGAATTTGTTTTCACACAACAATTTTAAATTTTATCTTCCAAATAGTCTATTAGGGATTTTTATCAATAGATACATAAGTAGTGAAGCTGGCTCTATAGTAAAAAGGGTCTATTCCTGTTCTTATATGAAAAAATATTTTAATTAAAACTTTATAAATTAAATTGAAAGTTATAATTAGATATAGAAATAAAATAATTTATATAAGATATAGTGCTATAAAAAGCAAAAAATAAATTTAATTTGAACAAGTTAAACGCATTTGAAACAGATTTTTATATGTTAATAGATACGAGATAAATAGTACGTAATATCAAACAAATCTTACATAAATTATCATAACGGGCTTTTTAAGAAACCGTCATTGCGTATACATTATTAACCTACAAAGCGACTGCAAATGATCATCATTTTACATTTACATAGTATTTCTATTGCCACAGAAGTAAGTGGATCAGTAGAGTGACCATGCTGGCGTGCTGTGGAACTGTCCCAGTATGAGACGTTAGGAATGTCCCGGTCTCGTTTAAAAATACGGTCAACGCTAATCGGAACTTGATATAACTTGTTAAGCTGTGTGGTTTAAGTGACAGCGGGCAAGTCTTATTAAGAAGACGTTCCCGCTGTCCGATGCGCATTGAGGTTCTCACAAACTGAATCGTAAAAAATAAAGATTGGTTGAAGTGTAATTGATTGGCAGGAGGTAACGAAAGTAATATCAATTTTTGTAAAAAAATAAATATTTCTAATTTAATAAATAATTAAATAAAAAAAAACGCTAACAACATCAAATAGAAAACACAACAAAAGAAACATGTTTTCGTTTATTGTGTTGTGTATTTGTTACATATATCTGCTTAAATTTAGATATATTAGTAGTGGAATTAAATTCTATTTAGGCAACATCTTTAGAGACACTATACAATTAGTCAGGTGATAAACCTGTGCTACAAAATTATGAATTATTATTAATAACCGCATTAAATACGACCGCACCTCATACCTGCCCTGACTGGGTCAGACGACTGGGCGTGCGACGATTGTGAACATACACACAATTGTATTTGATGAGCTAATGCATAGATTACATCTACTGAATAAGAACAACTTTTTATTACTCAGGGAACTACGAAAAAACACGACTATTTAACATCATACATTTAGGTTACTAGTTTTCATTACCTGTTGAACTAATTCTGAACAGTCACGTCAGTTACGGACCCCTATCGGTCCACGTTATTAACAAATCATATCTATTGCAAATATTGACAGTTAAAACCTCCATTATGTAGCTATTTCAAAATGTTACACGCACAAAACGATGAGTTAAGTAATAATTAAAAAGTAAGTCAATCAACATCAACGTAATATATATCGTTGTGTAATTTTTGGTTATAATTAAATTACTGTTAATATCATTTAGAAATAGTTCTTCCATCGCCTTGTAAAGTTCAGTTCTAATTATATCTGGTTTCAAGATCTAGGTTCTCAAATACGCTAAGTCGAAGGTGTGAAAGAGAAAAAGAATGCTTATAAGGAATATGGAGAAGAAGAGAGTTTTCTTAAGAAATTTTACGCTGTAGGGAATACTTCTCCATCCAGGGAGTCAAATCATAACAAGACCTAGGCTTTGGGGGCAATTTACCATGTTTTTGGGGCCTATCGAGTGACAACTTTCAAGGATTCCTAAATACGATTCTCTATCGCCGCTGATGGTATTTTCCTATTTAGAAAATTTACTGAATATTTAATATAACATTATTCTTATATACCAATTTGAAGACAGTTCTTCTCTCTTTAAGTAGATTCTTCTTTTTAAAGTAGATAAATTATCCTCTTAACAATAAGAGTAAGCGGTTTTGATCAACTTAGATGGTTTCACACTATGATTGGTATTAAATTGGGAATTCCCTTAGCGTAGGGAAGATCATTAGCTATCTAATAATTGTGCAGCAACTCTCAATTAATAAATTATAATGTCATGTGTCATGACCTGTTAATTGCATTACTTTCATATTCTAATTTGAGTATGATTTAATAATAATAGTATACTTATAATATTGTTGACGATCTACTGAAGGTCTTTCGAGTCTACTGTACAATTCAAAGCCGTTTTGTGGTTTTACTTCAAGTTATTGATCTAAGTTACTATTATGAGTAATATATTTTCTATCTACACTGTTTTAATATTATATTAACGGAAAATGTTAATAAATAAAACAAGGAGATTAGATTAAGGAAAAAGGAGACCTCTCTCTTGAGTTTCTAATAATAATAAAAACACTTAGAATTCTGAAGGTACTCGTACATCTAACAAATAACTAGAAATGTAATATAATTTTTAGCAACACGTTTTATCTTATTTCGAGTAGCTAATATATAACTTTTGGTCAGATAAAGTAGTGATCCTGATAGTGTTGTGTTGTTTGGTGGCGTGGTGCTAGGTTATTGAGAAAGATTTGGGAAAAGTACTTTATATTTGGTAGCGAGGTCGAGTGGTGAAGGTGAGGGTATGCGGTTATAAAAGACAACTTTAAACCTGCTCCTGGGTCTCAAGCTCCAGGCATTCATCTAGATTACATGTAATCTGAGTGGTACTACGTACGTACAGTAGCTCTCGTACTCTTAATATATATATAAAATCAAAGCTAATATTAATAGAAGAACATATCGACAGGCTCACTTTCACAAATCGAATGAAAGGTCAAACAAGTTTGTGTGTCTGTGTGCGTACAAATGATATACATATACAAAACTTAGGAGTACCTTATATATGTATATTTAAGGTATATATTCTAATAAGAAGAAGGCGTAACTTTCTAAATTTTTCGGTGTATTCCGTTCTTGCTATTAAATTTAAGTTAGATCTAAAGGGCGTGAAGAATTTATTGGATTGGTTTGGATTAATGACTGCGGAAGGTATCTCGAAATGGCGTACGAGTTTATGGTGTTTTTATATTTAGATCGCCACAACAATAACAAAATTAATACATCTAACTTTTTACTATCTTACTAATATTATTATGAGAAAATTTTGTTTTTCAATTACACAAAAACAGCTGAAAGGATTTCATTGATATTTTACACACAGATACTATATAGCCTGAATTAACACAACAGATACTTTTTATCCCGAAAAAAGTTCCTATGGGATACTAATAAAATATGTGGTCTATATCTGAATATTTTAATTTCACAGCAATATATTGGAAATTTAATATTCTCCAAAATGGGACCTTGGATTAAATTGTCAAGCCAAAAGCTCAATCATAATCCTAATTATATTTTATGTGACATCTCTGGTTTCATATTAATAGTGCAGGTTCAATTCTAGATAACATTATTTCCTAGTACTTTTGTGGATTTGTCTTTAAGTGTAAAATACGGAACGAAGCAAAGGCTAGTAGCTAATTATAAATAGAAAGTAGAATCTCTTCAACAAGTCAATCATTCGGACAGATAATAGCTCATTAGATGATATCAATAACGTACCAATATAACAGTTTCTAACTATTCGGCCTACCATCGCTTCAATGAGGAAATTGATTGAGAAGATGGCAAGCTTGATATTAATATAGTAGGGGAAGTTCACGAACGTCATAAAATGGTTTGCCTAGTCTAGTCAACAAGTGCTTTTTTGTTCAACTTTCTTCAGCATTCTCGGATAATTGTGAAAAAAATAGGGGTTTAGTTTTTTCAAGTATCTCAAAAAATAATAAAGATTTTTAATATCTAAAAAATAGTTCAAAAAGTAGAGAAAATTGCCTAAGGAAAAGTTCTTACTCCTGGATTGCAGGATCAATGTATATAATATTCCCAGAGGGGTGAAAATACGGCCGAGAAGGCTGGTTTACACACACTTTAAAGAGTGATTGGAATTTGCTTATTTTTAGAAAGATCACTAGCAGTTAGGATTACAAACTACTAATATCCTTAACCCCTACAAGGGGCCCACGTCAGTAGCTATCGATCGTAAATCCAACGCCTGAACTACTAAGCTACTGACGCTTATACAAAATATAAGTGCATAACGACATATCTTCGCGTTTTTGTTAGCATGTGAGTTGTGACCTCATGACATTACACTAGTGATATAATATACTTGTGCAATTCATGTTCCGGACCGAAACTTGAAGATAATAGACACTGTCCAAAGTTAATCTTTTCATGATTATAATAAATTATATAGGAAGTCCCAGCTAAATTGCTAGTTATATAAAATATAAAAGCTATTATATTTAAATCAAATAGTAACTATTTTATATGTTCGTCTTAAGTTTTATTAAACAATTTAATTGTAACTTGAACTTAACTGTGAAACTTCCTTGTGTTTCCTCTAAAAATCTATTAATTTCAAAGCATGATATAGTTAACTATTTAAAAAACATATAAATAGCTACTAATATTTTCATTTTTTTAAAAATAATTATATAGATATATACATAAAATACCTATGTATAATAATTATCATAAACTGGTGAAATTCTATAAAAAATTAATTAATAATTAGAGTAAAGAATGGTATTAAAAAAGTACATTTATCAAAAATCCATTTTAACATCTTACCTAAAATTTAACTGTACTTTTTAATAAATACTTTCTCTAGATGACGTAAATATTGTATCTTTCGATGCAGCGAGGAAAAGCTAATCTTCTATATATATATAAAAGCGAAAAGTCACTGACTGACTGACTGACTGATCATCACGAAATCTCAGGAACTATAAAACCTACAAACTTGAAATTTGGAATGTAGGTTCCTTCTAGGACGTAGGTGTCCACTAAGAAACGGATTTGAGAAAATCCTCCCCTAAGGGGGTAAAATGGGGTTTGGAAGGTTATATGAAAGTCCTATGTTTTTGAAGTTAGACTTATGAAAATCGGTATTTACATTAATAACTTACAATAATAAAAATCTGTATAATTTATTTTGCAAAATACCCCCTTAAGGGTGGTAAAATAGGGGATGAAAGTTTGTATGGGAAAGTTTAATTTATTGTCACTCTTAACTTGAAATTTGGAAAGTAGGTTATCTCTAGAGGGTAGGTGTCAGCTAAGATTTTTTTTACGGGGGTGCCCCTTTTAAGGGGTGGAATGGGGGTTTGAAGGTTATATGAAAGTCCTTTAGATTATTACAGCAGCGGGAAAAAAGTCAGAACTTCTACGCGGACGAAGTCGCGGGCGCCCGCTAGTCTATATATATGTAAAAGGAAAAGCTGACTGACTTAATGACTGACATATCAACGCAGCCTAAACTATGTATAAGGGTTAGAAACTTGAAATTTTGCACAGGGTTTCCTATTATAACTTAGGGGAGCACTAAGAAAGGATTTTTGAAAATTCACCCGCTAAGGGGATAAAACGAGGATGCAAAGTTAGTATGAAACCTTGCCGTTTTTGAATTTATTCAAATGAAATTCATTGTGAAGGTTCTTCAGAAAATCATCCCTTAAGGGGCAAATTTAGTATGACTACTCATAAAATTATTAAATATGTCTCATACGATCTACTGTAGGCTAATATAACTATCTCAATATCGAAAACGACGTTGCGGGTAAAAGCTAGTAATATGTGCTAGTATAGTAAAAATATAATGTTAATTCCGTGACCACTCCCATAATAACGAGGTTGTATTCGTATATCAGGAAGTGCATGCCCACAGTTACTAAGGTTTTCGACTTTTCGTTAAGGTCGGTAAAATGGGTGTGTTATGTAAATTTATAGCAATTAAGCTGCAATGCCTTTTCGAGTAAATTGATTATTGATTAATATTGTATATTAAGGTTTTTATGTACTACTGATCGGATGTGATAACTTTTCTACTGATATAAATATATATTATTCCTGAGGGATGTAGGCTATATATTAATGTCACTGTAACTCTTATAATTGATAAAATATGGTTTATTTCTTCTATGTAAGTAGTAAGCTCGGTAAGTTTAATTTAATTTATACTAATATCATAAAGAGGTAAAGTTTGTGAGGTTGTAGGGGGTCTCTCTGGATCTACTAAACCGATTTTAAAAATTCTTGTACCCATACAAAACGACATTATTTGTGAGTGTCATAGGCTATATATTAACTCGAAAAATGAAAAGACTTTTTCGTGGCAGTCGGATTTGCAAAGTAAGTCGAAGAACAAACGGTCCTAAACTATGAGAGATAGATGATTCATAGTTGCTGGTAGAGTAATATGTGAGTAAGTGAACACTTTGAATACACCTCAGCGAAGTGAGGGCGAGTCGGCAAGAACAAGAAACACGGAATATTATTTTAGACAGCCCAGAATAAAGCTTATTTTTGCATTGAAATACTTCTGAAACACATGTTTTCATTTCTTCCTATACCTATTTCTATAGCGATTTGAATGATTTTGTACATGAACATGTGTGTGTTTTAAAAGTACAAACAAACACAAATATTAAACAGATTATGATTAATCTGTTCTTTCAATTCAAACTCAAACAAAGCTTTCGTCTATTAATTCAAAGAAGTAGCTTTCGTTCCGTCCGTTACATGTTTATCTACTTATGTCTATACTAATATTATAAAGAAGTAAGATTTGTATTTTTGTATTTTTGTATGTAACGAATAAACATAAAAACTACTGGACCGATTTCAAAAATTTTTTCACCATTAGAAAGCTACATTATCCCTGAGTAACATAGGCTATATTTATTACAAGAAAAAATTAGAGATCCCCAGAAAATCTCACTAAAACCAACCCAAGGTGCAAAAAAAATAGCCATAAAATATCTTTCATCGCATGCGCTGCGAAAAGTATTGATGATAGAACAAAAAAATGTTCTAGAATATTATAGAACGTATCAATATCTACAAAAAAATTCGCGAGACCATATGTCCAACTATTATAGTTATGTCACTATAACTACTTTTTTATATTTTAAAAGTTGATAAAAATGCCTATCAAAATCAGACCATGTTTTCTATACCTTTGTATTAATCCTTATCCAAATAAATCTAAAATTTCATATTCAAGACTGTTTCAATACCTGTAAATTACTTTTTGAATTATTGAAATCGGACATTCCAGTCAAAAGATATTACGAAATAAAACTATCAAGATAAATAAAAAATAATCCCAGACGGGCCGCCGGCGCGGCGATAGAGCAGCGACAGAATGCGGGAGCCAAAATGTTAAAAAAAAATTATCCACCCGTGCGAAGCCGGGACGGGCCCCTAGTATTAAATATAGACATTTTCACTTGCTCATTATAATAATATGTTTACATTACATACAATTATCTGCTAAAAGATAAGGTAAACGAGCCATTATCTGTAGCAACACGTTACGGACGTTATGTTTGTATTAACGTTATTAGTAAGTATTACAATTTACATAATTTTGTCTTCCGTGTTACATGAGATGACTTAACTAAGCTTTTCACTAGAATATTGATCAACACATAGTCCTAAAGGATTATTTGCGATAAAACCTTGAAAACAAGTCTTCCTTTTCTATTCGTGTTTCCAGTGATAATCTAACTTGATCGCCAATTATAGGCCTCATAAAAAGATTCAGAGTCACTCGTTGGTGAAGAGAGTTATGTTTAGAATATCTCTATGAAATCAGAAAGAAGGTGCCAGAAGGCTCTCTCAATCGTAGGTACGATGTTGCAAGGAATCGTTATATATGTAATAGGTAAAGAGCCCAAGCTACTGGAGTTGCCAATCTATCCGTAAAAGCAATTCGTAATGATACATTAAAAAGTATTTTTGTAAGGTCAATTATAGGCGCCATAACTATGAAAATAACTGTTACACCTAATCTACATCTATCTATCTGCCGAGTCCTTGAGATCATTTTGTGGTGATAGCGGAAATTCCTCCTCAATAGGTAGGAGAGGTTTTAGATGCTGGAAAGTCTGCGGAGTTTACAGCGACTGACTTTTTCAATTATCTTCACAATGAAGGTCGAGACACAGTAAATTTCACGTAAGCAACAGGAAGCTTTTGTCCCTGTTTAGACAAAGACCGCCCAATAATATAGAGATTAAATTAATCTGTATAATATATAAAAGGAAAAACTGACTGACTAACTGATATATCAACGCAGGGCCTAAACTATAAGGGTTAGGAACCTGAAATTTTGCACAGGGGTTCCTTTTATAACTTAGGGGAGCACTAAGAAAGGATTTTTGAAAATTCACCCTCTAAGGGGGGTAAAACGGGGATGCAAAGTTAGCATGAAACTTTGCTGTTATTCAAATGAAATTCACTATGAAGGTTCTTCATCGAAAGTCATGAAACACATGTAGAATATTTTTTCGAAAATCATTCTTTAAGGGGGTAAATGGGGGTTATAACTACCTCAATATCGTAAAAGATGTTGCGGGTAAAAGCTAGTGTATTAATAAAATTACTGTACTTCAAGTACATTATTCAAATCTTGCCTCGGGCTCCAATAAAGGTCGTTCACCAAATGTTTTTATAGAAAGTGACATGTCTGTACGTCCGATTTTAACTTCCTGTAATGTAGGAAGTTATTATAATTTGATTAGTATTAAAAATGCAGCACCTCGCCCTCGCTTTACCTTGATTTGTATAAGCTTATGTCTTAGAAATAGGGCCAATAACTATTGGAGTAATAACCTAAGGTAAATGTAAATGTTTTTAAATTCTAAGTTAAGATAACTGTCACTTTCGAGTCAGTTTGGAAGACAAGAATGATTTAGAAGGGACATCTAATCTATCTATCTAAACAGTTCCCGAAGATAGAAATACTTTATTTAATGATAAAGAAATATGCTACTTCCTAAATATTTTATATCATCATTACTATCTAGCCTCAAGTTATTTAAGTTACACTATAAACTAGTGGACCTTCGTAATTAGTTCAGCAGCTATATTCTGTCCTTGTTTATTATTTTTTAAGCTCTAGGTCTAAGTATAATTACAGTCGACCTTTAGATATGATATAATTTGATCACTTGCCTCGCTTATATAACTGGAGTGGAATTAATTATTTCGATCACGGAAAAAACGTCAATGCCATTGCTTTCTTAATCTGTCCTTAGAAACTTGAATACTTCGGAAGTATATTTATTCTAGAAAAATCTTTATATTATTATATTACTAATATATAACAACACAGATAGTATTAAACTTGGGTTTAATACTCAGCTTAATTTGATCGTAAAATGTCGAACTCTCTAGACCCATTTCTCACTTCCATATATACTTACGAAGTCACCTGTAGATTGCTAGGTAAAAATAAATATATAAATAATAGTAGTTTTACTGAATATTTAGATGCTTTAAAGGCTTTTTCTGAGACAATTTTAAGTATAATTTAAATTAATTAATTCTACTTAAATAAATTTTATTTTACTTGCCTACTGTGCCCTGTGGTCTCATTTCTCTGTCTAACCTAAATATTGATATTGGTTTCTGTAAAAAAAATTGTTAAAAGTTCTGCTAGTGCAATATTGAGTATCAGGATTTATGTTTTTAAAAAACTATCTTTAGTTCTGAACATAAATTGGCTTTTCTTTCCTCTTTTACTACTGTTATCTACATACTGCACAGTAACACACACTAAACATTAATAATATACACTTAAAACGGAAACCGAGTAACCAATAACAAAAACTTACTCCAAACCTTAGTAATGGATACTGTTTAGATCATTCAGCAACATTGTTGCACACATGCATATGACCTAGAAACTCATGCAACAGAAGACATGATGTAACATAACCTATAGCAAAGCGTAACCCGCTGCAACATCACAAATTGCTCTTCACGGTCGGATTGTCAGTTATTTTTTGCTTCAGTATTATTTAACAATATTAATTAACATCTTGCAACGCATTCCGAGCGCACCCGCGCGTTAACGATAGTCTAACCGTGGGAATAACGCAATATTTATACTTTTTCTTTCTCCGTTTTAATGAAAAGAAAATTTGTTGTTATTATATTCAGTATATATAAGCTTACACTAAGCATAAAAGCAGTGATGGCCCAGTGGTTGTGACACACACCTCTGACTCTGAGTTATGTGTGTTTAAAGCAATTAAATATCACTTGCTTTAACGGTGAAGGAAAACATCGTGAGGAAACCTGCACGAGTGAGAGTTCCCAAAAAGTTCTCAAAGGTGTGTGAAGTCTGCCAACTCGCACTGGGCCAGCGTGGCGGACTATGGCCTAACACCCTCCTTATTCTGAGGAGGAGACCCCGTTCAGCAGTGGGCCATTAAAGGGTCGTGATGAACTAAGCATAAACCCTCTATATAAACACTTGCCTAAACTACTTGATACAACAGAATTAACAGAATACACTAAATATATATATGAACCATGCGAAGGGTGACCACGACACTGAACTATACTTAGTAGTTCACTACTGGTCCACGATGTTAACTGTGCGATGTCATTTGAAAGACTGACGTAAATCTATCGGGACAAAGGTTTATATCGGTTACATGTGGGTATACTTGAAATAAATGTACTCGGTAATATAAAGTTACCAATAGTGTCGCTTATTATAAAAAAAGTATTATTTATTTGTAACTTCTTATTATGATACAAAATCAACCCCCCACCCCATGTCAGCAAAAGTCAGCAAAGCCCTAACCCCTCCCTCTAGTGCTTACGATTATTGATGCATTCTTCATCTATTTCGATGTGCGTGTTTACTTTTTATCGCTGACGTAATCACCATGCAGACTCCCCATCAAAGATAAGCATGTCATCAAGCAAGAAGCCCCCCCCCCGCTCCACTTTTACTGAATTTAATGATGTAATTTTCTAAATAAACTGGTTTTTAATTTAATATTATTAAGTGTTAAAGAAATTATATAAAAAAAATCATTTTTCTTTCCTCGGTTTGTTTCAAGGTCATGATTATTTTTAATATGGAATTTAGGATCTTTAAAATCATAGTTATGTGAATAAATATCAATAAAGCCCATCCTTGAAGGTCTACATTAAGAACAAGGTGTGTGGTGAAAGTGAATTCCGCCTGGGGCCCTTTGCAATGCGGACCCGGTAAAGAGATATTCGTAATTTCTTCCGTATAAACTTAAAACTTTATTTATTTTATTAAATACTTCATTCAGTACTTAATTTTGCCACAATACTATAGTAAAGGAATTAAATTTTTAATCTACATTAATAGACAACTCAGACAATTACCAAAACCACTACTACTGCCAAAATTTCAAAAGCATTTCCGATGATGATTTTTAACCGTTTAAAATAGACCTGGTTTCTGCAGTTTTTTATTTTACATAAAAAGGCCATTAGTGCCCTGGGATCATGACCCAGGAACAAGGTCAAAGATCATATTATCACTTCATCAGAAAACCTGATGTATATCGGGACAGAGGTTTTATATTATAGAGACAATGTTCTTGAAATTAAATAAAAGGTACTGTTAGCCAATTCAAGTCATTCAGAACTGGTAGAGTTAGCAACACTGTTGATAACTTTATAATCGCGGGTAGTACCTTTTATTTTATTCCAGGACTGTTTATAACCTCTGATCCGATAGACTTCAGCCAGTTATCAAACGAAGCTCTACTGATGACCATTATGGCTGTGCTGTGGTGTGGTGTTATGATGATGGGTCTCCATTTCAAAGGTTTGGAGTAAGTGTTTAATATTGGTTACTCGGTGTTCCGTTTTAAGTGCATATTATTGTCTTGTACGCGTTACTGTGCGGTATCCTTCCCATGTATATAAGAGTAGGTCTAAGACTATGTAGTATTGATAGCTACAATATTTCCAATACCTGTAAAACATGTTTACTGTAAATTGAAAGAATTCTGAAGCAAATCGCATAATCAATGCAATACCTTTACATAACAAAACGTAATCGTACAAATGTCAATAACAAACTAAACATTATATCATACTTATGTAAGTATAAAAACTAATAATACCAGAAGTACTGGAATTTAGAGTTATTTATTCAAAGGGAAATGTTGGTAATTGAAGACAAATTATAGTTATTCAACTAAATTATATTATCATTTTGTTTGGAACAATTTAAGATATAATATGATCGGAAAGGTTAAATTAAATTTGGTTGTTTTACAAATAGTTGACAGAAATCAGAAAATAATTATTTTATTATAAAAAAAGGCTAAAATTAAAAGAATTAGTAAATTGGTATGAATCTTTTTAAATAAAAACAAGTATAAAATAATATAACTTGGTAAAAATAATTTAATCTGAAAAGCAGAATTTATATTAAAACACTAGCCGACCCGCGCGACTTCGTTCGCGTGTATCTTCGCTTCTATGGGTTGTAGCAAAATGTTAAGTAGCTTAAATTATTCCTTGTTACATCAGCTACCTGCCAGTGAAAATTCCGTCAAAATCTGTCCAGCCATTTCACAGATTAGCCGGAACAAACAGACAGACAAATTGAATCCATATGCACTTAGAAAAAAGCAGTTATTTTAATATTATAAACAGACACTCCAATTTTGTTTATTTGTATGGATTTAGTATGACTCCTCTAGGAATAATCTTATAGACATTTAGTTTTTATTTAATTAGATTTATTCTATTAAATAAAACATTACATCAACTGAGACTTGGAATCTTGCTCTAAACTTGGTTGTAAGTTAAAGATTTTATTTTGAGTTTCTGCTGTAATATCAAGTTGCTATTTAATATCTGCCATACGTTAATAAGAATCATGAATCCGGTTTGCAAATAATATATTAATCGACATTGCACAGGTTTTTTGTCCGTCAAGGGCGAATGACAAGAGATTTTGCAGGCTTGTTGTAATTATGACGTTTATAATTTACAATAACATTAATGAAAAATCATTATAAAATACCAGTTCTATTAAATGTAATTATTTTACCTCTTGCACAAGAAGATAAAAAGTCGAGCAATGCTTGAAGCTTGAGATATTGAATTGAATCAGGCGTTACTTTGCGGAAATTCATGGTTTAAAAGGAATCAAAATGTTACCTTGCTATAAACCGCGGCAATCTGAACTACCAAACTCGTATGGTACAACTTAGAAGAGCACCCTGTCCACACAAAAGTGAGACGCGCGAACCCGAACCAAGACACATCACACAAATTGGTAGCTTGACGATCTAACAACCACACTCGTACGGCACAATCCGGAAGAGCACACCGTTGACAGAAAGAGTTAGAGTTAGTTCGAAGTAACTTCAATGTGCCCTCAATGCGTCCCCTATAGAACGAAACGTCATGAATGAAGTATTTATATCTTTAACTTATAAATGAAGTGAACTTGTGTTTAAAAATGTAATAATAATGATAACATATTTCTTTGTTTACAGGTATGTTCTGTCATTGACATTTACTAGTATAAACTAGTCATATATAGCGCGCTCTTCTTATGGTAAGGGTATGGCTCCAGTTTTAGCGTGAGTGTTTAATATTTTTTTTTTTTTTTTCCGATGTATTTACGATTTGTTTGAAGTTAATCCTAATTTACATAATGGTCGAGTGAAATTGTGAATGGGTTCTTTTCCTAACTAATGAAATCAAATAAAGCATGAAGTTATAATATGATTAGTATTTAGTTTAACCTGTTCCAACTTTGCTAAATTGTACTAAGAGTGGATTTATGTAAGTAATGCAATAACTAAGAATTGAATCTATGACCTCATTAATATCCTAATATCCAAAATTATTAGATTATAAACTAAATGATACGCAGTGGAGTGAGGTTGAGCAGTTCAAGGCGAGTGTGGTAATAATTTCAAGGACGTCCTAGAACATCAAGCCCCAAGTTCTGCTTAGTTTTCTGTCTAAAATTCAAGTTTTTAGGTGTAGCTCTACAGTATTAGGTATCGTCTTCTTACAATATTTGGATAGTTATAAAATTAAAATCGGCAAACAATGTAAACATTTCAAATTCAATTAATTTGAATTGAAAATTTCAATGTTTTTTAACCTTTTACAAGTCACCATATTAGCAGCAAAATATTTTTATTAACCACCACAGGCAACAATTACTTAAAATCTAGTCTAATTAAATAGGTAATAAAATGAAGTGAATGTATTAACCGCTTTCAACATGTCCAAAACTCGCTATCAAATGGACCTCGAAAATTCATTTTGCGATATCTTGCGTATATTACCAGTTTCCTTTTACTAATTTATTGGAAAGCTAATTTTTATATTTATATTTTTATTTTATAGTTAATTAGAATTTATGTATCCTTGAAAATATTTTAGATTTTAAAACTTGCTTTTCTAGTTGGTCTAAAAACTAGTTGGTCTTGGGCAAGTTATTACTTATTATATAAATAATTATTAAACTTAGAAATCTTAAGTTTCTAGTATAGTAATAAAATAATGATTTTGGTTTCGACAAGAGGCCATTTTAAAAAATCAGTTTTTTTTTGAAATGCTTATTCATTATTTAATCATTTTTAGTAGTCTTTTTAAAAAGAACTAACGAGCTGAAACTAAGGACATAACACTGCTGCTGTTTACCACTCAAAACATTATTTTCAGTGTTGCCATGCTAATTTTTGGGAAAAGCCTAATGATACTTTCAGATTGCTTTGCAATATTGTTGAAAAATCATGTTGGTCTGTCACACTGTTATAGCATAAAGGCATTGATGATAAAGAGTTGCTTTTTAAATCGGTATCTAAGGAAAACTGAGTGAGGCGCGGGCTATATGTTTTAGTAGGTAATTAAAGACACATAATGAAAGTTTCATTAAACAGAGTTTAGTCGTGACCTAAACCTACTAATACTGTTTAATCAATTATGTGCCAACTGTCAGCGTCACGCGAACACTTTCGACCAACAATTCGCTTTGTTTATAAAGAAATCACTGACACACATACATAATGTTTTCATAATCTATATTAAACATGTGTTTTCTGTTTAATATACATTACAATTTTGGAAGAGTTTGTTAATAATATTAATAGACTTTTGAACCTCAAATAACTAAAATCGCTCTCGTGGAGCTTTTCAGAAAATAAAAGTTTAGATATAACGATGTTATAATATTTATAAATTTTCTATTTTTATGAAAAGTTATGATCTTTGGTATAATGATAGATGCGAAGATAAAAAAATATAAGGTTACTATTTGTACCTTATGATTTTAATCCATTTCTCCTATACAAGAACCTTCCTGAGACTTCAAGCAATAGTTCCAGTAAAAAATATCTTAATTAAAAAAATATTCCAGCTAACTTTATAGATCTATAAGCAACTGATGTAAAATGTTTGCATTTATCTCAAAAATTTCAGTGAAGTAAGGACAGTTCATAAAAATGTTGAAGAATCTGATTATAATTCATATCAACTAGCACATAAAATAAATCTTTAATCTTTAATCAAAAATTTCATAACTATTTTCTAATCCACTTAGTAGTAAATACCATAGTCTTTTTGTAACCCATGGCTCGACCAGATGAACAAAACAAAAACGTGGTCGATTACTTTCTCGAGTAGAAAGTATGGTCATTATTTCTCTCTCTGTTATTATAGTTGAAGGTTCCATCAGGTTTTGTGCTTGATTGAATATTACTGCTTTATAATATAAAGTACTTAGTACATTGTTAATGAAACTCAACATAATAAAACAATGTCGCTTCCCGCTGATTTTAAAGCGGTTTTCACGAATAGAGAGAGTTATTCAAGAGGAAGGTGCATGTTATAGAAGAGAACCATAAGAAGCCAGGACGGGTCACTAGTCCATTGTTTACCTATTTCTTCGCTTATTTACTCTAAAGTATAAAATAGATATTGATTGAGTTTTCATTAATGAAAAAATTGGAGTCGACCTCGTCGCAATGATGGTTCCGAATAATTTGGATAGACAAACATATTTCTTTTTATAGATACAAACTGTGGACCAATTACAAAAAAAAATATTTTTGTTCTTACCTGAACTGTAAGACTTCTGTAAGGCTTCTTACTAAATATCATGATTCTTTTTCGTTTAGAGAAAAAGAGTCTTGAGAGATAGAAAATTAAAACGAAGTGATCGTTGTAAGCGTTTTCGTTTTAGGTACGGAATCCAAAAAAGGGTTATTATTGCTTCTCTAAATTATAGAGCCATTTTTATCAGATAGATTTTGAATCAAAGCTATTTCAACGATGACCACTTTCTTGAGAAAATGCTTTAAACAATAAATTGCGTCAATTTCTATTAAATGGTTTTGATCTTTTCTTTTAATAGGAATATTTGTATTATACTGTAATAATATTCTTCATTTATGTAAAAATGTTAAAAACATTCAACACATTTAAACCACATAAAGACAGAGAGACAGAATGATTTGATTTTGAATGATCATTATTGATATTTTGAACATAAAAATTAAATATTTTAAAAAAGTCTATTACAATAGCTAAAGTAGAAAATCAATAAAAAATATTTTCTGCAATAAGTGATATAAAAACAGACAATTGAACTCAAAACGTAAAGACGGTAAAAGTAGGGCATGTAGCTTGCAAAGATTTTAATAAGTAGCTTTTCAATTATTGTACAAGGCCCTTTGTAATAACTTGTTTTGTATCAAGGTGTTTGATTCCAATTATTATTTAATATATTTGACTGGACCTGCCCTCCATTGGCTGAGGTAAAAAGATCATCATCATTTAAACAAGTCTATTCCGCTATAACTATAGACATAAGCGATACTATTTAAATATATTGTTTATTGTATACTAGTCGAGGTTTCTCCCGGGTGCATTTTACCACTAGTTAATTTCAAATTTTAATCGCTATATTCACTATTTTGGCTATAACGGCTTACACATAAAAGATATATATATGCTGTCGCGTGATTTTCTGTGGGGGTATTTAAGATAAACGTTTCCATCATACATTATATACGTGACACGTGTAGCTCTAACGCACAGCAGCAACAGCAGCGCACGTCAAAGCTTCCTACTTACTTGAGACTTATCTTTATAATTTCGACAATTCACACAATATCCTTATAAATTATAGCCTGTGTGTTATTATGATGTATTAGCTATATTATTGTAAAGATTCATCCAAATCCATTCAATAGTGTTTGCATGAAAGAGTGACAAATATTAACAAACTTTCGCGTTTATAATACAAGTATGGAAGTAAGGATTTCTGATGTGTTCAGTTATAGGTTTGATTGTTTGATTCTGCATATGAATCAATAATAAACATGAATGATAATTACTTAACTCTCAGTCATGAATTTACAATTATATTTAACATTCATAGAAACGTATTAATTAACAAACCTATGATAAAAATTTAGCTAAAAATAATTAGGATAAAGAATAAAAATAACTAAATTGAATCTTACTAATATTATAAATGTAAGTTTGTATGTATTCCTGTGGGATAATGGTAAAATATGTTTACTGTTGTAATCGTCTAAATTTATTTCTTTATCTACAATATATTATGAATTTAATATTTTTGATATATCACATGGTAAATTGTACCTGTATGAAGTCGCGGTGGATTGACTAGTACAACATATATATGTTGAGCAAATGATACTAGAACATAAAGCGACGAATTATGTATATGTGAAACTACCAATACTTGTCTATCTCTTGTTCTATGTCCATTACTAGTTCCACTATTGTATATATTTTCAGCATACATATATAATGTATATACCTCAGAAGCTTTTTTAAGCACAATTATATTTGTATTATTTTATTGCTATTTAGACTATGATAAATCAATGATACACTCCGTTTAATAATTCAATTGATTAGACGTTCTTAATTTATGATTTGTTTGATTTAGTCTACATTTTCACTGCTCTCAATTTATTGAAGTTTTTATTTAAATAAATTTGACATGTTCTGATTAATATAAGTAAAAATTTTACCTCATAGAAAGGAGGATATAATTTTTGCAGAATAAGCCCTAAAAGTTTTAATAAAGCCATTCATTTAAAATTTTGGAAACTCAAAATATTTAAAACGGATCTATAATAATGGCGATATGAAATGTGAAGTCACAATATATAACACAATATCAAGCACAACTTCAGTACTTTTAATTCGGATTTTGTTGTTGATTTATGGGTAAATATTCGGATATTATAAAATATTGGTAAATTGTAGAGTTATTATAGATTGTGACGTCACGACAAGTGTGCCAAAATGATGAACGCCTGGAAACGCCTGGAACTTTCTGTTATGCTTAAATTTTTTTTTGCATGTACTTAGTCCTGTAAATTACATAAGAATACTAGTCGATCTTCCCAGCCTTCGTACAATACCTATATTTATTAAAAAAAAAATTGTTAAATAAATATATTCAACAGAACAGCTTACGACAGAAACGTATTTTGTTATTATTCCGCAGGAACTTTGAATTTTTCCGGGATAAAAGGTATCCTATGTGTTAATCCGGGTGATAAAGTATCTGTGTGTCCATACTTCATTGAAAATCATTCAGCCATTTACATTATTCATCATTTTAAATAACACTACTAATAGTAAATAGTGGTCAGTAAGACATAATGATATTCAAGGATGTTGCTTATGCTGGTATTTGTGAGAAAGTACGTCAGTTGCATCTTTGTGCATCTTGCCCACTTTCTAATACGTTAAGCCCTTTCTCCTCATGTTTACTACCTGTTTTGTATTATTTTCTGTGTTACCTTACATAATATTATTTGTGGTTAACTAGGCAATTTAATCTTTTATTCCAAATACTATAAACTTCATAGAGAATATAATTATTTTGTTGATAAGATGCTATTTATCATATTGATGGGATAGGTTTAAAAAAAGTGACGATTTTAGCTAGGTTAACTATTACAAACACATAATTGGCTTTTGGTAACTTTCACTGTTAATGATGTTTAGTAATGGATGTAGAGGTGTGAAGGCCCGGGGGCAATAAAGGAGTGGAGGCTGAGGAACTATCTATTAAATAGTTTTAATAATACTTTTGCTAGTATTTCAATTAAATATTTTTGACCAATACATACGTAAAAGAAATTAATTTGTTTGATATAAATAGATTTTTAAAAGTGATAACGCTTGTATATAAATTTGCCAATTTAAACGCATTCAATCCTTTCAGAATATTAAAAATAAATGACATTAATGACAATAATATAAATGAGACACAAAACATTGTTGTTTAGTGGAGAAATTAAAAATAGTTCTTTAATTTTTATAATATACTAACTGACCTGGTAAACGAATTGTTGCCATATAAATTATTTCACGATATATTATTAACACGAAAATTTTATATATGTATATAGATTTTTTAAAATTCAATTATCCTATCAGTAAGTCAAATGTTTATTGGAAAAAATTCCATATAGTCCGCCTTTGTACACTTTTATATATTATCTGTATTTTTTTACCTTATGTTGCTTTATGTGTATAATAAAGATAGAATAAAAAAGTGGAAGCAGTGCACCGTCAGCTATATCTATAAACACTTTTATTTTTATTAGAAAACCTACATTAAACTGAAACACGTTAAAGCTGTTTAGTCAGAAAAAGTGCTTACTGATGAGGATTTGTTAAGGGAAAGAAAGTTATTGAAGCTTCCTGATTTACTTTCAACGCATCCCGTGCGACGGGAAATAGTTTAATTGCTAGAAACCTACTATTAATACATCACTTTCTTCAGTTTAGCACCATAAGTGGTATGGTGGTTGTGGTTATCAATCAAATTAATTAGACAAATTGTATAAAATATAGTTACAGGTTGAGTAACTTGCTGGAAAACCAATGAAATTTAACATTAGCAAATTAAATAAATTATTTTATTAATTATTTTATTATTGATATGATGCATATGGTTGGAAACACTAATTTGAGTAGCAGCCTGTTAGTAATGATGTCAGCAACATTAATCGAAGTAAAATTTGATTTTAGAAGTTGGCACAAACTGAAAATCACTCGGTTGTGCCAACGTAAAGACAAAAGCAAACCAAATAAATACGTTACTACTACTACTAAAACTCGGAGTCTAGATATAACCCCCAGGAGGATATTCTAGTCAAGCCGTTTTACTGTTAAAGACCCCTAATAGTATTTGTCACTCATCTGAACCTCCTGAAACTCTTAAACGACCTCTGGGAGTCAATAAAATTTTCTTTGTTTGTAAACCGTATTTATCAAAATATTACTATCCCACAAAAACGGTTATTTACGGGATAAAAACTAGCATTTGTTACTTAAGCAAAGTAAGCAAAAAATAGTTTAGTTAATTAAGAATTACTTTCTGAATTCTTTATCTATGTTTAATCTGTATTTAAATATGTAATATTTGATAAATTATATATACTTAAATAATACATAAGTATTTTATATTAAAATAAACATAAAATAACTTACTGTTTGAAGTTTTTTTTTTAAATTTGGTTATCGTCCTAGAAAACGTAATGTATCCATTGTGTGCGGTTTGTTCAATTATAAAACAAATTGTATTAAAATTTTCTAGTTCAACTTTCTTCTTCTTTTGGTCTAAATATACAAATTAACTGCCTAAGTAAATAATTAGAAATCTGTTTTCCTACGACCTGAATTAGATTCCTCGTGAGCGACATGATTTTATTATTATGTTTCTTGTAATTTTCCATACAGTCACACAGTACAAAAAGCTTGACTTTATAATCATTAATCAGTACGATTGAAAAAATTTTCAAAACAGTAATATGTTTTTTTTAAGTGGTTCTACATATTCATAGATCACATATTATATAACAAATAAATATAATATAAAATATTTTCATGCGGTTTTCACCAATAGACAGAGTGGTTTATGAGAGAGGTTTATGTGTATAACTTGTTAAATTTTTTTTTATTCGTAAAATTATGACGATAATTGTTGAAAACATCGAAGAGTCGAGCTTCTTCGTCGTTCGTTTTTCGTTTCGTTCCCTAAATATGTTTTTTTAACAATAACTAAGGTATATTCCAGCGTGAAAGAAGGACAAACCAATAAAGACACTGACATTTATAATATTAATAGTATAGTGTTTTTTTAAAGTAGGTTAGTAAAATAATTAGCAGGTACACCTGTTACTGAACATATGTGTACCTTGATGACATTTCGAAATTGAAGATGACATTTCAAAGGGCACTAAAAGTCGTGACCTAGATCTGTATGGAGATACAGTGAGGACGGTGAGTCCTTTGCCCTTTACACTTGAAAAATATATAACGTGATACAAATTAAAATGGATGTACTTCTGATATTTTATGATGCATTAATAACTCGGTCCCTAACGTCCCTTTAGATTAAAGAGATTTTTTTAAAATAAGTATTTTAGTGTCAGCTAGTGATTTTAAACAATATAATACTTAATTAGAAAAAAAAATTACATTATAAATATTAAACTATGTGTTTTTTTTCCGAGATCCCCCTATACTTAACATGAGATTAGGTGAGATTGAGCTACACCCCTTTCCTTCTCTAAATACGTAATTAATGGATGACTAAGTTCAATCAACGAGTCAGTATTTACTATTTAAATAAACTACCAAACCTACCAATAGTTCCCAACAGTGTTGCTAACATATAAATAAACAGAATTCATCTTTCTTGTTTTAAATTCATTATATCTTTTCGACTTTCGACTCAATAACACGAAATCAGCAGAACTGATTTGAATAAAATATCGCACAGAGATACTGTATTAATATGTAGGATACTTTTTATACCGAAAAAAGTAAAGGTCTTGTGGGATAAAATGAAGTAGTTTCTGCTGAAGTAGTCGTAGTCAGATACTAGTTTATATATAAATAAACGATGAATGAATCCGAGTGAGACTGAGAGCATGACCGGCGCCTCGACCGGAACCTCACGCACCACTTGCTGTACCAGCGCTGACCTATTGACTAACTTGAGGCAACTTACACCAGTCACTGTGCAACTAGTATCTTGTGACATGCTCCAATATGTTAGGTATATGTTAAAAGTGAGGAAATAACTGAAAGTTGCTAGGCCCTTTCATTATATACTAATCAATAACCATACGCTAAGGTGACATCAGTCTCAGAACTTGCTAAGTAGAGCTTTCTATTTTTCATCTTTAAATTTTCAACCGACTAAGTATAAGGAGGAGTTTCTCAGTACGATTACATATATTCTATCCTATGTACGGATACTTCAAGTTTTTATTTTATTTTTATTAACCCTTAGAAGTCCATTGGTGGAATCCCTAAAACCTTTTAACATAATTTTTTAGTCTTATGACGATCCAATTGTAGTTGGTTTCTTTTTTTAATAGTTTCCCTTTTGTGATTTATATATTATAAGGACCTTCGAGATGTTTTCACAAGAAAAGTTATAATTTTCTCTCTTTGTTGAGATAAATCTTATATATAAAGTAATATAAATAAAAACGGTATGTGTTGTTAATTATTAAGGAAACTTAATGAATGCTTCTGCTTTTTTTGTATATTTATTATCTAATGAAATATCCTGAAACCTTTTAGTGATTTCTTCTGTGTGGACTTTAAACTTCTATCCCACAAAAACTGTCCTTTATTTCGGGATAAAACCATCCCATATAATCTACATATATTTAGCTTACACAGTACCTATCATTCAAATCCATCAAACCATTTTTTAATAAGTAAGAAATAGATAAGAGAACATAAACTTTAACAATTTAAAAAGCTACCTTCATTCAGTTAAAATTTACATTTTAGTAACTTTTTTTGAGTTACAAGGGTAGCTTATAATCCTGTTTCGTCCAATATCGTATCCATATAAGGATACTTCAGTTTTCATGTCGTTAAATTTCAATATACGAGTGTATGTATAAAAGCTGTTGTCATTACATCATTTACATTTCTGCAAGGCCACGTTTTAAATGTGAATGCAATCTTATATAATATATTAGTCTGGCTAAAAAATATTACTTGTGCATTAACCATTTGATTTTATTTTTAAAATTGTTTTCAGCTATAAATTTCCACCTTCTTTTCTTTTTCTTTCCCTCGGCTTGGACAAAATAGAAAGTCTAGTTTAGTAACGATGAATAGTGATGTAGTTTGACAAATGATTTAATACGTAAGTTTACTTTTCTGGGTCACAATCCCAGGTATCGCTGTTCAGTAATAGGTACGCGTTATTTACTAACTTTGAAGTCTACACCACGTAGAGTATATTTTTTATTAAAATATTATTTTTTTTTGTATAGAATGAATCGCAATAAATGTAGAGTACTAATTAAAAAAAAAAATAAAAGCTATTAGACATTAAATACCTAGACACACATAAACATCGAAACAAGATACAAAATTCTGAATAAGATTAAAATATCTCGTATTTCAATTTACCTTTTTTACACTACTTATGTCTCTTTTAAATACTAAATAGATTTTTTAAATATTAATAAAGCACTACAAAAAACTAGGTCACCTAAATTAAGCATAAAATTACACAAATATTTAAAAACTAGGTAAGCAATCGATGTTAAATAGAAAGTTAAATCAATTTAACGTCTTCATTTCAATACTTTAATCATATTATTAACTGAAGTAATAATCATTAAATTGGTCTTATAAAAGTAAAATTATATGCAAATTACATTACGGCCGTTACACTCACCGTTAGTTTAACGGAAAACTTTAAGTGTCACTGGGTTAAATAATAACTAGGAAAATTGGTATTTTATCCTTCTTTATATTTACTAGTTGACAGACGTTCTGTCTTAACTATGAATATTAGTTAAATTACTGACATATGTCAATAGAAAACTTAATTTTCCAATTTTCTACATAACTTTCTTAACTTTTTCTTACATAAGAACCTTCTCCTAACAATAACAAACACAACAAAAGAAGAATTAACAAAATCGGTTCATTCTATTACTATTTATTATTTATTATTTATTCTATTTACTATGCTATATTATTTACACTTGCCTTATTGCTTTTATTTCTTTTTCCCTTTTTCTTGATTACGTTTTTTTTTTCTTTTTTTTTAATGATAGTTAAGGGACAAACGAGCCAACAAGCCAAACCACCTGATGGAAAATGGCCACCGTCGCCCATACACATCGACGAAACTAGAGGGGTATCTTGTTTTGTCGATGCGTTGCCGCTTCGAAGATAGAGTGAGGAGGGGGAGCGAAGAGAAGACTGCTGCGGTTTCAATGGACCCCGGGCAAGAACCCGGTGTTCATTGGAATCGCAGCTGTAATGGGATGGGAGAGGGAGGGATAGATCTCGCCTACTTGGCGGTCGGTTTCGCATGCTGGTGGTCGCAAGCCACTCGGGGAAGAGATCCCCAACCACCAAGGGGGTGCTGGGTTACTCAGCTTTTACGAGATGCTCTCCCAGCGGCAGAGAGGAATTGTATTCTAACCCGTCCCCTCACGGGTAACTAATAGAATGTCTTGAAGAATGTCTTTTAAATGTTTGTCTGTTTGTACACACATTTGGATTAGGTGTGTTACAAACTCACAGTTGTATTACTGAAAAACTAACTAAAACATTCTTAATCTATGATCGACAAACTTATGTAGGCTCTAGTAATTTAAGAAACTTTAATTTATGCTAGCAACACCGTCATTTTGTCTTATTACGAGTAGACAATATATGATTTTCGTTCCGTTAGGATTGCGCCAGTTTGTCAAGTGGTGTCGCGCAGTTCATATCAATGAGACTAGTAGTGTAGTGTTGTTTAGTGGCGTGGTGTTAGTTATCGAGCAGGACGTGAGTAATGTACTTTATTATTGTAATATTTGGTAGCAAGGTCGAGAGGTGAAGGTGAGAGTTTTTATGCAGTAGAAGACGTCTTTAAACCTGCCCCTGGGTCTCAATCAACCCCCAGGCACTGCAAGTTATTAATATTTTATCTGTATTTCAGAATCAAGAATGTTTATCCTATTTTTGTTGTCTCATCCTATCCTTGTGTCTCAAAAAATGAAATATTCTTATATAACTTCTCATTTTATATTACTAGCTTTAAAGGTAGAAATTTCTAGAATATAAGGAAGTATATAACCGGTCGAGTAATGGGCGTGCTTTACCTTAATGTCTTATGTAATAAATACTATTTGAACGTTTACTAATCAACGCTAACAGTTAGCTAAACTAATGGAATTTTATTGCTTAAGCAATATTTATATTATTTATTTTGAGTATCTGCTTTTTTAAATTCTGAATTTAATCGCATTTTCAGGTAAAAAAAATCTCGGCAAAAATTTTATTATCATGTGTTTTTGAGAATAGTTTTTAATTTTTTGAATGTGAGATGAATCTTTAAAGAGGAGGTTTAAAGTATTTATTTATTTACTGGTTTATTTCTCTCCAAAAGAAAATGTAAAATGTAAAACTTAAAAATATTTTTTTATGAAACAAAAAAAATGGTTTATTGGAATGTATTAATAGTTATTACAATAAAATGTCTATCAGTGTATTTATTCTCTTCTATTAATTTTTTACAGTTCGATATAAATAAAAATATCGAAAAATAACTTGTTTATCTAAAACTAGCGGCCCATCCCGGCTTCGCACGGGTGGAATATTTAGTTTAAAACATTTTGGCTCTCCCGCATTTCGGCGCCCCTCTACCTCGGCGTTACTCGCTACACTTCGAGTATCACCGAGATAGAACTACACTGGCCCGTCGCGTCGGCGTCTATTTTTTGTTTATATTGATATTTTTAATTTCGTAATATCTTTTGAATGGAAGGTCCGATTTTAATAATTCAAAAAGTAATTTACAGGTATTCAAACAGTCTTGAATATGAAATAATTTATTTGGATAAGGATTAATACAAAGGTATGGAAAACATGGTCTGATTTTGATAGGCATTTTTATCAACTTTTAAAATATAAAAAAGTAGTTATAGTGACTTAACTACAATAGTTGGACATATGGTCTCGCGGAGTTTTTTGTAGATATTGATACGTTCTATAATATTGTAGAACATTTTTTTGTTCTATCATCAATACTTTTCGCAGCGCATGCGATGAAAGATATTTTATGTCTATTTTTTTTGCACCTTGGGTTGGTTTTAGTGAGATTTCCTAAGTATCTCTAATTTTTTCTTGTAATAAATATAGCGTATGTTACTCAGGGATAATGTAGCTTTCTAATGGTGAAAGAATTTTTTAAATCGCTCCAGTAGTTTTTATGTTTTTTCGTTACATACAAAAATACAAATCTTACTTCTTAATAATATTAGTATAGATATAGATAAAGACTTGTAGGCGGATAATAAAAATATCGATTTTTTGTTATATAAAAATATTCAGGCTTTTTAAACGATTTCCTTAATTATATTAATCGCTATAACAATAAACGTTACGTAATACTTAAATAGTTTGAATAATATCGACATTTGAATTTTTTTCGCGGGTATAGAAAAAAAAAGGTCATATGAGAATTCTTTTTAACACTAATTGTTCACTGCGGTTTCACTCGTGTTTCTTTTTGCTGTAATTTCTACTTTTTTACAGTCACTAGCAACACTTTTGCTATTGAATGGTAGTTATGTTAATAATTCTACTCAATAATTTATACGCTCTATTACATTTTATCCGCGGTAGTTTGACGAGTGATTTGTGCTGTATATATTTACTTATCAATGTTTTAAAATGGAGAGCTTTATTATTAATTTGAAACTAACCTGATCTATAATGATGTCAACACTTCACAAACTTGTACTATGATAAATCATTATTTACTTTTCTAGACTACTAGTCAAACTGCCGCGGATGTATATTAATACAGTAATTTCTTGATAAATTGATAATAGAAAACAGAGCGTTCTGGTCAAGCCGCATGTGGGCCAGACGTACCCCCGCCCTCTCCCATCCCATTAATGCTGTGGATCTAGTGGACTGTGGGAGTGTGAGCTCTTGCTTAGGGTCCGCTGAACCCGCAGCATGTTTTTCTTCACTCCCCTCCCCACTCTATCTTCGAGGACGCAACGCGTCGGCAAAACAAGAGGGTATCTCTTGTTTTGCCGATGGCCATGGGCGATGGTGGCCACTTACCCATCAGGTGGACCATCTGCTTGTTTGCATCTTTTAAAAAAAGTGAGTTAGACCTAACACAGTTGGTGAGAGTGATTACTGCTAATCAGTGACATCAATCAGTGTATAATAATCTATAATATATATGTATATGTCGGAGGTGTGAGCTAGGTTTAGGTTAGCCATAGGTTAGGTTAGCCTTGTGTTAGGTTAGGTTAATGTTAGTCTAATCTTAGGTTTAGACGGTGAAACTAAGCAGTGGAGGCGAGTGTTGTGATCACCTAAAGGACGTCCTTAAGCCTACACGTTGGTCACAAGTCTAAGGCACTGCTTGGGTTATTGCCGGAATAGTTCTAGTCAGAATAGATCACGTATCGTAATGTTTAGTTATATCTTGACCGTAGTGAGCTCGTAGCTTATATTATAGGCCATCTATCCATTTCCTTTTTAATTGTATCCAACATATATATATATTATAGGGCCATTCGACTAGTATATAAAGTAAGATTTAGCTTATTTTAAACATCCTTAAAATATTGAATAAATACCAACAAAGTGTATGACGCGTATTAATGGTAATATATTAACATATAGATAAAGAAGCTCCACATTATCTGTGGTACTCTGGTAAGGTCAGTTGAATCATAGTTATTAACATTTTTATATTTCCAGTCCAACCGATCTTCCTTAGTTATGAATATTCAAATTGATTTTGACCATATTGTTCGCACGATTTATGGTTTTTTACATAATTATTATAAATTAAGTCCAGTCAAAATATATTTTGACTATACGCAAGTTTCACACTGACACCGGAGTTTCCTAAGGATATGTAGAGTCTACAATAGTCGATTGCTGATACTTTTTGTAGAATATTATTGAGTATAATGCGAAATATACATATGAGAATTAAGTTCAGTGTAAACTCTTCACAACTCAACTTGATTTAACGACATACTCATTAACGTAGAAGTTAGTTGATGTTGGAAGGTTTGAAATTGTCAAAAAATTCTAAAACTTGAATTATTTGATTAAAAAATTGAATCGAACGAATAGTATACTAGTCAAGTCAAAATATGCTTATACTTTTTAAATCCAATGAAAATAAATAATTTTTCTAATAAAAAATCTATTCGATTATTATTCTTTTCATCTTATATATAAAATTCTCGTGTCACAATGTTAGTTACCATACTCCTCCGAAACGGCTCGACCGATTTTTAACCGACTTCAAAAAGGAGGAGGTTCTCAATTCAATTGGTATATATATATTTTTATGTATGTATATTAATTACGCTGAGATTTATGATCCGATTTACGTGATTCTTCTTTTGTTACATGCGGAATAGTTGCCATTTGGTCCCATAAAAATTTAAAATTGTTAGGCCCAGTAGTTTTTATTTTATGAATATTTTTGAAGATTTTTTCTGTTCTCATACCTTGGGATTTGTATTGTCTATTTGTGTATGTATATCAATTACGCTGAGATTTATGATCCGATTTCCGTGATTCTTCTTTAGTTTGATGTGGAATAGTTGTCACTTAGTCCCTTAAAATTTAACGTAGTTTGACCCAGTAGTTTTCATTTTATAAACATATTTCCGTTCCCGCTTTTAGAGATCTATATTGTTTAAGGCGCGCGGCATTTTTTTATGTATGTACACCAATTGCGATTAGATGTGTGATCCGATTTACGTGATTCGTCTTTAATTTGATGCGGAATAGTTACTATTTAGTCCCACAAAAATCTCACATTGTTTGACCCAGTGGTTTTAATTTTATGAACCTTCAAAAAGGACGAGGTTTTCAATTCGATTGGTATGTTTTTTAAAATTTATGTACACCGATTACGCCGAGATTTATGAATCTGTTTACGTGATTCTTTTTTAGTTAGATGTGGAATAGTTGCCATTTGGTCCCATAAAAATTTAACATAGTTTGGCCTTGTAGTTTTCATTTTATGAACATTATTTCCGTTTCTGTTTCTTGGGGTCTATATAGTTTAAGGCTTGCGGCACCTTTCGTAGGCCTACCCATAGCTACTTAAAATAAAATTATTATTCAATATACAAAGCAACGAAATGATATAGTCTACCTGATTTACAGAACAACCTATTACAGTAATACATAAAGTATTTTATTTTATGTGATAAATTCCACCCATGCGAAGTCAGGGCGGGTTGACTAGTATATCATAAAGAAGGGGATTTATTCTTGTCTCAGAGAAGCTTCACGTCATAATTTCTAGTAGTTTAAGTCAAGAGACAGACGTGGCTGTAGGTGCGTAAAATTTCTACCACATGACCTTGATTCGAATCGAAAGTAGATTCAGCCGGACACGGCGACTTCGACTTGTGTATGCATTTAAATTTGCTTTAAGAACTAGTTTTTATCCGTTGCTTCGACCATAACTTGTCAATGATAAAATATGGCATTATCTTGTTACATTTAAAATACTGGATACAATTTCCTTTTGTTGTTGTGAAAGCAGAAGGGAGTGGTTTATATAAAATTCTTAATAGTAACACGCAGAAGACTGAAGTTACCAATATTAAACATTTACTCCAGACCTTAGTAATGTAGACCCAGCATTACGACACCACACCACTGCACAGGCATAATGGTCACCAGGCAAGCTCCGTTTGACAACTAGCTCAAGTCTATCGAAACAAAGGTATATACAGTCTTGGAATAAAATAAAAAGTAATAATAGCGAATATTAACTTATCAACGGTGTTGCTAACTTATAATATATAAAACAAAATAGTAATGAATTAAAATGTACTAAACTTTATCATTATTGCACTACACGTCAAGTTATTTCTGTCAGTCAGTCAGGTATTTTCGGAAATATCCTTAAATGGAGAGTAGAAACCAATTATAGAGTGATTAAACCAACTTCAGTGGTTTTGGTGTTTTGGAGAGTTTTTCGTTGAATCGAGAGGTTTTAAATGAAGTTTATAAATTGGTCAATCCTCTGCCTTTTCTGAGTTATGTGTGTTTTAATCAATTAAATATCACTTGCTATAACGGTGAAGGAAAACATCGTGAGGAAACCTGCACTCCTGAGAGTTCCCTAAAGTTCTCAAAGGTGTGTGAAGTCTGTTAACCCGCACTGGGCCAGCGTGGTGGACTATGGCCTAACCCCCTCCTCATTCTGAGGAGGAGACCCAGCTCACCAGTGGGCCATAAATGGGTTGTGATGTTGATGATAAATTGGTATTTCCTATAAGTAATGATTACATATCTTAATCAGGTTAATATGCAATAGATTCAAAGAAAACTTAGACAGAAAGACAAATCGATTTGAGGAATTCCTAAAACGAATTTCTAAGTATTACTAGTATTTTTATTTACATATAATTAATTAAAAACATTTAAAAGGAGTGAAAGGAGATTAAGGTTATTATGTCCTTAATATCGTAAAATATATGTAGTGTTCAATGAAATTTACGTTTTTAAATTTATTTGGACTTTCATTTTATTTACAATTTTTTTATTTTCAGCAGTAATAGCCCAGTGGTTAAGAGATTGATGACTTAGGTCCGAGTACGATCCTGCTAACACACGTTAACTTTTCTGAGTTATGTGTGTTTTAAGCAATTAAATATCACTTGCTTTAACGGTGAAGGAAAACATCTTGAGGAAAACTGCACTCCTTAAAGTTCCCAAAAGTTCTCTAAGGTCTGTGAAGTTCCTATCCCCTTCCTCAAGTCTGAGGAGGAGAGATTGTGATGATGATAATGATGATGATTTTATTTTCGTAAAATTGGTATCAACTAACAATTTTTTTTTACTTTTTAAGTTTTTATCCGAAATGCAACTAAGTAAATAATCTTATTTATAAATTCTTTTTAATAGTATACTATAGTGATATAAGGATTGTCCTTAGGGATATTTTTATAGTACTAATAGGGATATTCACCAGTTTGTATCACATTACATCTTAGAGTAAAGTTTATGATGACTATTGACCCGAGATTAAAGATTTAAATATAACTACTTTTCATACTAAAAATCAAAGCTCTTGGGGTATAAAGTCGTTAGTTTTAAGGTTGACTTTCCACCAGATATATGCCAGGATTTTGATATACATAGCGTCGCTCATAACCAATCGTCTTCCGTCCTCTGATATTATAAACAAATATTGCACCAATATCTACGCACTTGTGTAGAATCTGCGCACTAAAACTGAAATAAGACATCATATATCATTCGAAAACAAGTATAGGAAAGGTCAAGAGGATTCACATATATTATGGAAGACGACTTTAGAGGTCGACAAAGTATGTGTGACTCATGATCTAATAATGTATATCTTATCATTAATATTGTGCTTCCCATATTTATTATTTAAATAAAATTAAAAACGAATTCTACATAACTATCGTAAAAATTTAAATTATTGTTTTACATTGGAAAAAAACTAAACCCATCCGCCATCTTTGCGTATAGCAATTAATATCTGAATATTTTACTCAATAACACTAAGATTAATGAACGGATTTCAATGAAATTATGCAGACAAATATTTTAGATCCTAAATTAACACATAGAATGCTTTCTATCCCGGAAAATCCTTGTTCATACAGGATAAAAAAAACATATGCTACGGGAGCCAGTGACAGATTTTCATGACCAAGTCTCTCCCAAGCGAAAATTCGTGACCATCAGGTGCGATTCCATGGGTGGGGCGAACATTGGCAGCCTGTAACATGTAAAAATTTTTTTTCAGTAATTTCCTCCTGTTCGAAAATTTGTCGGATTATAGTTTATCTAGTATCTTGAAGGAAAAATAAAGTCAGCTGTCCATAACGTGGTGGAATATACGTCAGCTGGCTGCGTGACTATGTAACATTTTGATTTTTTTTTTAGCAAAATCACAGTTTTGTGAGTGAATGAACGGAATCGATCTCACGAGCTTCACAAACAGGAGTTTGTAAATCGCAGCTCGAATTTTCACTCGAGAGGAAATGATTGACCGAATTTGAATCTGGCTCCCGTACCAATACGTTAATTGATAAATTTCACCCGTGCAAAGCCGGGAAGGGTCGACTAGTATACATTATTTATGTTGATCGTTACAATCCTTAAATTAAAGGTGAACGACCCGTGAAAGAGAGGGAAAGTGTTAAAAGAATGCGATTGAATCTCTTATTACAAATTAGTTCCGATGTTTTTGTTAATAAGTAAACTATAATAAGTTCTTTTGTTAAAGACTCGATCAATTTCATTCGCCAAATAAATAGTCAAGTGTTTAGAATATTACAGCCAAAGATTGATTTCCTATTTGATTTTGAGGAGCTCTTCCTGATCACTGTAAACTCGAATGAAAAAAAAATTAAAATGGTGGTTTCATTTGTCCCCTTTAGACCATCCTTGAGGTATTTTTGCATGATCAAAAAATAATCCTTTAAGTCATAAACAAAGAAATTGTGCTCATCAATCTATACTTATGAAACTGAAGATTTTTTTATGTTTGTTTGCGTGAACGTGCTAATCTCATGAACTAATGGTCCGATTTGAAAAATTCTTTTAGTACTAGATAGTCCATTTATCGAGGAAGGCTATAGGCTATATATTATCACGCTGAGACCAATAGGAGCGGAGCTACACGCGGACAAATTTGCGCGGGTTGACTAGTAATTATATACACTTTGAAATAAAACCTCAAAACTTTGCCACTAAATATAATAATATAGACATGAACCAATAGAATCGCTTCATTTTACACACTCCGAGCGAGGCTAAGTAAACGAAGAGATGGAAGACTCTGGTGGAAACGCAGCCTTATACTCAAACGATAATAATCCGATAGACAGCGATTCAAGCAGCGCTTGGGGTTTGCAACCACGATGATAACCAGTCACGTAATCCTTGATATCTGAGACTTAAGACTAGTTAAATGCCGTCCAAAGTAATAATAACATTATAATGTTCCAATATGGACCACTAATGTTCCAAAATGGGGCACTAATGACCCATAAGACCAATTAAACAAAAGGAAAGTAATATGCGTTTAGTAATCTATGAACACGTTTCACCTCATCTAAAAAGGATTTAGAAAGTGATAGGAATGTGACATCCGCAATTTCTATCTATATACACTATTTTATATAAAATATATTAATATATAATAAGTGATAGTTTTAGCTGATATTTAAAGAAATGAGTGTAAGCTATACTATTTTGAAAGGTCTGTAGTCTTTAAGCTTTAATCCCAACTTTATATTATAAATGCAAAAATAACTCTGTTTGTATATTTATTACGTTTTTACCACTGAACCAATTTTGATGAAATTTGGTAGAGAGATAGACTAGAGCTCGAGAAAGGACATAGGTTATGTTTTATCGAAAATAAGGCTTGAAAAGGTTGAAATAGGGGATGAAGTGCATGTACAGTGTGAGCGTTTATGTCTATGGGGATTAGTCTGTATCCTAATCTATGTAACTATATCTTCTTTCCTATTTAGTAAAAAATGAAAGTAGATAAGATTTCCTATAACTTATAGAAATACATTTTTTTGGAAAATCAATGATTTTAGCGTAAGAGCGCTAAAAATATTTACCGCATTCTTGTCGCTTCGTATCTAACATAGTTTAAATCTAACATAGTATTTTAATTAAAACCTTTAAATGCTCGTAAAATCTTATACGGAACTAGATAGAATAAAAACAGTTTAACGACCGAACCGGACACATACTGAACTTATAACCTACCTTCTTATAAGGAACTAACATCTAACATAAACGTGTACCACTTCTATGCTTTTAATTTTTTTTACCTGATAGCCCTACATACTGCTATAAAGTTGCTACGCTCAGTATATTTTAATATTCTTTCGCTTCGCCCGGGTGCAATTTAACACGTGTATTTAGCCGTAACCGCTATGTCTCTGCATTTTAAATGTCTATATTAAATGCACAATTTAACTGGATAAGGATTAATTATGTGTTGTTTAAAATCGCTTCGTAAATAAGCCATTATTTCTCTTAAAAAGAAAAGGATAAAAAATGGTTATTTTGGGTTATCCCTAAGAGATAGACATATACCATTGCGGACGTTTTTTGTAGAGGTTTTTAAGGTGTACAATACTATAGTACATTATTTTGATCTATCTCGTAGGGTTCAGCCAGCGTTTGCAATGAGACCGCAAAAAATGTGTTTATTTACGACATCATAATAGAAACCTCTAAAATTATCAGTTTCTCTACTATATTATGTATTATATATATATATACATATAAACCTTCCTCCTAAATCACTCTATCTATTAAATAAACCGCATCAAAATCCGTTGCTTAGTTTTAAAGATCTATGCATACATAGGGACATACAGATTATACTACGTAGTGATTACTAGTATTCATATAAACTTGTATCCCCTTTTTCAGCAGGTTAAGGCTTTGTTTCCACCAGGGATGAGGGAAGAATGTGTTGAGAACCAATAATAAAATTAACTGTAGGGTCTCGTACTGTAGGTTACTAAATTAATGAAATAGCAAGATGCTATTGAGACATTGGTATGTAGAACGTATTTAGTCTATACTTTCTGGGTAAAGTGGTATCTATTAAAATACTAGTAAACTCAACGTACAACATTCCCAATCCTCATTAGGTATTGATTTTCTTACTAAAAATATACGACCTTTTATAGGTGACTCGCGCAACTTTGTCTGCGTCACATAAGCGAAAGAGAGAGAGAGGGTTAGAGAGAGTGTGATGTAGGCACCCATTATAAAATTCTAAAGGAACTGACACTGTTTTATCGCCGTTTACGCAGCTCACAAATTGTTCTACTCTTATGGGTCGTAGCGTGATGTAATATAGTCTGTAGCCTCCCTCTATAAATTATTAGGCTATTCAATACAAAGATTTAGCAAACTCTTCAGATTCAGCATGGACAATGTGGGGTATCTTTCATCAAGCAGAAAAGGCTTAAAGGGTTTAAAAAGGGTGTACATGGAGTAGCACCCGGGCGAAATCGGGTCGACTAGTATTAGTATAGATAATCTCCTAAAAACTGCATCTTTAAAAATATGACTAACAAATACTTTTTCTGTTTCAGGTAAAAACAAAATAAATTGCAGAATAATGAGAAGATGACGGTAACAGTTTGGTTCTACAGTTTTTTAGTAAAAATCAATTTATAATTAACGAAACTTTATTCCAGTTTTTACATAGTAGGTTATGTAAAGCTACACCAAACTGTGTAACAGTAAATATTTAATTTGTAAACGAGTATGATATCGTTTAAACTTGCGAGACTAGGTAAAAATAACGGGACACGATATTAAGGTAAAAGTGATGTAGATGTTCATTGGATCTTGGGAATTAGTGTTGCCAGAGAAGTAATATTAAATACTGTTTTGATTACTTAAATAAATTATATATAATTATAAACATTTCCTTTATTTAAAGCTTGAATTAGGAGTAACAAAGGCGACTAATTTGAAAAAATAAATCGTCGTCGTTTTATTCTTGTAATTCAACAAAACCTAGTGATGAGTATTTTATTTTTTAAATATAAGGTATTTTAATTATTCTCAAGTTTTCAAAGTAGTTTATATCAACCATCCCAAGGGTCCACAAACAGTATAAAGAAGTCTACGCGAACAGTGGATTTAATTAACCAGAGATCTTGACTGTATATCTAACTACATTCAAAAAAATATTTTTCTGAATTGTTCTTATAGAGTGAAAAGGCAACATTATTGTAAAATAAGGTGTATTTTTATAAAACTTATTCACTATACTATAGTTAATTCTATCGTGTATATTATTAGAGATAACTATTTTAGTTTAAATCTTAGATCACGAAAAACTCGTCCTTGTACCGCTTCGTGACTTTACCCACAATGTCGCTCTATCAAACACGCACAAAGAAACTTTTAAGCTGAGATGTTTCTCGTTACTGACACCATAGATAATTCGTTTTACCATGAAGTTTTGTGTTTACCATGGAGTCACATAGTATCATTGTTTGACTGCCTAGTTATTGTTGGAATAAATCAATATAAACTGCACGTTGATTGAATGTAATCAACAAAGTTACTAATTCAATGAAGAATAAGATTATCTGAATAACGTCTTTCGTTTTTTATAGTGCAGCGCCATCTAGTGACAAGTTACAACAACAAAGACAGTATGATTTTTTTTCCATAAAAACAGACATAGTAAAATGGTATTAAAGTAAGACGATTTAGTCTAAAACTTAAATTAAACCTGATAGAAGCATCATCTGTCTAATTCAATGGTAAATCTAATTTATCTGTGGAATTATTCCGTTTTGAGTCAAAATTAATTCCATGTTGGTAGCTCTACATACAAGAAAACTAGTTATCGATATAATTAGCCCAATAATTCGCATCACTATTAGTTAGAACAATGGATGATCACAAGCGTGGAGACGCGTATCCCAACGTGACAGCTCTTGTGACCATGATATTTGTTATTTGTAAGACAAACTAAATTAAAATGTTGCCTTGGTATATCACTTTATTTAAATGCACAAACAAACTAAATTAACCCTAAACAGCAAACGTTAAAATCATTATACGAGCTTCTTCATAACAAATTAACAAAATCCCAATATTTACGAAAACTATCAAGTAACATTGAGTATTATTTTATGGTAGATAAGGTGCAAAGGAGCAGAAGGTCCACCTGATGGTAAGTGGCTACCATCGCCGATGGACATATGCGTTGCGTCCTCGAAGATAGAATGGGGAGGGGGAGTAAAGAAAAAAATGCTAAAATGAAAAATAATAGCGGACCCTCAGCAAGAGCCTAGAGTCCACTAGATCCGCAGAATTAATGGGATGGGAGAGGGAGGTAAGTCTGGCCCACATGCGGCTCGATCAGAACGCGTCTATAACAGATCCCCTACAACCAAGGGGGTGCTGGGTTACTCGCCTCTTACGAGATACTCTCCCAGCGGCAGAGGGGTATAGTATTCTAACCCGACCCCTCACGGGTAAAATTTTGGTACAAGTTAGACAATAATTAAGATATCTCACTAATTTGGGGCTATACCACACTTAGGCTCCGTTCCCAAGAGAGATGTTTGAGGATGTGTAGCGAGGGATGTGTTTGTTAAGAATAGAATTGCTTCATTTACGTAGTTTTGATCAGAGTGTCAGAATTGACATCGAATAAAGTCTTAACAAATCACATCCTCGCACATTTCCATGAAAGAGATGGAGTTAATCGTTCTGATCCACTTCGTCTTTTTGATCTATGTTAGCTATGTAGGGTTAATAAAGACGTAGTCATGCATTCTGTAAGGTATGTGATACCATCTATGAGAATTCAACATCACAATTCATCACGTCTTTGACATTTAATGTTGCAAAGGAGGCGGGGCTTTAAATACCTGTAATATTTTTTCTTTACAAATTATTACGCAATTATTTCACGAAGATTATAACTCTTTTTATGTATTTCTCCAAGAAACTATATAGTGATAAGTTTTAGCTTTTTGTTACGAATTTATCCATTACTTAAATCGGTATGGATTTATGTGATGTGACTTTTGCCACTCAAAACGTATCGTTTTCAAGATATTGCTATGTTAAATATATCCAGGTGCTTCGGTACTGTCTGCTTTATAGGGTAATGATAAATCATTGACAAAACAGATATGATGATCATTGGATCACAAATAATATATAAACCTGCCTTAACAGATAAAAAGTTAAATCATGTTTGAGTAAAAAATCGTTTCTACAAATGCATCTCAGGAATATCCAACGTTTTCTAAAATGCTAGTCAGTCTTTCCACTGTGTTACGCGGTCGCTCCCATGACCCAGGCTACGTAAAAACAATCTCGTACACAATACTTGCGGTATGTTACAATTACACATTCACTCAATTAATTGTACAAACATCTGGGACCTTTGTTATATAGTAAAAGTAAAATTATAAGTACTAGTTTACTCATTAACCCATATTATGAAAAAAAATTAGGGCGAATAGTATTTATCTCTGTAAGATTTTTCGTAGTTAACAAGACAAGTTTTTTATTTCAGCGAATGTTAATCTTAATAATTTCAGAAAATTTGTTTTGCCATTTTATTACACACTAGTCGACCCGATCTCGCTACGCTGAGGTGTATTCAAACTGTTCAGTTATCTACTAATTTATTCAACGCAACGTTCGTTTTTTACGTTTCGTTCGACCGTTTTTTCTCCGACTTACTTTACAAATCCGACTACCACGAAAAAGTCTTTTCATTTTTTGGGTTAATATATAGTCCATGATACTCACAAATTATATGGCTTTCTATTGATAAAAGAATTCTGAAAATTGGTTGAGTGAATCCAGAGATTACCCCCTACAACCTCACAAAATGCGTATAATCAGCCTGACAGTTATCTTAGTTTCAATACCAGTAAATATAATTTTCGATAAAGTTAAAGTGGGTAGTGCAGAATAAAAGTCCCAAATAGTTTGAAGAAATAATATCATATTACATAGTTGCGAAGGTAGTTTAAACTTATGATTAATATTCTGAAATAGGATAGGCCGAGCTAAATAGTTTTATTTTATGTATTTGCTTTTGGAACAAGAGTGAACCGGTGTTGTGTTGCAGTAGATATCTGGTGTGAACACTACTGTATGGGTAACATGGTGATACACGTTTAGAGTTGGCCTCAGGCATCTCTATTCTAAACCATGGTGTAAACTTACCGTACACATACACTGTCACATCTTGGGCTGATTAGTGTGTGCATATTATCAGTGTATATTAAGCTATGAGTGATACGTTAATGTAACGTGTGAATAAGTGGTTATCCAGATTTCAACCAATATATTTCAATACGGTTGAAAGGAATTTTGAATCATTCTGTAAAGTACCTACGCCATTCGGGACGAATGGCCCCGCAGGATGGCCGTGTTAGCAACACTGTGTATTTATAAAAGTAGTAGTAGCGGGTAGATCATTTTATATTATGTCGTACCATCGTGAAGACAATATATAACCTATGGTGCGATAGCTCAGTCTCAGTCTCTCTGGAGTTTTCGCGCAGTGTACATGGAAATTAGTGTTATAGTGTCGTGTAAGGTCACCCTTCTGGAGGTCCACGTAAGTTCACTTTATTACCTATTGTAGTTGGCGAGGTCGAGTGGTGGAGGTGAGAGTAAATATATTATGAAAGTATCTTTAAGCCTGCTCCTGGGTCTCAAGCCCCATGCACTGCTCGCTTCGGTCTAAATTGCATGTGGTCTGTATTGCTGTACAGTAATGGGTATCATATCTCTCTCTATATTTATGACACTACTAATCTAATATTAATATAGTTTAAGGATTTAATAGATCAATCATCTAAAATCTATAATAGTCACTGTTCAAACACCAGGACAGGGTAAAGTTATGAATATACAAAATTTTTATTGCATAACTACATTCACTTTAATTATTTAGCTGAAACAATTAGATACAGGGTGTTTTGATTTTGACAATCAAAAAACGGAAAAATTTAAGTCCTTCTAAGGAAGTAATATTTAAATATAACATTTTATGATTTTTCCATCAATACTTGTTTTTCTTTTAAATTAACCTATACGAACTCAATTTAAAAAAAAAATTTAAAATCATATTATTGACCAAATTATGACATGTTAAAAATTATATATTAACATTTAATCTGGCTGGCAAGGCAAAAATATATTTTAAATAATGAAACTTAATCATTATAAAATTGGCTGTTTTATAGATATTTGGTATAAATTATCTATAAAACAGAGGTCTGACAAATCTATAATAATAAATATAAAGCGTATGAACAAGCGTTGGATTTCCTTGACATTAAAAAAGCAGTCCCCTACATATTAGCGATAGCCGTTATAGAATTCAACGTTATATGTTCCAAAAAAAAAAATTATCCCCTTTTTTGGGAGTAGCTACCAACCGTTTTGTTTAGTCTATTTGTGTGACAATGCAAAACTTGAAGAACTATTATACTAAAATATTAAAAACAGATTATTAATAAAAACTGCCTGTATATCGTTATACATATTGTATTACAGATACCAATATCATTAAAGCAATTGCCAGTTGCATAATAATCAGGTTCTTACATAAAATGAGTGACAGACCGACGGACTGAATTGTCTCATCTAATTTATAATATTAACTAATACCAGTATTAAGTTTATTATCTTGTTAATAGAGAGGCAGCCAGTGTTTACTTATTAGGTAGGTTCTGTATCTCAAAAACTATATATTCACCCGCTATATTTTGGATAAAAGTAACAAACATACATCCATACATTCATACATCCATACATCCATACATCCATACATCCATACATCCATACATCCATACATCCATACATCCATACATCCATACATCCATACATCCATACATCCATACATCCATACATCCATACATCCATACATCCATACATCCATACATCCATACATCCATACATCCATACATCCATACATCCATACATCCATACATCCATACATCCATACATCCATACATCCATACATCCATACATCCATACATCCATACATCCATACATCCATACATCCATACATCCATACATCCATACATCCATACATCCATACATCCATACATCCATACATCCATACATCCATACATCCATACATCCATACATCCATACATCCATACATCCATACATCCATACATCCATACATCCATACATCCATACATCCATACATCCATCTGGGAAAGCGTGGTGGACTATATAACCTAATACCTCCTCATTCTGAGGAGGATACCAGGCTGTGGTCCAGATGATGATGTTTCTACAACAAATTCATTTTTTATATCTGCTTTCACGCTAACAATGTCAAATAGCGCCGTCTTCTCTTTAGATGTTTGTTACTCAATAACAAAAAAACAGCTGAACGGATTTTGATGAAATTTGGTACACATATACTTTATAACATGGGTTAACATATAGGAACTATCCCGGAAACATCGTAACTCTTGCGGGATAGTAATAAAATATTTATTGAACACCTAAATATTTTTGTTTAGCAATATGTTGTTTGTTAAAAGTAAGTAGGTACACGTGTTTAATTATATCCATGCAAAGTCGGGCGGGTCGACTAGTGTTAAATATAGCAAATGACTTACTTTATTTAAAAGTAGATATTTACAAAGCTAACACATGTCTAGTGACACCGTTACAACTGTTATGATTACCAAATTAGTTTTGCGTAGGTTAACGAGGACAGGTCCATAGTTTGGACGAATTTGAGGACATAGTGCGACGAATTGGTCACACGGAATATTTTCCTTTTAAGTTTTTATATGATTAAATCTACCCCACGTGAATTGTCCATATTTACAGGATAAAAATTATTCTACGCACAGATCAATGTTTTTACTGTCTTAGTAATGTCCCTTCTTCATTGCTTGAGCAATCTCAATTCATTTATATTTCTCCTTTGGACTGTGATATATTCTGGGATAAAAAGTCTATGGAGTATCTATGTGCCAAATTTCATTAAAATCCGTTCAGCCGTTTTCATGTAATAAACATACAAACTTACACATTCATAATATTAAGATTATAATATCGGAAATATTTTTTACAATGTTTGCATAATTTGGATGTAGGATAGTAGGATGGGATGTGGGAAACCGGCGTATGTATTGAGCTATAAATGTCAATCACGATTCAAAGCAAGTTATGTTCAAACGTCAAATATATTTCCTACGGAAGTTTACAGTTATACAACTTGAAACTACAATGAAACACAATTCAAATAAATACTTGTATAATGATAAATATTGTTATATTAATGAATATTTGTATGCTCGTCCTGTTCTAGTCATCTTTACGAATTTGTAGATCACTCAGTGTAGAGAGGGTTAATATAGAAAATACAATGACAAACATAATTTCTACAAAATATTCGTATTAAATATTAGCTTCTTGAAATCTACTTTAGTCTATTTCTAGACTAAAAAATATAAAATTATTGTTATAATTTAATGTATTGTTTGAGTAGATATTCTAAATTCTTAAAGCATAGTTATATATTGTAAAAATAATTTACATTAATTCAAGAATTTAACTAGAACCTTGTTATTGTACAACTATTACTAGCCTTGAACCTGTTTGCAAATGGCGTATCCATTATTCATTGTCGCCCCCGTTTTAATTATACTAAAAATGATAAGGCTTTGAAAACTTAATAACACAATGTTTTATAATATTATATAACACTTCTGCACGCTACAACGGAGCATTGGTTTAATTCTACGAGTCGAACTAAAATTATAAATGTGATAATTTGTTTCTTCGTCAGTCAATTTGTTCGTCGCACAAAAAATGCTGAACTGATTTGAATGAAATTTAATATACTGATGCTTTAGAATGTACATTAATACACAGCATACGTTTTATCCTGAAAAGAAGAGTAGTTCCTTTAGTATAATATAGTCTTTGCTTGTAGAGTTTTCACTTCATTTCACTTTGAACCCAATTCTGAAGTCCCTAAACATATTTTAATACAGTTTTAAATAATAAAAAAAGCAAGAATGTATGAATTATAGTTTGTAGATATTTTATACAAAATGGCTGCAGTACATGCAAAGTCAGCCACCAATTTAATTGCTGTTATAAAAATAACAACTAGTCGTGATACAATAACCTAATTCTTATTGAAATCGATTGGTAGATATACAATTCATATTCTTATTCAATTCTAATTAGATTTGAGATTAAAGATAAATTGTGTCAAGGTATTGTAGCTACTGGTTGAGATATACAGCTCTTTATAGAAAGACAAGACAGAGACTCTTCTAAATCAGTTAAATTGCAATCAAAAAATTCGGAATCATATTAAAACGGAGATTTAGTTTTAGAGTGGTTAAATAGTCTGTGGAATCATATTAAGACAGATTCAGTCTTTTAAAGTAGTTTAATAATCTATAGAATCATATTAAGACTGAGACTCAGCCTTTTATAGTGTTTGAATAGTGTGTGGAATCATATCAAAACTGAGACTCAGCCATTTAGAGTAATTGAATAGTTTGTGTAATTATATTAAAATTGAGACTGCCTTTTAGAGTGGTTGAATAGTGTGTGGAATCATATTAAGACTGAGACTCAGCCATTTAGAGTAATTGAATAAGTAGTCTGTGTAATCATATTAAGATTGAGACTGCCTTCTAGAGTGGTTGAATAGTCTGTGTAATCATATTAAGATTGAGACTGCCTTTTAGAGTGGTTGAATAGTCTGTGTAATCATATTAAGATTGAGACTATCTTTTAGAGTGGTTGAATTGTATGTGTAGTCATATTAAGATTGAGACTATCTTTTAGAGTGGTTGAATAGTCTGTGGAATCATATTTAGATTGAGACTGTGGAATCATATTAAGATTGAGACTGCCTTTTAGAGTGGTTAAATAGTCTGTGGAATCATATTAAGATTGAGACTGCCTTTTAGAGTGGTTGAATAGTCTGTGGAATCATATTTAGATTGAGACTGTGGAATCATATTAAGATTGAGACTGCCTTTTAGAGTGGTTAAATAGTCTGTGGAATCATATTAAGATTGAGACTGCCTTTTAGAGTGGTTAAATAGTCTGTGGAATCATATTAAGATTGAGACTGCCTTTTAGAGTGGTTGAATAGTCTGTGGAATCATATTAAGATTGAGACTGCCTTTTAGAGTGGTTGAATAGTCTGTGGAATCATATTTAGATTGAAACTGCCTTTTAGAGTACTGGAATAGTCTGTGGAATCATATTTAGATTGAGACTGCCTTTTAGAGTACTTGAATAGTCTGTGGAATCGTATTATTAATGATAAGAAAAAAATTATTTTGTGATGAAAAAGATGTAGCTTTAAAAGTTTATTTTTGTCCTGCAACTAAGCTTTTTTTGTAATTTATAATGCTTTTATTAATGGGTGTCATTATCACAAGTGGTCGTTACTATGTCAAACAATTAAATTGACTTAACAGTATTGTGCAGAAATTGACGACTTGTATCGAAATGTAGAGTCATGATTCATCGTTAGTTTTACTTTTGAATTTTTTGGCATACTTTAATAAATACCAGGACTATACATTATTATGTTACTTTTAGCTGATCTGAAGATAAGGCCAGGAGATAGGGAACACTCTTATAGCAATCGTTACGACAGTCGATTTTAGGCTTATGTATTTTGTATTTAAATATTTTAATATTACTAAATTCTAGAGATAAAATTTGATTACAAAATGTATCACAAAACATACCTGTTACTCATATAATTAAATCCTATAAAAAGTATTCTTAAAAATATTTGAGGCAAAAAGAAGTTAAAGCATTTACAACACAGTAACAAATCAAAGTAAGTTGAACGTTTCTTTTGTTCGAAATGAAGAAACAAAAATTTCAACTAAATATAATTCAGTTGGTTATAAAACATTTCAGATTAAGAAATTACAGAAGCTGAATTGAAATATATTACTGAAACCAGAAATTGTTTCAGACATTTTAATTGAATCAATAAGTTGAAAATTCAAAGATTACAAGGCATCTCTGCTAGATGGCGCTTTATTTTTTCTTAACTCAGCGCCATACACAATTGTAGATGTTTGGTAATATTTTTGAGGCAAGCAAAGGCAGTTTGACTTATAATTTCATACATTATATATTGTTTATATAAGTGCAAATGTAAATAAAAATAAATGGAGTAGTTAACTGACGCTAGGTATTTTTTATTGAGAATCACGTTACTTGTTTTAAAAAAGTTTATTTATAAAGATGGTCTCAATCAATAAAATTTTAAATTAATCATCTTTTTATGGATGTTATTTATACTTGATTGGAAGCAAAAAAATATTGTGGACAAAAACTGTGGCTTCATTGACCTCTAAATGTTTTTTCCAGTTTAATTAAAAACATCCTCATAAACTGACAAAGTATATTTTATCGTTTTTTTTTGTATTAATAAACTCTTTTAGACTGTATTTCAAACTTCGTAAAGTTCTAAAGGTACAGCTCTTTAAAGGAAAATAAAAACACACACACAGATTTAATTGGCTCTGTAAATTATTACTTAACTCCAAATTGAACTTAAATAATTACGAAATTAAAAAAAATAAATAAATACAAATATCATCATGAAGTTTCAGCCTCTACATGCCAAGTTTCAGCTTAATAGGATTCCAGGAATTGTTGAAATAATTAGTCCACCATCTTGAACGGTCCGCCATATTGGATTCAGAATAACATCATTTAAGTTATACACTTTAAACGTGTATGCAAACTCTTCAACTTTATTATTAAATTATTATTGCATTATAAAACCTGTAACTAAGTTCTATTCATCAATGAAATGTGTTTATACCTAAGAATGTTAACAGTATTTCCCTCTCTTTCACTCACCATACAATTTATGTGAGAGGTAAATATTTCCATTATATATATGAACGAGTACTTAACAATGACACCTGCCACTTTCTATCTACAATAAGTTATCACTTTCACTTAAATCAACTTATTGTGAAATGACATTATTGTTAATATTGAATGAGCGAATTTAGAATTTTGTAAAATAAGACAATTTTTTACATAGAATTGCCGTGTTTGTGCACGCATCACGTTAAAACTGCTTAACCGATTTGAATGAAATTTGGTATAAAAATACTTTAGAAGGTTAATTAATATATAGGGCACTTTTTATCCCGAAAGAAAGCATCTTTCCCGTGGAAAAGAATCGTAAGGTGGGACAATAAAAGCTGAAGCTGAAACTATTTTTAACAAAGTTTGTACTAAAATCACAAAGTCGGTCTAATATTTTAAATAAGATTTTATATAACTAAAACTATAAAAATATAGAGTTCAGTGTTAATTATGATGTTGGCAACACTAATAATTTGAGTAGCATCCTGTTGTTTATAATGTTGGTAGGATAGATATGAATATCATTCTTACATTCTTAAATGTTGGAGAACTGATAAACATCAATCGAAGAAGTAAAAGATTGCAAATTACATCGCGAAAATTCTAGCAGTAATGCTGTTGGTCCGCGTCTAAAGTATAACCCCCAGGACGATATTCCGGTGAAGCCGTCATACTGTTAGTCTGCGTATAGACTATAACCAATGCAGAAATTCGAATGCTTAAAGTTTTAGCAATAAAACGTAATGTCATAAATAAAGTAGAGTACACAAATTAACAAGTCATTTTCTAGGCAATTACTGCTAAGCAGATAGTGATAAAATCGTAGTTTTCACGCTCTACGATGCAGATAGCGTGTGTACTGACGATTATAATCAAGTATTTAAAACGTTTATTATATAACATAAATAGTTAATTTGCTTACTACTATTAACAGCTAAAAATACGACAAATATTTTTTGTATGAAATATTAAGTGTGACGTCACAAAGTTACACATATCAGACTCACTCCTATTTAGTGTCGTCACAAATTTATACATTTCAGACTCAATCACACAAAATTTACACTTTTTAGATTCTATTCTTTTTAGTGTGTGATATTTTAAAAATTTAGACAAATTCCTCTGTAGTATGAAGTCACAAATTTACACATTGCAGACTCAATCCTCTTTAGTGTGACGTCACAAATTTAGAATATTTCTAAAACATCTAGAAATTTACTAAATTTTTATAAAAAAGATTCACATTTCAATACTTTAAATTTTGACATGTGACGTCACAAGAAAGAAACTATTAGTGACGTAATTTATGAATATTCTCTTAGTAGAAAAAAATTCATGAATTTAAAGATTGTTTTAGAAAATACCACACAGACATAATAGTAGAAAATAAATTGAAGAATTTATGGTTATTTTTATTTTTTACAGATATTTTGAGGATACTTGTACATTAACCGATTCAGATGTTTTTGAAAAATAGGTTATATTTATTGATGATAAATGTATTAGTATGTCTACCCAATGATTTTTGATGTCCAAGCGAAGCAAGGTTAAAGTATATAGATAAAAGAGCATATATATTTCATCAGTTTTAACGTAAATGATTGCTATATACGACAACCAGTCGAAGGCGATCCACAAAACCAGTGGGTCAAAGTAATTAATCACTACCATTTAGTTTTGATGGTTATTTCTATCTTTTATTGATCTATACTAATATTATAAAGGAATTACTCTTTCGAAGCGAAAAATTCTTTTAGTGTTGGATAGCCCATTTATCGAGGAAGGCTATAGGCTATATAACATCACTCTACGACCAATAGGAGCGGAGCATCACTCGGAAGAAGTCTGTACTGTATAAGCCCGTATATTAGTAAGTAATAAATCTTAGATTGGTAAGTAAATAAGAATTGTTTCTAGATTTATTTAACCCTATTTTGACCGTAGGGGACCCTTTATTGTTCTTGGAAAATAAAAATAAAATATTATTTAGTAATAATCTACTTACCAAGTAATGATTATTATATCAATTTACAGATCTATAAAAAAATTGATTATGACACTGATATTAAAACTTTTCAGTGCGATTTTATGAAATAACTATGCTGCTGAATCTTTAACGTAACAAAGCCCTAATACTATATCAGTATTAGTTCAGCCGTATCAGAATCAGTCATCGAAAAATTTCAAACTATTTCAAGTAGGATAGATATTTTACACTTTTTCACAAATGCCTTATGTAATAATCGAATTAAATATCGATAAGTCGCATATCTATATATTTAATGATATTAAATAACCGTTAAAAACAGCTAATCATTACAAAATCAAGTGATATTTAAATAGTCCCTTAGTAAACGAATGATGGTGCTAAATACCAAGGTCGGTATTGCAAGGTTTGACAAGGTTGTAAGTAATTTATGCATAAACGACTTCTGAATGCAGTGTTGCCTGAACAAGAATAGTAGAAAATCAAGAAATAAAAATATTTTAATAAGGAGACGTGAAAAATGGCCTCTTTCTTTTGTTCAAAATTACCAATGATTGCTGATTTTCTTCTAAATATTGCTGCTTATTATTTACAATTTAGAAGACTATAAAACCTTACAATTTCGGAGACAAAAAGGAAAGATTTCTTGAATGATACCCTGACTGGATAACTAAATACATACTTTCTTTTATGTGGATCTCCTGTAGCTTGTCGTCGACTGTTTGAGATCATTGTTTTAGATTCTCAATAGGATCCTTTAAATAGTGCTCAGGGACGCGAAGTCCATATGTGCAAGGTCGTGAGGCGCACAATGGAGCCAGAGAGGAAAAGGCGCCGTGAAGTTTTTAGGGACGTCGGGAAGAGCACGTCAAAGTGATTGTAGACAGCGGCGCCAAAAAGTTCTGGAGACTACAAAAAAAAATAACAAAATGCTGGATATTATTACCTAAATTGGTTTTTCTTGTTGTCATCAATCATTAAGGTCTAATTCTGGTTGTACTCAAATCTTGTTTATCAAAAAAAATACTTTATAATTACATTTCAACGCAGTTTTGCCAAACACTTATAAGCGCCTTTCTTTTGCGCGTCTGTGTCTCTGTCTCAACGTAACTTTAACTTGTATTTTAACATTAATACCAGCATTTGATCAATTTGATTTAAAATGCTTTAATTAAGGAAAACCCATAACTAGTTAACCATTCATATTTAATTGTATCTAGATATAATAAACCAGTCTTAGTTATTACCTAGAAGTAGCAGGTAGTGCAACGGAATGATATCAACGCTATACTATTAAATGTAAGCTTAGGTTTACTGTTCTACTTACTGAGTGCTTATGTAAAAGATACTTAATTTATACTTAAGTATAATGATATAATTAAGTAATAAGATCAATACTTATAACAACTTTAATTGTACTTAATTCTAATAATATTGTTTTAAATAAATTATTCTCTTTTTTTCTTTTTTTGTATTTTTTATTGCTCTGACAATTTTTTCACATATCAGATCTAACATTAATATAAAATGTGTATGTCTGTCATGATTGTTGACGAGTCTTTAACAGATTTTTTCTCAAGCTTAGTCCAGCGCTCACGACCGCCGGGGCAAATATGGCGATCGACCCTCAACTGCTCATACTATTTAGCAAAAAAAAATATAAAAAAATATTTTGTGCAATAAAAATACTTGTTTCATAAGGCATTTGAAATGACAGTAGTTATTACTGATTATCTATAAAAAGTATGGAAAATGTCAGTAATAGACATTCCAGTGGCCAGATGCGCACGCGCACAACGGGACACAATCATTTTTATTACTATAATATTGAGCTATGACAAGAATTTATTATGAGGAAGTAAATGTGAGTAGATGACATAAATCTAAGTTCTAAGTAATGTTGTTTGTTACTTATAGCATACTAGCGGCACGTCCTGGCTTCGCACGGGTGGACATTTAACACACCGGCGCGTCGGCGTGTATTTTTTTGTAAATATTGACATTTTATAATTTCGTAATATCTTTTGAATGGATTATCCGATTTCAATAATTCAAAAATTAATCAACAGGTATTGAAACAGTCTTGAATACGAAATAATTTATTTTGATAAGAATTAATACAAAGGTATGGATAACATGGTCTGATTTTGATAGGCATTTCTATCAACTTTTAAAATGAAAAAAGTATTTATAGTGACATAACTATAGTAGTTGGACATATGGTCTTGAAAAGTTTTTTGTAGATATTGATACGGTCTATAATATTGTAGAACATTTTTTTTGTTCTATCATCAATACTTTCCGCAGCGCAAACGATGAAAGACATTTTATGGCTAATTTTTTTACACCTTCGGTTGGTTTAGTAAGAATTTCTGAGGTTCTCTAATTTTTTATAGTAATAAATATAGCCTTTATTACTCAGGGATAATGTAGCTTTCTAATGGTAAAAGAATTTTTGAAATTGGTCCAGTAGTTTTTAAGTTTATAGTTACATACAAAAATACAAATCTCTCCTCTTTATAATATTGTAGAAAGGTGAAGGATTACTTACATATCACAATGATCGCTTACTTTTGTGAATAGACGAAATAGAATATTTCGTACCGTACTGAGAACAAAATTGAATTTCATATAATATTTTGAATTGACCTGCGTTATTTCTCATCATCATCAGGATCAGAAAGTTCTATTATTGATTAACTATTGGATATTAATGTAAATATACTAATATTATAAAGAGGTTTGTGACTTTGTGAGGTTGTAGGGGGTAATCTCTGGATCTACTGAACCGATTTTGAAAAAAAAAAAAATATTTTTCGTGGTAGTCGGATTTAATGCAGTAAGTCGGAGAAGAAACAGTCGAACGAAAACGTTTCTTACGAACGCTGCCTTAACGATGAGATATATGATTCATAGTTGCGGGTAGAGTGATAAAATACCTCTGCGAAGCGAGAGCGGGTGGACTAGTTATTAAATAAAATAAATTAGAATAATAGCTTTAAAATACTAATCTTATTAATCTTAACTATTGTCTTTAGTCTTATTTTTTCTGATCGTGAACTTAAATATAACTTGAGTTAGCAACACCGTTGATAACTTTATATAAGTTAGTTAGTAATTTTGATTTTATTCCAAGACTTGTCAAATGAAACTCGCCTGTTGACCATTATGGCTGTGAAGTGGTGTGGTTCTGTGATCTCCATTACTAAGGTTTGGAGTGTTTAATATTGGTTACTCTGTTTCCGTTTTAAATGTATATTATTATTTTATTGTGCGTGTTACTGATAATAATATTTTAATATTGGACTGATTAAGAGAAATAGTTTTTGTTGGTGGTTCACTTGGCGTTTTTTTTTTTTTTAATAAAAATAGTCTCTTGTTTTAGTTCAAATTGTATAATTGTTAAGAAATCGACGTCGCGTGTAATATTCAAAACAAAATATCTATTACGTGGAGACATAATTACCGTACGTAACTCTACGTTACCGTTTCGTACCGTTAACTCGGTTTAACGTTTTACTTTTGTATATTGTGATTTTATTTCTTTGATCACTCTCTTTACATATTTTTCATTTATACTCACATAACTCAATAGGAAATTAGGAGAAAATATAGACAAACCTGTGCTCTGTTGCTATGTTTTATTTAATTATTTTAATCAGTTTCTTCCTTTATATTCTTCTAGATCAATAGTTGTTACTTTATCGAGAATAATAGGACGTCGTTGATCTTCTTTCAATTTTCGTCTTTAATTTGTAATCGATGAATTAAGTGATCACAAGTAATATCAACCTAAAGTGATACTATTATTTAGGGAACTCAGCGAAGCGAACTTGTTTCTTTTTAAACCAGAAAAAGCAATTCATATTATAAAACAAAGTTCCGCGCTACGTTTGTGTGGTCGCGATAAACTCAAAAACGACTGAATAGATTTTGATGCGGTTTTCATTAATAGACAGAGTGATCTATAAGGAAGGTTTTGATATATAATTTGTTATGGTTTTGTGTAAATATATTAAAATATGTTGATAATTATTGAAAATGTCGGGAAAAGTCTAATCGCATGAGAACTTTTTTTGAATATGCTGGAGTATCGTGCGAAGCCGGGGCGATTAGCTAGTTATACCTTTTAAAAACACATAATAAAACTCATGCTTTTAAGAAAATCAAAGCTTACCATTTCCTAATCGAGTTTTATGATCGAACAAACATAAAAATTAAATTTTGGCAATTAAACAATCATGTGGTATTTTAATCAATTAAAATTAATAATAGTTATGTAGGTAGATGTTAAATAATCTGTCGGAGCAGGAAACTCTATCGAGACCAGTCCGACAGAAAGTAAGGCCAATTCGAGGTCAGGCGAATGTATATAGCAATTGTCTTTATGTATGCGAATTGTTGTGTTTCCATGGTTTACTTGTAGTATAAGCTATAGATTCGTAGAGAGATATCAAGACGTCTTTGTTGATTTCTAACTACTTTTATCCAAGAGAAAATAAGATACGAGTATTTGTCAAATAGGAATTTGCAACGACTTCTCACGTTTTATTTTATTTCTCAAAATTTACCTTTTTACGTAGAATTGGGTTAAAAATACATCCCAAAATGTCCTCCTGAAATTTCTTTACCATATAATTGATCTATAATACTGTAAAGTCACAATTACTACCAGAACGATTTAAAATAGCAAAAGGAGATCCAATTCCGCGCTTATCACTTTACGACCGTCTTCAGAAAAGTATCAATTAAATTGTACTTGCTCAAAAAAACTGAAAAAAAAAAAATTATTATATCATTTTTTATAATTTTAGAAGTAAGTATTTAGAAGTTTGGAAACAATATTTTATTTATACAAAATTTTAAAACCAACAGCATTCCTTGAATGCAAAATGAGAAAGAAAACATTCATAAAACGCTCATAACTATTTATTTATGGGTCTTAGACACGAAATTCTTTTTCTTAATATTTCTATGAAAACCCAACGTCCATATTATTAGGAATTGTCCATTTCTTAAGGATAAAAAGTAGCCTATATTACTCATAAACTTTTGACAAATATTAGAAAGACCATCAAACACTTTCTAGCATTTCTATTCATATATTTTCCTTTCTATGTTATATTCATGTAAAGCCAGGGTTTATAGCTAGTGAAAATGATAATATCATCAATATTGAAGAAGAGTAAATCAATTAAAAATATAATCTGTTTGTTTATCATTTGTATTGATTATAATATTTCTTATGCATAAATTACGTCCCGGACTTGATTTGTTAATTTATCCTTATATTTTAAATATATTAATAATTCATTTTTTACTTTTTTAAAAATTACGTATTCATAATTATAGTATGCAGAAATTATTTTTTATTGATCTATAATATTATGGACGTCAGTCAACAAACTAAAATAGTGATAACTTGACTATGATATACTCGTAGTTTATCTATATGGGACCGATGCCGCACAGTAACACACACAAGACAATAATAACATGCACTTAAAAAGGAAATAGAGGAAATATTTATAACAAAATACCCTCAAGTGTAAAAAATGCTAACTCATTATATACTTTTAAGAAAAAATTAAAAAAAAAAACATATTAGAACATTTGATTTTATTTAATTTATAAACTAAGCTAGTGTTTTTCTCATGTAATGTTAGCAACACTGTTTATAAAGCAGTAGTAGCGGGTATATCATTTTATATTATTTCGAGTATACCGACGTGGAGACATTATATAACCTTTAGTGCGATAGATTAGTCTCAGTCTCTCTGGTGTTTTCGTGCAGTGAACAGTTAGTGTTATAGTGTCGTGATTAAAGTCACCCTTCTCGAGATCCATGTAAGTTTACTTTATTATCTATTGTCGTTAGCGAGGTCGAGTGGTAGAGGTGAGAGTTAATATATTATGAAGAAGCTCTTTAAACCTGCTCCTGGGTCTCAAGCCCCAGGCACCGCTCACCTCAGTCTAAATTGCTATTGTATACGTATTGCTGTATAGTAATGGGTACCACATTCTCTCCATGTTTATAGCAGTAAGTTTTGTCTTTAATGAGAATAAATGATTTTTAAAACTATATTAAAAACATACTCCAAAACTAAGTAATGGAGACCCAGCATCACGACATCACACCCACTGCACAGCCAAAAAGGTCACCAGGCTAACAACTGGCTCAAATCTATCAGAACAGAGGTTATAAACAGTCTACCCGTGAATAACCAAGTTTATTGGTCTCATCAAGTACCACTTATAGCTCAGTTTTAGTTAATTGTGATTCCATAATAATATAGGTTATTGGAAAGTAACAATTTGGAGGGATAAAAATCCAACTTTCCTCGTTTATCTAGTAATTCGTATAAAAACACTTATAAAAACAGTAATGTAATTTGTAACGAAAATAACATTGTGTGACATTTGAAAAGGTTTCTAGTATATTTGTAACCGGTCTAGGCTATAACATGTAAAATGAGAAGAATTATTGCTTTTAAAATGCCGTGTGATGTCAATAAACATGTACATGACCAATATATTGACTTACAATTAGTGATTAATAGTGTCCGAGGTTAAAGAGTTCCATAACTATTAATGGGAGCTCTATAATATCGCATTAAATTCTAAATACTGCTCGAGCAACGGAAAAAAAATTACATAGTATAAAACACTCGCTTCCCGCTGTCCTTCTGTCCTTGCTTAGATATTTAAAACTACGCAACGGATTTTGATGCGGTTGTTTTAATAGATAGAGTGATTCAAGAGGAAGGTATATATGTATAATACATACATAATATGGTAGAGAAACACTGATAATTTTAGAGGTTTCTAATGTGATGTCGTAAATAAATACATTTCTTTGCGCTTAAATTGCAAACGCTGGCTGAACCCTACGAGATAGATCAAAATAATGTACTACAGTATTGTACACCTTAAAAAGGTCTACAAAAAATTTCTAGATGGTATATGATTATCTCTTAGGGATAACCCACAATAACCATTTTTTATTCTTTACCTTTTACGAGCAAAAATGGCTTATTTACGAAGCGATTGAGTTAGTCTATCAAAAGATATCACGTACATATTAAAGTATTGAGATTAATAGTGTAGTGTTGTTTGGTGGCGTGGTGCTAGGCCTCCGTTATCGAGGAGTATGTGGTAATATACTTTAGGAGTAGAGTGTTTGTGCATAATAAAACATGATTAAAAGAGAGAACAGAAAAAAAAATATGTTATATGTGTGTTGTAGGCATAGGTAGTGTTAGGAGTTATCTCCTGGGGTTATACTTTAAACTAGTGCTTCAGCATTACTGCTAGAATACTCGCGATGTAATCATCATTATTCTGTCATGACGGCGTATTTATTTTGCAATCCCTACTTAGATTGATGTTTATCAGTTTATCATCCAAGATTCAAGAAAGTAAAAGTGCTACTTCAAAATTATTTAAATGAAATTATTTCTACCTTTTTTCAGTTTGAAGTCGGTTTTTTTGTTGTGTAATAAATGTTTTCATGTGTTCTTAAATTCATTTAATAATTTATAATAAATGCATAAGTACCCAATGAACATTTAAGCTGTACTTAGAAAGGCGTTTGATTATATTGATACACGCATTACTAATATCGGTAGTAAATTCTCAACAATACTAGTTTGAAAATTTGATAGAGTTAGTCCCTTTATTGTAATTGTACGGAACCCTCAGTGTGCGAGTTGCATACTCGCACTTGGCGGAAACTTTTTTTGTGTCAGTGTGGCCCACCTTAAAAATAGCTTCAAGATTAGATCATAAAAGTAAAACTCATCGTCTCATCGATACGTTATTCAAATACAAACACAAACAGTTATTCTCGCCATCAAAACCGAAAGTGAGCGAGCGCAAAAACGTTGACGCACCGAAATCGAGGTCGGGTGAAAACCAACAGGTTCTTAATTTGGGCATCAGGTTTTCTCCCGCCCGCGGCGTTACACAGAGTAAATATAAGTAATAAAATATATTTAATCTCTACTAGTCGAACACGTGTACCTACTTGGATTTAACAAAAAAAAAACATTTTTTTTTACAAGATATTGCTGTATAAAAATATTTATGCGTCCAATAAGCATTTTATTATTATTTGTGTGATTAAGTAACAAACATCTAAATATACGAACTTTCATATTTATAATTTATATATAAGTTTATAATTTATTCAATACTAGCTATCCTATATTGATTTCCCTTTATTTTATCAATATCATTTCAGCATTATTCTTATTCAGTTACCTTCACCAGCACACCTACAACTCACCAAAGTTTCATCACAAACGATTGAGTATGAACGCAAAGAATACAAACATAGCTTTGATAGAGAATTAAGAAGATATAGTACATGTATAAATTAAGCTCATTGAAAATATGTATTACTTTATTTTGTGATAACCAAATAAAAACTGTTCCTTCACTTCATCTAGAAAATTTTTTTATTGCAAAGTAAGTATATTGCAATGAAAATTAATTGTCATCCAAAACATAGACAGACGTAGGTATGTCAATGATCTTTGAATTATTTTAACCTCAGTTTCTTACGTAATAAAAAATAGCAATGATTTCGTCTACAAATTAATAAACAAAAACTTTTAATTTTAATTTCTTTAGGTGTAAAAAGAAATGTGCCAAAAATCCAATGTCTCGTGTAAAAGGCCGAAACACTGAATGAATGTCAATAAAGATGGTGTCATCCAAAGAATATAAAGTAGATGCCACTTTGGCATTTTATGCGAATTGCGTACGATAGAAAGTGAGAAAATTAACAAAACCAGTCCAAAATGCAAAATATGATAGGCAAACATTTCAGAAATCTATTTTTATAATAAAGTATTTGAAGTTGATCATTTTGCTTATTCGCTTAAATCTTTAAAATTATTGATCGGAATTTAATGCAGTTTTTATGGATAAGAAGTCAAAACATCACTGAAAATATTACGCCTATTAAAATCACATCTGAATTATTTACCCCCCAAATTTTGGGAAAATAAGCCCGTTGGTAACCCTGCAATAATATGTTAATTCAGCTGACAAGTGGTAGGACTCTTACTACCTACTAAACCTCCTGTATGGTTTTTTCTCCCTAAATTTAAGCAGGAATCGCCGAAGTCGGCAACAGTGCATCTAACTTGTCCTAACAATCTATATAATATACTAGCGGCCCATCCCGGCTTCGCGCGGGTGGAATATTATTTTTAAAAATATATTGGCCCTCCCGCATTTCGGTGCCCCCTCTCTTGCCGCTTTACTCGCTGCGCTGCGTCGCTACACTGGCCCGTCGCGTCGTCGTGTATTTTTTGTTTATATTGATATTTTTAATTTCATAATATCTTTTGAATGGAAAGTCCGATTTTAATAATTCAAAAAGTAATTTACAGGTATCGAAATAGTCTTGAATACGAAATAATTTATTTGGATAAGGATTAATACAAAGTTATAGAAAACATGGTCTGATTTTGATAGGCATTTTTATCAACTTTTAAAATGTAAAAAAGTAGTTATAGTGACGTAACTATAATAGTTGGACATATGGTCTTGCGGACTTTTTTGTAGATATTGATACGTTCTATAATATTGTAGAACATTTTTTTGTTCTATCATCAATACTTTTTGCAGCGCATGCGATGAAAGATATTTTATGGCAAATTTTTTGGCACCTTGGGTTGGTTTTCATGAGATTTCCTAAGGATTTCTAATTTTTTCTTGTAAAGAATATAGCCTATGTTACTCAGGGATAATGTAGCTTCCTAATAGTGAAAGAATTTTTGAAATCGGTCCAGTAGTTTTTATGTTTATTCGTGACATACAAAAATACAAAAATACAAATCTTACTTCTTTATAATATTAGTATAGATATCTAAAATTCTCAATGGAAGCAATATTAACATAACTCATTTGTATTCCTCACAGATTATATATAAAATGCTAATCATCTTTCACCGATGCTAACGACCTCTATTCGAAAGTGTCCTAAAAATTATTCCATAATCGATTTCATGTACTTGACATTCAAGTCACCTGCAGTTATAAAAAACGAAAATAAACCTTAATAAAAGGAGATAAAGTTTAAAATTATATTTATTTGTAATTTTAAAACAAAGTAAATGGCACTTTAAAACAATGTTATACGAATTTAAATCGATTTTCAAACACTCGATGCGTATTTTGACTTTGATCTGTTTTAATTTGGAATTTTACTCTCGTCGTAACTTTCCTCACATTCTTTCTCTGAGAATTATTTATTAACTTAATTTGTAACTCTGGCTACTAATTTTTTTAACATACCAAGTCTTTTCGTTCTAGGTCTCAATCCAAAGACAAGAAACCACGGCGAAGAATTAAAAAAATTTGGATAGATCTAGTAATAATCGGTTTATTCCTGTTTTGAATGTTGAATTTTACTTTTGAAGTAACTTTCTTTAAGTTCTTCGAGAATTTTTTATTTACTTATTTTTTTGCTATTTAATTAATTGACTTAAGTATTAATATATTTTATTTTCGATATTCGATAAAGATATAACCTTGCTGTAGACCAGGATAGATATAAATAGGATTCAGGTTGCTTAGGGTGCCAAAAAAGAGGTTTTTAACAACTAAGCGAAGCGAGGCTAATTCATTACTCATTAGCGAAATTAGGTTTTCTCTTTTATGGACATTTAACATTTATTGAAGTTTAAATATGATGTCGTGTAATTTATGTGTAACTTAATAAAGGCAAATGTCTAAAATTTCATTATCCAAACTACACTTAAGTTTAAAGTTAACTTACTTATTTGTATTTACAACAATAGTGATTTCGCGGTTTTTACACCGTGAACGACGAATTATCACATTAGGCGTGTGAACTTGGCCCAATGTGAAATTTCTTTCAAGAATCCACTATAACTTTCACTGTCGCTTTCTTAGGCCTCTGGCCTTTAAAGAATATAAATTCTGGTGTTTTCTTTTTATTATTTAAGTAGTTAATCTGTGAGTTATACGTACTTCATACATTATATTAAAAAAATAATAATACAAGTTTTTATGACATACGATTACAAAATATAGTTCCTTAAATTCAATTGATCTACCATTGAGGACTTCTTACAATATAAGGGTCTTCAAATCTCATGTATACAGGATCCTAAGAGGTAAGCAACGCATCGGCACATGGTGGACCTAGAAGCTCGTTTGCCCCTTATTAATTATATGTGTTAATTTTTTAATTATAAAAAAAAAACAGTTTCAATCCTTTCTTAGCTTGATCGGAAATTATTGAAATAACTATTCCACCATCTTGGGTAGTCGGCCATATTGAATTTAGGGTAAAGACATTTTATTTATCGTATTCTTTTCAGCAAACCCTTTTTTTGAAACCCATATCATATTCAGCCATCTTGGGCCGTCCGCCATATTGGATTTAGAATGATATCCACACTAATCATGCATCACTATTACAAAGTCTGTTGCAAGACTTGGCCCAAACATACACACAAACTTTGCAAATTAAATAAAAGTCTTTTCAGTTCGCATTCAAGGAATAGCGCCCATCACTATTTAACAATACAGATACAAAACTAATTTCATACTCCAAGGCACAGATACACAACAATAATAGGCTGTATGCTAATACGTTTGTTTCCCATTAGATACCATCTTGCATACATATTGACAGGTATTAGCTATTGTTATTAAATCATTTTTTAGCTTTTGGTGGAAGTTGTGTTATCTATGTATATTAAGGTATTGTGTTGCTAGTTCATGGCTTTTATTGAAATTTTTTAAAGGTAATACCTTTTGCTTTAGGACTTACTAAAAAGACAAGAACCCAGAGCCGCATTCGTTGAAAAAATAAATGGATAAATATTCGTAATAATCTGTATATATTTAATGCAGTGTTGCCAAAAACAGGTTTTCTTTTCCCGATTTCTGGGAATTTCGAAATTTTACGAATAATTATTTAGCAGATAATTTGAAATATAGAGGAAAATTCGAGTCATTGTCTTATTTGGAATAACTGATTCAATAATCAAATTAAGATTTAAAATTAAATAGTTATAACCACTGGGTAAAATCGGGGTATTCCATCGAAAAAAACGGGTAATTTTGATTTGATTGGCAGCACTGGATTAATGGTTGTCATTTTATCACATGTTTTTTATGTAAACAGTTTCTATAGTTAATTTGCTATATAATTACAATTAATTAATTATTAACATAATGTCTGTCGTGTGAGTGTATTTATGTCTGTTGATGAACAAATGCAGCTCTTGATAAGAATGCTCATTTAAAGGCGGATTTAGCAAAACATGACCTCATGATGAATCATATAAATATTTGAATATTATGATGTAAGAATTTTTTTATTTATTTACTTTGTTTTTAAATTTATATATTTAGCGTTGCCACACTATGTACAAACGTTTATTTTTTCTTTTGACAGCTCGAGTTAGTGATGTCCAACTACGATTTATTTAACAATCGAATTAATTTATAAAGAAGTTTTAATCGATTTGATACTTAATTTTTCTGATATTTTTTTTATAGTATCTACTTATATCAAAAGTATAGGAAATATTTGGAAAGATTGTAATATTAATGCCATTTCTAAATATTTCAGCTTCATATTTATTACCTAGTGCATACCTTATCACTAGGTCTTATATATCAGTTAGACAAGGCCATAGACCTACAATCACTAGAAAGCCTATCAGAACCGGTACTGTTTGCACAACTCAGCTGGACCTATTTTGAAATACAGTATTGGTAATGACAAATATATGTATATATTTATATTTAATTCATTACTTTCTAGGATTTTCCCAAAAAATCGAAAAAAAAATCATCGTCCATAGACAACGACAAAATAGTTTACATATGTATATGATGATATGTGTGAAATGTTCCTATCTAAGCCAAAATTTTACAATTTTGCATTCATATTATTCACATCCACTACACCTTTCGAAATAAAATCTCACAATTATAGCAGTAAGTAGTGATGTGCAATGCGACATGTTACAACATAATGAGTTTCCAACACTATTTCATAATGTCATTATAAAAAAAACATACGATACGACATCTTAGTTTTTTCTCACAAATCGAAAAGACTGGACAACCTTGAAGTACTTTAAATATTATTGTAAAAACATTCTAAGTACTACTTGAGAGCTTCTATAAAGATTATAGATTTCAACACTCAATAGATGGCGCTGTAATGAAATTACAGTAACGCAGGTTAGACAGGCAGGTAGCTGCTATATATAATTTATTTACTGCCCCACCATTTCACTCCCATTAATGTAGGTTTTACAATAAGTTATTTGATTATTGGCATTTTTATTTCAATTCTAAGGGTTGTCAATGTCTTGGCAACACAAAAGGAGTCTCTGGTCTATAGACAACCAATCAGAATAGGGTTACATAATTTACTTTTAAAAAAGTGACATGATGCAAACCATAATTGTCTATGATCTTTGAGTGTTAACTAATTGCTCAAATTTGACCTATGACATATTGTTCTAACAGAATAAATAATAATAGAAATATTTCTTATCTTCTTCTATACATAGTATAAAGTGAAGTCGCTTCCGCTGTCTGTTCGCTTAGATCTTTTGAATGGATTTTAATGCGGTTTACACCAAAAGACAGAGTGATTCAAGAGGTTTATATGTATAATATATGTATATCATAGTAGATAAAGAATCCGTGCAAAGCAGGAGCAGGTCTCTAGTTGATAAAAAAGCCTTTATCTACAATGATTTATAGTTTTAATAAAAAGATTTAATTTCTTAGATTGAAAGTTTCCAATTTGATTCTTCATCATATATTTATATCCTCGTGAACTTAGGTATATAATGTGTTTAATCTTAACACCAAAAATGTATAAGGTTCATTTTCAATACACCAATATTTAAAAAAAAAATTACAACAAATATAGATAGCGATTTTAAACTTTAACTTAACGCAATAAAATTCAAAATCAAATAAACTATTGAGGTTGAGGTTCATACTATTGCAACTTACAGTGCAAACGTAAGTGCATTGACTCACCCACTGACATAGTTATCTATCTCGTTCCCTCCTATGTTATTTGTGTATATCTATCCTTGTTAGTGCTTTTTACGACACTTTTCCAAGCATTAAGCTGGGACTGGTTTGTCATATTATGGTATTTAACAATTTGTAAATGTTTACATTTATACGTTGTGAAAGTTCGTATTTCTATCTGTGGAACTTTATCTAAACAGAGAAGTCTATAACTATGACGTTGGCAACATTAGTTTGAGTAGCATTTTACATTCGAAGTTAGCATTATTGATAGCTTGTCAGTTGTGCCAAATTACGCCGCCATGACAGATATAATTTGATCAATGCTTGGAGCTCTGTGTCTAGAGTATAACCCTAGGGAATAATCTACAAGCTGTTCTAGTCAACAAGCTGTGATACTGTAGGTCTCAGTGTATAGTATAACCCGTACTTAGCCACTTAAAAGATATAGTAACAAAATTCAATAAACATTGCATTACACAGAATCCATTCACTTTCGTTGAAACGTCGACGCGCAAAAGTGAAATACAATAAAAAAAGCTACAAATAACAATCAGTGCGTGACAATTTAAAAAATCAAAACAAAATTGCAATCTATATTAATACTATCTCATTAAATGATACTATCATTAATCATAGAAAAGAAAGAGAGTTTTTTAATAAGTCCTTGTTCTATTTTTAGTCATTATCTAATGGAGTTTATTTGAAACTAATTTAGTACAGGTTAGATTATACATTTGGATAGATTTTGACGAATTTTTTGTGTCATTAGTAAATATATACCTAGTTTCCTTAAAAGTAAAAAAAAAACAGTTATTCAATCCAAACACAGATAAAACCAGCGGACGGCTAATTGGATGGCGAATTAACCGCATTTAACGCTCCAGAATCAAATCGATACCTTAGGTAACTTTTTATAATGATTTTTGATATATCTATAATAAGATCCCACAGACTATATTAGACTTGCCACTTCAGCAATTTAAAACTCGAATAAAAAAGTGTTTAGTAAATAAAGCTTATTACTCTGTACAAGATTATTTGAATGATGACAAAGCTTGGATTCAAAATGACGTTGATGCTCAGCTGAATGATTATACCTTTGTAGAACAGACTGATGTAAACAATGGCATTTTGAAAAGAGCAACTGTTGAGTTTCTTGCCAGTTCTTCTCATCAGGAAACTGCTTTCCGAACTGGTGGTAGCTTCAGACAAACTGACTGACTGACCAATTTTTGACGTGTCAAAAGTACTTTGTAAAAAGTCTATTTGAATAAAATATTTTGAGTTTGAGTTTGATATTTCATAGAAATAATAGATTTTAATGTTAATATCGATTCCTGAATATTCGATTTATCGATCTCAGCTTCTATCCCTAATGAACATACAAATGCACGGATACGAAACTTTAAACTGGAACCGTAAGAAAGTCCATTATTTTAACTGGATAGTAAAAGTACAGTAAAAAAAAACTATAGTAAAGAAGTATATTACACTGTAAACAATTAACAATAGTATTTAAATTAGCTTAGAAGTTTAAAAAATAGGACCGTGCGAAATTATAGTCAATTTTGGTTTAATTTACACTTATATAAACGCTCTACTTCCTTGGGAAAACAATTTATGATGAGAATACCTAATCAAAGTAGGTAAATTAAAGGTCAAGAATATAGTTAATTTTAGAATTAAAATTGGCTTTACTTTGTAGAATGGTGTAATGTTTTGATCTTTTGCGCTAACTCTGCGGTCATTGGTCTTCCAGCTCATTGGTTTTAAGTGTGAAGGAAATTAGCATCTGTGGTTACTTGTACATATATATGTATCAATTATTATAAATATGAATAGTAGAACTTTATCTAAAAACAAAGTCAGAGTAATCGCCAATGAGTTTTGTGCCGATAAAGTTACCTTTAAAGATGAAGTTCAAAATAGGTCTCAAAGACGTACTTATATAGTTGTTTGTATAACAAAAAAACAACCTAAATCAACTATAATAGATATATTTCCCGAAGATCTAATAATTGCCGAAAAACAGCTTTTAATATCAATAGAAAAACTGAGAGATGATTGTGAAATATTTGGATGAAATTGTCCAAATGAAAAAGAAAAAATTTGGCCCATCATTGGATGATTTCCAGTCGACATCTCATTCATCTGATAATGAAGACAGAAAGAAACATCTAACGGAAAATAATTTAGTTTTAATTACCTTCATTTTGAATGTACTACTATACCTACTACTAGACAAAGAGTTGTAACACTAAAATATAGAGATTTAGGCAATTCACAAATTATGCAGCTGTAAACTGAGTCACAAGATATTTTGTCCTTTTGTCAATTAAACTGGTTTAGAGTCATAATAAACGCGTCATTAAAATTATTATCAAAAATATTCTTTGCCCATCTAGCTAATTTGTGTGTGACGTCTATCCTACTATTGCAAGTATACTATAATCCCTGAAACAATAATTTTATATATACGCTATAATATTTTATCATCTATGACGTTATACCAAAATTCAGAAAGGTTCCGAGCGACCGACATCGATGTATGTCGGACAGTATTACTATGCGTAAAGCGCACATTGCTTCCGGACTCAATATGAGTGTGTCAGTGAAATTCTTCCAGTCTACTTCAGGACATATATGCTTTGATATTGAGAATGAAAACGAGAAATATTGAGAACTTTCGGATTCCAAGAATTAATTTCAGTAACATTAAAACCACCCTTGACGAATCTCCGGACCAAAAGAAACACCTGAATGGATTCAAATAGAAAGTTATGTCCTAATTTTTATAAGAAATATATATAACCAAACATCCGTCTTTTTTGAACTAGTTAAAAAGATTTTTAATGTAGTAGGATGGTATCCAATGAGGCCCAGTAATCTTGTTACTGGATATATGACAGTGGGTCGACGGATACGATGCTCGCATACACAACATTGACACGAATACCATATACGAGTACGTTCTAGTCGTGTTTCCGAATCGAGCATCTTTTTTATGGCACCATATCCTGATTTAGTTGCCCCGGATTTGACTTAAAATGTAGCTTAGTTTTAATTGCAGCCTTAGACATCCTGCAGATACCAAACCAACCAATTCTCGTTCATATGAAGAAAAAGTTTGGGAAAGTAATATTTGAACCTAAAGCGACTAACCATGATTTAACATCAATATAAAATTAAATCTTATAGTAGTTAATTAATGTCTTATTGAACTTTTAAACCAATCTCCTCACAATTTGATTGATGTCCAAACATATTGAAATCGTGATGTCTTTTAATTATCTAACATTTACGAAATTTAAATGTTGCAAGAGATGATTTTCCCTTTGGGAAAAATGGCTTGCGCAAAATGAAAGAACAAAGGCAGCTATCACACATAATCATCCGAAAAGTGGCCTTTCCCACAGTTACGGACTCTTTAGGATATTTCCGCAAACTTGGTATTGCCAAATACTTGATAGTTAAATGAACTCCGTAATTACAACATTATGAACACGAGTCTTCTCTCAGAACGAGAAGGGTTTGCAGACCCTTTAGGATATTATGGAGAACTCTCATCCGTGCAAGTTTCCTTACCATGTTTCCCTTCACCACCAATGCAAGTTATATTTATTTTCTGACCTTTTCGTTATCATACACAGCGATATAAGAATGATAATTATCTATCTCCAAAATATGTTTATACTTTAGATTAGGTGTTAAACATAGATGCATTTTATTCGTTATATCATTGCAAAGTATAATTTCATAACGTTCTTATGACCTTGGATTGTTACTTTCTACGAAACATCTGGGTTGTTATTACGAAACCGAATCTATAAAGTGGCAGATTAAATTTGGTACATTTTTTGCGTCCTGGGTCAAGTCTTCTTTTTTGCAGGCAGATCCTATTGATATATACATTATGTAAAAAAGATTTATCTGGACTTCTATCATCAATTCTATTAAATACTTTCTACGCAATGCTTTGATATTTAAAATACAGTTTTTTTTATTTTCCGTTCAGTAAATGAAATTGAGATAATAAAAATATATTATAATAAATTCAGACTTTTCATTCGATAATGAGGACCTAAGTTTTTTTTTTCTCTATAATTAATTATAAACAACATTAAAAATGATTAAAGTGATAAGAACTTTTAAGTCTATCAAGAGAATAATCATTAAATGGATGATTTCTTTTGTTTCAGAAATAACTGAGAATGAATCGATAGACGTGTCAAGGATAAAAAGGGAGGGAGTCCCAGAGAACAGGGGTGAGTAATCAGTACAATTAATCAATACTTTTGTAAAAAATGATGCTTGTAATAAGTATTTATGTATGTTCTCCTATTATTATTATTTTATGTATTTCATAAAATTAAACTTGTTTTATTGTATTTTCAATTTCTGATACCTACATAATCTTTACTATTACTAAACTTTTGTCTATTTTATTATTTTCTTAAGTAGATTTATTTTGTAACGTACCTTTACAGATGATGATTTGAGCAGTAAAATTCACTTTTATTATATATACAAATCATCAACTTTGGTACCCAGTTACATACTAGATAGTTGTACAAAATTTAGTGCTAACATGTTTGCAAATTCTCTGCTGTTCTTTAAGTATAATCCACTCCGTCCTCTTTTAATGTAAATTCAAAGCAAATGTAATTGCCAACTACGAAGATTAAATAAAATCAATTAATTCGTAATTAGGTATAAATTTGTGTATTATTTATGTTAAAATTGGACGAAGTTTAAGTATTCTATTCTATCTATATTGTATTATTAATTGTATGTTTTTCTTTCTCTTTCAAATCTAATCCCCGGGTCGTGGTCAACTCCGAACTCAAATGGACCTTGTAAATTATAATGCACCTTTACGCTATCCTTTTCACGACTTGACGGATCAACGACTTTATGACCGATTAACCAGACCTGACAGTGCTGCTCGTTAACGATCAACAACGAAACGACTATAACACGAAAGTTGGACGATACCATAGCGTCAAGCCTCTAATCGGTCTGCTTACTTCAACTGCTAGGACTTTCATCCAGGATGGCGTCACAACTGAATTTGCGACGCAAATTCTTGGAACCACCCTAGACAACGGACGAATTTACGCGCAACTTTTGACCAAATCATCGCTTGTCCTCTACAATAAGCCTTCAAATGTGGAAGATACCTTCACTGTTCAGCCAACTCGCGTTCATTCTGCTTTTGACGGTGAATGGAATGTTAAACAAGACTTGGGTATAATAGATCCAGACAAATTCGTACTGAAAAATACCGACTATTTGGCACCTAGTAGCAAAATGGAGATCGTCTATGCTAGCAAGCCCGCAGAAGAAAGTTTTAAATACTGGAATCCTCCTATTTCTCCAGATCAAGACGATAATCAAATAGTCGATGAACCTACAGCACGAAAAGTACAAAATTTTAAGAATGAACCCAAGTTTGAAGTATATAATTATCTCGATGGTCCAGCAATCGAAAGTGAGAAAAAAATTAAATTTGTTCAACCTTCTATCATAGAGAATGTAAATTCATTACACCGTCAAAGTAAAGCGTATGAACCGGTAACTGAACCTATTAAATCAGAATCATTAAGTCAAGAAGATCGTTTAAACGAATCAGATATTGTAAAAGTTAAACCTGATTATGATTTGCCTACTTTTACTATAAAGAATGAATTTTCACCAATATTTTATTATATTGATAATGTTGAATCGCGTCAATCACAACAGCAACCTCAGCTGCAGACTAAATTACCTAAAAAATTGTTTGGGCAAAAAACTGAACCTCGGCCAAAAAAAACTTTTACTTATGAGGGTTTTGCTGATTTCACAACTATAGTTGGCGATACTGTTATAATATTTACACCTAATACTGAAACTGTTCAACCTCCTAATCCAGATCAAGTTAATGTTTTTCCTTCAGCTAAGCCAGTAGATAAATTAGCAACAAAAATAACTTTCTTGTCGGCTGATATTCCAGTAGCAACTTCCACTTTTAAAGCTCATGAAGCAAATTCAGCCACAAAAGTAGCTTCATCAAGTAGCAATGAAAATAATTCTGAAAAAAATTTATACAATACTGAAGATGATTTGAAAAAGGTTTTGTATAAAATTGAGGACGAAATTGTTGATTCGGTTAATGTTAATTATGATAATGGTTTTAATCTTAATATTGACGTTATACAACCATCAGAGCCTGCATATACTACAACAGAAAGTACAAACATTACGGAAGACTTGGAAGTTTTACCCATAAATGATTACAATTCCCAAGCCACTGATCCTTTAACTTTATTAAAGCCATCGGCAACTATAATTGATGAGCCCAAAGAATCCGCTGTAACTGAAAGTGGAATTAGTGAAATATTTACGAATTCAGAAGAAGAAATCGAAAATACTGCCGCTGAAGTCACAGAGAAGCCGGACGAAGATGACGAAGACGAAGAAGATCAACAACATCAAGAACAAGAAGAAGATGAAAGTACTTCAGAAATGGAACCTGAAATACTAACTACTACAGAGAGTGGTCACAGTGATGAATCTTATGAAATTGAAACTACAACAGAAAACAAATATAATAAACATGAAGAAGTCTATTGTACTGATGGACTGGAAACCCAAACAACTATGACTACTGCATACAAAACATTGACATATTTAACGACATATTTTATTCCATTAGAGAGTACTGAAACTACTACATCTATTAAGTCCGACGTTGTAGTCGAAAGCAATGTAGGATATATTACTAATTACGTTTGCAAAACAAATACTGACATAGAGCCAACCTCTGTTGTATCAGTTGAAGTTCAGAGTACGGAAAGAAGTAACATTGAACCACCCGAAGTAGTGAAAATCGAAACAAATGAACCTGAAGTTATAAGTCAAAAAGATACAATACTCCCAGAAGTATATACTGAGAGTCCAGACAAAACTACTCCTATGGAAAAAGAAATTCAATCTGTTATCACCCAAGACGAAAAAATTCATTCTTTAAATGGCAAAACGCAAACTCCAGAAGACGATATTATAAAACAGATAAGTAGTCAAAATGATAATACGTTAACTACCACCACTGAGCGTGTTTCTACAACTCATAGCCACATCGAAGTTTCTGTAAGCACTGAACATACTCCAACTGAAAATCCTGATTCAGATAATGAGGATGATTTAGAAAACGAAATCGATGTCATATATAAAACACTTTATACCACATATACTTACTTTACGACATTTTTCGGAGATCAGACTTCTAGCATCGAAAGTCATAAGTCAGTGGTCACAAATATCATCACTTCAACTGTGGACTTATCAAAACTTGATCCATCTTTACTTGGCGTTTTCGATGAAGATGCTATTTCACCAACCAGCGTTGGCAGTGTTCAGCCAACGGAATCACTTGCGATAAATAGTATTATTGATCTTGTTAAGAATAAAGACGTAATTGAATCTGTTGAAATTAATCAATCGTATAGTTCTCAGACACCAACTCCAACGTTAGATGATGATATAGTGTCAAGTATTAAACCAGATTCTGTAAAAACATATTATACTACATTTACATTCTTTACCACTATTTACGTGGGTTCAGATGCAAATGTTTGTAGTAGGAGTGAGGTTTATACTAACTATGTTGGCCCTGATGAGCTTAAACCAACTAAAACTAATTTACCGGTAGAAAATACAAGAGCTCAGTTTGATTTTAGAAATTGCAAACAAGTTAAAGGAATGTCACAACCGAGTTCAAATGAAAATTCCTCTATTGAAAGTAGTGTAACCATGGAAGAAAAACCAATTAGTGAAAATAAGCAAAATAAAAATGCGCCTCAACCAACACCTATTGAAGTTGATATGTTGTTTAGCGTTGAGTCAAATCCACTAATTTCAGAAAACTCATATGTTACAGACGTTAAATCTTCATCATCAAAAGGAGAGACAAAATATTTAGACAACAACAACGTACTCGATGATCAAATAAGTTCTGAAAGTAATATCGATGAAATTCTTCCATCACCTACACTTTTACTACAGACAAGTTATACTACCTTTACTTACTTCACTACTATGTATATAGGAAAAGATTCAAGTAAAGTAAAGAGCCGTCTAGAAACTATCACAAATGTTGTGACAGAAACAATAACACCTAAAACAGAACCGGAGGAGGAAAATAATCTTCCAATTACATATTACACTACTTTTACGTATTGGACAACACTATATAAGGATAAATCCACAACAATAACAAGCCGGGAAGAAATTGTTTCAAATGTTGTTACACCATCAGTTCAGTCAATACCAACTGTAAGCCCGATCGACACCACACCAATAGATATAGTTAGCGTTCTGCCGCCTAACAATTTTGAAGTCGCACTCAAACCATCGCTTGTAGATGACAGTTTAGAACAAGATGATGGTAAAGCTACATTTTATACAACATATACTTATTTCACCACATTTTATGCTGGAAATACTTCCCAAATAAGAAGCAGTTTGGAAACAGTTACTAATATAGTGGACAATACAAAAGCGGTTGAAGACAATCAATTAGGCCGAAAAGTTCCTAGTGGTGCCATTGATAAGAATTTGATTCAAGATGAAAAGCCGCATATTATTCCTACAAAAATAAAGGAAGAAATTCAATCTACACAACTACCAGATCTTTCAAGCGTTTCACAAACAGTCTTACAAGGAACATATATTGATAATCTGTTTGCAGAAGTTAAGCCAATTGAAGACAGTACACCAAATTCCAATGTAGAGCCAAAAATTCTATTTTCTCAAGTTGCTGTCATATCTGGTGATTCAACGATAATTACTAATGATAATAAAAGTTTGAGCGAGGAACCTGCTCTTCCAACAACTACATCTTCATCAACAACTACAGAAGGGTCAATAATCAGTCCTACTCCTGAAGTTATAGAAAGCTCTCTTCCTGACTCTGAGACAACAACTGAAATACAATTCGAACTTGAAGATGAAGATGATGACCCAAGTAATAAGAAGAAAAGTCGCCTAACATTCACTAGTAAAAAGCCCTCATTTACTCCCGTTATAATTCCATTTGCTTCAAGAAATAGACCCACATTTAGTCCAAAACGTTTACCTGTAACGAACAGTGCAACAACCATTACTCGTGCTGATTTTACTCCAACTATTACTGCTACCCCTACACTGAAATCTGTAAGACCTTCAGGTGCTTATAGTGGTAACCGAAAGCAAGGCGCTATAGCAGCTTCATCAAGCTCAGGCAGAAGATTCCCAGGTCGAAGTAGTACCAATTTACCACCTAATAATCCTTCTTCACGTTTAGGAGGATTTCCCAGAGGAGGTAGTAGTATAGCACCATCATCAAGGAGAACCGGTTTTAGATCAAGTTCAATCAGAAGTAACAGTTTAGACTATGCAAGTAGATCCGCTCTCCCAAGAATACGACCTACAGCTTCATCAAGATTACGAGGTAGTAGGCAATCTGCTTCTATAAATTATCCACCAGCTGAACAAAATGAATCTGAAACTTTTGCAACTCAACAAGAAGAGAGTGCTACTGAATCTTTAGATGAATTTACTGAGGCTTCATTGCGACAAACTACTAACAATCCTTTACTTAGGTTTAGAAGGCCACCTGTAGCTAGACAACCGGGTACAGCTATTATTCCGAGATCTACTACGCCTTCATCTAGGCGAAGTTTAACTACACGTGGGCGTACAACTACAACGAGACGTACAACTACACGCTCCACTTCAAATCCCTTACTTGCATTACGTAGACAAAGGCCAAATAATTCCTTATTTCCTAAAAGGAACCTATTTAGGCAACCAGAGCCTGAACCAGAAGAAGAAATAAAAGAGAATGAGCAGAAGGTTGAAGATAGTGAAGAATTATTAGACGAAGAAGAATTTGAAGAAGACAATGATTATGAATCTTCAGATAGAAAAGAACAACAAGTGGCTTCTCCTGTTTCTTCTCCGATAAGAAAAAATCAAAACACAGTACAAATAAGGCCCTTTGCATTTAAAAGACGAGCAAAACGTCAAGTAGATTATGGTAATAGGAGATTAATTAACTTTAGAAGACCAGGTATTAAACCTGCAAGTACAAGGCGCCCTGAACCCGAACCAGAAACTGAACCACCACCAGCTGCCACACCTAAACAAAAAGCTGGACGTTATAACTCACGAGTGTCTGGAAATAGTAGATCTACGACAGCGGCTGCTCCGAAAGTTTCTCAAAGGCAACCGTTTATTGTTAGAGGAGATAATAGTAGAACAACTACCACTTCGGCACCAGCTTATAGAAGAGGAAAGACCAGAACTAATTCCAGAACTACAACTCTATCATCTAGACCCAAAGCACCACGCTTATCGGGTAAAACGACACAATCCTCTAGATCTAGTCCTTCTCGTACAACAAGCAGATCAAAGTCAAGAACAACGACTAGTAGAGCTTCCAGTAGACAAAGGAACTCGTTCGAAAACTTAAGTGCGGAAAGGCATAACAAATATGATAATATTTTGAATGATGGTAAAATTACTATTACACATCAAATACCATTTGAAGTAACGATTCCCGTCGTCAATGGAAAAATTACAGAATATAAAAATGTTTTAACAGCCAAACCTAGTATAGAAACATTACTTCTTAATCAGGTATCGACTTCAATAAATCCTATTGGTTCTCAACAACTAGTACTCGTCCTGGAGTCAACAGAGTTAGGTGAAAATGGCGCAACAAAAATAACTAAGTTTGTATTACATGAAACTCCTACAACTTCTGTTATCTTCACTCCGACTACAATAAGAGGGCGGAAAACATCTTTTGCACATGTATTACCTAGCACCGTATATAATGTTGAACCAGTGGTTCAGACAGTAGCTCCTGAAATCAATGCTAACGTGCCGTTGGCTAATTTATTACTATCTCAACTTTTATTAGGCAATCAACAACCTGCTATAAATCCTCTTCTGGCATTGCAAGGACAAGCATTATTACCGCAGCAACCAGTAGTACAAACACCAGTAACTGAGTACAAAACGAGAATGACTACTTATGTAACAACTGTCACTGATGCAAGGGAAACAGTTTTACCAATAACATTTAGGGGTATTCCTATATTGACGACGATAGTAGATCCAACTACTAATGTAATTACGGCTACAGAGTATGTAACAGAGACAGTTGTTACAACTCCGACAGTCTTGGCTCCTCCTCCTCAGTATAATTCTTTGTTGCTACCATTATTACTTCAGCAGCAACAGCAACAACAGCAGGCTTTATCATTACAGACCTCTAATCCACTTCTTGGGCTAGCACAACCTGATTTCAATCAACTTCAAAACAATTTCGTGCCAAACAATAACATAAACAATGATATTTATAGCAACAGTCCAAAACCACATATATTGTCTGACTTGAGCAGTAATGAAGATTTCTCTGAAGATATTCCGGACAGTAGTGAAGATTTACCACCTCCATCACCTCAACCCACTCGTAAAAGAGGCAAACCACGAGCTCAGAAAGCAGCTCCACCTAAATCGACAAGCGTAGTAACGTTATATGTATCTGGTAAACATCCCGGTGAATTTAGCACAGTTTTATCAACTGTTGTTTCCGATGAAACTCAAAATGTTAGGAAACGGGAAGCTATTTATTACGAAGAGGTTAAAATACTGCCATCAATTTTGCCATCTGTAAATCAACTTTTAAGTTCACAAGAAGACAATGAATTGGAAAATTCAATAATTTCTGATTTAAATAGATATTTATCAAGCTCACACATTGAATCACAAATTGAAACACAAAGTTTAGAAAGTATAGTAGGAAAAATAAGCGATCATGTAAATTATAACGCGTCGCCAACTTACGTTGCCAAATTAGAAACCCCAACCACGCTTAGAGAATCAAAAAAAAGTTCTGTCGATGATGTTTCGTGAAATCCGAATAACTAGTTAGGTCTGTAAAATAATGATTTAGTTATTTATTTACTTTGTATCATAGTAAATTAACTATGAATAGTGCCTTATAGTTTTAGCATTTAGTGTTAATATACAAATTATATTTTGTACTTGATTTTGTAGATAGGAACTCAAATGTTGATAGGTATTCATTAAGATCGCCAAAAATGTTATTGACATGTTACCATGTATCAAGTTGTGTTGTCAAACTCAAATTATTAGGTAAGAAAATATCTAATCACTGCCTAAGAATTACTCATAAAACTTAGATTAAAACCTTATGTTTAATATCTTTTATAATACTCGACATGCTTCATTTGTAAATTGCAAATTACGACTTAAAATGTTAAAATAATAAATTGTAATTAAAATACCTATTGTTTCATTAATCCCAATTCTCCGATTCATTACACCACATTTATTGCACTATTTGTTTCATGATTTTGTTTTATCTATATCTGTAAAACATAATAATTTTATCAAAAATAAAGTTAAACCACTAAATTTTAAAGTTAAAATTAAAGACCGTACTTTTTTAATAAAAATTGAACGGACATGAAAATTGTTTATAAAACAAATGACTTCTCTGACCTTGTTTTTGACTGATGACTGCGAGACTTGAGTGGCGATCCTTTGAAGATTCCATTATGATGGTTCAATCCCACATTCCGAGTCACCAACCATCTCGGGAGGTGAGTCTAAACTACCTAATTATTTATTAATATAATATAATAAGAATTTCTATCTGGATGTTTCAAAAATTGAGACCATGAAGATTATTTAAAATTTTAACATATTGATCATTTACTTTTTTAAAACGTCTAGATAGTAAATATAGTTGTAGTTGTAAAAAGGGAGATGGGAAAACATTTTACGTTTAAAAGAACTGTAAATATTGTGTTGTTTATGATCCAATTATTTTTGCTAGAAAATGGTTCAAATATTCGACTTTTTTAATTCAATAAATGGTCATTATCATCTATATTTTACAATTTATATTATATTTTATTAGATGATAATGAACGATGTAGTTTTTACTAACTGTGGATTTACTAATATTTTATATTTCAAAGCACATATTGTTTTAAATGCTCCAACTATTTATGTATCTATGGATGCACCTATAAGCATGAGTCGATTAAAACATAATATTATATAAGATATTTAAGATCCAAAGTAACTGAATAATTGAAGTTTTTGTATTCGATACAATCACGGACCGAATATCGAAAAAAAGTTATTCAATTATTCAGTTCGTAATAAAATAAATATTTTAAAAATTACAATTAATATTTAACAAAAAATATATAAATGTAATTAAATATTTCAGCATTTAACACAAATGCTATAGTTTATGATAATACGCCATGGAGACCTGGAAGAGATATTGATATGGAAAATCGACCTAATGATGAAAGGAAAATAAAGAATTTAGCCACAAGAATCATGTCTAATGGCGTTGAAGTTTTAGTAAGAGATAAGAGTTCTGATGGAAGACAAGAACAGGTAGCTATGTTTTATAATATTTTTAATTTAAAAAATTGACATTTCAATTATGATCGAGAATATTGAAATTCTGCAGGTAAATTTTTATCAAATAATATTTATTTTACTGATTCATTGATTATAAGCTTTGTAATAAGTTAAATTAAACTAAAACAACATTTACTCTCATCTCTTTCTCAGCGAAATCTCAAACTTATAAATTTAGCTCCATCGAAAACTTTGATCTATCATGCGACGTCTGCGCCGTCGGATAAGTCACTTATTACTTCAGCTGTTGCTACTGTTGTCAATCGTCAACATATGAGTGCTTTTATGCCACTGCATCAAATGATACAGCACAATTATATTATCAAGACGTGTATGACAACCTACACTTATCTTACTACAGTAGTTCAAAATAAAAGAAGCGCTGTGTCTACATTTGAAACAATTGTTTCCGTCGTTACTACAGAATCACTAACAAATCTATATGCAACAGATGTTATAGCTGATCTGAAACCTACGAAAGTAAGACTTAAAGTTTTTGGAACCCATAATAATAATACCCTGGGTTTCAAGGTCCCTCTTAAGACTCACATTATACCTGTAATTTTGAATCCAAGATGCCCAATATAACATCCAGATTTTTCGTTATACATCCAAAAATGTTATAACATTCATTAGTAAGGAACTTACAATTCATAACATGGAATTAACATTGGAAAACATTATTAATTTAGAATTATGATTACACCTCGTTAACTATATTATTTTAATATGTACTTAACATTAACAAAATTAAACAAATGAGTTAATACATTTATATTTTCTAAAATTACAGACCAAATATATGGAAGTCAAAACCATTCAACCCTCAGCTGCCTCAAATATATATTCAAATAGTATTCCAAAAATAGATAAAAGAATTGATAGTGAAGAGGAACATAATTTTGATCTTATACAACCCTCTGAAATAAGTCATGTGCCATGCACTACTACTTCTTGCTCATGCAGCCACACAGAAACAGAAATGCTAAAAACTAAATATACAAATATAAAGCAATCATCCACAGGATCATCTGAGAGGTATGCTTTAAAGACATCTAAATATAGTGTCACTAAAGTGAATTCTAGGCCGACACATAAAGACAATATTAAACAGACATTTTATCACCCATACGAATATGAGACAAGTTCTCAATCAGCACCTACGGATAAAATTGTAGAAAAATATACGCAAGTTAATGATTATTCAGATGAAAATACAAATTCGATAGAAAACAGCGACCTACTAACAAATGAACAAGCACCATCTCTTTTAAAAAATACGAAGACGCCTTCAAATAAAACATCTGAAAAGCCTGAAAAACCATCCAAAGTAAATAAAAATAAATTTGTTATGGCTGAACTTATAAAACTTGGTTCATTGGGTATAAAAAGTCTTTCTCAATTAGCTCCTGTAATCGAAAAAATGACAGGTGGTTTTATGAAACGACAAGAAACAAATAAAACAGTACCGTCTACTACTACTTTTAAGCCTGCTAGAAAAGTAACATCATATAGTGCAAATAAAAGAATTGATAATGATTTAGAGTCAAAAATTGGTAATTTTCCAATTTACATACCTGTCGACGAAATGGAAACGTCAGAATCTCAAATGGCTCTGACAAATGTAACTTTACATCAAAATTTTGCATGGGCAGCAGAGCACAGTAATCCTATAGCGCATCTCGTAAAACCGAAGATTGTTCACGAAAGTCCTCTTGTAAATGGTGGTATACCTATCAGCCCAGGTGAAATAATAACGGCTAACTCTGATGTAATTGTTGGAAAACCAGCTGTGGGAGGTCCATTAAGTTTGGTCGCAAATGGAATAAAGTTACAAAGTCATGTACATCCTCCGTTAGTTGATAGTGTTGTTTCGAACAATGAAATATATATTGCAACAGAAAAACCACCTTATAACGTTATGCAAAATGTTAAAGTTGACGACTCTTTTGACTTAAGACCACCTGAACTTCCTAAACTAAAATCTCAATTAAATAATAATCTGCTTAGACCACAAGGCACTTATTTTGACAAACAGATAGTAAATAAACCTCCACATTTATTAGCAACTACAAATATCTTGAATGAACGTATAAAACAATCTGGATTTATAAAAACTCATTCCCCTACTTTAGTAAATCATGGCAGACCAGTATTTTTAGACTATATACCACATTTGGATAAAACATTAAATAAAAATCCAACTGAATTTAAAGCTGATTATGAGGTCCAAAAAGAATTTGAAGATCAAGATATACCGGACAATAACCCCAGTTCATCAGAAATAGTTAGTAAAAAAATTTTGTCGAATGGAGAATACGCCAATTTTGACAATTCGGACTCAATGAATAGTCCATTTTTGGTTGATATACAACCGTCTAGAGTAGCTAACGTACTTATTCCTCATGGAAGTTCTACAGCCCTGGTTTTTGCTGGGTCCTCAGAACCTCACAAAACTGGAGATTATGTTGATGATCCCCTACCGTATCCTGAACCTGGATATTTTGGAAGCTTTAGCATAGATGCACCACAGATGACGAATGTTCATAATGTAATCCCAAATAAAAGTCAATTTGTCGTAAGCCCAACGGTTGAAACTTCAAACTACAAAAAGAATATTTTACCTACTAAAGATACATTTAATATCAATCAAAAGTCTCAGTGGAATGACAATAAGCGTCCTAAAGATTTAGTAAATCTACCTCTTCCTACAAGTAATCAAGAGAAACATGTTCGAGTAGGACCTCAAATTACTGTGTACAATCCTGACGTTTATACAGACTTTGAAAAGCATATTAAGGACAAAAAAGTCATTAATAAACCTAAAGAAGGAATGGAAGTAATAGATAAGGAGTATGAGAACTATCTTGCAGTTCCACCACCACCACCACCCAAATTACATTCTAATCTAGATGTTCGTTATGAAAAAAATAAACATCATCTACGTCCAACAGTTCACACAAAACCAACTCAAGATAGTAATATATTTTTGAATATTCAACATCCTATTACAAATCAACTTCCTCCTAAAGTAACTTCAGAGATATATTTTGCATCGCAGATGCCAAGTAACCAAGGAACTCCGACCTATACCATTAAGATACCACCACCATCAATACTTGAAAGCGTGCATTCTAATTTACCAAGAAAACCTGATAACCAACTCCACAAAACCAGTAACTCGGTGTCCTCAAATACAAAAAATAAACCTTTATTGCCCAATTTGGACACCGGGGAAAATTCATACATGGTAACGTTGAATACTGCAACCAATATAGCAAGTGATAGTTCATCGGGACATATCGTAGGATCAAGTATAACAGTACCAATAACAACAACTTCTCTCAATGGTCAAATAAATGCAAATATTCCGATTGGTACTAACTTTGCTATAAGAGTCCAAGACGATCCTGATAAATACGAAAGTGTTGCGTTACATGGTAAAATTCCTACGTCTTTGAGTTATCACGATAATGACCATTCACCCGTTGAAAGTTTTAATAATTACGAAGTGAATAGTTCTAATGTTACTAAATATACTAAATTTACGAACAAACAAAAAGATAATGATCAAAATAATACAAAGGATAAAGAAGTATTTACTAATTTTAGGGAAAATTTCTTGCAGTCTCTTAATAGTCATGCCAATTTCCCTATTTCCCTAAGTGAGAATATAAATATGACAGTTGCTTCAAAGCAAACCTATGTGAATTCATATCCGAAAGAAGAGAAAATTCCTTCTTTATTTCTTCCAAATGTATCGACTAATTCTCATGGTTGGTATGCAAGCGTCCTTAGTGAAGAAAATTTGAAAAATATTAAGGTAGAACCAACAATTAGAAAAGTAATACCATTGAATTACGATCCTAATAACGACAACTTACCCGCATTTGGGGAAAAAATAGCAACCGTTGGTAAACCACCTACGACATTTTGGGATCAGAAGAATAAACATACAGTAAATAATTTCAGTATTGGTCAACCATTTTCCAAACAAAATGATGAACATAAATTAAATATTTCGTCCTCTACGATAAGACCTAATTATATCCCATCTATTTCTAATAATATGCAACAAGTATATAATATACCATTCAGAGATAATAGTTATGAAACGACATCATTTAAGTCTACTTATTCAAGACCAGTAAAAACAGTATACGAAACACCTGATGAAGTTTACGATGGTGAAGAAGGATCTGAGGGCAGTATTGAAATTGATGGCGAAGTAAGTCAGGAGTCGATGAAAGTTCCAATTATTACTCCATCTACACAAAAAGAAGATGTGATTAAATATTATTCTTCCATATCACAAAATAAAACATTTTCAAACATTAAAAAGGATAATAAAGATGTCCAATTACTCAGTTTTAATCCCGGAACTCAAACAGAAAAACCTTTTATTTCTAAAAATAGGACAAGTTTCCAGACAAATAGTATAAAACCGATTTACAATCGCAGTCCTTCAACAAACCCAAGGCCATTTACTATAAATTCGCCAATACCGTTAGATCATCAATTACAACAACCACATTGGCAAATAAACCAATTAATGGAAAACGCAACTAACGTATCTTATGAAGATAACATGGAATTAAACATTGGAGAAGAAATGTTTACTTCCACTACTAGTCATCCTATCACTGTTTCTACAAAGAAGACCTCACCGAAACTTACAAACGTTTTACTCAATAATACTAGAGTTGTAAATGAATCTAACATTATCACCTCGATTGTTCATATTCAAGACAAAAAGCCTTTGATTGTGGAGATAAATGACAATCCAACATTTACAGTTAAGGGAGAACCAAGAATCAATTTAACATCTAGTGAAATAATCAATTTATCACCACCGCCAAATAGCGTTGATCATACTTTCAAACTTACTAATCAAGAAATAATGGGCATGACTCCACCACCTCAAAGGACTCCGTCACCGAGATATCCTTCTAGGCCACCACAAACTCCAAGACCCATTTTACCAATACGAACGTCTCCTCCATATAGGACTTTACCTCCTAGAACTTTAGCTCCCAAACAATCAACACAACGACCTCTAAGAAAACCAATAAACAGAGATGAAATTTCAACATATAGACCAACGTATGATATTATAAACAAAATAAAAAGACCAGTCTTCAGTTTCGATCAGCCATCTTCGCATTTGCTGCCTCCTCCACGGGAACTACCGTCTATTTCTACATCAATAGAAAATATCTTAAAATCAAAATCATCAATATCCTCTACTACGAGTGTTGTATTCCCAACGCCCTTATCTTCAAGCTGGTTAACTTCTTCTAACTTTGAATTTTCATCTAATTTTAACTTTGGTCCAAGCTCGGTATACTTCCCAAATGACGATTTATCTACAAAGACTCCTACAGGATCTAGTGTAATATCTTCTGAAAACTCGTCTGAGAATGTTTTTAGTTCCAATGAATATGATACATCAAGTGAAATAATTAATGTTAGTTATGAGAAACCGATAACTCAAAAAATATTAACAACTTCAAATCAAGTTAATAAAACAAAGCCAATAGAGAAAGTACCAGATATTTCTTCAGCTGAAGACACTAACTTTAATGAAAACGGATTTATAACTTCAAATTCAAGTCAAGAAGAAATAAACAAAGAAAAAGTGAAAGTAATACCAATTGGAAACAAAAGTCGCACCCGTAAGCCATACCCAGTACGTATTGACGATAAGAAAACTAGTTTGTATAGATTTAAACCTCCATCTAAAATTATACCTATTATCAAACCTACAAGAACATTGTCTCGGACAGAAATTCCATATCAAACTAAAGTAACATCTGTTAAAAAAGTAGTAAGACCACTGCCTTCCAAACCATTACCCTTTATTCCTACAAATATTATTGAAGGTTCTGAATCATCAATAGAAGATGATTATATCACCGCAACTGAAGTTCTCAAGGAAAATACGGCATCAACACCGTCGCCACAATTGCCATCTATAATTGAAAAGACAATAACGTCTACCTTAACTATCAGTAAAGACATTTCGGATTTGAATATACACAAAACTCATCATGCCGGTAATGAAATTAAAATATCGGATGAGATTTTACCAACTAAGACAGAATTTAAAACAACAATTATTACATTAACTAAAACATTGTCAGAACCACCACAAACCGTTTCAAGTATAGGTTACGTAAACTTGACTCATACACTAACCGTAACTCATACAGAAACGAGTTTGGTTAGTCAGTCTGAAGGAGCTATCACAGAGACTCTATTTCTCACTAATATTCATACATCAACCCTAGTTGATGTTGTAACTGAAGTGTATACTCATGTACAACCAACAACGATTGTAGAAACAGTGACAAAGCATATACCTATTCCTCAAGTTGAAGCAACTCCAGTACTTAGTACAACTCCTTCACCCTCAAAAATTGCACTTGACGATATCACTATGTCATCTGAAGAAAATGAAAATTTCATTATCAAAGACAGTGACAATGATGCAACCGAAAATATTCAAAAAATTGATGCTGATGCAGAAGAAAAAGATAGTGATACATTCTTTGTAGTAATGAATAAGTCACAGAACGGAGGTAAATCTCCACCAATCAGTACCGATATAGAAACCGGTGCCTATGACGGCGTTACTCGAAATGAACAAGTTAATAGTAATGGTGTATCTCAAGTATTGTTTGGTGAAATATTGTTAGCTGGAACACCATATTCAGAGACTACGAATGTTGGACATCCTACTGGCAAGTAGTTCTAAAATATATTTGGCTGTAATTTTAAATTCTTTATATTTATTCTTTTTGTTTGGCTAATACCTCGTATTTTGTAACATTTTTTTGTAGGAGCAGGGTATGGAAAAGAATGTCAACCAGATTGTAAAGCTTCTAGAAATGAGAGATGTCAAAGGATTGATGGTTTAATGAAGTGTGTATGTAGACCAGGTTTCGCTAGAATGTTTCCGGATAGACCCTGCAAACGTAAGATAAAATACGTTTATATTTCTATGATTGCAAAATAGTTCTGGATAAATTTTATTTTTTGGTATTTCAGCTACTTACACATATTCAGTGAGACTGGCACTGGGATCACGTGGAAAAGATCGTTTGCTATTCCATACCAACCTTTCTGACAATTCCAGCAAAGACTATCATAACTTGGCCATTGCTACTCACGAAGGAATAAATAGAATGGTGATGCAGTCAGATTTACGAGATGTTTATCATGGAGTGCACATTACTGGATTTTATCCTATTGATATAAGACCGTCACATGGAGATACATATCAGGGTGTCATTAACGATTTCTATGTTCAGGTATGATTTTTTACAATATGCTCTTTTAATATCATCAATTGGTATAAAATTAATTAGTCAACAATATCAATGTGTCAAAATATAATTAATTTTTGTAATTTAAGCTCTCAGACAATGCACACGAGAGTCGACTTAAGGAAGTCATAGAAAAATATTTGCGGAACAATAATTATAGCCTGGGTGGAACAGAAGTTCACGCAGCTGAAGAACTAATGGATAGGTTAAATATTAGCGGTAAGATCGATAAATATCTATGCTTTATTTCAGAAAATGATATTGTTAGGAATATTTTGTCTTGATATATGTAAGAGTATATTTATCCTTGACAGATTTCGACGAATGTACCAGCACACAATTTCATGATTGTTCAGAGCATGCTCGTTGTTTCAATCTCCGCGGGACATACACTTGCAGTTGTCTAGAAGGCTTTGCTGACCTCAGTGTTAATACCTTATATCCTGGAAGAATTTGCTCTTGTAAGTTGGATTAATAATTGCATTGTATATTTGTCTATCTGCTATAATATTTCGTTTTATATTTCAATCTTTAATCCAATTATAACTTATTCGATACCATACCGGTAATATAAATCTGACCTTCAGTGACCTATTTTAATGTTTCTTACGATTTTTTCAGCTGATGCAGTAGGCTGTGCAGGTTGCAACTATCACGGTACTTGTTTCGAAAGAGAAAGTGCAATGATTTGCGAGTGCTTCAAATGGTACGCTGGTAGAACGTGTCAGGTCAACCTTAAAGGTAAATCTTAAATATTTACTAACATTTCTTGATATAGTTATATCTTTTATAGATTTTTAAACACCCATCGTCTTCACCTAAGGCGCTACAGCACCGAGTGGGCTTTGGCCTGGTCCAGAATATTTTTCTATTCCAATCTATACATGGCTTTTTCTATTCAGTTTATTACGCCCTAAATCTTCAGGTCGCTATCTGGGTTTTGGCCGGCCATGGTTTCTTCGCCCGGTTTACCATATAAAAATCGATTAGATACTTTGGTTTCACCCAAATAAATATGTAATCCAGTTTAAATATCTATGTAAAATATAATAGTTTTAATGAAAAAACTTACTTGGATTATGAACTTGGATTTGTCAGAGTTTTAAATAACAACTATTTTTTTCTTTCAGCTGTCTTAATAACGGTAACTGTAATTGGAGCGATAATAATCTTAGTAGTGACAATCTGGGCGTCTAAGAGATGCTGCAGTCCAAGAAGTCCAGCTACACAGACTTTTGTAATAGGATGCATGCAGGGTATGCCAAACTTACATCAGGTAAGAATAAATCATAATTAATTTTGATAGAATATTGGTAATAATGAGATTTGCATCGACGAAATATGTGGAAGATGAGTTTAAATCGTTCATAACATTTAGGTTCTATAGATCATATATGCAATTTCAGGGTAACATGCCTTCAAAGCAACGAGCAGACAGAAGAGCTCTAATTGCTGAAAGAATGGATGCAGCTGAAACTTGCAGTGTACAAAATACATCACTACCTTACATACCATCCAAGGTAAGTTGATTTTAATGCTAGCTGCCTAAAAAAATGACTTTCTAATTCATAAAGCTGCCGAGCTGATCATTAAGCGATGTAAAATAATTCTGTTAAGATCAAATGTCTTGTACGAGTTATTTATTGGATAATTTTCTCCTTTTTCAGTCTCGTTCCCGTTCTACCTGTAGTAAGAAAATAGCAGCGATATCGGATCCACCATCACATGCTCCACCTCCTCCTCCCGCACCTGCACTGATGATACCGCGCGCTCGCTTACATCCCTTACATTCTGATAGGTATTGATTGCTATTATTATATACGCGCAGACCTTCGGTATCACAACTTGATGACTATAATATTATTCCTGTGGAGTAAATTTTAGGCACAGAGCTTCACCATTAAAGTTTGATTACTCACGTTATAATATTAATGATTTCTGTCATAGGAGCGTAGTTATTTGGTTATCTCCCACCTTTCCGTGTGGAGTTTACCAGTTGTGTCTCCTTCGAAAGTAAAATGCTACTTAAATCAATATGATGAATATAATAATTAAATAAAATCTTTTACAGCCGAGATAATCTCTCAAGAAAGAAGAGTTCAGAAATTTGCAGTGAAGCAAAGCTCATCAGCTATTTAGAGTCAGGAGTCACTAATCCTGCTGACGAAGTAAGTTGTTGTATAAAGAAAATTCAAAATTTTTAAGTAAAATATAAACAAATACAAATCTACAGTTTAATATATTTTAATAGATTAATTACAATTCCGTATTTTGATTTTAGATGCGCAGAAAACACAGCATGGAGTCTTCGTACAGTATAAACAAAGAAAGACCTAATAAGCAAGGTAAGATCAAATCATTTAAGGGGACGGGTTAGAATACAATTCCTCTCTGCCGCTGGGAGAGCATCTCGTAAAAGCAGAGTAACCCAGAACCCCCTTGGTGGTAGGGGATCTGTTCCCCGACAGGCTTGCGACCACCAGCATGCGAAACCGACCGCCAAGTGTCTCTGACGCGTTCCAGCCGAGCCGCATGTGGGCCAGATCTATCCCTCCCTCTCCCATCCCATTGGGTCTATTGAAACCGCAACAGTCTTCTCTTCGCTCCCCCTCCTCACTCTATCTTCGAGGCGGCAACGCATTGACAAAACAAGATACCCTCTAGTTTCGTCGATATGTATGGGCGACGGTGGACATTTACCATCAGGTGGACCCTCTGCTCGCTTGTCCCTTAACTATCATTAAAAAAAAATCAAATCATACAGAATACACGTGATTCTTATTCTTAGTATAAGTAATATTAAAACAACACAAAAGTTGTTGCAAAAGAGCTTACTGATACCTAGGTAGGTTACAGGTACCAGATGCCCTTTACGTGAGTCCTGAGCTGAATAGTATAACACTCAATAGTTTAATAAATATAATGTAGCTAAGGAGTAAAAACAAAAAAAAATTTCTTTTTCTTATAGTAGTGTGAATATGTGTGTACTGTTTAGTATGTTAGTATGTAGGAATTTTCGCCTTTAATGGTGTATGTCAATAGGTTTGTAAAAGAATTTAATAACAATCTATTGACTTATGCACAAATATTAATACGGAGGAGAGTAGGCACTATTGGTTGTTAGAAAATTAATCTTCGTATATTATGACGTTAATAGAAGTAAAGTTAAATTCATCAATTATTATTTCAACACATCCTGGTGACATGATTGATGCTTGGATTATTAAAATGGTCTTATTTACCCAATATGAATTTCTCATTTTTTAAAAGAAAATAATCTAACGCGTACTTTGTTAATGTTAGCAGACATTAAAATATAAATTTTGGTAAATTTCAGGTGCTCTAGTATCAGCAGGTTTCAAAGTGTCAACAACAGTGCGTCCTGACGATTCTGTGAAGGAGGATAGAGATGACACTTCATCTATTCATAAGACCGATTTGGATGATATCTCACGATTTGATACGCTTAGAAAATCTTACAGGTAATCTAACATATTTTCCTTTTAAATACTAGTTTTTTTTGGATACAATATATTTGCCTGAGTTTTGGATAAGTAATGCTTCAAAATTGCTCGATTAGACACTGCGGCTTTTTCCATAGTACTGTCGTCCCATTATAACAGTGATTAATATAGCCGGCACTTAACTTTTGGTCTGAGAAAAAATAGTAGCCAAAGTTGTGCATCGTAAGCGAGCCTGTATTGGTAGTTCCATCCATGATGTTTACTATTTTGACAAGTAAGTCGCATAAGATCCAATCTCGCTCTCCGATAAAAGGCCTTAATAGTGATTTCTGCGTATTCAAGGTCAAACCTATACTTACCTGCCGGCAACTATGCCTTGGTTCAAAATGAATACGCCTTCCAAAAGTACTCAAGTCAATAATAAAGAAATCATTTGTGCTAAAAAAATATATTGGGTTTTAGAGAGAAGAACATTTCAACCTTATAACTCGTAATATTCTTTTACGCCCTTTATATGGTCTACTAAATTATATATGACCATTTTATACCAAACCTTTTTCATTGTTGATCATGGTCTAAAAATTACAGTCAAGAGGACATGTCTGAGTGGACCGATGCTGAACGTCGAATCGGTGAATTGTAAGTATTCAATAAACATAATATTCTTTTTTTACTTGACTGACAATTAAATCTGTTACTTAAATAATATTTCAGAACTCTATCAGAGGCTCGATCAGTTGGTGGAACACTACCAGCCAGTACTGGTAGAGCTGCTTCCTCAACAAGACTTACACATCAGGTATAATAAACATCTTTTAAATATTACTAAATTAACGTTGTTATAATCTGTAATATAATTCTTATTAAATTCTTAATATATACTAGAATTCCCCATAATGTTTCATGATCCATAGCACAACTGTTTTTAATATAATTAATTGACTCAAAACCTCCAAATTAACCTTTTAGAAATCAGTATTCAGAAGATTGCCGGTTAAAAATATTATTTTGGAAATTTTCGATCAATGTTATTGTTTACTAAATAATATTTAAACATACTAAATTTTCGAAAAAAAAATGTAATTGTGTTTTTATTCTTTTTGTGTGTAAATAACACTCCAGGAAGCAAACACGATGGCTGAACGCGATCTTGGCTCCACTTTCCTCCTGCCCCACGTGCACCTCTATAAACCTGATCTTGTGCGTATATAATCACTTTTGTCTTCTATTAATAACTGAAAGTAATTTCTAACTCACTTAAAAATTCAACTGCATCCAACCCACACTAATGGTTGTACTTGTCTTTTTTGTCTTTTGATAAATTTTCTCTTCCACCATGGATCACCAACAGAGAAGTTGCTCTACTTGCTTTATTATTAAGTAATTTTTAACATAAAACTCATCTAGAATTCTATGCATAAATCACAAGTTATTGTTAACTTAGCAAAGCTAAGAAGAAGATTTTTTTATATCTATGAACTAGGGATACCACCATTAAAGATGCTCTACTTGCTTTTTAAATTATTTCTAACTTAAAACTCAACCTGTAACCTATATGTATACGTCTTTTTGTTCCTTAGCGAAGCGAGAAAAAATATTTTCTTTATCTTATTCATTATCTATCATGGACGTTACCGACATAAAAGTTCTCTACTTATATATCTTTAAGTCATTTATATTCTAAAATTCAACTAGGATAACTGTATCACTTAATTCGAAGCCGAAGCCCCCTTCGCTGAGATACCAATGCCAATTGGGACTTCCTCCCAACATGCCAAATAGCCTTCGACCCTACCAATGACGATCCAAGACCATTAAATTCTTTGTAATAATATTCATTTTTTGTTTATTTTTTCAGACGAGTGACGTGTCCGAGTTTGACTCCTTGTGAAGACTGTCAGATATTTTTAAATCGAAATGTCACAAAACTGCTTTTGAGTATTTATCTTATTAGGAATTTCTTTTAAAAAGTTACCAAATTTTTATCGTGACATTATTCAGAGGCTAACATTATTTATTGCATCTAGTAAATAATAAAAAAACTTAGATCAAAGGTTATTTGTATCTCCAAAATGTCATTTATTTTATTTATTTCAATAATTTATCTATAATAATATGGACTCACAGTTAGTGTTTAGAATCTGAATCCAAAGAGCTCTAATTTCACTTTAGTCGCGTATACCACTTTAGTCAGAGCTCCCTCGTAATGCAGCCTTAAAAATTGCTCGAGCAAAGTAGAAAGAAAATAGTGTATCATGTTTCTAGGAAGTAAATTATTTATGAATGTTTAAAAGTAATGTTAGATAAAAAATTTATAACCATCACAATATAATAAAAAAAGTTTGAACATTATTCACCATTTTGTGATAGTGGCCATCTTGGATTTGAAATTTGTCATAGTGTATATATCCTACAAGTCAAGCCCTTTCATTTGATACCCATATTGAGGGAGTTGTAAAAAAATTTGTAATCCGCCATTTTGTGACCATCTCGAACAAATTTTCATGAAACGTAGCTAAGAATACTCACGACTAATCATCTGTTCGGGAGCTACGATGCCACAGACACACTTAATTGTACAAAAGTTGCATGTACAGAAATATGTATTTGACCAATTTTTTCGTAACTTATGAAGACTCATCGTCCATATCATTATAGGTACGTGATTTCAATTGAACGTTAGTTGTGATCGTATGTAGATGACATAGTACGAACATATTTGTGACATCGATAATAAAATGCCATAATATATGTAAGCATATATAGATATAAGTGTTCAATGAAAGTAATTTGAATGAGAAATTGCTTATATATAATATTTATTTTATTTATTTCTCGTTTGAATAGTTTTCGTTGATTGATTGATTGAAGTGCTAATCAAATGTATACAATTGTAGCAAATAGTAGACCAGGAAGTTCCATAACATATTTTTTATTATTATGTTTAGTGTACTTAATTCCTGAGTAATATCAAGTGCTTACTCTAAACAGTTAATACGTTTCAGTCTGTTAAAGTTACAAAAAAAAAACGCGAAATATTTAAAGGTGAATGCTCGCACGAATAGGAGTGATTGTCAAAATTAAATTTGTGTAAATTTCTTTTGGACCTTAAAGAAGAGTTCCACAAAGATGCAGCAAGATCTTTTGTCGACAACGCCATCTAGCGAATCTTCAAGGTACTTGTATTTGGAAGCCTACTGTTAATGTCAACATTTTGTAAGATGGCGTTATTTTATAAAAAAGCTCCGTCGCTTTGTATATCTTTGAATTTAAATAATTATTTCCTGGTCAATAGTGTTACAAACTCTTATTAGTATAAATTCTACAGTCTTGTAAGATTGTCGAGAGTTTCAGTATTTCAAGTAAGATTTATTTAACTTTGTTTCTCTTTTGTTCAATATCACTCGAATAGTAACTCTTTTTCTTGTAGTTGTTAAGTTATTTATATTTTTGTTAAATAAACTTTATTATAAAAATAATTTGTTTTTTTTTGTTCTGTAGTATTAACTTACAAAGATTTATTTATTGTCATTTATAAAAAAATACGTAATTATGGTGTTGCAAAGAACTCGAGTCCTTGAGTCGTATTTTTAAAGACCCGACTCGATATTCGAGATTTGGAGTCCAAAATAAGGACGCACTGAAGTCCTTTGATAGAGACTTAAGCCTTAAAAAGAACTCGAAGTCTTAAAGAAAATTGGGAACGCGAAAATAAGGTAGCTTATCAATAAAAAATAAACTCAAGTCCTAAAATAGCAAATAAATGCAACGAACTTACTAAACGCGGTTTTTGGTAATAGTTTCTGGTTTTGCTATCAATTTGTTATTTTACGAAAAAGCGTTACACCCGCTTATACTATTATGTAAATTATAATGTGAGGTACCAGGATATCATAATAATAATAGGTTGGGGAAAAAGTTTCTTCGCATTTTTTAAGAAAATTCAAAACATTTTTTAATATAGTTAATTTACATTTAATAATAGGTACCATTTTGTTCGATAACTTTTTGCGATCTTGTAGGTAGGGACATGATCCCATTGATATAAAAATTTTGGGGCTTCTGATCAAAAAACCGCGACAAGTAGTTTTGACATCCTCTCGTGATGTTAACTAGACAGTGCCTAAAGAATTCTGAAGAGACCGAAACAGGTGGAAATCTGAAGGCAAGGTCATTGCTAAACGGCGGATGCACTAACACCTCCCAGCCAAACTCTCTTAATTTTTGCTGAGTGGCTAAAGATGTGTGAGGTCTAGCGTTATCATGATGAAAAACCACACCACACATTTTGATTAATTCCGGCCGCTTTCTCTCAACTTCTTGCTTTAATCTTATCAGTTGTTCGCAGTAGAGTTCAGAATCGATGGTCCTGCCTGGTGGTAACAGCTCATAATGAATAATGCCCTTCCAATCCCACCACACACACAGCATCACCTTGTTGCGAGTTAACCCGGGTTTCGTCACAGTCTGTGAAGCCTGACCGGCCTTTGACCACGACCTTTTTCATACGTTCTTGTGATCCACTTTTCATCACCACTCATCAGCTTCTTCAAAAATGGTTCGTCGTTTAGTCGTCAAGCAATCACAAATAAGTACACGGTTCATTAGGTTTCTTTCAGTGAACTCGTGAGGTTCCCAAATATAGAGCTTTTTTGTGTACTCAGGTTTTTTCAAATGTTCCAAAACTGTTTTGTGGTCAATTCCCAGTTTTTCAGCTACGTCGTAATTACTGATATGCCGATCTTGCTCCACTTTTTCAAAAATGGCATCCATTTTATCCGTAATAGGGCAACCAGAGCGAGGTGCATCTTTGACATCAAAATTTCCGGGTTGAAAACGCTTAAACCAAATTTGTGCTACTCTCACAGACACTGCACTAGGTCCAAAAACATCGCAATTTTTTTTTCGCGGCTTGCGTTGCTTTTTACCTTTTTTGTAGTAAATTTTTAAATGTATCGAATTTCTTGATTAGATTCACTCATCTTCACAGTACGAAAAACAAATAAAAATCACATATTTTTCCTAATTTGAATTAGGAATTATCTTCTTTAAAATGTAAACTTTGAATGATACCAAAACCAGCCAGATACAAATAGTATAGCCAAAGAGATTTTATTACAAGTTCATACATACTATAATGCGAAAAGACTTTTTCCCCAACCTATTATTAGAGACAGAATATAACTTGTCTCTACTATTTATTATAACATTATGGTATCCTGGTATCTGTTAAAAATATATTTGTATTTTCTTACTTAAAATTATAATTTTCATGTTTTTATTAAATATTTTCCCCGTGAGAGGACGGGTTAGAATAGGATTCCCATCTGCCGTTGGGAGAGTATCTCGTAAGAGGCGAGTAACCTAGCACCCCCGTTGGTGGTAGGGGATCTGTTCCCCGACTGACTTGCGACCACCAGCTCGCGAATCCGACCAAAATAAAAAAGAAATGACCAGATGTGAACAAGTGTGACCAGATGTGGCAAGGACGGGGGAGGGGTAAAAAATCATAAAATTGGTGTGACTGTTAAAATAAAACATCAAGTTAAATATGAGACATAGCGTTTTATTTAATATTCAATAATTTAGTTTATCGATAGAATATTCAGCAATATTACAAATACAACGTGAAACAATCGTAGCAACTTAGTTTTTAAACTTAATATAGCAACACTAGCATTATAATTAACATTAAGCACACCGATTCTTAAACAAATTAACTATATCAGCACAGATTACTTAGAATCATTATATACTGATTAAAAACAACTGCTTCACAAAAAGCTTGTGATTCCCTAAGCTTGTATGCTCTTACAAAGTCTGTCATCTTCAGTCTCAAACCTTAAGAATTCATACGAAATTCCGATAAATCCAAATCCTTCCTTTTTACTTCTAGAAGTACCTTCAATTTTCTTAAATATTGGAAGTGAGCAAGCGCTGACGTAACTAGTTAATTTTAATGTTTGTCAATTTTTTAAACGTAAAGGAAACTCCTTCTAACAAATATCATGATAATCTCAATGTTAAAGATACTAAGAAAGACACGATTTTATAAATTAATTATTTTTTTAACATAAGTTTTGAAAACGATGAAGTTAAATGAGTAAATCAATTTCCGATTATGGATAAAATTAACTGTATCCTTTGTACAGGTGAAGAATTGACAAACATAACTTAAGATTCACGATCTCCACGAAGCTTTTTAAAATTACCAAAAATATATTTTTAATCTACCAAAGGATTTACAGATCAACTGATTTTGGTCAATAAAACAGAAATAAATAAAAACATTAAAATCAATGTGACTAGATAAATACTGTTCGTCATGATATCTTATATTACATTGTATCTCTACCTATCTAATTATTCAGAAATTGTGCAAGAATCGAAACCAATTTATAAAATATTCCAAAATATATAAAAAGAAAACTTTAACGGGAACATATAGGTGGGCCTAGGAAACCATTTTTGAAAGTAATTTTTTCTATTACTCAACTCGTAATGTCTAATGCTTTATTAGATATTGTCAAAACTACCGCATTTATAAATATTAGGATCAACAATTTAATCGCGGCGCTTTCGTCCAAATGTGGCCCGACCACAGTACCATTATCAAATTCAACGTTTAAAATATTATCAAAATAATCAATTCAAACCGATTCTACTTACATTAACTCTTACAAAATAGTTGATATTTTCTACAGTGTTAACATCATCGAGTAAGCGAATATTTTCACTAACAAGCTAAGCGCTATCTATAGAGGTTTATAGGTCAAGTAAGATGGACCGATGTCGATGAACGACGGTACAGTACAAAAGTTAGTACCAAAATACATCCAAAATTCACTATATTTATTTCGTATGCCTAATGTCATCAGATTCTTGGTTAAACGGTGCTTAACACATCCTGTTCGTGTTGGGTTTTTATGTCCAAGTCAAGATATTTCTCAATCTAAAGCAAGAATGGATTGTCTAACTATATTCGTATTTATGTCACGAATTACATCATTGATAACAATCATTTATCATTGTGTTCTTTTTTTTCTAATTTCCAAATTTTGTTCTTCAAAGATTATTCTAAAGAAGAATTGGCTGAGTTATTTAAAAACTTAGTCAATTAAATAGCGTAAAAAGAGGAATGATCAAGTGAACTCGAAATATTTCATTTTAAAATGAATAAATTTGCAACGTTGCACAATTAGAACTAGCATATAGTAAAATTTGCTAAGCCTAAGCTGATTATGTTTAATAAATTGTGACACATAAATTAATAAAAAAAAAATTATTTCTTTGAATCATCTAAACTTGAGTGATGACTTGTTGGTCTTGGAATCATGGACAAGGATCTGAAAAGAAGAAAATATTTAACTAAACATGTTGATAAAAGGAAGACTTGACGCGACCGTGAGAGTAGAAACAATTGCAAATAATGCAATTAAAAAAGTACAACAGTTTATTTATTTAACGATTTCGTTTCCATTCATAAGTGTTAGTCGCGCAAAATCAAGCTCTTCTCTTACCTTAACTATGGTATCGAAGATCCAAAATTTCCACAAAATAAATATCACTCTAAAACCCCTTTTCATGCAACTCGCAAACCACGCGAATAAAACCAAACTAAATTTTATAATATCTAACAAAACCTATTAAAAAGCATTGGTATAGGGTCGATATATTGATGATAAGGCAAATAAACGCAGAAAGCAATACAATATAAACAGTGTACCTATTTGCCGTGTTTTTCTTGCGAGTGACTTAAACAATAGCAGCTGCAATCACAATATTTGAATTTTAGTAGGTACAAATTCAGAATTAAATAACAAAAACAACATAATAAAAATTAAGATACATAAAATAAATACAAAATATATATTCCATAATTCTAGATTAACGTCAATATTGTAATTGAATTAATAATACAGCGAGTCAGATTAACACATAAATAATATCAGAAAAAGAATACAAATAATATCAGAAGAAGATGCAACGAAGGTAAATGTTTTCAAAATAATAATGAATGATAATATGCTAGTGTTTAATTTTAAGACTGATTTTATAATAATACCTTCGCTGTGCTGGTATAGGTGGTGATGCTTGAGTTGCTGGAGGGAGTGACGCTGGACAACTTCCAGACAACGTGGTAGGTTCTTTTTCTTCTTCATCCTTCCTTTCTCCTTTGAAACCAAAATTCTTAGATGTTAACGACAATGAAAACATTAAGATATCATAAAATAGACCCTCTCTACAAGAGAAAAAGTAAAATCAGTATTTAAAAATATTAGGTATCATTTTAAGATAAGATAATACTGACTTAATGTTATCATTTAACTAGAAATTCTTAATAATTTCTCTAACGCAAATGTTTCACTACCTGAAATTTGAGTTTATTGCTATTGGTTATGTAATAAGATTTTGAATATACCTTTGAGAATAGGTGTATCTCCGATGTAGAAAGTAGGAGCTGGTGCTTCGACAGTAGCCTCTCTCACGGAGCCGTCACCACTGACAGCACTAAGAGTGTCCGTACTATCAAACATGATTGTACGTTCCTTAGCTCGTGGAACGCGACTGTCGAGTTCCTGGGAATATTGTGAACTTATCAAATATTTTATCATCATTTATAATATTCGCTTCCATGATTCGCTAAACGTCAATTGGAAAAATTAGACAACTTAGTTTTCTATTTGTATTGTTTTTCGTAATCGACATTATAATAATTCTTCAAAAATTTATAATACTATGTTTAGTCGATTCTTTACTTACCAATCGTTCCGTATCAGAATCGGGTTCTTGAACTCCGTAATCTTGGGAACAATGTTCACTATTGGACTGGTGTTCCAGACTTTCCATCTGAACAGCCGTCACTGGGTCCAAGGTATCGAGTGAGGACACCATTGTGTTCGACCCTGGAGGGCGCGCTATGTTATCTTTCTGATTAGTATCAAGCTCGGCAAAAAGCGTACAAGCTAATGGAATAATGTGTTAACTATGTTGTCGTTGTCTTTTTATGGATTAGTGAAATATCACCTTATATGTTAAAAGTTTGGTTGGATGTAATATATTTGTGGAGTAATATGTACAATCAATGTTTCTAAGCTAGCTTAAAGATTAACGGAATATGTAGAAGCAATTCAGATTCTTTTAAAAATTAAAAAAAACACAGGGAATTGATGTTAAAATTTTGTGTAATAAACGCATATTTAAACTTAAAAAACTTAGTAAATCTTGATGCAAAAATTTAGTAAATGAATGAATTTGTGTTAACCCAATATTCCATTTATTATTTAATTTAACGATAGATACTAAAAGCGGGAATGGATACATCTGCAATGTTAATGGATTGATTAATGTATACAAACATCTCATGCTAAATAAATAATAATACGAAGTCAAATGATTAAACAATGTAAAGATAATAAAAGGATTTTATGCAATATTTTATGAGTAAATGTGTGTTACATAAAGTAAGAGGTATTTAAATTGTCATACTAAAATAAATATTTAATACAATAAAAGAAACGGTTTTAAATATATATCCTATATATATAATATTTTAATAATCAATATAACATTATGTCATAAAATACTACAGTACTATATTAATTAAAATAATTGATATGAGTAATAACGTGGAGCCCATTGATTTAAAAATGATTGAGGTTTAGCCAATTCTGAAAAAAGGTTTCTATTTGGATTATATGAACCATGCTGAAGTATTAGCTGGTATAATGCTTTTAACGAGTGCTTACAATTTATTTGTTAATATTGAGGTCGTCATTGACAACTATGCTAAAATGCAAACACATACAGATACTTGAAGTAAATGTTGTTCCTACAAAAACTTTGGAATCAATAAATACTGCCCAGCTAAAAAGCTTTGTTGTGTTGTTTATAAATAATATATACTTTATGTTAGTATTAAACATGTAAAGAACTTACCTCCTGATGTAAGACTACCGGTCATTGGTGTATCAACTTCATAGTTATACGTTGCTCTAGTTGCATTTGAGCTGGTTGCTTCTAAACTATCAGTACTTCCCAGCATCAGATCGGCGCGTGCGCTGCAATAATGAAATATCTTAGATACATCTAAACCATATTTGTGCACCTTCTATGATATCAAGTATGTTAAAATAATTATGTTCAATTGAAATCAAAAACGACTATGCTATATTTTTAATCAATTAAGAAAATGTAAGCGTCTAAAAACTTACCGACTGAAACTTCCTGACGAACTCAACTCTTCTTCTTGGCCACTCCATGAACCACTGGCTGGATCTGTGAAATATTTTCCGGAGATAATACTGTGAGCTACCGACCTCCCAGAAGAGGGCGATAACTCACGGATTGTACTTCCATCCTTCGCAAATTCTAAATCTTCGGGTTTATCATCAAATCTTTCACTAGACGTGATTATCGTATGTTTAGAATGGGTTAATATTTCATTATCGGATGGGTGTTTTTCGATAATTGTCATTAAGCTATCCATTTCCGATGGTTGTGATGCTAGCGAAGAAGACATTTCAGATCCCAAAGACATGCAACTTTCATCAATCTGATGAGATTTAGTCGGAATATCTATACCTCCTCCGTTATCTAAAGTTGTTATGGTTTCTGTAATTTTTTTTCCATCTACAAATTTTTGTTCAATCGATGTCGTAGAACGCACGACTTCAACAATTCCACTTTCTTTTTGAGTAACTGTTTTTTGTTCTTCTATACTTTTAGACTTTTCTTCTTGATCTAAAATTTTCATCATTTCTTCACAGTCTCCTGGAATAGATTCGGCAGAGCCATCACTTTGAGTAGTAGCACAAACAAATGATGAAGACTTTTGACATTCTTCTACAACTTCAGTGGTTTTAGGTTCTGATGTTCCTGGTTCTGTTTCTGGTACAAAAAAGGCACCTTTGTCATCGAACTTCTTAACAGTTACTATCTTAGGTCTATACTCTTGCATTCTTTGTTCTAAAGCCAGCTGTTGATCAATTATTTTTCTAATTGCTACTGAATCCGCTAAAAGTCTTTGTGATGGGCTACCGTAACTACCTATTTTCTGAGATGGACTACCGTTTTTTTGAGAAGGGCTTCCTTCTTTTTGTCCTGGACTCCCACTCTTGAATGGTGGACTACTCTCACTACTACTATCATAAGAACGTTTTTCTTGTTCTAGAAAACTGCCACTTACAACTTTAGGATCTGCAAGTAACAAAGCTTCCTTTTGTTTTGCTAATAATTCAGCTTTCAACGCTTCAAGGCAAGCAGATTCGAGTCCCTCAAACTCTTTTAAACTCGATACTGATATATCATCACCTTGACTCTTACTTAAAATATATCGACGAGGCAAAGATCCATTTAAAGAATCTTGCGATGACGACGAATGTTGCTGATATTGCTCCATTAGTGCTCTTTCAAGATTTTCAAATTCTTGTAGAGAACTAATAGAAATATCATCATTTTCTCCTCTCAATCTAAATCGCATACGAGACGCCATTTCCGATTCAGAAAGGCTTCCATAAGAATTTCTAAAGCTACCATAACTACCTATAGATTCTTTATGAGAACTCAAACTTCCCATTCGGCTTGCATCAAAGTCTGTCATCTCTTCTTCTTTTATATCTTCTAAAGGTATCCTTTCATAATCATATCTAGGATCACCTTCAAATTGCATTTGTATCCAACGTTTACCCGCTTCAATTTCAGCTAATTCTTGGGCTTGTAACCTTTTTTGTTCTAATTCATACTGTAGCAGTTCTTCGTCCGATAATGAGCCAGATGCGCTACTCGTGCTTTCTTGTTTCTTGGACGTTTTCGATAAATACTCTTCAACTTCTGTGTCATGCTGTTTTACGTACTTTTGAACTTTAATTTGCATACTTTTTCCTTCTGGATCAGTTTCATGAGCTTCTTTAGCTACTTCTTCAATAACTACGAAATCGTCTATCTCACTGGGTTTATCTACCATTTCAAATTCATCGCTTGTTGGTGATTCTTGTTCTTTTTCGAAAGTGCGTAAGGTTTTTTCTTCTGTTGTAATAATAAGTTCAGATTTGCTAGTTTCCGTAAATATCTCTGATTTAAGTTCTGGTGTTTCTGATATATCATACATATCATCGAGAACATATTCTCTTCCGTTATCTGTAGATAATGAACTTTGGCTTGGTGCTGAAAGGGGTGTATGGGGCGTGGAAAGATGTTCATGAGTCTTTAAACTTGATGTAGAACTTTGTTTGCTTTCTAAGTTATCATCAGGCGTTTTTAAACCGGATTTCTCAGCTTTAGTTTTTGGTACTGAAGAATCACTCTTCGATTTTAGTATTTCTTCATATTGTTTTGTCCCTACTGGGATAATATCATCTTCGATGTCAACAAATTCCCTTTTACTAGGAGGTTTCTCGGCGATCGGAAATGGAACAGCACTTATTTCTTGGATAACTTTTTTAAGACATTCCTCTTTAACTTCTTTAAGCTCTTCCCCACTTGTGTATTTTAGCATGCTCTCTTCCTTGTCTATAATAGTTTTAACTATGATAGTATCATCTAGTGGGGGTATCTTTGATACTGCAGTATTTATACTGCCAAATTTTTCTATTTCTTCATACTCTACCGAGCCAACGGGAATAATTTCACTTTCCACATCGACAAACTGTCGTTGTGGTTTTTCTACTTTTGTGACGGCAAACGGAATAGCTTGTTCACCACATACAGAAGTTTTGGTAACTGTTTCCTGAATTTCTTCTTTATCTAGATCTAATTGAGAGTGTGATGATGAAATATCAAGTTTAGAGATTGATGATGACATAATATCCTCAGTTTTAAATTGACTGGATATAGTCGTATCTGATCCTTCTTTGTCCTTTAATGAGTCATCATCAAATTCAATACTTTCAGATGTGGCTTCTAGGGGAAAGTGTTCAGGTATCATATCTTTTGGCTGAAATCGCATTTCATGTGATCTTTTCATTTTTCCTACGGGTTCAACATTATCAGACTTATACTCATCATCTTCACCAGAAACTTCTTCATCGCTTACTTCTTTAGCCTTAGATGTCTGTCCTTTTTCAGATTCGTGAAGAAATTGTTCAACATATGTACTACTTTCCATCAGTTCTTCTTTTAACTCATTAGCTGAAGGTACAAGTGTTTCAGATGCATCTGATATATCTATACTAGCTACATGACTTGATCCATCTGAATCTAAACTTTTCATACTGTCCCTTGAAGCAAGAGAACTCCCTGCAGTGTAATAATCTTTTGATGTCCTTAATGAGTGAGATGATACATCATGACTTGTCAGTGCTGTTTCGTATTCAGTACCACTTTGAGCTGTCATCATTATCTCAATATCTGATGATAATGGTCTGCTTTCTGAATGCTCAAAACTGTGATAGTGACTCTCTCCTGAACTAGACCATCCTTCAATTTCTGATGCTGATCTCCTATCAATAATACCTAACTGTGACTTGATGTATTTATTAGCTCGAAGCTTAACTTCCGGACTTCCTTTAGAAGATCCATTCTTATCAGATGATATAATATCACTTTCTGTCTCTAAAATTGAATGGGGTCCACTATCAGACTTAATAGAAATATCTCCTTCTAAAGGTGGACTAGATTCTTTTTGATGAACTGTATCCCTTTCCTCATCAGAAAATGTTGTTTCTTCATGTGAACTAACTTTCGAGGAAATAGGATCTGATTTTTGGCTCTCTATACATTTTTCGTCTTTTTCTTGAATAGAGAAAGTTTTTTCTTCTTTGTCTTGTACAGAAATTTTATCAATGTGATCATCTCCATGATGAGGTTCTTCTTTAATTACTTCAGGTCTATCTGGACTAATTAAAATTTTGAATTGAAACTCAGATGGAGACTGCTTATATTTAATACTTCCGTCACTTTTTTCACTAATAATTTCAACTTGAGCTGCCTCTAGAGATTGCTTAACTTCATCTATAGTTTTTTCTAAAACTGACAAGTCAGCAAGAGGTTGCGAAGATAATAACGAATCTAAAGCTACCCTTTCAGACTCAAGTTTCACCCCATGAAACTCGGCAGAGGAAAAATCCGTATCGTAACCACTACTACATATATCTTCAGTACTTTTTTCCTTGATTAGCTTTATTTCTTCTTTTCTTTCTTTGTGATCGGTTCCGGTAAGAAACGCTGAATCCGCTTCTGTAGAAAATTCAGATGCATGCAGTGTCTCTGCACTGACTGTAGAGTCCATAGATTTTTGTAATACTTCACCCTCGTGAGATTCCAGTGATTTTACCATGTATTCTGTGTCAACACTTTCACCTGATTTTATCATAACATCTTTAGACGTTGTACTTATTTCATCAGATATTTCAAGACCTGTAGGTGAAATATCACCAATTTTTGAAATTTTGAGGCTAGCATCATCAGTTTTAGTTTCTACAACCTCTTTACTTTCGAATGATATGTCTCGCGTTGGGATACTTGATTTTATTGCAGGATCTAATTCAGAATAGATCGGCTGCGTCAAATCATCGACTATACTAGTCCCTTCCTTACACACCGATACTTCTAATATTAAATCTTCTGTTTGATGATGGGGTAATTTTATGGGAGATCTAATGCCTTTTTCTTTTTTTGGTGTTTCACTTATTTTGTCATCATGAGGTAGGTCGGGAACTATTTCAGACTCGGAATGAGTATCTTGACTTCCTGTACGACTAAATGAGCTTTTAACTGGTGAAGTCGAGACTTTTATTTCTTTTATAAAGTCAACTTCATATACCTCAACATCCTTTTTAAAAGATTTTGATTTACTTTTTGGACTTGTTTCGGAAGAGTCACGCCGCTCGGTTGCTTCACTTTTAAAACTGGGTACATGGGAAGCATCTGAACTAAGATCATCATGCTCTTTCGTTTCAATTACTGATTCTTCTTTATGATGTTCTACTTTTGAGCTAACTATTTGTCCTTTTTCAGATACTTCGACGCTAGAAACAGTTTCATCTATTTCTACTATTTTTAAACTAGAATCTATAAATGCTACCCTCGATTTGGTATCATTATCTTCCTTTACGTTTTCCAATTCTCCCGGTTCTGTAAAATATTCTTTACCCCATTGTTCATGAGACAAATCCCTTTCTGAAATCTTAATTTCCTGTTTCTTCTTTACTGTTTCATCTTTAATGGCAGTCATTCTTTCTTCTGATTTAGTTTGTCGCCCAGTATAAAGACCTTGCTCAGAAAATTCCCGCTCAACTTTTACGATATCAGCATCATCAGTACTTTTAAAGACAGTTTTGGTTTCGATATCAGACCGTTTAGCTGTTGCTTCATGTGCTTTTTCCATTTTCTTTTGAGATGTTTCGGTTTGATCTCCATCTTTTTTAACCGTTGTTTTTTCTTTAATTTCATGTTCTTGTCCTCGTAACTCATGACTTGTTTCCGTTTTTATTATTAAAGAGTCGTCATCTGATGACGAAACTTGTTTTGTTTCGGAGAAAAATTCCTGACCTGAAATTTTTCTTGTTTCTGTTTCCTTATGAGAAAGAACTGTGCTATATTCGGTTGTAGCGCCCAACTTAGCAATCATATCTGACATAACAGCTTCAGGATCTATGTTCTGGAATTTCATTTGAGAGCCTTCAACAGTTTTGTGAACTGATGAAGAAGAAGTAGAAGTCTGTATTCTAGATTCAGTATAAAATGTATCTGTTGATATAGATTTTTGCAGTTCCTCCTCCATTTCTTTCTTGATTTGATCTATTACATCAATACTTTTTTCTATGGTACGGTCAACAAGTTCAATAGCTCCACTGGTTATAGTTGGTTTATCAACATTTACAAATGCCAAATTATCTACTACGTGTTTTACTGGTGATTTTGGTCTTGCGGCTTCCGCCAAAACATTGGATGCTTCGGCTATCAAATCTGAAAAGATAGATAAAAAATGTTATTAAATTAAGCTACGAATATAATCAATAATAAATAGCTTTTAGAATGTCAATTTTTTTATAGTATTTACAGAGTATATTTAATATGTATATACATATGTACATAATATAATATTTATATATATATATCTAAATCTAATTTAAATAAATTAGTAACAATGAGTTGAAATACAATGAAAGCTGATAGATATCCTGAATTATGTGGTAGTTTTAAGGTGAGAGGAAATTATGAGACCTAAACTATTTAAGTGAGGAAAGCATATGTGATGGCAAAATGTAAAAGAAATTAAAAAAAAATTATTGAATCAAAGCGAAACGTTACTCAAAAGTGATTAATCGATGTGAAGTTTAAATAAAAAATTTATTGCTAATTAATAAAATTAAATTAACTTTTTATTAGGAAGTTTAAAAAGCAACATCCATGAAAAAATGAATTGATGAACCCTCCAATTTTGTCCACTTACCTAATCAACGCGAGGACTCCGCAAGAAAGAAAGTAAATTTTACTGTGCGACAAATATTGGCATAACGTTAGTGACTTTTGCAAATTAATCTCAATGCTATCAGTAAGATGGTATATGTTTCTAATACTCGTATAAATTTTTTTGTGTTGTTTTTTTTTGCCTATAAAATAATGATCTTTCTAATCTAGGTGTTTATTTAAATGCTTCTTTCGCATTTATATTTTCGATGTTGCAAAGGCTAGGTATAGCTAAATGAGGAAATTATAAATTCCATGCAACAATCGGCACAACAAAAAGTGTGGCAAAAGAATATTTTAACCTGCGTTGTCTCTACTAAATAGTGAGTAAGGTTTCGCTATGACTCTACTTTGCCACTACCTACCGCATAAATAAATAATATTAAAATACAAATATTGACTAACGTAATATAATTAAATAATCATACAAAATCTAATTTGTTAGTTTAAAAAAATATTTTTGTTTCTAAAATACTAATAATATTGATATTTCAAATAGATTCCTTGTAGGTTATGTAAAAAATATTTCTAATTATTTTACCATGATAAGATTATGAACACAATATTTTTACATTTAATATTCAATATGTCAATAAAGAGGTTCTCAAACTTACCGCTCTGATGAGCCTCAGTCTCACTTATTATGCTATCTCCTGCGGAAGAGGCTCTGGGAGATGTTCGACTCGCATCGAGGAAGGATGAATCGGAACCTAAATACAACTAAAGATTTAATACTACTCTACAAGCTGACGCGTGTGACTGACTTTTGCCTGATTAAATGCTTATGAATTACTTAAAGTGTCAATTTTGGGGTGAAACTGAAATGAAGTGACATGAAAACACAATTTTAATTATTGCATTAATAAGGATTCATAACCATTATCCTAAATGCAAGAAAATTATAAGGTACATAGTACATTAAAAAACTCAACCTTTGGGTTGCAGTCCGGTCGGTTTATCAGTTATACCATCTTCATGCTTTGCTCTTTCTTTCATTATCAAGTCCACAGGTGAGGGTGGCGGTGTTTTTGAAAACTTTGAGGTGAGATCTATTAAAAAACATATCATATAAAATATGAACTATATCTTACAATGTCTTATACAAATAAAAGTTCAGACAATGACTAAATTACCATGAGTAACGTGAGAGGAATCAATCCTTATCAGGGCGCCTTGAGACGAAATTTCTTCTAGTAAATTGGAACATCTTCTATTTAACTCTTTCATATCTGGGACATCATCTTCCTTTTCACTTTTTTCAACATCATCATCGGTGTCTCCTTTATTTTTCTCGTCTTCAAATATAATTTTCTTGGGTTCTGTGTCTGAGTCTTTGATAGATTTTAAGGACATATCTTTTTCAATTTCTGATATTTCAGACATTTTAACTTTATCAAATGATTTTTCGTCTTGTTCACTATATAACTTACTTTCTGTCATAACCGATGTTTCTTGTGAAGAACTAGTGGAAATATGAATCATTTTTGATACAGATCTCTCTTCTTCTATAAATTCTTTACTTTTACTAATAACATCAGAAGCATCAGAGGCTAGAGTTTTCGAAACGTCAAATGATGAGTGTTCTTCCGAAAATGTTTTTTCATCGATCGATCTTGATGTTTCTTTAACACTATCAATAGACACTTTTGAAAAATCTTTAGTTAAATCAACTGTTGAATCTTTAGAAAGTTCATTAGTTGCAAAATCTCTGGAGGTGTCTTTGCTATCAATTGAAGATTTAGAATAGTCTTTTGTTAAGTCTATAGATTTCTTAGATAGATCAGGGGTACCTCGATCATCTACCTGCTCGTCTAGTCTACAGTCATCTTTTGTATCAAGTGACGTTTTCGAAGGATCTTTAGCGAGATCTGCACCACTAATTTTAGATAAATCTGCTGATGTTCCATCTTCTATCACTGATTTTTGATCATCGTCAGAAGACTTCGTCAATGTTGATATCACTGTAGTCACTGATGATTCTGTTGTTGATTTCGACACTAGATCTGTACGTAGAATACTGTCAACAAAATGAGTTTTCTTAGCAAATTTATTTTCCATTTTATCCTGATCTAATTCTTGTGGAATGCTTGAACTCGGAGCTGATACTTCTAGTCCTGTTCCTTTTCTTAATTCAGATGTTGAAAAAGCGTCGTGGCCTTCCATATACTTACCACCATCTTCGAAGTATTCAGACTGAAATAAAAAGAAGAAGAAAAAAAAATTAATTATGTAAATGATGAAATCAATTAAAAAAACCGTTGTGCATAACTTGTTGTAATAAATAACAAAATACTAGTGACTAAATGGTGTTACTTTCTCATGGTATTATATATAACTATACTATAGTTGAAAATATTAAAAACAAATACTTCTTTTTCTGGAAAATCATCTGCATCGTCCAGTGAATCAGTGCGTATTTTTTTAATATCAAAACTAGAGGTCGGCAATTTTCCGTCGATTTCAGAAGAGGGTTCAATAATTTCTAATACTTTTGCTTTATCCATATCTGAAATAAAATAAAATTGTTAAATAATTCACTACTTTATTTATAATAAAAATTAAAAGAATAATTAAAAATTATATTTTCTTTAATATTCATACTTGTAATGCGTTGAACAGATTAAGTTATTGGAAATATATGGTTAATTAAGTTCTTGGTTTGTTATAGAACATGTACACTGAATAAGTGAATAATAAATTTTTTCAAAAGAACATTAGAATGTTTTATTGTACAGGAAACAGAAATTCTTCGAAAAGTATAATTTTAAGTTGTTTGATGCATCTGTGGTCCACAACTATTAGATATAAAAAAATAAGAACTTGTCTTGCCAAGCAAATGTTCGTTACCTGATTCTGAATCAGTATAAATTTGTTCTTCTACTTCATCTGGTGAACTTTGTACTGAAAAAGTTCTAACTTGCTTTTTCTTCGGCATAATGACTATTTCCCCGCTATCCCTTGAGAGTGATTTTATTAAATTAGGCCTTTCTTTAGATACTCTCGTTTCTTCTAAGGTTGAAGATTCTATTTTTGATTCAACTTCATCAGATTTTACATCTACTGTTTTATCAAGGTATCCTTCTACAGTATGTACAGCTTCTTCAATTATAGAATCTACCGAGACTTCCCCGTCCAACACCTTTGATTTTTCATGATCTACGACACACTCTTCTGATAAATCTAAATCTTCAGAAGCTTGCTTTATAATAATTTCAATATTATCAGCCATTTGTTTCATGGCAGAATCCGATTTCTTAAGCTCAGTTTTAGTATTAACATCTTTGGAGAACTCAGCAAATTCGATAGTTTTAATAGGATCTTCCTCCATTTCTACTTCAGATTCTGCTATTCTTTCTAGTGAAATTGCTGGGCTGACACATGAATGTCTTCTTTCCTCCTTTTGAGGAACTTTCGCATCATAAGATCTTTTCTCAGTTTCAAGTATTTCTTTACTTATTAATTTAATATCTTTTTCTATAATGGGGCTACGTATTGCAGCCGCAATTGATCCTTTTTGCAAAATATCATCAATTACAGGTTTTACTTGCTCTTTTGTTATTTCATGAGTTTCTTTTAACTTTAAATCTTTTGGAACTTGAGATATCTTAGCTTTAAATTCATCAATTAAATCAACTGTATCTTCAATCTTCACTTTTTCCCCACTAGATTTAGATATTTGACTATCTATTGCCTCTTCTAATGCTACAGAATCTGTTTCAAAGTTTTTTAAACCGTCCGATTGTATTTTATGTTTACCGAGATCGAACTCTTCTTTTAAGTTATCTCGAATTGTTTGATCCATCTCTGTTAAATCCACGTGGTCATCACTTTCTGATCTAAACTTTTCTGTTATTATAACCGGTTCTGAAACTTTACTACATATTACTTTTTCATCTTTCACAGATTCTATTTCCCTTATAGAACTTACGTGACTCTCGTAAGATTTTATTGTTTCAGATACTTTTGTTGATATACTTTCTTCACCTGATGGATATTTTGTCACCTCAGTTGTAGTTGTTCTAACTTTCGTTTCTCCCGAAGGAGTTTTAGTCGTTTCAATAACATTGGTAGTACTTATTTCTTCCCCTTCTGGTCCCATTATTGTTTTAGTTGTAGTAGAGGATTTTTTTTCTTTTTCATCTTCAAAATCACTTGATTTTAGTAACATATCCTGAATTCTATCTTCTAAACCAGTATCTACGAGCTCAGATGAACTAGTAGTAATAATTTCTTCTTCTTCTGTAAAAGATTCTAATTGCTCTGATATTTTTTTCGAGATTGTTATTTTACCCGATGGATACTTAGTAGTTTCAGTTACAGTAGTTTTTATCATTTTTTCTCGTGTTGGCAGTATCGAAGTCTCAGTTAAAGTCTCTACAGTAATTTCTTCCCCTTCAGGACCAATCACAGTATGAATCTTGGTTGATGTTTCCTGATTTTCAGTTTTAAGTCCATCAGTAGTGGTTTTGTCATGTAACATAACGGGTTTTTCAATACTTTTAACCGACTCTGATACTTTTGTCGATTTTTTTACTTCACCTGAAGGGAACGTTGAAGTTTCGGTCACAGTTATTTTGGTTATTTCGTCGCCAGATGTAGTTTGTATTACTTCAGAGACTGTAGTAATTAAAATATTTTCTCCCATATTTCCAACCTTTGTTTCTGTTTTTGTTGATACATTTTTATCCTCACTTCTCGTTATTTCTTTACTTATTTTTTCTTGTTTCATTTCTATACTTTGTTCCTCTGTTTGTAGTAGCAACGAATCTTTCTCATGTTTAGCAGATTCAGGTAAAGATGTACTCAATGGTTCTTTTTGCTCAGATAATATACTTTCTGTTACTTTAGTAGAGGTTGTTTCATGACCAGAAGGATATTTTGTAGATGTCGTTATTGTCTTCCGTGTTATTTTTTCACCAGATGGTCCTTCAATAATCTCTGCAACAGTAGTTACATTAATATTCTCTCCAGCTATACCTGGCTTTTGTTCTGTTTTAGTAGACATTTTCCCCGCTTTTATCGGTACGTACTCTACATAATCATCTTCATCTTTAATAGTAACCGACATTTCTCTGCCAATAATACCTTTTTCTTGTTCCGCATCTATCTTTTGTTCTTCTTTACTACTAGTTTGCGGAAGGTCTTTGTCGACGTATTCAGGCTTTAGTACTTCCTTGTCCAAGCACACACTCGTACTTGAAATTTTTGATTTCTTTTCGTGCAACATTTCCTGTTGAATCTGCTCCATACGTTCCCTGAGTAGGAAGTTGTGAGTAGTTTGTTTGTCTGACAAAGAACTGAAAATAAATATTTAATAAAAATAACTATTCCATTATTATAATATTATTATTAAATAACTTCAAATATTAATCAGTACCTGACTTCCGCTATATGAGGCAATTTGTGGACGTATTCACTAACATGATCTTCAGGGAATCCTTCCACATCATCTAATGAATCACCATGGATTAATTTTGGATGTTTCATTTGCTCTTCAGTTTTTTCTATCAATAAATAATAAATTGTATTATTTAATAAATAAAAAAAACGTGAACAAGAAAATACATTATTACGAACCAAGACTTTTAATTTTTTCTTCAAATTCTTCTTTAGTGTCAGGTTTACTCTTTGCTATGCCTATGTGAGTACCCTGTGTTCCAATATCGTCTTCAGATTCCTCGAATGTATAATCTCTAGATTCAGTAAGGCTATATGCATCAGATAAGCGCTTTTCATCTAAACGTAACTCACTAACGGAACCTGAGCCAACTGATGTCACAGATTGTCGTTTATCTGCTTCAACTAATGAAAATAGGGAATATATTTATGATTATTCAATATATTAATGGTAAATATTAGACATGTTATCCTCTTTACTTACCCTTATCCAGGGAATCTCCTTTTGTTGTTGTAACTTTGCTTCCTTCCAATTCAGATATCTCTTTAATTGGATCGACTGTTGCCTCTTTTTCTTTTTCAAAGAGATCCTCTCTAAGTGGTTCTTCTTCTGAAGAAGTCTTTTTATCTGTAACAGCATCTTCAGAACTAATTCGGTCTGAAATACCTTCAGATGATTTTCGGTCAGAAATTTCGATTTCCCTACTGCTTTCAGAAGAAATTTTATCTGATGGTTCATCTTTATCAAATGACCTATCAATTTCATCAGCTTCTGTAACAATCATTTGGAATTCTTGTTTGACGGTAGGTACTTTAATATCGCTTAAATCACTTAATTTCGTGATTGATATTGATTCAGTTCGAGAATGTCGTTTTGGTGGCATTTTCTTAAATACGACTTCTACATCATCAATTTGGGTAGAGGTTGAATCTGAATCTTGCTTTAGTGACTCTATAGCTTGTGAATCTATCTTTATAGCTGTAAAACCAATGCTTTCTTCAAACTTTTCATCACCAAAACCACTTCCTGAATCAGCAGTCCCTTCGTATTCTGCCCTTTCGTCGAATTCAGAAGAGGATATTTTAGCTTTTATATCAGATTGATCGGATTTGAGAGAATCTGCCTCTGAGTGACGTCTGGAGTCTGTATGATCTGAATCCTCTAACGAATCAGAGTAAATACGTTTTGAGAAGAAGCATTCTTGGACAGAATCATCTTCTGGAACAGTTTCTATAAATTGACGTGCTTTAGCACTGATGACAGGTGATTCTTTCGTTTGTGCCTTAAAAAATTTTTTTTATTAAAACAGGTGTTTTAAATTAAAGGTAGAATGTAGAATTTTGAAAATAAAGACAGATAGTTAGAAAAATACATTACCTTTTCAGTTTCCGTAACACTTAGGGTAGGTAATTGCATCTGTTCACTATGTTTACTTTCAGATTTTAAAAATTCAAAGGTCTCTGTTTTGATCGTTTCAGTTAATCGGATTACCTTTTCTTCTGCTTCAATAATTTTATCCCCGTCAGTAGATTTTTCTATTGCTCTGTGTGCAGGACTTAATCCCATCTGATCATCTAAATCAGAAAACTGCGATGCTTCATCCAGAGAATCACTTCTGTGTTTAGACTCTTTTGAATATATCTAAAAGAAATTATTAATGAATAGCATGCTAAGAAAGACATTTTCTTGTTAGTTGTCTAAGTTTTAGAGTCATAAGCAGGGACGCGCCGTCCATATGTGGGAAGTCGTCTTCGTCCGCTTGGAAAGGCGCTAGGAAGCTTTCTGGGAACGCCAAACCAAGAATATAATATGGCCAAATTCGATAAAAGAGGGCGTAAATAATTGTAGATGGGGGCGTAGAATACAAAAAGCACAGGGCCGAGTTTTTTTTGCATAGGCGCTCATAAGTATTTTGCACACCAGCGCAGAAGATGCTTGGCGCGTGTCTGGTTATAAGTTCCACAAATAAGTGACAAATTAATAAATTATTTAAGCGCAGTTGAAATTGTATAAGCACAATTAGTTTAATCAGAATTTCCAACATAATTTAGTATGAAAATCTGTTAATTAGTGGTTTTGTTTTTTTTGTCATTACCTTGGATTCAGTTTGAGACACGAAGCTTACATCTCTCTCCGTACTCTGTTGTAAGTCAGCGATGGAATCAGTTTTATCAATACCAGATGGTAATGGGGACTCTTGTGAGACCTTTCGTCCAGGCAAATCTTGTAAATCTGATCCCATAGAATCAGTTTTAGTGTGCTTACTAATATCAGAAGATTTTGTGCTAGTTATTGATTGCTGTGTTTCAATCTAAAAATAAATGTTATTAAATTACTAAAGAGAACTTCTTTTTTAGATTAATTTAACAAATATATTATTAACCTTTTCTTTAACTTTATCATTCAATAAAACATCTTTTTCTTCCAGTGTTTCACTAATTTCTTCCTCACTTACTCGTAATCGTAATTCATCGGTTAATTGCTTCTCAAGTTTATGTTCCTTAAGTATAACTGCTTCGCCGTCTTTTATATCAATATCGTCTTTCTTTTTGTCCATATCATCATCTTTCTTTTTATCCACGTCATCATCTTTGCGGTTTAAATCAAAAGTATCTCTTACATCTCTTCTTATTTCAAATGTATGTTTAGTAACATCGAATTTAGATTTTTTATCTTTTTCAACTTTAATTGTAGTCTGAGATTCGGTTTCTGTTTCGGAGTCTGTCGATTTCTTTAAAAATTCACTATCTTCTTCAGATGAGAATTGAACAAGCGTTGAATCAGTTCTAATAGCTTTTGTAAATTGTTTAGGTTTGTCTTCAGGCTTAATTTTAGAATCAAAATGTTGAATAGTTTCCTTTACAGATTTAACTGTCTCAATTTGCTTTTCTGTTTCAATCAGAATTTTTTGACTTTCTGTGCTAGATATTTGTTTTGACTGATCTCGGACGAATGCCTGCGTGTATTCTAATGCTTGGTCTTGTTCTTGTGTATGTCTTTTTAAAGCTTCCTTTGTAAGTTTTATTGTTTTAGTTACTTCAACGGGTGGTTCTTTCGATATCTTTGTTTCAAAAGCATTTATTTTATCTTTGAGTGTAGCTTCAGCGACATCTTTTTCATCATCAGTCACTAACTCTGGCGACTTGTCACTACCATCAAATTTTTCTTCGACTCTAGCGCTATCTTTTTCCTTTTGCGATATAGCTTCTTTGGTAAATGTATCTATTTTAGATTCCGCAGTTAGTTTTGTTTCTGTAGATTCTACTGTTATAGATTTTCTTGGCGTGATCGTTACGTTAGAGAAATCACCAGATGGGAATCTCATTGACTCATTTCGCATATGTCTTTGCAAATGTTTTGGCGTAGGTTTGGCTGGTGACGAGGGATCAAATTTTCTAAATTGTTCGACTGTGCGATCCTGTTTTATTTCTTCTTTTTTTTCTTTAACAAATTCTGTATGCACTTCTGTATCTTTTTCGCTATCTGCCTCTACACTATCCGGTGAAGATTTTGGCCGTACACGTTCTAGTTTTGCTTCAGCCTTTGCCTAAAGATAAAATAGGGTATATTATTAAATACACTTTCATTTATTAAGGAATTCTTAATTTTTCGTAAACATTCACCTGTTGTTCTATGTCCTGAAATTTTTTTATGTCTGGTTTTATCTGTGTTTTTATCTCTATGATTTCTTCCCTTAATTCTTTCTTTTGTTTCGAAGATGGTATCTTGATAGAGCTGAGCTTCTTTGTAATTTGTTCTTTTCTTTCAGCTACACTTCGCTTTACATCTGAAATTTGTATACATTTTATATTTTTTTACAGCTTTATAGTTTTGCTCGACACTTTATAGATTAGTATCCACTTAGTGGATTTAAATAATAATATTTATACCGTTCATAAATTAATGAATCAATCTAATCGTAAAATTCTTAATTGGATAATTAGAAACCAAGACCGAATGTGAATTTTCGCTCTTTATGAGTATAATAACATACCTTCATCTTCTTCACTTTCTTCGCTTGGTGTTGGAGTTCTATCCATTTCGCCCTTTTCCACTGACTTTTCTTCTGGCGAATACTTCGCTTCGTCTTGGTCTAAGTCCTCTGTTCGCGTAGTTTCTTCAATTTCATCATCAACATAGATATTCTCCTTTAACTTATTGTCTTCTTCAGCTATAAAAATTCAAATGGGATTTAAACACTAATCTGGAATGCCACTGTAAATATCTAGAGAGTATATTACATCATTAATTAGACCAAACAAGCTTTATATTTGTTCTTATTAAATATGTGCATTTCAATACTTTCAAAATAAAATATATTATTTTTTTTAATTTTAATTGTTTTAATACTTTATTATGCTAGGAGTCGATTCAAACCTTTATAAGCCTCGATTTCTTCTGAAGCTTGTCTTTCTTGATATATATTTCTTTGTATACGTCGTTCATTTGTTAGTTCTGATTGTGGTGCAATAATATCGTCTCTTCCAATACGACATAGTGCAAGTTCCAAAGAATTATCTAAAATTTTGTTTTATTTTCTTATAAAGAATCAATTTTATAAATAATAAGATTTACAATACAATAAAATTTAAAAGTTACAAAATATGTATTTGAAATACACATTTTTTATACCTTGAGCTTTAGTCCCTGATTGTGTCTTCCATAATTTAAGCATCAACTGAGCTTGTTCTGCCGCAGTTATCCTCTTTGCTTGAATTTGGTTAACAGTCGCAACACTCACACCTAATTCATAAGCTAGAGCCACCCAGTCTTTACCGAGTAAATTACATATATCCTCTAACCTAAAATCATATTATTTTATTTATTTCACGTAACACAATAAACTATTATATCACAAAAACTTAACTTCAGTTTGTCGTTCTGTGACAAGTTCTAAAATGAAACCTAATTGTATTCTAGTCATACTAGTCTTAGTACAACTTAGTATTCCAAGCCGTTGAGTAAATCAGGCTAATCTTATTACAGTATCGAGACAATCTTGTTATAAAAATAACCTTGCAACATTATATATTTATACAATGTACTAATATACTCTCACTTATATAACACAAATAAGCATATTGCATGGTTAAATATCTGTTTCTAAGTCTTCTTATTGTCATTGAATATAATAATTAATAGCTTTCGTATTTTTGCTAACTAAAATTCACCTCATCAGAATTTATAAACTATTCTGTAATATAGTTTTATAAACCAGCATTGTAGATAGAGAGAAGAGATTACTATTACTTTGCTTTAACGAAGAAGGGAAAAATTGTGAGGAAACATGCGCTCGCTCGTGAAAGTTCCCTAAATTTCTCAAAGATGTGTGAAGTCTGCAAACCCGCACAGAGCCAGCGTGGACTATGCCCTAACACTTCTGAGGAGGTGACCCAACTCAGCAGTGAGCCATTAACAGGATGTGGCGATGGTGAAGAAATAGTAGAAGAAAAGTCGCACCTAATTCTTAAGCTAAAGCCACCCAACCGGTTAATTTTCGTATATCCTTTAACCTAAAATCAATTCCATTGCAATGCCGTTTTTAAATGTCAAAAATACTATAATGCATGCAATAGGTGTTATGTTAAATACTATGTCGATTTATCAATCGTCCAGCCTATCAAATTTACATTAACTAACCTAGGATCACTAAGCCGTTGTCTCCATATCAACTCTTGTTCTTCTGTACGTCTTGGCATCATATCTGCTGGTAACGGTGAAGTTCTTTCTACAGGTAAATCATCTGGTACCATTATATTTAATACGGCAATCTTAAAAATGGAATTTAAATTTAATCTATATCATCGATAAATCAATAATGTTAAAAATTAAATATTTTGCCTTTTAGCTTATACTTACTGGAGTTGGTGAAGGTTCTCCTTTAGGAACTTTAGGATCGCGCATGAACTGGCATCGACACATTGGTTCAAGATCTTGTGTTTTAATCATCACTGGGAATGCAACCCGATTCTCCCGGAAGGCTCGGAAAGGAATAGAAAGTTGTTCACCAGATTTTGCAACTGGTACTAGATTTCCACCAAACTCTAGATACACAGATTTGCCTTCGTGGACCTAGATTACGTTAATATTAATTAATCTATATAATCTATATAAGTATAGTTCGATTATAGTATAGGTATGTTTACTTTGTTATTCCAAGTAGTCTTAACCTAGTTAATATAAAACAATATGTCTGAGAATGTGAAGCCTAACAATTGTTAATACCTCAACATCGCGGCTCTTTGCAACTTGTATGAATCTTTCAATTCGTTCTAAAGCCTTATCTTCTTTGTCATCGGTCACACAGAACATGCGCAACTGGGCTTGACATTCATCTGTGCGTTTCGCATAAACTACGAAACGTGCCATAAATGGTACATGTATCGCTTCCCTATAATTTGAAAAGGTAGTCAATTAAATACATTCAATTATAATATTAAATCCTAGTAATATAACATACCTGTATAATTCTGTCGCCATTTTAGTAGCATCTTCCACGTGCCGGCAATCAATTAGCCAGTAGCGAGCCGATACAGTAGTGGTGAAGGAGACACAGTCGTTAACAAATGTCAATGGTGTGTTTTCTGTTACATCTTCCCAATGGGCTCGATTAGTTCCACCTGTACAAGTATTGTATAACTTTCTGATTTCGTCCCTATCATTTAAACTAATTTGATCATAAGCTATAAAGGCAGTATAGCCGTTGCAATGCCATTTTCAGCTGCCGAAAATATTTGTTTCTCAATTATTATGCATGCAATAAGCGTTTCGATCTATATATTCAATATTACGATGGGTATTTTTTACTTCTCTACAAACTATTATAACATGTCAAATATGTACTGAAAGGAAAAGTGTTTTATTAAAAATTTTGAAAATTTATTTACTCTTCCAATAAAATTGTAGTTTATAACTTCAAACTAAGTAGCAAGGTACTGGAAAAGATAGGTAATAAAGAATAAAAATAAAATAAAATGATTCCAAAACGGCCTATAGCAAACACACAACAAGCAAGGACGACATATCATAGGAAAACAATAAATATAACGTACCGTGTTGTACTTATTTTAATGAAAAAGTGATTAAAAATGTGACACACTTTAAAAGATTTGTTGGTTACGTAAGCATAGTGCTATACTTTAAAAATAATGATAATATGTAAATTTTAGAAACGATTGATAAAAATTCTGGTCTGATTATTCGGAAAACAGATCTCTCGAAGGACAATCACTGAAACAAATAGTTGAAAACAAAAAATTAACAAAATACTGTCCTGAATGGTGAAGTAATGATAAATAAATGTGATTAATAGAATAGATGAAAAAGAAAATGAAACTGAAACTGAAACTGATAGGCCGTTTTGGAAAAGAACTTGACCAGTAGAAGCAAAATAATAAAACTTTGGGAACATTGACGCAGAATTATGAAATGTGAGATGTTGTGTGGCACCCAACGATGTTATAATACTTATTAATAAAACCGATATATTAGTGCTTAATATCCTCATAATGTGCCTTTATTGTAAAACCGTCTAATTATCCTGCATAAGAAAAACTCTTGCTAAACCGAGATTAAGTGGTATAAACTGCAGTGCATCTCTTTGTAATCCCAAGATTCATTGTATATGATACAGTGTATGTGAAGTAAGAAAGCAAAAACTTTCAGCCCGTGCATAGAGGAAGAATGTATGTAAAGCAAGATATGGAAAAAGCATTCAAAGTGAAAGAGGGAGAAAACAAAAGTGTTATTGATGGCTATACTCTATGACTAACGTATAGGCATCAATAATAGTGACTGATGGATGAGAGAAGGTCAAAAAATTTAAAAGGACAACTAAAAATCAAACAAAAAGAACGTGAAACTTAACCGACGTACTGATTTTTTAGTTATTTGTAAAGTATGTCTAGTTTTTTTTACCTTCGAGAGATCTTTTGCGAAATACCCCTGTTGGTGCGCGTTGGTTAGAAGGCAGCGTTTAATATAACGCCACACACGGTGAGCGTGCAACACACACAAACACACGAGAACAAAGACAATGTAGACACGCACAAAACGCACAACACATAGGGACATCTCCCTTTAGCTGCTTTGTGTATTTGCTATAAGCGCATTTCATATCGACACGATATATCATTTAAATGTATCCCTGCCTATTATGTCATTGAAAAATTGTAGAGTCAGATAGAAAATTAAGTCTAATCTAAATATTCTTCGATTAACATGCTTATCCCACTGTCTAGAAATTTGGGATAATGTTGAATTCTAATAAAATTTATTGACATAATTTAACTACTTACAGCATTTTTTGTTCAAAGAAGAAAATCTATGAATAATTTCTAATTTTACTATCATTTTAAATTTGAAATCTAAGAAATTGTAAATGTAAATATTCTATAGCTACCGATCTTATATGAAACTGTCTAGCCAATTTACTCGTACATGTAACGTTTAGTCCATGAGTTCGAACTATGAATTGCTACAGACTATCGTGTTGTAATGGAATATTGGTATCAAAACCTATCAATAAGCAGAATAGTCTTTAGCTTACACTTCAATAGCATAACTCACCTTCTTTGTCGGCAAGGCCGTAATAGTTACTATTATACTAGCGAGTATAATAAGCCATACTCCATTGCAACACTTTACAAAGTACAAAACTATTTTAGTCACTAAAATCATTATTCATTTACACTTCTACATATGATCTTTAATTTAAAAAAATTAAGATAACTTTGTTTTCAGTGACTAAACTTTTAAGGGGTAAAAAATATGAGCATAAAAATTTCAGCATACCTGATATAGAACATAGGAGTCTCAAAGTTGGTGCTGATGATGTGCTGTATTGGTTTGTCATCCCCTGGGTGTGTGGACGAGGGGCTGGCATGCTGAGAGTGATAGCTTTATGGAACTTTCTCCTTCTAGGTTCTACAGTTACTACTGGAGAAACTGCAACTCCACGACCGAGCAATTTCGCGGTCAACTCCGAGTCTATTATTTGAGCCTGTAAATTGTCAATTTATGAAAATTATATTTTTTAGTTCACAAAAAACTTTATTTAATCTAAAGACCAAACGCTATTTAAATTTATGTAATATAAAACATTACTTACCCGTAATCGTTTGCGCTCGAGGTTCAAAGTATAAGCTTAGATTTCAAAATAATAATCGTAACAAAGAAAGGTGTTCGACAACAGAAATAAAAAAAGGTGAGAAAGGTCAGAGTGCGTAAATAAGCGTTAATGAATATATGAAATCACAAGAAAAGCATAACGAAATCACAAAAGTGACTCACAAATTTCTCACACATGCGCTTCAAAATCATAATACAAAACACTGTAAAGCTTCAACAGTAAAATAATGCAAATTAAATACATGCAAATCTCACGTTTGGTCTTTAGGAAATAAAGTTCACAATCGCACAACAATAAATCGTCATAAGCGTATATAGAGCATTACCCAATAAATTTAGCAGTTATCTTAAAAATACAATATTCTACCTAGTAAGTACGTCACTCCAAGTATTTCACCACACAAGATAATCTTATAGCTAATATAGAAACTTAACACGTTACAAATTAACATATCAATATTGACAACGTCATGAAAAACTTTCTTTATAAAGTACATGCTATCTATCTACCTAAAGACCAACAAGAGAACAAAATGCATTTCAATTTTGTCTAAACACGCTGTGTGAGAATTTCTAGTGATTTCATATACAAAAACGTTTGTTAAATTGAAAAACGATTGACGTCAAAAACGTTTATTATTTCATCTACAGTATTTTTAAGTGAATTACTAAATTTATTGGGTATAACATTGAGGAGTAACGTATATCTTAACTAATCGTGGTAACTTTTTGGTAACGATATGTTTATATCATTTTTAAAGTGGTTAACATTCACTTGAGTAAAATTTTTATTATTTACGAACGTAAAAAATCTACTATTCGTTTTGTTTTTAAAATTGCCACTCTAGGTCAGTGTCTACTAATACTTAATAGCTTTTGACGTTGCAAGCCAAGATTCTGCGTATTAAAGATTTGTTTATCATCATCCATCTAAATTTCTTTTTCATTATTCAATCTATTTGTCTCGTCTGACCTTATGAGTTTCGTTTTAAAATGTTTATTATAGTATTGACTATATTAAATTTTTTTTTCATTTACATTACCTTTAAAACTATTATTTTCTGTAACAATTTTATTTTATTATTATTTTTATTGTCAAGCATCTCGTTTATCTTTAGACGCAATTAAATTATCTTGACTTGCAAGTTCATTTGCTTCATACATTATTAATTGCTAGGCAAACCTATCACTCTATTCGTCTATATGTAATAAAATATATAAAATGTTAATACACTCTATATGCTTATCAAATAAATATATGTATATTAATAAATAATAATTAACAAAATAAATAGTATCTGCAGTAAGACGTTATAAAACTAAATTTAATAAAAAATTTGGCATCGATATTTGTACTTCTGTAGGTAAAATGGCATGATTTGTTTTGTCGGAACACAATAGTTTTGGCTTTGAAATTAGTATTTCCTAACAAGCAAACCGTTACTTCTTGTAAATCTTATATCCTAACTCTAATTAATTCCTCTGCAATCTTGTATAGCTCGAGATCCTATCTTGTGACTACTATGTCCAATACTAGATTATCTTCAATATTTTTATGATCATCAGAGCATCAATTATAATATCATATATTAAGTCTTCTTTTTTTATGTTGCTAATCATGTACAATGACAAATATAAGTATTACTTGTTCATATTAATTATTGTTTTTATTTGTTCATTCTAACCACATGTTAGGATCTCCAACTAATTTAGTTGGACTAATTTAGTTCACCATAACTTAGCCACAACGACAAAAACATCCAAACATTAATTAAACGCAAAGGATTGTTTATATTTTACCTCTATGTTCAATTGATTATTTACTGTAATTTCTAAGTCATGATGTCCAAAATTTATTAGGTCTAGAAATTCTTTATTTATTTGATACGAATTACTAATACCGAAATCAGTAATCAAATATAAAATTAAATTATGAAATTCTGCCGAAACAGCAAAACAGATTTTTTTTATTATTTAGAAGTGAAATAAAAATTATTCAACATCGTCATAAAAATCCAGCAATGGCCGAATGATTATTTTCTAAAACATTTCGGTATTAGCGTTAGATAATATTAGAGAAAAATTATTCTTAAAGATCCTAAATATTTCGTTACAATTCATAAGTTTTTATTTATTCGACTTAGTCGATTTAAAAATTATTGTATACCTCACTATGTAAAATACTGTTTGGTTGTTTACATTAATATGATAGATGAAATGTATAGTATCAAAATCGATCATTACGACTTAGAATAATTGATCATTATAACGTATTTAGAGTTAAATTGTGTTTGTTTCTAACGTGTGTATCTGTATAGCATCGTAGCGCCCAAGATAATGGACTGATTCTGATGAAATTTTATTTGTTAGAAGGTAATTTAATGTAGATAGTTCTTTGTTATAATTTTTAAATATCTGGTCAGCCGTTTGAAGACTATCAGCTCATTTCTAACTTGAGAGCTGTTTGACAATATAAATAATATTGACAATTATAAAAATCTTGTAACCATAGTAATTATATAAGAGAAGAAACGGTATTTCTTGATAGCTTTCTTTCAATATCAACTATCGAATAGAATTGAGTATTGAACTTTTTAAATGTACTTAACAGTATATATTTTATGTATAATTTTTATTGCATTTTATGAATACTTTTTGAGTCTGTATTGAATGCTGTTTATATATTTTGTTTTTAACAATACGAAGAGATCAATTTATACAAGTTAATATCTATTCTTATTGTTAACTATATTATTATAAATTTAAGTTTCTGTAGAGGCTGATTTAATTTTTATTTTATAATTACATGCTTTAAAATATGCAGTTGCGATCCATAAGAGTGGAGTGCAGTAGTGCGATCAAAAGATGTAACTTTATAAATGTATCAGAAGATAGAACGGAAGATGTAAACAGCGATTTTGATACCAGACATTTCATACTGACTTACATAAATACACTACCAAATTAAAGAGAAACGTTTCTTCTTAGAAACATTGTTGACGGTTATCTTTTTTAAGTTCAAATCCTTAACACCTTTACGAGGCTTGAAAAGGTTTACCTGAAGGCCCACTTTGATCTTCTTTGTCAAGGCTCCTTGAGGGAATACAGCTTGGACTTGGGGAACGACAGAACTGGATACCATGCCACCTACAAAAAAAATTGAGTCTAAAAAACTCCGTCTTTGTTTTGGGGTTTTTAATAATTGAGAATTCTTGACTCTAATTTAAATTTTTCATCATCAATTTTTCGAGATGTTCAAATATCAATCGATCAGTTTGTTGATCATTAAGCTTGGAAAGGGTGATCTCGTCAATGCTGTTATCATCTAAAAGGTCGCTTAACGTGTTCTTACGATTATATATACAGCTACATTTACCTTCAGGTCCTATGGCATGTACTTCCTGTCGTATGCGCGATATAACCGCGAAGTATTGCGGGAAATCATGTGTTAGGATGCGAGTGACTCGTGGCGCATCCCAACCCTTCTCATCTTCATTCATTTCTGTTTCATTAGGAATAATCATTACTTGCATTGTACAATCATCTAATTATTAATATCAAGATTCACATTTAAAAATAATGTTCATTTGGTTTTACCTTCAATTTCCAAAGTTTCATGCAGAATATCTTGTACTACATCATCAGTAGCATCAGCATTGTGCTCTCTCCAGCTTGTTCCATTGTCAGAACGAAGTATAACGATCTCTCGTTCTTTACCACGTAGAGATGCATAGTGTGGTATTTCTAGTATTACTGGGCTATAGGATTAAATAATAATATGATATTAAGTCTTTTTTATAACTGCCAGATATTTTTGTATCAGTCGCTGAATAAAGAGGAAGAAATGTTTAGCTATACTTTTCAAAATTTGTAACAGAACACAAAGATTAGATTTTTAAATAATAAAAATTATCTACCCCAAAAATTTAGCAGAAACTGGTCCCATCTCGAGCACGCGAGCTGCAAGTGCCTCTCCTTCCATTAAAGGTGGCATGTGGTTAATGCGGGATGGTTTTAAATATCTGGAATAATAAAAATAAAAGTTACACTCTTGAAATTAGTTTTTTAATTAGGTACTGGTGCTGCTTTCGAAAAATTCAGATTCACAAAGATTTATCTTATTCGATCTTAAAAGAATTGTATTTTTTACAAACCTGCAAGTAATTCTTGTAGGTTGTTGAGCAGAGAGTGGTGGTACGATAACCCGCACCCCACCACCACGACACCCTCGAAGTGCTCCTCCACGAGCATCCACCAAGAAAGAGACCAGGAAGCTAGTGAAAACATAACTATTTCATTTCTTTTAGGCCTCACATTCGCAATGGCTAAGAAATCCATCAGAAAGTTTAATTAAATAAATTCAACGTTAGAAGGGACAAGTAAGTTAATATATTTTAAGTACTTAACACTTACTTTTTCCACTGCAGTTTCTTCCTAATGTACACAATCCAGATTTGCATGCGCAATAATCAACATTTTAAAAATAGCACGTAGTATTCTGAAATATTGTATATGGTTTGTAATATGTAAACCTGATTATTTGTAAAAGTTTAGTTTAAAATATTTTATTTTCGAGATTTTTTGATTAAATTTTGTTTTAGTCATTTTTATATGCAATAAGAAATTAACTGACTTGGGTTGTGTAGGATCGACATTATAGCAATATCCTTCTGGCGCCTGCGCAGTGCTGTACCGGCTGATGCTCTTCACCACCACCTCTTGTTGAGGCTGGTATTGCATTCCATTAACTGAACCTGTAATACAAATGTATGTGTTAGTAACGGACTTAATATCTTCACACACAATTTATAGAGCCAATTCTGAAGTATATAATTATTATTTTTATGTTACCTTGCGAAATCTCCATGATGTTCTTATGGCTCATAGCAGACTCTGTACGTTCATCCTTAGTCACGTCAATAGGTAAAGAGTCATCTCCGAGGGATTTCATATCATCTGCTGTGAGGTAGCGATACGGCTGATCATTCATAATTGTATCTTCACCTAGGAAAATGAGATAATTGAATTAAGTGCCATTAAAATATGTCAGATTGTTTTAGTTATTTCAGTTAATTAAATTATAAACACGTAAATTTTAAAAAGTTCAGCATTTACAATTGTTAATTTATCACAAAAAAATTTATAAATTACAATATCTTCTGACACAATTGGATTAACGTTGAAATCATCTACATTTTTATTTACATCATCATCAACATTTCTTAAATTACCTCCTTCCTCTTCTGAATCTGACATAAATGTCTCAAGCATAGTCTCCGGAGCCACCACCTTGTATTTATCTTGTGATGCTTGAGCTACTGTAGGTTCAGAGACTTCTTTTAGAGTTTCCATAACGGTCACGTAACCCAGTTTGGATGCAATATCTAGAGGTGTCTGTCCATTCTGTGTAAATTTAGAATATAATTTACCAACCAAAAAAAATATCAAAAAATTAATTATGACTTAATCTCCTGCCTAACTCCTGCATAAACCTAACTAGCATTGAATAAAAAAATATTTTACAATTTGTCCTTACAAAATAAAAAAATGAAATATCGTTACTTACAACAGTAGTAGCATTTGCATCGGCTTTGTGTTCGAGAAGAATGTTGACTATATTAATGTGTCCTTGTTGAGCAGCGTGATGTAGGGCTGTATATCTATTAAAGAAACAATTATTTCTTCAGAATTAATGATACTTCTCAAGTTCTATATCACGTAACTTCTTAAACCAAAGGTAATAGAGAAATCAAATTTGATCCAATAATATCTAATTGCAGCTTATTAATCTCATACCCGTGAGTAGTTTGAGCTTTAACTGATGAGCCGCTATCCAACAAATAGCGCACCATGTTGATCTGCCCATAGTGACTTGCAATGTGTAGAGGCGTGTAACCACCTTTAGTGCAGATATCGATCTAGATCCAATATTATTAAGTAGTTAGTTCAAGGAATAATTTAGATATATTAAAAATTTGCATTAGAAAAAGACAAGTGAATAAGCTGTTTTTATATACCTCAGCACCATTCTTTATTAATAGTTGAGCAACCGAAACTCGTTCTTCTTGAGCAGCTAAATGTAACGCGGCTAAACCATTCTTAGCCTGTTGGTCGACTTCTGCTCCATGTTCGAGTAAAAGGGAGCACATTTCTGTATGACCCTGTAAATTCAACATCAGTAATATCCCAAGAAACTTAAATAAGTCAACACTTAATTATTTTTGGACAAAAAATAAATCATAAGTTCATCTATTACCTGTTGAGCTGCCAAATGCAATGGAGTAAACCCGGCCTTAGATTCCGCATTAGTTAGTGCTCCGTACTCCAGCAAAGTCGCTGCTGTTTCCATTTGATTCTTGCGCGATGCTATATGTAGAGGTGTATGACCATTCTTGGCTACCGCCTATTTGAAAAAAAAATAGTAAAGTAAAATATTAGAATAATAAATTAATTAAAAGTCTATCAAGTAAAATGAATTTGTTAAAATGAGTTGAAAGGAAAACATCAGCATTAAATTAATTAATTTGAGTGCGTTAAGGTACCGCAAAAAAGTAACTAATACTGTCTCATTTTCCTATGAGTTAGATTTTATTAATGCTGATGCTAATATATGTAGCGTAATTTACCTTTGCATCTGCGCCCTTTTCCAGAAGTGTATTGGCAACAGCTTGTTGATCATATTGAGCCGCAATATGTAGTGGAGTCATTCCGTTCTTTCCTGCTTGATCTGGTGATGCTCCATGTGCCAGTAATAAGTTTGCCACCTACAAAAACCATAATAATAATAATCAGAGATATTCAAGACACAACTTATGGTTACTAGATTATTAAAACAAACGTCCTCGTGAAATATTACCTTAAGATTTCCATATTTAGCAGCTAAGTGAAGAGCTGTAAATCCTTTTTTAGTTGTTGCAGTTAATGGAGCATTATGCTCTATGAGTGCAGCTGCGACCTAGAATTTTTTTTTCAGATTTAGTAGAACTTAAATTTCATTAAAAATCACCTTATACTGTAATATCTACATATTACTTACATCATGGTTATGTTGCTTTGCAGCAATGTGCAGTGCGTTATAATGGTCAGCTGTCATAGCTCTGACGTCAGCACCGTGCTGCAGAAGTAGTACTGCAATGTCAACATTGCCCAATCGTGAGGCAATATGGAGTGGGGTTTGGCGTTCTCGAGCTTTGGCTTCTACAGCTGCACCATTACGAAGTAGGATTCGGATGATGTCCGTCTGGAGACAAAGAAATTTTATGCAATCTTATAGAATAAAAGGTATTAAATAAAGAATGTAGTTTACCTGATTAGCTCTAGCCGCTAAATGTAAGGGTGTTTCTCCCCTAACAGTTGGTACATCAGGGTTGGCTTCATGTTGCAGTAGATAAATGACGATGTTCATACAACCCATAAAGGATGCTACGTGGAGAGGTGTTAGACCTGATTCTGTTGTTGCTTGGATACCTGTTAAAAAACATTATCAGATATAAGTTGTAAATTATATAATACAATATATAATTTAGAAACAACGTATAGCCGAAACTGCTGAATTTTTCAGAATACGAAAAAATAACTTACTTGCTCCATATTTAAGGAGGAGTTCCACAACCTTGATCCTGTTCTTCTTACAGGCGATATGAAGTGGGGTGAACCCATTTAAAGCCCTTGCATTGGCGTCAGCGTTTCTGACCAAGAAAATATTTTTTATTAATAATATAGCAAAAAAACTTACTGAAATAAAATATCTGGTCTGTACCGTTGACATTTGTCGCACATAGATTCTGTGTCACAAATTTAGAGTATTTCATGAATATAATTCCAATTTAAGATTAAATAATCGTGTTCCGGAAAAGTTGTTACTTTTAGGAAAGTCTATAATTAATACCACAATATCTTTACTTACCTATCCAATAACAACTTGGCAACTTTAGCATGTCCACAATGGGCAGCCACATGGAGGGCAGTTAGGTAATCTACGGTGACATCATCTACTGGGGCTCGTCGTGACAGTAGGACTCGGGCGGCTTCTGAATGGTCGCCTTGGGCTGCCATGTGGAGGGGAGCTAAGCCATTCTGAGAACATCATTTAAAAAATTTTATTAGCGTCTTTAATCTATATAAAATGTCTAAAACTTGTCATATTAAAATATTTAAAAATTAATACCTAGCTGCGGTGATGATACTTACTTTGCTCTTACTAGTAATAGGTGCGCCTCTATCCAATAATGCTTCTACAACACGTTCATGACCAGAGCGTGCTGCACAATGTAAAGGAGTTAGACCGTCTCTGGTTCGCGCCTCCACATTTGCTCCGTTGTCACAGAGAAGTGTTACCATGTTATCTTTACCTGAATTATAAAGAAAATAAAACTAAACACTTTGACCCTTTTTTATACCCAGGCTAAGTAAAACACAATTAAACGATAAATCCATACCAAGAGCTTCAGAACAAAAATTGATGCGATGTGTTGTATGTAATGGTATACAAAAATTAACATAATATTAGTAAATACGAACCCCGTAGAAAATTATAACACTATTGTTTTGAACACTTTTATTTTAACTTTTGTGTTCTCGAACAGTAAGGATTACAGTGATACTTATAGTATGACATTCAAGACATAATAGCTCTAACAAATGACTTTGTTCTCCTTACCCCATTTAGCAGCAACATGTAGAGGACATATGTTGTGTTTAGCAGCGCTATTGACATCAGCGCCTTTAGCCAGTAGCAAACGAGCAACACCTTCGTTGCCGTAGTGGGCCGCAATATGAAGTGGAGTGAAGCCGGATTTTGATGTCACATCAGGATTATGTTCATTCTAATAGCATTAAAAATATATAACATAAGTCAAAGATTTGTTTATCATGCGTTAGAATTTTGGATTACAAATTCCATATTCATCGAGGATGGTTATTAATATCTTACTATTTGCTATTGTGTAGTAAAAAATACAAACACCTGTAAGTTAATAAACAAACCTAAATTATTACTGATAGAAGCGTACCAAAACAATAATATTTTAACATTAATATATCTTTAAAAATTCTGAAATAAATTACCTCAAGTAATAAATTAGCAGCCTTAACGTCATCTTTCTTAGCGGCGATGTGTAAAGCTGGCAGACGAACTCTACCGCGGGTATCTGCTTCTAATAATACCGCTACTACTTTCTCGTGGCCCTGCTGCATGGCTACAGCGAGGGGGGTGAAGCCATCCTAGAAAAAAAGCTTCAATGAAACTTTTGATACAATAGAAAAAAAATCATACCTCTAGAAGCTTGAATAAAAACTTTCTTTTACATCTCAAAATTCTGGTTATTTTTGGGAAAATCAAATGTGACGTATTAGGTAACTGGCTAGTGTATTGCCTGTTATAAAAGCTTCAGATACTGTAAAGAGTTAATAACGAGCAAATGCTATTTCACTTACTTCTGTGGCTAAACTTTGATTGGCGCCATTAGAGAGAAGAAACTTGACAACTCCGTCATGGTTCTCCTGCGCCGCCATGTATAGAGGGGTGAATCCATTTTGGGATTGGATGTTAACCTATAACAAATGGATTATTTATTGTCTTTAAATCACATAAAAAGAATACTAACCACAAGCACAAAAATTCTTGGTCATAGATGTTATGTATAGTACAAAGTGATTTTACTAGAAGCAAATAAGCAAAAAATATCAAATCAATTGGACAGCATATTTGAAGTGGTACGTTTTATCGCTTGCATTTATGTCATTGACATAAAAAAGCTATAAAAGGAAGTGTTCGCCATAAACTCGTATTATGATTGATGTGCATTTTAGCCTGAATTGGGGCCACCGACACGAAGCGTAGCTAATATCAGCTATGTCCGTACATCGCAAGCATTTTTGAATAAGTGATGAGACGTGTTGGAATGTAAGATATATATAAGTAGCTAGTAAAACTCGGATATTGCTCTATTCGAAAGTCCATGGATTTTACCACCTACAGTAAATCTGCATGAATCATTTAGTTATACAAATAAGTATAATTTTACTTAAGTGAAAATCGATTTGTTAGCTGCTAAAGAAATGCATTAATCGCATGATAAAATTTATGATGTATTGTGCTAAAATTAACAATCTGAATTTAATGTTGAAATTTCAATGTTTTGAGTCTTATCCTGTTCATGCAATGACGCATTGGGCAACTCGTTCTAACGTAACCTAATTTTTAAAGAAAGGAAAGGGGAAAAAGAGATTTTTAATAAATATCAGCGTACAATATACATTATAAAAATTAATAGAATTAAGATATAATATAATAAACATATTATTAGTTACCTGCGCCCCATTTTGCACTAGCAGTCTGACAACCTGCTCCTGCCCAGCAAGGGAGGCAATATGAAGGGCAGTGTTCCCCTTTTTGGTAGCAGCATCAATAGCTGCTCCGCGCTGTAGTAACTCCCGTACAACTTCCACATGTCCATCCTTGGACGCCAAATGGATGGCATTCAGGCCATTCTGAAAAAAAGGAATAGTTCAAACCTTAAAATTAAATATCTTCCTAAAACTAAACACTTAGACTTGGTCAAAAACTTTAATTCATTTTTTAAGTTGGTCAACTAGTTCTTTATCCCCTCACGGGTGCAATTAAATACGTGTACCTACTTAGATTTAACAAAATAAACAATTAATGCTATATATAAATATTCAGGCGTTCAACAAATATGTTTTTGTTATTCCGCAGGAACTATAGAATTTCTTAAAATAAAATGTAGCCTATCTGTTAATCTAGGTTTTAAAGTATCTGTATGCCATATTTCATTGACATCCTTTTAGTCATTTTTGTGTGATCGAGTAACAAAACATTTTTATTAAATTGCAGGATGACATGACTTCACATTGCATTAATACGATTTTTTTGATAATGCAGTGATAGCTTATGGTGGTCTACTCGGGAGATCGGAGTTCGATCCCACACGTTTCTAAGTTATGTGTGTTATAAGAAATTAAATATCACTTGCTTTAAAGGTTTAGGAAAATATAGTGTAGAAATCTGCACTCCTAACAGTTTTCCATGTTCTCAAAGGTGTGTAGTCTGCCAACCCGTACTAGACCAGCGTGGTGGACTATGACCTAACCCTCATCATTCTGAGTAAACCCTGCTCATCGTTGGGCCATTAATAGGTGGTTACTATGATAATGATGATTTTTGTTTTTGCTTTTAGAACATTAACAAAGTAATTGACTATTAAAACTTGCAATTTCTATTCCTTTATGAAATGTAAACAATCGAGAGCGTCGTAATTGAGAGAGGTAAAATTAAACCGCTCTGTTTAAGTCAAGCACTTTTTATTACTGAAGCACGTTTTGAGGTCACAACGATGTTCCGCATAATAAATCTTTCGTTCATTTTGCAGTTTTAACACTGAAATAATTTTAATAATCTTTATCCATAAATTTTGGTAATTCAGAATGTAAAATTCGTTTATTTGACGAAAAAGTTACATTTATAATAAAGTTACAATTACTAAAAACAGATTATAATTTTATATTTCTTATAACTTGAATAAAAAGTTTTATTACTTTAATTGCATTTCGTACTCAGTTTTCAAGATAAATTCTCTAGAAACTGGATATTATTTCGAGAGGGAGCTTTAGTAGTATAACCATCTCGATAATGTTAAAAAACTTAGTATACTAAGCATCTTAACTTTGTAAGACTTGTACAGACTCTTCTCTGCCCCTCTCTCTTTTCTCATAAAACAGACTTTGATGTAGTATCGTAATTCGTTTTACTATCGAGCAGACGGCCCACGTGATGGTGAGTGGCCTTTGGTTTTGCCGATGAGTTGCCACCTCGAAGATGATCGAGTGAGGTAGGGAATGAAGAGAAGAATGCTACGGTTTCAGTGGGGCCTGAACGAGAACCCAGAATTCACTAGAGCCCCATTAAATGCGGGCTTGGGGCTTGATGCGGCTCGACCGGAATGACACTTGGTGGTCGAATTCGCATGCTGGAGGTCGCAAGCTGGTCGGAGAACAGATACCCTACCACCAAGCAGTGTTGGGTTACTCGCCTTTTGCTGAGATGCTGATTAAATCGTATGATGATGATGAAAATTATAGTCTACTTTTAACACATTATAATAATAATAATAATTGTATGTTCTAAGGGTATATGAGTCACGTAAGAGGTTAGTTGGCACGTGAGGTTCCCTTCGGGAGGGACCAATGATCGGGTAGAATACCGGGTGCACATCCCTACCCTTAAGCCGCTCAGCAAATGTTACCCCTAGTTGCAACGTATAAGCGACCTTTCACGGGAGCCCATTGATGAGTTGGCGAGTCTCCGTCAGTAGCACTAGGTACCGAGTCCATTATCATCCCAATCCATAGCCCAGCATTAGTAGTTTCCATATATTGCCAAAGTCCTACACAAGCCGGGGATTGTCCTTGGGTGCATTCTCATAGTGCATACAGGGATAATCGCCGGTTTGTGTCACATCTCATATTAAATTAAATTGTCTAAAGGGCCTCTACGTGTTGGCTACGGCTCCGCGCACGCCTTCCAAAGGTCCGGGTCACTGTTAACTCGTGATTGGAAATTAAATAATAACTTTTATTCACATAAAGTTACAAATTGTACTAAAGTCCCTGATTCCTGAGCTAGGCTTAAAGACCTGTGTTACTGTATACTAGAAGAAGATTAGTGTGGGTGTATGTGTATGTGTATGTGTGTGTGTGTAGTGTGTATGTGTGAGTGTAGTGTGTATGTGTGAGTGTTTGTGTGTGTTGTTGTTTATCTGATTAATCCATTTAATAATTAAGGTCATAAAATCATATGCAAAATGACTTAAAGAGGTCGTTGCCAATATTCCTATGAACTAACAAGAACAAAGCAGTAAAGTCATTTGCTTGAGCTTGGCTTATGTCCAACTATACCAAATTTCTGGATCTGAATGATTTGAATATTCATTTTTTAATTATAAGTTCAAAATATACTATATTATTAAGTATATTAAATCTAATTTAGCCGTATCAACTTTTAAATAAATTAATACATACGGAAATCTTTTAAAATTTTCTCTTAATTGTTGCTTAAGATGTATCTATCAGTCTTTTCTTTCTCATTAGGCTAGAAAGTCTACAAAATTTCACAATTCTATTGCTACTCTTTAATACCAATATCATTCTTGCAGTCTTTATTGAAATAGTGGAAGAAGACACAATTCAATGAGAATAATATATGAAAAAGCTAGTATTTTTCTACATTTTACTGCATTTAAGTCCGCATTATTTACGTAATAGCAATAGAAAACCTTCGTGACTGTATCGCGTGCCTGGCTTAGCTGAATGTTTTACTAAAAAGCACTTTACTACTACAATCATAAAACTCATTTCGCCGAGGTTAATGTAGTAGGAATTCGCAAATTAAGTCATATTTTTTTACAAATGTGATCATTATTGACATGTAAAATAAACATTAATAAAACATACCTAATATTTTATGATATTACACCATAAAGTGTTGAAAGGAAGTAATGTTTGTTTAGTTTTTATAAATAATCCGAAAAAATTATTTACGACATTTTCGAGATCCAGTACTGTAACCATCTCGATAGATAATGTTTCAGTTTAATACAAAACAAGAAATAAATTCGTGCGTGATTGTTCCTAGATCTAGAATGTAATTTTGAAATATAATTTTAGACTCAAATACTCTATTACTTAAGGAGTTTGTTGTATTTTTCCATCACCGAAATTTTAATGAAATATATCACCTTTTTTTAGGGTTCCGTACATTAAAAGGAAAAGGGAACCCTTATATGACCGTTGTCCGTCTGTCTGTCCGTCTATCAAGACCCTTTTTCTCAGGATCGCGTAGAGGTATCGAGTTAAAATTAATATAAAATACTCAAGCCTACAGTCCCTTGCGGATGGCAAAAAATCAAACTTCTAAGTCTACGCATTGCAAAGATGAAGATTATAAGGTAGGTTCCCAATGACCTAGCATCGTGAAATTTAGCATGAGGTGTCGTAGCACAAGTACAGAATAAAATTAGAATTTTTTTTTTCTACATCACTAGAATATTAACTGTCACGTAATACCCTTTTTCTCAAAAAAATATTAAGTTGAAATTTAAATAAAATATTCTAATCTCTAGTTTCTCAAATATGTAAAAAGATTACTTACTTCTAAATCAATTTAATAAAAAGATACTGTCGCTTTTATTTCATGTATTGTAATTTTGATTTTCGAGATAAATCAACATTCCCAAGTTTTCTTTGTTTGATCTAGGAACATTATTTTTGTCAAGAAGCAAGGTCTTATAGCATTAGTATTGGTAAAAATCCAAAAAATGGCAATTTGTTGTTACATCACGAAAAAAATGTTCTTTTAAAGATTTAGGTTTTGACGCATTGTTTGAAGAAAACGTGAAGTTATCAAGTTGGAAATTCATACTAAATATAAGCTGTGAAAAAATCAAACTTCTATGTCTAAGCAATCAATAAATATGGTCATTTAATCTTAAGTAGATTGGTACAAGTAGTTTTTATAGAGTATTCCTCATTTGCGGACATGAAAAAAAATCGATGTTTGCGATTTTAGTAATATTCAAATATATTATACAATATACCTCTCCTCGATACAGATACAAAATATTTTTACTGTTTGGACACTAGTTAACGAGTATAATTTCCTGGTATTGAAATTTAAAAACTTTACATAAATCTATTCCAAGAAAGAAAGGAATAATTTGTAATGCAAACATATATTTAAAAAGATTATTTGGTAAAATATAAATTCTATTAATTAATTTATTAAATTTTTAATTTTTAGACTTGTCAATAAGGTTTAATGTAAAGCACCTCTTCCAGTTTCTCAAATTTTCAAAGCCTTCTAGCTTAACCTTTATCAGGGTTTAATTCTGTACCGAAGATGTGTATATGTATAACATATTCGAGTATTAGTGAAATCGCAAACATCGACGTTTTTGTCATCTTATCGTGAGAAATTAATCTAAAGCTATATCGGCCGCGAATCTTAGCAACGGCTGTTGACGATATGTTGTTAAATGACAACTCGTAAAATATTTTAATTCACTCTTAAAAAAGAAGGAGGTTTTATATGTGACAATACATATTTTATTAATATATGTTCATCGACTTTAAAATTATTTAAGTGAAATTATTTTTTATTTTTTTTTTGTTAAAATTGGTTTATCATACTTTCTTATATTCTTTTTGTAAGTAATTATAAATATGTCAATTGAAACACGCATTACTAATGTCGGGAGTAAATGCCCCCCAATACTACTTTTGATAATATTTTAACCCGCACACGAAAATCAAATTTTGATAGTGTTTGTCCATTTATTGAAATTGTACTGAACCTTCAGAGCGTGAGTTACACACTCGCACTTGGCCTAATTATTTAAATATTAATCGCCAAGAAAATGTTTCAGCTATCGAAAAAGAAACTTAGATTTTTAATAACATGTATCCAGTATGTTAAGTGTGTATGATTTGTGTAAATACTTCTCTTTCTATAATGTAAACCTAAATTTTCCAATAACTCTCTAATTTAACACTTTTTCATTAAATGCTAGTAATTTATTAAGTTCACTGTTAAGTATTCGTAAATGACAGTGAGTTATCATCATCAGATTGTTAACCTAAAATACGACAATATTTTGTAAATACTTACAGCATTGCTAACATTAATGTCGACCCCTTGTTCTAGGAGATTGATGATCTTCTCTATCTGTCCAGCACGAGCTGCCCGCAAGAATGCGGTACTGGCGTCCGCCTGTTGACAAACATATTAAATTAATACAAAATTAAAAAAAAACTAACAGGAAGAATAGAATACAAGAATATCCTCGTGTATATCCATTGTATTACGATAAGAACTTCGGACTAGTTCCTGTGAGTTATGCATGATGACAGCAGACATAATTTAAATATTTTTATGTGAAAAGAACCAAAAATATGAAAAAACTATAAAAATAGATTTTAATCTCAACCAGTAGAGCCGCTTCCGATCAGTTGTTAGATTAAAAATATTAAATATTGAGATGGAAGACATTTTTTTACATTTAGACAATTATTTTGATGTGTTTCTGTTTATAATATTAGTAGCATTGTGTGTGTGTGTGTATTGCAATGTATTTCAAAGAAAAGGCTTTAATAAAAACGAGCCTTTTGATGTCAATAGTACGACTTGGATTCGGGGTCAAAACTTTGAATAAAGGGTGAGCACTCTTAAAAGAGTACCGGCACCCTAACTTCCTTTGCATTAATTTTTCTACCTAGAAAAGGCGCATGCCTAGAAGAAGTATTATTTTATTTTACTTTATAATTGTGCATAACGTCTCCGTAAAGGTTTTTCTTACTGTAGTCTTCCAAGAAGTCAATTCGTCAAGAAGACTTCTAAAATTAAAAGGTATTCTTTAGTTTTAGCCACTTCGCGGCCATCTTTTTCAGAGCATCCTTTAATATCGCAATACTTCTTGCTCGAGCAACATGAGAAAAAATTATAGTATATCATATTTTTAGGAAGTAAATTAAATCTTTATTACTTTGAAGTATTTTAAATAATTCCACATAAGGAGTATGTATAGAAGCTTTAAATGCAGTCATAAACCAGTGGTTAAGTCATCGGTGTCTTACTCGGGAGGTCTGGGTTCGATTCTGGGTACACACCTCTGACTCTTCTGAGTTATGTGTGTTTTAAGCAATTAAATATCACTTGCTTTAACGATGAAGGAAAACATTGTGAGGAAACCTGCACCCCTGAGAGCTCCCTAAAAATTCTCAGAGGTGTGTGAAGTCTGCCAACTCACGCTGTAGGCCCGGCTCAGCAGTAGGCCATTAATGGGTTGTGATAACGATGATAATTGTAGCTTACTGCGCAGTAACACTCAAACGAGTAACTACGATATTAACACGTAATCTAGATAGAAACCGATCAGTGCTGGGACTTGAGACCCAGGCGCAAGTTTAAAGAGCTTTATCATACGTATATAGACCTCGCTATCAAATATTAAAATAATAAAGTACTGTGTAAAAACCGAAAGTTATTTAAGTTATGTCTACTCGAAATAAGAGAATACCCGCGAATACTAATCAATAAACGGTGTTGCTAACGATAAAGATCCTAAAAAAATATTACGAGCATAGGTTATTGTTAAATTAAAAGAGAGAGACTTATATCGAACTCTAGAAAAAATCCATCCAGTATTATTTGTCATAAATATTCTATAATAAAATTGATTCATTTTATATCTCGCTGACACATCGCTATTATTTTTCTAGCTTTATTATTCCACCCTCTATTGGGGTGTTAAAGTCAATACAAACTCTCTACACTACATTAAAATATTAATCAAAATTTCGAGGGGTCGAGAAATATCACCACGTATTTTTTTGGGAAATCGATCAATGTCAGTTGTAGAAGAGAGTATTTGAGAATCGCTAACTTAAATTTTTGTCTCGCTATCGACAAATGTCCAGACACAAGATTATTTGCTATACGAATACTCGTGCCTTCACTGTTCGACCTTTAACTAAGTTAGCAATAATCTAAGACTCATGTGATCCTCCATAAAGTTTATACATTTTATAATGATAAGTCAACATGATAACTATTATACTCGTCTAACTGCTAGATGTGTGTTAAAAGTTGACATTACTAAATCATACAGTACGTGCAGGAATTAGACTTCCACATCTTACTTAACATGGCGCAGTCAGTAGGCTATAGAATAACAAGCAAAAAACATAGATATTTTTGACAATTTTATTTTATTATACCTAATTAGGAAGATATAGTATGGGAGCTGTACTGCGCAGTAACACTCAAACGATAACATGTAATCTAGATTGAAGCAGACCAATTCCTGGTGCTCGTGACCCAGAAGCAGGCTTAACGAGCTCTTTAATAATATATTACCACTCATACTCGACTCGACCTCGCCAACAATGAATAATAAAGTAAACTTACGTGGATCTCAAGAAGGGTGACCTTAACCACGACACTATAAGACCAACTTCCATGTACACTACGCGAAAACACCAGAGAGACTGACTAATCTATGGCACTAAAGATTATATAATGTCTACACTTGGGTATACTTCAAATAAAATAATAGGACCTACCCGCGAATACTAATTTATAAACGTTGCGTACAGTAATGGATAGGTATCATTTCTCTCTGATTCTATGACATCAGAAGTGAGATAATGATAAAAATATGTTTACTGTTGTAAGTGCTTCAATATTTTTATTTAGCAACAATATATTGGCCCAACCCATTAATGGCCCACTACTAAGCAGGGTTTCCTTCTCTGAATGGGGAGGAGGTTAGGCCAATAGTCCACCACGCTGTCCCAGTGTTTGTTGGCAAACTTCAGTCACCTTTGAGAACTTAAGGGAACTCTCAGGAGTGCAGGTTTCCTCACGATGTTTTCCTTCACCATTGAAGCAAGTGATAATTAATTTCCTAAAAGACACATAACTCAGAAAAGTCAGAGGTGATTAAGACATTCTATTTTTAGGTGAGTAAGAGATACTATTTTTAGAGTTTGACAACACCATAAAGTCATGAGTTTGCACCATGTGGTAGTATTTTATTGTCCACGCGTACCATTATTGTTACAGCAGTCGCAGGTGCGTAGAGCAGTTGTTATGCGGAAATAGTTAATACACACATCAATGCTAGCAACGCTGATGACAACTCTTGATATATTGAAGGCAGTATTTTCATGGGGTATATGATAAAATGTAAGTATAGAGAAAAAAGTGTGTTGTTAAGTGTTAGGTAACAAGATCGAGTATAGGAGATGAGAATTTATGGAACTTTCTTTTAATATACTCTGTCATTCATATTCTTTGTATTTTTAGGGTTTAATTACATTATTTATTAAGTTACAGCCGAGTTTTATTAGAAAAATATTACTGTCCAACATGCTAAACTTGTAAATCTAAAAGGGTTTATGACGAATATAAAATTCAGTTAAAATCTGGATCCAAGTTTTAAGGTTATGATTTTAAGGTAGTAGAAGTAGTATACAAAAGATTTTATTTCGGCGATTTCATGAAATCGAAATAGACAAGCAGTGTTAGGTGAGTACCATATAATGTTTGTGCCCCTTAGTAATTAAAGAAAGCAGTAGACTAAAAATCCTTAATACAAATATTTCTAAGAATAACTGAGGCGTATACGTTCTTAGGATGTGTTCAGTGAACAAGCATTACACAGGCATAGGGTAGACCACGAGCAATTATTCCAACCCCTGCAGGGTTACTCACCCTCGTTGCAATGCACGAGTTGTTTGGTAAATACTAAATAGTGTGTTTGTATATAGGAACAGTTGTGATTCAAATCTGTTGAAGGTAGAACTATATTTTGATACGGGAATGAGTTTTCACAGTTATCGAAAAAAGTAGTACGTATGTGATCTGAAAATAGAGCTTTGATTCTAAATTTATTTATTTTAAATATATTTTCTTGAAATTTATTCCTCCTGGCTTCCTTTATTATTATCAATTATTACTGTGTATTGTTTAAAAGACTTAAAATAAAATATTTTTAGGCATTGTTGCCATCTCTCTTATACACTATATTGTAATTGAATCTAGATTTCATGTAATAAAATTTATTGGATCAATTATTTAATATCACCGACATCTTCTCGCTTTGTACTTAATTCAATTATTTGGTCCAAGATATCCACACAAATCATTCTCGTTTATTACTTTTTTAATTAGTAAAAAATAAACTTATAAGAATCTTTAGGTTATTAAAGATTTAGGGATGTTTTTTTTTATGTTGTATTGTCCAGTATCTGAACCAGCTTTATTTTTATTTAAATATTTAGTATAGTAAGCTTTCATTTTTTTTGTCATTTTTATTTAAATATTCAGTTAAGTTAGTTTTCATTTTTATTGTTATTAGGGTATGATGGGGCTGACATGTACATGTCGTACAAAAGCCCCGTACAATAAGTCGAAAAAAAAAATTTAGTAAAAACCACATCAATTAGAATAAAAGGTTTAGAAGGAAATAACGAATACTCAGACATCTATTTTTAATAAGTACAGTGTACGTTATTTTACATTCATTATCCTTAATTATAAAACAACATTGTAAATAAATTACAGCATACTTACGCCATATTTTCATGGTTAATTAGCATCTCAGACTACCAATGAACTCTACAATCGAGACAACACTCTATTCGTTACAGAAAAAGCTTTACAATATTATAGAGACAAATAAAAGCACTATTAAAATGTTTGAATATTCTACTTGCTCAAAGATTATTTAGATTAGTAGAACAAGGGAAAATCATCCGAACAATTTTATGTACATTTGGTTTCATAGTTTGTAAACTATATCCTTTTTTAATATAATTTATAGTACATGTAATATTTATAAATGAATTCCCATCAGATTATTATAATACATAGTTGTGTTCTGTGCCCTGTCCTTATCGCGCCGCGCCGCACCCCTTGTGCTCTGTCGCCACCTACGCATGCTTTCGGTACACACCGCCGTTGCTTTTAGTGTACAACGGACGTCTTCAGATCGCAACTACTTTAAAATTATAAAGTGATCAATATAAACTATATGTTTTAAAGCTTATGTTAATCAAGTGTAGTAGATGTAGTGTGAGCGTGGTAATAAAAGTTATATAATAACATAGTTTTTTAGTTTTCGTTTCAAAATTTATGTTGTTAAAGATTGCTTTGATTAGACTATTATTAAATATTGTAAGTATTGTTTGACTATATAAACAAAAAATTGTATATGTTACGCTCTAACACCGAAAACGCTCATTGAGCAATAAAACAGCTCACAGCGCGTTGTGATTAATAGACTTTAAAAAAACATATAAATAAAAAAATAAGAGAAAATCATACAGATTTATACAAACGACAGCCTTATACTTAAAAAACGATCTCTACCAGTCTAATAGAGAACATTAACTACATATATTAGATTTACTATTTAAGAGTACTTTAGTAAAAACAAGATATTGTAGCGAATCTACATCAAAACAATTCGCACGCCTAGACCAAGCTTTATTTCGTACTTGCTAGAAAATGTCAAAATAGAAAAAGACGGCAAGATAAACCTGGAGAGACGGTAAGAAGTAGTTCGCTGGAAATTTGGCGAGTCTTCAATGACTGACATTTTGGGAAACCGACGGCATTAGGCAAATTTATGTGTTCGAGTGAGATGGGTATAACTCTAGATCTTTCCAGGGGATGGCAGAATCATCTTTTTCTAAATCATGTTGCGAGAAGTTTCTATAAGAAAACCTATATAAAGGCTTGTACGAATGATTGCAAGACAGTCTATTACTCGAGAGTGAAGAAGCGAATTCGAAGAGATATCGAAGAGCAGAGAAAGTGGTGCATAGTCAAACTAGTGGATCATTGTGAAGTGTATAGCGACGATCAGCAGTGGGAATAGTGATTCAGATGTAGGGCTTGTAATAAGAGAGAAATTGTGAAAATAAGGACTGTAAATATCGGAGACGTGTAAATAGTGCGAGATCGTAGTGTAGGGTTATTTTTGTGATGATTTAGTTGGACTGTGAACATTTTAAATAAATTCTTTACCAACGAAGCATCTATCAATTTCTGCCAATCCAGAACTCAAGCTCGTAACAATATTTTAATTTATAATACAAAAAAATATACATACATCCATACAAATTAATAGACCTATACAGTAGTAAGTAAACACAGTTATATTAGTAGATTTGTTCCTAAATCCAAAATACAGCAGCAGTAAAATTAGCCGATTCATTTCTCCCCATTGACAGATAGCAAACATGGGGTGATTTTAGGGTGACCACCCCTGGCTGATATCATCGGTAAGCTGGCTACTTGAAATTGCCGCATTTGTGTGCCGATATCGATCCTTGAGTTTTTTTTAAATTTTCGCATAAATCCATACAGTTACGTTAATAAGCTACAAAATCTAATTTTATTTGAGTTTTTGCTTTGATATGATAATAATATGAAATTTAGAAGCTGAGCAGTGTCTGGTTCTTGAGACACAAGAGTAGGTTTAAAGATCTCTTTCATAAACCTGTCACACAGCGCCAATACGACCTCAATAATGACCTTAACCACGATAATACTAACTTTCATGTACACTGCGCGAAAACACCATAAAGACTGACTAACTTATCGCAGTAGAGGTTTTATATTGTCTCGTCGTCGGTATACTTGAAATAAGATAAAAGTAGAAAACATTCTCAAATTCACTTACTAAAAATGAAACGAAACTACTCAGATTTTGTTTTAAAATTATCTGGTATATAACATTTTTCGGAAATATTTCGAGGTTAGAAATAAATAGCGATAAAAATGTATATTTTAAACCCGTAGACGAAACAGTAGTAGAGCAGTAGTAAATATTATGTTTAAGAGAATCAAAGCCGCAGATAGCTACTCGTACTCCAAACAAGAGCGTCTGCGAGCCAGACAGCTTCATGCAGAATGCTCTACATACATCGAATATATACATACATACATACATACTTTAGGATTTTAGTTTTAAATTGCAATTTTTTGGCTTCAATAGCTGCTTAAATTCAAAAAATATTTAGATTTTAAAAACGTATCTGTTATAGCATTATCGTCTATGCATTCATTCATTTATAACTCACTGGACCGATTTTGATGATTTTTTGTACAGAAATACACAAGCGCTTGTGAAAGGGAATATACCTTATATCGCGAAATAAAGCCTTGAAAGGTTTGATGCAGAGAATTGAAAGTTTGTGCAAAACTCACAAATAGTTCAACGCAGTTCGAAATGCACTATTTTTTAAATAAAAGATAAAAGGAGGTATAGGGTAAAGCCAGGGCGGGTCGACTAGCATCCTAAAAATATATCAACAATCTTAAACCGCCCATGTTTTTTTTAAAATAACTGACATAAAATCCTCTGTTTTACCTCAATGAGAATAGGTTGCTAGTGGCTTCAGACAATAATTGTCACTAAAGAAAAAACTACTACCGCAGATAGAGCTACTTACAGACAAAAGCTTCTGTATCCAGACTGGCTTTGTTAAACTGCTGGTTGTTAAAGTACAGTATAAAATACAAAATACTGCTTAAAACTGCGTTTCCACCAGAGATGTGGAAGGATGTGTAAGTTTTGATACACTATGAGCGAGGCAGCTCCCGTGGAAATAGCTTAGCTGTCTTTCTACAAGATATAACCGAGGATATATAACGAGGATGTGTAGCAAAAAATATGTTTGAGAACCAATAGAAGCGCTTCATCTGACACACTCTGACACGAGGAGCGAGATTTTTGTACATACTAAGTAAGGAACCAATAGCATCGCTTCATTTGACAAGTGTTTGTCACACTCTGACGTACAGAGAGAGGTTTTTGTACGTAAAACAAGCAAAGGATACGTGTGCCAATTAAAGTTAGAATTTGATTTTTTTCTCCATTCTACCAGAGACGTGCTAGGGTAAGAAGATGGAGAAAGGGATGGGGATGAACGTGAACTCACTAGCTAACTCACTATAAAGAACATCCTCGCACATCCTAAAATAACAATATTATTAAAAACTGTCCTCTGGAAAATAAAACAATAATTGTTTTAAGCCAACTGAGAGTTAATATTGAACTTATTAAACATTAAAACAGAATTATTTGTTAAAAGTTAGAAATTAGAATACTTACTTGTTCTAGATTTAATTGATAAAAAAATCATATTGTCAAAATTTTCGCTTAATTTAGATACAAAAAAAATATTTGGATGTTGTAGAAACGATTTCAAACGAATTGGTATAAAACTACCAATATCTTAATCACTATATTTCCAATTTGAGGTTCAAAAGGTTAAAAAATAAAAACGTAAAACCCATTTCTTCCTGTATGTGACTGGAGAATCTCTTTTTTTTTAATTCGATTAAAAACTAAACTAACTTTACGCAAAATTTGGTTAGAATCATTAGTGATGTCTGTAGGCTCTTATTTCCCCCCTGATTTCCCATAGTGTGACAAAAGGAAAACATCTAAAATTGAGACATGCTTTCACCAACCCTTTAGTTTGAGGACCTTTACCTCTAATATAAAGTGTTTCCTGCTTATGCACGCTTTTATACCAAGAGGGAAGTACGTTTTGCCTTCTGACATATGTATTTCGATAATTATACCAGCTATTTTTCCTCTTTTTTAGTATATAGTATTCCTCTTTTATAAGATAATTTCTTTAATATTTACAGTATTTATTTTAAATTATTCTTCTGGAATTATTCTTTTTTATAAAATATCTGGATGCATAATTTAATGCTACAGTATCAGTATCTTTTTTAAGGATTAAAAGTAGCCTATGTGTTAATCCAGGTTGTAAAGTATCTATTTGCAATTTCATACAAACGTCCAGCCGTTTATTTGCAACTGAATAACAAACATCTAAATAGCCAATCAATACAATCTATAAAATTCGGATATCTAGTAAAAAAAAATTTATTTATTCATACTCTACCCGCAACTATGAATCATATATCTCTCATCATTAAGGCAGCGTTCGTAGAAACGTTTTCTTTCGACCGTTTTGTCTCCGACTTACTGCAGCAAATCCAACCACAAAAAGGTTTTTCATTTTTCGAGGTAAGATATAGTCTACACAAATAATGTGGCATTCTATTGATAAAAGATCTCTTAAAATCGGTTCAGTAGTTCCAGTGATCCAGACACCCTACAACCCCACAAACTATACCTCTTTATAATATTAGTATATGCTCGTAGTAATTACTATTATGTTATGAAGTTACATTGTAATGACACTCGTACAAAGTATCCCATTAGTTTTGATGATGCATAAAATCTGCCACAGTAAAAATGTAAGTAAAAATATAGTATCTTTTTATTATTGCACCTCAAAAATATATAGTTTTTAGATGCTATAATCATAAAGGAATAGAGTTTTTTTATTACAAAATCTTGTTATACCTTTTGTTTAGACAGGAATCCAAGCAATGCCTGGGGATGACCACTCAGTAGCAAATTCATTTTATCCTCAAGAAGTAGGGCTCAGCACCAAAACACTAAATCACACCATTCGCACTACATTAGACGACTACCACAGATTAATAAAGACAGATGATGTGATTTTTTTAATTAGAAACTGACCAACCGTTTGCTAGTAACACTGTTGATAGCATTTGATTGCCTAGTATAGCTACCGGCACGTAAGTATAAGTTTGACCTTGAACGCGCAGAACAACGTTTCAGTTCCCGCGCGTCTACTATTTGTCATAATAGTAAACGTCACTGATGTAAATGCCAGTACAGGCACGCAGTACGCTCACAATGTGTAAGTTTCCCCCACTATTTTTAGACCTAAAGTTAGCTGCCGGCTAATATACCTTCTATTGATCTAGTGCATGGTCCATATACCTTCCATTGATCTAGTCCATGGTCCATATACCTTCCATTGATCTAGTCCATGGTCCATATACCTTCCATTGATCTAGTCCATGGTCCATATACCTTCTATTGATCTAGTCCAGTTTGAAGTGATTTTGAGGAGTGAATATTGGTTATAATATTAAAGTGTGGCCTTTAGGGAAAATCACGCGAATCTTTGATATATTTACGGGTTTGTTTGGACGTTGGTAAGACATTGTACCCGTAGTGTAATAGGAACCTGCTCCTAGGTATTATAATACAGGCAATCCTTTATCCATCTGACTAATTCTTGATAACAGTTAAATCTAGAGTAAGCTATTAAAAGCCCATAAAAGTGCTAATTAGTTGACAGTTATATAAAATTATGGTTTTACAAAGCCACGAAATAAACAAGTACCGTTGTACAGAGTACTCACAAACAACTGAATAAGTGTCTGGCAGACACCAGACAGACAAGACGCTTCACTGATTTGAATGGATGAATACCTGCCACGTCTGAATGGGGCGCATTTTCATATTACTATACTTTTCATTGTTACTGGCTGTCTTTTATAGTAAAATATTTTTAAGATTTTTGTACTGTTTATAGTAATATTATAAAGATCAGTACCGGATTTAGGGGAATGCTAACGGCGCGACTACGTCGGGCCCTAAATAGACTACGGAAGATTTTTTTTTTCAAATTCCGAGTAGTAAACACTGCAACAACAACAGCTATAGTTGGGGTAGGATAATGATAAAGAGTACTTGTTGTCACTTCCGTCGCGTCATTTTAATATTCGACGATTATAGATAGCGAGTAAACGATTACCGAATAATCGAAATACGAGCGACATCTACGGCACTTTATTTAATGATTTTGATAGCTTCAAACGAGTAATCGATTATCGATTAATGGGAACGCCAGCATCATATTTCCTATTTGTTGATTTACTTATCCCCACTAGTGGAGGGTCATTACTACTATTGTCTAATCCCTTTATATCCCCCTACTGACGCAGTACACTTTAGTCTCTCGACAAGTCTCTTTGAGTGAATGACTCATCACCTGGAGTTGAATTGTAACAAATAGTGTGTCGCTATATCACGGATATTGGACCTCTCGCATTAAGGATCTATTATGAGTCATTGTATTTAAATGTGTTAACACAACCTTAGATTAGGTTAGCTTTAGGTTAAGTTTATGTTAGATTTTGTTAGGTTAGCCTTAGGTTAAGTTTATGTTAGATTTTGTTAGGTTAGCCTTAGGTTAAGTTTATGTTAGATTTTGTTAGGTTAGCCTTATGTTAACCTAACCTAAGACAGTGAGACCGGGCAGTGGAGGGGAATATCGAAATTACATAAAGGGATCCTTTAAGCCTACACCTTGCAAGTCCAAAGCACTGCCTAGGTTCCTGTTCAAAAACTACTGAATCGTAAGGTACTCCTGAGCACTAAAAGCGATTTACTTCGGGAACAGGATTTCAGCGAAATCATCAACGATTTGTGGCGAAAACAGCTCGGAAGTGTCCGTTCGTTAATAATAAAATTTTAAATTTCAGATTATTCTTGTTTCCGATTATATTTATATATTATGTTCGTTAATTTATAAAACAATAAATTATTTACAAAAACTCGACCGAACTATTTTTTCATTTTATTTGGAAATCTATTTGGGGCCAGGCCCTCCACTACTTTGTTGTCACGAGGCCTCCAGACCTCTTAATCCGGCCCGCGTTAATCTCAGTAACTATGAGTTCAAATTGAATAAATTTAAAACACAAAATTTAAATTACTCCTGACTAATACTCTAATTTAATACAGTCACCAAGTATCGATACCCACATGACATCGATATATATAAAAATCGATATTAAATTTTATAAGTCGATTTTTTTCTACTGTTGATAACAAGATATTCATGAATGCAAGAAAAAATTAGTAATACATATAATACATACTGTTACCTAAAAGCTTGATACTCGATTCTATTCTTACTTGATATCGAAAGAAAGGTATTGAGAAATATCGTTACATCGGTACTCAGTGTAAGCAATGTCAGTGTGTTACCATGGTTACAAGATTGTTATAATTGTTAATATAATAATACTGTGACTCAAGTTATAAGTTTCGCGTGGGTCGGGTGGTATTTAGTAAGACATCTATTCTATATTAAAATCTATATTAAAATTATATCAGATTCCCCATTTGGTTGCAGCGTAACAAATATCTGAAATAGGTTTCATTTTCAAATATCGTTCAACAAATATGTTCAAAAACAACAATTTTGAAGTAAAAGTGAGTGATATAAAACCTCGCGAGTAATTAAGCGCTGAATGTAGCAGTAATGAGAAGCAATTTCAACGAATTGGAGTGTACGTGTGTGAAATGAGAAAATATTCTATACTGCTGAACTCCAGTTATTTTGAGCTTATTTCAGTTGATGCAAAGCTACGTCGTAATATTTTTATATATAAAAATGAATTGAAGTTTGTCGTCTCTTTTAGTTTTGAAATATTTGTGGAAGTCCAAGGAAGGTTTAAATGAAGTGATTCTACTATTTCTTCACAAACACATTTCTCGGTACACATCTTCCTCATCTCCGATGGAAACAGTCTTGCATATCTCAGCGAAACGAGGACGGGTGAGTTAGTTTTATAATTAATTTACTAGATGTATTTGAAATCTGAGTTTAGTCAATACTCAAATCAAGCATCACAATGAAAAAAAAGTTTATTAAACATATTACAAACAATATTTGTTAATTAAAGCTTTTAAATTAAATACAAAAATCAACAATATATAAATACATGTAACCTTTTTACACAACTCACAATAGTAACGAAAAGAAATTTTATAAAAAAATTAACAGCTTCAATGCAAGTTCAGATTATACATATATATATACATATATATATATATATATGTATGACGAAGAGGGTAGTATTTAATATCACTTCCGTTTCATCATAACGACACTCGATGATTTTTGATAGCCTCAAACGAGTATACGATTATCGATTAATCGGAACCCAAGCACCATATTTGTTTACTACCCACCTAACCAGTGGAGGGGCATTGCTACTGTCATTGCGTATTTTTTTATATTTCCCGATTGACGCAGTACACTAAAGTCTCTCAACAAGTCTCTTTGAGTGAACATCATTTGGAGTTGAAGTGTAGCAAGTTTAGGTTAGGTTTAATGAAATTCCTAAACTTACTTTACCTTCCTACCCGTACATTTTCTACTCACTTGTTACCGATAACTCTCAATAACGCAATTAAATTCTCAGTCCCTGAAGTGTGAAGAATTCTATCCTTTTATTCTTTTCTATTATAAAACATCCAACGGCAATAGAGTTTCCATTTATAGGAAGTAAATATAGCCTTCCTTTAGTCGACCTAGGATGTAATCTAAGCTGAACAAAGACTAGCTCGAGATATAAAAGGAAATGACGCCATTAATCCTACAATGACGTCGTCGTTCAGAATGTCATACGGTAAACTATGGTCATCATGAATATAAAGAATCGTTGTTCACAAACTCAAAAGCAAGAGAAGTAATATGTAGAATATTCTTGTTTTATAAAAAAATGATTTTTAAACATTTTAGACTGGTATTATATATAAAAAAATAACTCAGTATATACTTAGCTTACACTCATCATCGCGACCCTTCAATGGCCCACTGCTGAGCCGGGTCTCCTCCTTAGAATGAGGAGGGTATTAGGCTATAGTCTATCACGCTGGCCCAGTGCGGTTGGCAGACTTCACACACCTTTGAGAACTTTTAGGGAACTCTCAGGAGTGCAGGTTTCCTCACGATGTTTTCCTTCACCGTTAATATCACTTATATTAAATTGCTTAAAACACACATAACTCAGAGTCAGAGGTGTGTGCCCAGGATCGAACCTCGGATCTCCCGAGTAAGACTTGAAGTCTCAACCACTGGGCCATCACTGCTAGCTACTTAGCTTACACTACTCCAAACTTATACAAAAAAAAATCTGACGATTTACCGATGGATTTACATTTATTATTTTTCAAAAACAAAAAAATTGATGTCAAGGAATGAGAGAGGAATAATACCTATTACTGTACAGCAATACGTATACACATGCAACCAGGGCAGCGCCTTGGGCTTACGACTGAGGTATTTTTTTTTTATGTAACTAGGTCGGCAAACAAGCGTACGGCTCACCTGATGGTAAGCGATTACCGTAGCTTATAGACGTCTGCAACACCAGAAGCATCGCAAGCGCGTTGCCGACACTATCCCCAATTCCCCCCAGGAGCTCTGGTCACCTTACTCACCAACAGGAACACAACACTGCTTTAGAGTAGTGTTATTTAGCTGTGATCTTCTGTAAGGTCGAGGTACTACCCCAGTCGGGCTGCTCCATATTTGAACAGGAAATTTCCTGCTGTGCCCTACCTCAGGTGTAGGGTTAAAGGCCTTTTATATAATTACAACGCTCCCCTTGGCTGCCCGAACACTAACTACAGTAGATAATAAGGCTAACTTACGTGGAGCCCAGAAGCGTGGTCTAAACCACGATACTATAACACTAACTTTCATGTACACTGCGCGACAACACCAGATAGACTGAGTCTAATCTATCGCACTAAGGTTATATATTGTCTACACGTGGAACTACCCGCGAAAAACTAATTTATCAACAGCGTTTCAAACACTAGTGCTAAGAATACGGGAGCTATACTGCGCAGTAACACTCAAACTATAATATTTAAAATGTAATTTAGATGGAAGCCGAACGATGCTTGGGGCTTGAGACCCAGGAGCAGGTTTAAAAAGCTCTTTCATAATATAATAACTCTCACCTCCACTACTTGATCTCGCCAACTACAATAGATAATAAAGTAAATGTATGTGGACCTCAAGAAGGGTGACCTTAACCACGACACTATAACACTAACTTCTATGTACACTGCGCGACAACACCAGAGAGACTGAAACTAATATATCGCACATCCTGTAAAGGTTATATATTGTCTTCACGTGGGTATACTTGAAATAATATTAAAGGAACTACTCGCGAATACTAATTTATCAACTGCGTTGCTAACACTAGAGTAATAGAAGCTTTAATTTTGACCGTTTATATGACTACCTAGCTATGACCCGCGGTTTCACCCGCTATATTTTGGATAATTCACACTATATCATTATAAATTATAGCCTATGTATTATTCTGATGTGTAAGCTATATTATTGTAAAGTTTCATCAAAATCCATCCAATACTTTTTGCGTGAAAGAGTAGCAAACTTCCATACATCCAGACATCCATACATTCTTATAAAATTTCGCGTTTATAATATTAGTAGGATCTATTTAAATACAATTAATGAAATAAAGTATTAACCAAATTTAATGATTTGCATACCAAAAGGTTTGATTAGCGTGTCCCTAATATTATATAAGGAAGTAGCATGACATGAATAATAACTATAATTCTGGCCCAAAATTATTCACCCTTTAAACTTCATATGTAGCAGGCATTATTTGATTTATTTATTCCTTATTGAAGCTGTTATAAAATAAATAAATAGAGTTATGAAATACAGGAAAACCAGAAAATATTATTTTTCGTAAATTATTAGATTACTAATCGATCCGACTTCGTTCGAGTGTAATTAAGCAGATACTAAAATATTTAGGTACTTAAAACAGTAAACATATTTTATCCCGAAGGATTTCTGATTTTTTTTCGGGATAAAAAGTAGCCTATGGTTTTAAAGTATCTGTGTACCAAATTCCGTTGAAATCCGTTCAGCCGTTTTTGCATGATTGAATTACAAACATCTAAACCTATAAATTTTCACATTTAATTAAGTGCTTAGGATCTAATACTAGATATTGTTTTAACTATACATATATTAGATGTAATGCGAAAAACATTCAAAAGTCAGTAATAATATGCATTTTAGACTAGCAGTCGGCCTGGGGCTGGCGACCCAGAAGGATATTCAAAGAGCTCTTTGGCTATACACAAAAGCAAAATGTAAAGCAGTTCAGCGGAATTTTGTGTAAATCGTAAAACTTTTAACATACAGTTTTAAATAAATACTCGTCAAACTACCTCTGAACTATAAGACTGTTTAGTTTAGAGAGCATTAGTGTTTAGTTTAAAGTTTGCTAAAATGTAAATCCTTTTCATAAACAAAAAGAAAGTATTATAAATATAATTCAACGAGTAGTGAAGAAAGTATATTCAAAGCAATACATTTGTATATAATCGATTAGTGATTAGGGTTTACCACTGAAACATTTATAGCGCTAGGCTAATCGACTAGCCATAAATTTATTTATTAGGTTATTACAAACCTATTAATTTTAAAAAAGGTTAAAGGTTTCGGGCCAGTTTCTTTTATATACAGAATAATTAATGGGCGAAAAAAAAGATTTATTTTAACACGTTTTTATTTATATTTCATAACATTAACTTGTAAACATTAGAATTATTTTTATATAACTAATAGTTAAAGATTTTTCGAGTAGAATTATTGCAGCACAACGACCAGACGTAGATTTAATAAATTGCGAGATTCGTACTTTATCCAAATTTTAGCATCCACGCCGCGAGTTATTCCATAAATCCTTATCCATTCCCGCCACTGTCTTTGCTGTAGGAATTTGATATTTTACATCATTTGATATCTTACATACTTCCTAACAAAATTAAAATTTCGATAATTTATTGTAGCTAAATAAAAATATTCAGACAGTAATCATATTGTTTACTATTATTACTCCTAAAGGTTATTTTTGAAAATGTAACCAAAACATTGCTGGCTTCACGAGTATCCAAACTCTTCATAGCATCAAATCAAATTCGATTCACTCTATTATCTCAGAGATCCACACGCTACGAGGTGTCGAACAAGAGTGACGCGTAAAACATTGCTCGTCCGTATTTATATCAAAATTAGTAAAAACACATGTAGCTATAGCCGGCATCTAGCTTTAGGTCTAAGAAAAAATATTGGGAGAAAGTTGCACTTTGTGCGTGCTGCGTGCCAGTATTGACAATTCCATCTGTGACGCATACTATTTTGACTAATAGCAGACGTGCAGGAACGGAAACGTCGCAAAAGAACCAATCGCGTGTGACGCGCTGCTCTCGCCCCGCGCTACCCGCTAAAAAGGTCCCAATAATGAGTTCTGCGCATTCAAGGTCAAACCTGTACTTACGTGCCGGTAGCTTTACCACCAACCTGTTACTTATTGAATGGATTGCGATACAGTTGTTTTGGTTAATCGCAATTTAACCCAAAATTAGTTTACGATCTATGAACTATATTATTTCTGTAAATTTTAATATTAATTTGACAAACGCGTGCCTTTCCGAATAATGATCCGAAGGCGCATAATTCCATAAATCTCTTGCTCCGTTTTCATTTACGAGTGTAAATGTATTTTCGTTAACTGAATATAATACTAAATCATTCCCTCGATAAGCCAGGTTATTCTGACTTAGTTATTCCGAGCTCTGACTAAGAGGAATCAAATTGAAGTACGACTCCTACCAATTGATTGTAAAATGTAAATCAAACTCAAAATATTTTATTTCAGTAAATAAATTTTGATATTCAAACTTTATAAAAGCTCTTTTAAGAAATTTAATCAATTAGTAATAGCATATCAATATTATTCAATAAGTTCAAAATTTAGTTGTAAGTTTAAGTGTATGGGCGTATTTATTTTATTTAATTAAAATACAGTAAGTGATCCTACATCAATAACTTATAAGCAATTAAAATTAACTAAAAATAATATAAAAATTAACAATACTAAAAAATTTTCTTACGGCTTCAGGGTATGAAAATAATAAATAATACTTTACCTCAGTCTATAGTGTTTGAATATAACAATTTAAAGGAGCCATACTGCGCAGTATCACTCACATGATAATATTAACATGTAATCTAGGTGGAAGCCTAGCAGTGCCTGAGGTTTGAGACTCAAGAGCAGATTCAAAGACATCCTAATTATTAAAATAATTAAGTACATTACTCACGTGCTCCTCGATAACCGAGGCCTAGCACCACGTCTCACTATTTTAATATGTACTGCGTGATATCACTTGACAAAGTAACCCAAACCTATCGGAAAGAAAGTAATATTTTCTACTCGAAATAAGACAAAATGAACTAACCCACTACTAGTAATTTATACACGGTATTGCTAACAAGAAGTAAATCAGTTTTAGATCGCAAAATAAATCACGAGATTGTACCATAAAAGAGTTATTGAATATTAAAATAGTTTATTTTAATTAGATATTTACTAACGTATTATTTACACATCAAAAAGATATTGTTATCTACTATTATAAATACACACAAGTACAGCCCACTCTTCATATATCTTAAAAATGACCATTAGCATCTAAATATTTTACCCTAGAGCTTTTTTGAAGGGAAACAACCCTAAATCGCAGTAACACTATGACTCAGCCACCCTAACAAAGTGTGTGCACTGTTTCGATACTTTTATTATTTTGGGGTCTATTTGCCATAATGTAGATTGAGTAATAACTATAAAATAACAAGTAATGAGAAGAATAGTGTACAACTTTAAAAGTCACTAACTCCTCTAGTTTTACCCCTTTAACTAGTAAGTCAATACTTCGATTAGTAAAGGATAGTTTTACGAAAGAATTTATAAAAGATAATTATGGAGTCAATAAGACCTTTCTACTAATATCTAAATTTCATTGTTTTATTTACACAAATAATTATAAGTAGTTATCTCTAATATACAGTAATAATCAGGAGCCCCAAGTCTTGGACTTATGACCAAGACGTAGGTTTCCAAGGGTTTTTCGAATATTTGCAAAACTCAAAGCATAATATATAGATCTACGTAATATTAAGTAATAAAATACCAAATTACACCAACCCTATATATTTACTTACACTACACATTATTTCACCAGTTTATATTGTGTTGTAAAAATAACTTCTTTTCTATCTATATCTATACTAATATTATAAAGAAGTAAGATTTGTATTTTTGTATGTAACGAATAAACATAAAAACTACTGGACCGATTTCAAAAATTCTTTCACCATTAGGAAGCTACATTATCCCTGAGTAACATAGGCTATATTTATTACAAGAAAAAATTAGAGATCCTTAGGAAATCTCACGAAAACCATCCCAAGGTGCAAAAAAATTTGCGATAAAATATCTTTCATCGCATGCGCTGCAAAAAGTATTGATGATAGAACAAAAAAATGTTATATAATATTATAGAACGTATCAATATCTACAAAAAAGTCCGCGAGACCATATGTCCAACTATTATAGTTACGTCACTATAACTACTTTTTTACATTTTAAAAGTTGATAAAAATGCCTATCAAAATCAGACCATGTTTTCTATAACTTTGTATTAATCCTTATCCAAATAAATTATTTCGTATTCAAGACTATTTCAATACCTGTAAATTACTTTTTGAATTATTAAAATCGGACTTTCCATTCAAAAGATATTACGAAATTAAAAATATCAATATAAACAAAAAATACACGACGACGCGACGGGCCAGTGTAGCGACGCAGCGCAGCGAGTAAAGCGGCAAGAGAGTGGGCACCGAAATGCGGGAGGGCCAATATATTTTTAAAAATAATATTCCACCCGCGCGAAGCCGGGACGGGCCCCTAGTTTTTAATATTTTGTTATTTATTTTCTCCTCAGCTATAAGGTTGCCTGGAAGAGACGCTTTAAGCGATAAGGCAGCCTGTTGTATATCTCTTACTATAATGTTAATTTTTTTTACTCTGTATATGTTTGGTGTACAATAAAATATTAAATATATTTTCATTCATTCATACTCAATTAATATTCACATTGAGATATGATTGTTAAATAACTTACATTATGTCAAGACACCATCTTCATATCAGGGATGTAATAGAGCTCCGTAACCGAAACTTTCGGATATCAGAAATAAAAAATAGCCGTGATCGTAACCGAATCCGATATAACAGTTTCGAATAATTTCAGATAGGAGTGGGTTCTAAATGATGCATGTTATGAAAGGGTTTTTCGCGCCTCTCTTGCATTGTTTATTATAAATTGTTCGTACTAACTATTATGAGATTACGTTACATTTTATATTTAAAAACATACTCATGTGCCCTTAGAGGAAAATTATAATTTAAAATAAATTTTTATATTTCAGCAAATTGCGTATTAATTCTAATGTAATTTGGATTTTTTTTTAATCAAGTAAATTTACATTCCGTAAAATGTGAACAGTGTGGTAAAAACTTTTCACTGAAAAGAGTCAAAACCTATTTGTATTTTATTTTCAAAATCTAATAATAAATAAATAAATAATCCGAAATTTAACATCCATTACATCCCTGCTTCAAATGACAATCTGTCATTTGACATTTATATGAAAATTTTCAAAGTCCACAGATGAAATTAAATCTGTATGTTTAAAAGCTACGAGACTATAGAAAAGCGTTTATGAATAGAGTACGAAGGTCTATTGTAGAGCGGTTAAAATATCATAGTGTTGATTGTTCCTTTGTAATAAATGTACTTTTTATTCATATTATTATAGGTAATATTTTATTCTAGGTTTACATGTAAAATTGTAAAAATAATTGGACTCGCGAGACTCTTTGGATTTATGTAAAACATTTTTTTTTAATTTTGCACTGTGCAAATACATATTTTTGAACAAAATAAACGAAATTTAGAAACAAAGGATTTTTTTGATATAACTGTATAGCATACGTATAAACTCTAAGCGTGTAGTTCTTTGGACTTGTAACCCAAGCTAAAATGACGGATGAAATCACTCAGATGACTGACTCAGATCGATCAGGATAAAAGTTATATACTGTAGAACAAGTGGGGTATTCTTTAAATAAATCTATAAGAACTACCTATAAACTATAATCTTGGTAAAATGTGTAAACTGCCTTAAAGTATGTTATTCTTTTAGGACAATGACTTCACTTAGCAACAAATATGGCAGTTTTTTTTAATTTAATTATTTTAATTACAAGGCTAATGGGCCGAGGCGCGGCGCCATCGCCATTATATTTGTATAACATGAAAGTGTAAATTAGGCCATCTTAGTTTTTGCAAAACTTATGATAATTTTTTTGTTGAAATTCAATTAATTTCGAACAGGTTCATCAGGACATGGTTGTGTTGCTCAGGAGGTCCAAGTTCGATCCTGGGCACATACCTCTAACTTTTCTGAGTTATGCGTGTTTTAAGCAGTTAAATATCAATTGCTTAAACGGTGAAGGAAAAAATCGTGAAGAAACCTGCACTCCTGAGAGTCTCCCAAGCCCTCAAAGGTGTGTGAAGTCTTCCAACCCGTACTGAGCCAGCGTAGTGGACTATGGCCTAACACCCGCCTCAATCTAAGGAGACTCGGCTCATCAGTGGGCTATTAAAGGCTTGTGATAATGATGATCATGATGATTCAATATTTATAGATGTTTTAGTTACTTAGATTTTATTTTTTATTTGATGCTTTACTTACGTTACGCATACATTAAACGATTAACACAGTACTTTTCATTAGTTTTCTTATCTTTTTTAACGTCTATACTAGATTTTATTTAACACTTTTGAAATTATCTCAACAAGTCTCAATTTCCATTCGATAAAATATGAACTCTTGAACTCTTAATAGCAAAGGTTATCCATAAACCAAATAGCACCGTCTATTTTTAACCATCTTAATCGAAGGGTGAACTTTACCCTTTCGATTTGATCAGTGATTTCAAAATAAGGGCGACGTCTGAACATTTTATATTTTTTATTTTTTATATACAAACAATAGTAGCGCCATCTATGAGACAAGAAACAATTATTCAATATATGACCGATGATACGACCTGCCATTTTATTTGGCACCTGCATATTGTAATTTTTGCTTTTCTTAATGATTTTTTTATGAGATACTTATGATGAATAAAATGCGCTCGCCCTAAATGAATTTTTAGAGCCCATTCCATAGAGGCACTTTGCGCCCGTCAGTTCTGGAAACTCATCAGTAATATATAAGTCGATGGGCATATATATGTCGGGGATTTTAAATAATGTGAAAGGAAATGGAAGGAGGAAGATGGGGAATATTGGGGAACACTAAAAGGGGGTGATGGTATTGAATGGAATATTGGGTAAACGCAACGTAGATACTCCTATTGAACCGATAAATGATCAAATATGATCTCTAACAATTACGAGAGAAATATAAGCAGTGCCTTGGATTTGTGACCAAGGTGTAGGCTTAAGGAATTCCTTTAAGTAATTACGACACTCACCTCCACTGCTCCGGCTCTCTGTTTAAACCTAAGGTTAATCGCACATAAACCTAACCTAACACAAGACGAGGTAATTACATTGTAAGGTACTCACGTGACCTTGATCGGACAGCACTCCTAGCACTAACATAACACTGCACAATACTATCACTATTTAGACACTACTTCACTTCTTGACAGACCGCGCACGACTAAGACTTCAGTCAGACTGTCGATGGCATATAAAGGGTCGAGGGTCGAGACTGTCAAAACAATGGAAGTGACCACTACCCTACTCCAACGCCACAGATAGCGATAACGATTCGATTAATCGATAATCTTTCACTTATTCTCCGACATATATATTAAATAACAGTTTAAAATAAAAAATCCTAAGACAACAAACTTATTCAGCAGTAAAAAGAAAATTTACTGAGGAAATTCTATTTTTCCCATGCCAAAAATACAATATTTAATTACATCCTACGCCATTATTTAAGCCGCTTACGGCTAAAGTACACAGAGTTACGTATTACGTAAGTTAACGTAGATATACGTTATTCCTTTGTCTAAAGCGACAGAACGTATAAATCCTTTTAGTTTATTGTGTAAGGAAATGCTGAGGAATTAAGGCAAGGTTGTATTATATGGAAGAAGTGTTTCCTAACCTTTTTTAAACTTATGATGGTAAAATTTTAAATATTTAAATACTTTAAAAGAGTCCGAAGCCCGCGCATAATTATTATTTATAAAAAAAATATTTCATTTATATAATATTATTGTTGTTAAATAAAATATTCAGTCGGTTACTATAGTAAACATGGTTTATTATTATCCCGCAGGAACTATGATTTTTCCGGGATAAAAAATAGCTGATATGTTAATCCAGATTATAAAGTATCTGTACGCAAAATTTCAAAGAGATCCATTCAGCACTTGTAGTGTTATTTCGTAAAAAAATAAAAACATGTAAAATTAAATATGTATAGCAATAAATTTAAAATTAAATTGGGTGGTAAATTACACTCGGGGCGGGTCGACTAGTAAAATATTATTTTTCTAAGTACTCTACTTTGCTAAAAATATTATGCATTGTGCACTATAAAGAAATATATAAAAGAATTATTTACCAAGGTCATAAAAAGTTATTCTAATAATTAAAAAAATGTTAAAAATAATCTTATATAGAATTGATTTTCATCACAACACACTGATGATAATCTCAATTTACGGACCCCACAAAGGACCCTTATAATATTGATTCCACGTTTATTCACTTAGGAATAGGACATTAAGACTGGCCATGTGATAAATGCTTATAGATTCCTAGGGATCATGTATCCCATATTGGAATACTGTTAATAAATTTGATTGGCTAATATTCCTCTTGGTTATTTGGACAACTTATAAGCTCTATCCTGATAGTTTTGTGGAGTGAAAACCGAAGATCGTAGTGAAGCTAATAAAGGGATAAACTTAACTTTACTATTGGAAAATTATTATCCCCATATTTCGACATACTTCCCGGTAAAGTTACCTAAAAAAATCCTTTATGCCGTTTTTTCTTGTCGTTTCCTGAAAGCCTTCACATACACATTGACTTATAAGTGTCCCTTTTTTGTGGTAGGAATATCAAAAAGAAGAAGGTTCAATCAAAGTTGGTCTCAATGTAGTTTCAGTTCATTTTTCAGCATTGGATTTGGACAATACACCAATGACCTCCTCAAAATTAAAAAAAAAATATTGTATGTAAGTAAATGGGAGCTATACAGCGCAGTATCCTATCGGAACGAATGTTATATATTGTCTTCTCGAAACAAGATAACATGAACTACCCGCGAATTCTTATTTATAAACGGTGTTGCTAATAAACACTGTTAGTATCAAATAACTTAAGTGCGTAATAAGAAGGTAAGGTGTCAAGGAAGCCATACAGGAAATAACAAAGTCAAGGACGATGGAAAGGGAACTATTATCCTTTGTGTAGAATAATGAGAATGGGGGTTATTAAAGTGGCCTGAAAGTTGCTAAATCGATTTTCCAAGATCTTTCTTTTGATGATTGACACAAACTACTTGTTACATATTTTGCTTATGGATGGATTTGGACATCATTGGAATTTGTTGGTCTTGTATAAAATATTTTTGTGGTTCTGTACCTCATTATTTGCTTCCCTGTCAATAGCCATTTTGTCAGGAACACGTAGAGTTGTTAGATTGATATTAATCAGTACTGCAAACCCTCGAAGCTGTGTAAATATTAAGCTTCTAAGTTAACACTTAACTTCAAATATTCCTACCTTTTTAAAGTTTTGCTTTTTGCTCCATTTTAAATCAAACCCATAACTCAGTGTCTATTAGTATAGTTTTCTTTAATCTTGAAAGGATTTTCCAATAAACGGTAAAACTATCCGTATAACTAAATAATTAGATTAGCTCCCGACGACTGATCCAATACTCGAATAAACTCAATTATTGATACAATTTCCCTTTGGAGAACTTGTTGTTGTAGCAGTATTTACGTATCTATATATTTATGTATATTATTATTTATTTTAATGAAAAAGGCGTATCAAATTTTCAAAATCCTAGATTTAGTTTAGGCGGTTATCAATTCGATACGTACTTATCAGATGAAAATTATTTTTTGAGGTAGAGTGGATCTATTATTGGTCTCAGTTTATTTCATCGGCGTTGGACTTTAAACTTTGAAGAGACACCAGGGGTCATATATCCCATAGACACCAGGTCAATGATAATCCTTTGAAGTAGTTTTTTTTTAAATGTATCTTGATTTAAAGAATATTTTTTCCTATCAAGCATAATAATTTTGACTTAAAAAAGCCAGACAATAAACATTGATGATCCAAATATGTTTCTTTGAATTTTGGACGTAATTTTTAGGGTTCCGTGCCCAAAGGGCATAACGGGACTCTATTACTAAGACTCCGTTGTCCATCCATCTGTCTGTCACCAGGTATGTTATGAACCGTGATAGCTAGACAGTTTAAATTTTCACGAATGAAGTATTTCTGTTGCCCTTTTCACAACAAATACTAAAAACAGAATAAAATTAATGTTTAACGAGGGCTGCCATACAAAAAACGCGATCTTTGCCCAATTATTGGTACAGAACCGTTCCTGCGTGATTCCGACTCGCACTTGACCGGATTTTTCGTCTATTCTAATGTCTTATAAGAAGTAATTTGTATTGAATATTTAAATAAACATAAATCATTTGAAAAGTTTTATGCAGCTCTATAATTATTTTGTATAGTTTTTTTGAAATCATAAAATAATTTTATAACATAAAAATATTTTTTTAAATAGTAATAATTTAACAAACATAATTGATGCTGAAAGAAAACATGAAGTTACTGTACGAAGACAAAGACAAAGCTCCTGAAACAAAGGTCCTGAAAAAATCATGAAGTACAATCACCGTATGCGAGCTTGTATAATTTTTTATAAATACAAACATTTTTCTCGTAGTAAATTGTTAAAAATATTTTTTCGTCATTATATAATATTATTTGCAGGTGATTGTCCTTGACACGAGCGCCGTTGCGGCAAAGCGTTCGTACATACCTGACCCGGCGACGCCGTCTCCGTCGTCATGTCGTCGAAGGACGCTAAGCTACTCCTCTTTCTTCGCTCACATGAACAGCAGCCAAGCTTCACCAGCTTCAAACCAACCGAGCCGGTCCTCCGTCCCTACTCGACTACAGCTCAGTCGACATCGCAGACGTAATATTGATTTTGACCGTGTCCTTGCGGACTGATACGTACTTCCCGATCCCAATCCTTAAATAGAATTTTAGATGAATCTACGCGACGGATCCGCCATTTTCCTTCCCAAAATTTATAGTCCTTATTACACAAAATTATTCTACTATAAAAAACACTAAGCGACAATTAAAGCTGAAGCGATACACAGACACAGATTATAGAGGACATTTTTTTATATATTTATATTAAATCGAAGTGATTCGAGTAAGTTGTTGCGTTTGGGACGTCACCGCTGGGGTGTAAAAGAATTTTGCCGGCTCTGGCCGACAAGTAAATGGGTGGGGTGAATTTAATGCGCCTGCGCGAAAGCTACTTTCGTGTGCTGGGTTTGCGTGTATGCTATTATTTTAGCTGATATAACCTGGTCTACCCGCTTCCCCCTTCGTCGTATATACTTATTACCCTCGGGGTAGCTTTGCCCGGTACTAGGGGTCAGTATAGAGTGGTTTTATTCACAAATACAATCGATAATGCAGAGCTCAGAGGAAATATCAGACGTGGTGTCGGGCGAACAAAGCGACTAGATTCGCAAGCGTCAAACAGTAATCATTTTAGACTAAAATACTGTTTGTGTTATTAGCGAATTATTTTAAATAATAACACCACGTTATTTGTCTTCACATTTTTTTTATTTATTCGTTACTATCAATAATATACATTTTAAAATAATAAATTAAAATATTACACTGCAAAAAATAGCACGGAGGTTTATGAGCGCCTAATGAACATGATTATATTGGTATTTACATTGTTGAATTAGTAAAATATGATATAAAAATTATAATATGGTTTTTCCTTTCGAAAGGTGAATGATGAAAAAAAATGACATAAATTAAATAATTTTCTAAAATTATTTATACTAAAATAGGATATCTTTATACGTTTCTACGTGGCGCAAACACTACATCTTACATTATTAATTCTTATATATTTAGTAATGAATCATAAATGTGTATATATAGTTTCTAATTTATGTTTAATAGCCCTACATTATTCTATTTTGTGAGAGACAACATTTTGAATTTTTAAATTAATATAATCAATATAAATTTACAGTAACAGCTAAGTTATTAATTGCCCTATGATAGGCACAAAGACGATCGTATGAATAAAACATAAGTTTTCCTTTATATTTTATATTTTTAACATTTTTGCTCATCATACCTAGCTAAGATATCCTCTTAAAAATTAAAATGTCTTCTAAAATAATGTCATTTTGCCATCAAAACATTGAGTACCTAAACAATCTTACCTTAAAAAAAGGGTTCTAAAAGGTTGAAAGAAGAAAATAATTCAGATGCAAATCCAGAAATGCACAAAAATCGTCAAGGTAGAGCTGTGGTAAACATATTTGTAATGTGCTCGCCAATACCTTTCTTTTGATTCAAAACACGTCATTTTTAATTTTCATCGAGTTCTGAGGTTTAAAAATCCGTCAACGTTATATACATTTAAAAAAAAATTATATAGCCTATGTCACCCGGGCCATTATTACGAATCTATTGACGCCTCAATTATTAAAATCGGTTCAGTACTTTAGGTGCTACGGTGGAACATAAAAACATATAGACACATACATACATAGACTGCCAAAATCATTACCCTTTCATTTGGCTTCGCTGTAGTCGGGTAAAATAGGATTTTATAGGATGAAACAAGAAAATAGTTCAGAATGAAATACAGAAATGCATGAGTACAAAAATGGTCAGCGTAGAGCCGTAATGAATATCATTGTACTGCGCTCGCCAAAACCTTTGTTTTGATACCAAATACCTTGATGATTTTATCAATCCATTTTTTTCTTTTTTTTTTCGATGAAGTTTATTATATTCCGTCATATAAAATATTGATAAAATTTATATAGCCTTATGTCATTCATGTCATCTATTGACACGTCATTCATCTCATAATCATCTTCAATCAATCATAATATAAATATAAGAAATAATAGAAATACATACATAAAAAAAAGATATAATTTTAATAAAACCCTTCAACCCCCCTTAAACACCGTCGTTGAAACTACTAATGTTAATATTAAGTAAAGAAAAATAAGTTTAGTGAGCCGGTGCATCTTTACCTAGCCATTGAAGGCCTCAACCTCCTTGCGGACCTTGTTCTTCTCTGCCATTAAGCGGCGGGTCTCCTTGCTTCCACCACATTCACATTAGTTGCCGCATCCTTTTGCTTTTTAATATATCACCCTTTCAGATTGCTGGACTCGTCATTACCTCGATTGTCGCCGCGTGCTATCCCGCACCCGCATCCCAACTGACTCGGGACCGACACCTTCAAAATGTTCAGAAACGCTATTACATCTCCTGAAAACTCCACACCCAGCTCAAAACAGCGTTTAGACAGCGCTTAAATTCCTCCTCCTTCTCCTCCTCCGTCAACTGGACCTTAGCATCAAATGCCTGCCAACTGCCAAGCCTGTATCGCGTCTTAGTGGTCGGTAAGCCGTATGGTACTTCATCTTTCTTCCTTCAAACTCCGTGTCAAAAACTAAAGCATCCTATCTGATCTATAACCCATGTTGATCAAAACAATCACCTAGATCTAAATAGAAGCTATTCGGTTTTGCTTCCGATTGATCGATAAACCTGTATGCTCGTAAAAACGCCAAATCAAACTTATCTAGTATGTAGACGAAGTCTGTATCCAGTGAGAGCAGCCAGTTTGTTAGAAAACAAAATCCGGAACCATTTAGCGGAAATACCTAAAAACGAAAAGACAACCAAACAGAAACTAGCCGATCCACGTAACTTGGTCTACAATTAATATAGCAGTTTTATTTACCTAGTTTCGTTCATTCTCTCCTTCCTTACTGATTCAATAATTTACTCACTCAGCAGCCTATTTATCCCCTTGTTCACTCATTCAATCAACTTAGCACTTACAAATCAATTACCCACAGATCTACTCTCTCGTTCACTAAACCACTCACTCATCTAAGCATCGCCTAACCGTTCTCTAATCAATTAATTCTAAAATTTTCTTTTATCCCTTCCCCTGTTTTAGCACAAATAATTATTTCCCAACTATTCCACAGGCTCTCTGTTTCATTCTTGTATAAGAATATCCTATGGATTAAATATATTTTCACAAGCGCTCAGTTTTGTTTCGGATTAAACAATCCTGCATTAGTCCATGTTACAAACTATATCTGTACAAAATTTTATTAAAATTTTACCTGTGAGGGGACGGGTTAGAATATAATTCCCCTCTGCTTCTGGGAGAGCATCTCGTAAGAGGCAAGTAACCCAGCACCCCCCATTGGTGGTAGGGGATCTGTTCCCCGACTGGCTTGCGACAACTAGCATGTGAATCCGACCGCCAAGTGCCATAGACGCGAAATTCCGGTTGAGCCACATGTGGGCCAGACTTACCCCTCCTTCTCCCATCCCATTAATGCTGCGGATCTAGAGGACTCTGGGCTCTTGCTCAGGATCCGCTGAAACCGCAGCATCTTTTCTTCACTCCTCCTCCCCACTTTATCTTTGAGGATGTAACGCATAGAAAAAATTGTGGCCACTTACCATCAGGAGGGCCATCTGCTCGTTTGCACCTTTTCTATCATAAAAAAAAATATAGAATAAGCTTTTCTTTTATAAATTACACCCGTCTATCCCACAGGAACTGTGCTTTTTTCCAGGATAAGTAGTATCCTATGTGATCATTCAGATTACAAATTATATGTGTACGTATAGTGGGATCGACGTTTTGTTTGATGTTATATAATTTTTTCCTATTTATTATTTAACTAGGGGCCCGTCCCGGCTTCGCGCGGGTGGAATATTATTTTTAAAAATATATTGGCCCTCCCGCATTTCGGTGCCCCCTGTCTTGCCGCTTTACTCGCTACGCTGCGTCGCTACACTGGCCCGTCGCGTCGTCGTGTATTTTTTGTTTATATTGATATTTTTAATTTCGTAATATCTTTTGAATGGAAAGTCCGATTTTAATAATTCAAAAAGTAATTTACAGGTATTGAAATAGTCTTGAATACGAAATAATTTATTTGGATAAGGATTAATACAAAGTTATAGAGAACATGGTCTGATTTTGATAGGCATTTTTATCAACTTTTAAAGTGTAAAAAAGTAGTTATAGTGACGTAACTATAATAGTTGGACATATGGTCTCGCGGACTTTTTTGTAGATATTGATACGTTCTATAATATTGTACAACATTTTTTTGTTCTATCATCAATACTTTTTGCAGCGCATGCGATGATAGATATTTTATGGCAAATTTTTTGGCACCTTGGGTTGGTTTTCGTGAGATTTCCTAAGGATCTCTAATTTTTTCTTGTAATAAATATAGCCTATGTTACTCAGGGATAATGTAGCTTCCTAATGGTGAAAGAATTTTTGAAATCGGTCCAGTAGTTTTTATGTTTATTCGTTACATACAAAAATACAAAAATACAAATCTTACTTCTTTATAATATTAGTATAGATATAGATTTAAGTTTTTATTGTTATGTTTTTCTTAAGAGTTACTGTTAACTAAATAAATGAACTAAGGTATATTTATGTGTACAAAATTTCATTCTTATATATTAAATTATATCAATAAAACCCTTCTATCCCACCGGAACTGCACTCTTTGAATGATTAATCCTATTTTCTAAATCAGGCTGTAAAGCATTTGTATGCCGGAACATTAAGACATGGGGACCTTACTTAACACCATGTAACCCGACTGCTCGTTTGCCTTCTTATTTTATAAAAAAAAAAAAAATGCCTCATTCCAATCGGTTCAGTCGCTTGAGCGTGATGCGCGTACAAACATAGTATAGACAGAGAAAAATTGTGATAATTATTGTTTTGGCCTCACCCACGTCGAGATTTCTTAAACTTCCATGTACAGACATTTAATATTTTTTTTCATCCCCCCATCTCGGAAAAAGTATTTTTGCTCTTCAAAATCTCAGTGCAAAAGCCGTTTTTATCCTCTAGAGGATAAAGTAAAATTGAGTTTAGAACTGTAAATTCAAAACATCATTAAACGTATTTATTTCTACCTCCATGGTGCCGAATTTATTATACAAGTTTTTTTAATTTGTTAAAAACTCAGACTTGGAACCTTCTTAGTCTATTTTTTTTCAAGTGAAACCTTTTGGCGGTGTTGTGTACATTTTTTTGGATGGGTTAAATTCGTAGGCGTCAGATTTTAATAATTAGATTTTAACAAGTAGAAATGAACGAACGTAATCTTGCATTCCTGCAAAAATTTCAATTCGATATTTTATTGGCTGTCACAAGTTCATTGGCAGTTTGACGAGTAATTTCGTGTGGTTAATATTGGCTATCACAGTTTAGTGGTCTTTAATTAAATGATTTGTTGCGACGTGGAGCAGTGTAGACGTGAGATTTGCGGCAGTTACTTAAACAAATAACTATTTTATAAATCATGTTAGTTTTATTTAAACATTATGTTACCATATTAATATATGTAATATAATTTAATTTTAAGGGCTGTATTTTACTCTTACTTATTATCTGAAAAAGATTACATAAAAATAAGGGAATCTGGAAACATAATAGTACTTTACAGTATTTTAAAAACAGTATAAATACTAGAAGAATACTTGTAACTTTGCTTCAAGGTTAACCTTGATTAACGATATGAGAAAACTTGATGAAAGAGGCTTTAGGCAGAATATAACATTAGCTGTCGTTCAACTGATCCCTTGGGTCTGTAAAATGTACCAAAATTGTTGATATTTCAGCAGTTCTTGTTAACATCTGATAAACTTGTCATAACTAAAATGAAAGCGACTCTTTTGATGTTGTACAACCATTTCTTCAGGGAAATAATACAAGTTAAAATAAATGATTTTAAAATAAGGATAAGTCCCTCTGAACATTAAACATAAATATCATTCCCTAGAAAAAATATTATAATAAATGCGCCATCTGTTAGTACTCGTACGAACTACGTGAGAAAGGGATTGAAAAGTTGTACTTTGGGTACGGTGACATTGCGTCAATGGTCGTAGTCTATTAAAATTATTGCTTTAGTAACAATTAGTTAATATATTTTCTTATATATAAAATTAAATTGAAGTTTTTTATTCTCGCTAAAACTGAAGAACGGATGGACCGATTAGGATAATTCACGGGGATAATTTTAGTTTTAAAATATTTGAGGTCAGTAAGTTCAGAAAAGGTTTAAATGGTGAGAAACGCTGAAACGATTTTGACACCTCAGCGAAGAGGGTACGAGTTAGCTAGTTTCTAGATAAAAATCAACCAACGTAATCTTTGATATGATAAACTGTTTGTTTTAAATTCGCGACTTATGTGTTAGTATGTTAGCGACACGTTGACCCTAAACTGCTATTTTGGGGCCCTTTTACTAAAGATATTTTATGGGTTCTTCACTAGTAGTATGTATAAAGAAATTGATAATTTTTGTTTTATCTTCTATATCTAACCCGTGAGGGGACGGGTTAGAATACTATTCCCCTCTGCCGCTGGGAGAGCATCTCGTAAGAGCCGAGTAACCCAGCACCCCCTTGGTGGTAGGGGATCTGTTCCCCGACTGGCTTGCGACCACCAGCATGCGAATCCGATCGCCAAGTGTCATAGACGCGTTCCAGTTTAGCCGCATGTGGGACAGGCTTACCACCTCCCTCTCCCATCCCATTAATGCTGTGGGTCTAGTGGACTCTGGGCTCTTGCCTAGGGTCTGCTGAATCCGCATCATTTTTCATCTTCATTCCCCCTTCCCACTCTGTCTTCGGGGATGCAACGCATCGACAAAACGAGAGAGTGTTTCTTGTTTTTTCGATGTCCATGGGCGATGGTTGCCACTTACCATCTGGTGGATCATCTGCTCGTTTGTAATAATATAAATGTGAATGTAAGTTTATTTGTTACGCTTTCATGCGAACACTACTTAACCGATCATCATGAAACTTTGTACACATATTCTTGAGGGTATTAGAAGTAAATAAAAAAAAATATTTTTTACGAAAGACAAACCTAACCTACCTTCTGTGGATCGATTTCGAAAATGGGGGTGCCAAAAGTAATTGCGCAATTGGACTAACCAAAATGAATAAACATTTTACAAATTCGGTATGACGCAAAAATAAAATCGAGAGTGCGCATGCGTACAGAACCTTTACCCTGGGATTTCACTTTTGCTATTTTTAGATTTATTTATTAGGACTATGCTTTATATATCGTAATTTTCTTATTGATTGTGCCTAAGTAATAGAAAATCTACCTACGTTCTAAATTCTATTTGCGCGATATTTAGAGAAGGGTTTTTTGTAGATATCAGTATAATATCACCTATTAGTACAAATCATACAAATTAAATGCATTTCAAAATATCTATTATTACAACATTTATTTCTTAAATATCTGGAATTAGTCTCACATCAAGATTATAATTATTAAAAAAAAGTAATTCCAGTTAGACATTAATTAAACATACATACATCAACTGTAAATACAATACCATGATTCCGGTAAAATATTCGTATACTTTCTTAATTCTAATAAACTAAAAACGTTATATAAACTCACAAAATTAATAACATCAGAACTTATATCTTCAGGTGATTTTCTCTTGCCCAAAATTCTCATGGACCTCATGCGGTAAATTTTTATAAAAGTTGGTATATTTCTTGGGAATATCTCCATTCTCGCATAAATACATTAAATCCTTATATTTCATATAATTCAGTGGTAATACTTTTTTATACTTTCCAGAAATCTCAAGTAATTTGTAATCTTTTGTAAGATCTATAAATTTATAGTCTTCATAATAGTAATATCTAAATTTTATTTTAAAGGGATTCTCGCTCGAGATATATAATTCTCTAACTTCACTCCAAAATATGGTTTTACCTGTATTATCCTTTTGCCATTCAATATCATTTACACTTTCACAAAAGTTGTAAAAATCACTCTGTGACATACTTACGACTGTAAATGGTTCTTGAGTATTAGTTTTGGCACATTTTACAAGATTCTGCCATTCTTCTGGTGTAAATATGTTTTTGGTTGATGAAAGTTTTTCGATAACATGATCAACGTTTGTAACTTCGCTCTGTATGTGGTGTTTTATGTGAAAGTTGTGATAAATGTTTACTTTATACTTAGAAACAATGTATACGTAGAGACGAAATATAACGTAATTCCTATCTTCATCGCTATCCGACCAAAATCTTAATTCTTCAACGCCATTTTCAATATTGAATTTTATAAACCTAAGTAAACAACTACAGATATCATCGACTTCATTTTTTGCGACACATTCATCCCACATATAACATACAGGATGTCTGGAGCTTAAATCAAATATGGTAAAATTAAAACATAATAATTTTCTCTTATTGTATAAGCGAATCTCTTTGCCATGTGGACAAGCAAGTACCTTCTCGATATCAAAAATGGCTGTGATTATCTTTCCATTTGAAGCAACTGCCTCTTCTTTGTCTTGATTCTTTTTATTATGTACAGTTACAATATTCTCTTTGTGCATTATATGTCGTCCAGTTTGTTCATCATTGGGCTTTCTGAGCTCACGGAATGCTTGACACTCTTCACAGTGATCCTTTTTTATGACATGGAAACCTAAATTATAATTCTGAGCAACTATTTCGCTATATTTGTTTTCATTTTCCACCCTATGACCATACTTGTTAGGATCAAACCATTGTTTATATAAGCGAAACATAAGCGCAATGTTAAGTGATCCATCTAAGTACAATTTATTCGGTTTCTTTCCCAAAAAGTGGGCTTCTACAGGTGCAAATGAGTTGACATGGTCACGCACACTTTTGACCATGGATTTTATGGGGTCCTCATTTTTTTGGGAATCTGTGTTATCCTGTTCCAATAACCATCCTCTTTCAAAGTTTTCCCAAGCTGTTTTAACAGTGTTCTCAGTTACCATGAGTGTGTTCAAAAACATTTGCATACAAACGATAATTTTTTTATTTTTTAAAGGTAAATTATATTTAAATGTGAAATTGCGGTAATTTGGTAAGCTGCGGATTACACATTTTTTCTTGCTACATTTTTCTGTATACGTAATTATAAATTCAAATTGCTTTCTTTTATTTCCTAGTCCCAGAAAATACTTCGATAACTTTATCCGTTCATCGTAATTTATTACATCATAGCATTTAAGCGTACAAACACATGGAGCTTCTATTGAATTTCCCTCGACTAAAGCTATCGTCATTGGTATCGGCCTTGCAATATCTAGATTTGGTAATGTCTGAATTCTTTTAATATTTTGTTGGTATTCTTCAGACGTTTTTGTCAAATTTAGTATTATTCTAATTAAAAAGCGTGATGATGATGCTGAACTTATTTCAGCCATATTTTCTTCAATAGGTTCATCATCATTCATGCGCAGTTCAGTTTGAGAATAAAAGTGTTCTGATTCTAATAATGAAATGATTTTATGTGTGCATTCTTTGCTATCGTTGATTGAGTTATGTGATTTCTTGTGAAATGTATAATGATTTTTAAATATTTTATTTTTATCTTGCTTTATGACATAAAAATCTATATTTACATTGTTCCTTGCTATTTGTCTATATTGTTTTTCAGTCGTAACCCTACTAATATACTTATCTGGATTAAACCACTTGCTGTATGATGCAAACATACGAGAAAGAGAACTATTTAGTATTTGATTAGAGCCTAGCTGAGCAGGATTATATCCAAAGTATTCCATTTCTATAGAAGATAAGAAGCTTATATGGTCTCGAACACTATTGACTAAGGAGTCATCATCGGTTGTGACGTTGTTAACATTGTTGATAAGTAATCCGTTCCTTTCTATTTGTCCATTTTCAAAATTTTCCCAAGTTGATTTTATAATTTGAACATTTAGCATAAGAGTGTTCATATACATTATCTTACAAACTCTTATAATCTTATTTCCTGAAATTATAGGTAACTTATACCTGAATGTAAATTTACGATTACTATCCAAATATGTTTTAGTTTTATATTTTTCTGTATATTTTAATATAAATTCCATTTGCTTTTGGCGGTTTTCTAACTTCCAAAAAGTCTGAAATATATTTTTTCGATCAATGTTATCTATTTTATTATAACACCCGGAAGTACACCTACAAGGTGGTTTCATTGATTTTCTATGCTTTCGACTGATTAGGTTCGTAGTGCTTTTAAGAGATGAAGTAGATATATTATTTTTCTTCTTAGACTTCAAAATTGATTTGCTATCTAAATCATGTAGAACTGGTGAATCTTCTGATATATTTTCAATTTTTTTATCTACATCCGTAAACGATAAGGCTGTTACAGGAAAATCTGGTTCTACCAATATTTCGTTTACTGCGGCTTCAGGGGCTGATATTGTACTCGATGAAGTATCACAGGTATCTTCGTCGTCTAGATCCTTTTCTTTGGGACTTATAAAGTGTGATGTAGTATGGCACTCACTTTCATCACATTCCTTCTCGTGACATTTGGTTGGACTATCAGGTATTGTATTTGATTTGTCTTGATTTTCTTCCATTATCAATTTATTTATTTTTTGTGAGGAATTGCCATTGCAGTCTAAATATTCTTTGCATGTAACCGTGCATAGTTTTATATTGCTGGAATTAATAGAACCTTGAGATAGATCTAAAGGTACATTTTGATCTGTAACAAAAGAATGCCATATTATATTATCTGTTTTAGAGAGTACATTTATAGGTAGGAAACTTCTTGCTGACTAATTTACAACCATTTCAAAATCCGTTCCTTAATCAAAAAAATTAAAATCACTTGCTGAAATTTGATATATTTTAGATACAGACAATATTGTAATTAACAATCAAACATCTCAATAACATTAATCCTTCGCAATATGTGTCACTATAATATAAATAAGTTTCTTTAATAAAAAATAAATATAGTAATTACTAGCAAATATACCAAAGTAGAATAATTAAGAAAATATAATAAAAGAAATAAATTTCTACTTGAATTATGATAGAAAAGCTAAATTATATGACGATAAAAAAACTAAATTAATATTTTATGTCTACTCGCTTTATTAAATTACTCAAGAAAATCCTGTTCCTGTTATCAAAATTACTGATAATTTTGAATAAACGTACCCGATATTTTTAAAAATATTTTTTTAACGAGGATTTAATGTATAAAACTATGTTTGTTCGGGTACCCGACTGAGCTGAAAGTTTGGTTAGCTATGTGACGTCATTCTAAATCCAACATGACGGAACATCCAAGATGCTGGACTAGTCAGTCATTTTTAATGCACCCTTACTATATGGGTATCAAATGAAAGGTCTTGCCGAGAATAAATTGAAAAATAAAGTCAAGTTACTCTAATTCAATATGGCGGACGTCTAATGATAACGGACCAAGATTTTTAAGTTATCCTACAATATCATCTGTATCAAAATGAAAAATGTTGCTGACAATACGATAGTGAGTTAGGAAAAATAAGATGGTGATCATATATAAATTTAACGTTTAAACTTAAGAATAAATAAGTTCATTTTGTTGATATATCAAGTAAAGCTGTACTGATATTGTTTTCTAAAAATACTCGTTGAGATAATGGCTGTTTTCCCTTTGGTTGAGTTTTTTATTAAAATATAAATTATTATAAATTGTTGTTTTGTCTCTATTTGAAAATATCGCTGTATCTATAAATCTAAACCTGTTACAATAAATCTATTTTCAGTTCTTAGTCATGTAAGGTAAATGTTACATAATAAAATAGTTTGGTTGTGTTAAAAAGATGAAAATTTGTTCCCTTTTCGTCATCAACATCATTATACAAATTTAAATCATACAAATTAATTGCATTACAAAATATTTACGCCGGCAAAATATTTATATAATTCTTAATTCTAAGTTCAATACAGACTAACAAAATTAATAAGATCAGGCTTATATTTTCAGACTTGATGCGGTTTTCTCGTGCCCAACATTCTAATAGATCTCATATGGTAAATATAATTATAAAATTATATTTTTCAGGTAGGTATAGCTATAGTCACATAATATATAGGTATAGTCACATAAATTTATTAAAACCTTAAATTTTTATACAATTCAATAGTAGTACTTCCGTGAATTTCTTTATTTTTTTAATATAAAATCTAGAACTTTATAGTCTTCATAATAGTCATATCTAAATTTTATTTTATAAGGACTCTCCTCGCTCGAGATAAATACTTCTCTATCTTCATTCCAAGATATGGTTTTACCTGTATTATCCTTCTGCCATTCAAGATCATTTACAGTTTTAACGAAGGTTGTAAAAATCACTCTGTGTATATACTTACGACTGTAAATGGTTCTTGAGTATTGGTTTTGGCACATTTTACAAGATTCTGCCATTTTTCTTGAGTAACTACGTTTTTAGTTGATGAAAGTTTGATTTTTTTAGTTTGATCAATGTTTGTAACTTCGCTCTGTATGTGATGTTTAATGTGAAATTTGTAATAAATGTTTACTTTATACTTAGAAACAATGTATCTGTAGAGACAAAATATAACGCAAATCCTACCTTCATCATTACCTGAACAAAATCTAAATTCTTCAACGCTGTCTGGAGCTTTAAATCAAGTATGGTAAAATTAAAACATAATAATTTACTCTTGTTGTGACAGCGAACCTCTTTGCCGAGTGGACAAGCAAGTTCCTTCTCCATACCAAACGTAGCCATCATTATCTATTGGAAGCTATTGCCTCTTGTTTTCTTGATTCTCTTTATTATGTGCAGTTACAACATTTCCTTTGTGTATTATGTGTCGAGCAGTTTGTTCATCAGTTGTCTTTCTGAGCTCACGGTAAGCTTGGTACTCATCCCACTGATATTATTTATGACATGAAAATCTAAGTTAAATTTCTTACCTTTAGTTCTCGCCCTACGGGCATGTTTGTTAGGATTTAACCATTCGTCATATAAGCGAAACATCCGTGAAATATTAAGTGATCCATCTAAGTACAATTTTTTCGGCTTCTCTCCCAAAAACTGCATTCACAGCTACAAATGAATTGATATGGTCACGTATACTTTTATCCATGGATTTTATACCGTCTCTATTTTTCTTGGCCTCTATACTTTCTTCTTCCTATAACCATCCTTTTTCGGAGTTTTCCCAAGCTATTTTCACAGTGCCTTACCTTGAACTTCAAATGTTTTATTTTTTGAAAGAACAGGTTATGTATATTTAAATGTAGAGCGGTGTTATCGTTTGATAGGCTTACACAGTTTTTCTTTTAATAATTTTCTGTATTATTGATTCAAATTGCTTTCGTTTCGTTTATATCTTAGTTCCAGATAATACTTTGATAAGTTTATTCTTTCATCGTAATTTATTTTATTGTAGTATTTACGACTACATACGCATGGAGCTTCTATTGAATTACCCTCAACTAAAACTTTTGTCACCAGTTTCTCTACACTCTGTTGTGGACTCAAAAGTTTTGTATTGTCCAGATCTGCTAATGTATGATTTATTTTAATACTTTGTTGGGATTCCTCAGACCGCTTCGTCAAGTTTAATAATATTGTAATTAGAAATGATTGTAATGAAACTGCATTTATTACAAAGATTTTCATCAATAAATATTTGGGTTACTGGAGATTCAGAGATTGATTCTGTTCTCCATGAATAATCACAAATATCTTCGTCGCCTTGATCCTTTTCTTTGGGACTTATAAACTGACTTATAGACTGTACCCGCGACTTCGTCCACGTGGAATAGTGTCTTTAGGTAGCATTTTGTAATTATTAAGGTCAATTATATTTTAGATATTTAGACCGCGCCATCAAAAAGTTTAAGCACGACAGACAGACAGAGCTACTTTCGCATTTATAATATAAGTAAGGAAGATGTAGTATGACATTCATTTTTATTGTACTGAATTCTTTCCATAAGCAATTTATCAATTTTTGTAAGAAATTGCTATTCCAGTCTAAATATATTTTAGATGTTACTGTGTACATGACTTTTTATTTTTTTAATCAATAGAGACAGATCTAAAGGTACACTTTGATCTTTAAAAAAAATAATGCCGTATTAAATTATCTGTTTTACAGGTATGTTTATAGGTGGAATCTATTTCCTGACTAACTTACGGTCATTATTATATTACACCGAGGGACCTTAATATCAAAATTGCCACTCGGTTATATTGAGAAATATATGCATAGCAGTAGTCGCTTGCTTATAATATTATATACCTATAATAAATCACAATATTGCAATCATTATTAAAACATCTTCTCAATAACATTAAGCTTTCGCAATACGTGTCACTACAATATAAATAAGCTTCTTAACTAAAAAATAGTATTGTAATTACTAGCTAATCCCTGAAATTAGATTGATTACCTAAGGAGAATAATTTAAAAAGAAAAGTAATAAATTTCTGTTAGAGCCAGAGGATTGATACAAAAAAAGCTAAATTAGTATGTTACGTCTACTCGATTTCTTTATTGGATGGAAAATTTTACTAACATCCATTCAGGAAAGGGGTTGATTTTGATATACCATTGCAAATAGCTAAATATTTAGAATAAATGTAACCGATATGGATAGAAATTAAACATTGTTACAATAACATCATAAGTATGTACAAAAATAGCTACAATCAATAATTCTGTCCGGGACCGAACGAACCTGAGATTTTTATATAATCAAAGTACAAGTCGTGACATTAAATTATTTCATAAACAAAAAGCCTGTTGCTAATTTTTAAACTAATGTGTAAACTTTGAGTTACATCAGTTTCAAAGTTATACTTAAATTACACTTGAAACTTATTCATCACAGTACCTTAAATTACTAAATTTATAACTTATTAGAATAATACGATCAATTAGCAACAACGTATTATTTACATTCAGATCAACTAAGAATTAAACAACTTATAATTTAGATGATGATGATGATAAGTTAGATATAACAGTGAATTCTTTAAATAGTATTGTTAAAATATCATATGTGGAGTGTCCACATATACAAAGCAGCGCCTATTTATGCGCGGTAAACTCAAAAACACTAAACTGATTTTCATGGAGCTTTCACCACTAAACGGAGGAATGATTGAGATGTTTGTTTTGTTAAGGTTTTGTGTAAAAATTTTATATAATTCCACATCAATATAAAAGCAAAGTTAAGAAAATAAATAAATTAGTAATGAAAAACAAAAAAAAATTATATTAATACGAAAGAAAGAAACAAAAAATTATTAAAAAATGATAGTAAAAATAAATATGTTACCTGTTGAATCCTCCATTGTTTTGACAAGTAGAGAAGCGAGTAGTCGCGACGAGGACGCGGGCGCGATTGACGCTGCGTCGCTAGTTCCTCCCCGCGCGACGCAGAGGACGCGGCATCCAGAAAGACCCCCAATGCAACTTCAGTGCAATGAAATAATATAGCACCGGGCAATCAATACATTTTATACAGGTACATTTCATACAGGCGTCGGTCTAGCTTCACCGGGCAACTTTTTTATCTAAATAAAGCCTACATACGTTTGGTGTTATTAAGACCTTAATTTCTTAAATATCTTCTACATCTATAACTTTTTATTGTTTAGATTTTAAGATAACACTGATTAACCTGTAGTTACATATTATTTAAGACAAAAAAATTTAATCTAAACATGAAATATGACGCTAAAACGGCTGAACGGATAATAAAGAAATTTTGCACACAGATACTTTATAACCTGGATTACCACATAGGCTCTTTTAATCCCGGAAAAATTCTGTTCCTTTGGGATAACAATAAAATATATTCATTGATTGCGAAGCCGGGTCGACAAGTAATTTTTAAATACAAACAAAATGGTTTTTATAAAGAAGGAAAGAACCAACATTTCACACGTAACTTGAGAGTAATGTACGTTATTCTTGTTTCTTGAGCCATAATTTATTCAACAGGGAAGCGAGCATAAGTAGGTAGATAGTTCGAAATAAAATTATAAAGCTATTATTTAGGATTGAGGATGACGAATAAAATTCAATTTCCTTCTAATCCAGGAATCAAATCCTTAAAGGTTACAAATCAAATATAAACTGTAAGCTCCTAAAGATCAAAATGAATTCTTACGTATTTAATCTCAAAGTCTATTTATAAATTGTTAATAATGAATCTACAAGCAAATTTGACCTTTACAGCCACTGGTTTTAATTGAAAATCACTGTTTATCTACAAGGAGATACTGTGACGCAACTCAGTACGCCAGGATCATATTCACGTTGAAATGCTTTCTTTATTAAATTTATATAACACTAATCGACTATCACGTGAATTGGGGTTAATTTAACATTTTATTTTAACATAATTATTCCTATGACTATTATATTATAATACCCATACAAACTTTCATCCCCTATTGCTATATCACTATATCACCATATCGCTACATCGCCACATCGCTATATAATTATACTTTCAGGCTTAAACCTCTCTAGATCTTTTAAAAGGACATAAGCTACATGCTACGCGAAAAAGGCTTGAAGGGATTTAAATAGGGGATGAAGTACATGTCAAGCTATGTGATCGGTTATGTCTTTGGGAATTAGTCAAATATAAATTATGTTACATACTTATATGTCGAAGGTGTGAGTTAGGTTTAGGTTAGCTTTAGGTTAGGTTAGCCTTGTGTTAGGTTAGGTTTATGTTAGTCTAATCTTAGGTTTAAACAGTGAAACTAAGCAATGGAGGTGAGTTAGATTCTATTAAAAGACGTCTTTAAGCCTATACCTTGGTCACAAGTCCAAGGTATAGGCTTGGGTTCCTGTAGTTGGGTTGTAGCTTTTGAGATAGGCCCTCCATCCCTTTGTTTCCGACATATTTAACATACATGCATACACATAATTATATACATGAAATAAGATTAAATATTAAGAAAGATTTATACCCTAGGACATTTTTTTTTTCACTTGACGCTTAAACGAAGCACGAAGCGTAGGCGTCTCCCTTATCGCCACTGGCAAGGAATATAATATGTTGTGATTATATTTTGTCTCATATTTCCCGATCGCTGTTTCTGTATCAAAGGCATCGCAGGGAAAGTGAGAGGGAGAGGGGATATCAATCTCCGAAATAAAATTCAATATAATACTGTTAGGTGGTTGGTGGGTCGCTTTTTTCTTCTTCACTCTGTTGGAAATAATACTTAGCACCCTTATAAAACGTCGTGGGTGTTCTCATGGAGACCGTTGCCTAGTTGCTGGATATTCTTTTACCTTGGGCACTTTCAAGCGTTGGCAGAACTTATTTGTACCTGTTTGTACGGTTATCATTAGATGATGAGCGACTGGTTGAGAGAATGGGTGATTGAGTGTGTGAGAGAACAAACGAATGAAAACAATTGGAAAAATTTAATATTTTAACTCATCTGTAATTTTGCTTAGCGAATTAAGGGTGGATGAGTTAGTTTTAAAGTAAATTAATCGTCACGGAATAGTGTGTCATTTTAGGTTTTACATTTTTTTGATCAAAATCTGCCAGTTACTTTTAAAAGTTTCCCTACCTATGCTGGTGGCCTCACAATTAGTAGGTACATAGATTTTTTTTCCCTCTCACAAAACAGTGGATATCAAAGCGTAAATCGCAAAGAAAAGCTACTTAGAAACAACCGTAGCCTCTAGAACCTTGACTCGGTCTTTTGTTTGTCTGAAAGAACACTTAACTCAGCTTTAGGTTGGTCTACCATAGAATATTATAGCAAAGCTCATCACGGATCTTTCGACATAAGCTAACACCTATGACAATAATAATTTATAAGGGACAGGGACGCGCCAAGCATCTTCAGGGACGTCGTGCCAAATACTTGTAAGTGCCTATATTGCCCCCTCCAGTAGTTTTTGGCGAGTGAGAGCAAAAAAATACGAAGTTATACATTAAGGACTCACCTTAATGTATTTGCAAGTGCTGTTGAGCAGCCGCTTCTCCCGATGCGCTTTTTCGCTTTTGCATATCATACTTTGGCGCCCCATGAAAACTTAATGGCGTCTTTTACGCTCTGGCGCCGTCGTGCGCCGCACCTTTCATGTGCGCACGCCCGTCCCTGTTTGTAAGAAATGATACCAATTACAGTACAACAATACGTATAGACGTGCAATTTAGCCTAGAAACCGATATGCGCCTCGGGCTTGCAATCAAAGGCGTTAATAACACCCTCTTTCACTTCTGGATCTCTAACTACAATAAAGTAAACTCACGTGTTTCTCAGGAATAATAATTCCTAGTAATATTTTGAGTAATGTTAACTGTATGAAATTGTTTGGACGACTACCTGAGAACAATCAATACAGAGGTAGTATTTGTCGGAGAATGGTAAACGATTATCGAATTATCGAATACAGCGCCATCTATTACAGCGTTGGAGTAGGGTAGTAATCACTTTACTCATTTTGACAGTCTTGATCTTTTATATGCCCTCGACAGTCTGATTGTAGTCTTAGTCTTGCGTGGTCTGTCAGGGAGTGAAGTAGTCTCTAGATAGTGTTAGTGAAAGTGTAAAGTGTAGGGTTGTGTTAATGCTAGGAGTGCTGTTTGATTAAGGTCACGTGGCCACAAGTCCAAGACACTGCTTAGTTTCTCTCGTCATTGTAAGAGATCATAATGTTTGATTATTTATCGGTTCAGTAGCGGTTCAGTAACGTAGATAACGTTGCGTTTACCCACTAGTGCATTCAATATCACCCCTTGTAGTGATCTTCAATATTCCCCCTCTCCTCATTCTCGTCATTAAAATCTCCGAGATATATTAATCATCAAGTGGAGTATTTTTAAAAATCTATAAGAGTACCAACAATAATAAAATACTAAAAGCGTTGGTAATAATTTCAACTCCTAACCATATTTCGTGGCCACTTTTTATACCGGAAAAATGGATATTTCTGGGGGATAATAGTAAAATATTTGTGAATGAGATTTTACAAGCTTTTTTTTATCCCAACCCAGTGGATAACCAGGATAAATATCATCCGAGGCCCAGTAATTGTCTGCTTTGTGAAGCGACTCTTCTTATTTCCTACACACCCACTTAAGAAGCTTCTGTTTACTTCTCACTTTTTGTTGGTAACTTTAAATCTGCCTTATAATTATCAAAGATATATTTAGGTGTTGCTATTTAAAATATCAAACCTAGTAATTATATTAATAAATATTTACTACAAATATTATTAATTTTTAAACAATTAGTAGCGCCATCTGTCAGAATTCGTATCAACTGCGTAAATAAAACACTGTAAAGTTACTTGAATTTCGCGTCGGGACACAGCGTCAACGGCCGTTGTCTCTGAAAATTATGGTTTTAATAAAAAAATAGTATTTTAATTATTCACTGAATTTATATGTATATTAACTACATATATACAAATCCGAGCTTATTAAAGAAATGGATGAAAGTGTATACAGAATCAGAAAAAAAAATGGTTTCGTGAGTTATATTTTAAAAAATTAAGGCTATTTTACTCTCTCCCCTCCTGGATTAAAAAACAATGGATTTCATTGTCATTATTTAATGGTAAACGAAATTCGGGCAAAAAATATTTTTTGATGGTAATGCCTAAAGAACCCCTAAATCTAAAAAAAGACTTACACATGTTTTAAATGCTTTATTACCTGATCAGTCAATCAGTTTTATTTTAGACTGCGCCAGCGCATCGCTCAGCAGACCACAGACACGCATTTTTCTAATTTGGTATGCGGAAATCATTTATTAAAAGAGCGAAGGCGATTTTTGAAGAAGTCATTATTTTGAGGGTCTATTCTCATTTTAGTTCATTCACTCATTTTTTGGAAATTTAAATATATGAGAAATTAGTATTACAATATAAAGTAATAGACAGGAGCCCGAGATTTTGAATCATTCCAACACATCATTACATGAAGTTGAATAATGCTCAGCGCTTGTGACCCATTTTCAGGTAGACCACTGTTCTCGATGATAAGATGATACTACATTTTTTTCTCTTCCACTACGATAGATAATATCCCACCGAATCTATCGGGAGTGGGACAGAAGAAATAACTAGTAGACTCAATGAAGGTGTTCATAAAATAAAGTCATCCCGCCGAATTCAATAATCCAGGCCAGTAGCCAATAAAAGATTATAAAAAGTGTTGCTATCGTTTATTAACCTCTTAAAGTAGGCTAAATAGTTGTTTATATAAAAACGACACGCCACGTGACGGTAAAACATTTAAAAAACGTGACGTCACATGTCACGTTTGTGTATTACGTAGCCATTTTCTAATTCAATTCTGGGAGCAATAAGGTCAGCCTGTAAATTCAACACGAGAAGTAATAATATAAAATACTTATAGATGAATGATTATTTTTTCAAATCAATTCTTTATCTATTTAGTTATTTTATTTCATAAGTAAACTTTTAGGTTAACATTAATTTTAATACTTTAACGAGTTGAAATAATTATAAAATTTTTTACCAATTTTAACCCATGACGATACAATGATGGAGTGTTTTTTTTAAGTCAAAGTCGGAATCTACCACCCTTTCGGAAACGACCTAACCCAGCCCTGAGAAGAATGGGCGCAAGAAACTCAGCGGGACTATTTCTTTTAGATACTTTATCTTTGATTTTTTTTAAATGCAAATAACAAATATAACAAATATATTTTATAACTTGAGAAAGCCTGAAGCGAACGCATCCTATAGAATAATTTTGAACGTTTTCTGAGATCTTGTTATAAAAGCATACACAAAAAAAAAATTACTAATTCTACTCAATCGATTAGTAGGAATAACTAGTTTGTGTTTGTTCCTAGTAGAATGTATTGTGAAGCAACAGTCAATATATTAATTTCTTTGAATTTTTCTTAAAAATATTTTAGGGCCGAGACCATAACTTTCGCGAATAGCTCTCTTTTACAGTACAAAAATCGTGTTCACGTCGGCTGCGTTACCCCAAAGTAGAATGGCGTAAGACATTATACTATGGAAGTAGCTAAAGTAAACTACACGACCCGTGTCTATATCAGTTAATTGGCGAATTTTTTTAACTGCGAATGCTGCAGAGCTGAGTCTATTAGCCAATCTCTCAATATGGGGGCACTATTGTAATTTAAAATCAATACTGATGCCCAAAAATATGGTAGATCTTATATATAAAATTCTCGTGTCACAATGTTAGTTACCATACTCCTCCGAAACAGCTCGACCGATTTTTATGAAATTTTGTTTGCATATCGGGTAGGTCTTAGAATCGGTCAACATCTATTTTTTATACCCCTAAGAGATAAAGGTGGCCCACCCCTAATTTTTTAAAATATATATGCCAAAACAACGTTTGCCGGGTCAGCTAGTATAGTTATAAATTTAGCGTCTGTATCTGTATGTTTGTCTGGGTTCTGTGTGTCATTTTAGCGCCAAAGATAATGGCCCGATTATGATAAGGTTTTATTTGTTTGAAGGTAATTTAATCAAGATGTTTCTTATCCATAACTTGTGAAGATCTGGTCAGCTGCTTGAAGACTATCAGCTCATATCTAACTTGAAAGCGACATGACTGAATTAATATATTGACAATTATAACAATCTTGTAACCATGGTAACATAATGACATTACTTACACTGAATACATATGAAACTATATTTTTCTATACCTTTCTTGTATGTATTGATGGTGACTGTATTAAATGGAGAAGTCTCATGATGTTGATAATGCTATCTTTAACTTAATAGAATTAAAATATAGATGGAAACTAGTATACCAGTGAAAATTTTTTAAAATCCGTCAATAAATTAATTAAGAAGTTTTAGCGCGGACGATTGTGGGCCTCTGACGTCATTTCACCTATAGTCGAGATCGTCGCACCAGAGAGCTTGCGTTGTTTGTAGATGTTTTACATACAACTGTTTGTTGATTATTTATAAGTAGTGTACTTTTTATTTTATTATAATGGGAGAAGATTTCGTAAAAGGACAACGTGATAATTTACCTAAAATTGATATATACGCAATAATGGAATTTTCTTCAAATCCGTCTTATGTTAGTGCGATAGGCATAGTTACTAGCCTCAGCCATTATTATAATAAACAAAACACGACACGAGTGGCGCAAATAACAGCACGCCATTAGATGTATATGTCGGCGCCAGGCCGGAATTATCCTCAGATCCATGATTAAATAAAACTCCAAAGTATATAATTTGTTTTACAATTATATTAAAACTAAACACTACGAAATCCTGACGATAAACTCTCTCAAAACCCATTTCATGACTAAACTCGGTTTCGAAACAATACTATCTTATTTTATTATTTCTTACAATTAATTTATATTTTAAAAATAATAAAATAATACAAATTAATTATTGATCCTATCAAGACAGTTTAATATGTTTATTTAATTTAACGAGTTGGTCACTTTAACTTTAATGTATATAAATTGAACGGAATATGATACAGAACAAAATCATTAACAAAACCATATTAAATCTATTAGAATAACAATTTAATGTTAATATTAAAATAATCATTAATCCTTTGAAACAATTTAATATGATTTAAATAATTTAAAAAGTTAATAATATAAATAGAATAGAAACCGGACGTAGTGTAAACAAAACAAATCCATAAGCAAACAAAACTATAGACGTAATTAATGAAAAAATTAAATAATAATGTAATGTTAATGTAAGAATTACTAAGTTATAATCTTAAAATAATTATAAACTGTAAATCTTTTATTAAATACCGATCATTCCATATATTACAATAAGAGTTTATATCCGATCTTATTTAATTACTAATTTCAAACTAGATGGCGCTGTATACAAATGACAAAACCACAGATTATAATTAATCTTTTCCGCGGAGCGCCCATATACATTTTAACGCGCCGCGTCGACTAGGTAAAGTGACGTCACACACGGGCCTGCCGCTTAAAACGAAGTTATTGCTACAGGCAGAACTATTAAGTCCCATAACTTATTCATTTGTAGAGATATTTTAATGATTCTTTCAAATTTTTATTTCGTGTTACTTTAATTTTTACAATTAATATATAAAAAAATTAAAACTTCTTGATTAGAGTTTCAGTCAAAGCAGGCGGTAATCGGTATGTTCATCCGTCGCGCGTGCAGATGTAATTATACACACATGTTATATTGTTCATGTAATCGATTATTAAAAGCTCTTACTTCTTGTTCATTTGATCTTAAAACTACTACATACTAAACCATTCAATCAATACATATAACAATGTAACTTTTCGAATGTATATTTAGGAGGATATTTAAGAAAACATATTATCAAGTCTTTACAACTCCAATAGAAGCCAAAACAATGATTTTTAAATTGTATTTTTGCAATGAATTATAATTTATTAAACTCGCAACATTTTACTAGTTATTTTGACTAGTCGACTCGTCCCAGCTTCGCTCGGGTGAATTTTATCACGTGTGTTTATGTTGAACTAGCCGACCCGCGCGACTTCGTTCGCGTGTTGCTCCGCTCCTATGGGTCGTAGCGAGATGTCAAGTAGCCTTAGTTACTCCGAAAATAATGTTTTAGTATATGAACCGTGTATACATCCATATGCACTTAGTAAAAAGCGGTTATTTTAATATTACAAACAGACGCTCCAATTTATTATTATGGATTTTCAACATATCTCTCGGTGTATGTGACGACTTCTCATACAAACTTATATCCCCTATTTCAAAGTTTGTCGCTATAAAAAGTTAGCCTATATCATTTTCTAAGCTGTAATCTATCTCAGTACCAAATCGGTCGGTCCAATCCGTCCAGCAAATTCGATATTATTTTATATACATATATAGATTAAATAAGTGGCAGTAACCTGGCGATTCGAGAAGATCCAGGCAAATGTTAAAGAAATTAATCTAGAATATTCCTCCCTTACATAAGGAGGGAGGTTCTTCTATCGGGAAGAATTAGTAGTGCTTTTGAGAGAGCTTAAAATGAGGGTAAAATTACGTAATAGTATAATAAAATTGTTACCCGACATCTTAACATACAAACTTTCACATTTGATCTTGATGATTTAATTTTATTAAGATTTACATACAAAAATACACCCTAACTTACTACTTTTGAATTTACTACTGTTGAAGCTGATTTTTATTTATTTATTAGTCGACCTTGGTATACTCAGATTTATCATAAAATATATTTTATTATTATCCCACAAAAACTATGAATTTTTCCGGGATAAAAGTAGCGTTTCTATTAATCCAGATCATAAGTATCTGGGTGCTAAATTTCATTTAAATCCGTTCAGCCATTTTGGCGTAATTAAGTAACAAACATTCAAACATAAAAACTTTCAAAATTTATAATATTAGTAAGATATACGGACGGATTATATAATAATACCTTATCAAAACTAGTACGTCTAATACTTTCTGTATGATTATCTTTTAATACAACCATGCAACAATACAAACAGACATACAAATTATCTAATTTAAAATATCGGTCAATCAACGCACAGCCCTGCATGCATTCGATCACGTTAATTTTAGCCAGTCGAAATCGCGATGCCTAACAAGCCGTACTGCTCATCGTTTCACAAATGCTGAGCTTTCTTAAGTGAAACTCGGCTAATTCGGCTAAATTATACTGTGGTGTTGTGGTTCAATAATGAGGTTATAAATGAAGAATATTGCCAAGTGTCAGTGATTTGTTGTCTGTGATTTGTGATCTCAGTGCGTGGTTTTTAATATTAAGGTAATATTTTTTTTTTTATTTAAAATTTAATATTTTTTAATGTAGTTGCTTATATAAATAAATAATAAAATTTCTTAGAATTACGCTTTTGATAGGAACAAGTGATAAATCACTGGAATGCTCTTATTCTGGTAAATTTAACTATTTATAGTAAACTATAAAACCATTCGAAAATTTTATTTACGATTTTAACTATTATTTGGATTTCTCAGAAAAAATACGTTAGAAATTACAACTGTTTTTTAAGGTATTCGGGAAAAAAAAAATAATTTTAATTTAGATCTCCAGTTATTTATTTCTACTTTTGTAGAGCTCAGTAATAAATAATCTTCGTTAGGGATATATATTAAATTACTTCCTTTTTAGGGTTGCATGGTTTACACTATATATTATAATCATTGTTAAATAGATCTTTCCAGCAATTACATGGGTGGTATTGTCACGTATTTGAGTAGTCTCCGTTAGTAATCTCTTACCCACTCGACAAATTTTCATAAGATTCCCATTTGTTGAATGTGTATTATCTAAAAAAAATTCAAGGTATATCTCTTATAAAACTTTATAGTTTTACTAACCAAATTCAAATGGAATTTTTACTGTTATTTGGATCTCTCCAAAAAAATGTTCTAATATTTCAGAAAAAAAAGCAGTGATAGCCTAGTTAAGACTTTCATGTTTTACTCGGGAGGTCCGAGTTTGATACTGAGTGAAGGAAAACATCGTGAGGAAACCTGCACTCTAGAGTGTTTCCTAAAAAGCTCTTTGTTGGTGTATGAGAGGCCAGCTTGGTGGACTGTGGCCTAACACCCTCTTCCTGACTCAGCAGTGGTCCATAGACGTATTACGCTGATGATTTCAGAAACATATAGAGTCTTAAATCTGAACGGAACGTTCACTGAACGAATTTTCATGTGATTTTTATGTTTAATAATTTCATACTGTTTATAGTCGACGAAGGACAATATTAATCATATTTTCTTAATCTTACTTATATAACCCTTGAAAACTCTTAAAATGAACATCTCAGTGTAGGCTACAAAGTAGCGATAAAAATCTTATCTTTTATTTACAAAGTATCAAGTATGCAACTTCTCGACTCTAAGCTCCATTCAAAACTCATTGACCTATTCCAGTTTCATTAAAATTAATATAAAATTTAAAGTCTACGGAAAAATACCTTTTTTATTTCACTAGTAACTATCTTAAATTATTTTGTTTGAAAACTGATTTAGATGTAAAAAAGTGCTTCTATTCTAACTATTATCTACATTTAATGCACATGGCAACATACGACAAATGTCGCTAGCCTGTGATTGGTTAGTAGTTTCTATTGTTTTATTTTACAAATAATTTCATCATCATCTTATCCAATAAATGGCCCATTGCTGAGCAGGGTCTTAAAAGTAGGGAGTGTTAGGCCATAGTCCACCAAGCTGGCCCAGTGCGGGTTGGTAGACTTTACACACCTTTGAGGACCTTGGAGAACTCTCAGGAGTGCAGGTTTCCTCACGATGTTTTCCTTCACCGTTAAAGCAAGTGATATTTAATTGCTTACATACGTAACTCAAAAAAGTCAGAGGTGTGTCTGTGTTTGTTGTTGGGATAGAACTCGGATCACTGCATATCAATACAGCAAAAACAAATAATTTGATCGATTTAAAAATATACAACATCTTTCCCTAAAGATTGTTTTGATTTAGTCTAACATTGTGTCCAAAATAGAAGTGGAAGTTTGATAGTATTGTAGTAATATATAAATTTATTATTATCCCAGATTCAATGGTAAGTAAGAATGAATGAAAGAGGTTGTATGTGAGAATTGCTGAAAGTTGGATGACGAATGAAAATGACAAAGTATGATCGAAGACGAAAAGACTCTATTTTTTGAAGAAGAAGAATAGAGAGATCTATTTCTGCAATTTGTAGCATCAATTTCCTGAAGATTATTTAGTTATATACTGCGTTGTTTCACTCCCAAATTGTATACCAGCGTTATATTCAGCTCCAACGTCGTTTTTTCTTTAAAAACTTAAAATTTGCAACATGAATTTAAAAATGTAGAGCTTTTAAAAATCCTGGATACATTTCATTCTTTCATTGTAAATTGCGTCATTTGTAGAGCAAGTCCTTCGATTAATTGCGAGTGGTACAAAAACTCTACCTTCGTTGACCTGTTCTAATTCCATTCAACTTAATGTACGAGTATTTTGTACCTTTTTTAACACTTATTTTCTGTATATATTTTGAAATGGGGATAAATCCCTGGAGCAATTTTAGCATTCAACTTGTAGAGAGTAATAATAAACAGAATAAAAAGTTTATAACATTTTTCAAACCGGTCAAGTGTTTTTAACTCTATAAACTTATTTTTCTATTATCCAGTAGGAATTACTTAATTATTTTAAGATGCCTTTGCATCTGAGATGAAAGAAGGAGATACACACAAATACCTAAAACAATGGCTAAGTTTTTAAGTTAAGATTTTGGAGGAATTTTCCTGAGGGACTGACACACTTTAGTGTAATGATCTATAGATAAATTTAATAACTATAATATATAAAAATGTATTACTACGTTGTATCATAAACACAGTATAAAGTACAATAGTTGTTAAAACAATGAAAACTTTATTTTTTAAATTATTATAGCGAAAACATCATACACGAAATATCGAATATTAAGGTAAGTTTTCCGAACGAATTGCCGAATTTCAATAAAAAAAATATTCGGTCAGCGCATACTGGTTAAATGTGTATCTAGAGACATAGGCTATGCTGTATTGTTCTATTATTTATGAAAAATATTATTCTTCTGAAACATTACGATCACACGTGTTACTAGCTCGTAGCCGCAGGTCAAGGTTTTTAAAAATAGATGGTTTTATCCCACCAGAGTAAAGATAGATTTAGGAATTAGGGCCAGTAAACCTTGTCAACAACAAAATATATAAATAACCTTTACTATGTATGTGATCGTGTTACACAAAAATACAATCAAAGTTTTATTTATAAAAATTTTTAGAACACTAAATACTTGTCGAAATTGGATCGATTGCCAAAAAACGGATCTTTCTAAAATTACTTCAGTTTTTACTAACATATCTTAATAAAAATATCTAAGTATCAACAACATTTTTCCAGTACCAAAATTCAAAACCTAAATATCATGTTCAAATGTCAAAGGACCAAGTCTTTTCCTTTTAAGCTACGGAACCCTAAAAATGTTTTAAGGTAGACAATGATCATGAATCTCAAAATTATATAATGGAGATAAAATTACGATTCTTAAAAAAAAGAGAAAGAAAGGAATATAGCATATATACGATACGAACAAAGATATTCTAAAAAGAGCGACTGTTGAACTTCTTTCCAAAAATTTCTTTCTAAAACTCTAAGAAATAAACTATTTTTTTATTTGAGATTTATGATAGTGGTTCAGTGTTTGATGCCTATCACAAAATCAAAGTCAAAAGAAAAGTAATAGGTAGTATTCTAAATTAGTTGACAAATGCTCACATAATTTATACATTCGCCAACTCACCCGCTGAATCACCCATTTTTTACCCACTCACTCATTCATTCATTTATATTTGAATGAAATTTGGTTTGAAGATACTTTAGAAGGTGGATTAACATAATTATGATACTTTTTATCCCGACAAAAACACTGTTTCCGTGGGATATAATGGTAGAGTGGTAAAAAAGTTAAAGCTAAAAATTTATATTTATTGTTTATAGTGAACAATAGTCGACTAGTTTTAAATAAAACCTTTATGGTAAGTTCTAAATTTTTGACAATGATTACGTAGATCTGTTCTGTAAACAGGTCTGGACAATGTCTACAATAAAGTCGTTGTAACGATGTTAAATTACAGTGTACACAGTTGGTGAGGTTACAATGCCAGACAAACATTTCTTTGTTTCTACAAACGCATTTGTTAACGAATAGAGCATATTAGCATTATTTTCTGTAATTATGAAACATTAGGAATATGTATAGCATGTATTTTTAATCAATTTTTTACACGTTTTAAAAAAAATGTGCTCTTAAAAATTACTTTCTCTCTTTTAAGGTGAGACATGAAATTTCCAGTCAAATAATGTATGATGTAAAGAAAAAGTGACAAATATTCTACTAATATATTATACTAACATCTATCTACGTCTAATCTAGCATAGTCTAGGTAGAATTCAGAATTTCAGTCCAGAGGCAAAATGAAAAATATGTGATCGCACATAGGTTGTGTAAACTATATTTATAATTTGATTTTATTCAAATCCATTCATACTTACTGTCTCTACGTCATTAAGTAACCATTTCCAAACATCCAAGGATGAAAACTCCCAAACATTTCCAACATTTAAAATTTAAAAATAAAAACAACTAGACATCTAGAATCCAGTTACCCAAACATCCAAGCATCCTAATATCCAAAAATATTAACTTTTTATAATTATTTTTTAATATTAGCAACAAGTACCCAACATTATAGGATAAATCAAGAATCAATAAATTCAAAAAGAATCTCGCAAATTAATATTTTTGAGTTTTCTGCTAAAGATATTTGTGAAGCACTCTGAAATTCACTGTCTTAAAAACTCACCTATTTACTTATATATATTGATATTTATATAACACTTCAAGTAGCAAAACATAAAGTAGTTATAGACGGACAGGCGGACGTGAAATGAGAACCTAGACCTATATTCATTATAACAAATTCCAGATATATTTGTTTCAGACGTACAGTCGGCCAGCAGAGCAGCCATGTACAATACACACATTGCCCGGACAATGCCCACACTACGCACATCGAGAAAGTTTCCCGTAAAAACATATCAAATATATTAACAGCACTGTATATACACAAACATACACTTTGTATATATGTGAAACACGCTATAACATAGTCACTTGTACAGTAGATAATTCCACCAAAACTAATGATATTAAAATATATGTTAGAACACTTTTCCTTTTTTCTCTTGTCGTTTCTCTGTCTCTTTTCTTCGTTCTTTCGCTCTGTAGATATATCTCATTTAATTTTTAGTTTGATTTACAATTAGATGTGTTATTTATAAGATATTTTCCCCCTCAAATTTAATGTAATAGTGGTTCCAAAATATCTACTTTAGCTGAAAAATGAATATCTTAGTATTCATACTTATAAAACAAATATATCTATAGACTTTACAGCATTTCAGGTTTTCTGTAACATGTTATATATGTGTATATTATGTTAATAGGAAACTATTGTACGGGTATAATTTATAATTTAAAATGATCAGGATTTTGTAATATTCCTACTGCATCTATTATTTTTTTGGGATAAAAAGTAGTCTGTTATTTACAGAGAAATTTTCGCTATGATAAATATTACGTTTATTCGTCGCACTTTTACCGCGTAAAACAAGGACAAACTGAAAAATACTCAAAAATTAATATAAGTAATAACGTCACTATCCAACCCATTATCTTGAAATATTATTTCGTGTTCGTCCATACAAATTTTGTTAACATTAATTAATATGCAAATTTTCAGATAAATGGAGTCAATATACAAATATCTAGATTTTAATAACAATTTTCCTCTCTTGCTTTGCTTGCTTCACTTTGAATCATTTTTTTAAAACTTAATAAGGACTTTTTAAGACAAACGTATATTAAGATACTAGTCCAAGACCAACCCCGGTGCTTACTTAGATTTAACAAAAAAAAAACATCATTTAGTTTTTAATACATTAGTAGGTACATAAAATATTGAGGGATTTGATAAACATTTTATTATTATCCCGAAGGAACAATGAATTTTTCCAGGATAAAAAGTAGTGTTTCATACAGGTTATATACAGTATCTGTGTGCCAAGTTTTATCGAAATCCGTTCAGCGGTTTTTGTGTGATTGAGGAACAAACATCCACACCTCCAAATATCCAAACGTACATAATTTCATATTTATAATATTAGTAAGATAAGATTAGTAAGTCTATGGCAATCCAATTTTTTTCTTTAATTAAAAATTGTCTTGTTAAGCACTATTACGTCTACGGGATGAATAAAAGATGTCACGCGTCGGCTAGACAATGTCTCAAAGCATTACGAGTATAGTCTTGTCAGTTCTCTGACCCTGGAGAACGTAAGCATTCCAGTCTTCAGAAAAGCATTCAGAAGCTGGGTCTTCATACAAATATGATAAAAAAGTGTCTAAACCCCGGACACGAAAAATGTTCGTGATAATCTAAATGAATGTAAGTTAAAGCTGTTTGTCTCTTTTTTAACAATTACACTATGAAGTTTAGTGACAAAGATAAGTATATAGTTTTATTTGTTTTGCCGGATTGAATCCAATGTAAAAGCCAAGGTCATACGATTTTTTATCGTCACGAAACTCTGCCACGATTGGCATACAGATAATCAAATACATACGTTAAACCTTTAACACCCCGTCCTTTTAGCGGTTAATAAAATGGGATTGGATCTCCTTTTAGAATCTCATTTTGAGTTCATGTTATAGGTAAAATATTTATTTAAATCGGTTGATATTATCTAATAAATACTTTAAGTAGTTCATCTAAATTTGGAATGTCCTTTAACACAACTTACCTTGGTCTATCTGTAAATACTTGATAACTATTTTTATCTCAAATAAAATTCCATAAACAAAGTGAATAAGAGCTTATTCGTACGAGAGTTAATAACTGCTTACTTATTCATACAAAAAAATACTATTTAGCCAATATATAAATTTATAAGTTGTGTTAAAATACAGCCCTAAACTACAAAAGAAGAAACAATGTTTGGCTACCAATGTGTGTCTACGTACTTGTACTTGTTGTATATACCTTTAATTTTTTTTATTATTTTAAACGTGCAACCGTCATTTTTTGTAACCTATAAATGTAATTTTAGCTGAAACTTAACATGAAGTCACAAAATCGCCCTAAATTTTTTCAAATAGTTTTTATGTTATTGTGAGGTATTTTCTTTAGATTAGATTTATAATAACAAGAAAAAAAACATACAATGTAACTCCCAATCAGTACGTTATATATTTCATTGGGAACACTTACTATCATTTAAAAAATATTTTCTTGTCAGTTGAATATTATGAAATAGTTGATATGGTTTACAAAAGGTTTATTTGCCATTTTAATTTATTAAAGCATATTGTTTTATTAAAGGTGAAGTGATGCTAACTTAGTATTTTTGTTAGTAGAATTCCTCTTAATTATTATCAAAAATCAGTTAGGAATTAGTTGCATAATATTAAAATAATAATGATATTTCTTCAATTTTTCTTTTTATACCTAACAAAAAAATCTTTATCGACTCATTTTGAACGTGCATTTATAACAGATCGTAAGAATAAAACCTTACAGGAATAGTAATGCTATAAAATGTGAGAAAGGGCTAACAGCAGGTGTGTTGTAAATCTTTCATCACTCAGAAAATAAATGAACCAAAAAACTTCTGAACATCTCAATATATTAACGTTTAGTGCCTACAGAAATAGTTAACATTGATATAATAAATTATTGCTAATTTATAAATCGGTAGGTGTATTTTCAGTTAATATGCTTTTAACTATGACGTTATCTTAAGTGTTATATAACATATGAACTTTTATATTGATAAATAAAATCTAATCCTAATATAAAACACAGATGAATAGATAGATTATACGTAGGCGACTAGGTAACTAGATAAATAAATGATTATATGACCAGGCAACTAGACGATTAGATGATAAAATGACTAGATGAATACGTAAGTAACGAGTAGATAACAAGCCGAGTAGATGAATAGATGAATAGGTAAATAATGAATAGATGAGTAGAAAATTAGATTACTAGAGGAAGAGATGACTAAATGACTAGATGAATAGACTGCTTGATGAACAGGTAAGCAATGAGTACAGGACTTAGGACTTAGGATGTCTAAAGCAGTAGATGACTAAATAACTAGATGACTAGATGAGGAGAGAACTATGTAACTAAAAGAAGAGATGACTAAATGACGAGATAAATAGATGAATAAATGACTAGAGGAATGGATGGCTAGATGAACAGGTAAGCCATGAGTAGAGGACTTGATAACAAGGTAAAAAATTTGTAGATGAGTAGAAAACTAGACGACTAAAGGACAACTAGATTTAAGATAGCTTTATAAATAGCTTTCTAGATGACTAGGTAACTGGATAACTAAATCAGTACATTAATAGATTAATGGGTAAGTGATGAATTGATGAATAGATGGGTAGATAACTAGAGGACTTGATAACTGAATGAGTAGATAACTAGACGTGTTGACAAGTAGATGAACAGATGAATAGATAAGTGAATATATACAACATGCTTTTACTAATATAATATAGGTGCGTAATAATGACATGTTTTTCAGTACATCTCTAATTCACATAAGGAATCTAGGTTTGTTCGCTATATAATGGTCAGTACAAACAGTAGTAGTGACGTCACGGTTAGTTTATAGCCGTTTCATTGCACATACATCGCTCGTTACGGGTTCAATGCCAGTTCAATCATACATCAAATGCTATTGGCCCGTATCTAGGTAATTTTTTCATATCTTACATTAGAAATTTTAGTATTTCAATTATAATAAAATATTTTATGTGTATTGTGTATGCTTGAGTCTGATTTACGATTTAATTTTAAATTGTCCATACAATCTTGATTTTGTATGCCAAATCTACAATTTTAAAAAAAAAAAATTCTTTACCCCCATTTGTTTGTCCCCCGTCTTTCTAAACCATTCAAGTTTTCCTGTTGTCTTGTATATCTTCAAAGGTTTCTGGCTCATTTTTATCAATATCGATTAAGCATTTTTCACCTTTCAACCCTTCAAGGGATTCTACAAATACTTCAAAACCAAAATTAGCCAAATTTATCTAGCCGTTCTATAGTTTTAGCGAGACTAACCAACGTTCAATACATTTCTATGTATAAGAGAAAAAAACTCGTCCTAGAAGAGTAGTTTTTTTTATTTTATTTTAAGTATACTCAAGCGGCAGTATAATATAACCTCTTTTCCCAATTTATTTAAAACATTGTTGAAGTAATCGCGCCCTGTAACCATTAGGTTGTGGGTTTTGGTGCAAGGACTCAATAATCAAAGTTGTGTATTATTATTTTTTTACGTATTTAACTTTAGGTCTGAGGAAAAATAGTGGGGGAAAGCGCGCGGGAACTAAAACGTCACATAAAAACCAATCGAGTGTGCCACGCTGCTCTCACCCCTGATAGTGACTTCTGCGCAATCAAGGTCAAACCTATACTTACGTGCCGGCAACTATAACTAGTTTCAATTTAGTTGATAGTCACCCTAGTAGTAACAATAACGTATATCCGGTTCGACTGTACGGGAGCAAATCAAACCCGTGTAACGGGATTAGTATCAATCACAGTAGATTCGGTCAACCTGTCTGTAATTACACTGAGTGACACGATTTTGGTGCACGGAAAATTGATTGCTATAGTTTTTGTATCTTTAAGGACACATATTAGGAAACGTTATTTTTGACATATCACGTTATTATCTTTACGATTAAGTTAGTATGTAAGTAATTTGGTATCCATCTTTAAAAAAAATTTTAAAGATGGATACCAAAAAAGGAGTGGCGATCATACAAAAATTCATTAATGACTCAAGTTTTGTTTCTCAATAGTAATTTTAATTTTAAAAAATCTTTTTAAAAATTTACCTTTTTATTTCCTTGCATTAATTGGGATAATATATAAAATAAATTACTTGAAAACTTTAATAAGAAAATCTTATATTTGATGTTATTGTACTTGTGTATAATAAAGGAACAGGAAAAGTTGAAGTAGATACCTACTTATTTTCTAAATTTGTAACGTAGTGTTAATAAACTAAATTTATTTAGGGATTTACCTAGTGATTAAATCATAAAGTTAACCTAAAGTACGTAAAAAACCCGCTCTGTAAGCAATTTTTATATACGTTACATAACTTATTTGCTATACTAAACGAAGCGAGAACAGATTAACTAAGGAAATAAGGAAGCAATCCAGCATTTAATGGTTACGGTTTACTTTAAAAGTAAGCCGGCGCGTGCTAAGATCAAAGTCAACGCGATCAAGGCCTTACTAATTTAGAGGGCAAATTATCTGTAGTATTTAGTCATAAAAACAGATTTTTTACTCTTACAATTTTAGGTCAAACGTCACTACACATAACAAAATTTTATTGCATTTGAACCTATTGTATTTACGCCGCATATAAACCAGATATCCAGCCTTTTGCATCAATGCTTTAGTTCAAAAGATATAATAACGCCATCTGTCAGAACTCGTACGAACTACGTGGGAACTCAATAACTGTCGCCTCTATGTAAATTATCGTTTATATAATAATTAGTTAATTTCATTACCAAACAAGAAATAAATAAATCTATGATACGATACCATTTTTCTGTTTAGATCACCAATTCCCAAAAATTTTCAAATCGATTCCTAGTACTCATAGGGTATTCATTGACAGAAAAAGAGGGCTAATTTGAGCCTAACTAAGAATATTCATATAAAATTCAGTAATGTTAACACTTCTCGTATTAGTTGTAGACATAACAATGTTATAGTAATTTTTGGTCGTAGTAATTGTGATAATTTGCTAATATGAAATACGAGAAGACGCCGGGTGTCCATGTACACTTACCCATGAGCTCCTGTTTCAGTAGACTTAATTTAGTCATTCGTGAAATTATCATTCTAGAAGTCTCCTGAGAGCTTCACAGACTTCTTGAAGCGTCCTCAAATATGGTCTTGTAGCTTTTGAGTCAGTTGTAGATATTTTCTATCAAATAATACATGTCTTTTAGGGATCCTATAACAACACAATAGCCTACAGATAAATTAAGTTTGCACACCTCTGATTTAGATGAGTCATTCGAACAAGAGTCACCTATAATGCGTACCAGAACATTCCCCCATATCATAACCGAAACATAAACAAACGGACAGTTTAACTATATACATAAATGTAAGTGTAGAAGAGGTGCCAAGGCTACGCTGTTTACAGATACCTATTTACGATACCGACTTTGTTTATTTAATTTCTTAAAACAGTTTCCTGTTTATAATAGATGAAATGAAAATCGCAATTTTATTCATTAGTTTGAAGAAATTAACGGAACTCTGAATATATAACGAATGTTCTAGCAACAGGGTTGTCACTACTTCAGTATTCTTTAACTTAAGAACATGCTTGCAACACTGTTGATATTATTAGATTGGCTAGTAGTTTCAACCCTCGGCAGTTTGATGAGTAGTTTTATAGATTAAATATTGACTATTAAAAGTCTTAGTATGTCGTTTCGCTTATGAAGAACCACATGAGTCTTTAATATTATTTTAGTTAAATATTAGATACATAGGTCTAGCAGTGGTATATATTAGTGTGTATGGTTTGTGTTTCAAAATAATAGTTTTAAATATAAAAACAGGTCAACACACTTTATTTTAAAATTAGATCAATACGTCACAAGCGCTGTCAACATGTAACAACTCAGTAAAAGCTGTCATCGAGTGTCAGAAACAAATGGAATAAAAAAATGAAGTGAATAATTAACTAATAATTAATTTCAATAATTTGTAAATGTCTCTTTTAAAAGAGACAAAGTATACTTTAACTGAGGTAGGACACAGCAGGAAATTTCCTGCTCAAATATGGAGCAGCCCGACTGGGGTAGCACCTCGACCTTACAGAAGATCACAGCTAAATAACACTACTCTAAAGCAATGTTGTGTTCCTGTTGGTGAGTAAGACCAGACCAGAGCTCCTGGGGGGAATTGGGGATAGGGTCGGCAACGCGCTTGCGATGCTTCTGGTGTTGCAGACGTCTATAAGCTACGGTAATCGCTTACCATCAGGTGAGCCGTACGCTTGTTTGCCGACCTAGTTACATAAAAAAAAATACACTACTTTTCTCTTACTTTTAATGACATTTGAATGGCTTGCCTGTCTCGGTAGTTCAGCGGCAGTTTGACGAGTAATTTCGTGGAGTACCTAAATATTGACTATCAGTCATGTAGTGGTCACATTTTGAGGTCTAAGTCTTTGATACTGTTGCTAACTTAGTTAAATTTTCGGTATTAAGATCTAGCAGTGGACCTGCTCCTGAATCTCAAGACCCAGACACTACTCGGCTTGCTAACTGAAGAACATGATATTATTGTTTTAATCTAGTAATTAATTAAATTCTTCTCAATAAGTAAAACGCATTACTAATCATTGGCAACCCTAAATTTATAACTAAATTAAACCATACGTATATAAATAAACTATGTTTCTTCTAGACTAGTTTTAATGACACATATGAATATGTATATAAAAATATTTAATTTCACATAACTACGAACTGTTTGTTTGTAAAGATGAAACGTAGATAGAGAAAACATAAAATACAGCATCTGTTGCTTTTCAAATCTATTCAGTGATGCGCTTTCTGCAGTAATGACGCTGAGTTAAGAAATGAATGATTTTTATAACATCCTACCGTCTGTACGTTTGTCTTATTATTGACTAGTTTCTCTGTACAAACTTCAGAATTAAGTCCAAAGTGAATTGAACACAACACGCTTACTTAATTCACACAAATTATAATATATTGATATGGATATATATATATATATATGGATTAAGATTTAAGATGAGATAAAAAGTATCCTATGGTTTTTAATCTTATAAAATACTAGCGGCCTGCCCTCACTTCACTCCGGGTATTTAAAGCAATATTATAATTAATGTCCCTAATCTGTCACTCATTCATTATTTGAAAAAAGAGAGTGTAAGAAAAATTATAAAAAAAATAATAGAAAGAAAAAGAAAAGAAAAGCGAAAGATAATAAAAGAGGTCAGAGCAAAAATAAAATTGAATAGGTAAAGGAGAGAAAGATAATCAAAAGAAAGTGAAAAGAGACTGATCATTCTGAACAGATAAAGATAAAAATTAAAGAGAGAAAAAAGAGAGAAGATGAGAGAGAATGATAGTAAATAAGAGGAAGAGAGACGGAAATTCTATAGACTTCTTTCAGTGATAGAATCTTTAAAATCAGATAAGTACCAGCAAAATTTTTTTTTAAATCGGAATCTTAGTTTCTGAAAAATTCTTCAATTTACAAATGACCACCTTATGGCACTTAAATGGCCATATCTTTTTAATTAGAGTATTTATGGCAACACCACATAGCCTATGTTAAAAGGAAAGGATGTAGCTTTCTATCGGTGAAAGAATTTTCAAAATCGGTTCAGTACTTTTCGAGCCTATTCACAACAAACAAACATACAAACAATCAAATCCTTCCTCTTTATATAATAGTATAGAGTATAGATATAGACTAGTCGACATTAGATTTATAAAAAAACCTTTAATCTTCAATATATTATTGCTTAAAATAAAATAAACATATTCAGGGCCTTAACCCCTCTGAATTTTTCCGGAATAAAAAGTAGCCTGTGTTAATCCAGGTTATAAAGTATCTGTGTGCCAAATGTCATTGAAATCCGTTTAGCCGTTTTCTCGTGATAGAGTAACAAACGTACAAACTATCACATTTATAATAATACTAGCTTTTACCCGCAGCTTCGCTCGCATTCAAGCCATTTAATAAGTATCAGAGATCATTACAATAGAAATGAATCGTAAAAAATATTTTTTTTTCATAAAAATTATCCTTTGTTACTTTTAATACCCTCAAGAATATGTGTACAAAGTTTCATGATGATCGGTTAAGTAGTTTTCGCGCGAAACCGTAACATACAAACTTACATTCACATTAGTAGGGATAGTAAGATCTGTATCATTGGTACACGTAGAGCTATTTATTTGTGAACTCTGTCCTTTGTCATGGGACCTTGCTTATTTGGGATAAAAAGTATATTATTATTTAGGATAAAGCTTTTGAGTATTGCTAGGGTGTAGCTTTGTACTTTAGAGATCGTTTGGTTCCCAAATAATATCAAAATTTGAGCTTTTTATCTCGATACAAACGATACAAATTGATCAATAAAATAATTTACAATTAAACACAAAAATGACATAAGTGAATAGCCTAACGTTATCCCACAGGAGTTTTAGTATTAATCATAGAAGTCTTATATAAGTCGGGTATTTTAAAATCATTTCAAATGCATCATCATTAAAAAGAGTTATGAAAACTAACTGTAAAAAATAATTTAGAATATAATCATATCTCACTATTTTTATTCGCGTAAAACTATTATCGCGACATTCAGACTGAAAATGATAAAATCTCAGAATTTATTTTAGCTGAAAAACAAGTTAAATTAAGAAATATTTAGTCCATAATATTGTCAGCATTGGAGTAAGAAATATTTATAATAAAACATCCCACGTTTGTTCGGACACTGACAAATCTACTCGTGGAGGTCGAAATTCTTTACGTTTTGGAGTATATCAAGTATATATTTTTATTCTGTCTTTCTGTACTTATAGTCCATTGACATGTTACAATTTTTAGACCTTACTTGCGTTTTTAGAGGACGCACTAAGAGCTTAATTCCAAGTTTGTGGGGTTGCAACCCTCGTCCCGCCATACTGGAAAAAGGGATCAATCAGAATAAAAATTTGTAAAGACATAATTTGTAGCAAATCGAATTGTCTACAATTTTATTTTTATTAAATTTTACAATTAAATAAAAAACGTTATTAACAAAAACAAGAGAACACTTCTCAACAAATTTTATTTTTTTAAAGTTTTTATTAATAAATTTTACAATAAATCAAACCAATCTTGTAGATGGTTTTTTAACGAATATTTTAACCTATATTTTTTTTGGATTTTATTAATTTTTGGTGGTTTTAGATCGCTCCAAAGTTGACCGACTGTCTTAACTATGAATATTGAATTCGAATTAGCTGTCAAAAGCTTACAGTAGAAAAGTTAATATGGTCGTTAAGTTTTCTTAAATTTTCTAATTTTCCGCGCAACTTTTTTAATTTTTTCTTCCATGAGAACCTTCTCCTGACAATAATAAACACAACAAAAAAGAATTAGCGAAATCGGTTCAGCCGTTAACGCGTGATGCCGTGACCAAGGGAAATAGGGATTCATATTTATGTATAAGTTTTTTTTATACATAGCTTTTTACACTTTTCGCAACATTCCAATGTTATTACTTTTTTATTATTTTGTAGGGGGGCCTAAAATTGCGACTTTTACAGAAATCCTGTTTATCTGCAATTAATTATTTAATCGATCTTGATAAAATGTTGCACTATTTATACTTTAGGATCAACTTTCTTAATATAATGTTAGTTTTAATCTTTATAATAAAAATAATGAATTTTCTGGAATAAAAAGGAATCTATGTGTTAATCCAGGCTATAAAGCATCTGTGTACCAAATTTCATTAAATTCCGTTCATTCGTATTTACGTGATTGAGTAATAAACATCCATCCATACATACTTTTACATTTATAATATTAGTAAGATTTATTTTAGTGCCGCTACTGTACCTCCAAAAAATATATTTAAAAAAAGTTCGACTCACTGCTTTAATTTAGTGATCTGTTAGGTTTTATTCGAATATTAACTTGGTAACACTGGCCTGTACCCTTAAGTTCAGTAATGGGACCTTAATAAAATTTGGCATTCTCTCGACAGGCATCTATACTTGGAAGCACATGACTTGAGCGAAGTGTCGCATCTGTGAGAAGGGAACCCTAGGTGGTGGGTTTAATAAAAGGAAGGAAACCCTAGGTGAAGGTTTGAGTGAAAAGATGGAGGGTTCTCTTTTCAACAGGTGGCATTTCGAATTAGTTGTGGCTTCTTTCTTTCTCTTTCTCTCTTTTGTTGGGTTGAAAATGCCTTATCAACAGCTATTATTATTTATCACATATAATAAGTTTAACAAGCGACAATATTTGATACACTTAATATCTCTATACATCATCACGACCCTTCAATGGCCCACTGCTGAGCCGGGTCTCCTCCTCAGAATGAGGAGGGTATTAGGCCATAGTCCACCACGCTGGCCCAGTGCGGGTTGGCAGACTTCACACACCTTTGAGAACTTTTAGGTAACTCTCAGGAGTGCAGGTTTCCTCACGATGTTTTCCTTCACCGTTAAAGCAAGTGATATTTAATTGCTTAAAACACACATAACTCAGAGTCAGAGGTGTGTGCCCAGGATCGAACTCGGACCTCCCGAGTAAGACTTGAAGTCTCAACCACTGGGCCATCACTGCTTTAATCATCTAATTATCTAGAATTAAAAAGCCAAGCCAAAAACGAGTAAACTTGATAGATTTTAGATCTATTTTAAAAAGTACGGAATTTTTTTCTTAACGCTCAGCAGATTGTTTACATGTAAAACATAAACAGACAATATAAATAGCATGTGTTTTAGAAACATTTGTACAGAGTTTAAGTAGTTTACGTACTTCCTAGCGTGTATCATAGGCCCATAATTATGTTTGCAGCTGGGGGTAATAAAACCATTACAATTATGCCAACATATAAATAAAAATTTATTTGAAAATAGAATGTTTTTTAAATTACTCCGCTTATAGAGTGAAAGATGCAGTTTTAATTTGAAATTGGAATTAAATTGGAATGTTGCAATATTTTTTTATTTAATTGAGAATAATTGGTTGTTTTTTTTTTATTAATTCCTAGTCGATAGATTTATATTTTACGTTAAGATTTTACTATCAATTTTTTGAATATAAAATGTTACCAGGTAAATTTGATTTTCAAATAATCTCAGCCGGACTTTTTATACTATTTAATTTTTAGTAATAGATAATCGAAAAGCGCCGAAATCAGTTCTTGTTTTAAATTTGAAATTGGAATTTAATAATTTTATGAAATTTAAATCTGGAATTTTTTTATAATGTTGTTTTAATTTAAAATTTAGAATAATTTGAATTTTTAGTGTCCAAGTAAACTTTTCATATTTTGATTATAAAAAAAATATCAGCCGAACTTTGTATTATAATTTTTATTTAAATATATAAATGTTTAAAAGAAGTTTCAGTTTATATATATAATAAATTTACTAGCTTGATTTATTTTTTTTTAAAAGATCTGCCTTGATTCTTACAAATTCTTGTTGTTCCTATTAATAAAATAATAACTACTATCTGTCCAATAACTCTTACAGTCTAATAACTTTTCTTGTGCAGTGGGTTTGTCAGATTTATATCCTTCGAATTAAAAAGAAAATAAATAAATTAAAATTAATGTTTCCGAAATAAGTTTCCAATAAGTTACGCATAGTTAAATATTTTCTATTTTAGTAGATAACTAGATAAAAATAACTACAGTATGTTCTGACGTACTTGAAAAGATCACGCGGTTTCAAGAATATGTTTTCAAGAAGCTACAGTGTTTTTTTAATTATCATTATATGCGAAGATATCACTACAATATACGTAGACAAACTACCAACATGTCCGCTCTGGCCTAAAACTTGGGGAGTAGTCACCACGATTTCGGGATACCACAGTCAAATTTAGACTCATTCAAATCGTAGTATTTACACACTAGCAGCATATATATGACACATACACCCTTGGCTCAATTGGCAAAAACAATATATAGACGTTACCACCGACACATCAACACTCGCCTGTGGCTCTTTGAACGAATGAGTAGAAACATACACCATACGCATTCAAAAATACTAGACGTCAAAGTTATTATCATTAATGTATTTTCACACTAGCAACAATTTTGGCAAGGCTTTAGCACGTTCGCCATTGGCGAGAAGCTAATTTTTTTCCTTTTTTTATGGCTGTTAAGGGGGCAAACGAGCTGACGGTACACGTGATGGTAAGTGGCCACCGTCACCCATGGACATCGGCAATACAAGAGATAGCCTCTTGTTGTGCCGATGCGTTGCTACCTTGAACTTGAAGATACAGTGTGGACGTGGAATGAAGAGTAGAATGCTACAGTTTCAGTGGACCCTAAGCAAGAACCAAGAGTACACTAGAATCGCAGCATTAATGGGATGGGAGGAACGCGTCAATGACACTTGGCGGACGGATTCCCTACCACCAAGGGATGCTGGATTACTCGGCTCTTACGGTATGCTCTCCCAGCGGCAGAGGGGAATTGTATTCAGGAAGCAGTGCATTTTGGTCTCTCGCTAACGTCGTCGAAGGAAACTTCTGAAACTTCGCGAAAAGGAAACTGATCTTCTGTGCACTCTTTTTGCGTCGAGAGAGCTTTTTCCCCATCTTGACGAAAAACCGCCTACAATTTCGAGATGCGAATGTTCACAGGAGTTGTTCGACTTAGTGCCTCCGACTTTTTTTCGCCCTCGCACTCTTCGCCGCTACAGATTACATCTCCACCACTTGGATGCGTGCAATGTGACACGTGCGTCAAGAGTTTTCCCAGAGAGGTTTAAAAAGGGGTTCCTTAAACGTCGAGTGTACAGGTTCCTTAAAAAACGGAACGAAAACGGAATGAAAGTTATATATTGTCAACTCGAAATAAGATACAATGAAAAAAAAGTGTTACTAACAAAAACAATTCTGATTTATTTATTTTTTATGTTCTTTTTGATTTCATAAAGCGTTTATATTGTGAAGTTGGCAAAGGGCGTCAAAAGATGAAATTTTAAATTGATTTAACAGTGTTTCCTGAGCTTTGAAACGTAAATTATTTTATGGGTCGTTAAAATACATTTTACTGTGTCATTTTGAGTGTAATTGCTTCGCTAAGTGGTTACAACAAACGCAGAATGACCGTTGCGTAACGTTGGCATCATGACAGCTCTATTTGATATCATTTTTATAGCTGCTATCAAAAACCATGTTTTTGACATGACATTTGCATGTTTTGTTACAGAAAATTTTAATATTGTTTGCGTTTTTGCAATAAAAATAAAGATATACACAGACAGACCGAATTTTAGTAACTTTTTAAAATGCAATTTATCACGTACAATACTGTCAATTTAATCAAAAAAAAACATTTAATTTTTAATATTGATGCTAAATAAAAATGTCCAAGCTCTAATGACACTAAAATATTTTATGATTATCCCGCAGGAACTTTACTTTTTTGAATAAAAATTAGCCTATATGTTAATCCAGGTTTTAAAGTATCTATGTGTCGTTTCATTGAAATCCGACTTAAACAAACAAGACAATAACGAACACTCAAACATATAAACCTTCATATTTATAATATTAGTAAGATTTAAACATTAATAATATAATTACGAGTTACTTATCAATGTTTTAATGCCGTTTTTTTTTTAATGAACAAGAAAGAAAAACTTCTCATTCGTCAAAAAGGGATGAATATAGTACGAACTCACTCTCTCTCTCTGAGACAAAATAAAACAAACTATTTTGCCTTCATAATCAGATTATAATAAGTGTAGCATTAATAATAGTTAGTGTGCGACTGTTGTTTGTTGGACAATTACCTCACTTTGTTATTACCATTTTAGTGCACAGGTATCTTTAGTAGTCGACCCACCATATCGCTATATCCCTATATTTTACATTTAATTTTTTTCTTTAAAAATATTTAAACAAAATATATATACAGCAGTTAAAGATAAAATATTATACTGTTATTACATAGAAAGTACCGAGAATTACCGCTTCAAGAGTACTCAGTGCAAGTTTTAATCTGTCAACGACAATACAATACAATGTGTGTGTTACCATGGTTACAAGATTGTTATAATTGTCAATATATTAATATTGTCACGCCACTCTCAAGTTAGAAATGAGCTGATAGTTTTCAAACGGGTCACCAGATCTTCATAATACATAGCTAAGAACCACCTCGATTAAATTACCTTTCAAGCAAATAAAACTTCATCACAATCGGTCCATTACCGTAGGCGCTATAATGCCATAGACAGACACACAGATACACACGTTAAACTTATCACAGAATCTATACTAATATTATAAAGAAGTAAGATTTGTATTTTTGTATTTTTGTATGTAACGAATAAACATAAAAACTACTGGACCGATTTCAAAAATTCTTTCACCGTTAGAAAGCTACATTATCCCTGAGTAACATAGGCTATATTTATTACAAGAAAAAATTAGAGATCCTTAGGAAATCTCACGAAAACCAACCCAAGGTGCCAAAAAATTAGCCATAAAATATCTTTCATCGAATGCGCTGCAAAAAGTATTGATGATAGAACAAAAAAATGTTCTACAATATTATAGAACGTATCAATATCTACAAAAAAGTCCGCGAGACCATATGTCCAACTATTATAGTTTCGTCACTATAACTACTTTTTTACATTTTAAAAGTTGATAAAAATGCCTATCAAAATCAGACCATGTTTTCTATAACTTTGTATTAATCCTTATCCAAATAAATTATTTCGTATTCAAGACTATTTCAATACCTGTAAATTACTTTTTGAATTATTAAAATCGGACTTTCCATTCAAAAGATATTATGAAATTAAAAATATCAATATAAACAAAAAATACACGACAACGCGACGGGCCAGTATAGCGACGCAGCGCAGCGAGTAAAGCGGCAAGAGAGGGGACACCGAAATGCGGGAGGGACAATATATTTTTACAAATAATATTCCACCCGCGCGAAGCCGGGACGGGCCCCTAGTGTGTTATATGAATGAAGTCTATATGAATGTTTACTGTGGAATATTTTGCCATCAGTTGACGGCTTCTCAAACAACATGTGTCGGAAATTCTTGCCAATATATTCGCGATTTTTTAACGTTTTATGAACTCTGAAACCGCCAAGAATGAGATAAATATAAAATGTAAATACCATTGTATTATTAAGATAAATCTAGATACAAGAAAACTTGCACTTGAATAAATATAAAATTTGGAAATGGTGACGTATTGTGTGGAAATGTAACTTTTCTTTTTCGTTACGATGTAGATATTTTTAGGTACTAAGTCATCTTGATGATACTAATATTTTAATTGCATTGAATAGTCATGTTATGAATGATTCATAATATATAATGATAATATGATGACCAAAAATGTAGTCTATTTAATTGTGTACTCTTATAACCTCGTCTAATATGTCTTCTAACTCTATATGCAGACGGATAGACAGTTTAAAATTAATAATAGAACTCCGTACGGTATTTAAAAAGTAAACTACGACTCAAACGCATCTATGCAACTAAATATATCTAGGAATATATTAAACAACTATTTGTTGTTTATTATGTTGTTTCTCCAACTATTTGTTGTTTATTAGTTGGTTCAATTGTCCTTTTTATGTAGAAACCTGAGTTTTATATTTTTTCCGAAATTTCTACTTTTCCAGAGTATAAATTTGGAATGAACATATTGTCTTTCATTCATAGCTTTTTTTCTAACATGGATGTTTGCTACTTAATCACGCAAAAACGGCTGAACAGATTTCAATTAAATTTAGGATACAGGTTCTTTATAATCTGGATGAACATATAGACCACTTTTTATCCCAGAAAAATGCATAGTTCCTGTGGAATACTAATATATTTATTGTATAGTATATTGTATAGCATTTTATTGTTAAATGTATCTAAGTACACGGAGTAAATCGCGCCCATGCGAAGCCAGAGCAAGTTAACTAGTATGTAAGATAATGTATCTGAATATTCAAAAGATATAGCTGTTTATTGCATGGCAATTACACTAATATCAAAACAAAGCGAGGGCGGAACGCTAGTTGCAATTTGGCTTCTATAAAAGTGACAAATTATTATAATTAGAACATGACGATAAGTGATATATGTATATAAGAAACAACTCATAATTCACTTGCTTAGTATTTTATTAACATTTGACGAGTTAATAGTGACTCTATCCGTTTTGAAACAGCAATTTTATTTCTCCGTTATGGTAAAGTAGTATTTCTTATAGTTATATGCATGGATATATTTTTTTCTGATTTTTGTACTTTTGATCTGAAAAGTTCTTATATATTAAATAGAGTTTTCCTTTATCATTAATTATTTTTTTCTGTATGATAAATTGCATCACATGACACAAAAGAGACAAAGACAGGTTGCTAGGCTGTACTTACAGTAATAAAATGTAATTTTTTTTAAATATAATAATTGCTTTGTATATTTTAAAAGTCATTGCTATAGTGATTAATATCAGATAATTTTTTTTTATTTTACAAAAAACTACATTTTTACCTCTTGCCAAAAACTATTGATTACTTCGAGAAATTACTTAGATTCATTAGACAAAATTAAGTTATTTTATATTTATATCTATACTAATATATAAAGCTGTTGAGTTTGTTTGTTTGAACGCGCTAATATCAGGTACTACTGTTCCGATTTGAAAAATTCTTTCAGTGTTAGATAGCTCAATTATCGAGGAAAGGCTATATACCATCACGCTACGACCCATAGGAGCGGAGCATCACGCGGACGACGCCGCAAGGGTCGGCTAGTGTAGTATAAAGATGTTAGAAATTTTAGTGATTTGTGGCAGACTACTATTTCCATCCAACTAGAATAGACATACGGGAATGTAGGTCGCAGTATTCGTCTCTTATATAATCCTTTTATTTATTTAATAACTAGTCGACCTGTCCCGTCTTCGCCCGGGTGCAATTTACAACGTGTATTGATGATAAATTTCACCATATTTTACATTTTAATTTATTAATGGCTAATTCCCAAAGACATAACAGATAGATGGCGTACGAGGACACTCATTTTTTTAGCGAGCAAACATAGTCTATGTACTTCCTAAAGCTTTACTTTATCTCTGTATCATGTTTCATCGAAATCGATTCAGTGATTTAAGCCTGATTATGTAACAGACAGACAGACGCCATGTATTCGTCAATATATATTTAATTAATTTAAAATTTAATTTTTTTATAATCATAAATAAAATATTTATTTAATACGACTCCACTAATCGTAAAAACAACTGAATAAATTTGGATGCGGTTTGCTATATCGTGATATTTATAAGAAAAGCCATAAGGAAATTTTGTATGTATTAAAAATTAAGGCAATTATAGATGAGTATTTGGTATATAAATTTAAGGCGAAGCGAAGGCGAGCAACAATATGACTCGTCATTAAACAAGATACTATAAAAAGCTTTATATGTATATGATATTTTTATAAGAGAGATAAGTTCTTAATAATACATTCTCGCTACACATCCTCGCTTAGCTCTGATTGTAGAAAAGTAACAGAATTTAACAACATAGTTGCAAAAATAACAATTTCAGCCAAAACTAGATTCCACCGGGAATGTAGGCCGACTGGTCGAATGTATCCAACACAACCGCACAACGTTAAGTTTAACAACTTTTGTAAACGTTGCTATTAATTTTATAGCCAATTTATACCGTGTCTGTTCCGTTAATCCAATTCATAGTTTGTTTATTTGATATAAAAGCAAAAATATTATTAAACACTAACTGTTTTATTTGGTTTCGTTCCTGCTGTATATACAAACGTATGACTGACAGGTGGAATTAAATTACTAAGAATAACTTGGAGTTTCAGGGCCAGTTTCATTATGATAAAGTTTCTGATAGATTTGTGATAAATTAGTGTTTGCGGGTAGTTCCTTTTTTGTTTTTCTCAAGTATACCGACGTGTAGACTTTATAATTATAACCTTTAATGCGACAGATTAGTCAGTCTCTCTGGTGTTGTCGCGCAGTCTACATGGAAGTTAGTATTATAGTGTCGTGGTTAAGGTCACCCTTCTTGAGGTCCACGTAAGTTAGCTATATTTTATGACAGTAGTATTTAGTAGTTTATCTGTCAAATAGTTTATAATGTAATTCATCAGCAAGTAGAGCAATTGTTTTAAACATTGTCGAATTGGATTCAAATTTAGATATTCAAACCTCTTCAATGTTTGGCATCTGGAAAATAGATTTTATAATAGCACATTTCGTGCTTAGTACAAAATAATTCTTTTTTCCCGTCAGTTTACATTGTACCCGACTAACTTGTGTTTCGTACTACTCGAAATCTTATATATAAAATTCTCGTGTCACAATGTTAGTTACCATACTTCTACGAAACGGCTCGACCGATTTTTATTAAATTTTGTGTACATATCGGGTAGGTCTGAGAATCGGTCAACATCTATTTTTATACCCCTACGGGATAAGGGTGGTTCACGGTGGCAAAACAACGTTTGCAGGGTCAGCTAGTTTTTCCTATAAAATTATAAGATTTTTTATAACAGGTTGTGGCCACTATTATTCTGCTATATAATAAGAAGTAAGGACTAATTGGCCGTAAAAAGAACCTAACCGAGTACAAATTGAAAAAGTATACGATATTTAGTACCGACCTGAAAGTACTTTTCATTAAAATAGTAGAAAATTTGAATTTTATGATTTTATAGTATTTATCATAGGATTATCTCTTTTCGTGTCTTTGTCATATATCTTTTCTATGTACCTAATCGACCCGTCCCGTCTTCGCTTGGATGAATTACTGACCTTATGGATGAATTACTGACTTTACTACGTGAAGTGTTTGTGACTATAATAACTATTATTCTATAATCACGACACTGTCTCTTGCTAATTGATATGTCAATGGGGAAGCCAGTTGGACTGAATTTTCAACATATTTCTTTGTATGTACACGACGAACTCTCATCTCATTTCAACCCCTTCAAATTTTTTTGAAATAAAAGGTAACCTAAGTCATTTACAAAGCTCTAGTCTATGTCTGTACCAAATTTTATTAAAATCGTTTCAGCGGTACTTGAGTTCTAAATGATGTAACCAACCCGACTTTGTCAATATATTTATTAAATTTCCGAAATAAAAATAAGGTAACATAAAAAAGAAGACTGTTTGTTGTCAATGTAGTAAATTGTCTAATTTTCAAAATATTTTCTCACCACAAAATAATAATATTTCATCATAAACCTGTTTATTAGTGGTTTTTTATGAGCCAAGGGAAACAATATCACGCTCCAGTTGAGAACATATTTATATCGCGACTAAAATAAAACATACAATCTCTTGCTTTATTTTTTCTAATGACACTATTTATCTTTTATAATGAGGTTAACAATATGGATTATTAAGAGTATGGGAGCTATACTACGCAGTAGCACTCAAACTACAGTGCCTGGGGCTGAGACCCAGAAGAAGGTTTAAAGACCTCTTCTACTACGCATAAACTCTCACCTCCACCGCTCTACGTCGCTACCGAATATTAACATAATAAAGTACATTATTCACGTACTCCTACACTATTAGTCTCATTACTTTAATAGTAAAAAACAGACTAACTCAATCCTATCGGAAAGTTATATATTGTCTACTTGAAATAAGATAAAATGAACTACTCGCTAATACTAATCTATAAAGCGATGTCGCTAACATAACATCTGTTATTTAAGTATAATTCTTTGTTATTAAAGATTCAATGCCCACTCAACATGTGCTTAGACTAACAATAAACTTAAAAAATATATTTTAGTATAAACATTTTATTTATTAAATCTGATGTGCCTGATTTTTTACATAATATCTGACTCTTTGAGATCAACTTTGTTTACGAAAACTTCTGAATTGAATAAAGAATGAACTTAAAAGTAACACTCACTCATTTAACCATTAACTCACTCTCTTTCGCCTTCGCACAGAAATAATGCTTTATTCAGGGATAAAAAAAACTTCTATAATACGAAGACTAAACTTTTTTTCATTCAAAGTATCCTATCCGTTTCATTCTAATATCCTTAAGTATATGTATACTATATTTCGTTGTGTAAATTACTCCCTTCTATTGATATTTTCGGGATTAAAGTACTTATCTGTGTGCGATATTTGGTTCAAATCCATTCAGCCGTTTTTTTCTGATTATTAGTAACAAACATCAAAACATGCAAACTTTAACATTTATATTATAAAATGTAATTATACTTAGAGATTTATACTAATATTATAAACAGGTAAAGTTTGTGAGGTTGTAGATATCTCTGGATCTACTAAACAGATTTTGAAAATTCTGATACCAATAGTAAGACACATTATTTGTGAGTGTCATAGGCTATATATTAATCAGAAAAATGAAAAGAATTTTTCGTGGTAGTCGAATTTGCAAAGGAAGTCGGAGAAAAAACGGTCGAACGAAAACGTATATTACGAACGCTGCCGATATATAAGTTATAGTTGCGGGTAGAGTATGAATGAATAAATGAGTGAGTGTGTCCGTGAGTAAACAGTTTGCATACACCTCAGCGTAGCGAGAGCGGGTCGGCTTGTATACTATAATTTAAACTACAACTATTGCGATTTATTTGTAGATGAATATTCGAAGTTCTTTAAAAGCATTTCTTAAAAATAATTATATAATGATCTCCAGTCTCCACTAAGCTGAAACTAAACCAAAGTGTAGTATAAACACATAAACGGACAGACGGCCTTGCTGCTCTAATAACATAGTGTTTACTAAACGCGTTTTGGTAACTCACGAATTATATTAAAATTAAACTACTATACAAATTATTTATCTATATTTAGTTGATACTTAACGTATTAACCGTTTTATTATAAAGAGCATATTAAATTAATAATATTTGAGAGCCGACCAGCCCTCACTTCGCTAAGGTATATCAAACCGTTTACTCACTATCTCACACACTCACTCATTTATTCATTCGTACTCTGCCACCCACAACTATGATTCAATTTCCTTACTATTCATTTATGTTGAATTTATTTTCTACTCGTATAATGCGCAGTATGTCACTTACTATTTTCTGTCTCTCTCTCTTTTTATTTTACACAAACCTTGTTCAATAAAAACAACACAGCAAAATTAGGATAATTCGATTTGGTGCAGTCGTTCTAAAGCAATGCGCTCACATACATATGAGGCGATATTTATTTATATAGACTAGCTGTCTCGTCCTCGCTTCGCTCTGATTAATACAAACTTTAGATAAAGAATTTTGAAAATAAAAAGAAAGAAATTTAAAAAATAATAAGATGGAAATTATAAATGAAAATACTATGGTTGATGGAATGTTTTTTGAAAAGGAACAGAATAATAAACTACAATTTTTAAGAGTATAAATTCCTTAAAAAAGGGGTCATACTGTCATAATATATTTGATTTTTGTAATCTTGATGATTTTAAGGGTTTCATCATAATCACTAACCAAATGAAGTCTACTTCGATCAAATTAAGTTTAGGTCAATCTAGGCCCAAGCATTAGTATTTTTCATACACATTCTGAAATGTGAACACCAGTAAATATAGTTTAATATGAATAGGCTTATTAATCTATTTAGATGAAATCCTCGTTGTAACAAAAGGATAAACAAAACACTCGCTTTGATCGCGATAGCTGAAATACCATGATTCATACATGATTGAAACTCAGCCAAAAACCGCAGTTAAACAATCAAACGATACGATGTATGCTTTATGGTTGTCTCATGGTTACAATTTCATATTTTTTACATACTATTATTATTTACCAGCTCTCCTGCTTTCGTTTCCCTGAAAATTAAATATCACATGCTTTAACGGTGAAGGAAAACATCATGAGGAAGCCTCTGCTCTTGAGAGTTCCCTAAAGTTCTCAAACGTGTGTGAATTCCTGCCAACCCGCACTAGACCAGCACGCAGCGTGGTGGACTATGGTCTCCCTCCTTATTCTGGAGGAGATCCGGCCCAGCAGTAGGCCATTAACAGGTTGTGATGATGTACGTTCAGAAAAACTAAGTTTCCTATTATAAATCACTAGCTGCGCTCCGCGGTTTCACCTTCTGTTAATTTTTAATTTTATTTCAGTGACATCCATATCATTATTAAAACAATTACTTAATTATTCTCACTTAAGAGAAGTTAATTTTAATTAACGAAAACTGTTTTTTCAGAATGTTAACGAAATGTTCTAGCAATTAAATTATTTGTCTCAACAAACAAACAATTTTCCAAATCTATATTATTTAACACGAAAAGTGTGGGTTATGAGAGAATATAATATTAAGAAGACAAACTGTATGTATGTACTGCTATGATAAACTAATCTACCAGCCCGGACAGATTTTACAAAAAACTTTTTTTTGTTAACCTGCAGGAACTCCGATAAACATTTCATTCTATTTTTTTTTCGGGATAAAAAGTAGCCTACATTTTAATTAAGGTTATAAAGTATCTGTGTGCCAAATTTCAATGAAATCCGTTCAGCCATTTTTGTGTGATTGAGTAACAAACATACAAACTTTCACATTTATAATATTAGTAAGATTCTTCGAGGTCTTATTTATCTAGATAGGTATTAAGAGAGGATCTAGCATCAAAAAAATTAGTTACAGATTTTTTTAACAATTAAGTTTAATTATTAATTGAAAAAAAAAATATTCAGGTTTGCCATATTATTTTCAAGTATCTGGCAACCATGGCAGCACAATGTGTTCAATAAATATTAATAAATGAACGCGGATGTCTATTTAGCTTTCATATTGCATTCGTTTTGTTAGCTATAAACTTTTGAAGTGCACTCAAAGAATATTGCGGTTAGTTTACTAGTTTCATGCCTACACGCTTTTTGATTACCTACATTAAATACAATGTTGAAAAATTCAAAATGTAGGTGTCTGTTATCTTATATATAAAAATGAATCCCTATTTCCCTTGGTCACGGCATCACGCGTAAACGGCTGGACCGATTTCGCTCATTCTTTTTTTGTTGTGTTTGTTATTGTCAGGAGAAGGTTCTTATGGAAGAAAAAATTAAAAAAATTGCGCGGAAAATTAGTAAATTTAAGAAAACTTTACGACTATATTATCCTTTCTAATGTACGCTTTTGACAGCCAATTAGAATTCAAAATTCATAGTTAAGACAGGGCAACGTCTGTCGGGATAGCTAGTTAGTTATAATGCACAGGAAACTTCCTTCATACTGGAGTGTACAGCTACAATGGTCACCAAGCGAGGTCCGTTTGACAACTAGCACAAATATCTATCCGAGTTTATATTGTCTTATTATAAATTGTTACGTGGATATAATAAAAATAAAACGTAGGGCTACTCACGATTACAAAGTTATAAACAGTGTTGCTAAGTTTATAATATGAAATTTAATGAAATCTTTCAAGTGAAATATTGTAATTTCAAACCCCAAACACCTAGGATTATTTGTCGGCAAAAGGAAGCTTAACTCTAACTCAGCCTTTTGGAAAAAAAATTTTAGCCAAAAAAAAGCTGTGATAGCCCAGTTGGTTGGTTGTGACTGTCTTACTGGGAGGTCCGAGTTCGTTCCTGAGCAAACATCTCCGAGGAAACCTGCACTCTTGTGAGTTCTCTATGTTCTTTTGCGCTGTGTGAAGTCTGCCAACCCGCACTGGCCCATCATGGTGGACTATGGCTTAATACTGCTGAGCCGGGTCCCCTACTCAGAATGAGTGGGCTTTTATTTTTTTATTTAAATTCATTCATTCGTAATTATAATATTTATAATTTAAGAGTAAACCTTTAGGCTCTAAAGTACACTCTGACATTACAATACCGTATAATAAATATTATTTATTTTAGTAGCATAGTTCTTATGGTTTATCTATTTTAAAAATATAAAAAAATATTTCTAACTCACGTCAAGTAACTTACACTTTTTCCGATCAAACCTTATGGGGAGAAAGGGAAAGAGCCTCATTTTCGTCTTTCTAAGAGAATCAAGTTACAAAGAAAACAATTTCGTGCTAAAATGTTTATCTGCGTGTAACTTATATACAAATATTATCATTATACTGTAAAAATATGCCCTGATCTAGCGAACCAATTTTGAAAATTATTTTACCAATAGAAAGCCACATTATTTGTGAATGTCATAGGCTATATATTAACGCGAAAAATGAAAAGGCTTATTCGTGGTAGTAGAATTTGCAAAGTAAGTCGGAGAAAAAACAGTCGAAAGAAAACGTTTCTAAGGATGCTTTAACGATGAGAGATAATTGATTGAGTTCTATAAAAAAGTTGCAGAGCTTCATGATGCCTACATAAAAGTCAAGGAAAGCATAAGTCTAACTTTTATATTTATGTCACAAAAATTAGTATTTAAAATTAAAGAAAATTTAAATCTGTTTATTGATCATATTATCAACAATTATAATTTTTTATTAAAATATGTAAACTTATCGTTTTAAGTGTTTAAAACAAGTTTTTTCCTTTTAGTTATGCTTTATCAAATAAACGACACAAATCAATAAGAAGGTAGGTAGGTAGGAATTATGTACCATATCTACATTTCAATATACGCTATAAGTGATTTCAGAATTTATAGCATTACTAAAATATCAGGTGAACGAACCGGAAAGAAGTTTTCTAAAATAAGAGTTGTTGTGTTAATCTTCAAAAAATTAAGTTAAAAAGGCGTCAATACGATACGAAACAAAACGTTAAACTATATAATTATATTTTTCGTTTAAGCATATATAACTAATAACACTAAGAATAAGCAAACTTAGACACTCATTATCAATTTTAGTCAATTTTAGTTTAATAAAAAAATTGGAAACTACATTAACAATAATATTATAAGCTAAAGAGGGAAGATTGGAAAAATTGGAATCAACTGCTTCAGTTACCTACGCAACTTGCTACAATGTGTTCATATGTTTGTTTTTATTAATTGAATATTTTAATAACCAAATTATGTTTTTTTCCTCGCAAATGTGTTGAAAAGTATTGTCAGTCGAAGAGGGGGGTTGCAGCCCGAGCCGAAAACTTAGCATTCCTAATGTACAATTTTTCTACTACCAAAAGGAAATTTCTCATCCCTTTTATAATTACTCTAAAAGTTTTGCATTAATATCTTTTAATATTATTTACAAGGTTTATTCATGTAAATTGATATTTAATAATATTCTCCGATGCCGTTGTCTCTGGTGCCTCGGGATGGAAGTTTCCGACTTTCGTCTTCAGCTCAAGTCGAAACTAGTTTTTCGTTTCGATTCCGTCTCGTCTAGTCGGAAAATCACATTATAGCCAATCTGGTTTCAAATTTTAGTTACTTAAGTTTGTGTCTTGTCTTGTCTTCGTCTTGTCTTTGTCTTGCCTTCGTCTTGTATCCGACTTGTCTTCGTCTTGCCTCCTATCTTCGAGTGTAGGCAAACAAAATTAACAGAAAATTAAAATTAGAAAAAAGTATAAATATTAAAATAGTATTTTAATTAGAGTTTTTTAACCACCCGGTAAACATGTTTCTGTAAAATTTGAAATTCTGAAACTTTAAAAGCTTTAACCAACAAATTCATGGTAGAGCAGGTAAGCTTATCCAGCTACTAGAGCTAGCGCCAACAGTAAGAGTTTCCAGTAAACACGTGTAGTTACGTAAAACTTTTGTTTTAATTTTAAAACTATCGACTGGATTGGCAAATTTGTGATGCATATTTAAAAGTATGTTAAGAGTTATTATAAACCTTAGAAATACTTCAATATCGGACAACTTTACCTTTACTACCTCTATATTAACTCTATACGCAGACTGATAGTATAATGGCTTCACTAGAATATCTTCCTGGGGGTTATACTTTAGACTCAGAGCTTCAGCGTTACTGTTAGAATAATCGAAATGTAATAATAAATATTTATTGTTTATTAATTAACTTGGTAACAGTTATAATCATTTGATTAAATAGGTTTAGATTTCCAAAAACATAGTGAGTAATCATAACACTTACATTACAGTAATGCTTTATACTATGAAAGTACTTGGTACTTGTGATCCTCATACATGTCCAAGGCAAATTTATAATGATCACAACGATATATAAAAAACTTATTCATGTGATGCAAAATATAAATTTTCGGTATCCATATTTTTTCCACCTGTTCAAAGAATTGGCTTCTTAGCAAATTTTCATGTTTAAGGGTCAACGAATGATTCTCTATAAGTTTTATTTATTATTAAAAACATTAATAGACACATACATATTAAAGACAATAAAGTAAGGAACCATACAAACGCGTACAAAAGCGTACAAACTTTCAGTGTTTAAGGAAAATATACAAACTAGCCATTTTAAAAAAAATGCCTTTCTAAAATATCCCTGTTATTGATTTTTCTAAATAAAACTCATTCGTGTATGCAATAGTTCACCAGAACGTTTGCTGACGTCACTAAGGTTATCACCATTAAATAAAAACTAATTACACTGTAGACTAAGAATAGCTCTCATTAAGAAAGGATTTTTAGAAATTCAACCCCTAAAGTGGTAAAAAGAGTGGTAAATGTTTGTATGAAAAACCGTAATTTATGAATATAAAATATTTAAAAATTAAATAACACGTGTTCCATAGTTTTTTTCAAATTCAATACCTAAGTACTAAAAAGAAGAGTTAGTTATACTTTAGACTCAGAGTTCCAAAATTTCCACTTCGCAAGTGACGCTTGTAGAGTCAACTACTCCTGAAGATGCTTCGGTTCGGAGCAAAACGTACGTCGATTGTCGAGCGATCTACTTGGGGTGTGGCCTGGTTCGGGTTCGCGCGTCTTACTTTTCTGTGGACGGTGTGCTCTTCTGGGTTGTGCCTTATGAGTCGAGTTGTTCAGAATTACGCGGATTATAGCTAGGTAACCTTTTAATCATGAATTTCCGCAAAGTAACGCCTGATTCAAATCAATATTCAATATCTAAGTGTTTAACAGAGGGGTTGAAAGTTATTAATTGCAAACTTAATAGAAATCAGCGCACAACCGAAACTACATACAAACATCCATTTACCCAACTTCATCAATTATCGACCTATTTTACCTCTAACCGATAATCTTGAATATTTTGGTACAAATGTAAACAATAACGGTTGAAGTCAAAATAGCAATAGAAACGAAGATAAAAACAACTGTAATTAGGTCATATTTCCGTTATATATTCCAAATTCCTGCAATATTGATTGTCTGTTTGTAATCTATATCGATCAATGGAAATTTTGATACACTTCGCAATGCATACTTGAAAGTTTGTAGGTATGTTTGGATATTTGTTACTGAATCACGTAAAAATGGCTAAACAGATATCGATGAAATTTAGCACACAGATATTATATAACCTGGATTAACACATAGGGTACTTTTTATCCCGGAAAAATGTTTAGTTCCTGCGGGACAATAATAAAATGATTATTAAACGCCTGAATATTTTTATACAGCAACTAGTCGACCCGCGCAACTTTATTCACGTGATGCTCCGCTCCTATTGGTCGTAGCGTGATGATATATAGCCTATAACCTTCCTCGATAAATGGGCTATGTAACATTGAAAGAATTTTTCAAATTGTACTTCCTGAGATCCTAACTTGTAGTTCCTGAGATTAACCAGCAAACTCTTCAGCTTTATATATTAATATAGATATATTGTCCAAATTATTTATTTTTGTTATATCTAAATAGGTACAAGTGTATAATTGTATCCATGCTTAGTGGGGGGTGGGTCATCTAGTAATATACATTGGCATTTCGAAAACGGAAATTGGCGCTATACTCGTAACTTTAAAAACTTTAATCAAAACTCGGTCGTCCAGCTACTATAATATACGCAGAAATAATTGTTTTGTTTAGAAGATTGGTCTGTTTGTAAAAGAGACCACTCCAAATCTACTTCACACAACAGAATATTTATTTCAGATGTATCATTATAGGTCTATTGTCCAGATTAGTCCTTCAAATTCCAAAATGGTGGACAAAGTACAAGCCTGTATGTCAATAGAGTGACCTAGTTAAAATGCTGAGTTGGGTACGCCGCCGACCCTCGAACAAAATCTGAAGAGAGATGAGATTAAACTTTGTTGATGAAATTTTAAAACACCGCAAGTTAAATTAAAACGCTGGCTTAAGTTCTATAGTATTATGTTGTATATATTTTCGGAAATGTATGAAATATATTCGGAATAGTATACACAATTTACCTTTTTAGAAAATTAGCAAAATATTCTTTAACAAATTATTCTTTTTGTTTTAATGGTCTAAATTGAATTAAGCTATTTGTAAAATAATATATTATTTTATAAAGATTTTTTTTAAAACACACATTAATTATGAGTAATTCCAAAATACATAATTATATTTGATTTCAATAAATAAGTTAAAATATTAACTAGTCTTGGGTAGTTCGTGGAGCGCGCTAAGAGCGCTTCTTTAGGTGAACTATACGAACTAGTTCATCAATGATCTCGCTCTTAGTTCTTATATTTTTTTGCGTCCGCTTTACTTAACAGTGGCGCTACGTAACAAATCGAATTATTTACTTCTAGGGATGCCTATGTTTCTTCCATACTTTTTTTCTGTAGAGTTTTATTTTTAATAAAAAATCGATATATACTTTATATTTAAATGGTGATAAAAATATCAACACATATCTTTTACATCGATGTTTCATTTTTGTAAATATTAATATTTTTTATGAGCGATGTTGCATCCCTAATCTTTATTTACATTTTAGCTTTTGATGTTGACTATAATTTTTAAGATAAATGATTTCATTTTTTATTATTAATTGTACTTTTTTAATAAAAATATTGCTTGCAATAAATTTAAACATTTGTTTTTACTTTATTTATTATTGTTACTAAATTATTTAAAAATAAGAACTAAGGAACTAGTTCGCAATTGGATAACGGACAAAATTGAGCGCTCTCATTGGTGCCCGACTTGGCCCAAGACTATTAACTATTGAATTTATAAAAATAACTTTTTTGGTCCATGAAAATTATATATTGAAAAATATTTGAATTTTTTAAATTAATTAATAGATCCCAAAGTTACAAAATATTCTACACACAGCCAAAATCAGAGAGATGAAAGAGCATAGACAAAATATTATCTAATCTTTTAAATTAAATGTATGAGATAGTGCCTGTGACTATCTCATACACCCAACTCATATGGGAAATTGTAATTGTAATCATTAACATATTTTGCATACGAATATTTAACTATAAAAATAAATGTTACCGAACTTAAAGCGTAAAGGCTTATCCGTACGAAAAACGTTTATACACTTAAATAGCTCGCTTCTCTAGCGGCTTGACTAGAGTATCCTCCTGGGGGTTAAACTTTAGACTCAGAGCTTCAGCGTTACTGCTAGAATACTCGTGATTTAATCATCATTATTTGTCGTGACCGCGTATTTATTTTGCAATCCCAACTTCTTCGATTGATGTTTATCAGTTGTCCAACATTTAAGAAAATTAAAATGCTACTCATATGCTACCAACATTATAAATAACACGATGCTAGTCAAATTCGTGTTGCCAACATCATGATTAATACATCATTAAGTTCGTTTGTTTTCCATGTCTGTGTGATGTTCGAAATCTATTCTTATTTTTTTTACCATGCAAATACGAATTGTAGGTTTCAAACAAAAAAACATTTTGCTATCATATTATTTACTTATTTATCTTAACAATAGTTTATTTGGAATGACAGTATCATTACAACAACTAACAGTTTTAGCTTAACTTTAATTATTTAACTAACAACACCGAAAAAAATATTTAAAGTTTATACATTAAAAAAATTATCATAAAAAAAAATTTCCAGATTTTCTATACCTTGAAGATACACAGATAATAAAACACTAACAAAAATGTTTTTGTCATGTATACACATTTTTCGGTGTTGCTAGTATATCTATGTTTTACATATTTTTCTAAATTATCAGCCTCTTATTTTAATTCTATTATATTATATACACATCTTTAATATGCCGTACATTAACAAAATGTTAGAAAGAAATACATATAACTTATGATGAAAATAATTATAAATTCATAGTCTGTGGTAGTTCTAGTATGCGTTAGTCTGTGGAGATTAGATTTTAAAAAAAGAATGCCTACCTCAAACAGTACGTTCCACTTAACGATCGCAACGCCCAAAACGCTCATTTATCCGTTCCCCTTGTCACGGCGAAAACGTCATTAATGACGCCATGACTTGTACTCACTCGAAGCTCAAAACGACCCATGTCAATTCATGGGTCGTTTTGAGCGTTTTAAAATAATTGGCGGCATTTTTAAAAGAACAAAAATGGCGACGATGTAAGTAACTTTATTTGATACGGATTGAGATTTATTAGTGGAAGTGAATGTTTCTGCAGCACATATTTATGTAAAATTAATTTTAGTTTAATTAAATTATAAATAAAAAAAAATTATTGATTATAAATTAATTTAACCAATAATTATTTAAGTTTATTGTTACGATTTACAAATTATAACCTTAATCTCTTGAAACTATCGCTTTATAACTCGGCATTTGAATTTAATTTACGTCAACGCTTATTAATCTGTTCGACTTAGGCTAACAATCGTAACGCTCGCGGACAAGTGGAAAGGGAAAAACCGCGGTCGTGATAGTGGGCGTTGAGATCGCTTAGTGGAACGCAATGATGGTAATCTTATAGAATAAAGATAAAAAACTGTTTATAGTGTAAATAAACTACTAAGAGAAAATAAATTCGAACTTGGGCGCGTAATGTTTCTGTCAAGTTTTGCGCGAATATCACATTTATTGAAACTTAGAATTATATAATTTGTGATTATTCTCGTTAATATAGACTTTAATCTTATACCAAAATATAGCCATAAGTTACAACTAGATATTTAGTTTTAAATAATATATTTTCCACGAAAAGTAAATACCTAATAGTTTAAAATTATTCAAACATTCCGGGTAAACGTTATAATACAATAAAAAAAGTTATTTCTTAAATAGCAATAATTATGCTCAATGATTAAGTTTTTTCTAATAATATTTAAAATAAATAAGAGCGATACATACAAATAAATAAAATTGGAGTGTCTGTTTGTTATATTAAAATAACCGCTTTCTACTGAGTGCATATAGACGCCATTTTTTTTTTATTTGAATGTATGTATTGTGAAGATCCGGTTAACCATTTGGATACTATCAGCTCATTGCTAACTTGAGACAGAAATCTTATCAATTTTCACAAGTTAGTTTAATTTTAAATTTAATATATTGTTACTTTAATGGTATTTCTAGGACAAGGTAACCTTTTCTAGATGACATGCAGCATCACGTAGTCTGCTCCATACACATAGAGTCAGCGCCTAATGACAATAGTTTTTTTGATGGTATCTTCTAAATATGTTAAATTTAGATATAGTTGGAGGTAATTTAAATTCTTAATTATTTAAAGAATATTATACATTATTGTAAAGACTTAGAATAGACATGCGAAACCACAAAATACCATATAAAATCACAAGAAACCATATCAACAGGTCCTACGTTACTGATACAACCAACAAAATTACGAAAACGGTTTTTAAGCATTAATAGCTTAAAATAACATAAAAATTAACCACGCAACTGTCAACACTGGTGCAAGTCGCTTGCAAGTGTTGGTAGTTCTAATGTACGTAGCTCGATCGAGCAAGTGATGTTTACACCAGTATACGCGCAGTGCTGCTAGCGCAATTAAAAAATAACAAGAAATTTGAATAATATTAAACGATTTATCACTTTGGCTGTAAGATATATACTATACAAGGTACATATATACCAAAACAACATTTTTACAATTTTTGCCCGTCTGTTTGTTCCGGCTAATCACTGAAATGGCTAGACCGATTTTGACTGGACTTTCACTGGCAGATAGCTGATCTAACAAGGAGTAACTTAGGCTATTTAATATCTCGCGACGACCCATAGGAGCGGTGCAACACGCGAACTAATTCGCGAGGGTCGGCTAGTTTCTTATATCATTATTTTCACAATCTATCAACAGTTACTACGTTTTTTCAATGTCTTTTGCCATCAATTCACAACACTAAGCTGTCATTTAAATACTGTTCAAAAGCAGTAACCCAAGGTCTTCCTTGGACAGCCTGTCCTAGGTCTCATTATACACTGTATTATACACCAACTCCTGGATTTTCATCCTCAGCATCAACTTCTTAGCTGGACCCAACTTCTTAACATGCGGAATCAAGCTATTGAAGAACCCAATATCTTCATCTTTAATCACTTCTTGAGCCTCACTAGATACAGTTTTTTGAGCTTCATCATCATCATCGTAAAAATCAGTCTCCATGATGATTGGTTTGGTATCAAATTCGTCGAATTCATCATCTTTAATATTTGCCTCACTAACATCATTTGTTGCTGGTTCTATGTAGTAGGAAGTGCTTTGATCTGCAGATGTATCGAAATCATGATCTGGGGCGTAATGATCATCAGCAGTGTCATCTGCATTACCTTCGAAATCATTGAACTGATTGGTCAGGAATTGGAGTTTCGGAAGGTATTCCCATTCAGAGCCGTGTTTCCTTACTTCTTTGCGCGCTTGGTCTCTTAGATATTTCCATTTAAGTCTCGCTTCGTCACCTGTAAATATAGTTTATTTCTTATTTACACAAATATATTTTCGAGACTCTTTTGCTAAATATATTAAAAGATCAACACGATTAAAAAAAATTCGGAATTGAAAATTAAAAGTTTCCAAAATTGTAATAAACGGATTTTTTTTAAAGCCCGTGTCTATTTTAAAATATTTTTAACCTTAAAAAAAATTGAAAAAATATAAACAAATAAATATATTTTTTTGATGACGCTAACGGAAATTATTCCCGTTGATTTTGGACCATAAAACGTGTTACCTAAATCATTAATTTAAAAAAAATCAAATATTTAACTTAGTTTTTTTACACAGTAGAGTAAGCAACACTAAAGAAAGAAACATTATATTAACATAAAATTTGCGTTTAATTATTTTCTAATTATATAATTAAATTACGATTAAAAAATTAAATAAACTATTTCAGAAATTATTCGATCATTCTTTTAATTTTACTTTAATTAACTAGTTACATTGATAGTTTCAATCAAAACTGAAATGTAACTACAATAATAAACGATTATAAATGTAAGCACTTTGGCAATTTCTATGATTTAGTCATCCAACAAGTGATATTAATTTCGAAGCGTCAGTCGTGGGTTAACGTGGTTCCTTACACAAGCATTCAGCTTACTTGAAGAGGGGTGGGAGGAAGAAATACTAGTTAGTAATTAGTATGTGATCCATACTGCTAGTAATCTCTTTAAAAAAATAAAAATAAAATTTAGTCATCCACTTAGTAATATTATTTAGTCATCCAACAAGTAACATTATTCATCAATATAATACGAAAAATAAACTTACGTGTAACTCCCAACTCCTGCGAAACTTCTTTCCAACTTTCATCCAACTTGTACCAATTGTGATGTCCTTTCAGTTGTCGGTTCCAAATAATATCTCTCGCTTGTACTAACTCAATTAACTTATTCATATCAACATCTATAGTTCTTCTTTTATTCACAAGTAACTTCTTTCGCATAGTATACCCCAATTTTGGGCGTTTAATCGAGTCGTCTAAAGCATTAAACACTTCATCGGTAGTATCTTCATCTCCTTCATCCTCCGCTAAAAATTGGCTGTGAATAAACTTTAACTTTTGGAAATGTGGCCATTCTGATTCGCTTGGGTTTTTCTTCATCTCCTTGCGGCATTGGTCTTTGAGGTTCTTCCATCTTTTTCTGCAATTAAGACCTAGAAGAGCGAAATGCTGAAATTATTTGACGTGTCGATCATTTTAAGATAGATTTTAAGTTCATGTTACTTTCGGCATAATAATCTAAATCTATTTAAAATATCTTCTATTTATCGCTCCGAATACAGCGTGACAAATCAATAAACAAACACACTTCGTTTAAATAATATTAAGAAACACGGCTTACATAGCCTTAGTATAAATATATAGATTTTTAATAGACAAAAAAATAATTTATTCCAATTATATTATCTTAAAATAAATAACAAAAAATGTATAATATATTTCGTACAATTTAAATTTATCATTTTATATGAATTTTATTCATATTTTCACATTAAAAGTTATTTTAGTTCCATCCTATAAATATTAATATTAAGTGAGTATATAACAATGAGAAACATATTTACCTAAGCTCTAGATAATAATTAACATATCTTATAAAACAATACTTTCATACGATAATTTATTATTTAATAATTTCAAGAGCTATCAATCATTATCATGACCCAGTTGCTATCTATATTCCAATATCATTCATTCAATAATAAACAGAACGAACGCAAACGAAATACGTTTCTATACCATCACACAATTCACAAGCGAGCGATTAACAAAATGGCGTCACTCACTCGTAGTCCCAACCTCAGCGGCCACTTCGTTCCAATACCTCTCCAACTTGAACCGATTCCTATGACCTCGATAGCTTTTGTCCCACAAGCATTCTCTAGCTTGCACGGCGGCTATCAGTTTGTCCATGTTTTTGGCACGGGCGCCTTTGGCTTTCTTCATAGCTGAGCGGACGCGGCGGCGGCGGCGGGAGCGAGCGGTGCGACCGACGCGCAGTGCGGTACTGGTCCGCTCCCGCTCCCCGCTGCCGCCCCCGCCCCCGCCGCCGCTCCCCGCGACACGCCCGACCTATCCGCTTTTATTGCAACCCTACTTTCACGTCCTCTAGCTCTATTCTGTTCGGATGTATTATATTCACTTTGTTTTGAATACAAATCTACTATGAACTTCAATGTTTATTTATATTTGTTACTGAGTTAGTTAATACTATTATATTAAAAGTTATAATATAAAAGAAATAATTAATTCTACTTGCTTTACAGTTTAATGAATGAGGATCTTTTTTACATAATTTAAAACGAAGTCGCTTCCGCTGTATGCTCGCTTAGATCTTTTAAACTACTCAACGGATTTTAATGCGGTTTTTAGCAATAGATAGTGATTCAAGAGAAAGATTAATTATGTATAATACATGCATATTATAGTAGAGAACCTTGCGAAGCCGAAGCGTGTCACTAGTAACTACAGATTATTAAACAAAGTCGCTTCCCGCTGTCTGTTTAAGTGTATAATTTGTTAGTTTTGTATAAATTGGTCGCAATATGGCGATAATTGTTGAATATATTGGAAAAGTATAACAAGCCGCCTGGGAAGTCGCCTTTCATCAAAAACCCTATACGAAGCCGAGGCGGGTCGTTTGTGAAAATTAACTATTTTATATACATAATACTTTGCTATAACTTAACTTTACCAACAATGACTTTGATGTATTTCAACAGAATTGAAAAGTCCACAGAATTATTTTACAGACATACAATAAAAGGATTTTTTATTTTTTTTTATGGTAGATAAGGTGCAAACGAGCAGATGGTATCCACCTAATGGTCAGTGGCCATCGCCCATGCCTGCATCCTCGAAGATAGAGTGGGGAGGGGGAGTGAAGAAAACAATGCTGCGGTTTCAGCGGACCCTGAGCAAGAGCCCAGAGTTCACTAGATCCGGAGCATTAATGGGATGGGAGAGGGAAGTCGGATTCGCATGCTGGTGGCCGCAAGCTAGTCGGGGAACAGATGCCCTACCACCAAGAGGGTGCTGGGTTACTCGACTCTAACGAGATGCTCTCCCAGCGGCAGAGGGGAATAGTATTCTAACCCGTCCCCTCACGGATAAAATATAATAACTATCATCCACTTAACACTGTATTTCATGGTCACGTGCACTCCACGCCATGTCACAGAAGCCAACAAACGACAATATTATTGCATTACTACATCTTAAACATTTTATACAAAAGTGCAGATTTCAATAATTATTCATAGTGCTAAAAATATAAGAGCTACTGCGCAGTAACACCCTAGAAATGATAATAACATGCAGTTATGCAAAGCCGGGCATAGCGTTGGATTTGCGACCAAGGTGTAGGGTTAAACGGCCATTTATATAATTACATATTACAACGCTCCCCTTCGTTACCCAGATACTATAACACTAACTTCCATGTACACTGCGCGGAAACACCAGAGAGACTGAGACTAATCTATCACACTAAAGGTTATATATTGTCTTGACGTTGGTACACTTGACATAATATAAAATGACCTACTCACACTACTTTATAAAACTATGTTGTTAACAATAGTATGAATTATACTTTCAATAGATTTTTATTTTATTCCAAGACTGTATTTAACCTCTGTTCCGATAGACTTGAGCCAGTTGTCAAACAGAGCTCACCTGGTGACCATTACGGCTGTGTAGTGTGATATCGTCATGTTAGGTCTCCATTACTAAGGTTTGCAGTAAGTGTTTAATATTGGTTACTCGGTTTTACTTGTGCGTGTTACTCTGCCGTATCGCTCCCATGTAGATTACTAGTTTATTTAAATATAAATAAATACATACGTATATGCATTTATTTTCAAGTGAGAGTTAACCAATAATAACTCTATTATGTAGAGAGGGTCTCTCTTAATCTCTTAATCACCTTAACTCCTTTATTTCGAGGAACGTATAAAAAAACTTGTTATGCGACCAAACAATGAAACAAAATAAAATATAAATTCATTTAATATATATATATATAAATATATATATAAATATATATATATATATATATATAAATATATATATATATATATATAAATATATATATATATATATAAATATATATATATATATATAAATATATATATATATATATATGCTTTTTTATTCATTGTTAGTTTTGACTAGTACTACATATTTTCTCCTTGCTAAATAAAAAGGCTAGCTTTTACTTGCAACTTCGTTGGCGACATTTATGTAGTTAAGTTATATTAGCCTATAGTAGATCGTCTGTACACATAATATTCGTCGTACATAAAAATGAATATTTTACACGTGTTTCATGACTTTCAATGAAAAACCTTCATAATGAATTTCATTGAATTAAAAACGACAAAATTTCATGCTCACTTTGCACCCCCGTTTTACCCTCTTAGAGGGTGAATTTTCAAAAATCCTTTCTTAGTGCTCTCCTACGTTAGGAACCCCTGTGCAAAATTTCAAGTTTCTAAGTTTAGGCCCTGCGTTGTTATGTCAGACATTAAGTCAGTCAGGTTCTCCTCTTATATATTATGTCGGAGCATAGTAAAAGAGTATCGATTAATCGAATCGTTATCGTTGTCTATGTGGTTGGAGTGGGATAGAAGTCACTTCCGTTGTTTTGACAGTATCTACCCTCGACCTTTTATATGCGATCGACAGTCTAACTGAAGTCTTAGTCGTGCGCGGTCTCTCGAGAAGTGAACATCTAAGTAGTGCTAATGATAGTGATAGTGTCAAGTGCAGTGTAGTGTGGAAGTGCTGTCCAACTAAGGTCACGTAAGTCCTTACAATGTAATTGCCACGTGGTTAAGTAAACACAATGTTAGGTTAGCCTTAGGTTAGGTTAGCCTTAGGTTAGGTTAGCCTTAGGTTAGGTTAGCCTTAGGTTAGGTTAACCTTGTGTTAGATTCGGTTTATGTGCGTTTAACCTTGGGTTTAAATAGAGAGCCTAGCAGTGGAGGCGTGTGTTGTAATTACTTAAAGGATATCCTTAAGCCTACACCTTGGTCACAAGTCCAAGGCACTGCTTAGGTTTCTCTCGTAATTGTTAGAGATCATATTTGATTATTTATCAGTTCAGTAGAAGTATCTACGTTGCGTTTATTATTACCCAATATTCCATTCAATACCATCACCCCCTTTTAGTGTTCCCCAATATTCCCCATCTTCCTCCTTCCATTTCCTTCTCATCATCGTTCTAAAAATCCCCGACATATAGTAGATTGTGACAATTCCTCAGCATAATGTAGCGTTTCCTCCAGACATCATAAAATGGATTAGAAGATGGTGGATTTTATACCGTTTATATTACAAGTAATAAGCATTTTTTCTGATAGTGTATTTCTTTATTTTATCCTTTACAGTTAGTGACATCAATTCACTGAATAATTCTAAAATGTCCACTATTATTAGGTAGATGTTAAAGCTTAACCTTGCTGCACTGCAGCTTGCCAGATCAAAAACAATTTAACTGTACACTCATAAGACAAATTGCACTACTCAAATATTCTTGTCGTACAAAATATATTGAAATTGTAAACAACGTTAGATTATAAGCTATCTCGCGATATTGTGAACCATAAGACAGTGATTATAATTCTACAGATATTGTAATTCTTATTTTAATTCTTCTTATAGTTTTAATAGATTATAATTCTTCTTAAATCGTAATGAAACCATGAAATTGTGATTCAGGTTGTATTTAGATGGACAAAAATATTGTCTTAGGGACTTCTGTGACGTCTCCGACGTAAATTGTATGCAGTATGTTTCGGTTTACAATCTTTCGACAGTTTACAATATCAGGCGAGAGATTATAATTTAAGGGTATTTTCAATTTTACTGTGATTCACTTAAACATAACGTGCATTAAACCTATATTATTTATTTTAAACTGATTACCGATTCATTGATAAATAGCTTGTTGGGGTTTCGCACCCATCCGGTTATCACTACATAGTATAAAACAAAGTCGCTTTCTCTGTCCCTATATCCCTATGTATGCTTAAATCTTTAAAACTACGCAACGGATTTTGATGTGTTTTTTTTAAATAGATAGAGTGATTCAAGAGAAAGGTTTATATGTATAATACATATATAATATAGTAGAGAAACACTGATAATTGTAGAGGTTTCTAATGTGATGTCGTAAATAAACACATTTTTTTGCGCTTACATTGCAAACGCTGACTGAACCCTTCAAGATAGATGATTAAAAAGGTCTAAAAAAAAGGCCGTGATGCTATATGTCTACCTCTTAGGTATAACCCACAATAACCATTTATTATCCTTTACTTTTACAAAAAATAATGGTTTATTTACGAAGCGATTTTAAACAATACAGCATTAATCCTTATCCAATTAGGTACCTTAAATACGTTGTGCATTTAATATAGATCAATATGGCCCTTTACAGCATGAAATTTAAACGAATATTTTTGAAGATGTTACAGATTCAAAATGCAGGGACATAGCGGTTACGGCTAAATACACGTGTTAAATTGCACCCGGGCGAAGCCGGACAGGTCGACTAGTTCTACTATAATATGCATGTATTATTCATATAAAGCTTCCTCTTAAATCATTCTGTCTATTAGTAAAAATCGCATTAAAATCAGTTGCGTAGTTTAAAAGATCCAAGCGTATAGGCAGCGGGAAGCGACTTTGATTAAAGTACTTGTAGAGATTTCGCTTCGTATGGTATCTCAACAAATATTATAAATGCGAAAGTAACTGATACGCCTTCACGCTCAAACTACTGGACTGATTTTGATGAAATTTGGTACAGAGATAGACTAGACTAGAGGTTAAGAATGGACATAGACTATGTTTTGTCCCGAAAAATAGGCTTAAAATTGTGACCAATTATGTCTTTGGGAATTAGTTATTATATTAATTCCTTTAATGTTAAAAATTAAAATGTAAGGTTAAATGTGGCAAATTGCGTTTGTAGCACCAGGGAAAAGCCATGGCCAGACGACTAGTTCATATTAAAATTATTTTTTAAACATGAAAAGATTAGGAACTAAACTTTGTATACAAGTATTAATATTTTTTTTACTTCTAGCTAATTAAAACAGATATAATAAAGTTTATGCTCGTATATTTGTTTACTTCAACCAAAGAACAGATTGGCAATTTTACTACTGCATAGTAAATGTAAGAAAGGCTCTTAATAACGAGAACAGACCCGACCTTTCGACCAGTATTGATAACCCATAAAAGATAGAATTATTGCCGACCCATAAAATTGTGACGACTAGACTAGATTTCGTTATTTATTGTGTTAGTGGCGCTCACTAGGGATTTTCTACAATCACACGTTTAATATATTCAATTGATTCTTATTTTTCAGATTGTAAGGCTGCGTTTTCACCAGAAATAAGCGAGAGATGAGTTTGTTAAGAACCATAGGAATCGCTTCATTTACTAAGTCTCGCTTAGAGCATGTCAAATAAAGCAATTCTATTAGTTTTTAACACATTTCTCTCTACACATCTCTGGTGGAAACGCAGCCTAATAGATCAATATTATTTATAGACCCTTCGTATCTATACTATATAATATAAGCATCTATAGGTAATTAAATAGTAGATATATTCCAAAACATTAAGTACTTTTTACGATGATAAAGTGTTTCTCTTTTTATTTTTTTTCTTGTGATAACCACAGTTCATTATATAGGCTTTTAATTATAATAATAACAAGTAAAACTACAATATAAATATTTTTTATTTAACTTAATATGCTGAAAGTATAACACGTGAGAATACATAAACAAATACTTCTAGAACTCTACTTTTAAAAAATAAATATTTTAATAATATAACTCTATTTAGTAGGAATATATTCGTTAAATAAAAGAATTTAGAATCATTTTTATTATCTTATAGAAGATACCCACAACATGGAAGTGCATGAAAAAAAAGTTTTTTTTTTTATACGGAGTTGAAGCTCTTACAAAGTACTTAAACAGAAACGTTTGTAACCAGAAAACATTTTCTGCCAACTTTAAAGAATTCCAGTCTTATTTTATTATATTATATTAAAAATTGGTATAAATTACCCCTTATTTTATTTATCCATTTTTTATTTAGTTGCGCGACTTATACTAACGCTTATAACGCTATTAATAAGTGTAATAAAAGCTTTTAACTCTACACTCTACGTATAAGCCTTTCCACATCAAAAGACACCTAAGATATACTCCAGCCACAAAGGGCAGTATTATATGAAATGTAGAGTTTTACATAATTAAGTTAGTTGGGCACTGCGCATGAGTGAAGTGGAGAGCGGGTCAAGAGTGCTAGAGTCAGTAGTCAGTTCAGTAGTGAGTGAGTCGCCGGTCTAATCTAATTAGAAGCCGCATTTTGTGTTACAAGTAAGAATTTCCTTTTTTATTATATGTGGTTAATTGTGAGTGAAATATGGTTTTCCTGTAGATAATTTCGGTATTGGTAGAGCTGTTATTGAAAAGTGATATAACTTCGGGGTTGACGACAACTTTTAGGGGTTCATGTGTGAATTAAAAGGAATTGAGAGTCTGTGAAACATAAAAATTAATCTACGGTATGTCTATTAGTAGTAAATTAGTGAAAATATAGTTAAATATCTTACTAATATTATAAATGTGAATAACGGATATTTGTTACTTGATCACTCAAAAACGGATGAACGTATTTCAATGAAATTTGGTACACAGATAGTTTATAACGTGGATTAACACATAAGCTACTTTTTATCCCGTAGAATTCATACAGGATAATAAAATTGTAATTTTTATTTAGCAACAATATATTAAGTATTAATGTTTTTAATAAATCTAAGTAGTATTCGTCATAAATTGCACTCATTCGAAGTCGGGCGGGGTCAGCTAGTCTAAAATAAAATACTAGCTGCATAAGAGGTCAAACTTAGTATTTAAGAATTGAATGTTTTAAGAAAATATATAGCTTCTAACATTTTTGTCAATATTTTATATTAAGAAAAAGAAAAGATCAAGATGATTGATTACATAGAAACTCTATTATTTTTCTAACTTAAATATTACTTAAATTATCAAGTTAATTAGTTGATTTGGTATAGTGTTACACTTTTTAACTCGAGTTTTAAGATGTCGTGTACTATATATTTTTTTTAAAGGATTTCACTAGCTGTTGAATATTACTTAAGATATAAACAGCTCAGAATATAAAAGTGTCGTACAATTAACAATAGTTTACTGTGAAATTATAAACCTACTAGTGGACACGTCCCGGCTTCGCACGAGTGCAATTACAGCATATACTGTTATATTTTCAGCCAATAAACATATTTTATTATTATCCCTTAGGAACTATGATTTTTTAAAGGATAAAAAGATGTTTATATGTTGTTTTTTTTAATGTAGCCTCCGACCTTTGGGAGGCTACGTCAAGGCTCCTTTCCCTTAAGAAGAGACGTTGGCAGGCGGTAAATGAGTTTTTCAGGGGTTGTTTTTTTTTTATTTTATCACAGTAAAACAACAAAAATTTCTAAATTTACTTTTGTCTATATTTATTTCTGTTTTACTTATCTATATACTTCATAGTTGTTTATATGTTAATCCAGATTATAAAGTATCTGTGTGCCAAAATTCAATGAATTCCGCTCAGTCGATTTTGCGTGATTAAGTGACAAACATACAGACTTTCACATTTATATTATTAGTAAGATATCACATTAAAACCACGAAACCGCTAACCATCAGCTCAAATTCAGTAGTTTCTCTTTCCCACTTGATACCTTTGTTAAAAAAGTCTATGATGATGAAGCCTTTGATGACAACAAACAGATGAACAAACATATAAAAATGATTATTTTGCCATCTATCAATGTTTTAAATACCTCTTACATTATTTATTATAATATATATAGATTACCATTATAATAATAATCACTGACCTACTAGCCTGCGGTTTTACTTAGGACACTAACTGACGACACGATATATTTATAGATAAAGTTGTCTTACTGAAATGACTTATTTAAAATTCTCTTATTTACTCATTTTTATGATATGATATATAAAATTAAAAGGTCTGAAAAGTTCCATAAAGTTTGGAAAGTTATTAAACGTTTTGGAAAAGAAATAACTTAGATTCGAGAAGAGCAAGCTAAATAATATAAGTAGGCATTTTTGAATTAGTTCTTCTGTACAAAAGAACTATAATTTAACTAATCCAATGTGTCTGGCATTGAAGGACTACCTAATCGAATAGATAACTTATTATTCGAGACTAAACAAAATATTAAAATATTATTCACCAAAGAAAATATTTTTTTAAATATTTTATGTTATTTATATGACGATCCATACAAACGTTCATTCCCAATTTGAATTTCCCAATTTGAATCCCTTCAAGCCTTTTTTTTTGTAAAAGGTAGCCTATGTTCTTTATGTCCTACTCTATCTGTGTACCAAATTTTATTTAAATCCGTTCAGTGAGTAAGGCGTGAAAGCTTAAAAGACAGCCAGAAACCTTATCTTATACTAATATATAAAGCTGAAGAGTTTGTTTGCTTGAACGCGCTAATCTCAGGAACTACAGGTCCGATGTGAAAAATTCTTTCAGTGTTAGATAGCCTATTTATTGAAGAAGGCTATAGACTATATATCATCACGCTACGACCAATAGGAACGGAGCATCACGCAGACAAAATCGTTCAGGTCCACTAGTTCATTATATAGGTTTTTAAAGTATTTTTTATGAGTCAATAGACTGGTATCAAGAAGTTATGCTAATCAAGAAGTTTTATATATTGTCAAAAACGTATATACTATCACGTGTACGTGTACCGTCACATTTTCACCGTAACATGCACTGTCGCATTTTACGTTATGTTCACGTGTTTCCGGAGGGATTACACCGTAGTTACGTAACTAATCGTATTCCAGACACTTACTGTGTTATGGATTTCCATAAAAGAACTATTCATATGGATTGAAAGCTAGACTGAAACAATTTAATTCATACCGAGTACAAAATAATGCATTTTATTACCCGACTGTAGTACTTGCTGTACCCCGCGGTTTCACCCGCTATATTTTGGATAATTCACACTATACCATTATAAATTATAGCCTATATGTTATTCTGATGTGTAATCTATATTATTGAAAAGTTTTATCAAAATCCATTCAGTAGTTTTTGTGTGAAAGAGTAACAAATATATCCATACATTCTTACAAGCTTTCGCGTTTATAATATTAGTAGGAAGTAATCTTTTATTCCGAACGTAAGAAAAGATATTTTCAACTCGTTGCGAAATAAATTATTTTAGCTTCCCGACACTTCATAAGAATCTTTCAGAAAAATACGCCTGGTTATCAATATTTTCCCGTCTTTCAGGTATTTTTTAATGTCGTGAAGTGGCGATATTAATATTTAATTTTTTCTCAGTTTCAGTAATTTTTTATAAAGAAAAATGACATCTATTATTATAATAAAGCTGAACTGTCTGTTCTAATGTACCAGTCTAACATCTACCTAAATTTTGGATCGATTATGATAAAATTGTATGTCCATTTCAGGTGCTTAATCCAAACAAATAAATATAATTGGAGTGTCTGTTGATACTGGATGTATACTGTATACACGATACATATAACAACAACAACATTTTTTTACAATTTTTGTCTGTCTGTTCCGGCTAATCTCTGAAATGGCTGGACTGATTTTGATGGGACATTCACTGGCAGATAGCTGATGTAACAAGGAGTAACATAGGCTATTTAACATCTCGCTACGACCCATAGGAGCGGAGAAATACGCTAACGAAGTCGCGCGGGTCGGCTAGTATAACATAAATTTGTTATACATTATATTTACATTGGGACTCCTGTGTTTAATAAATACTAAAATATTCTTAATAATAAAATTAATTTATTTCCAGGTGTTAATCGACGTATGGAGGGGCGGCATCATGTCGAGCGTGACGGGAGCCAGCATGCTGCGCACGCGCAGGAAAGATGTCAACGTCAAACCGAATCGAAAGTAAGTACCTAGTACTACTCGTAACTATAGTTTCAATTTTCAACTAATAAAATAATATTATTAAAAAACTATTTAGTATTAATATGTTTACATTATATATAGAACTATATTTAAATACATTTAACTATAGTATTTTATTTAACATTTTATTTATGACATTATTAAGTATGGACGAGTCACAGGTTTTTTCACATCTTATACTTTCGGAATTTTCAATAACATATTTATAGTAAAATAAGTTTTCTTTTCTTAAATTGTAATTAATAAGATAAGGAACTAAAAATTGTATATATACGTATCTAATTTTAATTAAGTATCGATACGATACTCATAAACCAAAGTTGTTGAGAAGCCTTTAAGATTCCACAAAATTAACTTGAACTTAGCTATTATTGTTTGTGATATAATTATATATATATTTTTAAAAAATCAATATTTTTGAACAACATAAGAAAGGAAGAAACATTTATAGGTAAAATAATATCTAACTAAGTTTTAAAATTTATACAGATTTTTAAACGTTATAAGGAATAAAAAAGTAAAAACGTGTGCCATTACCGAGTCTTCTCAGTTTGTGTTGCGACGCTCGACGTGACGTCACAGCGCTACAATATATGTTTTTTTTTCTAATGAAATAATACTTATGCGTGTAGGTTGGACCGGAAGTCGTCCCGGGGCATGCTCTACGAGAACGAGGAGCTGCGTCTACGAACTATCAATATAAATGCAGAAGTTGAAAGAGGTTAGAAGAAATATATTAATATACATCATACTCATTTTACATGACCAATCTTCATTCATTATTTTTTTTTTTTTAATAATTTTTCTTAATTTCACATTTTAGTCGCTATATTCACTGTTTTGGCGATTATGATGTCGCAGGATTTTTTGTAGGGCTATTTAAGATAAGATTTCCATTATCCTAACTAATATTATAAATGCGAAAGTAACTCTGTCTGTCTGTCGCGCTTTCACGCCAAAATTACTGAACTAATTTAAATGAAATTTGGTATACAGATAGTCTAGAGCCTGAGAAAGTAGATAGGCTACTTTTTATAGCGAAAAAAGGGTTTCAAGGAGTTGAAAAGGGGGGATGAAAGTTGTGTAGAAGTATCGCCATTTTTAGAGCTATAAGCTTGAAACTTATTTTTTAGGCTATTAAATCGATATAAATAAATATGACATTCAACGTTTGTAAAAGTTTTACCCTCAAGGGTCTAAACATCCAATAGAGAATAGGGGATATATGGCAGAATAGCTCGATCGACTACTTACTTCACACAAATCGGTATATATTGACCAAATCACACAATATCTTTATAAATTATAGACTATATGTTATTCTTATGTATAAGCTATATCATTGTAAATTTTCATAAAAATTTATTCAGTAGTTATTGCGTGAAAGAGTAACAAACCTCATATATAACTTTCGCCTTTATAACAAAAGTAACGATTTGTTCCAAGCTACAAAAACCTATAAAGTGCAAATATCGTTTAATAAATAAAACATAAATAACATAGCTGATGTCAAAAATTAAATTAAAAAGAAAACAATTATTGACACATTCCGGTCGAGGCGCATGTGGGCCAGACTTACCCCTTCCATCCCTGCGGTTAATGCTGCGGTCTAGTGAAATCTGGGTTCTCGTTCAGGGTCCACTGAAACCGTAGCATTCTTCTCTTTATTCCTCTTCCTCACTCTATCTTCGAGGTGGCAACGCATCGGCAAAACAAGAGTCACTCTCGTGTATTGCCGATGTCCATGGGCGACGGTGGGCACTTTCCATCATGGTGGACCGTCAGCTCGTTTGCCCCTTACATGCTATAAAAAAAAATAAAAAATAAAAGAGAGGCAATTTTTTTTCTACATGTGTAGTTAATTCTGACTCCTTTTTACATACAAACTAAAATCTAAAACAAATTTTAAATATTAGTTAGTATTTAATAACTTTTCAACATTCACTCTACATTTAACTGTTTGTTGGTTTTGATGCTGGCAACACTAATTTGAGTAGCATCCTATTACTTATGTTGTTGGTAGCATTAAGTTAAGTAGCATTCTTACCGTCTTGAATGTTGGACAACTGATAAATATCAATCAAAGAAGTATGGATTTAAAAATAAATACATCGCGAGTATTCTAGCATTAATGCTGTAGATCTGTATCTAAAGTGATACCCCAGAGGATACATAGCGAACAAGGATATATAGTTCGTAACTTACAAATTTTTGCAATGGTTTTATAGGCCAATCTGACATAAAGAAACTGAAGAGAGAGAACGAGCAGCTCAAAAGAGAGATATCCGCACTCCGCTACGAATACGACAGGCTGGATCGGATGCTGCGCGAGCGCAGATCATCTCCCGACCACTCGGACGTACGTTAATATTTACTATTATTTATAGAAAATAAAGTATTTCTTTGCATGTATACAAAAGACTTATAATAAATACTAAACAGTGAACTTCTAAGGAATGTCTCTTCCTTGAATGTAAAATATTTCAGTTTTTTTTTTAAGAAAAAGTCGGAAACCCATTTAACTAATCAAATAGTAAGCCGATAAATTTTACGTGGCAATTAGTTACCATGTGGCAAGACGCATTACACTGCATTTAACACTTTCACTCACACTATCTAGAGACTACTTCACTCCTTGAGAGACCGCGCAAGACTAAGAATACAGTCAGACTGTCGAAGGCATATAAAGAGTCTAGACTGTCAAATGCGAAGACGATTCGATTATTCGATAATCATTTACTATTATTCTCCGACATTTATTTAAGATACTGCTTTCAACTTTAGATGCTTAGGGGCCGTTCAAGTATTACCTAAACAGATTTTTTGCAATTATCAACCCCCTCGCCCCCAATGTCAGCAAAAGTAATCAAATCTAACCCCTCCCACTGCACATTGATGCATGCATTTTTTGCCATATTCATGATGTCAGGTATTCACGTTTCGATGTGCGTGTTTCCTTTTTATCGCTGACGTAATTACCAAGCAGACCCTCTCATCCCCCATATCATCAAAAATAAGCTAAGCAAGAACCCCCTATTATGATTACGTGATACTTGAACGAACCCAAAGAATTAGTAATTCTGTTAATTTTTGTGACAAAAAAAAAATTTTCTCTTTCTCTTTCTCTAGTCTCGTCTACTTTTATACAAATTATTATCAAAAACAGAGAGTCTACTTTTACATATAAATTGAATTAAAACAATTTATTTATCACAAAATATATCATGTACAAGTGTTAGTTTATCCTTCTTTAACTTTTTAACAAAGCGACGGATAGACATATTTTTTTGAATAGTGATAACTTATAGACCTTGAAGTAAAATAGACTACTTATCATCCCAAAAAAATACCTACGGGATAATATTATTGTTAATTATGATGATGGCAACATTAATCTGAGTAATCTGAATATCATTCAGTTGTGCCAACATAAAGATAAAAGCAAACCAAATAAATACGCCGCCGTGACGGATATATTTATTATTACATCGCGAGTATTTTAGCCGTAACTCTGGAGGTCTGAGTCTAAAGTAAAGGAGGATATTCTAGTCAAGCCGTCATACTGTTAGTCTGCGTCTAACTCTCATATTTAATTAACAATACATTTATCAAGCTTGAAAGAGAAACTCAAAGAAAAACTATTTTTATATTTTCTACTAACCAAAATTTATTGTTGAGTAATAGTTTGCATCTATATGACGTCATGCATCTCAAAAAACTAGCTTAGATATTCAAAATGAAAGCTTTCAGTCTATTCTCATAAGTTCTATCGTACCTAATTCTCAAAGACGAAGATCTAGGTAAAGTCTTTGCCTTGAGATAATGCATGCCACTCATACACTTAGATCTACTCCAGAATACTTATATGTTCACCTAGTTCTGGCTGTTTTATGCTAATGTGCTTTTAGAAGTGAATACTTAATTTTTTTAATTATTTTTTGCTTTATAAGTCAAAACTCTTTTATTATAAAGTTAAATTTGTGATTAATTTATTTATATTAATATTAAAGGTGGGAGGGGGTATAGGGGTTTGCTTTGCCTTGCTGATTTTTGCTCAGAATGAGGAGAGTAAAATACATACATCATTGTTTACCTTTTAGGCCTTGCTTACTTTTGCTGACATGAGGAAGAGATGGTTGATAATTACAAAAAATCTGCCGACGTATATTTGAATGGCTTGTTTGACAAAAATGGCATTAATTTTTTTTTAATATTTAAATAAAAATCGATAAAAAATATTACAGAATATATTGAATTACAAAAATGCGTTAAAATTATTGTATTTTTTTTTATTTTTAAGTATGCTGAAATGAGCTGAAATTAATTTAAGCACAGCCAGAATTCTTCTTTTTTAATAAATAAATTAAATGAAACTTAAATAATAATACTTTATTCTTTACTCTTAACACACTATTATATTAAATTAATATAACTATTAAATATTATATATATGTACACTTATTATTTTTTTTTCTCTATTTATTTTTATTACATTAGTATTTATTTGCCTTTTATTATTTTTGTTTAGCTTTAATATATTTTATTTTGTGCATGCGACAGTCTCAATCTCAACCCGACACTTATGATTCCGAGTATCCTAATGTGAGTATAGATAATATAATAACTTACTTACTCTAATTTGTAACTTCAGACATTACTATATATATATATCATAAAGTCAATTTTTTTTTAACAAATTTTTTCAGGGTATAATAACGCAAATTATTTGTTGACATTGTAGTTGAAAGTTTTTTAATTCGCAACGAATTATTTACTAATCGAAGAGAGAAAAATTACAGTAATATTAATTATTTATTGACTTATTAATAAATAGATTAATTTTGATGTATTTAAATATATAAAAAAAGTCACAAAAATCGATATTACTTGATTTATATGAGAATAAGTATAATTCGTTAAATAAAGCTTGTAAACCTAAGCTTTTTAAAAATTTATTTATTTTTCCTAAGGGCTCAAATTACTGTTTCACTATATAGGTTTTTTTTAATTTTTAAAAAAGGTAAAATTACTTCTAAGTATTTTTTTTTATTTTCGTAAGTTACAGTTAATAGTTAATACTGTCAGAATTAAATGAACTTAATATTTCTAATTAAATTGTAGCTAATTATTTAAAATAGTAGTTTATGTATCTATATTTTATTTAATATAATTTTTAAATTATTATTTTTATTTGCATGTAGTATGAAGCTGAAAATTACGAACCGGTACCAGATCATAGCGTAAGTGGCACTATGTGTAGTACAGTCGCAAATTATTGACAGCACATTTCATACAAATGAACTGGCAATAATTCGCAACTCTACTATAGATTAGTCATATAGATTAAAAGGATTGAATGTAGTTTAGTGTTAGTGTTTTGAATATGTAGTTGTACTGTGGCTGTATATATGCTCTATAACTAGAGACTAAATTATATCAAGGGTTGCCAGATGATAAAAAAATCATCATATTTTTCCGAGACATTTAAGTATTTTTAAATATATACTTAACATTGTGCTTTTGAAAAAAAAAATCTTTGTGTGTATACTTAAACATTCTTTTCAATGTCTAGTTACTCCTATGACAATATTTTAAAAATTTTACTTCTGTTGTAACCATTTTTGTGCTTTCTCTGGCAACGCTAATTATACTAGATATATTTAATATGGTTGTAGGTATATACTGTTTTAAAAAATAAACAATAAATATATTTAATTTAAGCTAAATGTGTAGCTAGGAAGATATTATACAACATATTCATATCAACGTGGTAGGTTGATCACCTAATCCTTGTACGGTGACCATAAAATTATTATAATAGACTATTGTAACTGTATGCTAATTGAGAATCTTTTGTAGAATTAAACCTACGTAATTTAACTAGGAGTTGCTAAAGCGATAAGTGGTAAAAAAAATTAGTAAGCAAGAGCTAGATAACGGAGAATTTTTCTAAAAGGGGGAGGATATGATGTAATACTAGTTATAAATACATTTTATTATTTTATAATACTATTTTGAGTAAATCACCACAGGGGGGTCAAACCCCCTTGATCCTAGGTGACCCGCCTATATTTTATATATATTTTTAGATTATTTTAATTGTAAATATGTCATGAATTATTGTGAATTATTTAATATAAGTTTATGTTTATATACTAGTTAAAGCACAGTATCGTTTGGCAGGACAGCGTGTCAGTGTGCAGCGCGTGTCCGGAGTGCGCGAGCGCAGACGGCTCTGTACGCGCTGTTGCCTTTCATGATCTCAGTGTTGTGCCTGAAGAGGGGGAGCAGGAGAATAAGGTAATATAGCTTCAGGGTCACTTGATTATGAATTAGATTATTCTAGTTTTAGTTGTGCCCGCAATTTCATATGCTATTTATGAGTCTGATGCTTTAGGCATAGCTCAGCCCCTTTCTACCCCTTTCCCCGAGAATAGCGTGTAGAATAGATTGCATAATATTATTATTTTATTATGATTATGATGGCTCAGAGGGGATTATTTCCCCCGACCGATTCCCTTGGATTGAAACGATTTTTAAAATAAAAAGACTATCAAAGAAAATAATTTGAAATTATTTTATTTTTCAAAATGTGGCAATATATTAATTCTATTGATTTAGAGAAAAATCTAGATTATTTGTAGACATAATTTTTTTTTACATAGGTACTACTACTATACATAGATTTATTGGTAGGTACTCAAATGTTATCGCTTATGTACATAAGGAAGAAATAATTCTTGGAAATACCTTGAAGCTAAAAAAAGAAAAACATAATTGATTTCTACATATGAATTAACGCAGTCTATCTTTCCATCAAATTCTCAATTTATTATGACGTTTTAAAGGGTTCAATTAGTTCAACTCAAAACATGAAAGCACTCGGATAAGGCAAAACAGTCCACGTTTACAAATATCTACGATTGACGTATTAATCTACACCATATAGTAACCGTGACTGGAAATAGATTTAGGGAGATTACACACTATCGACTAGTCTAGTTTGTTTTACCTTTTTCTATAACATTATTTCCATACACAAAGTTTTCAACTCATATTACGTATCTTTGTTTACTACATCCATATACATGCAAGGACGCACGATTTTCTGTGTGTCTAAATAAGTGAGTTTATTATTTAATAACCACCATACATGTACTTATATGCTTGTACTATCAAAACTTTGCCATTTGAATAACTGGGAAAGACTTATTAATTTGTCGTAAAATAATTTTTATGATGACAGCTATGGTCATCAAAAAATAAGCATTAAATTCTGATACGAAAGTAAACAAAGCTTAGATAGCTTTTTAAAAAAATGGTGTAACAAAATTTACGTCTCAAGGACCTCTCATGTACACAAAAACCCTATGGGGTTTTAATTTTTTTTCATAATGTATAGAACGAAAGACAAGTCAGTGAATTCAGCAACCATATTCAACATGTTCAGACTTTTACTGAAGTTGCGACATTTTAGTCGCATTGTAAAAGCAATCGGTCGTTAGTGCGTAACAAATGTTAGATCTAGGTAAACTACATTTCAGTGTCTATCGAATAAAGAAGGTCCCAAATTGAATTGGCTGAAGTAATCTGAGTCAAGGGCGGACATGTTACGCCTATGAAAATATTGTGGCACATAATGTAAAGAAATTATAAATAAACTCAGTTCGGTCTCGCCGGTCGCTTGGACCGCACAGTGACTCGTGAAATCCGTAATGTGGTGTCTTCAGACATGGTTTGTTGATATTCTATAGTTTTTTATGTGCTTTCTGTGTTTCTTTGTATTTTATTATCTGGGTATGTATTTTAACTGTAACTACATTGTTAAGACTTATTTATTTGGAGCTTCTATTAAAACATCATAAAAGCATGTAAATATGCTCTAAAACCTAAACAGCTCTACTTGTGTTGAATTTGGATAATTTTGTATTATTTTCTTATACGCTATTAAGTTTTAAATCTACTAGAAAAAGCAAAATATTTTTTTTAGATGTCCGAGATTACAAACACGTGTTAGTAATGGAGTGTGCTATTTTTCATATGTAACCACGCACTCACATAACTATGTCTTTTTGCAATTTTATAGATATCATACATTCCTTGGCTTGTATGATACATATTGTTACTAGATCCCTGTTTATAATTCAATCAATATCTACGGAAGTGTGACGCACGTCGCGTTCCCAAATCATAATAACGTGACAAATCTGTCGAGGTGACCGGTGACGCCGCTCCTAATTTTGAAACGATTTAACAGTTGTACAAACCACAACGGTGTCATTTAAATTACTCAGAAACTTTTTAAGTAAATAACATTATACATACATTTTGCATGAGCAAATTACCTAATAATTTCAATAACAATTATTTTCATTGACATCTACAATCTATTTTGGGAGTAAACATTTAATCGTTTATTGTTTCAGAGTGGTACCGCGACTCCCTGCACTTGTGATGAATGCCAAAAAGATGGACGAGTGGATGAAAATAATCAAGCCAATAAGAAGGAAGTGATAACGCCTAAAGAAAATATTCAATCTCAAAACAACACACAAGGACCTCCCAATACGGCAAACAATAGATCAGTCCGAACAGTTGACGTTCTAGTACACGACGCTCCCAACATGCCAAGATTTTTTCAATCCATAGCATCACCGCCTTTTCATGTAGCCACTCCAGCACCGCCCCCAGGGTTCGTAATCGCACCCTATCAACCTCCTCGATTCCACACGGGAGGCAACGTAGAAGATTTATTAGGAGACGTCCAGTCATCCGCAATGATACAGACCACATACATTCAGCAAAATTCCATATTTATGTGCAACACAAGAAACGTCGTCCAAAATAAGTGCTGCTGTCAGAATCGCGATTCCAATACTAAGACTGAAACTTGTCAAGAACAAGCACCAAAATCCTACGTTACAGAGAAGAATATCGAACTAACTTACGATTATCCCAGAACGAGACCCATTCCGAGTAGTCCAATTCAAAAGTCAGCGGAGGAAGTACAATCGACTACCACTACAGAAGTAGCGAGTACAGTTGTATTTGTTGAGAAAAAGATGCCACCAAAGCCGAAAAAATTCGATTTCTTCTTTCGATCACGATCCGCGCCGGTGGGAGAAAACGAGGAACCAATATATGCCACGGTGAACAAACTACCTAAGAAGCTTAGAAGAATGGAACTTGCAAATCTAGAAAAGGAAGTGGCATATAAAAACGGCGAAGTAGACTCGTCACGAACAGAAATGTCATTAAAAACGGATACAGAATCACAAATCCCACCACCAGATGACGACACAAGTAGATCAGAACGTGAAAAATCAACAATACCCCAAAGACAAGAATCGCCTAAAGCGAAAAAACGAAAGAGATTCTCGCTTACCTTCAAAAAACGGGAAAGAAAAAGACGAGAAAAGAAAGATGTTAAGAATGGGGTAAAGAATGGCGTGCCAGTACTTGTAGAGAGTGACAACGAAAGGCTGATAGAAGAGGAGCAAAAGCACAAACACTGCACAAGGCATCGACCGGTGCCGCGCAACACAGCGCCCTCTTCCAGCTATAGCCCGCGGTACAAGCGGGATAGCTATCAGGTATTGAAGCAATTATTATACCTAATGAGGGCTAACAGTAACTCCACCACTCTCGTGAATCTTCTAAAAGTCACAAATTCTTTATACCCAAAAATCTGGTAGTTTTTTTTATGAAAGAAATTTACTGCCTTTTCCACAACTTCAGTATTTGCTATTTTGTGATGATTAGACTTTATGGATTTGAGGAGAGCAAAAAAATTTTAACCGACCAATCTCCTATCTGTTTATATGAATTTAAATGACATTACATTTGAAGCGTCAGTAGCTCAGTGGTTCGGGCGTTGGATTCACGACAAGTCGTGGGTTCAAATCCCGGACATTGGACTACTGGCGTGGCCCACTCCTGACACAAGCTATTTATTAGCTTACTAGGAGGGGTGACGGGAATACTAGTAGTATGTGATCCATACTGCTAGTAATCTTTTTAAAAAGAAAAAAAAAAAAAAAAATTAGCACAGTGTTTTATGTATACTCTGCTTGTACTCTTACGGCTGAAATTAATTATCAATCTCAATCTAAACTCTTTGTATTTGGATCGATTGAAAATTGATTCGAATTCAAATTTGTGTATGTAAATTTCAATTTTGGATACTTTCAATCTGTAATCTGGAGATTTAGGCGACATCTGGTGGATGCAAACTATTGTTAGTCCTCATTGGGGGTAGTCACACGCTTAGTCACGCTTGATAGTTGCTTTATGTATTAGAGTCATTGAACACTCATTGTATTGTTATTATTGTATGTATATTATATTATATTTATATATAGTTGTATTATTGCATCCCGACACCAAACATATCCATCACCACTACCATCGGGGCTTCGCGTGTGATTGCCCCTATCATTTAAGAACCAAGACGACGGGTTTTAGTAGTTTTAGTATACCGCGCGTTATTTTATACGTTTTTTAATTATTTCGGATATTAGGGAAAATATTTCGGAGTTGTAAAATATATATTAATTTGATTATTTTTTTCAGGAGATCACAACATCACACTCAGAGCACGAACGGACAAACAGTATGTGTTCATCTGTCAACTCCTTAGGGTCAGCATGTACTCACAAATCGCGGAAACTGTCAGTAGCACCACAGGACGGCTCCATACCCTGGTGTGGGTGCTGGGGGGCTGGTTGTGTGTGAACAGAACCTTATAAACAGTGTGTCGTATAGTGACTTTGAACTGAATAGTGATAGTGTTTTAATCTGTGTCTAAAACTGTATAGTAAATTGCATTTGATTGTTAACCAATTAGGCTAAGCATCGATCACAAAAAAGTTTGCCGATTCGGAATATGCGTTAGCCTATACTTAACGTTTTGACATTCATAATATTTTAAATATTTACGTGGTACAGTATTGTCGGCCCTGACTATATTGTAGCCGCTTAAGTTTCAGTCAGAAATATGCTAAAATTATGACCTTCAAACAGTGCCGGCCCAAGTGTAGAACAAATGAAGTGTTCACCCTAGATTCCACGTAGCAAAGGGCAGTCTAGAGCAGCATCCGCAGATCTTTTTGCTCTTTACCTTAGGAAGCGCAAAAAACAATCTAGCTTTACCCCGATTTAAGGCTTCGTTGACGATGATATTTTGGCAACAATGTCATTTTTCTACTTTTCACCTTATCACCTTAGGAGCCCAGAAGCAATCTCGTTCTTCCACGATCTAAATTAGTCTGGCACAGCCCTCAAAGGAACAAGGGCAGGTTAAGTCCTCAAAGAATCAATAAATAAGGAATCAAACAATTCATAAGAACAAGGAAAAACCGGTTTACTAATCTCGGCGATATTTAGTAATAAAAAATTTAGCATGTGGCAGAAAGTTAGAAGAAGAACAAGGTTACAACCAGGACTGAAGGATACTTTGATATCTTTTTATAGTTTCATTAGTGGTAGGAGATCTGTTCCCCGACTGGCTTGTCACCACCAGCCTGCAAATCCGACCACCAAGTGTCATTGACGCGTTCCGGTGCTGCGGTTCTAGTGAACTCTGGATTCTCGGTATGTCCATGGGCGACGGTAGCCACTTACCATCAGGTGGGCTGTCGCTCGTTTGCTCTTTAACTGACATAATAGTGATCAATTTACTATAAATTATAGACTGGCTGTTCAGTGATTTAATATTTAACAATATAAAAATACATTAAGTATGGTCTGGTGTGTATAATCAACAAACGTTTTGCGGTCGACGCTTGGACTATAATCTTGACATACTTTGATTGTAAGAAAAAAGTATATTTAAATGCAGCTTCACTCATTAATACTACAATTTGATCTGTTAACAATAAGGAGCATTTTGAACAATAGTAAATAGAAAGTTGCAGTTGAGCATGTGTGTCTGTTAATGTTGCGTAGATTTTATAATGTATATGTAGGTGTAAATAAATGAGTACGTCACTGCGATAAATGTAAAATAAATGATTTTACGTTCGTTGAGATATTATTTTCCTTCCACCATAAATCGCTATTCCTCGAGAAAAATAAATAACCCGACTAAAATACATGTGTACGAATTCTGCTTGCAAACTGACAGTTTTTTTTTACATTCATTTCAATCTGACATCTTTGGATTCCAAATTCAAATTTGAGTATAGAAAATTCTAATTTGATCATATTTTCGACTGAAGATTTTGAATTACAGATTCAAAACAAAATAAATTCTTAATTTGAATTTAATGATTGTATTTTTAATCTATAATCTACAAATTTTGAATTGAGACTGGTTATTAATATCGGTCGTATACAATCATGGCATTTTTGTAGCATAGTAATCAAGACATAAAGAACTTTTATACGATTTGTTTACATTTTATCTCATCTCAATCAGAATACCATATAAATTAGTTTAGCACATATTGCATTTGAAAGTATAGCAACCGACACGTAAGTATAGGTTTGACCTTGATTGCCCAGAAGTCACTATGCGATGTTTCAGTTCCCGCGAGTCTACTACGTCACGGATTGAACTGTCAATACAGGCACCCAGCATGCTCACAATGCGCAACTTTTCCCACTATTTTTCCTCAGACCTAAAGTTAGCTGACGGCTACTATAAATATGTAATATTGGTCATAAATATTTTTTTAGTATTAACGTATGTACATATATCACAATTTTTACAATTCAGGTTTTCAGACCTTCCTGGTTTCCACTCATTAGGCTCTGGGCCCATAACCACTTAACGGTTAAGTTCAGCACTAGGTGGATAACCAAGGAAACACATTTACATACTCGATTATTATTCGTTTATTAGCACACACTTTACATCTCCGAGAGCTGGAAGAATCACCATAGACAGTTTTACCGACATGACAGCTGTCAGATACCAGAAGCTACACATCATTACAAATTACAATATAAAATTGCATATCAACAATGTATATCATCCAGGGAGCTCCCAATTACACAAAAACATACCATATTTTACCATTTATTTTATGAACATTTTTTCCGTTCTCGTTCCTTGGGATTTGTATTTTTTATTTATGTACACCGATTAAACTGAGATATATGATCCGAATTAGGTGATTCTTCTTTTGTTTGATGCGGAATAGCTGCCATTTGTACCCATAAAAATTTAAAATAGTTTTTATTTTATGAACATTTCTTCTATTCCCGTTTCTTGCGATTTACATATATTGTATAAGGCGCGCGACAACTTTTTTTATGTATGTACACTGATTACGCTGAGATTTATGATCCGAGTTACGTGATTCTTCTTTAGTTTGATGCCGAATAGTTACTATTTGGTTCCATAAAAATTTAATATAGTTTGGCCTAGTGATTTTAATTTTATGAACCTTCAAAAAAAAGGAGGTTCTCAATTCGATTGGTATGTTTTTTATTATATTTTGTTTTGAACAATATAAAAACTTTGACTTATACTTAAACTCAAACTCAAGATAACATACTCTCAAGCAAAAGAAATTATATTAAAAATGTTCTTTTGTAAGGACATTCTTAGTTAATTATGGTCTGACTGTAAAAACAAAAATTGCTAACAACTGAAATTTTATAATGTTAATATAGATTATATTTCTTAAATATCATTGAATATAATATAATATATATGTCGGGGATTTTAAAACGATGTGAATGGAAATGGAAGGAGGAAGATGGGGAATATTGGGGAACACTAAAAGGGGGTGATGGTATTTCAGTATAAAAGAATCATATGTACCGGGAAATCTATATAAATGAATTTTTAAATTAAAAAAATAATACCACTCACTTATCGTATATCGTACTCAAGTCAAAGAAACAGGAAAAGGTACCTTCGACCGGATAATTTGTTTTGGTATCTGTATTCTGGATAATTCACACTATATAATTATAAATTGTAGCCTATGTATTATTCTGATGTGTAAGCTACATTATTGTAAAGTTTCATCAAAATCCATTCAGTAGTTTTTGCATGAAAGAGTAACAAACATACATCTATACATTCTTACAAACTTTCGCGTTTATAATATTAGAGGATTGTATGTGGGCTCCTATTTCCGCATTTAGACTCTAATAGGTCCATTGTGCTTGCATTGATGACTTCCCAGCTTCTTCCAGAAGCGCAGAAGTTTCCTGGGAACTTAACAGGCTTCACGGAGCTACCTCATGTCTTTGAGAATTTGTGCCAATTCTGTGGCGACACTCCCACATTCAAGGGCATCACACTCATCCATACAAATAAATAAAATTGTAGTGTCTGTTTGTAATATTAAAATAACCGCTTTTTACTAAGTGCATATAGATGTATAGACGCACACACCACATATACCAACAACTACATTTTTTTACAATTTTGTCTGTCTGTTTGTTCCGACTAATCTCTGAAATAGCTGGACCGTTATTGACGTGACTTTCACTGGCAGATAGCTGATGTAACAAGTGAGTAACTTTGGCTAATTAACATCTCGCTACGACCCATAGGAGCGGAGCAACACGTCAACAAAGTCGCGCGGGTATAAAATAAAACACAACATTATTACATAGATGGTTATTTATTATAAAATATGACACATTCTTTTGAACTGTGTTTACAGTTATTTGAGACGCACATAGCAAAAGTTTACACTCAAACTTCAATTACTATTTATTATACATAAACGACAAAATTCATTAAAAAAAATTAAATTGTCTATAGTAATTGAAGTTGAAGCAAAAGAAGCGTACATTGATTCTACTTTAGAACATTCGAGAACCTACCAAAATGAATTTAGAGTTGAACACAAACACCAACTAAAATGGCACATCAATAAAGAGCTGTAAAATAAAACCTCATTAGTTAACAAATATATGGCTTTCATATAAAATAAATAAATAACTCGAAATCAATCAATGTACATATTTACAGGAATTACATTTTTTTTTAATTTAAAAGGGGAAATGGAGTTGCTTTAGCGAAAATTTTGGAGTTATACATAGAGTAGACCATAGACCATAGATTATAAATATAGACAATCATTATAGAAATAAAACTAGACTAACATTTTTTTTGAAAAAAAAAATCTTATATATCAAATACATCACATTCTTTTAAATATTTAAAATAATATTTAGACCGTGATTTTTTTTTTGAAAAAAAAAAAGGTTTTTTTTCACATTCTTCAACAACAATGCAGCACATTATTTTAAATATTTAGAACAATAGAACTTTATTTAGTTCGTTTTTTTATTCAGAAAAAAAAAGATTCCTTTTCACATAATTAACAACATACAGAACTTTAATTTCAATATTTAAAAAATAGAACATCATTTAGTCAAAAGTTTCTTTTCACATTACTTAATGCAGCACATAATTTTAAATATTCAGAAAAATAGAACTTTATTCTTTTTTTTTTCTGAAGAAATAAAACAATTTTTTCAGATAAGTAACAAAAATACGTCACTTTATTTTAAATATTTAAAAGAGTAGAATTTCATTTAGTTCATGTTTTTTTTTTGAAAAAAAAAATTCTTTTCCCATAATTAACAACATACAGAACTTTAATTTAAATAATTAGAACAGTAGAACTTCATTTAGTTCGGTGTTTTTTTTTAAAATTCACACAATTCAACATGTCACATGTACAATACAAATATTAAATATAAAAAAAATGTGTATTGAAAAGGAAAAATGTGTTAAATTGTAAAGGATTTTTCTGATTGATGCATAAAATTCAAAACCGTCTACTCTATGTATATAAAGGTTATTTTTATCGTATAGTAAAATATAAAAAATTCCCCCCCTGGACACGATCCTGCGCCTCTAGAGAGACTGATATTGATAAAAACTTACATACCTTACCTACCTAACCGACACATCTATATTAAATTACGAATAGTTTACACCGATTTCACATTTTCAACGCAAAAGTATAGAAATTGCATTTCCTTATATATTTTAAAAAAGCTTTAGGATACAACTTACATTATGCACTTGAGTCAAAACATTGCACTGGATTTTAAGAGTAATACATTGATATATAGAATTCATTATACATTAAAAAAAAATCACTCCATTCCTAACTAAATCATAATTTTGAAAATACCGAAGAAAAGAAATGTATATATAAAAATATTCTTTTTGTATATAAACATAACGTCTACCAGTCTCTTAAACCTTCATAGGCCACCCGCTTCATAAACGGATTTAATTTCGCCTAAATTTCAAATACTTAAAAGTAAAATGTGATGTGCAAACGTGAAATAAAAAAATATAATTTATTTTAAATCATTGGACGTTATATAAAAGCAAAAGTGTACTGAGATCGATTATTACTATACTCTAGTCATGTTGACGTGAGACGAAATGTAAACAAAATGTAACAGATGACACGACAGACGTTGTTCTATGTAAACTACGAATATTGGTCAAACACCATAGACGTTACATGTTCGTTAAGTTTTCTGATTTTCCGCTAGTTTCATAATTTTTTCTTACATAAGAACCTTCTGACAATAACAAACACAACAAAATCGGTCCAGCCGTTCACGAGTTATGCCGTGACAAAGGGAATGTTATTTATTATGTATTCAATGATTACTTTGTAATTATAAAAAAAAACGTTTACATTCCATCTCACTCTAAACTACAGCTTTAATAAAAGAGGATTTTTGTATATTAATCCCTCAACGAAACGAGGGCATGTAAAACTCTGCATTATAAAAGGTGACTCGAATATCAAACTTTGACGACTGACGTGCCCCCTCCTAACACAAGCATTCAGCTTACTTGGAGGGGTTAAGGAATACTAGTAGTATGTGATCCGTTCTACTAGTTTTTTTTTAAATTGATTTAAACATGACATTTAATTATCCGCCATGTTAACTTGAATTTATTACTTTTTCATAAGTGTTCAATGTTTACATTTTGTCTCATCGCCTTCATAAATAAAATATAAATATTTATACATCACTATCAAACTTTTATTATAAAACTTTAATAAAAAAATATAGAAAATTAAAAAAAAAAACATTTACTTAATTTAAAAAGAACGCTTTTGTTTTTCACAAAAAATCAGTCTCGTAAAAAAATAAGATGCTTTTAAGCTGCCTTCAAACTGATTTAGGCTGTTTTCATCAGCCTCACTCAGTGTGTCAAAACAAAGGATTCTATTGGTTCTTAACAAACACTTACCTCGCATATCTCAGGTGGAAACGCAACCCTAATTTGCCATCACAATACGGCAAGATAAACAGGTCAAAATAAGCGTTTTGGGCAAGACAAAAAAAAAATCACTAACTTTTAAAAATCTCCATACATTACATGATAATCGTTAATCTGAACGGAATGTGCACGTACATACATACCGACTTACAAAAACTTCCGTTAAATATTTGTGCATTTCTTACCTAATTAGCGACTACGTTTAAAATACTGATCCAAATCGTCCGTCATATAAAAAAGCGCTAAATACGGAAGCGACGCGGTCTAAGCATGATATGACTTTTAACAAGTTGCCTTTTAAAAAAATACAACCGACTTCTTACCAATACACAAACTCCTCCCAATACATATTCAATATAATCTTTCGTAAACAAAATTGATATTCACAAAAGATTATACTCTTATCTCGAAGTCGGTCAAACAAACCGGCACACGGCGTATAATTAGTATTAGTATATAATAACACGTATCGAATAGCATTACGCACTATCACTGGAACGGTATCTTATGGCTTATTAGTCCATTGACGACGCGATACGATCAGACATCGTCCATCACGAATGCGACCTGCATTGTGGGTTCCTGGAACGTAAACGGAGCAAACTCTATATAACGATGTCTTTAAATACATTTTAGTAAACATCAAACATGTAACGATAAGTCATTTAGAGCATTACTTTTGATACAAGAAGTTCCTTAAAAATTTGACGTGCTTTATTATACTTGCGTCATCTTATACGAAGTGGATGCTATCAGCGGCGACGTTATAAGTGTGTCATTAAAAGGAGCGTGTCATTATAGGGAGCGTGTCGTTATAGTAAGAGTGTTATTATAGTGAGCGTGTCGTTCTGGTGAGAATGTTGTTATAGAGAGCGTGTCTTTCTGGTGAGCGTGTTGTTATAGAGAGCGTATTTCTGGTGAGCGCGTCGTTATAGTGAGAATGTTGTTATAGAGAGCGTGTTTCTGGTGAGCGTGTCGTTATAGTGAGAATGTTGTTATAGAGAGCGTGTCTTTCTGGTGAGCGTGTTGTTATAGAGAGCGTATTTCTGGTGAGCGCGTCGTTCTGGTGAGAATGTGGTTATAGAGAGCGTGTCTTTCTGGTGAGCGTGTTGTTATAGAGAGCGTGTTTCTGGTGAGCGTGTCGTTACAGTGAGAATGTTGTTATAGAGAGCGTGTTTCTGGTGAGTGTGTCGTTATAGTGAGAATGTTGTTATAGAGAGCGTGTTTCTGGTGAGCGTGTTGTTATAGAGAGCGTATTTCTGGTGAGCGCGTCGTTATAGTGGGAATGTTGTTATAGAGAGCGTGTTTCTGGTGAGCGCGTCGTTAGTGAGAATGTTGTTATAGAGAGCGTGTTTCTGGTGAGCGTGTCGTTATAGTGAGTGTTGTTATAGGGAGCGTGTCGTTATAGTGAGTGTTGTGATAGGGAGCGTATCGTTATCGTGAGAATGTTGTTATAGAGAGCGTGTTTCTGATGAGCGCGTCGTTATAGTGAGAATGTTGTTATAGAGAGCGTGTTTCTGGTGAGCGCGTCGTTAGTGAGAATGTTGTTATAGAGAGCGTGTTTCTGGTGAGCGTGTCGTTATAGTGAGTGTTGTTATAGGGAGCGTGTCGTTATAGTGAGTGTTGTTATAGAGAGCGTGTCGTTATAGTGAGTGTTGTGATAGGGAGCGTATCGTTATAGTGAGAATGTTGTTATAGAGAGCGTGTTTCTGATGAGCGCGTCGTTATAGTGAGAATGTTGTTATAGAGAGCGTGTTTCTGGTGAGCGCGTCGTTAGTGAGAATGTTGTTATAGAGAGCGTGTTTCTGGTGAGCGCGTCGTTATAGTGAGAATGTTGTTATAGAGAGCGTGTCGTTATAGTGAGTGTTGTGATAGGGAGCGTGTCGTAATAGGGAGCGTATCGTTATAGTGAGTGTCGTTATAGGGAGCGTGTCGTTCTGGTGTGCGTGTCGTTATAGTGAGTGTTGTTATAGGGAGCGTGTCGTTCTGGTGTGCGTGTCGTTATAGTGAGTGTTGTTATAGGAAGCGTGTCCTTCTGGTGAGCGTCTCATTATAGGGAGCGTGACGTTATAATAATAGTGTTGTTATAGGGAGCGTGTTGTTGTATTGAGTGTAATTATGTAGGAATTGTACTGTTATTAATTTGACGCTTTAAATATTTGGAAGTAATATATAATATGTATTTGACGTTATACGGAGTTTAGGATTCTAAGGGGTTTGGTTGGTTTGTAATTAAATGTAATACAGTAAATGCGGTCACGGGTTCGAAATACACTTCTGACACCAGAATTTAAGGAAGGTTTTCATCCATACTTACACATCTTTCTCACACCATAACAAACGCCTCTTGACCGCGGAACAGGAAAGGGTGCTGGTCGATCATGGTCTGCACGATATCCTCGAGGTAGGGCCGCGTCATCTCGAAGCGGCCCATGTCTGAGAACTGGACCGGGAGAAGTGTGGGCCACCAGCAGATCGCGAGATTCTTGCTGTCCATTGAGTTCAATTTAGAATTATCTGCAACCCTGGATAAGGAGACAGCAATAATAGTACAAAAGCGAATAAAATACATAAGGACAAAGATGTTTTAAAAATTGTGGAAGTTGCTTTGAGAGTAAAATAAAGAGATGCGGTGGAGTCAAATAGACCTGATTTTTTGACTGGTAAAATTTGCTAGATGAGACACCTTTTAAGTTCTGAAATCCTATCTATTGTTCATAATAAACAGCATCAGTATATATCGTATTGAAAGCAGCGCACCCAAATTCTTCACAAGGCATGTAAATCTGCAACCCAAACTTGGCCAGCTTGGTAGACTGTGACCTAATACCTTCTCGTTCTGAGAAGGAGACCCCTTCTCTATACTGAGCCATTAATATTTTATGCTTAGGTTGAAATGAGTGAGTAAGACTGCCATCGAACTCTCTCAACCATAAAGCTGTGAGGACTTACTTCTTAAACTTAAAACATATAATCCCCTATCATACCTAGCAAAATGATGCAGCAGATAATCAAGAGTAGCCCGCGCGGGAGGCGTGAGCGCTGAGCCGAGCAAAGCCCGCAAAGCGAGGAGTCGCCAGCTACGATCCTTTAACTCCACGCCACCGGCGATACACCCACGCATTGCTGCAAAAATTAAATTAATTCAACGTTCAATTCATCATATCACGTAACAGTGAAATCCATGAGTATAGATAGTTCAATTCGCGACGGCTCACGTCTCGCGTATTATTTTGGCAATTAGTAGGCGAGCAATGAGACATCGTGGAACTATTTATTCTTACGAATGCCAACAGTATAGGAAGAGAAAGAGAAAGAAGCACATTTTAAATCTGGAAGTCATATCATCACTGTGACCAAGATAAACGAGGATGATCTGATTACAGTTAAATGATCTGGATAAAATTTTTTCAAAGGAATCCCGAATGACAACAACGTATCCTTAAATCTAAATACAAACTAGCATATTGTAATATACCAGCAATATCCTCCAATTGCGCCATACTAGTCTCATCCAACAACGGCGGGAGCTTCTTGGAGAAGAAGTCCTTGAGAGCGGTCGCTACTGCATTGACTGGAATATCTAAAGATTCTAGGTCTATATTTGGATCTGTAACGAAAAATATACAATTAAGATAATGTAAATTTACACTGTCTAGTTAACTTCAACAAAATTATTAATATCTCGGTTACATGCGACGATATAGCTTTACCTTCATAAAACTTGCTAAACAGCATATCAACATGAGCTCTATTTCCAGGAACTCGATATAAACCTTCGGAAGCTAAACCTTCGCGCTCTATGAATTCTATACATTTTTCAACGAAAAGAGGCACTCCATGGGGACCCTAGAAACAGGAAATATAAATAAGAATATCTTATGCTAAAATGTCATCAAAATAATGATAAATTTGTTCATATCTTACCTGTGGACCCCAATTTTGTATAGCATTCGTATTTTGTATCTGAGATGAGTTTTTCTTATCTTTGCTTTTTGAAAATTCCTGAAAACCAATTTTAGTATAAAATATAACACGACTACGATTTCAGATTATGAAAAATAAAATTTTGCTACCTTATGTCTCCTATCGTGTTTGCCAAACGCTTGAGGCCGCCGCCGGGAGTCTGCTGCACTCGAAGATGAATTGTCTTGAGCAGATGAAGGGTATTCCCCGGCCAACATCTAAAACAATTACATAATTGTTGTACTACATAAGAAAATATGACAAGAATAGCTTTTAAATAAATATAATAAAATACCTTATGGGTGGGTTCATGATGGGGTGGTGGGGGCAAGGGCCGAGGTCTCCGCGTCTCACCGTCAGAGCTGCCGTCACTTGAGTCACTTGCAGCTGTAAATATATCATAATTAAGTAAATAGTTCGAATATTTCACAATACGCTAAAATACGAAAATTATATATAGACACACCTTTATCTTCTTGCGTTCTTGGTCTATATTCAGTGGGTAGTTCTGGGGGACCGACAAACATACCTAATTTTGGTACTCTAGGACTTTGAACAGCTACTAGGTTACCCAACGACCTAAAAAAAGTACAATTTGATTTTTAGAACTATTCGCCTGACGGTAAGTAGTACTCGTTGATATGGATAAAATAAAACGAACGTACCGCTTCTTATAATGTCTTGGTGCATGATGGGCATGGTGTGCATGTCTACGACGCACATGCGCACGCGCACCACCTGAAGCTTCACTTGAACCAGAACTATCTGTCTCGGAAAATGCTAGAAAGCAAACACGATCATTGTACAATAAGAGAAGATAAAAATGTCAATTATTGCATTAAAAATGCACATGAAAACTTACATGGTTGATGTAAAGGCGTTTTATCATGTCTTCTATGTCTTCGCAACCTAGTCATAGATGGCGCTTCCATATATTCATTGGTTTCCTTTATCTGAAAAAAAACTAACTTCAAAAAATCCGAGGTAAAAGTTATAAAAATAATGAACTTTATAAATTTAGCATAAATATTCAGATTTTCTTTGAAATACCTAGGATTGAGTTAATGGCAATGAGTGAGGCTGGATAAATGAATCGATTCTATTAGTTCAATAGTTAACAAACACATCCCTCGCTACGCTTCTTCGTTCGTCCCTGGTGGAATCGCTGCCTTACCCATGATTTCCCGATCATCATATATCGACGATGATTTAGACTATGTTCAAAGTAAGTATAGGTTTGACCTTGAATGCGCAGAAGTTCCTTATTGGATCCTATTTAGCGGGGAGCGTCAAATAGTAAACGTCATGGATAAAACTGCCAATACAGGCACGCAGCACGCTCACAATGCATTCCCCTTTTGTTTTCTCAGACGGCTTAGCTGGCGGCTACTATACCTGTGCATACTGCGCATCTAACTCAGTCTCAGAACTGACACCGGACGGATGGTGATGGTGACCCAGTTGGCTGCTCGAATGTGACCAGCCTGATCGCTGCGACTAAAAATATTTTTAATCGTTATAGTGCCTATCCATTGTTTAATATTTGTCACCCCAATCAGTTGGACAATAATACATGTCGCGCATTAGGAGGCAAGGTAAACAGTTTAGCCATTTTATGATAAAAGCATTAAGGTAAATTTAAAATTATAAATGTATAAACAATACCTTTCTTTCCCTAGGATGGGGTGGTCCAATCGTGATATGTTGAAGTGCGTCACTTACCATTGTATAATTGTTCATATCTAATTTGCCAGGTTGCTGAAAATAAAAAATGAACATTTTTATCCCCAAACTAACCCTATATTGTATGTTATACGCTAAATATAATAGAAGTCTATGAGATACAATTGCAGAAATTATCACAATAGTTGCATATACGGACTTAAGGGGTTTCATAATCTTGTGCCTGATCGATGCCTTTTTTTCTACAAAAATTAAGAAAATGACAGCTTCTGGATTTTTTTTTCTAGATTTTCGACAAAAAAACAACAGTTAATTGTTTATAAAAAATCGAAATTAAAAAAAGTCTCGATGTATCTATTTATAAAACTATTTTTTTGTCCGATTGATTTAAAATGAATCTCCAAGGACTTCTGATGGTCACCGCAAGGTCCTTCAGTTGAATCTGGGTCAACACAAACAGCTATAACTTTTGAAATTAAAAACTTTTTTTTCAAAGCTTTCGTGACTTCAAGTCAAAACATTGTGTAATGATGCCATATTATTAATTTTAAAAATTACTGAAAATTCTAATTTTTTCATGTCTCTGACTACCCCTAATCCCTTAATACGTTTTGCAAATTTAAATAAATGGGGAGAATAAATGCCAGACTAATTGATATTATTTTTAAAAATTAAGGAAAAGTAAAGAAATGTATTAAAAATAAAAAAAAAAATGATTTTAATAATTTACCTTGAGCGTCTGAGAATGCCTCAATCTTTGATGATGAGGAGGAGGTGCTCTCGCCCTACCAGTTGTAAACGCCCTTTGACCGTAACCAGCAGGCTGCCAGAGACCACCTCCATCTACACACATTTCACATTATTACCTAAACAAACTAAATGGGTTTAAAAAACTATCTACCTGAAAATGTTTACCTTAAGTCATGCTTTTCTTTTATTTCCCTAGTCTATTCATGAGCAGAATAAATCTTGTATTATTGAAAATATGTATTTATTGTAACAAATCTAAATAGAGCTAATAAATTGTTAATGTCTGACATGTTAATGAACTAGCAAAGATATTCTTGGAAGGTAAGTGAGTTTGTTTATAAACTTAACAATAACACTTTACCAGCTCCAACATTCTAATCTACATAACCATGCAACATAAGAACAAAGAACAACTACCAACATATCCAACAACCTATAACTTATTACTAAATAGTGGAATAACTTGAACCAGTCAATCAGTCAGTTTCAGTTGAGACTGTCGTGTATCTAATGTGTAGGTAGTTGCAAATATAAATAAACAAAACAAGGCATTCCGACGGACAAACTGACAACTATCTACGTAGAACCGTCCCAAATAACGCATGCAGTCACCTGACTCGTGAGTGCTGAGGGAATCCTCCGAGCAGTTTAGGTCCGCTGCGTTTGAAATATATTTATTTATCTAGTACTCGTATTTTATAAAATAATCTACGATTTTATAAATTATGTAGTAAATAAGGTAGTTATTAATAAGTTTACTTACGTGATAAGTCACCATGCATTCTGTGATCAGGCGGTGCAGGTTCTGGTGGTGTACTGGGTGGAGGATATACGCTAAATCCTGAAAATTTCATAAAGTAAGACAGTTTGTTTTTCAAAAGTTTCCAAAGTTTATTATTAATATTACAAACCTTTCAAGAAACCTCTATTCTTGGAATTATTCATGGTGTCACTGTATTCAGAATCTATATCAGCTCTTGAGTCCGGGCCGATGAGCAGATCTAATGAGTTAGTAAGTTTGTGTTCCATTCTGAAAATAATATATATTTTTTGAAAATACAAAGTAGAATCTTATTCTATAAAATATACTGATTTAATATAATGAACATGTGTCCTTCAGACATATATTGGTGTATTTACTATACTGGGTGGATTTTTGAGACGGGTCAGTAAGCTCACCTTAACGGTTACAGTTACAAATGGTTCCTAGGAGACCATCCATAACTTTTTAAGATATTCTGAACTGCATTTACAGATTTTTGAGAAAATGTGCGGTCAGTCGATCCTACTTCCTATAGGGATCAAAAGACTCTATATAGGACCCTTTAAGGTATGAGTACTAGAAATGTCAAAAATCGCCAAAAACATTTTCTATACACTTTATACTGAAAAACGAAGTTGAAGAATAAGAAAAAAAGTACACACAAATAGACGAATAGTTTATTTAGTTACTTTTATAACCTGTAGAATAAATTCAGATATCTATCCAAGTTTCATAGAAAAACCGACTTTATAATATTGCGTTAAAACCGTATACAAGAAACTAATAAATTGAGGGGCTTAATAACTGCTCAAAAATTATTTCCAACAATTATTACTAATATATTGTTTAAACCAAGGTCAAAAAGACACCAGTGCAGATTTTGTAAGGAAACAGTGAGATCCTGTATAATTTTAAAATTTGTCTTCTAAACAACACAATATATCTCTAACTTTTTTTGATATACTGGCAACATTGGTTCTCAGTAACTCACTTGTGATTATGGTGATAATCATGCAGACGCGGCGGGGGCGCCGGTCGTGCAGCAGCTACATCAGGCAGGTTGTGTGGGTTATGCGCATTGTGTGGAGCTTCGAGACGGAAAGCCCGTTCAATTTCACCTTTACGTTCCCATACCTCTTTGAAGAATGGGGTATAAAAAGCCGCTGTGAAAAAAAAAATTTACAAATTAAAACAAAAATGTTTTGAAACACCAGAAAGTTAGTCTAAAGCTACCATTGGCTCGCAGTTATCTGTTTAGACGTTCTGTCAAAAAACTCAACAGCAGCTCTTTAAAAAAACATTTTACATAGTCTGCTTGAAAGTCAATATTAGGAAAATTCCAAACATTCTTATCATTCCGAAAACCATGTAATTAACATGTAACTTACATTTATTTTCAGCACTAGAAGTATAAGTAGTAAAATGCGCTCCCAATCTATCAGCTGTAGCATTTCCTTCAGTGATTAAAGCATGGCCCAGGTCTGTACCAAAGAAGGCATTAGCCGCGGATCCTCCTCCATCTGTCACAGCCACCATTTGTATTGGCAAGTTCGGGATATTCATTGAAAATGCACTGAAAGTAAACACAATATGTTAAAATCATGCTTTATTTTACATTTACCTAGATAGCTAAACTCTTGTTTATCTAAATTCACTTACTTGAGTGTAGCTAAACTTGCTTTCCTCTTAGCCGAGTATATAAGAATAAAACCATGAATAAGTTCCTCTCTAAACTGACTAGCGCCGTGGAAACTTGAGATTATGACCTGATGGAAAATTCAATATAGTTAATTAATTTAGTTAATTAAGCAAACTACTAATAAGTTTATATAATATAAGATATTTACGAACCTCAACTTTCCGTTTAGAATCTCCAAGGAATGTCTCAATGAGTATAGACCGATCCCCTGTTAGGAAACAGGCTCTATGCAGTAGTAGGGGACTCAACACACGTTCAGGTGAATAAGGGTCATCACAGAACATGCATACCATTATACTGTAAAAAAATTGAATCATTTTAACGTCTATTACGATTTCATATATAATTTTTTCCTCATTTTTCCCGTGAGGGGACGGGTTACAATAAAATTCCACTCTGTCGCTGGGAGAGCATCTCATAAGAGACGAGTAACCTAGCACCCCTTTGTGGTAGAAGATCTGTTCCCCGACTGGCTTGCGACCACCAGCATGCGAATCGTAAACGCGTTCCGGTCGAGACACATATGGACCAGACCCCTTCCTCTCCCATCCCATTAATGCTGCAGAGGTAGTGGACTCAGGGTTCTCAGGGTCCACTGAAACCTCAGCATTCTTCACTTCATTCCCCTTCCTCACTCTATCTTCTACTTACTTCTAACGTATCGGAAAAACAAGTCACTCTCTTGTTTTGCTGATGTCCATAGGCGACGATGGCCAGTTACTATCAGGTGAAAGGTCTGCTCGTTTGCCTCTTAAATGCCATGTAAAAAATGTTAAACTTACCGTATATCAGCATCGAAACAAACAATCAAATCCCGGTATAAATGGGCATAACTGGCCTTTTCTCTGTTAGCTCTTATTAATTCTTGTATAGCATCAGCTGTTAACGCCTCTGTACCCAATTCGTTTACTGATGCCTCCATATAGGAACAGTGTAAACTGGAAATTGTTAGATATATATAGAAATAGACACCTTAATTTAAAGACCTTAAAAAATGTAATCGTATGGCAATTTATGGTTAATAATATAAAATGTAATTTGAAAACACCGGATACTTTCTCCAGAATTATTGATCCAATTTAAAAAAAACTTGCAAGAAAATTACACAATTCTTGAGTAAGATAATGTATAAAATATTAATTATATTTTTTAACTTACTTGTCAGCGAGATTTTGCCCTTCCTCCTGAAGCCTGGCAAGCTCCTTCTTATCCATACCTTCGTCTTGTACAAACATCACTACTAAAGGTAAGCCCTGAAAAGATTAAACTTTTTTCAATAAGTATTTCCTAAAGTTCGGGCTTCAAAAATTCAGTTATTTGCTATATAGGGAGAATTTATTGTATTTTAATAAATTAGAAAAAGACTAAAGTAGTTTTATATTAACCTGGAATGGTAATTTATCCTCCTGCTCTAGACTAGATAACAATGTTTTCTCAGCACAACCCCTAATATATTCAAAGGATTCTTGATCTTGATATACACAGAAATATCCTGTAATAATCATATTAACTAAATTAAAAACCTTTTTAGTTTGAGATTCTCCTTCAATTAACACAACCCAACATACCTTCGCTGGACCAAAAGAAAAACCTCTATTTTAAATTAGACCTGCAGCAAAACTGTGAAAAATGTATTCAATTTCGTGCAGACAGTTATTCATAAGTAGTGATAGCCCTGTGGGTTAGCCATCGGTGTCTTACTCGGGAGGTCCGGGTTCGATCCTTGGCACACACCTCTGACTTTTCTGAGTAGTGTGTTTAAGCAATAAAATATCACTTGCTTTAACGGTGGTGGAAAACATCGTGAGGAAACCAATACTTCTGAGAGTTCCATAAAGTTCTCAACGGTGTGTGAAGTATGCGAACCCGCACTAGGCCAGCGTGGTGGACTAACCTAACCTAACCCTCTTCCTCATTCTGAGAAAGAGACCCGTCTCAGCAGTGTTGTGATGATAATGAAAGGTTATTCAAATATCTTGTATATAGAGGCATTCAGTAAGTTATTAGGTAAAGATTATACATACCATTAGGCGCAAAATCTCTTGGGGGATCGGCAGCAAAGTCATCAGTCCTTAAGCGTTGTTCAACTCGCCAAGAATGTCCATTGACTGTAACTCTACGCTCGCTATCACAGCCAGCTATGAGACGCTTGCCGAACTCACCAGCTATACCTTCCACCTGCATATCATAGATATAAACATAAAGTAATATATGATTTCAGTTTCTTTGTAGAATATAATATGGGTCGTAGAACTCACCCCAAGTATGATTAGATTTATTTGAGATGAATCAGTTGTAAGAGCCCATGGCGCAGCCGGAGGACCAGCTTGACATTGTGACTCACTTGATGATGTAAGTGATCTACAAAAAATAAATACATTTATTAGTAAACGAGTGAGACTTGAGAGAGTAAAATGTTAAACCTGTAAAAGAACCTTAATATAGAAAAGTAATAATATATACTTACCCAACTCTAGTATTAAGTATGACTGGCAATGTTGCGTCCAAACAGTTTGAAGAAGCCGGACAATGCTCGCGCATAGGACAATGTACAAAGCCTAAATGTTGGAATAGCATCAGCTTTCTGTCTTGTTCCATACGATCTAGCATTTTATATCTGAAAGAAAAAATAAAAAATAAATAAATAAGAGTCTTTACGTCTTAACTAATTAATTCCCGGTGTCACTTGTAGGTAACAGAATTCTACTACAAGGCAACATCATTTTATTCTACTACTTTTGTAGCAAAGCTAAATCAAAACAGAATCTATTATTTTCTGGCAACACTATGAAATCAATAAACTAAAACTAATAATCTCGTGTCTTTAGAATCTCAACCGCACAATGCCTACTATAGAAGACTCCCTAAAATGGGCGTAGAAATGGTTATTTCTAGAAACTTGGACATGGGAATTAAAGAGTTAAAAAACAAACATATACCATATAATTATAACAATTATATAGTAAAATAGTCAGAAAAGCCTTTAGACAATAAATTACCTAAAATCATCTTGTAACACATCTGTAATCTCTTTTATGTCTTCTTGAGTGATTGTGCCTGTAGGTGATATCCTTTTGAAGTGGTAGAAAAGATCAGCATGTTCCAATAACAACTCCTGCAACAAACAAACATTATTTATCCGCAACAATAACTAGTAAACTTTTGTTAACATCTAGAACATTTACCTGTAGGTTATGCTTGGCCCGCCGCTGTATCTCTCTCTGGTGCTCATCATACACCCTCTGCTGCTGGTCGTCAGACAATGCCTCATAGCATTCCCTGCCCATCAGCAATACCCGCACTTCAGATAGCTGCTTGCCTGGAGTTACGTAACCTGTCTCTTCTAGAAGACGCTTGAATTGTTGACACCATCTAGAAATTTTATCATTAATCAAATAGCTATTTTTCAAAATTGTATGTAATCTTAGTTGCACGGAAATTGAACTCACTCATAATTTCGTTGTTTTTCTTGAGCTTCATGTAGGTAAGTCTTGAATATTGCTGCCGCTTCGTTTGTTTCTAGTATTTCATAAGGAATCTTTTGAGATTGTCCTAACGTCTATAATAGAAAAATAAAATATAATGATTATATACTTTCAACAACTTAGCCATATGTTAAAAAAATAAAACTTACTTGATATCGTGCACGTTCACCAACTCGTAGAGTGGCGTCTGCAGCGCGAGGGCTGTCGGGTTCCGAAGCGCTAGCAGAGGGGGAGGACAGAGCGAGGGATTCGCTGAAGTACACTGAGAAGTCTCGGTGAGCACGGAGTTGACGTATTACTACGCCCCAGTCGCTACAATTACAAATACAAATAAAACACTTCATCCAACGAAGTACTTAGTTTCCTCAACAGTCACATAGTCAACAGTCTCGCCGTCATATAAAGCTTTAAAATGACTAGTTACCACGTAAGTTTCTATAATAAAATAGAAAAACTACTTACTTTTCTTGTAAATCGTCAGTAGGTAGCTGCATTCTGGTAAGCACTTGAGGCAACTTAGCTAATTGTTTTCGCAGTTTTTTGGCAGAACGTTCCTCTTTTAATCTCTTTATGTGACGCCGGAAGACAACCTGGGCAAATTACATCCATAAAAATATTAAAAAATTATTTGATATACAAAAATATTAGGAAGAAATCAAAAATACTAACCTGAGTACCGTCATTGCCAAACTGCTGGACGAATTTAACCCATTCTGGGTAATGACACAACCTCTTACTGACTGTTGACCACATTTCTCTGCAAAAATATACATTTATAAGAACATTTTCATATAAACATTTAATGTTAAAGGTGATTTGTATCTTACTTGTGATCCTGGACGTGTATCCTGATGAGCTGTGTGAAAGCCTCGGTCACGAAGTCCAAGGTTTCCCTTCTTATTCGCAACGCCTCTGCATAGTTTGCCACCTGACAAAATAGATTTTATATTTACTTTTTACAATATTCTCTGCTAGTTTTTTAGCTTATTCGAAATGTTTCCATATAATGTCCCGTGAGGGGACAGGTTAGAATACATATCCCCTCTGCCACTGGGAATACATCTCGTAAGAGGCGAGGCGAGGTCTCCTGAAACTATAACATTCTTCTCTTCATTCTCCTTACATACTTAGGTGACAACGCATCGGCCATTGAATTGCTAATGTCCATAGACGACGATGGCCACATACTATCAGGCGGGCTATCTCCTCGATTGCCCTTTAACTGCTATAAAAAAATAAAAAAAAAAGCATATTATAATGTCCGGTTATAATTTTAAAACAGTTGTCAGGCTATTTTTATTTCGGTGCACGCTAGTGCTTAGGCTATACCCTCGCTACGGGATGGGAGTATCCATAAGACAATATGTTTATAGTGAACTGATTCGATAGCTAGAAATGAGTCAAGTTACTTGAATTAAATAATCTCAAGGTCAACTTTAACATAATGTTGCCGTAACTTAATAATTGGTTAATTTTATTTTTGCACTTTTTCTCAGTAATTTTTTTTTATTTTATTCTACTATATATTCGTTTATCTTTCTCTGATAGCTAAGGAAATGCTTAATAAATAATTTTCATCATCATCACAACCCATTAATGGCCCACTGCTGAGCTGGGTCTCCTCCTCATAATGAGGAGGCGATTAGGCCATAGTCCACCACGCTGGCCAAGTGCGGGTTGGCAGACTACACACACCTTTGAGAACATTAAGGAACTCTCAGGAGTGCAGGTTTCCTCAAAATGTTTTCCTTTACCGTTAAAGCAAGTGATATTTAATTGCTTAAAACACACATAACTCAGAGTCAGAGGTGTGTGTTTGTGTGGGGGATCGAGCCAGAACCTCCCGAGTAAGACACCGATGTCTTAACCACCTTTATCTAATTACATTACAAAGGAATTTAGAATTTAAACTAAGAAATATGCTTGTCAAACTATTTACTAATAAATTTCAATTAGAAGCTCCATGTATTAATAAATCCAATCACTAAAGTTTTAGTCAATTAATTGTATTGGAGTAGATAGTAACAGATAGGAATTCATTAACTCAAAGGGCTTAGAGAAACAAATTAATTTATGGATAGACGGCAAAGCTTTTTTAATTTTCTTTGAGAATCGATTGGTCTTCATATAAAAAACTATACTAGATAAAAGAGAGAGAATGAAAGTTTGAAAGAGACTTCTCTGAGTGAAAGAATTTTTAAAATCGGATCAATTTTTAATTAACAAAATGGCCATATCGTATTAATTATTATATATATATATTTTGCCATACTATTATCAGGAATAGTGTAGCTTTCTATCAGTGAAAGAATTTTCAAAATCGGATCAGTTATTGTGTTGTACAATATTATAGAACGTATCAATATCTACAAAAAAGTCCGCGAGACCATATGTCCAACTATTATAGTTACGTCACTATAACTACTTTTTTACATTTTAAAAGTTGATAAAAATGCCTATCACAATCAGACCATGTTTTCTATAACTTTGTATTAATCCTTATCCAAATAAATTATTTCGTATTCAAGACTATTTCAATACCTGTAAATTACTTTTTGAATTATTAAAACCGGACTTTCCATTCAAAAGATATTACGAAATTAAAAATATCAATGTAAACAAAAAATACACGACGACGCGACGGGCCGGTGTAGCGACGCAGCGCAGCGAGTAAAGCGGCAAGAGAGGGGGCACCGAAATGCGGGAGGGCCAATATATTTTTAAAAATAATATTCCACCCGCGCGAAGCCGGGACGGGCCCCTAGTTATATATATAGAAGAAGAAGAAGAAAGATAAAAGTTTAATTTGTCTGATCACATATTTTTAATTGTTCACGAATTAATAATTATCACGAAGAGTACGCAGACTTCATAATATTATTATTATTCCATGTCTTTTTCTTCTATCAAAATATATACATTTAATAAATGTATTTATTAGCATTATATACGAACAATATCATAATATTACCAGCAATTACATATTTGTCAAATATGATAATTAAAGTCAACAAATACCATACTTTTCCAAAACTTCTTTACAACTTTGTAGAATAATAAAATAAATATTTTTTACTGAAAGGAAAACCTTTAAAAAAAACTCCTGTTTAAAGGCATTAAAATATGTCATGATTCTTTTTTCTAGATTTTTTATAGCAGTTCCTGATTTCATGGTTCCAATAGTTTTGAAAGCTAGGATATCGATGATGAATATCCAACCAGGATACGATATACATGCCTTTGGTTATGTCTACAAGATCAATGTAAGGATACACAATGACATAAGAAACACAATAAAACTAAACAGGAAGGCAATGTTTACTGTAACGCGATATGATGATAATGACCTAACTGCGTCTTTGCGCAGCCTTGGACTAAGCCGCTTCAGAATTATAGTAAACAGTCATGATATTAGTATAACGCTACTTCTTGAGTTTTTAGATTTTAAGTTCAAGGTAATATTAGGGTTCTGTAGTGTAACAGAGTTCGGTATGTAGATGGCAAAACAAAAAGATTACCATCGCCTTACATTGATGACGACAAATTGTAAAAAAAATAAATAAGTAAGAACTATGGACTACTGTTTAGTGTTTCCAATGATTATTGGAAGATTCTTGTCTCTATCAATTCTGAGGAGAAGTTTCACACATCTTCATTTAATGATGACTATTTCCCAACCGAAGTGCGAAAGCTAGAGCGTTTAATGCAGGGCAAGATACCTGACAAAACACACCCGGCCGGAGAAGGACATCCTGGCAAATCTATACCAGTGGTTCGGAAGAGTACTCGCTCCTTGTTCCGAGCAGCAGCGTCCAAAATACTACTGGCCCTAATGATTGCCAACCTTCGATAGGAGAAGGCACTAGAAGAAGAAGAATTTCCAGAAGGGCTTTTAAAGTATGAATGTATCTTTATAAGTTTATCGTTCATCTTCCAAATTCATTACACAACTCTTTGTTACTGTTTTCCAAGCCATTCACCAAAAAGTAATAAAATTTTATTAATATTTGTATCTTATAGTATTAAAGCTATTAAACACTTATATCTTCAAATAGTTTTATTAGAAACAAATTAATAACTAAAAAGTATAAATAAATAAGTAATAACAATAATAATAATTAAAAAAAAACTAATGTTGTATGAACTTTAATTAAAATTATATAGTAATTTTTTTAAAGATTTTAGTAAATGTAAAGACTAAGTAGAATTGTAAAATTGTTAGCATAGTTACCCAAATATTAAGTTTCAGTGTACGTTTTCTTGTATCGACTTATTTTATAACTAAATATTTTTAATGTATTTTCTCTTTAAGCGAATTCTGTAATTCTTTTGAGAAAATAAATTCTTTAAACCTTGTACCGCAGCATAATAAGAGAGTGCTGTTTTTTCCTGATTTATAACATCACGAGGGCGCAAAAAAGAGAAAAAAAAATACAAAATATAAGTAAACCCATATAAATTTCATAAGTACGGCTAGGACAAAATAACACTAAGAACATAATTTAATTTGAATAAAATATCACATGAAAAAGAATTTATAGCCATTGAACCTTTTATAGCATAATGTAACTTAATCTATTTATGAAAGCTTTTCTTTGGAATAAAATTATCATGTCTTTTTTCAATGTGTCACCCTTTTTTCGTTGTAATTACTTTAAAAAGTATTAGAAGGTCTTACCTTAATCCTAGCTTTAGACTTGTCAACCATTTGGGCCAGCAGGAAGAACGCCTGGTCCACGTTAACATTGTCATGACTGGAAGACTCAACAATAGGTATAGATCCCTTAAACTCCTTCCTCTGGACCAATCTCTCAGCTTCTCTAACCCCTTGTTCACATGCTTCATCATTCTTAGAAGTCACTAGTACTACTGGTTTCTTTAGCTTGAGGATACTCTGGAGTATTGCTGCTAGTATTTCATTCTACAAAATCAAATTAATACAATCTTAAAGTAACCTAAAAAGAATTCACGAATTAATATATTGAGGATTTTTATGATGAACTTAATTGAGCGAAAAAACGAATTTTAACGAAGTACCTAACTGGTTAACTGAAACAACTTTCACATCTACTTTTTTAATATTTTACCTACAATCAGTTCGATTTTAATTGATGATAAGGAATTTTAATATATATTTTAATACGCTATAGTTAAGTGAAACATTTTGAGCTATATTATTAATTGCAATTAAAAAACCTGCAGTAGCTTCGCACATAAGCATTTCACGTATATCACTATTAATATTAGTGAAAAATATATAATCATACAGACTACCACTACCATAACTGATGCCGTTAATGCTCTATAATCATTCGTTCTTACTCATTCCAAATATTCTACACATCGCTCTAACTCGTAAGAATAGAATATATAGAATGTGGGGCAATTACCTCACTTTCTTGTTAACATTGTTATTCGCAGATAATGCATCTATATCCCTTTACTAGCCGCCCCGCACAACTATGTCTACGTCACGTAAAAAAAGAGAGAGAGAGAGGAGTTTTAGAGTGAGACGTAAGCAAATATAATATAATTCTACAGGAGCCGAAAATTTCTTTTGTTCTATCGCCGTTAACGTAGCGTAGGTACGTAACGTAATTCTCAAAAGGAGTAAATTTTCCCTGTTTTTGCAACATTTGTCATTGCTGCTCCGCTCCTATGGGTCGCAGTGTAATGTTATATAGCATATAACCTTCCTCGATAAATGGGCTATCCAAAACTAAAAGAACTTTTCAATTCAAATCTCTAGTTCATGAGGTAAGCGCGTTCAACTAAAAAAAACTTATCAACTTTATAATATTAGTATAGATGATTATTTGTATAAATAAACACTTACTTGTTTCTCCCAACTCCGTCCCGGTACAAGACTAACATCGTAAACACAAAGGAATCCATCAACACTCAACTTGCCATCTGGCATCAGCTTCTGTTCATACTCCTTCTCAATGCCCAGCTGGTTCTTACATACGTACATAAGCTTTTCTGCTGACTGTAACTTGGTAGCAATACACCGTTTCACGTAAGTTTCCGTTTTGCCCACAGCTAAAAAAATATATAGGGACTTAAAAAAAAAACTTTGGAATTTCCTTACAAAGTTTTTTTAAGTCCTATATAACTAGTATAACTGTGAAAACCATATCCAATTATTGTTTTGTGATTGGTTCTTTTATTGTTGAAAAAGGAGTACTTCAAGGAAGGAAAATGGGACCACCATTTTTAATGTATATAATTATTCATATTAAATTATTTAAAACCATGGTATTTTAACACGACAATCAATGATTTGGTATTTACCTTTAAACGGTTGGAAGCACGCATCGTCCACAAACTCAGTCTGTTCGAGCACCTCAAACCTATACTCCTGCTCATCTTGCTCCTTATGAACACTTCCCCAGTACAAAAAGTGATCGTTGTTTACCACACGCCCACTGAAGTCAGACTAAAAAAAAATTTTGAAATGATTGCAAGAAATTACAGCCCTCAGGGCCCTTAACAAGTGAATGCGGGTTAATTCGAAATACAGACTATCACTTGTTGAGATTTCAAGTGCCCTCAACTTAATACCGACATTGTCGGACGTCGATACCAATACTATAGTTACAGGAAAACGTTCCTAGGAGACCATCCATTATTTTTTAAGATATTCTGAACTGCATTCACAGAGCGAAAAAAATGTTACAATCCAAAAATAAATCCTACTTTTTATGGGGATCAAAAGACTCTATGGGACCATTTAAGGTACGAGTACTAGAAATGTCAGAAATCGCCAAAAACATTTTCTACTGTTGTACTGAAAAACGATAAATCAATGTGTAATATTCTTTATTGTCCAACAATCTCATTTCTTACTGTGTTAAGAACGTTTTCATGTAATTAATGTATGGTTAAGGTACCTGGTCTTACTGACCCGTCTCAAAAATCCACCCTGTATATCTCTGAATTATCTCTGTTCTTTATCTTACAATAAAAATATAAAATTATATAGGAAAAAGTAATAAACAAACTAACAGATATAACTTAATATCAAATTAATCTGTAGATTACAAAACTTGATTACCACTATCATACACATCAGAACAACAAGATTGGTAATTTTAAATATTCTTAAACTAAAGTAGGTACAGTTAAGTTTGCCAGTTAATGTTTCAAAGAAAGTTGTTAGTATACAAATAAAGCAATTTATAGAGTTAGTAATATATCAAAACTAAGTATAACTTTGGTAAAGTTATTCAAACTAGATAACTTGTCATACATAGGTGTAAATAAATATAATTATAATAAGTTTTCATTTGTATCATTTCTCTTTACTTATTCATTATATAGTATATTGATTAAATCAAGCTTTAAATTTTAATAAAATTTAATTTAGTTCCCTCAAGGTTGGTGTTTCTCACCATATCAATTTCCATATCGTTGGTGAAGTTCGAACAGTGTGTAAGTCAAAAATGGCTACTTTACGGGAGAGTGAATTTATCATATTGGTCTTGTATAGGTTAAATATTATGTATTGATTGGTCTCTCACTCATAAAATCACTTACGCACTGTTAGAACTTCACTGACGATATTGTAGAGTTTAAACACTTTCTTAAAAGTCAACTTCAGCAATATTATTAGTCCTGTGAGAAGAAACTTACTTTTTTAGAAAAAAAACTAGATAATTTTATATCTCTTATTCATAAATAAATGTATAATATATAGTTTTTTAATGTACTTACTTGACTTAAAACAGATATGTGGTCAACATTGTAATCATCAGCATCCGTTCTAACAAAACGATTACAAAGGCAAGATTTTCCAACACCTAGCTGCCCCTTTTCTTTTTCAGTACCTGAAATATTACCATAAAATGAATTTTTTGTACAATACTTGAATGAAGAATGTATATTTCTATTCTCAATGTTACTAGCCTATTGATTTGGAATAAAAACCTAACAAGTGTCACTTATATTGTGACCTTGTACCACTCTGCATATAAAGTAGTATTGACTTAACAGAATCAACTATAAGATATCTTTGTAAATTCAAATATATTTTAGTTAATATATCCATGTTTACTTGTCTGATATCATGTGCTTTTAAACACTTTTAGTCCTAATAAAAGCTTTTTATTGTACTACCTAGGTTCATTGTAATACATATAATGACAAATAATTTATCAGAGATACAGTTGATTTTGTAAGGATTTGGGATCGACAATTAATTGAAAGTGAGTATTATAATATTATTATCCGAGTTATTCTACTGGAATTGTTTCACTTCAAACATGTTTTTCACAAAACCACTTCTTTTGAAGCGGTTGACATGATAATGATTACGATTACTTTGAAAATTTTGATTTGATTTGATTTGATATATTTGGTCAAAAAAAGGGTAAAAAAATGCATTTTGTGAATTTTTATTATTTTGGTAAGGTCAATGCGATATCAACATCTTTACAGATTGAGAATTTTCATATTTCTTTTGTTTCAGATCACTTCAAGGGCTGGAATTGTGTCAAACAAAGGTGCACTGTCTCTGCAAAATTTCTGTTTTTATTTTCAAATTTTTTTTTATATTCTGGAAATGTTAATAAACATCATATAAAAAAATTTATAGTAAAATATTTTTTTATGCCTTCTAGACCAGAATTAAAAATACAGTTAATATTAGACCTTAAGGGGGTACTTAAGGTCTAATATTAACTGTATTTTTAAAGTAGATAGCTATATAATAAACTTTAATTGTACACATAAACTGCACAATAAAGAGAGAATAGTCACTGCTTGTTCATTGATAACAAGAGAAAGATATATATAATACAGGAAGTTCAAATAAGATGTGATAACATTACAATAGAGACAATTGCTCTCCAAGGGGTTTACTTTATTAGTAATAGATACTTTAGTATTACTTAAATTTTTGGTTTAACTTCTTATTTACTAATATTCTTATACAATGCCCAATGAACCATATATTCTAGTTAGATAATATAAATGGGAAAGTAACTCTTTCAATTAAACTTTCCAATTAAAACATTAATCCGATTTTGATGAAGGACATAGGCTATGTTTTATGATGAAATAGAGCCTTGAAAATGTTGAAACAGATGATAAAGTGCATGTCAAGATGCATGACCATTCATGTCTTTTAATCATTAAATTAGTTAATTAGTCAATAAATTGTTTTAAAATTGGGGATGTATGGTAGTTCATCATATATATAGTAATATTATGTTGAAAATTAAAATGTAAAATGAAACCTAAAGTAAAATAATTACATCAATAAGGGTAGCGTGAAGGTCACTCTTTCATCTATAGAAGAGCATACTTGAACCTCTACATTCAAGATGGCCATATCTACTTCTAATGAGAGCACTTAGTAATAGTATACATTTTTCATTTAATTACTTCTACTTATTTCTTATTATAACACATACAATAAGAACAAAATTAAAATACACATGTACTGGTCTTACACTATGAGAGATGGTTTAATGAAAATAGTTTATAAATAAATTAAAATCGTATGATCTTCTAGTTCCCTAGAATAGGATGAAGGTAGCTTTTTAAAAGTATAGGTAGTTAGAGGAAGCTTATGCTGGAGGTGTACAGATTACGAAATAGGCTATCTTTAAAAGTAATACTTTTTTTAAATACATATATAAACCTGATTTTTTTTTTATATTTGAAATACATATTGACACAACCACCAGCTTTATCACTAAAAAACAATATTTATAATACAATCAATAAACTTACCAGACAACCCAACAACTGATATAGTCACCAGCTTGCCCCCAGTGTTCTCAGACTTTTTAGCCATTTTATGATTTACCACTCCAATAGGATATTATAAAATGAGGTAACACCACTTATTTCACACATCACAACACACTCTAAACAAATTGAACTGATAAATATATGCAAGAAGGATTAATGCAGATTCACTGTGATTGTTTATTTTTTTTGATTAAAGAGTTTTTTTTAAATCGTCATTTCAATCATACATTCTTTGCGCCAACTTCATGGTAAAAAAAATTGACGAGACTACCAATTTCTCTCCTTGTCAATTACATTCCAAGTTGTATGGTCGGAGATCTTTGCATTTCCCTTAAGGGATAAATTAAAAAACAACAATCTTTCCTTGCCAATTAGTGAAAACGGACAGAAAATGTTCGGCTGAGCGTAATGACTTCCAGATGTACTAATATTTAGCAACAACACATAAAAAAGCTTTTGTACTCAACATACTATTGCTACAACTTCACAAAATTCTCAAAAATTACATTAAAGTCAACCCCTTTTCTTTTTAGAATATAAAGATAATATTTTATTGTGTTCTAGTTAAAGTCCTATACTTTGACACATTGAATCAAATTGAATATCCTATTACAATTATAGATTTAAAATTAAAATATCAAAAAGAATATCACACATATATTTATCAGACTAAAATACGTACAAATTACATTTTTTTCACTGTAATCCTATTAATTTTGCACAAAAAACGCAATAATCCTTGACTTGACTGACACAACTCGCGTTGCTTTGTAGGATATAGAATGACCAACGTGAAAAATTGTTTCCTTTATTTTTAGTAGTTAAGAAAGTCTACTATTGTCTATTATATTGTAAATTATATCGATAAGATGAATTTCTTTATAATTTGAAATAAATATAGTAATGGTCAGTTAAAAAGAGTAATAGCCAATTAGCATATATTTTCACAATTTTTTGCACTATGTATTACTATGAAGTTAATGTTCGAAAGAGTCATAGAAAAATATACCGAGAAGGTTTTACTTTAGAATAAGGGCCCAGAGGTGTACAATTTAAAATAAAAGTCGGGGCCTTTATTCTAAAGGCTTATGCCATTATCAGAGCAAATGTTGTAATGCACGACATTTCTTCCTTTTCCTTGTTTTGATTTTTTGCACTATGTATTACTATATGCCAGTAGGCTTTTCTTTAACTTTTTTATATTAAAATATAAAGAATCTCAAGATTATAATATTTATGAACGTATTATGATAAGGGACCTAAATATGTATATTATATACATGCAATTTAGCTGAAAACTGAGCGTTTTTCGAAAATTGAATGTTCAATGTTTTTTAGTTATAAATACTTTCGAAATTTCTCAAATAATAACAATACAATAAAAAATAATCCCATACGTACTGAATATTAATGGTATCACTATGGTAAGTAGTTGGCAGCATTGATGAGAACACACCAAACGCTAATTATATTTTGATAAATGGTAACACTATTCAGTATTCATAATTCAACTTTGACAGCACCATTACGAAAACACAAGCGCATAAATGTCTTTCCGCGATATTTTCTTGAGAAATGACTTCTACAAATGATGGGAAAGAAGTGAAAAGTAATCAAACAAGTGGCCAGAAAGGCAAATCATATTATATTGAACTTTACAAGGTAAGTGTAATTGTTATAAAGGTGTAAATTTTAAGAAGTTATGTGACGCCGTTCCGACCGTATAGTTCACTTGACGGCCGCCATATTTGTCTCCAATGAAGTCTTGTTTTCGTGGATTTGTGTAATTCTCTTTGTAATTACTATAAAAATACAGTAAAAAGATACAAAAATATTATTTATATTATGTAAGAACAGTTTTTGAATGCTTTGACTTGTTGCGATTGGGCTGTATGTGTATAATTATCAGCATACAGGGCACCATATTATTTACTGAATTATTTACTTTAAATCGGGATTAAGATAATAATAGGATTTATTAAATTCTAAATTTGAGCCTGAATAAGATACGAAACATTTGCAAAATTTGTACATATCATCCACTTGCATGGTGATTGTTTGACAGCCATTGAGCCATCATTTCATCAGTCACGTAGGTACCTATTCCATATATTACATAGGTACCTACCATTTGTTCATAATAATAGATACTTATTTTTAAGTAAAATTTTCCAAGATGATATCATAGTTGCCTGTTACACATACAATAGGCAAAAAATACATGCTATAAATTTGCTAGAGGGAGTTTTTCAGTTATGATGTTGATTAAATTTTTTATGCTGTTTTATTAATATTATTTTCTTTGCTATCTCATAATTTCTTTTTTAAATGTTTGTTTGTTTCCTATAGATTATCTTATTAACTTTTTGCTTATATAAATTAAGGTTATTTGGTTCATAAAAATGTTTACAATATATAAAATCATACTCGTAGGTTATAATATGAGAAATATTTTTAGATTTCTACTGCCAAATTGATCAACTGTATTTCCACATATAGTGAATTATGTTTTTTAAAAAAAAAAGTATTAAAACAAAGAAATTGTATATTTGGTAGAAGTTACTCTATTTTTTTTATTTACAGATTTTTATTCCGATCTATCTTGCCACTAATGCTCAAAATGCTTCCAGCTACTTAAGTTATTTACCGAATATTCTTTGTCTTAGCTATTTTACTTAGTTCAGTTTTCTTTGACCTTATAGCCTTATCGTAAGTTTACTTAATGTTTTTTTTTTTTTAATTAAAAAATAATATAATTGTTTATATTACATACTTAAATTTCAAAGAGTTTAAAGTAACAGTTATAATGCTTTATCATAACAATATTAAGTACTTAGGAATTTTTGTTCAATGATATATGATGAGATAAGGAATACATTGTAATCAGAGTCTATATTATATTTCATAATGCTAAGTTCATTTTTGCTAACTTAAAGATATTTGTGTAATCTCTATAATTATATTAATAGCACTCATTAGCTAGTCTGTTTGTGAACTACAATGAGTCATTTGATTGAATTATCTCACTGATATCGTAAACACCAAGTTTTCATAGATCTCTATATGATCCTATTATAGTAAATCTTACTAATATTATAATTTAGTCGACCCGCGCGATTTCTTTCGCGTGATGCTCCGCTCCTATGGGTCGTAGCGAGATGATATTTAGCCTATAGCCTTCCTCGATAAATGGGCTATCTAACAAAGAATTTTTCAAATCAATGCAGTGGTTCCTGAGATTAGCATGTTCAAGTAAACAAATAAACTCTTCAGCTTTATTTATAAGTATAAGATGTGAAAGTTTGTATGTTTAGATTTTTGTTACTCAATCACATAAAAATGGCTGAACAAATTTCAATGAAATTTGGGATACTGATACTTCATATTCTTGATTAACATATAGGCTAGTTTTTATTCTGGAAAAATTCATAGTTCCTGTGGGATAAAAAATTTGTTAAATCTAAGTACAATTGTTAAATTGCACCTGTGCAAAGCCAGATTGGTCGACTAGCGTGATATAAACCTCAATTTTTTTTTTATTATATTTTAATATATTGATGATACTTAGATATCTAGAAACTAGAACATTTTTTTAATTTTTTTTTTGACTGCATGGAATTGAATGCATGTTTGTATAAGGCTTCATTTTATTTAAATCATTTGTAAGGTGAAAAGTTTATTCTCATTTAAACATTTTTATGACTGCAAAATAAGGACTGATGTTAGAAAAGTAAATTACAGTATATAACAGTTGTTTTATCTCTTTGTCTTAAATATGATTCTGAAAAGATCTATGTTTTCTAAAAATTGTCATTTTTTTTATTGTATTACAAAGCATCAAATTAAATGAAGCCCTATAATAATGTAATTTCAATCTAGTCTAACTAAAATTACTAATGAGAAATTTTGTTTTGACCTAAACTTATTAAATTAATGTAATATAATACCTAAGAATGTGTCCATTAACACTTTCTTAGTGTCTCTAAAGGTATAGCCACACTGTTTTTGTGATTATTGTTATTATTAATCTTTACTCACTATTTCTTTTAATCACTTCCGTGAAACTTGGGAATTTTTTTAAAAGTCATTACTCGATAGGTTTTGTCCTTCGCAGTCTTTGCATTAGTTGTTTGATATCGAGGAGCTAGATGGCCTCAATATCCACATGATGGTGAAGCCTTCGTTCATGTGCTTCAGCATATTTCTTGATCATTTTAGCCACAATGTCAATGTTAAGGTTACGGTGTAGATCATCATTTCTTAAGTGCCAGGGAGCATTTACAATTTCTGAAGTACTTTGTTTTGGAACCATTGGATGATTTCGATATTACTTTGGCTTGTACACCTCCATAATTGAATACCATAAGGACTTGCTTATATAGTGATATCTTATTGTGTAGTGGGGATGATTTTCCCAACAGCCAACACAATTTTAAATAGCTTTATTCTAGCTCATTTCTTTTCTTCTTGACGTGACCTTTCCAGCGTAGTTTTGCATCAAGGGCCATTCCCAGGTATTTTGCAGCTTATGGGACTTGCTGATTGTTAAGATACTCCGGATGGTACCTTCTTCTCTTATCTCTTCCTTCTCTTTACATACAGGTTTACTGCAATATGCTTAATGGTGTACTGCCCTGCTTTTTTTCATTCTTCATATTTAATATGCATCAACCTATTTTTAGTAGAACAACACAATTGATCCTTTACTTTCAAATAGTTTGGTATTTGAAGAATCTCTAACTCAATCCATTTGGCTTTGTAGTTTCCAACCACTTCACTGCATATAATCATAAAAATTTCGACTATGGGGGGGTTTGAACTTGTATGGCACTTTGTAACTATAGTTAATTATATAATTTTAAATTCATAATTATTTAATGGAAACAATATTTGCGCAAAACGCTATATCCTGGTAGTAGGCTAGCACCGTTCGAGGGTAGTGAGACTTATGCTGTCACACAGCCTCCTGGGAAATTCAGTTCTTGTATTGATTAGATCTTTGTCAATTACCATTGTAGAAAGAAAATATTGATATAGACTGTCACCAGGCTGTATCTCATGAACTGTAAAGGTAGACAGTTGAAATTTACAGATATGATTGATTTAAACTCATTGTTTTAATCAAAAAATAAATTACTTATTTAATTTTTTTTATATTGTTTCTTATACAAATTCCTTTTTTTTTTCTCCTCCGTTGAGGTTTTATTTTCAAAAAATAGCTTGCTAGTGGTTGTGTTAGTTTTAAGAAGTAGTTTTGACTAATCTACGTCTAACAACGACTGTCTGTCCGATAGGCAGGCTACTGAGCAAAATTTGGAGCAAGAGACGATGAAATGTATTCTCTACAGTGTATCTGGTTAAATCATGGATGAATATTCCTTTGACCAAATGTCTGACTTTACGGTAAGTGGTCAATCATCCCTGAGCACCAGACCTCTGAATGAGCCGAGTAGTACTACCGGACCATGACCTATGACCATAATCCTTGAAATATATGTTATCCCATTAATTACTCTCCTTTATAAGCTTTGGTCCTTTTGCAAGACAGTAGCTTTTTGAATTAGATATTTTCGCTGGCGTTTTTAGAATAAATCTAATCTATCTATTATCCATCGGCCTAAAGCATATGAAAATAATAAGTAACTGTTCAAGTATCTTGCTAGCTATTTCCAACTGATAATGGTTTCCCTACTGTTGTTAGCTTCTGACAAACTTACTAACTGATCTATTTCAACATGTCAAAATTACTTTGATAGTTATGAATTTATGAAAAAATTGTTAGAATAATTATGTATAATATAATATGAACGAAAAAGTTTTGTGTAAGCAAAATCTTGTTTAAATACTTGGAGCTTAGGGATATTGTAAATAGTTTAAAATTTTATTTCAATGTTTGGTATGTATATTTCAGTCCCTAGAGACACGGCTCGTTGAGCCGGGGTCGGGGTCGCAGCGCACGCGGGCGGTGTGCGAGGCGTGGCGCCGCGTGCACAGCCTTTGCCAGCACTCGGCGCCCTCCACGCACTCCCACTTCCACTCATGGATACAGCAGCACACCTCACAGACTATACTGCAGGTGAGACTAACAATAAACTTTTATTCTATGTCGCCCAAGGCGTTGACAATACAAATGAAAATGGTAGTTTAAGGCTTTGGACTTTGTTTTTTTTTTCTTTGTAACTGTAGATCTTCAAAATTAAGTTTTCGTCAATTCATCGATTTAGAAATGGTAATTTTTTCTGTTTTGTTGTTTTTCTTTGTAACTGTAGATCGTCAAATTTAAGTTTTCGTCAATTCATCGATTTAGAAATGGTAATTTTTTTGTGGTTTGTTGTTTTTCTTTGTAACTGTAGATCCTCAAAATTAAGTTTTCGTCAATTTAGAAATGGTAATTTTTTTTCTGTTTTGTTGTTTTTCTTTGTAACTGTAGATCGTCAAATTTAAGTTTTCGTCAATTCATCGATTTAGAAATGGTAATTTTTTTCTGTTTTGTTGTTTTTCTTTGTAACTGTAGATCCTCAAAATTAAGTTTTCGTCAATTTAGAAATGGTAATTTTTTTTCTGTTTTGTTGTTTTTCTTTGTAACTGTAGATCGTCAAATTTAAGTTTTCGTCAATTCATCGATTTAGAAATGGTAATTTTTTTGTGTTTTATTGTTTTTCTTTGTAAATGTAGATCGTCAAAATTAAATTTCGTTAATTTATAACATGATAGTTTTTTTCGTCGTCATTAGGGCATCAGAGACATAACTCACCCAGGGTCATTAGATGGCTTTGGTTATAGCCCTGGGTTTAACCTTACAGTTTGTTTAAACATATAAAAATGGCAAAGCCTTTATAAGTCTGACGTAAATGTACTTTAAATAAAATAAGCTTAAAGTTTTGACAACAGGGATTTTAGTTCTAAGAATAAAGTGGAAGTGGTTTATAGAATTAACTATTAATCAATGTAAGGTAAGTAGTAAGGATTCCCTTTATTTGATTAATTATACCAAATGTTATTATGAATCCTAATAGCACTTACACAATGTACGCGTTGTCGTTGTTTAATAAAATAAATTGTGATTACAGACTGATTGGAGACAATCAGATAACAAAGAAGAACAACATGCATGGCTACAAGAAGCCATAGACGCGTTTATCGCGGAATGCAATGAAGCCATCAGTACGCGTAATGGGGTCGCGGCAGATTGGGAGAATCTGCTTCTAGAGAGGGCTCAATGGTTCAGGACAATCTTGAAGGACCCTTGGGGGCATCCTGTCCTCAAGGCGTTGGTTAATTCGCAAGGAGATGAACTGACAGATCAGGAAGGTTTGTACACTTGTAGGTTGTAATAAGATTCTCTCTGAAAACTGATCGTAATCGAACCAGATTCGATTCTCGATTGTCTTATAAAAGTTCTTCTTCTACATTAATTTCATTTACATTTTTCATTAATTTACTATTAATCTTGGTGCTGTAACAGTTTCACCTAAATTTTAGTTATCTATCTATATCAAGTTTGGACTTATTAAATAATTTTTTTACCTTCTTAAATAATTTTATAGTTATGTTAGCTACAGACAATTTTAATGGCCTAGTAGTTTGAGCTTTGAACCAGTAGACGCACCATTTTACTTTCTTCTTTTGAAAGTAACAATAACGGTCGATCTGCTGATAACTGTGGCTGGTAAATAGTAACCATTAGATGATTCGCCATTTTCATAAATATGAGTATTTATGTATTGGAATATATAACTACTACTATTACTAAATAAAAATTCTGTTTTTTAATTATAGTTTTAGAATGGCTGAAAGAAGAAAAAGATATAACGTTCGTGACGCGGCTTCGTCAGCTGGCCGCGTCACGCAGCTGCATGGACCTGGCGCTGCGCCTAGCAACCGCAGTTATGGACCGCGCACGCGTCACCGATGGTGTAACAGGGGTGGAACAGACCGGTAAGTTCAGCTTTCACATATTTTGTATCATTCACAGAATAATAGCTATTTTAATATTAATTTTACATGACATCCAAACATGATGGTAAGGGATCAGTTCCCTGACTGGCTTGCGACCACCAGCATGCGAATTCGACCGCCAAGTGTCATAGACGCGTTCCGGTCGAGCCGCAAGTGGGCAAGACTTACTCCCTCCCTCTCCCACCCTATTAATGCTGCGGATCTGGTGGACTCTGGGCTTTTGCTCAGGATCCGCTGAAACCGCACCATTTTTTTCTTCACTCCCCTTCCCCACTCTATCTTCGAGGATACAACGCATCGACAAAAAGAGAGTATCTCTTGTTTTGCCGATGTGCATGGGCGATGGTGACAACTTACCATCAGGGGGACCATCTGTTCATTTGCACCTTATCTACCATAAAAAAAAATGGTAATTGGTCTTTATGAGGTATCTCGTGTCCTTTTAAGTTTTTTCTTTTATCATAGGCAATAGTCAAGAAAGAGTAAGTCTGGATACCAGAATGATATTGATCTAAGTCTATTAAAATGTATAAATATCTAAGTCTATTAAAATGTATGATTGCGAGGGTCGACTATGCGAGCATTCTGGCAATACCATACTGCTCAACTGTAAAAGATCTTGGCATATATTTAGATCAATCAATTTCCTGGACTGAGCAAATAAAAGAATTAAGTAGGAAAACATTTGGAACCTTGAGCTACTTGCGACGTCTCCAAAATGTTCTACCGATTCCTACCAAAATTATGTTAGCAAACTCTCTCTTATTATCTATTCTCGATTACGCGGATGCAAGTTATATTAATCTTACCGAGGAGCAACTTAATAAGCTTGAGCGAATACAAAATCTCGCCATTCGTTTTATTCTCGGTCGCCGAAAATATGAAACCACATATCAAAATTCCGTTCTAAGCTCAAGTGGCTCCTATTCGCCGTCGCCGGAATATGCATATTCTTTCTCTTCTGTACTGTGTGTTAACAAACCCAAAAGCTCCTTGCTATCTATAGGAAAAATTTGAATATATAGGTTCACCTACAAAAAATCGATCATCTCGAAATCTTATGCTTAAAACACCCGTACATAACTCTAAAATTTATACACAATCATTTACTGTACAGGCCGTAAGATTATGGAACTCTTTATCACAAAGCATAAGACTATCAAAATCTCTCCCGATTTTCAAAATTTTTGTAAAATACTTTTATTTACTTTTGGGCAGACACAGATGACATGAAATTTATTATTAATTGTTTATGTATTTATATTTACTTTTATATCTAAGATATTTATTAGTATATGATTATAGATATTTATATTTATATATATTGTATATGTTCATCTTGTTTATGTATTAGGTTGTAATTATTTATATGTAGTTTATGGTTACACCACCTTATTCGCCACTCAATAAAATATTTCTTAACCTAAAGGTTGTCTGGAAGAAATGGCTAATAAGCCATAAGGCCGCCTTTTGTTCTGCCACGTTTTACTGTTTTTTTTATTACATAGTTGTATTATTTCTTATTAAATGTTGTGTTATATATGTGGTGTGCAAAAAAGTATTAAATAAATAAATATGTGCCGCCAGGATGAGGAAGTTTCTAGTTCAGTTAATTTAAAAGGCGAGTTTGAGATCTCTTTATTTTGACTTTCTATGAATGTCATAATATTCGCAGTCTATAATTTTTTTATTATACTTTACTATTTTCGGGTTAGTATAGAGCGTCATCATTTATTGCACAGATCACGATGATGTGTGTTATTTAATGGCCCGAACTGATCACACAATGTTATGTAAAATGACCTCTGCATTATAATAATGTATATTGACCGGACACTGGCGTATTTACAGTTAAATATGATATTTACAGTTTGAAAGCAAATCTTAAAATTGTAAATTTCACTACATCATAAACCTCTAATAAATTATTAATTGATAACAGATAAACCAACCCGTTCGGAAACAAATACAAAGTCACAATTTGTCACCATTCTCGAAAACGAAGCGGGGTTTACGACAAAAGTTTGGGACTTTGTCAAGGATATAGAATTTGTTCTGCTCTACAGTGAGTCAAGATCGCGATGTATTGACTTGGTAAGAATCTGAGAATTTGAAATTAATATTGTGTTAAATATCTATTTGTCTTGAAATATATTACTTAATAATAACTCACTAGAAACTAAAGTTTGTTTATCTTTTTAGGCAAAACAACAACCGCACCTTAATGCCCACAATCTTGTGGAGAGATTGCGGAATCGTCTAGAACTTTCGCCTCGAGATAAGAAGGTTTGGAAGAATGCAAAGGAAGTTGCAACACTTATTGCTCAGGTACTATACCTTTCGCACATTAGATATAAATTCATCCATATTTTTATTATATTACTAGTCAACCTGTCTTAGCATTTGGTGATTTTAAAATGATCATAACTGATATCCTTGATACCTTAAATGATCTATATTATAATTACCTGCAGCAACACAACTGTGAAGTAACTTAATTATTTAAATTCGCATTAGTAGTAGTTTTTATATGATGCACATACAAACTTATAAACAGTCAGGTAGACAGAATAAAGGACAATGTTCAAATTGGCCTACGAAATGAATAAAATGATATAACAAAAATGTCATAACTAAAATTACTAACTTATTTTTAAACTTAAGAATCAATATTTAGTAACTGACGGCCACTCGACCACATTTTAAAAAGTACTCATTATAATTTCCGCTAAATCAGACTCCATTTAAGTCTGATATCATCAATGTTGCCAAGGCTGTAATAATACCCCCCTTTTTACTCGTGACAAGCACCGGCAAACTACAAAAGGACCTTGGCGTTAAAATACGTAAAAAATATTAACGTCTAGAGATATATGGCACCAATAACAAAGCTTTTTTTTACTCCCTCCCTTTTACATTTTCATTTTTTTAAATATTAAAGATTATTTTATCACTTTATTACCCGATTATCGTTAAATAATGAGTAATAAAAAAATTATAACAACAAATATGACTTTAACATTCACATAACCTAAAAAACTTACAGAATAAAATTGTTATATACATTTTTAGTTCTAAAAATCAAAGTAATTTTTTTAATCCTATATAAATATAATGTTGCAATTTTTTTAGATCAATCAATAGGTGCTTGTCAAGATATATTAATGTATTGTCTTAACAATAGTTAAATTATAATATATTCGCTTATCAGCGAAGAAAAATATTTTGTGATGCAATTTGCCTGTATTATCAATTTGAACATCAACAGTTGAATATTTGTTTTATTTATGACTTTTTATATGGGTATACAATACCGTGTGTGCGACACGAGCTTTTCGGTATTCCGTAACTAGCTTCTCCCCTCTGGTAAGAAAAAAGCGTAAATAAACGTTTTTTTTATTAAACTTATAGGCAAAACGAAATGTTATATTATTTGCTAATAGTTAAAAAACTTATAGCACGCTCTAAAATCTTGTTTATGCGCAAAATACACTGAGCTCGTTTAGTCAGTGCATGACAGGAGTACAATGGGGGGTATTAATACACCCGTGGCAACATTGATGATATCAGATTTCAATGGAGTTAGACTTTTTAAAATATGTGCAAAATCCTCCGAGTGTCCGTCAGTTACTAAAAATTGATTCTTAAGTTTAAAAATAAATGAGTAATTATCGTTATGATGACATGTTATTCCGTTCGTAGGCCAATGATGCATGGAAGGTGGTCATGTCCTTTAAATTATTGTTTGCCTTCATTGGTGTTAAAAATAAGTAGAAGATATTTAAAAAAAATATGTGAGGGGCACATAGATTTTTATAAAATATATGAAATTGCCTTTGATGAAAAATTTTATGAACAATAAAGCTTTTATATACCATAATTTAGATTTTTTTCTTCTTCAAATAGGTGGTAATAGCTCGATGTATGGTTGTTCCAATATGCACGGGCGACACTCGCGTAGCCTTGTACAGATGTGCGCGAACACTGGTCCGTCTTTTGCCAGCAGACAAGCTACCCACCGCGGCGGCAGCGCTGGCGGCACCCGCGGCCACGGCCCGACATTTACATACCTTGGCACTTGCTGTTCATACTGAGGTGAGACTTACGAATTATAAAACATTAGGCGAAACAACGCGGTTTAAGTCACAAAATATCATCACCATTATCATCATCGTAACCCGTTAATGGACCACTGTTAAGCCGTGTCTCTTCTCAGAATGTGGAAGGGTTAGACAATAGCCCACCACACTGGCCAAGTGTGGGTTGGCAGACTTCATACACATTTAAGAACAGGGAACTCAGGAGTGCAGGTGTCCTCACGATGTTTTCCTTTACCATTATAGCCTAATACCATTTCTAACTCAAATTGCCGGTAATTTTAAAGTAGATCATCATCACGACCCGTGAATGGCCCACTGCTGAGCCGGATCTCCTCGTCAGAATCAGGAGGGTATTAGACCATAGTCCACCACGCTGTCCCAGTGCGGGTTGGCGACTTCGCTCACCTTTGAAAACTTTAGGGAACTCTCAGGAGTGCAGGTTTCCTCACGATGTTTTCCTTCACCGTTAAAGCAAGCGATATTTAATTTCTCAAAACACACATAACTATAAGTCAGAGGTATAGCCGGAGTAAGACTTGCAGCCTCAACCATCACTGCTATATTTATTTGAAGTAGATATTAACCACGAAACAAGCAAAACTAATAATAAATATTTATTTTTCTATATATTATAGTGCAAGACAGAACGGAAGTCATTTGTGTGCGAGCTGTACGTTCGCGCAATCACTGCTGGGATGAATGAATTGGAAAGGCTCAAAATTAAGACTGATAAAGTATGTTATATTTACCATATTGTTTTGTTATTTCAAGCCAATTGATTTATCAAGAAAATAAAGATGAATTTACATTATTATATGAATACTATTGCATTTAATTTGTCTAAACAGACTATATTCTTATTTCATTTTATAAAATGTTTTGTTCAACCGATTTGGTTACATGAAGTAAGCCTTCTAAATGTAAATATACTTGTATTTTACAGGAATCGGAGGCCCGATCGGTGGAGAAAATGCTATCAATATGGTTCACACAACTTGGCTCACTACTATCCGCCAGTGCCAGAATGAACTGTGAATGTATTCTCACAGCATTTTCTGTCCATCCTACTCCACTTATGTATGAACAGGTCAAAATTGCTCCACCATTAGAACCCTTGCATAAGGTAACAGTGTAAATAATTCTCTAAAAACTACATCAGAAGTTTCTAGTCTATATTTAGACAAAAAAGATAGTTATATTCTTAGAATTTGAGTGGGCTTTCAGTGTAAAATATTGTCTGATAATGTAGAAATAGCAAACAGTGATAACCCAGACTTCAATGTCTTACTTGGGAGATGTGAGTTCGATCGAAACAGGCACTTTTTATAGTTATATGTATTTTGTCAGTGTGTAAAGTCTGCCAACCCACACTTGACAGCATGGTGGTCTATAACCTAACCCACCTGCTCATTCTGAGGAGGAGACCCTGGCCAGCAGTGGACCCTTGAGGGGTTAAGATGATGAATATAAAACAAATGGAGTAGTAAAGGTTAGGCCAGTCATATACATTCTTCATTTAATATAAAATTATAACTAATTTCAGGATGTCCAAGAACCAAAGCCTGAAACAAATTCAGAATTTGGTAGCTGGGCAACCGACAGCCGAACACAAACCAACCTTGTGAAAACTTCTGAGACATTGAATCTAAAGTCTCAGAAGCAAACTAATGTGTTATCTACAGCTATGTTCACGGAGGGTGAAGCCCTAGGACTTGAAGCTGAGCTATGTCAAGATCTTGCCGTTTTGATCTCTGGCCCAAGGGTTAAGACTTTGTCTTGGGATATGGACAGGTAATTCATGCATTACGTTGGTTTTTCTTTCTAGCACATTTTTTAGCTTCGGAAACTACCCTTGCAGAACTCTTCAGTTAATACCATATTTTATCTTTTTCAGAGAATTGCTTTTAGAAAACTGTCGGACATACATGGAGCGTACACACGGAGGTACTCGCGCACTCACCACGGAGCTAAAGTACCTCAACCTTGACCCACGCTCTTTTCAGCATTTACCGGAAGAAGATGACGACGAAAACGATGTTTATTATGGCATCGAGAAAGGTAAATCTTTTGTTATTTTTCTGCAAATATATAAATATAAAACACCTTTAAATAGAACAGGTATATTATTTTTAATCAGGATTTAATGATTTTTTTCTTTGCATTTCTTACAATTCAATATAATCAATTACAAGAATTCTATAGCATATTATTATGATGTATATATATGAATCCCCATTCACTATAATATCAATAATGTTAAATGTATAACATTAATGTAATTACGTGATATAATATTCTGATGTCACATAATCACATCATTTATATAAAATAAATTAAAATAACAGGTTATGAACACCTATTGGAAACACCTGAAGAGATATGGCAAAATGCATTATCAGATAATTCAGAAAAGATTGACACTGTACTGAACCCACACAGCACTGAAGAATGTGCTATTGACATACCAAAACAAAAGAAAAAATCAAAACGATCACAACATATAGAAGAAGTCGATCCCTTGAGTATGATTGAAGAAACAAATAGAACAGAACTACAAGAAAGGTCTCATAGTAAAGAAAGAAGTAAAGAGAGAAGAAGAAAGAAACATAATATAAAAGAAGAATACAGCCAAGAAAAAACCAAGGATATACATAAAAAAGAAAAGAAGAAAGAAAGAAAAGAACGTAAAAAGAAAGAGAAGTATGAAACAATTAAGGATACCATTATGCAGAATCCTAAAGGTAATTTGTCGAACCTTGTTGGATTGAAAGTCTGCAGGGTACCTGATGATAAATGTATAACTGACAGTGACTATGACAGTCAAGGAAAGTCGTCTATAAATTCAGAGTGCAATAATCCCATTATAACTGAAGATAATTTCTCCATTAACGACATGAAACGAAGCATGTATCAATATAACGAATTATGTTCATCTAGAGAAGTTCTAAGTAAAGAAAAAACTTACAAGGTACCTGACAAACAAAAATCACAATCTTTAGCAAAGAATAATGCACATGGGATATTCAGTTCATATAATCCTGAAAGGCATGTTTCTGAGGAAGTCAAGAAAAGTATTAAGCAATTTGTTGAAATGAAACAAAATAACAAATTTACTGTAGAACCGATTTTTAGGCAGCATGAAAACAACTATAATTCTTTAAATGCTGCTAAAACATTTCCACCGGCTTCAGTGAATGACAACTACAACTACATAAAAGGAGGATTACAAACACCAAACTTACAACCTAAAGGCAACCTAATTATGCATAGGGAAAGGCAACTGAATTCCCTAAAAGATGAAGTAAATAGTGTGTTGAGAAATTTTAATGATCAAGACAATTCAATAAAACAAAAATTCTCAAATGTTACTGTTGAAACATTCATTCCTAGCTGTTTGTCAAATGAAAGAAATAAATTCAAGGTAGATGGTTCAAAATCTGTGCAGTTTGGTGTTAATTCCAGTACAGTAGTAAAACATCCAGTGCAAAATTATAAACTTCAAACCCCTTTAAATCATTTACTACCGAATACGGCAAAGTCTTCTTTAATGAAAAAAAATGAATCACCAAGTCAGTGTCAATTTAAGGAGTTTCTCAAACAGAGGAGCGTAAGCCCGACTATCACAAAACCACCAATAAGAAGTACATTCGACACTCCAAGTCAAATGCAATTCCAGGAATTTCTTAGACAACAAAATTCATTCCAACCTACTAGTGCATTAAATAATACAAAGGATATAATACAAAAAAATTCACAAGATCAATCAATGCCAATTACTGCAACTCATAAAAAATTACACACTTCTAACAATAAAGAAAAAATGAAAATAGAAGACAGCAATAAGCAGCATTCTTCTGTAAACTTACAAAATATATCACACCAAGTTTCGTCAAATATTACTGATTCAGGAAATCAAAATCAGTACCAAAAATTTTTAAAAGAGTTAATGGAGGCGACAAATGCCGGTGCCGTCAATGATAGAGCGGAAATAAACCAGCCAGGTTTTGACAAAGATAGTTTTAACCAACTTAGAAAAGCCGATAACGCACTTAATACGTTTTCGCGTCTCAGTTACCTACATAAAAATAAACAAAATGATAATAAACATAGACTTTCTTTAGATCGATCCAGCCATCCGCAAAATATGTCCATGGAAGAATTGCGTACGTTAGACATCAATTATAGTAAAAATAGTAATAGACAATCAAAAGGAGAAGTTGCTACATTGAACATGGATAAAACAATACCAATAAACGAAAATAAAAAAATTGGAGCAAATTCTACTATTATCAATCAATATCCAATTGTATCGAATATGCTGTCATCAGGTTTTCGATATCGTGGCCCTGATATAGTTCAAAAGGACATCAACAATGTTGTAAATAAAAATGTTTCGGTAGGAACATCTAATCTATCTGAGCACGACCATAATGATCTATTACTATTACTTCATCAAAAATCAAAAATGAACCCTCAATCGAATAATGACAATATCACAGGATCGAATCCTAAAACGGATATTAGCGTAATGTCGAAAATAAACGATCTATCTCAAAGTTCGCACAATTTGAATTTGGATCTATCAAGACCGGAAATTTCTAGAACTGACAAGCCAATAATAAAGACTTCTAGCAGTAATACATCGAGTACGACTAGTGAACTAAAAAAGGTTCGTACTGTCAAAGCATCATCTAAAAATATAAAACAACAAATATCAAAAGAAAATGATGTTTCTAATTCGGATTGGGAGAGTGTCATGAATGCTTTGTTATCACATAAAACACCTAGTAGAGGGCCAAATGCACTTGATATTGTACTTAAAAAAGATTCCTTTGAAAAAAGAATAGCAAATAAACCAACTGAAAACCCAAAAGCAGTTAACAGTAGCCACGCTAGAATAAATACAGTTACTGAGTGTGGTGGTTCAAAAATTTCATTGACGAAAAAAGATTATACACATGATGTTAAACAACTTCAGGATAAAAAGATTACAAAAGTGGATATGAATATGAGAGTAAATAGAAAAATTACACCAAAAATGAAAGACAAACAATTTTCAAGTTTTATTCAAAATGGAACTGATCCGTTTATATCAGGCATACCACATTCTGATTTTGACCTCCTTGGAGAATTAATGGATGATGACTTACGTAAGGAAATTGGAGAATTATTAGATGATGATGAAGTGTATGGACTAGGAATGTCGACTCCGAAAACAAACAGTGTTATGCATAACAAAAGTAAACCCGCAACGTCTCACAAGCCCCAAATAATTATCGATACGCGACCAAATCTCAATTCAGAAAATTTAACGACAAAACTTGACGAAAGTCTACAAAGTAAATCGAATGGCGTATTTAAAACAATAATCCACGGAAAATCAACTGCTATATTAACTTCAACTAACATAAGTAACCAGCCACAACTTATTTGCGACCCACTTTCTCCAGAAGTGACATTCCAGAAAAGTAATTGTAAAATTAGCAGTGATGCACAGGCTAATCAATGTGCGAAAACTATTACAAGTATTGCAGAAAAAAACAGAAGTCGACTTACTGCAAATAAAAGCAACAGTGGTAATGAAATGATAGAAGTTAAGATGCCACAATTGCAAACTTGCAATTTGAATATATTGGAATCACCAAAAGTTGTTCTTGCAGTTCCTCAACCAGTAGCTCCTAATGTGGTGCTAATAAGTAATGAATTAGTTTATAAACCATTGACTCTAGAAGTTAAGCAACCAGAACCTCAAACCCAATCTCAATTTTCAGTTAACAACTATGTAAAAGTTAATCAATTGTCTAGCAGCTATTTGGCTATTAATCAATCATCAGGCAGCTATGTGACTGTAACTCAACCATCAGGCTATGTGGCTAATAGCCGACCATCCGGCAGCTATATCGCTGTTACCCAACCATCAGCCTCTTATATGGCGGTTACTCAACCATCATGTAGCTATGTAGAAGTTCACCAAACATCACTTGTTACACCTCATTATCCTGTTGTTATTGATACTGGTATTACCATACCTGTTATTCAAAGGTTACCACAGGATATCCCATTGGTAAATAACTCACCAGTTGACATATTAGTTTCTGAAAAACGAGCAAAATTGAAATGTACTAAATTTCAATTAGAAGAGACGAATTTAAAGACCAAGGAAATAAACATATCAGCAGAATCAAAAATAAAGTCTTATAGCAATAATGACATTAACATTTCGCGACTCACTCCGAATGAATCTTTAGTAAGATTAAATCCAAGAATTTCTGAGGAAAATGCTACTGTTTCTTCTAAAGTTACTGAACCTCCTGTTTCTGTACCTGCACAAGTGCATAAACCCAGAGTTTCTACAGAAACAATAAAAAAGTATTCAGAGTCATTGCGGGAATTTCTGACCATTTCTTCAGTAGAAAAGAATCAAGCAGTACCAGAAAATTCTTTTACGATCTCATCCAAAGTCATTGAGACTACAATTACTGCACCTGTACCACTAGCACTCACACCAACAGTTAGCTTACATAAACCCAGAGTCTCAACAGAAATAATACAAAAGGATTCCGTGTCATCGCGGGATATTCTGGATAGTTCTTCAGTAAAAGTAAATCCAAAATTACCAGAAAAAAATGTAATATTACCATCCAATGTTATTGAGCGTACTACAGTTACTGTACCACTAGTACTCACACCAACAGCCAGTAAAAATAAACCCATAATATCTACAGAATTACTGCGAAAGGATTCGGAGCCATCGCAGGATTTTCTGGATAGTTCTTCAGTAGAGGCGAATACAAAAATACCAGAAAAAAATGTTACATTACCATCCAATGTCATTGAGCCTACTACAGTTGCTGTACCACTAGTACTCACACCAACAGCCAGTATAAATAAACCCATAGTATCTACAGAATTACTGCGAAAGGATTCGGAGTCATCTCGGGATTTTCAGGATAGTTCTTCAGTAGGGGTGAATCCAAAAATACCAGAAAATAATGTTACATTACCATCTAATGTCATTGAGCCTACTACAGTTACTGTACCACTAGTACTCACACCAACAGCCAGTATAAATAAACCCATAGTATCTACAGAATTACTGCGAAAAGATTCGGAGCCATCGCAGGATTTTCTGGATAGTTCTTCAGTAGAGGTGAATCCAAAAATACCAGAAAAAATTGTTACATTACCATCTAATGTCAATGAGTCTACTACAGTTACTGTACCACTAGTACTCACACCAACAGCCAGTATAAATAAACCCATAGTATCTACAGAATTACTGCGAAAAGATTCGGAGCCATCGCAGGATTTTCTGGATAGTTCTTCAGTAGAGGTGAATCCAAAAATACCAGAAAAAATTGTTACATTACCATCTAATGTCAATGAGCCTACTACAGTTACTGTACCACTAGTACTCACACCAACACCTTCTATAAATAAACGCATAATATCTACAGAATTACTGCGAAAGGATTCGGAGTCATCTCGGGATTTTCTAGATAGTTCTTCAGTAGAGGTGAATCCAAAAATACCAGAAAAAAATGTTACATTACCATCTAATGTCATTGAGCCTACTACAGTTACTGTACCACTAGTATGCACACCAACAGCCTCTATAAATAAACCCATAATATCTACAGAATTACTGCAAAAAGATTTGGAGCCATCGCAGGATTTTCTGGATAGTTCTTCAGTAGAGGCGAATCCAAAAATACCAGAAAAAAATGTTACATTACCATCCAATGTCATTGAGCCTACTACAGTTGCTGTACCACTAGTACTCACACCAACAGCCAGTGTAAATAAACCCATAGTATCTACAGAATTACTGCGAAAAGATTCGGAACCATCGCAGGATTTTCTGGATAGTTCTTCAGTAGAGGTGAATCCAAAAATACCAGAAAAAAATGTTACATTACCATCTAATGTCATTGAGCCTACTACAGTTACTGTACCACTAGTACGCACATCAACAGCCTCTATAAATAAACCCATAATATCTACAGAATTACTGCGAAAGGATTCGGAGTCATCTCGGGATTTTCTGGATAGTTCTTCAGTAGAGGTGATTCCAAAAATACCAGAAGAAAATGTTACAATATCATCCACAGTTAAACCTCCAGTTGCTGTGTCTAAACCAAAATTTAGTGTATCTAAACTCAGAGTTCGTACAGTAACAGTACTGGAAGATTCAGAGCCATCTGATAATGTAACATTAATTGATAGATTAAATCAATCGGATTGTGTTAAAAATATATTCCCCTCAAATAATAAAATTGCAAAAAGTAATGAATCAAATGAAAAAATAAATAAAGAAGACAGAGACTTTAAATTTGATAAAAGATTTGAAGATGAAGCTAAAATAACGATAACGGATCATGAAAGAATAAAACTAAAACGAATTTTGTTAAAAAATAGACTAAATCATCATAACTATTGTCGCAATGAACCAATTGTACTTACATATGAACCATTGCAAATAAGAAATGAGGCACTAGTAAGTAATTTAAAATCTGGTGATTTAAGTGAAAGTGAACCAAAGAAAGATAGTAAAAATGAGAAGAACACTATCACAGACCTATTAAGGACAAATAAATACAAAAACATCATAGAAAATACTTCTCTCGAAATGTCTAAAAAAGCACCAAACAGGACAAATGAATACAAAAACATCATAGAAAAATCTTCTCCCGAAATGTCTAATAAAGCACCAAACAGGACAAATGAATACAAATACATAGAAAATACTTCTCCCGAAATGTCTAACAAAGCACCAAACAAAAACATTAATATGACTACTTTAAGTGAATTGCCTAGCCGTCGTATTCTGCTACGTTCTTTAAATTCTCTAGAAACTGCGATACCTGTTACAATAAAACCAAAATCTTTGCAAAAAAACGTTTGCAAAGATAAGTTAAAAAGAAAAAAGTTAAAAAAATATAAGGTTGTACTTAATAATGATTTAATAAATAATGAAATTGAACAGAATACACTAAAAAAAGTAGAAGATAAATCTGGAATGAGTAGTTTACCTGAAGTGGACTTGGAAGACCAAATAACACCATCTGTTATTAAAATTCCAAACAAAATTCATAATATAGAAATAGTCGATAATGGTGGATTAAGTAAACAGAAAAAAATAATCCTAAAATCGCAAGTCACAGAAACTACCGGCGGTTATGCCCACAATTCTAATATTCTTCACGGAAACAACCCAAATAGTAATTCTAAAAGCAATACATTCAAAAATAAAACAAGCCAAAAAGTTGATCCACGTTTTAATAATTCAAAGGATAAAATTGAAGACAAAAATTACAAGAATCCTAACAGTTACAAAGCTAATAATGGTAAAACGGCTCATAGAGCTAAAGATTATCCGCATGTAACAAATAATAATATTACGTCTACTAATTCTGGGAACTTGACAAAGTCGGCAGAAGAATCCAAAAATAAAAATGTCTCAGAATATAAAGATAAAATAATTTTTGAAGAATTGCCAAATGTTAATAATGATCCATTTAAAAAATTTGTAAGAATCAAACTACCAGGTGGAAAAACTTTTAAAGCTACTATTTCTGGAAAGTTAAATATCAATATAGATTCATTGTTTGAAGAACCCTCTATAAAAGCAATGATACTTAAGAATATAAATAATAATGAGAAATGTACTTTAAATGTAAAACAAGTTGTGTTAAAAAATTCTAAAAGTAGCTGTACTACGCAAGCTGAAAATCGATCAACAACTTCATTCACTAATTCGGCATGTGATTTATCATCTCGGCCAAAAAATATAGCTCCTCGCACTGTCATTACCCAAGTACGTGATTTGTCAACATCGGGGATCGACGAAATCATAGATTTAATCAGTGACGATGAAGAAAATCCTACTCAAATATTTAAAACAGAATTCGGAAATTTTAATTCTGCGTCCATGAATGAAGATGTATTTTTAAAACATCAAAGGAAATTATCTCAGAAATGTGAAGTGAAAGTATGCAGATGTGATTTTGTGCAAGAAATGCTGAAATTGAAATTGACGAAAGAAGTAATATCAATTATAGAAAAACCACTACCTCTCGAAAATATTACAGATATTATAGAAATTGACGATTCGTCAAATGACAGTGAAAAGAACGCAGAAAAATTTGATTCTACAAGTTTGAACGTAAAAAATGACGTACAAATTACAAAACCTACTGAAAATGTGGATGTTCTAAAGGACATGTTACTCAATGATCTTGGAGTTAAAGATAACCCTGAAAAATCTAATATGAATAAATCTAATGTTCAAACACAAAACCATGTAGACAGAAATCTATCCTTTATAAACGCTGAAACGCATAAAGTCAAGTCAAAGATTTGCGTTTTAAAACTAGATAAATGTGATGAACTTATGAAAAAAATGGAAATTCAAAAAAATATATGTTTTGTTAGACTAGTTAGATGTGATAGTTTAGTCAGGAATACCTGCCATTTTAATGAACTGTCAAATTTTGAATCACAAAGTGCAGAGAAAATACAAACGGAGGATGATACAAAGATGGAATCTTTTAAAGAAAAGCATATGTTACGTCGTAGCGGGTCTCTTTCAATTTTAAATGATTTTTCAGTAATAGAAGAAGTTAAGTCTGACCGATCGTCACCATCACTTATTGAAAACTTGGAAACTCCATTAATTTTGCCTAATAACAATATTAAAACTTCTCTTCATAATTCTTTCACTACATACAATTGTAATGCAGAGTGGTTTATGAGCAAGTCTTATTTACTAAATCTTCATAAAGAGACTTTTATAAATGCAAATAATTTAGATTGTTTTGGTGAAAATGAGAAATCGCAAATAGATGATAAGTCAACTGATTGCGATAGTGATATTGAAAATAATTTATTAGCCGATGACTCTCTTGTTATTGAAGAAAAGTCTTACAAGGAAAGAGAGTTATACCAGGTGCTAAGTCTTGTCAAAATAATTATTAACTTCTTTGCCAATAATGATAGTATAATTGAAAAATTAAAAAGTGGTCAAGAAGGTACCAAAACGGTGTTGTATTCTTCTCCATTAAAAAGAAAGTACGAGGAAGCTGTGGATAAACATCGGCAAAAAATATCAAAACAAGAAAATTGTCACTCTTGTGTAGCTTCAAAAAGCAAAAAGGAAAACTTATGTCAAGAATTACTCAATCACAAATTAAATGTCAATGAAGAACAATGTTTTGAATCTGTAAGTGACGTGAAGAAATATGATGAAAATGACATACAAGCTCTCAACATCAATAATCTAACACAAAATAAGTTGTCAAATATTGAAAATGAGCAGGAAAATAACTTATTGGATTCTAGAAAAAACAAAATTGGTTTAGATTGTCACATAGCTAAGAACAAACATGTTGACCTTGATGAAAAAATTTTAACAAAACAAGTTCAGCAGATCAAATATACTACTCAACATAAAAAGTTGAATTTAAAAGAAAATATCGGAAAAATAAATGATATTAATTCATCTTATGATAGAACAGTAGAAATTAAAGAATCTGTAAATGTAATTAAGAACGATGTCTATGATGATGTGCATCAACACATCCCAGTAACTAAAACTAAAATTGAAAAATTATCTAACGATAGACTTATTGATTTTAACCGGAAAACATTGAAGAAATGCGTGGTAAATATAGAAAAATGTTGTACAGAGCAATTGAGTCTATCAGAACAAAAAAGTAGCATAAGTAAAGTTGATGACAAACTATGTGCATTAAGGCTTGCTAGTGATATGGAGACAACTAATATGAGCACAATTGAAGTTTCAACGGTACCATCGTTAATAGTTACAGGTCTAACTGAACTAGAAAAAATTGGATCTAGTAAAATTGATCACAATATTGATGATACTATGATAATTAAAAGTAAAACTGATGTAAAACCCAGTGGACATGAAGAGGTAAGAGGACATTCCGATACCAACTTGCTCAATGGTATTAGTGATCTTACAGTAAAATCTAAATTACAAGATAATTTAAGAAACGTCAATCAGTGTATGCTAAGAATAACGCAAGGTTACTCAAATAAACCTGAGGACGAAGATTTAGAGTTTTATGCAAAAATACCAACAAAAGAGAGTGTCGAACACAAAACATACAACAGTCTACAAAAAACTGTAGAAGAACAAGAAAAATGTAATTCCGAACTAGATTTAGGACCTGAAAATGATTTGGTTGAGGTAATCATACCCTTGAATGAAGAAGAAAGCACAGACATTGGAGCTCTGTTTTCTGATAGTGATAGTGATGCTGATAAAGAATGCAAATATCGTACATCAAATATCAATGGCAAGCATTATTTACAAAATATAGAAAGTGAAAAATTAGATGGCAAAGCAGTATTGGAAAGTCAAATAAATCAAGAAGTACATAAGTCTACAAATCAGTGCAAAAACGATGAAGATACGCACATTGTAGAAGACAGTTCTAAAAATAAAATTGCTAATTTAAATGTCACTTCTAATAAACATAAAGCGTCAAATGAGGTTAAAGTAACTTTAAACTATAACGAGGATACTAAATGCAATGTAACACTTGGGACCAATAGATCTCTACTAGCGTTTCCTAGGATAGAAAGTAAAGGAAGTGTTGAAAAATCTTTTGAAGTTAGAAATAAAGGTAGCACTGATAATACACTGCAGGAAAATATAACTCTTGTTTATAATGGCGACTCGCTGAAAGGTTCAATTTACGAAAACCCCATAGTTGGCAAGTGTTACTTATTTTGTGACAATGTTTGTAATGATAATAGTGTTAATGTTATACAAGCTTTGAAAAGTAAAATTTTTGAGGATCGACATAAAGATGAGAAAAGCGGAAATACCGAAACAAAAAATACTAAGTATGATGTAATAATACCTAATTTTACTTATTCAAGACAAAGAGTAAAAAATGACAATATAAGTAATAATCATAATTCTATCGAAGATAGAAGAAAAAACCTTAAACGTAAAATTGATTCTTGTGACAACAAATTAAATAAAAAATATCGAAAAGGTAAAAATATCGATTACCCAAAACCGACCTTTGCTTCCATGAGCAATACATCATATGAAAAAGAATATAAACGACTTTTTGATTATTGGAGTTCAATAAAATTTTCTTTTACACGACCATTTCATCAAGAATATATAGATGTATCTGGCAAATTAAAGAGTTGGCCTATTACGGAAATGCACATGGATGTGTCCGACCTAGAGGAAAAAGAAACATTTCTTTATTTGGATAACAAACTTAAAGAAAAGGGGTCTTCTGATCCTATGAAGCAAACATTAGCGGAAGAAATATTATCAGGATATATTGAACCTCAGTCCAGTTGCGACGAAATTAATGAAAACAATTTTAGTATGGGTTTTGGTGAGAGGTCCGACAGAGTCATACAAAATTCGGGAGATGGAGATAACATTTCAAAATTTTCGGCTGCGACTCTGTCGGACGTAAAACAATCTCAGCCGTTTTTAGTGTCCGAAGATAATAAAAAAAACGATAGGTGTGAGTTTTATAAATCAAAAATAGAACAGATGGAGATAAATAAACGTTATTTTTCTTTTATTCAGCTACGAGACAAAGTTCAATCAGTTTTTAAAAAAACCACATTAGACCTTCACTCCAGTTGGCTTGAAGAAAACTTTAAAAATAAAAGTAGAGCACTTGAATACAGCGGTAAAAATAATGATTTGTTTCCATATGATCTTTTGAATCCCGATTTCATTGAACCAGCACCTATTGAAACAACGGTGCATGTAGTACAGGTAGGGCAATTACCTGTAAGTGCAGCGGCACAAAATCCTGTAACGTGCGACCCAAGAGTTACACAAGTCACAGACGCAAGTCCGTCTCAGTGTTCAGCTGAAAATAGCCCTCACGAAGATTTGCAATCTCCTATCAAGACCGAGTATACTGAGCTAACGACTGCAGATATTAGTTTGCCATCAGTTCAAGAGCATGAATACCATAATGAATCCCAGGTTTCGGTAGTGCCAACTAATAATGAAAATATATCCATAAAAATAGAAATATCATCAGAAGATTTAAATAACGCAAGTGAAGAATTATCTCAACCACAAGAAGAAGAAAGTAAGTGCAAAACCGAACCTGATGATTTAGAGTCATTAGTAAATAAACATATTAATAACATCGAATATTCATTTGAGCCTAACGATAATAATACCTTAGAAGGCCAAACAAATCCTGAAATTAAATGTGAATCACCGGAACAAAATAATTCCGGTTTGATTTCACAACAAAAACAAAACGGTTCATCTGAAAAAACGGATCAAATAGCTCATGCCATGAATGCAGCTGGAATTACAACTTCACCAGAACCGATTATCCCCGAAAATACAACAACGCAAACATTAGTTAACATGTTTTCCCAAAAGATATGCCAGGAAGTACCTTGTTCTACTTCACAAAATAACTTTGCAAAAGCTTCAATAAACACAATGACGCTTCAACAAGCGCTGGCGCAAATTTTACCACCACCTCTAAACCAGACTAATTCACAAGAAAGCAACCAGGTAATATCAAATTCATCGGTTGCGTCGCAAGTATTGCATATTGTACAAGGAAAAAACACAAATGGAAGTCAAATTACTGTAGTTGATAATACACAAAATTCAGTTATTAGCAATTCTGGAACGCCTGTACTGCATATAGTGCACAACAAAGGAGTGAATTCTACACCTTCTTCTACAAACTTGCATCACGGAAACACTTACAGTGGTTTATCCTTAGTAGACGCAGGTATTCAACAGGGTAATAATCAGCTACTACACATTGTTAACGCAGGTACCCAAAAAAATAATGCTACTGGACAGTTACTAAAAAGAGTAAATCTTTTGACTAATGTGCAGGGATCAAACGAACAGAAAATGTTACAGTTTGTATGTAAATCTGGAGATGGAAAATCTATTCAGTTAAATGCGCCGCATCAAAGGAGTATGGTCTTGAGACTGCAACCATTTGAGTCGCCAAGCATACAAAGTAATTTGAAAACATCGGAAAGTCAAGATTTAAGTCCTTCATCTAATACAAATTCTGTACTAAGCAAAGAACCTAATAATTCTCAACACGAAATTAAATCTCGTTCTATCTACGAAGAAAACTATGCAAAGTTTATTCAAAATTCTTCTAATAAAACTATATCTGAAAAATCTACAAGTTTACCGAAATTTAACCAAGCATTTGGAAAGCAAGTTTTCCAGGATGGTAATCAAAAACCTAACGAGACCAGTACTAATAGCTGTCATTTATCCTCAGATACAGAAAATGATTGTCAATCATCTGAAAATACTTTAAATTTGGATCATATTGGACATTTAAATAGTCCTCCTTTGTTATTAAGAAAATCGCCTGCCCAAACATCTCAAACGCACTCAAACATAGTGCACCAAATTAAACAAACTATTGCACCAATGATGCATGGCGGCGTTATATACACACGACAAATACCTGTTAATATTGGAGGAGGACAGACAATTAACTTGATAACTGTTCCAAGTACAGAGCTTATTGATGATAGTAATCAAAAACAACACGGAGATTTAAAGTTTGTTAATCAAGGTGAAATAGAATCACCAATAATTAAAATTGTGCCCCAAAATCAAAGCACAGATTTGAAATCCGAGGAAAGTAATAATCATCAAACAAACACGAGCGACAACGTCCAGAATAACGTTACTCAACACCAACCAGTTTTAACGCAAATGAGAATCAAATTACCTATGCTTAGTAAAACTCCTCAAATGGTGTCAGGTGCAAGAGTAGTACGGCCGTCTTTCTTTCAAATACACCGTAATGTAATAGGAGGTGCAAATCAACCTGTTTACCAACAATTAGTTTTAACTGCTGCCCCACCCCTTGGTCAACATACTATCCGCTTGCCCCATGTTCAGACACGACAGGTGAAAATAGCCACGGAAAACCAATCTTCTTCCGAATCACAAATGAGTTCCTCTACACTCGAACAGTTGCGAGAATTTGATATGGTTTTAGAACAGGTAAAGGAGAGAAGCACTGTGCAACCAAATTGTACTAACAATTTTTCTAAACTGAACAAATCATCTTCGGATACTACCGATTGCACTTCTGTAACTTCTACTGTCACAGAATCGACACAACAAGTATTGTATTCAATTGGAGCTAACCAATCACTGAATGTAGCGTACGTCAACAGAAAACAAAACACCACGGCAACGCCTTCAACAGCTTTTGTTCGCTCTCCAGATTCATCGGGTATTTTAGAATCCTCTTCTTCTGCACATGCACACATCCCTCATACTGTCACTAGTGAATCAACATCAAATGATGCTTCTACTCAACAAAACCATCCAAAAGCGGCTAAATTGGGTTCTAAGTCTAAGTCAAGACCGAAATCATCATCACATTCATCAAATCCCCTAAAAATAAATACTGTTCCTCCAAAAACATCTACTCAAAAACCTTTGGAAGATGAGCAAACCACACAAAGAATACTTTATATACTGGCAGAATATAAAGAACAGGTAGAAAATTCTCCAGATAAAGATAAGCCCGCACCGCGGAGACGAACAAACCCGCCTTCAAATCCTGGATCTTCAAAGCGTAAAAAAAGTTCAAGTAGTTCTCGACGATCCGGGGCTCGCGACGTAAGCCCCATTCATGAAGATGCGTGCCGCACTATGGGATCTGAGGACAGTAGTTGTGGAACTTCACAAGGTGATTGTACTGAAAGTTGTCTTGAGAGTCATTCTCCTCAAGACAGCCCACGAAAAGTAGTCCGAAAACTTACATTTGAAAACGAAATTTCTGCTACTTCCCAACCAAGAACGCAGCCACAACGAAATGTTATAGTTGCTGATGGCCAGACTATCACTGTCGCGCGAGGAACGTCTGGTAAACCAACAACTGCAGTTTTAATGCCGGCTAACTATATTTTGCCCGTTTCTATGGTTAAAGGAGGTCAGCAAATAGCCATAGTAACAAATAGAGGTCCGAAATTACTGACAGTCGGTGGAGGAGAGGGTGGAACTAATGCTCTTTTACTACAGCGTTTGATTGGGCCTGCGGGACTGAAGCCTGTTTTAGCGCGTCCAGGAGTCCGTCATGTCCGTTTACCAACAGCAGCCCTTCACAATCTCCAGGCTTTCAACTTGGCAACAACGACTACAGTTCACTCACAAGATAGTGCAGCATCTCCGTCGCCGGCACCAACGCCCCCAGAGCTAATTGAAACGAGAGCGAACAGCTCACCGTGGGAGGATCGTGAGTCGCAAGATGTTAAGCCAGAACCAGAATCTAGTCCGGAGGGCTCGGGACCTTGGCTTTTAACAGCTGATCCTAATGATTACTCGTACGAAGAAACAGTTCGGACTGAAAATATGGACAGAACTGTACTTGTAAGTATTAAATATTTTTTCACTATGCAATGGAAGAACTATTTATATTAGTGTTGTTATTTAAAATTATGTAAAAAAAATATTAGTAGGTCCGCGCATAATGCTATCAACAAAATTAACGTATTGGTCGAGTTTGACAGACATTTTGAAACTTCAGGACGCGATCCCAGATCGATACAGTCCCGATATGGAGGCGCAAAGGATATTTGATAAGATGTTCGACGTTGACTCAAAAAAGTCATACCTCGTAGATTCTCAAGATGATTCGTCTCGTTGCGCATACGATATTGACGCGTCAGATTGCGACGATAAGGCCTACCACCAGGTGATCATACCGTATCCTTGGCAGGAAGTCACAATTACTGAATTATGACGTTACAAAAGTACCGTTTTAGTATTATAACAAACGACAAGTTACCTCGATAGATTCATAAATGTGTTTATGTGCAGTTAAAGAATGGGATTTAATAGGTGGCAACATTGTATTGTTTTATTATAAATATTAATTAAAATCTTTTTCACCATAAAACACTTAAAGATTGTATGTAAATTTGTACTTTAGGATAAAAATCGTCATTTTATTATCCCGTTCTTTGTTTGCTCTGGTCGTATACAATTATATTATTTTCAATGGGCGTTTTTCCATCATTCGCACGGCACCGGCACAGACGCGTGTTGTCGGCGCCGGCGCAAGTGAGAAACCGTCCAATGGATACTTTTAATTTATCGAATTCAAAGTGACATAGTTCTGCGAAGGCTACGATATCGTAGTACTGACGCCGACCCCTCAGATTTAGAACGCCTCTTAGTAGACATGCACGCCTAAATTTCTTTTAACTGCTTTTCTTTCATTCGATGTTGGTTTCCTCTAATGTTATATAGATGCGACATTTCTGCCCTTGTCTATGTAACTATAAATAGTTGATGATCAAAGCCCAAAGCTCAAAGGTTAATGCTTACTTTCCTCTTGTATAAAATAGTAAACTTGAACCGTGTAAATTGATGCTAAATATAGAATTGTCGCTTCTATAATTACTTTATAGCATTTAACCAAACTCGAAGGAAAGAAAATTCATGATGTACAAGTGTCATAAATGTCTTCCCAGTCATTTTAATAGTATTTATATTTTTATTTACATACATTGTTTTGAAGAAATTTTTACTATGTTCTCGTACCGCTTGTTTTCGAATCTTTCCGTCTTACGTATATCGTATAGAAATATGAAATGTGTTTAATTTTTTGCATGTAGCAATGATTCCTCGGTTAGACCATAGTCAAGTTCGAAACGTATCATTCTGCATGTACCTCATCTTCATTTGGACGGCAGTTATTAGTTCCTATACTTACAGTAAATATGTCGTAGATAAACGTACTCAAATATAAAGAAAGACTAAAAAAGAAAACTTATCACATTCAAATTTATCAGTTTTACACTTAATAGTTAAAGTTTATTATTTTAGATTAAATAGTTAGATATCAAAGTACAAGTAATTATCTAAATAAATAAAATATAAATAAACGCTAACGAGTAAATAGCTTTGTATTACTTGCTTATTTCAATCATATATGACAGCGTTGTTTTATATGTTATATAAAATAATTAAAGCCTAACAATCGTAACATTAGCTTATTACGCAGTTTGTCTATAACCGCCTACTTGTTTTCTTATATTACATGTTGTTATATCAAAATCATATTAAAAACAGGTGGTTCAGAAAAAGTATGGTCGACAACACAGACTGACACATGTGTCTGCAGCTGCGCTTAGACACAGATATGCCATGTTGGAAAACGAACTACGATTGCAGGTAGGTATTTTCCAAAAAAATATCATTTATTTTACATTCATTTTTCATTATATAAATTTTTTTAATAGTTGCATCTTAATGTTTTTTCTCTTTGGGCACTCTTTACTTGGCCTCTCTATATTTTACCTAAATAATAAATTATTCTTAATTTTTATAGAATTTGTATTTTGCTGTTTTATTTTGGATATCATATTTAAACAAACACCTTGGCTCCAGGGTTCTGGTTTTTTACAGAAATCACTGTCTGAGGAGTGTGAAGATCTAGGTGTGGATTCTCCTTCAGCATCAGAACTCTTTCCAGAAGCAGAACTACTTTTTAGTTCTTCACCTGCTCACGAAGCTCAACAACAATCCCAAACACGTAAGAAATAAGTTCATACCTTCAGATATTTCAATGCAATTTTTTTTTAATTTTTCTACTTAAATGGTACATAATTGTTGACTAAAAAAAGTAGCCAATTGAGAACAAAATATTGTTGCTTCCAAAAGTTACGGTTGTATAATAGCAAGGTAATATATTGTGTTTATAGCGCAACCAACGATACACAATCAAAGTGGCGTACCGCAGCCTGATATTGATGATCAGATAGCTTCAGACCACTTTCTGGAACACGACGTCCATGGCAATCAGGAAGATCTTGGTGTTACTCTTGGACTGGACGAGGGAATTGTGACCGTCACTGAAGATGGCATGCAAGCGAATATTGCGGTTGATCAAGAGGAATTTGCAAGATCACATCCCAATACTACGTTCCATAGTGAACCCACTGAAGAAGGAGAGGTGAGATATTTTGCTTCATCATCCTTTTATTTATAAAATTTCTAGGAAATAGTTTGACAAATCAAACATCGTCAATACCACTCACTTACGCCCTAACTTATAAAGAGTTAATTGATTATATACTTTTATAAGTAATCCCAGTACAGTACTGTATAAACAGTAAAACACATACAGTATAAATATTGAATTGCACTGGTCAACATCAAAATTACATTTTGCGTGAAAGTGTGCTAGCTTTACAATATTTCACTATATAACTTAAAATGTATCGTTTTGATTTTAATGTTCATTTAATATGTGATAGCGCTAAATATATAAAAAATTGATGTTTTTCTTTAAAATTGTTTATAGTATTTTTTTATATTAGACATATTTTTTAAATAAGAGCTGATTTGACAAATAAATATATGTTTTCGAATTCAGTGACCCCATATTAGTATACAAAGGATTAGGATTCAATTAGAACACATCGTCGACATCATATTGTTTTTGTAGACCAGTGTTATTAATCGAAAAAGGAATCAGAAATACAGTTTAGTTAACACATATTCTTTTTACAGGTCCAGCCCTTCACAATCACCGATCTCAAAGGCCGTCAGATAACTTCAACTATATTCCACGCGGGACGAGCCCCCGCTACAGTCCTAGTGACTGCTCCACAGACTACCGTCATATCTCAAGCAACGCAAGAAAATGTAGAAAATAACGTCAAATACGCAAATATCGACCATATCGTAAACGCACCGTCAACACATAGAAACTTGAACATATCCTCGGTAGTTGTCAAAGAAGATGGACTCACGAAGTTCGACAATATACTGACAGACTCTAGAGAAATTCATCTATCCAACACAGCATCCACTATCGTTCATTCTACAGGAAACGCTACAAAAGTTATTAGAAGAGTTTGCTATGAAGACGATAAAAGGGAAACAAGATATTTGATGGACGAATCAGACGGCATCATAGCTGGTGATGATGCGAAAATGATCGCCGAGGACAGTTCAAGAGACGCGACTTTAGAATCTATGGCTGATGTTGACGAAGGCAATTCTTCGCCGGAACGTAACACGGAGTTATTCTGGGAATCAAATTCGGCATCGGAACGATCAGAGAGTCGTCGACCGCTAGATTTTAGTAGTGATAGTGAAAAGTGCTGCAAAAGTCCATTCGAGGAAACAAATTCAACTGATTCCAGCGGCGTTGGAACTCATATGCGGTTGGACTCTGTCATAAAAGAAGCTAGGCTGGTTGATCGGGCGGGAAGCGGATCCTCTGATGATCATCCGCCGTTAAGGACCTATCCTGCTAAAAGATACCATAACCAAGATGGCGACGTAGAAAGAAGTTTGTCCGGAAAAACGAGAGCTGGTTTCCAGGAAGACAGATTAGACAGTCATGAAGTTAGACGTAGGGCGTCAGGAAGGGGGGTAGTTAAAAGGGGTTGCCATTGTTGTAACGGCTCCCCAGCGCCACCTCGTCCTAAAAAAGCGAAGAAAAAACCAACTATGGACTTTAACTCTAATTAATGTATGGGAATGACAAAAAGTCCTGAAGCATTGAGCAAACATTTCCTGGATGTGACATAAATAGATACTTAACTAGATATTTAGTTATTTATTAACGATGAAGGTGCAAGGTGTGAAATCATTGCTGCTAATGGCATATAACCTTATGTAGACAAATATAACTTAAACGTGGACTCTTCCAATTTAAGACATATAGTAATTATTCGACTTTACTCGGCCGCGTGTGGCGCCAGACTGATCGCGATCTCCTTCAAACGAGGTTTCTAAATGTATTATAATATTGTTAACATTGTTTTGTATATAATAAACATAGCCTACTTTCAGATTATACGTGATTTAGCCTTTTGTTAAAGATTATACCTTATATGTTATCTTTCACCGTTTAGTTCAAATTATTATAATTTCAGCTATTTTTTTTTCTTAGTCGACTGTTACTTGACTTTCGTGTAATATAACCATTTACATATTGATGTATTTGTGTAAAATATAATATAGGTTAAGTGTTTAGTGAAGGCCATACTCAAATGTGAATTTGTCGTAGCATAGTAAGAAAATATAGCCCTTCTAGACTGACGTGACATCTTCTATTTGCCGTATTATAATTTTTATTTTGTATACTGTACTATATTAGAGTTAATCGAAAGGCAACTTCCATGGGAAATGCACAAATTTGTGATGAGCTTTAACTTTGGCTTATTTTTCTAGATTCAGTTTGTGACCGCTTTATGTTGCAGAGGGTTTATTAGTTATGATAAGTTAGTGTGGATGCAGATAACCGTCGTAAGGGTGTATATATCCCCCGTCACGTTAAGGGGTCTAGTCATTGTACCGTTGTGTAGTCCGATGCACCGCGAGGGCATCCGACGTTCGGCTAAAAGCCTTCATTCAGTATTTCGCCGCTTGTATATAAACTTTGGGATACCCTCTATGGATGAATGTTTCGCAATCCGCGGATTTGTATATAAAACTAGTGAATGTAGCTCGGTCGGTCGTTCTTCGATCTTATTATAGAGAATTGTAACGTTTCGCGATATACCATAGTTCAGGATGTTACTTCGTAGAATAAGTTAGTGTTGTTAGGTAATGTTCAGGTGTATGCAAAAGTCCACTGTTGGACGATTTCCGTAACTTTTTTGAAATTAATATATTTTTTCTTAGGCAAAGACGATTTGTTCTGCCATTTCTAAAGGTAAGATTGGAATTTTTTATATAATCCAGTAAGTTGTTATTCGATATTGTAGGTACTTGGATATTACGATCAGACTTACAGTATTGCGTATGTTTTGTTACTTTTCACTTACGCATTAAATTTATTAGACGTAAAAAAACTAAATGTTTAAGAAATCTTATATTATTTTTAATGAATCGAATTTGTGTTTTCGTATTTCTGTAAACATTATTTTTAAAACTCCAACAAAGAATGATCATTAAAACTTATCTATTAATATACATATTATTTTATTTATATCATTAATATTACACTTTTATTGGTTGTATCAAAAATATTTCCAAATACATTTTTTTTTATAATGGCATCTAAGGATCTGTTTCATAATGTCCAAATAAAGGATTCAATAGATATTTTAGTTTAATCGTCACTTTATTTGTTAGTTAATGTCTATTCGATGGTTAGATTGCAAGTCGTTTATTCGGGAGATTACTTGAACATTGTGAAACAGACCCCTAAGACTGAGTATCCACCAGAGATGAGCGAGTAGGCCTTAGCCTCGTATATTCTGTTAAATGAAGCTATTGGTTCTTAACAAGCACATCCTCGCTCATCTCTGGTGAATACGTAGCCTAAAAGTTTTAATGGTAGAATGTACATAAACATCTAATACAAAGCTCGGCGGGTTTAGTACCTTTTAAACAAATTAAATTTTCATTATTAATGTAATCAACGTTTTATTTTTCTAAAAAAAAATACTAAAGAATTAGAATTACATCATATTTTGTAAAGCAATTTAGAAAGAGACCTTTTTCTATAAAAATGTCGATGAAAATTATATCATTTGAAAAGTACTGTTCTATAGACGGGGATATGAAAAAAAGCTGTTATTGTGATCATATATGTTGTCATAGGAAAATAAAAATTACTCAACTATAGTCTTGGCAACACTGGAATCTGATTCAGGTGAGTATTATACATCAGTGAAAGGAAGCAGCAATAACGCTCCAATTATGAAAAATTCATTCCACTCATTAGGGGATCTAGAAATGTTCTGTTTTTTAAATAAATAAAAAATAGTACTATCAATTGATGTATAAATTATCCCCCCTTCCATTGAACCCACAACCTCTAAATTAGGGATGAGCGATTCTATATAAATCCATTAATCGATTCTAGATTTATATGATAATCGATTCATAATTTGACGTTAACGTTTCGTTAGGTATGATATCATACATAAATAAATTCACATAAATGTTGACACATGAAAATTGAATCAAACACTCTTCAATCAAAAGATCGATATCAAATACCCTAGCCTAGCCTTTCAGCCTCTATGTCTATCGTGAAGTTCATTATAGAAGATGCATTTTTCAACACCATTTCCGTTGTTGCTTTATTTTCTTCATCACCTCTAACACTTCTATCCTAAACTCTAACCTTTCATCCTCAGAGTATTTCACCACCGTTGGCAGAAGCGACGCAAAAAATGCTTCATCCTCGTTCATGATTCTAGGATCATTGCATTCATCCACCTCCACATAGTCAACCTCACTCCGATCAAAATCTTTACTTTTCTTTGCTTCTTCTACATATTCAGTTTTCTTAGACCTTTTCCTTTCGCTAGTTTGACTAGTAGTTGGCTCCGGGCTGTCCTGCTTAACTTTTAAAAAACTATCTTCAGAATTGAAGTCCATGAGGTCTTCGTTCATATTTGACACTTTGAGTAGAAATTTAAGATGTTCATATAATAGGTACTTTCGTTTCGGTTTTCCCATTCTGGTTTTTAATGTTTTTACAAATGTGTCTCGGACGTTCGTCCATTTTGTTTGTATTAGTTCACCTGAAAAAAAAATAGAACTAAGTTTCATAAAGTATTCTGAAGCTCTGAATCTAAAGTATAACCCCCAGGAGTTTATTCTAGTCAAGCCGTCATACTGTAAGTCTGCCTATAGACCACAACTCTTCTCTTCTCTTTTTAATTAACAATATAATTTAAAAAAAAGTAGGTATAACAATTACGTAATCAGTTTCATAAAAAAAAAGTACTTTGTAAAATGTCTAAGTGAAATTAACTCTTTTGAGTTTGGAAGTATTATAATAATATTCATAGTCACTTAATCTCATTAACTTTTAGCCAAGATTTACCGCTCAGTCCACTCTGTGGTTATTTCATTAAAAAAATTATAATGTCCTATCCCCATATAACAAAAAAAAAACAACCCAAATGATTAATATATACACATATTTTCTATCACTCCTAATGAAACATCGATTAATGTTTTTGATCGTAATATCGATATATAACCAATATTAATTACCGCCATCCCTAATTCTAATGTCACACGAAGTTAATCGCTTCTTGGTCGCTTCCGTATTTGACAAGAACACGTCACGTGAAAAACCGTGTCGTATACAAATAATATCTCAGAATGTTTCTTCTATATAATTTAATTTTTTACATACAAGTAATTCTCTTTTCCTCAGGCGTCATATCCTCGTACCGCTCTTCAAGGAGGGCGAACACCTGATCCCAAGCTACTTTTCTCTCTGCCCGATCCTTGTAAACCTCCGACGTCCGATCCCACAAACATGGCCGATCTCTAACTAATTGGATTAGCTGCACCACATTGTACTTAAACTCTCGCATTATAATTATTAACAAAACACACTGTCTCCGCTTTCTCGACTAACACGTCACTAAGCGTCAAAATGTCGGACCGTGTCGTGTATACCTATCTCCCTCTAACGCTATGAATAGAAAGAGATAGTTGAGTAGCCGAGGTCACCGGGTAACGACTTCGAAACGCGACGCCCGTCAATACTTAAGTGGATATTATTTTGAACTCTATCACCTAAAGAATACGGTTCATTTTTGAAATACTTATATTGAATTTGTTTCATCGTGAGTCGTGACGGTTGTTATATCTACTCAAGTCTTGCAAAATAATGATTACGAGTTTACCAGTTAATAAAAATAGCTATAAATATTAAATATACCAATTAATTAAGATATTAATGGTGCCGTATTTTAGCCAGACTTCTTGCTCTATCTGCCTTATCATTACCGGAATTAAATAAAACTATGTATGGACTTATGCTTTCATTTATTTGTAATTGCACAACACATCAGCACCGGAATAAGAAACCGAGCCATAGATACAAATCAACACAATAGTAATAACATTTAAGTCATTGATTAATTAATGTTACATTATCCAAGCTTCCAACAGGACGAAATCGTCGAAAGGTCTAGCTGTCTGACTGTCCCTATGTATGCTTAGATCTTTAAAACTAGGCAACGGATTTTCATGCGGTTTTTTTAAATAGATAGAGTGATTCAAGAGAAAGGTTTATATGTATAATACATACATAATACAGTAGCGAAATACTGATAATTTTAGAGGTTTCTTATGTGATGTCGCTGGCTGAACCCTACGAGATAAATCAAAATAATGTACTACAGTATTGTACACCTTAAAAAGGTCTACAAAACAGTCCGCGATGGTATATGTCTATCTCTTAGGGATAACTTATAATAACCATTTTTTATCTTATACATTATGTAATTTAAGTAAATATTTTCAAAGATATTACAGATTTAAAATGCAGGGACATAGCGGTTACGCGGCGCCACGTTCTAATATATAAAGACATTCTGTAGTATGTTTAGTATCAGCATTGCACCCATGCGAAGCCGGGGCGGGTCGCTAGTCAAAGTGTGTATGTCTGATCTGTCCATTTATAAACAGACTAGATGGCCTGTCCTTGTTTTGCGAAGGTGTACCATTTCTTACCGTTTACTTTTCCTGGACTCTTACAAATATTTCAAAACCAAAATTAGGCAAATTTGTCCAGCCATTCTCGAGTTTTAGCAAGATTAACAAACAATCAAGTTTGTGGTTTAATTAGATCTATTTTACTTTTTTATTTTTTAAATTGAACCGCAGCGCTTAAAACAAGTGTTTTACAAGTATTTAGTAGGTGTTAACGTTATTTTCTGTGGTGCAGTTACCCTTGCATTTGTCTGCTGGCTTAAATAGGCCTAACATTACACATCTTTACACATAAGGCCTAAAATTGTAAAACAATGCCACACGTACTGACTATCGATCGTTGTGCGCGCGCATCGCATAAAATGTCACTATTTTATACGTGAAAATTCTTGACACCGCCTCAGAGGTTATTTAAAATTAAAATATACTTTAATTATTGTCCTGTTATCTAACTGTTTTAAACACACAAGTTTAACCAATACGGGAAGACGCGTTTGAAGTTATCCGCGTTAACATGTATTAATTTCATTTTGCCGGCTTCAAGAACCGTTCTTGGTAAGTTTTTTGAGATTTTCGTCTAATTTTTATAATAATTAATATATTTTTTTTATTATAGTGTTTTTAAAAAAATTAAGAACTATAAAAAATGTTGTACAAACCTACTATATATTATATAGAGTAAGGATAAATTTGATCAGTTCTTACAACTAAAAAGTCGGTTACACATATTTAGATATTAATTAATTGCGTTTGCAGCTATAAAAAAATTAACAACTAAATGAGCATACTATCTGTGCTAAATTATTTGACAAAGAACCTTGTTTTTACTGGTACCATATGTAAGTGTATTTGTTTTAGAAAAAATTTACACAGAGTAAATATAAATATTTAGTTGGTTTCGTAATAATTTCCTGTTCAGTATTCAATTTTAAAACTTGCAAATTTAAATGCATATTATATTGTGGGAATTGTAAATATTAAAAGAGAAATAACGATATTATTCAACGTTATAATTGTAATAACCTGGTAAATTTTATAAGCAAATTGTTTATTTATCCACATTGCTATATTATTTTGGCAGGCGCTTGATATAAATGAAACTGCTATATTTCATTGAAGTAAATATAACATTTTCAATAAATTAATTATCCACATTACTAAATGTTCAGTTAAAATTATTTAACTTAAATAGCTACATTATTTAGGTTAAAAAACAATTAGTTCTAGTTTAGTTAGATAATTTAATATAATTTTGTTCAAGATGTTTGATATAAATAAATATACAGAAATTTCGTATCATCTTCACCTTACCACAGTCTAGAAACAAATTACTGACTTCTTGGATGTTCATAATAATCTAAAATAGTCATATATACTCTTTCTAACAATTACAATGGCAGGTCGATTACATTGTTTTGAAAATTGATATGGATCTCCATTTGCGTCTTGGAACTCTTCTTGCTCTGAAACTGTTAAGCGTGTGTACATGTATACAGACTGTATATAAGTCATTGAATGTAAATAAATGTTATAGGCACAAAATATCACATTAACAATGTGGACGGTATGTGTACCTGGTTGGGGCGCGATCATGGTGGCGGGGTCTCTCCTGCTGTGCGGGACCCTGGACGTGGCCTACTTCGCCCGCATGATGTACACAGTTGCTAAAGCTAGGTACTTCAGGAAGAAGATCTGTATCTTGGATACTACGGAAGTCCAATGTGAGTAACTAAAGCTTATCAATGGCTTTATAAGAACAGACAAATAAAGTGTGTTTGTCGTCAATAACTTCAGCCTTTCAGGCTTAACGCAATTCAATATTTGGCAGCGCGGCAGTCCCGATACATTATTTGACATTTTGTTTTATAACAATCTATTATCTACATTAAAAAAGTTGCCGTTGTTCTTCAAGGTTCATATTCTTGTTTATGGTAATACTCGGTCGCAAATCTGGGTCTCCCATAGGAGAAATTTTCATAATTCAGATTCAAGTCGTGACCTCACATAAGACACAAAGAAGAAACTATGTGGGATCACGGACTTGAGGACGAATAACAATGAGTTCATGTGTATAATTTAACCATATTTCCAGCCCTATGTCTCCTAACCGACATAGACACCCTACTCTACCACATGAACAACGCGCGGTACCTTCGAGAGCTGGACTTCGCGCGCGCTGACTTCTACGAGAGAAGTGGACTCTATGGAAATATTAAGGCAGCAGGAGGATCTGTACTCCAAGCTGCTACCACCATCAGATATAGACGATATTTGAAACCATTCACCAAGTTTACCATTACTTCTAAGGTATTCGCACACTGTTATCTTTAGATTGAGGCCTATATTATCTATACTAATATTATAATGCTAAAGAGTTTGTTTGTTTGGTTGATCGTGCTAATCTCAGGAACTACTGTTTCGAATTTAAAAATTATTTTAGTGCAGTATAACCTTAATTATTATTTATTTTACCCGTGAGGGTTATAATACCATTCACCTCTGCCGCTGCTACAAGCGTCATAGACGCGTTTCGGTTGAGCAGCATCTGGGTCAGACTTACCCCCTCCCTCTCACATCCTATTAATGCTGTGGATTTAGTGGACTCTAGGGTCAGGGTCCACTGAAACTGCAGCATTTTTCACTCCCTCTCCCCACTCTATCTTCGAGGATGCAACGTATCGGCAAAATAAAAGAGTTGCTCTTGTTTTGCCGATATCCATGGGCGATGGTGGCCACTTACCATCAGGTGGACCGTCTGCTCGCTAAGCTAGAGTCTAACCTACAATTACTGATCCACAGGTCACAAGGTACGGTAGAACAAACACCGACGTTTAAAGTTTACAAGAGAAAATTGTAATTTTTTTAAATCTCTTTTTAAAAACAAACTAAAGTAGATTCGAAAGGCAAAGATTATTTGGTTTTGTTTTATTTCGTCTCGTGGCCATTCTTTTGATTTATGGATATTATACTGTATAAATAATCAATCTAATAGCTACCAAAAGCTAATAATTTTACAAGTTTCAGACACAGAAAATATGGTATTAAATGAACGTAAAGTTAATCTATTGTTTTGTTATTCGTAAAATTATATTATCTTGTTTGATTCTATTCGATAATACATTGTTATGTTGTTTTGAATGAATACACACAACCTTGATCTTTCATTGTATATTTTACGCTTTGTTTACAGCTATTTTGTCTCATAAATATAATTTTTTAATTACAAAAATTTTGGTCGATTGTATTAGTAAGGTCATATAATGATAAACAATTAGATATTCATCATCATTATTATGACTACGTGTTAATGGCCCATAGCAGAGCCGGGGCGGAGCCCCTCCTCATAGGGACCCAGAGACATTAAGCCATAGTCACACACACACACACCATTAAGATTTCTCAGGAGTGCAGGTTTACACGATGTTTTCCTTTGATATTTAATTGCCTAAAATACAAATAATCAGAGAAGACAGACTTGTGTACCCAGAGTGGAAATCGGACGAAATCTGGAAAACGAGCGAGTGTGAAAGTGAACTGTTTGAATACTCCTTAGCGTAGCGAGGGCGGGTCAGCTAGTTTTTATTAACTTTTAATATGAGAATTATTTAGCACATGTTACGGTAGTTCAACAATCGTACAATTCTTGGAGTTTAAAATGTCCAGTTTATCACTTTTAATGTAAATGAACCTTTGTCCTACTATTAGGACACTGAATAGAGATGATAAATATGAGATGTGACGTCATCGTCAATATTATGTGAAACGATTTTTTACCGCCAATTGACACGTAAGTGGCACATTGATTTATAGGTCGTTCACATACATACTGACCATTTAATTCTCACAAATGATTAGCATACACCACGTCTGTTCTTTTGTGTGTAACGCCTTAAATATTTCAAAAAGGCCTACGAACGGAATAATATGGCATCATAACGAAAATTACTAATTCATTTATATGAATCGAAGAAAAGAAGTCAAATATATTCGATATATTATGGTCGAATTTCTAATAGGCGACCACTAGTTACTCTAAATATCTGTGATGTTTTATTGTCGCTTTGTTTTAGCCAAACATAGCGACAAATAAAAGTCTTAAGGAAAATAATTCCTTCATTCTCATCTTCTTTCGTCTGTTTTTATCTTTAATTGACTCATCTTATCATCAATAAAAGTAATCCTTTTGAGTAGCCAATTACTGTCCATCAAATAGACATAACTTCGATAAAACGAAAAGTTTGAATTTGTTGATTTGAACATGTTTATATACAGATTAACAAATAGCTTGAAGTTGTTTACGGTTTCAGTATTACAGCAGGTCTAACTTACAATATAGGTTTTGTTTGATTTAAATCGGATGTCATGAAAGTAATTATTATCAGTTAAATATATTTTCGAGTAATAAAACCAGGGCGGTTCGAATAATCTTAAATATATTCGATATAAGCTAAGTCATGTTTAAAACATAGTTTTGCCATTATTAAAATATTTTGTGATGCAAATTTTAATGCAAAAAAAAATATTATAAGTTTGAACATCATAAAAAAAATGATCCAGGAAAAGATGGTACACCTATGAAGCTGATAATTGAAATTAAGATTAAACGGCATGCTAATAAATTCATGATTAATTGTATTCTAGGCTATTTACTGGGATGAGAAGACATTCTTCATGGAGCACGAGTTCATCGGTCCCGGGGGGTTCGTGCACGCCGTGGCGTTGTGTCGCCAACGGATTATAGACACGTCAGTGGCTGCCATTGCTGAGTTGCTGCTGCAGTTGCACTGTTCCGGCAACTGCAGGTCTCCGCCGGAGAAGATGCCGTCTGAGGTAAGCTGTTAAAAAAAATATTATTAGGTCATTTGGTATTAGTAATTGAAAACTTTCGAAACATTTCTAAGTACAAACTTCATCATCATCACCCTTTAATGGCCTACTGCTGAGCTGACCACCGGGTCTCATCAGAATAAGGAGGTTTTAAGGCTATTGTCTACCACACTGGCCAAGTGCGGGTTGGCAGACTTCACACACCTTTGAGAACATGGAGAACTCTCAGGAGTGCAGGTTTCCTCACGATGTTTTCCTTCACCGTTAAAGCAAGTAGTATTAAATAGCTTAAAAAACACATAACTCAGAAAGTCAGAGCCTCAGAGGTGAGTGCCCAGGACCAAACTCGGACCTCTCGATCTAAAAATCTCTGTATGTATGTTGGAATTGTACATCATTTAGAAACTGTATAGTATTTATAACAATTTTACTTAAATTCAAGGTGGAACTGTGGGTCCAAAGCAACGAGATAAGCTCAGCAAAGCTCCGACCTCTCGCCTCCTTACCCTTAGAAGCCCATCCCCTCAGCTGTGGTGAAATCATCCCCAAAATGTCCGAGTGAAGTCAGCTTCGCCCGAACGAAATGCGGTTGAGGAAACAAGTGTAAGTTATGGGTTTAGATTATCATGAAGATCATTAGATTTTCTACTTGGATCTTAAAATCAAAGGTTTTTTTGCAATACATACATACCTGATGTATTTACATTCTCAAAATAAATAGATATTTCATATAATTTAATTTATATAAGAGATGGAAAGTTGGAACGTGTAAATTAATGGTTGTTTAAGGTTTTCCATCAATTTAGTTTCTATTTTCCGTACATTGTTTATGTTGATAGTGTGATAGTTTACTGGTTAAAGTTAAAGACATACGCATAGTGAATCGGCGTTAATAAAAACTATGTAACGATACTTAGAGGACACGGACTCACAAAACTGAAACCTGAAACTAACCTTTTTTTAAGAAAAGCCTAAAATATAAAGAAATATCATAATTTATTTCAGGTTCACTCAGACGCTCACTCAGTTCAATTTCTTCACACTCACTTTTCTCCTTTCTGTCTCACTCACTTTTTCTCCTATACACACCTTGTCCTGAGAATAACTAACACAACAATAGAATTATCCGATTTGGTGCAGTCGTTCGGAAGTTATGCGCGTACATACATAGAGACGATCAATTTTTAACTATATTGATTAGTAAGAGAGAGTGCTTATTATATTAAATTACTAGTTGCACTCCGCGGTTTCACCCGCTATATTTTGGATAATTCACACAATATCATTATAAATTATAGCCTATGTGTTATTCTGATGTGTAAGCTGTATTATTGTAAAGTTTCATCAAAATCCATTCAGTAGTTTTTGCATGAAAGAGTAACAAACATACATACATTCTTACAAACTTTCGCGTTTATAATATTAGTAAGATAGTAGGATTAGTAGGATGACGGGTAACCAATATATTAAAGTACTTTCCCTCCATAAAGTCCGTCCCAACTTTCCATGTACTATTTAATGTAAAGTACATAAAATTAATTTAATATTATTTAATATTAATTTTATGTATTAAAATTATTTAATAATTTAATATTAATTTTATGTATTAAAATTATTATCCAAATATCCATTTTAAATATCTAATGATCTTTTTGAAAAAATCACATAAATCATTATTGTGATTTCAATAATCTAAATCCATTTGGTAAGGTTTTAGTGGTTTCGTTCGGGTTTAATTTGACAGGTGTCAACGTCAAAATGACAGATGTCAGTAATTTTAATAAGCTTATCACAACATTTAATTTACAAGTAAGAATGAAAAGGCTGTATATTTTACTGTTTATGTAACTTTAAAATTTTTCTTGTTTTTTTTTCTTTTTTTTTTGTATTATGGATAAGGCAAAGGTATTACACCGTACAGCCTTAAGTCATCAGTCAAATCATCAGTTAACAAATGTTTGGTTGATTTCGGGATTACCCAAATTATTATATAATTTCCTTATTTCCATGTATATAATATATGTTATATAACGATAACGATTGTTGGGTTCAATGTCCAAAATAACGTTTATTGAGGAAAATCGAAAATGTATTAAATTTTTTTTCTTTAAAATAAAACGCTAGGATACAAATACTATGGTAAATGACCCACTGCAGAGCCGGGTCTACTCCTCAGAGTGAGGAGGGTAGATAGGCCATATTTCATCACATTGGCCTGGTGCCGGTTGACAGACTTCACACAGCGATAGAGAGCGTTTCCTCGCAATGTTTTCCTTCACCGTTAAAGCAAGTGATATTTAATTGCTTAAAACAGACATGACTGAGAAAAGTCAGAGGTGTGTGCCTGTGTGGGGGATAGAACTCGGACCTCCTGACCAAGACACCGATGTCTTAACTTCTGGGTTATCACTGCTTCTATCTCCCTTACTTTTAAACAGTGATTAACGTAATCAATGCCTAATTAAGATCTATTCCTTTCTGTGTCAACTTTTTTTGCATTTCAAAGAAAGAAACAAAACACAACTTAACTAAGTAATTGATTAAATACTTTTATAATTAAATCCCGTAGTATGTTTATGTATTGCAATAATATTTAATTTTAATTTAAATTACTTAATTTTTTCATGGCATGAATATGTTGTTCTCTGTATAATTTTGTATCAAGACAATGGAAATAAGTAAAAGGTCAAATTTAGGGTAATCCCGTTAACAAATAGTTGTGTAAAGTGAGCATGATAAAAACTGATACTTTATTCATCAAGTTTTATTTTTCATTCATTATTGGTGACTTTACTACAAGAAAACAATCAGTTTAAGCTTCAATAGATAATTTATAGCTTACAAGTATGTTACGCTTTTTATAATATTATGTATGTTTGTATGATCTCTTTAAACTTATAAATGTTAATTGTATTTTAGTGATAGTGTCTTTGTGATTTTGGCGATGACGCACAAGGGATGTGGACTTAAATAATTTTAGTGTATTATGTAAAGTAAAACCGTGAATCATGTTTTATTTATTAAGTTACGTTAAACGAGTTTTGGAGAGATATTCAGAATTAAGTAAAACTTATTGACCGAATGTGTACTTAAAGATTTTATTTTTTTAGTTTACCTGTATTATATTAACTACAAAGTTTTTATTGTGATGGTAATTTTTTTTTAATTTTAAATGTGTTGTTTTTTAAGTATTTATTTTAAAGAATATCTTTGAGAAAATAAAAGGCCATAACTGGTGATTCTGTTCTATATCTTGTTCACTTAAAACTTGTATGTTAAAACTAATATTTCTTTTAATTTTTTTTAAATAGTTTAAACACATAAAAGATGCCTAATAGTCTGACCTGAAGCTACTATTCAAAATATAATTATTACTGAGTTTTTAAAATATTGCCAGACTGTGACTGTAAATTACCCCATCAATGTGTTGTTAAGAAAAAGGTAATATTACAGGACATAACTTTAAAAAGCCAACGACACCGTCTGTTTGTCTCTTAACGTATTTATGAAAATATGGCATATAAATGAAATGATATGATAATCATAATTTATTTAAGATATCATGTTTTAGTAAATGAGCAATATACATATAGTATCTATCTTCCTATTTCTTAGCTTCTATTGGATTTCTTTAAGTTTCCCTAACTAATTTTTTTTCTTCTGGAAACATAGACGACATTTTAAAAGGAACATATTCAAAGGAATGTAATATACTAGTCGACCCGTGCGACTTCGTCAGCGTGATGCTCAGCTTCTATTGGTCTTAGCGTGATGATATATAGCATATAGCCTTCCTCGATAAATGGGCTATGTAACACTGAAAGAACTTTTCAAATCGGACCAGTAGTTTCTGAGATTAGCGCGTTCAAGCAAACTCTTCAGTTTTATATATTAGTATAGATAATAGCACTGGTAATGAATTTGTAACAAATCGACTGTTTTCCATTAAAAAATACATTCCTAGTGCAACAGCAAGCAATTTAATTCGTCAGGATAAAAAAAATTAAAACCAAAAATAATGTTAATAGTAAGAAGTAACGTCTAGGGTTGCCAGGTAGTCGGGAATTGTCTCGGAATTTAAGGTATTATCCAGTAATCAGACCTTATTGTCCCGGACTCCCAAATGCTAATTATCCCGTATAATGTTTTTCTCCAATATTCCCCGACATGATAAGTTTCTATCTGGCAACCCTGATTAAGTGGCCAGACAAGTATTGTAATAAAAATCAGACATTAGAGCTGCGTTTTCACATTAATCTAGCCTCGCTCAGTGTGTCAAATGAAGCGATTCTATTGGTTCTTCACAAACACATTCCTTGCACATCTTTTATGGAAACGCAGCCTAAAACGGAACTTTTAGTGAATATTTAACGACAAAATTTGCGATGTTAGGTAATTTTTTTCTACAACAGTATTTATGTATTTCGAGCAAACGAGGATTATTCATATGTTAAAATATTAAAAAAAAATACAATATATGAGTATATGGAAGATGTATTCGAAGGTTGCATGTATAAATGTCGCCGGAAGTGAATCGATAAGTTTATTCGATACAATACTCGTCGGGTTAAAGGTCAAGTTATAATTACTTGTAAATATGTTCAGTTCAATAATTTGATTGTGTTGTGCAAAAATGAGAAATGCTAAGAATGTGGGAGCTATACTACTCTAACAATATTGAAATGTAATCTGGACGCAAGCCGAGCAGTGCCTGGGGCTTGACAACCAGGAGCAGGTTTAAAGAGAAAGGTTTATGTTTTTGTTTATAATATGTTAACTATGCTAAGTAAACACTTCAATACTAACTTCAATGTACATACCTCTAATCTATCGCATAAAAGGTTATATATTGTCTACTTATCGGTATACTTGACATATATAAATATAAATTAATAAAAAACTTGATATAGTGACGCTGTTTTATGTTTGTTTAGGCAAAATAAAGGGGGGCAGGGGTATCGGTGGCTAGGGGACGGGGAGGTTGATAATTGCAAAATATCTGCTTACCTAATACTAGAATTACACTATGGTGTACCTTTCGAATGACATACTGTAATATGTTTATGTATTGCCCGATTTTTAATTGACTCATTTCTGCATAACACAGACTTAGTAATATAGGTATTGTATTTATTTCAGGAAGTCTTATACTGATGCTTCTTTTTAGTAGATTTATTGATTTGTTTTAAACGCTTAATGCGTCATAAAATAATATATATATATAGAAGAAGATAATAAAAGAATTTTAATCTGAAAAGAAATATGATAAAAAGTTAGGAAGGGTTTTATAAAAATCGCAGAATCTGCGATCTAAAATCTCTGTCAATAATTGCTTCAATGTTCAGCAGTAACAACATAATATGTTTTTTCATGTTGTGATTGTATTATTGAATATTTAATTTAATTTATTAATGTGTACAAGAAAATAAGTGTAAATATAAATTCACTAGTTTGATCACTGCGATAGATTGTTAATAAACATTGTCGATAAATTATACATAACTATAGAAGAAAGGCGAGAGGTTCTTGTTTTGCTTATTTTTGATGATATGGGGGATGGTGGGTCCATAGTGATTACGTCAGCGATGAAAAAGTAAACGCGTAAAGTTATACCTTATACTAGGCACAGTTACTTAGTTATCTCTTGGTTCTCTCTCTCTCTTGGTCTCTTTGGTATTTTATTTAATTTATTATTTATAAGTTGAAGATCGATAGATTTGTAAACCGATCAACAGTCAGTTTATAATTAATAATTAATTGAACAATTTTTATTCTCTGTTAATAATAAATCCATCAAAGTTTATATTCTGACTAGTGTCATGTGTATTTTCTGTAGCTCCAGATTCGCACGTTTTCTCTACTATAATATACATGTATAATACATATAAACCTTCCTCATGAATTGCTCTCTCTATTGATAAAAATTGCATTAAAATCTGTTGCGTAGTTTAAAAGAACTAAGCGTGTAAACAGAGGGAAGCGATTTTGAAAATGATGAGCAAAAAATAGTTTTAAGTATATTTATAAAACGGTGCTTCGATGCCCATGCCATGTTTAAATAAGTTTTGTATGAAGTTAGGGATAAATGAAAATCAAAATTGTTTTAAAATTAAGAAATCTATGAGGAGTTATGTATTTGAATCAAAATTTCAATTTGTATTGTAGCCGAGCTATATCCTTAAAGGTATTGTTTTGTGTATTATATAAATCATTAATGTAATTAATCTGATGTAATAAATTAAATTAAAAATTATATTGACTTTTATTCCAACTCTTATGACAACCAAAGTGGTGTGTGTGATTCCAAGGGATTAAAGATGTTATTTAAAAGATTCATGTATGATGTACTTAATCATTGAATGGTCAAAAACCCCCATATAAAAATAAAATATTCTAATATCTACTATTAAGCTTGTGAGCGATTAAGGGCGTCGCCGAGGGGTTGGGGAATGCACGTAGGGGTAGGCCTCCCCGGAGACAAAAAAAAATTATAGGCCAAACCTCAGAATTCGAATAAAATTTGCTCATATTCATATGGACTAGTATGAATAAGGCTTTACTGTGACCCCAAAAATATATCGATTTTCGACCGATTTTTTACGTAATTGCAAACTATTTTGAGACCACTTGAGAAAATAAATATCGCGCTTGCCATACCAAAAAATTAAAATTTTTTTTATACGAAAATGTTATTCCTCAAGGAAGCGAGAAAAGTTTACAAAACTAATTTTTTATTGCAGATATTTCAGATTTTTTTATTCTAAGCAAAATCGATTGCAAAACGTAAGCAATCTGGACAAATGAGAAAATATATAAAACTAGTCAACCCGCCCTGGTTTTGCTGAGCTAAAACATTTTTAAATAACAATTATTTTTTACCTGACATCCGATTTCAATTTAACAAACCCTATATGTTAAGTGACACTTGCAGTAATACAACTGTGAAAAACGTATTAAATTGTGTGCAGTAGTTTTTATAGCAGATATTATTTTTACCCACGACACATTAAGTTTCTTAAATATCTTCTATGTACAGACATTCGATAAGTTGTATTTTTATTATACACTAGCTAACCCGGCAAACATTATTTTGCCTTATAAATTTCAAAAATTTGGGTATTAGGGGTATAAAAAATAGATGTTGACGGATTCTTAGACCTACCCGATATGCACACAAAATTTAAACAGGAGGAATTTGGTAAGAAACACCTCGACCCGCGTGGCACTCCGCTCCTATTGGTCGTAGCGTGATAATATATACCCTTCCTCGATAAATGGGCTATCTAAGACTGAAAGAATTTTTCAAATCGGTCTAGTAGTTCCTGAGATTAGCGCGTTCAAGCAAACAAACTATTCAGCTTTATTTATTAAATAAGTATAAGATATCGATTAATTACACATGTCGTGTGAAACGCTGACGGTTGGTGAATCAGCTAGATAAAGAAGGTCACTACTTCACAACAGGTGAAGTAAAAATATGCATTTTTTTATTATTTTTAAGAAATAATCTCATAAATTTTTATTAGATATGTTGTGGCAATTTCAATACAGAATATTTTAGTAGAAAATTAGTAGCCAGTGGTGGCTTTGGAAGATATCAGCATTACTACACTTTCTTAAAACTATGACAGGAATCCAAGCAGTGCCTTAGAATTGTGACTAAGGAGTAGGTCTACCTGGCAACTATATTGTAACTTTGTAAGTTTCGCTTTAGACTTCAATAGGAAACGCCTAACATCAATAAAACAACACTATCATTACACTTAAATCACTTAACCGATTTGGATGAAATATGATGCAGAGATAAATAGAGCTTGAGGAAGGACATAGGCTATGTTTTATCGCGAAAAAAAACTTAAAAATAGTAAATGAAACTGTAACCGTAATGAACTGGCGAAGCCAGGACTAGACGGATCGACCAGTATTATCAGAGATGTCCAAAATAGTTTATAAAAAGTATTCAAATACTAAATGCAAATACAAATAGTTTTTCATTTTATTAAATACTAAATGCAAGAATTCTTATAATCAGATTAGTAACAACGAAATGGCCATATTCTATTAATTAAAAAATGTATATGGCAACACTACATCACCTTTGTCACTCACGAAAAGTGTAATTTTCTATCTGTGGAAAAAAAAATTAAAATCGGATTAGTAGTTCCTGCGAAACCCTTCAATTTACAAAATGACCAGGTTATGGCACTTAAATGGCCATATCTTTTTAATTAGAATATTTATGGCAACACCACATAGCCTATGTTACCAGGAAAGGATGTAGCTTTCTATCGGTGAAAGAATTTTCAAAATCGGTTCAGTACTTTTCGAGCCTATTCGCAACAAACATACAAACAATCAAATCTTTCCTCTTTAAATAATAGTATAGAAATATTGATTAAGCACAATCACGCTATTTATCATATTAAATATATTACAATTAATGGACAATCCCTCTTGATATTAGTCGTAATTCTACAACTTGTTTATTCCTTGTCCATTACTGGTTCCACTATTATATTTGTACATACGAAAAACAAAGATCACTTGTGTTGTCAAATGATAGAAGCTGGTTAAAATTTATATCATCATATTTTCTATTAGCTAGGTTATCCGTATCAAGCTATTTTGGACAGACTATAAAATATTTAATTAAAGAAAATCTATTACCCTGAGTATCAGTTCAGTGTTGCCATATTGGGAATAATTTATCACATGAATTTTTTCATGAAGACAAAATTGGTCTAAATGTATTTTGCATTTTGCAAATACAAAATATGTCTTAAAAGGTATTTCAAATAAAACACAAAAAAGTATTAAATACAAAATGAAAATAGGTATTTTGCATTTAGTATTTTAAATACTGGTATTTAAAAAATGTCACATCTCTGAGTATTATAAAAAAAATTGATTCTAGTTTGATAGATCCGTTAATTATCAGTCTACAGTAGATCCTCTGTAGACATATTTAATAATTTTATGAGGTAACTTTGCACCCCCCTTAAGGGATGATTAGAAATATTTCAATGAAGAACCTGAATTTAAATAACTTCAAAAAACGGCAAAGTTTTATACCAACTTCTTTTTTACCCCCTTAGGGTGTGAATTTTCATAAATCCTTTCTTAGTGCTCCCCTACGGTCTAAAAGGAACCCCTGTGCAAAATTTCAAGTATCTAACCCTTATAGTTTAGGCCCTGCGTTGATATGTCAGTCAATCAGCTTCTCCTTTTATATATAGATACTGTCAATAGCTATCAGTATTAAACTAGACATTGAGAAAAAATATTTTACAACGATTTCACGTACTAATATCGTGATAAAGTTGATGATTATATTGTAATATTAAGACATGTTTTGCTATTGGCAAACATTTGCAAAGTAACCTGTAACCCGGTTACTGCAACACGTCAGCGTCACCGAACTCAATGTACTTGAAACGTACTTGATATTTGGGTAAACACCTATATCAGTTAAGTATTACATATTACGTGTTTACGATGCAATTTATCAATCGCTAGCGAAACGCTCCGACTTCACACGGCTTTTCTGCTATAATATGTATGTATTATACACACAAACCTACCTCTTTAATGAAAACTGCATTAAAATCTGTTAAGTAGTTTAAAAGATCTAATAGAAAACATGGAATGGTGTATGTACGTTTGAAATCTAGCATCTTGTTAGTTATGATGTTGGTAGCATTGGTTTAAATAGCACCCTGTTAGTTATGATGTTGGTAGCATTGGTTTAAATAGCACCCTGTTAGTTATGATGTTGGTAGCATTGATTCGAGTAGCAAGCACCCTGTTAGTTATGACGTTGATAGCATTGATTTGAGTAGCACCCTGTTATTTATGACGTTGATAGCATTGATTTGAGTAGCACCCAGTTAGTTATGATGTTGATCTTGATAGCATTGATTCGAGTAGCACCCAGTTAGTCATAATGTTGAATAGCATTGATTTGAGTAGCACCCAGTTAGTTATGACTTTAATAGCATTGATTTGTATAGCACCCAGTTAGTTATGACATTAATAGCATTGATTTGAGTAGCACCCAGTTAGTCATAATGTTGAATAGCATTGATTTGAGTAGCACCCAGTTAGTTATGACATTAATAGCATTGATTTGAGTAGCACCCAGTTAGTCATAATGTTGAATAGCATTGATTTGAGTAGCACCCAGTTAGTTATGACTTTAATAGCATTGATTTGTATAGCACCCAGTTAGTTATGACATTAATAGCATTGATTTGAGTAGCACCCAGTTAGTCATAATGTTGAATAGCATTGATTTGAGTAGCACCCAGTTAGTTATGACATTAATAGCATTGATTTGAGTAGCACCCAGTTAGTCATAATGTTGAATAGCATTGATTTGAGTAGCACCCAGTTAGTTATGACATTAATAGCATTGATTTGAGTAGCACCCAGTTAGTCATAATGTTGAATAGCATTGATTTGAGTAGCACCCTGTTAGTTATGACGTTAATAGCATTGATTTGTGTAGCACCCAGTTAGTTATGACATTAATAGCATTGATTTGAGTAGCACCCAGTTAGTTATGACATTAATAGCATTGATTTGAGTAGCACCCTGTTAGTTATGACATTAATAGCATTGATTTGAGTAGCACCCAGTTAGTTATGACGTTGATAGCATTAATTTGAGTAGCACCTAGTTAGTTATGACATTAATAGCATTGATTTGAGTAGCACCCTGTTAGTAATCATGTTGAATAGCATTGACTTGAGTAGCGCATTTACTTTCTTGAATGTTAGACAACTGTTAAACATCAATCGGAGGATGTAATCTTCAATCAATGTAATCAATCTTCACAAGTATTCTAGCAGTAATCTGATTCTAAAGAATAACCCCCCAGGAGGATAGTCTAGTCAATCTGTCATACTTTTGGTCTGCTTATAGAATATAACTCCTTTTAATTAATAATAGTATTAAAGGCTAATTTTATCCTCCATATATTCCTCTTATAATCAATTAGTATCGGTTGTAACAAACTCAAAATGTAATAAATATTTTGGAAATCAATTTTAACCTACTTCTAATCATCGTATTGAATATATATATACTTACTGTCGGATGGTATGTGAATTATGTGGTATCTTAGAGGTGAGTTGATTTGACAGTCAAAATAATTTATTTAAGTCCGAACATAAGTACATAAGTAGCATAATATTATCTAAAGTAAGTCAAGCTACTTTTAAGCTGATAATATCTTAAGATTTTCTTACCTATCGTGATTTCACTGCAATTTGCGTAATGTGATAAGCAAAGTTACCATTTTATATTTCGTCATTTGAGATAGTGGATCCAAATTGTTTTCAAAATTATAAAATACTAGTCGTCCCGTCCTGGCTTCGCACGAGTGAAATTTAACACTTCTACCTACATGTGTATTGCATTTAAAAATATTTAGGCATTCACATAAACATTTTAATATTATTCAGCAAAAACTGTAATTTTAGCCATGCCGAATTTCATCGAAATCTGTTAAGTCGTTTTTGTGTCATTGAGTAACAAACATCCTAACTTACACATCTTATACTTACTAATATATAAAGCTGAAGAGTTTGTTTGTTTGAGCGCGATAATCTCGGGAACAACTGGTCCGATTTAAAAAATTCTTTCAGTGTTAGATAGCCCATTTATCGAGGAAGACTATAGGCTATATATCATCACGCTAAGACCAATAGGAGCGAAGCTACAAGCGGACGAAGTCGCGCGGGTCGACTAGTTAATATTATAAACGGGAAAGTTTGTATGTTTGTTACTCTTTCTCGCAAAAAGTACTGAAAGGATTATGATGAAATTTACCAATGATTTAGCTTACACATCAAAATAACACATGGGCTATAATTTATTATGATATAGTGTGAATTATCCAAAATACAGCGGGTGATACCGCAGGCCGCAGCTAGTTTATAATATAAAACTTTATTGTAACTAATGACAGTCTAGCGGTCATATTATATTGTTTTATAATTCATTGTTATTTTTTGACATTGTTAGTATGATCATAAATTAATTAATGTTATCTTTAATGTATTTAATTAAAATGTTTTGTAATGTAGGGTTAGTCAAATCTAACACTAGAGATCGAGTATTCTCTAGAAAAATCGATCTGAATCGAACGCACCAGAATCGCTTATATCGAGCATTAAAATAAGATAATTTCTTTACTAAATTATTGCTATTTTTAACGCCTTCTATCTACCTAACCTGACCATGTTAAAGTTTATTAATCCATTACATCTCACACCGTTTTGAGTGACAATAGATGAATTAACTAGATTTTTATTACCAGTTGAGTATTTATTAATTTTGGTTCCAAAAAAGATAAAATGATCTCATTCCTTTAATTTTGTTAAAGCTGTTTCATACCTAATTTTTATAGTAATCGACATCAATTAAAGTAAAAAAGCTAAGAGTTGTTATGGTGGGTTTTAAAACTCTTGAATCGAAGCTTTTTAAAAATATAATTGCGATATCTAAATATTTTACTGTTTATGCCTTTATATTAAATACTGTTAAAAGTTTAGCATGTTTTAATTCTAATTTATATTAGACAGTAATTTTTATTTATTTCAACAATTTTTATAAAAAAAAATTGAGTCATAAAAGGGGTAAATAAAAATAAAATTCAAGTTTAATTGTAATGTACACAATTTATTCAAATCGTATAGCGTTTCTTATACAAAGATAATAAATTGTAAAATCCTCTTCACGATCCAATAAATAAATACTTAGTATACTCCTTCAGTCCTATCACATGCCCTATGAGCAATATTAGGAGTTTACATTAATACATCAAATACATCAATCTAACTTTCATAGGATTGATTACAATAGTCCCCGACCATGGGCTGAGTCCACAACGAGACGCAGGAACCAGAATTAGTGAGAACGCCTTGCGTTTCATATCAGAATACTCTAAGTGCGATTCAATCGCAACTCGCTCATGCTCGGGGATAGGGCGACGATCGAAACCGCCTTGCTTTTTTAATAAATGTACAAAAATATTACTTTATGGTAGTGTAAGGTAGGTATGTATTGTCAAAGGCACTGGTACTCTTATACTGATCAATAATCTGCACGACAGGTTATATCTTATAAATAGTTTGCGATTTTCTGACAGCTAGAGGATCTAACATACGTTTTTTTGGTTTGGAACTTAACAGGCATTCCGATCGAGAAAGACTATACATTAACATAAATAAACATCTAAGTTGACTTAAATCTACGACTTAATACTACCTTAAAAGAGAAATAGTCTTTAACCATCGATTTTCACTATCGAGTCTTCGAATAGATGAAACAGATCTACTGCGCTTATATTTTACATTATACAATACCTCACCACTAACAAATGCATCTTTTTTAAATCTATCACTGAGTAGATAAGTTTTATCTGCTCGAAAAGTCTATAAACCGAACATTTAGTCATTAGTGTGATACACGAGGTTCACGAGTAGTCCACGCGTCGAGATGTCGAGGAGTCGAGTTGTCGAGTCGACGACTCGCAAGCTGCGACTACCTCGCCATCTCTAGTCTCTACCCTATAATACGAGTACGAATAATACACCAATAGAAACTACTAGGAAGATTTACAATTAGGCTTTGCGACTTAGCCGCGTACAGCTGCACAATATAATACAAATATATAACATCTCTTTACAACGTGGTAACTTGTAGGGAAGGGTGAGACAGTTTGTACGAACATATCGACACGAGACATGGCGCCGGCGCCGAGCTGACACCACACGTAACGCTCCAAACACTAAACACATCAATAGAAACAGATTGAGCATTCGCCTGGTGTAAACTCAGCTGAGACGGCGCTGCGCGGTCCAGGCGCAGGCGCTAGGGCTCCCGCGGCCGCAGCGGGCTCAATGCTCGAGTCCGCGTGATTTATTTTGATGCATCATGTTTTTTAGCGTCGCCACTTCTGTAGCGAGCCGCGCGAGTTCAGCCTTTAGATGCGCGTCCTCTTCTTCGGCCAGTCTTTCTTCGGATCTGGGGGGTCTGTACTCTGCTCCCAGTGAGATCCCAGAGTCTCTCTCATCACTGGAACCCTCCCCGTCCCAGGAAGGTGAGGAACGGGGACCGGGCTCCTGTTTGATGTGTTGTAGAGATAGGAGAGCGCTTGCGACGTCTTTGTCACCAAGGTGTGATTTATGACGCAGTTTTAAAGGGAGACAGTTATTTTCTGGGGCGTAGGGCTCGGCTGTTTCATCTCCGGAGCCAGACAATGATGATAATTCGTATGGCGAGGGAGCGCGGCGAGATCTGGAGAGATTGAGAACTGAACCAGGGGGTTCATAGTGTGCAGGGTGTGGGTAATAGTTGTCGGCTACGGGGATCCTCTCCTGATATGGCTCTGGGGCTCGCTGTGGAGGCGGAGACGGGGGTGATGCGGGAGGTGCTGGTGGCGGTGGAGGCGGAGCAGGCGGGAAGATTGCATTATTTGTTAGTTTACTCCTCTTTGTTACACACAACACCTGGTCGCATGTAGGTAAAGTGGCCAATACTTGATCGATGCTAATAAGATTCTCGCCACAAATTCCATATTTTTCTTTAATTGCATCCAGCTGAGCCTTCAATACGTGGTTCTCTTTTGATAGTTCGACAACGCGCTGTTCAAGAACCATGTCGTTGAACCGGCGCTTTTCGCGAGACCGCTTGGCAGCTTCATTGTTGCGCCGCCTGCGGTCCCAGTAACCATCATCTTTCTTGTTATCAGGTATAAATTCGCGTTGCTTACGCTGTCCGAAGAATTCCTTCCTCTTAGAAAAATCAAAGTTTCCGTAATCATCCCCAGGGCTGCCATTTGACGGACAGTTGGGTGGTTGTTCCATGGGGTAGTGGGGGGAGACAGAGAGTCTCACACGTGGAGGTGGTGGCACACGCGACGGTGTCGGTGACGGCCCGAGGGCTGCGCCCCCGCCCGCACTCAGCAGCTGCTGCTGGCTCAAGATGAACTCGGCGACCATGTTTCGGCGGACGACGCCTTGTCCGCACGGATCAACTGTGTGGTTCTGCAACAAATAAAACATTACGTTAGAATAACGTTGCAATTTTCTAAAGAGCCTTACAAAATACGCTTGCAAAAATGCTGTCGCAAGTTCCTGCGCAACTTTGCACGTGGATCACCTTTGTGTAACCGCGTTGCCACATAATTTTTTATTCCCTTTACATTAAAACGCATTAATAAGTCACGTTTCCTAACCTCGTGTTCCATTACATAAATCATTTCCAAACGCCGCAGGATACACAATATGTTGCTAACTTTTCACGAAAATTTTGATCGGAGGTAAGGTTTAACTAAAGTGCAAACTTAAAACAGAAACGATGTTTGGAGTAGTGAATAGTTAAATTCAAAATGTATTTAAAATTCACGTCTGCGCGCATGTGACAAAAGTTGACTAAGTGTTTTATTAGCAAACAAACGTTTATGAACAATAATATTTAGATTTCGCAAGAGTCACGTTGATGAAGTCGTGGATCAAGACTGCCAACCTCAGCGTTTAATTATTTTATATTATTTGCACGATCTCTATCTATCTGTACAATGTCGTTGACCTTTGTGTAACTTCGACTCCTAATTTCAACCCGTACTTTACTCTGTATTGAATTTCCTATCGATTATGGACAAAATAAACAACGGCAGGAAGTTTGGCAAAAAACGTCTTTTAGCATTGTTATCAAGTGAGGATAACAATGAAAGAATGAATCCTAAGCACCCATTGTGACGAAGCCATAAAACTAGGTAAACTAATTTTATCAGCCGACTAGAGAAAAAAAGAAGTAAGTGGTCACGTTACTTGACATGCGTTGAACTGTCGGACAACGTGAGAGTTCTTTCTAAATCTGATATTATGCTTTTCCAGCGATATTTGCATGTGATTTTAAGTATTTCGGGGCTCCAAACACGTGCTCCTGCTCGTTTATACAAGATTATTCACAATTTAGTCAATATGAAATTCAGAGAATTTTAAGATGTTTTTGAGCGATCTCATTGCATTCAGAAAGCTTTATATAACCATTTCCTCTCCAGTACAATTCTTCGTTTATGTAAATTTTAGCATATTAAAGCATTTGTCACCAGAATTATAATGCTGTTAACTTGTACACTAGAATGTAGATAACTCTTGTTAAACCGCAAAGTAAAGTAATCAGATGCAATCGCGAACAGTAATGCTGACATCGCATTGTTGTAATCACACCAATAACGCAATATTAATAGTGAACTTTGTGCCTGGTTTTATTGCTATTAATAAAATATAAATTGAAACTTTTTACTCATCAAATAGAAACGTTTACTATAAGCCCAAAGTCAACTGTTGTAACACTTGCTATTAGATAGTTCCCTAAACCCCGGCTTGATCATCAGATCAGCTCGTAACATAACATGGCATGGTCATGGTAATCACCAAACAATGTCTATACGAACATCCCAAGTTAAGAAAGAACGTCATTATTCTCAAAGAATAATATTATTCAATACACTAAAAGCAAGTAACATTTAATGAAGTCTCAAGTTAGTGCGCACTGCGCAGGTTTCCAACGGATTGTTGCAGTTCGGTGTCAGTAGGCCGCTCTAGATGCGCGCGCGCACCCGTTACGGCTAACTGTTCGATTAAACCAGCTCTAATTGGTCGATGTCAGTGGGCCTGTTACACGATTCTCATGTTAAAGTTTTTTTTATAAATGACACCTGACGCCAGCATGATATAACATTATTAGTGAATGAAATAAAAAATATATAATATTCATCGAAAACAGTTGATTCACCTCATTTCTGGCGTACTGTAATTTGTATAAACTACAGTTACACTCAATAAACAGTTTTTGCTAGTTAGATGGATCGCTTCGAAGATGTCAATGGTATACAAATTTTAGATTTTTAAATTGTCAATTAATTTAGTTTTACTTCTTTATTGCAATGAATACGGTTTTCAAAATAACTGCTATTTTAAACCTAAAAAAAGTATCCGTTAGGTGACGGTTGACGGCACAAACGGTTAGCATTGTTTTAATGAGTAACGGACGGACATAACGAGAATATGGACTCAATTATTACGTAAGAGAAATAATAAGCACTGCAAGTTTCGTTTAATTAATTTGTAAAACTAAAAACAAACATGTCATAAATTACGAAAGTAATTACACGAGTTATCGAATTCGGTGAATATCGAACATCTAACGGTCTTGTATAACAATCGGCATTTAGACAGTTATAGCTAATCATGTACTTTCGTTTAACCGTTACCCAAAAACTGGCACTATACGGTACCACGGTTTTTATGCTCATCTCGTCTAAACTCGTTACGAAATGTTTCGTCACTGCTGTCAAGGTTGGCTTGGGCAATGATGCCGTTCTAAACTTTTTAATTTCGTGCCAATAAAATCTCTTTGACTTAGCATAGCTGTAAATTTTTACTGCTAATATTTACGTTTAACAATTTGATAAAAATTGGATATGTAATAAATAAATAAACACTGCTAGATAAATTTGTTAGTACAGAAGAACATATAGTTCACAAATTCGTTTCCGGAGCGCAACAAACTATGGAAATCAAACCTGCGACTATTGACGCAGTAAATATGTACATTACAATTATTGCGGCCGTCACAGTATTAACTTTATATACTTATTTGTTAAATCCGATTGAGCTAGGTTATGTTCTAGCGACCTTCGCATTGAACTACTAAGTAGATACGCGAGGCTCACGTTGACCGGTAGCTAGTCACGTGTGTAGGGGGTATTATTGCACGTGTAGTTAATATTAAAATATACGTAATAAATAAATTTGGTAAAATTTGATTTGTTCAAAGACCAGATTTTCTTAGTCAATGACTTTCTGGTGTTGAAATAGATAATTACGATCTTATTTACTTTAACTTTTATTACATTACAAGATAAAGTATTAAAAAACTTCAGTGATTAAGAAAAATAAATAAAACACGTCATGTTTAATATATCTCTGAGTCATAGATAAAGCAAGACATTGTTAACGCTTTACGCAATTACTTGTATGAACATTCTTTGACCCGTCTAAATTTTATACGCGATTATGTAATTCAGAGACAGATAAGCACATTCCAGGCCTATTTTGAGAGCAATTCGTGGGTTGTTAGATTGTTGACTCCGCAAACAATACTGTACTTAGGAAGCTTAATATGGACTTCAAAAGTAGTTACTACTGTTCAAGTATTAAATGCATTAGAGCTGTAGCTATATTATTATTAATAAATAATTAATTAAAGTGCATATATCATAAACAGAAAAACAAGAATGATAAAATAAAATTACCTGTAAAACAGTTTTTCGTCATATTATAAATTATTTTGCATTTAACGATTACATTATCATTTTTCACGCATTGTATGCAAATTTGTTATAATACTTTGATTTTGACGACATTTAGAGACGCGATGTAACAAATATATAGTGCATTTCATATAAGTGCTTTAACCAGTGACTGATCGGATCATTTGAGTTATTGTCCTGCACGTTTCCGTGCGACGGTCACGCGGCCCCTGACACGTGCTCTTGAACTCACGTTGCTTGCGTAACACCGCACGTTCTTCTCCTAACGGTTATATAAAACAACGTGATCAGTGGAACATACAACTAATTATCGCCTAGCACACTTAATTGGTATTGTTGACTGTCATCCTCATCTATCTCTTTTACAATAATATAATTATCTTAATCAAGAATTCTTTCCATAACAAATTCTTACTGCTTAAAATGTCCGGAGTGTTCATGCAATATAAACAATACTTTCGTCCATTTTAATGCGCGCATTGTTCTTGCTCTTGACCTACTAAAGACAATTACTCACATAAATGTTCATAGACAATATCAGCCATCTTGGAAAAAGTAGAGAAAGTAGTACAGTGGTAACTTTCCACACGTTCGCCGCTGCTACATGGAAAAAGTAGGCCGGCCGCCATCTTTCATTTAACATTACTGTCTAACAGAGGTCTCTGTACGCTCATGTTAAACAATGATCAAATTATTTAGAATTGAATTTTTTATAGTGCTCCAAGACATAAATGAAGTAGTTTATGAATGATCTTGTTTACAATGATCAATGTTTCTTTGGCATCAGCGGCTTATCTCTTAAGAATTGCTCACCCTGCATTTTCAAGATGGAGATGTTATGAAAACATTTGATATTGTATTATTTTGTTGTGTCTGTCTGCGTCTACCAAACATTCTTCCAGACATATTGTCATCTCTAACCTCGAGAAAAGGAACATGAAAAAGGTCGTGCTATTGGATGCGTTTCAAGCATTTTACTTCTGAAAAATTGCGTATACTTGACCGATATTCGCATTCGCATTTAACGAAGGCCCAATTAAAGAGCACGCTATTTTGGGGACGGCCTCTGTCTCCCGATAATAGTTTGGTGTCAAGGTTGGCTCTCGTAATTCCTCGTGCGTTTATCGGCTGATACAATATATGCCAAGGCTCTTTTCCTTAGTTTTCCGGTAGAGGATTCCCCTATCTGATAAACATAATCCTTATATAATTACGTGTGTTTTTGGACGAGACAAAGACAAACCTACTTTACGCCGACCTTGCTCTACACAGTTAATTGCTACATTATTAAGAAACACTTAACCTATTTGTATGTGCTAGATTCGATGAATTTAGCTGCTTACCTCAATTTCTTACGTAACAAACGTTTTGTTTCTAGGAAGTATTGTAAACGGACACGAGATCTTATGAATTGATTTTCCCTTTTTGCTCATTATGATATGTTCGGCGAAATCTAAATACGTTAACAGTTGACGTTTGCGTATAATTGAGCTAGTTTATTTGAATAAAAGTTATGCGAGCGCCATAATAAGGAAAATGAAGTGCTGGTTAAGATCAGTGTCACCTTTACAAATTTTGGCTCGTTAATCTTTTCAAGGAAAAAGACAATTTAACGTGTAATAAGTTTTAGTTATAGGAATTTGGATCCCAGGCATTTCAGTCCACATACTGGACTACTTTGTCGCAATTGGTTATGTACACTCACGTGCACATCAGTAAGTAGGTTACAGTTACGCGAGCGAGCGAGATAAAAAAATAGGTCAAGTTATCTTTGCTTGTCCTCGTAACGATGAAATTATCGTCGGCCGTTATTGCGCGTGAAAAAAATGTAGATTACGTAACATGCATTCATTATGGATTCGATGAGCATATTATCAATTTAATACATTTTTGGACGATAATATTCAATGATTGATGTTGCTGTTTTTTTAAGTCTAACTCTCAATTCTTATACATTAATACTATTATGAAATATCTAGAATGTAACTGTAATTTTTAAGTGTATGATTTCATCGCTTTGAATACTCAAATAAAATTACAATATCAAAACTACGTGTAATGCGACTCATGATGCACGAATAAATGCATACGGGTGACCTTACGGTCTTTAATAATACGTTCCGGACGACCTTGGTTCTACTTCCTGTATTACATCACTTATAGCGATAATGCACTTCATACTTGAACACTTCTTTGTCTGACTATTATTAGATTGCGGAAGTTAGAAACAAATTTACATTGCCACGATTCTAGTTCTAGTTTACTATCACGCTGACGCTTGGCTGCTATCTGTGTAGTCTGTGAGTATTGCAGATTGCGCAATGCCGCCCTAAGGACATTGCGTCATACGTAGATAGCTAACTGACCTTTACGCGATCGATTCAAGTCCCATGTTTGTATTTACAATTGTTTTAACGTTCGGAAGTTTATTTCGAGATCGGCGTACAAGAGAAATGCGGAGGCGTTACTGTGTTTACCAACTTTGCGTCTTGAAATGAATTGCTACTAGTTTTAAGTGTAGCTGTTGAACGCTTCTACGACGTAGATAGAAGTTGAAAAGTATATTCTCAGTGTACTCTAGTTCCGTACATCCGCAGGCGAGTGCACGCCGGATTACAACCTTGAACCAGTTGTGTAAGCGTTTACAATGGCTTACGACAGAGCCGTCGTGCCAGGCGCCGCTTACGACACCGTTAGTACATTAGTTGCTAACAATCAGAACCCCTTGCATACTTAAATATATTTAGTACAATTACGTTTTAATTACCTCATACTTCATGTATTTTTTTCTAAATTAAAAAAAAAACAATTATTGCAATATTTAAATATTTTCAACATTTACTTTTGAAGGTAGAAATAAATATTTTATTTTGAAAGGTATATTATATCAGAGACAATGAAATCAACACCCTATTAGAAAACAAAGGAATAATAAGATATGTACTAATGATATAAGCGGTGTAAACAAAGATAATAATGAAAACAGTATGAGTAAAATAAATGAAAACAAAAAAGCACAGCTTTAAATAGATTTAACAAAAATTGCTATCATCACAAGTATCAACAAACAAAGAGTTGAGGTAGAAGGAAAATATTATGATGGTCACTCGGAAGTGCGCACACATGGAAGTTCTCCGAATCAAATGATTAACGCGAAAATATTTGGCACGAGACGAGGCGGACATGAGTAAACACATTTTTTAACAACGATGTCAATGACATTGTACCGATGTTTCTATGAATTAGCAAATTTCTGGTGACTTAAGGAACAAACTTCGTTTATTAGTCATTAAATTTATTTCGAAAAATTACAAGGAAATCTTAAAATTTTGAAATATTTAGAATATATTTAAATTATTAATAAAATAAAATTTATTATTGATAATTATAAGATGAACGTTTCAGCCGGAAATATTAAATCTCATTTTTCTAATTGGAAATTAAACTTATTAGTGATTGTGAACTCAAACTCAAAATATTTTATAATTTCAATTAGATTTAAAAAACTACTTGACACGTTAAATATTGGTGTTAGTAAGTTAGTTTTAAGCTACAGCCAATTAGGACTTAGAAAAAAATATCATAAACATAAAATAAAAAAAAATATTTTCTAAAAAAAAAAATTATTTAAATATTGCAATAATTAAAATAAATAATAATTTAACAAATAAAATTTAAAATAATAAAGAAAAAATACTTACAAAAATATTTGCGGTAATTTTGAACTTATCCGGAATTATCCAAATAGTGAGAACAATGTCATAATATCACAAAAACAGCAAAACACAAAACCGTCTTCGGCGTAGTTTATAGTGCGTTTAATAGTAAATGCACCCACTTTGCACGTCCAAAATGATTGTCACTATCACAATGTTATGACGAAATTCACGAATGGCGTAGTACTCTAGTTACTTGGACACGTCTATTCACTGCGAAGTCTAGAGTGCGACTGAATTTTGTAGTGGGGTCGACCGACTCGCGGTCTGGTCACGCACACAGGCGCACTCCGCGCTCGTGTGAGTGAGGTGCGTGTGTGTGCGCGCGGTGCGTCGGTGTGCAGGTTTACGTAACCCGACTGTGTGTAATCACTTTAGTCGGCGCTATTGAGTCAATGTAGTGTCCGATATTCAACTAGCGCTATTGAGTCATGTATTTGCACCGTTTTTCTGCTTCTACGAAATCTGTAATCGATTGATAAGCGTTAGTTTTTGGCAATTAATGTTGTAATAAATTAATTTAAATGTGAGCAAATTTTTGACTAGCACTTTGTTCTGTCCAATTTTTCGCTTGTTTGTAATCGACTCAGTCCAGTTCAAGCTGAACTGAAATCGACTGACGTAAAAAGTATGGCAATGTTAGATATTTACTGGTGGTATAACAGCATTTTTTAAGATTATTTCAGAAAATTTACAACGGTTTCGTTAATCAGAATTTCCAGTTCTATTTTTACGGTAGTTTAAAAAATACGATATTGCGTTATTTTTTAAGTAATTTTAAGTTTTTCCATTACAAAGTATGAATTACGTATTCTTGTTTGTCGGCAATTTATTAGAAAATGCGGAATATAATGTATTTACGTACTTATTTGTTGTTACGATAATTGTAAATGAAATGTTATGGAATATTTTAATTATTTTTCCATGTTTAGGTCTATTTACGTTAAAACACTTGTTATGGGTGTGATGTCTTCATAGGAACCGGTTAATTAAAAGATCAAATAACTGTTATACATTTTATATAACATCGTATAGGTAATTAAGATATAACAATAATAATAAATCGCGATATATTTTACTAAATATTTTCTGACTTTAATTTTTCAAAAAACTACATTTTTGTTTTTTATTTTAATACAAAAACCATTTTATTTCACTTTACTTTGACATTTTACTTTCCTAGCAGGTTTGTTCGGAAAGTAAATAATAGAGGGCGCCACTAGGATACACTGCAGGTTGTGTGTAACTTGATATAACAAAAACCAATGAAATATCAGTATAACCTTTTACTGGAATTATTTTAACATTTACGCCCTTACTTATAAACAGAGATTAACGTAATCAATGTCTAATTGACATCTATTCCTTTCTATGTCAACTTTAATTGTATTTGAAAGAAAGAGACAAAACACTGCTTAACTAATCAATTGATTATATACTTTTAGAAGTAAGGGCGTTAATCGCGATTAGGGTTGCCATCTTTTAAACAGTTTTTTTTAAATAAAAAATTTAAATATAATCTTTTTAACATTTTTAAATGTGATCTTGATGACACCATAAACGCATTTTTTTTAAATCTGGTGAAACATCTATTAATAGAAAAATTATAAAAAGTTATAATGTCTACGCATTTCTTTAATAATCTGTGGTGATACATCTATTTAGCAAAAATTATAAAAAGTTAAAATGTCTACGCATTTCTTTAATAATCTGTGGTGATACGTCTATTAATGAAAAAATTATAAAACTATAAAGTTAGAATGGCTTTTCAACCATTTTAACTTTATTAAAATATATTCTGTGGTAATACATCTATTAAAGAAAAAAATATAAAACGTAAAACGTCATAGCATTTCTTTAATAATCTGTGGTAATACGTCTAGTAATGGAAAAATTATAAAAAGCTAAAATGTCTAATCGCATTTTTTTAATAATCTGTAGTGTGTAAATTTATAATTTAAATAATCTTATTAAACAACATATATAAGTTTTAGACATAGAATTTAATAAATATGCTTCAATGCAACCGTGAAAACCGCATCCAATATCGTGCAATAATTTTTCCGTGTTGCTAGTAGAAATATACAAACATTATTATGACTTAGTTATATTTTTATTAATTTTTTTCTACTACCCATACATGTTTAATCTACTGTGTTATAAAGACCCTTCACATTAAGTTTTCTTAAATAACATATGTACATACATTCGATAAGCTACATTTTTATTATACGTACACATACTCGTATATACTACGAAAGAACTAAGATAGTTAAATTATTTATCATTTAATGTTTAAGTGATATAATTTTTCCTCGAATGTCAAGGTCGTGATAGTAACGTGTTGAATACCTAAACAAGTCAAGGTTGGAATAAGTATAAGTGTTTATCAAACAATGGAAATCATTTTAATGTTTAAATAATGTGCAAGTTTGATCGACATTCGTTCATACCTATTCTTATGCAGATTTGCAATTTCCATAATCCGCGGCTTGTTGGATTGGGTCGGTCAAGTGAATGATATTCAAGTTTTACATCATATGATTTTTTTTTCTTTTCTTCTTATAGATCAAAATGTATTAATATATTAAACTAATATAGATAATAGAAATGTAGTCTTTTAAGGATTTTTTTTCCATTCCATTCCATCAGCCTACATCGGTCCACTGCTGCACATAGGCGTTTTCGAGAGCGATACACCTTCTTCAGGTCATCGATCCAGCAGGCTTGAGGTCGTCCTCACTGCGCTTACCAGTACGCGGTCTCCACTCCAGAACACGTCTGCCCCATCGACCGTCGGTTCTGCGACAGACATGACCTACCCACTGCCACTTCAGCTTACTAATTCTTTGAGCTATGTCGGTAACCTTGGTTTTTCTGTGAATCACCTCGTTCCTGATTCTATCCCTGAAAGAGATGCCCAACATAGCCCGCTGAACCACTTTTAATTTGTGGACGAGGCCAGCTGTAAGTGTCCACGTTTCCGCTCCGTACGTCATTACCGGTAGGACACACTCGACGAGGACTTTGGTCTTGAGGCTTTGCGGTAACGATGGTGTTGTGGGGCCCACACACAAAAAAAAGTCACCCAGACCTAACCACGCCTAGTTTTGGCTACTTTAAAAACCGCGGGGTCTTTAGATGTGCGGGGCCCGTAGCAATTGCTACATCAGCTTTATAGCTAATCCGCAGTGATATTTTGCAACTCTGGGTTTTCGTTCATGGTCCCCTGATACCGTAGCATTCTTCTCTTCGTTCCCTCTCCGTGCACGCTTTCCAAAGCCCGTATTAGAAAAGAAATACTACTTACTTACTAGTATAATATTGATACATGTGATAAAATTTGATTATTAACAATTAAATAAAATCCCATAAGTTTTTTACATTTCCTCAAGTCTGATTAGATAGTATTAGATAAAACCTTTAATGTTGCTACAAATAATATGTCAGCCAAGTTTTAGTGTTGTTTTTGTAAATGTGTGTCGTGCTTAAATTTTAAAAATACGTTTTATTGATTTTCAATGCGCTCATTATTATTATCTTCTGTGTACTTTATAAGCTTACTTTACAAAACTTTATTAATACATTAGCCTAACATAATACAGTTTATTAATATACAAAAGAAGTGACTACTAAAAACTAGAATTTAACAGACTTACCAGGCATAGTGTGTAACTTTTACAACCAAACATACCAAGGGTTAACTTAAAATAATAATAAATAAGTTATATATGTCGGAGGTGCGAGTTAGGTTAGGTTAGCCTTGTGTTAGGTTAGGATTAAACAGTGAAACTAAGCAGTGGAGGTTAGTGTCACGATCGAATAAAGGAATTCCTTAAGCCTACACCTTGGTCACAAATTATATTTTTAAACTTGTATATTGCTCTCAAGTCCCAGACACAGCTCGAATACCTTTCATGATATTTGGATAGTAATATAGCTACCGGCACGTAAGTATAGGTTTGTCTTTAATGCGCAGAAGTCACTATTAGGAGCGAGAGCTGCGCGTCACACACGATTGGTTCTTATACGACGTTTCAGTTCCCACGCGTCTCCTCCATCACAGATGGCACACACAAACAGTACAATGCACAATTTTCCCCCAGTATTTTTTCTTAGACCTAAATTTATCTGCCGGCTGCTATATCACCGTATCGAATTCTTACTATTATATTTATTTAAATGATATATTAGTAACATTACAATAATAATGGGATATGTTAAATTAGTGCACGTATGTCTTTGTCTCGTGTCAAGTCCACGTGCCTTAAACGTTTGGACAAAAACTATTGCATTTAAATAAATACTAATAAGTTAATTTTGCGGATATAATGATATTCATATATATTTCGTATATAAAACAATCGTGTCTTGTATATGTCAGAAGAGAGAGAGCCGATTAGGACGAATTAATAATCGAATCTTACGATTCTTTAGTATTTTAGCAGGAACCCAGGCAGTGCCTTGCACTAGTGACCAAGGTGAAGGCTTAAGGATATCCTTTTAATGATCATAACACTCATCTCCACTGCCCGGTCTCAATGTTTGTCTTAGGTTAGGTTAACATAAGGCTAACCCAACCTAAGGTTGTGTTAACACATCTAAATATAATGTACACAATAAATTTTGAGGCTGTCAATAATCATTGAATATAAAAATCTACCCCAACTACCACTATAACTATACCCAACCACTATTATTCTACCCCAACTATACCCCGACATATATATAATGTGACCATACGCCCCATTATTCAGTTGTCTGTGCTCCTTTTCCCGAAAGAAAGCTTCGGGACGTAAAAATGTCCCGTTTTCCAAAATCGTCTGAAAATTACTGAGTATCCGCCAGTATGATAGGCCGACCCCTCTTCAAAAAAAAAATTACGTTTTATATTGGTACGAATGTATTTCAGCACACTAAGAAAATATCCAAAAACTATAGTATTACATTAACTTTTTTAAAACAATTGGTAAACTGACGGCGACCTATGTTGATGTATGGAGACAACAATTTCCTGGCAGCAAAATTAAGTTAGTCCCTTAATTCGGATTGTACGGAACCCTCAGTGCGTAAGTTCCACTCTCACACTTAGTCGAATTATTTAATATAGGGTGCACTGTGCAAGATCGAATAAATAATAGGGAATATAAAATCTATAATATCTCTGCCTCTAAAATGTTAATCTAGTTCTTTAGACAGACATAAACTTGAAAAATTCTGAGATAATAATTAAATACACCTGGATTTTAAATGTGTTATAAAAGTATCGATTATAATATCGAATATAATTTTTATTTACGTCCGTACTATTTTTTTAGGAAAAAAAAATCTCTGATATTTTAAAGGGCACTGTCTAAACTATTCGTAAGACTTTTTTAAATAACAATAATATTTACCTCTGATATAATTTCTAATACTTATTTTCCATAAGAAAACAAAGTCATAAAGTTTATCATAGTTATGATTTACAGCTACTTTATCATAATTACTTATCGATAACTTTAACTTTTTTACAATAACTTAAATTGCATTAGTATTGTGGAAAAAAAACTTTCCATCCATGCAATAATGATTATGTTATTAATACCTATAGATATAAAACTTTTGTGTCGTTTAAAGTACAAACAACTCGATTCACATTTTGTTACGTAAATAGAAGCTATGTGGAATACATAAGCTTTACATAGATACATAAGAACTATTTGTCTGTCTCGTAACCATCCAGATGTATTTTTAACCTTCAAATGTTCGATATTAAGGGAAAAAACACGTTACGTAAGTCTCGTCGTTGAATAAATCGCTTTTTATAAAAAACATATTTTTCCGGGATATGAATTCATGTATTTTCTAGAATATTTGATAAACTCGGACATATATTGTCTTACAGATCGAGCTTATGTAACTAAAGTGGCTTTTACACCAGACAGATGTCTTGAAAAAATATATAGTTTGATGGACGGTCATTTTTTGTGGATTTTTAAGTCCGATTTAGTCCATAGTCACACACAGGTTTCCTCAGGATAGTTCCTCAGCAAGTGATATTTAATAAACTGAGATAAGTCAGAGGTATGTGTCTAAGCCATAATCAAAATAAGTAAGTCCAAGTTTTAATACCAATAAACATAAAAAAAGAATCGTATTAAAAATTAAAAAACGAAATTGTAGACTAGAAGTTATGTGTTTAATTGTCGTGTGTTGTTGTGCCCCATCGACCATTTCTAACGTTTTGTGGCTCAAAAGACATACAAATCTTTTGGGCACAATAATATAAAGTACAAATAATTGGGTTAATTATCCGCTAGTATGTATTCACCTTCCACTACTGGTTTCGCGCCAAAATAAAAATGATAACTAAGACACAGGGACTTCGAGATTAGACTGAATTTTTAAATATTTACAAAGATGAACTAAATACTATCAGAAACTATAAAACTACTTCTAGGAACAAATTAATTAATCAATATTTTTCTTAGGACTTTCAAAGACTCCGTAAACAAAATTTCCCAAAAGTGTTTCCCACACATATTTAATGGTAGAAGGTCATTTTCCGATTACTTGTGACGACTGTCATATAAATCTGACTGATAAGGGTCCTGGACAGATTTTTGTCGAATTTATCAAATTTTTATTGTAAAATAAGACTCCTTCATATTTTGTACTTACATCATATTATTCTGGTATGTGGTGCAGATAATAAATAAAACATAGTTTTGGTTTTATTTCCGAGAAGATCATGAATTTCAAATCGAAAAAAAGCTATATTTTTACATATGGCCTACATTGTTATTCTTTGTTTTGACTGTAAGTAGATACTAATACTTTATATTCATATAAAAAAGATACGTTTAGATGGAGGTATTATTCCATTTTTTATCGATCTTGGAAAAAACAGATAGCAGTTGCTAACACGAGTATTGGTTACAGAATTCAATTCCTATTTTATTAGAGAAAAATATAAGCGCATTTACTATGCGAAATATTCTTAGGTTAGTGCGAAATAATGTATGAAACTTAATTTAGTACTTTGTTTGATTGTTGAGACAATGGTGCTGGTCATTTCGCGCCACGACAAGTTTTTGTAAAATACCTCAGAATTAAACTGTAGATGATGAAAAAAATGGCGAATCTGGGTATGTATTCAGAATTTCAGAAGTAGAAAAATATTGCTCGTAACAAGAACAAATTAATTTTCTTACTCTACCTTTCCTACTAAAATCTTTCTAAATAATTTTAAGGTTAGGCAAATAGACATGCTATTTTTGATGATTTTTCATACTTATCAATGAAAAATTAACTATAAAGGGGGATAATATTACAGCCTTGGCGAATCTGGTTAATGGGAAATATTAAATTAGTACTTCTTAAAATGTGTGCGAAATTCTGGATTGTCCGTCAGTTGTTGAACATTGTTTCCTAAGTAATAGACCGTAGACCAACTATGTATGGAGGGTGGTCATATCCTCTAATAATAATCTTTAGTTATATAAGTTTTATTTAAAACAAAAATTGGTAAATTCTCCACAATAATACGTTTAAAGTAAACACGTTTTTATTATATAAGTTTTTATATAGATTGTATCTAACACGTGAATGCCGGTATAATGAGTAGATCTATTAACCAGCACGTGGTTTAATTACCATACCTAAGTTTTGCTACTAAGATAGATATTTGTTTTAATAATTTTTATCTTATTTTAGAGACATGTGATTTTAGTTCTGTCTGTTTGTCTTCTCCTTAAAATCTTCATGGAATATTACTTAATCCTTTGAAAATAACAAAAGAAATGTGATAATATTTACTTTATTTTATTTACAGATAAATATGTCGGAGCAAAATATGGGAATCACTGTGCAAGCCCAAGGTTAGGCTAAATGTAACCTTATACAAAGCTAACCTAACCTAACATTATGGCAATTAGTAACCACGTGGCAATTACATTGTAAGGTACTCCCAGCACTAACATTAGAACTACTCAAATATCCAATCCTTGAAAGACCTCCCATAAAATTAAAACTGTATTCCGATTGTCAACGGTATATAAAGTCGAGACTGTCAAAATGACGAAAATGACTACTACCTTTCTCCAGCGCCATAGATGGCGATGACGATTTGATTATTCAGACATATACATTTTTTAAAACAGATTTTTTCAATCTTTCCTGTGAAAATTTAGTGATAAGATTAACAAAGATATGCCATATAATAATTTGTTAAATTGTGTGTTGTTGTCAAAGGGTTAAAGCAGATATTCCGTTGTCGTCGCTGTTCTTATCTAGGGTGGATTATATATATAGTTTTTGGAGTATAGGGACGTGAATGGTTTAACCGTTATATGTCTGGTTTAGATTGAAACAACTGGAATAGAGGAGGAGAGTTAAATTGCAGTTAGTTCGTTTTCTATCTACAACGTAAGTATAAATATATAATATTTTTAATAACATATGAATTTCTTAAGAATACCTGGTTGTGACCTTCGACTTATTGAGTCAATATGATAATAATATTTTTTCACAACTCTTACCTAGAAGAACAATTGTTTTAATAATCTAAGAAAAATGCGGTCAAGAACGTGATAAGAGTTTTATTGATGCGAAATAATATTATTTATTTAGACTAATTTTGTAACGAGATAACCTTCGCTTTGTTAACAAAACATTATGCGCAATTTTTAAATTTTTCTATTCTCCTCCTTTAAAGTTTCTTTCAACTGCTTTTATTATTGTAAAAGAATTGTAAGGATTTTTTGAGGGTTTGGGAGACCTATTACTGTAGGTACATTATCATTTTAAAGCGTCATCTTTTTACATCAGAAGTGGGATGACTTCTGTATCCCATCTCAGTTATTAATTATAGTTCATAAAAAAAAATTGTGCTTTTTATTAACTATATTATTTTTTTTAAAATATTTAATGACATTAATTGGTGAAAAACATCTTGCCTTGAATGGTATCAGCTTTGACCATGTTCATTTCCTTGTAGATAAGATATTGCAATTTAAGTGAAAAATAAGGAAATGATTACTGTTACCTAAATATGTTATAAAGTTATTCTGATCAGATAACGTAGAAAGGTCAATTATAAATTGCGTGAAATGTTTTTGAGTGCCAATAGAGATAAAACAAGTATATTTCATAGTAGAAAGTGTTTTTAAAGTCTCGAATCAACATTTTCATAACACTGAGTTAGTTTCGAAGAACTTTCTAGTCCTGATGCAAAACAATTTTTAGGATGGGTGTGAAATGTTGTATGATATTTGATTTCGTACTTGATTAGGTTTTTGAAATCGTATTGTTTAGGGATTCGATATTATATTGCGTTGCCTTAGTTGGCGGATGAATGAATTTATTATACGAATTATTTTATTTTGAGATTCTTCAATCCCATCTGAACAGATTTTTTTTTTCAAACCTTTTTATGTACAATAGGAATACAACATTTTAGATCTAAGTTTTAAATTTTTAGGTCACTCGAATTCAGGCGTACCTTATATATGAGTTATTGTTTATAAATAAAAATATCACAAAGTTAACAATTACTATTAAATGCAATGGAAAGCCGGTATGCACAAACAATTTGTATATATTTATGAAAACATTTCTTTGTCTATTGAGTGACCTGATCAACAATGTGTTTGTTTATCGTATTACTATTGACTCTGGCATTTATTAATATTTTGTAAGAGTCGCCATTTTTAATAGCACGTCAAATGAAAGAAATAAAATAGGTTAATTTAAAGAAGAGAAGAGATACAAAGCTTCAGCTTCTAAATTAAAAATTATTTATCAACTTAAATGTATTAATTTTGATTTCTCATTAATTGTAAAGAAATCAGTAGAAATATATTTTATATTTCGTGAATACTCCGAGTAATGTACAGACATAAAATACTGTCTGTAGCTAAAAATATCATGTTTTTAATTACGTAACATAATTATTAATTGAACATTAAGATTTTTAAGCAGAATTAGTTTTCCTTATATTTTATAACACAATTTACAGTTTTTGATTTACCAGTTGCGGGTTATTGTTACCACTAAAATATTATACGAGTATTATATCACGTTTCCCTTTAAATGAGATCATCTATATAACATGACTTTTGTATGTGTATGTTTCTCTGTACATACTTATTCATATTTTTTAATAATACCGAGAGGGTTGTTCACGTATTACGTAAGCATAAAGTGTGGCAGGGATCCATTTTTGCTTATTTTTGTAGACATGGGGGTGGGAGGAGTCTTCGTGGTGATTACGTCAGCGATAAAAAATAATATTTGCCAAATTTCTGCTATAGATATATAATAGAAATTGATGAAAACGTAGAACTAATAGCAATTTATGTCAAGTAAGGGTAAGAGAAATATTATGACAAAATTTCTGTGATACTTTCCTATTTTTAAATAGTAAAACTTTCTACGTTAAAACAACAACAACAAGTTTCTGTTTGACCTTCGTTTATTTATCTTAAACAACACAACGTTCTGTAATAGCTATTAATAGTAAAATAGGTGAAAAAGAAAAGACAGTAAGATATATATGGCATAAGTTTAACGAGATACTCTCTTTATAAATAGTATATAGTAAAATTTCTGTCCCTTTTTAGTTTATTTATACTAAATCACACAATTTCTCACATTTTTTCTATAAATCTCTGAAAGCAATAAATGAGTACGGTATGTCGGGTTGAATAGTGATTCAACCTGACTTCTCAACTAAATTTTACAGTCTTTTACTGTTCAGGCTGTTAGTTTATGGAATGATCTCCCCCCACTAAATATTAAACAATCTGATACATTGCATAAATTCAAAAAATCTGTTAAAGATTAATATCTTGATAAGTAAGACGACATAATTAATTATTTAACATGAAATAATATCTATTTATTAAATTTACTTTTGTTAATGTAGTATTTTATTTTCTTACAATATTTATTAATGTATTATAATGGTATGTATATAAAAATATCTGTATACATGTATGATGTTTATGTATTCAGATCAGAAGTAGGTTATTGGTAATTACTTTGTATATTTATAGCTACACCATCTTCTTCAATTTTATCTTCGTTTTTTCCTTTTGAAACGGGGGTTGTCTGGAAGAAATGGCTAATTATTTGCCCGCCCGTTGTACTTCACAATTAACCTTTAATTGTTATTTATATCTAGTTTATTAAGTTCATTTTTGTGGTGTACAATAAAGTTATATAACTAAATAAAATAAATAATTAGATTGTTTTCATACCGAGTACAATATAGATACTGGATCAGATCAGAATCACATCCAGAAAATCTTGAAATTTTCCTAATGTATTTCTGTCAAATTTCAAGTGCATTTACAAACGCGTCTCGGTTCGTAGTGGCCAAAACTTACTCGAGTATAAAATGAAATTTCATACAACTTTTCGTACTGACCTGAGAAATTGTTTTCATAAACGAATTTCGAGAATGTTAAAGAACTTTCTATTCATGGTTGTATGAAAAATTATTATAGATTTAAATGATAAATAGCATAATGAAATACAAATTCGATAAAACATTACGTAATCGTGGGCGGGTTACTCATTACCTGATTATTAATCATTATAATCATACGAGTGTTTATTTCAATGATAAACACATATTGAGGGACGATTGTCATAGGTTATTTTTAGTTGAATATGTTATGTCATTTTGTGTCGTAGTCGGATTGTGTAAATAAGTTTGGCTACGGTTTAATAACTATAAATGAGACGTAATATACAGAACACGTAGAAACCTATAATAAAATGTACTTTAGACAGGAAGCTGGGCTTGTAAATCTGGATCAGGTTTAAGAAGATCTTTGACATGACTACTCTCCGTTTTCTACTCCACCTCCTAATATTTAACTAATCACGTGATTTTAAATAAGTGTTACCTCACACGACATATCAATGTATCATCATCATCATCATCTTATAATGGCCCACTGTTGAGCCGGGTCTCCTGAAGGTCAGAATGACGAATGAGTTTAAGACGTTGATCAATATAGTATTTGTATTCCTGAAATTCCAACACTATTTGAGGATTAATAAAGGATTTTTTTATGTTATCACAAATATCTCTAGTCATAATACAGAGTGGAAAAGTACAAAACAACAAAATGTAAAGAAATGTTTATCTATATAAAAGTTTTGGTAGGTGCCTAGACATTTAAAGAAAGCATGCAATACGTAGATTAACGTATTGAATCTGCGCAATAGGGTGATGTTGTTTACAAAACATTTGTCTTTTCGTCCTTTCATTAGAAACGTAGGTCTGATCAAAGTACGTTAATTACATTTAGTCACCTTTTGGAGAAAACGATTAGTTTCTTAGAATCATTATTCGTTTATTTTTCTATACAACTTGATAAACATAATATCTACTTATAAAACTGTGATATATATGTTACACTAGTCGACACTTGTGATTTCATCCGTGTGTAGTTCCGCTTCTATTGGTCTTAACGTGATGATATTTATTTATTTATTTATTTATGGCCTATAGCCTTCCTTGATAAATGGGCTATACAACACTGAGAGAATTTTTCAAATCGGTACAGTACATCTTGAGATTAGCGCGTTCAAACAAACAAACTCTTCAGCTTTATATAATATGAGATTTAAAATTTAAAATCTGAATAATTTATTAGAATTTGTTTTTGATTAAATGTCTAATTCGTAACCGTATATTTTATTGGTGAAAGCAATATATACAGGAATTTAAAAAGTACTTGTTCCGTGTCATATGTGTGAGATGAACTCCCTTCAGCTGTGACTACATTTTTTTTTTGAAATGTAAATTAAAACCATAATATATACTTTTAAAGATTTGTATTTATTTGTGTCTGAGTGTGACGTCACAAAATTTATGACCTTCTTCCTTCCCCTTAAGGTGTGATACAATTTATGGATGGATACGATGGTCCAAAGTACAAATAAATTTTCAGAATGCCTAATTTCGCGATTGCCAGTGCGTATGCGTCACGTAACATATTTTTCTATTCAGTCACTAAGATCGCATTTCCGTTAGGTATTTTCCATTATCTGCTACATCGTAGCTGGAAGACAAACAAATATATTTGTGTTGCAGACAAGTAGTTCACATAATTAGTTAGCCATACAACAATGCGACTAAACGTTGTTTAGCTGAATGCTCATCAAATAGTATCACTTAAACACACTTAGCTTAATAATTAAATATCAATTTGCTATTACTTGTCGATGTTTAAAATTCTAGCCTGAACCCTATTTAGTAATTTAATGTTAATTTATATATCTTTATAGTGAAATACAAGGGAAGGGGTTTAATAGAATTAGTCTATTGTCTAAATTAATCATTTATTATTGTTTATACTAAATTTATTTTTATGACTAAATAACTAAGAACGACTAAAATTTAAGAATATGCGATTCAACCTATCAGCGGTCCTTAATGAAGCTGTAAATTGTAATATTGAAAGTGTTGAACGTCACAATGATTCAATTATAATGCTATTTTTAAATGTGGGATAAAGGAAAAGGATTCATAGGGAAATAATTAAAAAAAGTCCTAGTAAGTAAATATACATCCAGATATGTGATTGTAAGGAGCTCAAACAAACGCGTTAAGGGTTTAATAAAACAACTAGTTTAATGATTTAGCTGTGTCATTATAATGATTTGAAACATCCTAATAGTATTAAATTAACTGATCTACAATTTTTAACATTAAAATAACTATGAATACCTAATCGGTTGATGTGACAATAATGTAATCATTTATAAATTCTGTGGTTTTTGTCTTGATTATGAGGAAAATAAATTGTTTTTGGGAAAACAAGTCCGACAACAGCTATATATACTTATATAGAATTTAAATAAACTTCACAGTGCAAGCCATTAGCTTATGGAACGATTTACCACTCAATATTAGAGAATTAGATTCACTTAACAATTTTAAGAATTCAGTGAAAGATCACTATCTAAATAATTAGATGACATTATTCATTATATTTATTTATTAAATTTATGTATTGTTTATGTAGTTTATTGTAACCTTAGAATATTTATTAGTTTATTATAATTGTATGTATTCATATTATATAATATTATTGTGTAGGTGTGTATGTATTCGGTTGTAATATATTAGTATATAGAAGCTACACCACCTTCGTTATTTCAACCTCCGCTCCCCCCAAGACAGGGTTGTCTGGAAGAGATGACAAAGTCATAAGACCGCCCGTTGTACTTCACTTTATATTTGGTTTTTATTTTACTGTTATTTTTTTTTTTTTTTGTGTACAATAAAGTTATAAATAAATAAATAAATACTATTTTAATATAGGGGGCCGTTCTAGTATTACGTACACATAAAAAAAGGATGGCGAGGGGTTGCATTGCTTATTTTTGATGACATGGGGATGGGAAGTGTGGTGATTACGTCAGCGATAAAAAAATCATAATGAGGAGATCCAATGTTAGTGAGAGGAAGGGGTTAGGGCTTCGCTTACTTTTGCTAACAAGGGGGGCAGGGGGATTAATTGCTTAAGTAATACATGTGAGATCATGTTCTATAAATAATTTCTTTATCGTCTCAATAGATAAATTTAAAGAAATCCTTTGAAAAGTACTTTCTTATCATGAAAGTTGGTTAGAATTGGTTATTATCGGTTTAATCAGAAATAATTGATAATATTTAATGTTTACTTTAAGCGTCTAAATTTTTAAAAATATTTTGCTTGTAACATTTATTTTTTATCTTTAATCATTCTAAAATTGTGTTTAATGGAATTAACTTATCATAATATAGAATTTAATTATTACATGTTGTTAAAGGAAAATTTTATAATTATATTTCAATTTCATAACAAAAAATAGGATCGGATAATATAAGTGTTTTGTTTATATTATTAATATTTTCTCAAGTTTCTCGTTTCCATAAAAAATGTTTATTATATAAGACGCTTTTGACTGGAACAAAATTATGAAAAAAATTATTACTGAAAGATAATTTATTTTGAAAAGGTTTCGTCGAAGAAGGAATTTATTGGCCATAGTATGTAACGATAATGACTCTAAAGTCAGTGCGAAATAATGTATGAAGTTTCATTTCTTACTACGATTAGTTTTTTTTAAGGATATTCTCATTCTCTCAAGGACCTGTTTACATGCGTTTTTTTAGTTTTTTTTAAATAGTTTATATTATAATATTAAATGCAAAATTCATCAATAATCAATGTGTTTAAGTGGGTATGTAATTATTTATATATGTCGGGGTTGTGAGTTAGGTTTAGGTTAGCCTTGTGTTAGGTTAGGTTTATGTTAGTCTTATGTTAGGTTTATGTTAGTGTGTTGTGATCACTTAAAGAAGGTCCTTAAGCCTGCACCTTGGACAAAAGTCCACTGCTTGGGTTCCTGTATGATTAGTACGGATCGTAACGTTTAGTTATATATCCTGAGGGTATTGCGTCCATCCGTTGTGTGTTCATACTTATAAATGAGTATACATCCTTTTTTGTTTCCGACATACATATACATAAATGTAAAAACATATAAAGGTTTGAAAACAATACTAATTGTTTTCAAACCTTTGTTTTTTTTTGTAAATGCCAATAGATCAATTTTGTAAGTATCTGTTATTTTAATAATAAATAAATTTAAAAAAATGTATTGTATTTCATTTCTGTATATATATATATATATATATGCAGATACGAGCGGCTTGCCCTCGCTACGCTTTGGGTATTTAAAGCAAATAATATTGATGTGCAGCTTTTCATTAAATGAAAAAAGAATGAAAGAGAAGAGAAAATACAGAAAACAGGCAGACAGCAAGAGCAAAAAGGACAGAGCAAAGATATAAATGAAAGAGAGAAAATTAGGTGAGAGGATTAGGAAGAATGAAAGTATACAAGAGGGGAGACGGAAAATGTGTTCTTTTTCTGGGTTGTCTTTATGTGTTATTTTTCCATATAAATTTCAAGTTTAAATTAGCAATTAATTTAAATAAATATCAAATTACATGACGTCAATTGTCACAACAAATGATTAAAAACAAGTTTTCTTTATTCAGTGTATTTGTATGATGTAATACGGTAATCATTTAAATCGCTGCGGATATGCCAGTGGTTTATAATTTTCCTCGAATTTCAATACTTTTCAAGGGATTTAAGCTCTTAGTCTATAAGACATAGAAGTTAAATTCGAGTGTAATGATACACGTACACACATACATAAGTGTTATCTGTCTATTGTATTATATAATTAATATAAAATACAATTTGTAAAATTCCAAGTAACTTTTGTCTTGTTTTAATAATATTTACTGTCTCAGCTTACGATTGATTTGAGGTAAACATTGTCTAAAGTAGTTTAGGTTATTGTTGCTTGCCTCCTTTGTCAATGATTACGTTTTTAGGATGGTGAATGTTTTGAGGAACACCTAAGGAGCTTCTTGATTTCTTAAACATGTTGATGAAGACACAATTTCCAAGCACGGGTTTTGGTCTTCATAATATTAAATGAATATATGCATGTTATGTATGAAAATGCATTTGTGTTACATTCCCCAGGTACTTTTTTTAATATCACGTAGTTTTCACCAATAGATAGATTGATTCAAGAGGAAGGTTTATATGTATAATACATGCATATTGTTGCATAGAAACCGTGCGTGTTTAATAATAAAAATATTCCATAAACACAATAATGATAAAATAATATTTATGTTTAGGAAAATTTAGGTATTTGTTTTTCCTGTTTATTTTTACTTAATACTTAATACAAGCTGTATTACGCGGTTTGGCAATTAAGTTAGCAACACCGTTGATTACTTAATGAACACTTGATTGAACATAAAAAATATGTAATTTTGAAAAATTAATATTTAAAAAAAACAATAGGAATTTTGATAAAATTTATATAGTCTATGTTAGGCTACATTAATTTTATCAAAATTCCTAAGCCTTATTTACTCGTTTAAGTAAATAATACAAACATTACTTCAAAAGATTAGTTTATAAAAGTAATACCGATCGACAAACCGAAAAGTATTAAATAAAAATGAGTTAAAAAAAACTATAACTTGACTACGTAAAAGAAAGAGGTCTAAAAAGGACAAGAAAATAATTCAGATAGTAACCCAGATATGCATAGGTACAAAAATGGTCAAGGTAGTACCGTGGTCTCGGTACATACAGTAGTTATATTAAAAGTATTCCACTTACTGAATAACATATTAGCTCTGTTTTAACATAAACTAAAGTAGTGTAAGGTATTATTTCGTGAGGAACACGTGAGTTTACTTTGTTATCGTTTGCAGTTTGAGTTGGGAAGTGGAAAGCTCCGTAACCTTGATCCTGTGTAGCAAGCCTGGCCCATATCGACTTCTAGGATAAATTGCATGTCTATACGTATTCTTGTACAGTTCATATAAGCCGATTAGAAAGAGTTATATAGATATCATTTCGGACGTAAATTCAGAAGTAACGAATACTATGACCGACTAAAGCATTTTCATATGTAGTCTTTGGAAGCGCGTCGAAAAAGCTCTGATGTTTTATATTTACTCAAAATTGTTCAATCTAAAGTAGACTCTCCGGCACTTTTGTCCTTAATAAATATAAATTTCGCATAACGAGCAAGAAAGCTTAAATCTTTTATTCTTAACGTATATAAAAACAATACGTCTTTTTACAATCCAATTCGTATGTCGACTGTACAACGAACTTGTTGAAGAGAGTAACTCTATTGATGTTTTTGACAATAAGATCAATAAAATAAAAAATCTCTCTTTCCATTATATGTAATCATAATATACGTTTATAATTGTTTATTTAATTTTTTTGTTATTAAATTTTAATTTTCCTTGTTTTTTTCTCTCATACTAGCTTTTGTTGTCTTTATTAGTATTGTTTTCCTACTATTAGCTTGATAATCATTCATGATGTATACGCATGTTTTTGGGTTGTAACTTAGATCATAAAATTTTAGTTTTTTATATGATGTATAAATGTTTAGTTTTAACCTTTTGTGTGTACCTTTTCAATAAATAAATAAACAGGGACGCCCTATCTATACATGCAAGCTAGAGATTAAAAGACGCTGTGAAGTTTTCAGGGGGTGCCAAAATAAAAATATAATATGATTGAAATAAAAAAAAGTAGGTCGCAAGGCAACAATTGCATGTACATTAAGGACTCAATTTCAATATATTAAGTAATTTTAGACATGGGCTTTATTGGAGGGGGCTCAATCAGATTATTGTAAGGGTAGGACAGCAATTGATTTATAGGCGCTCATAGTATTTGGCACGACGGCGCTGAAGATCCATAGCGTGTTCCTGCTTACAAATTACTATTTTCATAGGTATTAGCTTAAGTCAATAGGTCCCTTATGAGCTTTGCTATAATATTCTATGGTAGATATGAGAAGTGTTCATTCATACGAACAAAAGACCGAGTCAAAGTTCTAGAGGCTACGGTTGTTTCTAAGTAGCTTTTCTTTGCGTAAAGCTTTGATATCCACTGTTTTGTGAGAGGGAAAGGATTTGCTATAAGACCTATAAGAAAAATTACAGATGAGTTGAAATATTAAATATTTTCATTCGTTTGTTCACCCGCTCGCTATCAATCACCCATTCTCTCAACCACTCACTCGTCATCAATTGATAAACGTTCAAACAGGTACAAATAAATTATAAAAATAATTGTTACTGTTTCTATTGGTATTATAAAGATCCCGTATATTAAGTTTTCTGTAATACCTACCTATAAATATACCCACAAATAAATACTGACCTATATATTATGTACTCATTATCAAAGCAGAGGTAAAAGGATATCCAGCAACTAGGCAACCGTCTCCATGAGAACATCCGCAACGTATATATTAAAGGGGCCAAGCATTATTTCCAACACCGTAAAAAATAAAAAAGCGACCCACAACCAACCACCTAACAATATTATATTGAATTTTATTTCGGAGATTGATATTTTTATTTATTACTTTTGTACTGATAAATATAAGACAGTCCCACGTGGTGTCTCCCAGAAAACGTAGTCTAAAGCAGTTAAAATATAACGTGAGTTATTGATATTATACTTTTTTTTAATGTTAGGTACAGTGGTCGGCAGCTAACTTTAGGTTTGAGCAAAAATAGTGGGGGAAAGTTGCGCATTGTGAGCGTGCTACTTGCCTGTATTGGCAGTTCCCTCTACAAGCGTTAGCAAGTGACGCTTGTTGAGTCAGCACCTGCTGAAGATGCTTCGGTTACGGAGCGAAACGTACGTACTTGTGTGGTGTGTACTGGTTCGGGTTCGCGCGTCTCTCTTTTATGTGGGTAGGGTGTTCTTCTGGGTTGTCTCATACGAGTCTGGTTGTTCATATTGCCGCCGATTATAGCAAGGTAACCTTTTGATTCCTTTTAAGTTCCCTCCATGACGTAGACGCGCGGGAACTGAAACGTCGCATAAGAAACAATCGCGTGTGACGCGCTGCTCTCGAACCGCACTCCCCACTAAAAAGGCTCTAATAGTGACTTCTGTCCATTCAAGGTCAAACCTATACTATACATGGATAATGTCAAGGATGTCCTTAAACCTGCTCTTGGGTTACATACTCCCGGCTTTTGCCTGTTAATGTGCAATACAGCTAAAATTAATTAATATTATTATGATATGACAATGTTACGTCAGATAAGTTTACTATTAAATATCATAACGTGATGTAACCCACGAATTTGAATGTCACGATGACATTTCAAAGTGTCGACACGTGACATTGACTTAAATAAAGAAATTATAACGTAATATGTTTACATTTGCTAATTTATTTTATTATGTGAAAGTATTTAAAATGTTTCATGGATAAAAAGTCATTGATTTCTTACTTCTCCTCCTAATTTAAAAAAAATAAATAACTTTTTTTTTTAGTATGCTATATAGAAAGGAATAAAAAATATTGAAAGTAGTAAGAGTAACGGGGTCTGTCAACGCCCGTCATTTTAGCGAACTTGACGTTCTAACGACGTCACGATCTAAGCAAGTATAGTGCTATATATATTAATATATAAATATATTGTATTGTATATTGTATATTACAAAATAAAACAAAAATTCTTATTATAGAAACTAACGCGGTAATTAGTCATTTTTAAAACTATGCCAAACTAAAGTTTCGATCGCATTGGGCGATCTTCACCAAGTTACCACAATAATACGTGAGTGTTACCGTTTGGCATAGTTTTTAAAACAAAAATTCTTATTACAAGATTATATATGACTTTCATATTAATATATGACTTTTATAAAATATAGATATTGTATAAAAATAAATATTTAATATTTTATGTTGCAAATGTCTGTTAATGTTTTTAATTCTTAGAAGTAGGTACATCTGTTATTAAACAATACTTATCTATAAGAATTTTAAAAACATATTATCTTTTTTATCATTTTACATATTATTTCCTTCTATTATCATAACCTTGTCATATTTGTCACAAAAAAAATTACGCGCTCGATATCGTTTATTGAATCGTAGAAGCGTAGACATTTGTAGCATAGTAAATAAACTTTACACAAAGAAAAGTTTTAGAAAATTATTTTAAATTTTGATTTTTTCTGAATATGACAAATAATATAATTCAATTTTTAATTTCAATACCTTGGTATGTATCACTTGACAACATAATATAAGGTTATAGGTAACGAAGTCGAGAAATGTAGTGAGTGAGAGTTTATAAAAAGTATGGAAACTTCTGGAGCCCCAAACAATGCTCGGCTTACTATCAAGTGCATGTTATTATTGTCTTTGTATAATAAATACAATAAGCAATAAATGTATGTAATTCTGTTTTTACCCTGTTATCAGTGTTTATCGGAAATTCCTCATCCTGTTCGAACAAAGAGAAATTTCACAATATTATTACGAAATAGCCCTTATCAGTGTGATAAATCCTATCGAGCGACACTTTCATGATTAATTTTGAAGGGTAAATTATTATTATTAATTACTTTGCAATTGAAATTTATTTAGATAATTATTACTGTCTTACTGATTTTTTTAATAATAGGAAATAAATGCATCAGTAAAATGAGGGTAGGAGGAATCAATATTTTTAATATACCTTATTTTTTTACCAAATTGAGTTTAAAAAGTCCAAAAACTAGGCGAGAAGTTCAAAATGCAATGTAGTGTTATGGATTGTGACGTCACAGTATATAATACAATGTCAACACTTGTGTAGTAGTTAACAACAATAATTGAAATTCAGTTTTAACGTCGTTCCTTGGTGTAATAGTCGTTAAATTAAAAAAATATGTATAGATTATTATTATAGATTGTGACGTCAAGCAAAAAAACCATAATGAGGGGTATTTAAATAGCCTAAAATATTTAGTTTCTAAATTGATAACTTATTTAATTTGTACCTAGAATTATAGTTTAAGCGCAAAACCAAATATCGGAAAAAATAATGTCCACAAATGTAAAATCCAGTGATTCAACCAATATTGATGAACAAAATAATATTATCTTGATTATAATAACTTCTAGTTGTATTATTAAAATTATCACTTTAATACATTGATTTTTTTTCAATGTTTAACATCCGAAATTAATTATCAAACTCAATCCAAAATTTTTAGATTATGGATTAAAAATAGATTTCAAATTCAATTTTGTGCATAGGAAATTCAAATTTGGAATCTGTTTTTGATATTTTCTACTCAAACATTTCAAGTCTACGAACTTAGCTTTTTGGAAAGATATGTTTGTGACCAGATTGTATCTTTTTTCACGAGTAAGTATCTTAGACTAAACTTACTATTTGTATTTAGTGTAGTAAAAATAAGCTTGAGCTGCTCTTGAAATACAAGAACAATTTTTAACAAAAAAAAAATACTTCGATTGGATTTCTATGAAGTTATATATCAATAACTCAATTTAATATCGAGAAGTTCATTTTTCAATTAACTAGTACTGAAATTAAAATCAGACCAATTTTGAGTTCAAAGCATGAAAGTGAATTATTAAAATAAAAAACATCTTCCAATGCCACTGGATATTTTTTTAATATTATGATATTTCAGGTTATATTTTTTAACGTAGGTATGGTCAGTCAAGGCTCTTGGACTATAAGGTACTCCAACGCCAATAAAATATTAGTTATTTATATTATGTTGCATTTTGTCTCAACAAAGTATTTTCATTAATAAAGAAATTATGTCCAAACAGATATAAAAAATATAGAAAACCAATTTACCTTCCTCTTAAACATTAAGGTTATGTTTTCACCAGAGGTTTGCGAGGTATTTCTATCTACCTAGCCTAGTATTATCCTATCACATTGAGATATAGTCTTCCTTTAGAGGTAACAGATAACTCATGACAATCACATTAAATAAGAATGATTCATAATATTATTAAAGCATAGAAAACGACTTCAACGTAAACATTTGAATCACTCGCAAGATGTCTTCCGTTTTTCACCATGACTCATGTCGGGTTGGCGCCAAACTTGACGTTTAACTTTTTTTATTTTATACCTTCACGAATGACCATCTGAATGTAGAGCTTTGGTATTATAATTAATTATTAAAATAAAATAAAATTTTATTTTATTGTATTCAAAACTCACACACATTTATTCACTCATACTCTGAAATTTCCGTTGATTTTTTTTTAATTGCTCAGTAAGTCACTGATTTGATTTGCAGTTGACATCACCATCTCACTGACTATCTTCTATCTCACTCACTTTTTGATTTATTCAAACCTTGTCTTGGTAATTACGAATACAACAAACAAAGTATGTTATTTCTTAATGTTTGATTTTTAATTAATAAAATTTGTTTTGATTTAACTTCTTAATTGTTTAAGTTATATAATGTCATTACTATGTAAATGTCTTAAGAGATTAAATACTACGTAATCGTAATTATAAAGATGACCTTAGTGAGTATAAAAGAGGTTTATATTAATTAAATAAACATTAAATCCTATTATAGTGTGCTCTACTGAATTAATTAATTATAAAAATGATTATATTAAGAAAAAAGAGGAATTGCATTCTGTAAATATATAGCCTGTAGATTTTGTAAGAAATTACTTTATTTCCTCTTGTTTAAGTTTTTTTAATGTCAGTATATCCAGACACTCGATTGTAGATTACAAGAAAATATTAATCTTATACTAATATATAAAGCTGAAGAGTTTGTTTGCTTGAACGCGCTAATCTCAGGAACTACCGGTCCGATTTGAAAAATTCTTTCAGTGTTTGATAGCCCATTTATCGAGAAAGGCTTTAAGCTATATAACATCACGCTAAGACTAATAGAAGCGGAGCTACACGCGGACAAAGTCGCGCGGGTCGACTAGTAATAAATAAAATCTTTTCTTATTCTTTGAATAAAAGTATTCAAAAAGCTTTTCCAAATAAGAAAAGCGTCTTTCTATTAGTACTCGTTTGAAATATACATTTCTTTTTACTTAATAATTACTTCATGTTATGTATGTATACAAATGTATGGATATATACATGAAGAATTTTAAACATTACATGATATAAAATTGCGTCATGGTCACGAGAACAAAGTACTTATAGTAAACAAATTTAATACTACGCAACAATTGTATTAATGAATTGTTTACATGGTTTAATATATTATATAAAAATAAAAATACTATCACTATGTGGACGCGTGAATCGAGTCGACTAAGGACAAAATTTGTTATCTGCGAGACGTAGACGGTTTGAATCGGCTAGACTTATTTATCTAACAGATATAAGGCGATGTAACTAACTACTTGTATTGTAATCTAATAACCAACAATCTGCTTTGATATATAACAGCTTTATACATACTAAGATAGCGACGAAAATGAGAGGTAATCGCCCAACATCTTACAATCAAACAGGTTTGCCAGATAAAAAATCTTTACCCAAAGAATCACAGTGATATAACTTTTCCAAAGACAATTACAACTTGGTTATAGCGACTCAGTCAGATCAACTGGGCAGAAATATTTCAAGGAATATCTTCGGTCAACACCATGGTGGAAATCTTTTATAGTGTTATAGACTCCCTCATAATAGAATTTGTTCCTTTCAGTGAGACTCATAGTTTCTAAGTGTCCACCATGGTTTACCAAAGAATTGATTCACGTTCTTCAAAGAAGAATAAATATAGATTACTAGACACTAGACACTAGAAGTTTCAGTAATCCTAAAATTTTTTAGTATCACGAGAAGTCTTGACTTGTCCTTTCTTGAAAGGACAACCAATTCATATCCCTACCCATACCCTTCAGTGAAGTTCGGAAGTTCAAATGAAGTTCGGAGCTATAATAGCTATAGTATGGGAGCCCAAGAGGGAATTTTTTGGATTTACTTGAGCGCGTCTGATTAAGGTAAGGTAGGTTAGTTGCATGATAGAATGCGTGTATTTTGAAAATCTGACGATTTGGGCGTGGCGGACCGCGGACGAGCTCATACCATCACCACACAGCTCCGACGTCATAACATCATCACAGATAATCACAAAACAACGCATTCATGTCATTTTATGTATATATGTATCACTTAATATCCCCTCTGAATATCTGACGGCACTTGAATACATTTTTTTTCTCCCCTTCTAGATGGCCACCCCCACAACTCAAGTCGGTAGATGAACATACCGTCATATCAGTGGTAAGTCAAACCATATTAACAAACAATATCTGACATCTGGCTAATTATCTTCATGTAATTTTTTTAATTTTACAATTTTTGAAAAGCTATAGATGTTTTTCGGAACATTAAAATGGGAAACGTTAAATAACCTTTTATTCTCACTATCATCTAATCTACAAAATGTAATATGTCCCTAAGACGCTCGAGTAAATCCCCATTTAGCATCATGGCCTCCCCTACTACTACTAATATCATAGAATGAGAGAGGAATGATACTAATTACTGTACAGCAATACGCATACACATGCAATTTAGACTGAGGAGAGCAGTGCCTGGGGCTTGAGACCCAGGAATAGGTGTGAAGAGCTCTTTCATAATATATTAACTCTCACCTCCACCACTCGACCACGCCAACTATAATAGATAATGAAATAAAAAGTAACGACATTATAATACTAACTAATATGTACACTGATCTGACTGATCGCCCTAAAGATTATATATTGTCTACACATCGGTATACTTGAAATAATATGACCCTAAAAAATGAAGGAAATGACCTACCCGCTAATACTACTTTATAAACAGTGTTGCTAACATAAATAGAAGGGTGTGTGGTTTATTTGAAAAAAGGTTTTCAAAAATGTTTAATGAACGAAAAGGTCTCTGTCGTCGGGGTCCAGCTGAGTATTTTCAGTCTCAATAAAATAATTATTTAAAGTAAGCAAATTTTCTCACACATGTAATGAATGTATAATGGCGCTAAAACATTTCCTTTGGAAGGTAAAAATTAAATGGACTTTTTTCTTAGACTGTGACTAGTTTGCAAACAAAAGTAAAACGTAAAAAAATATATTGATAAACTATCACTAATTTTCGAGGAATTTAAATTAGGGCTAAAAATTACGATTTTCATATTATTTTAAAGATTAAGAATTAAGATATCTCTTTTCTTGTTATGTCTTAAATAACTTGTTTTGGACGAATTGTTTATCGTTCGATTTACGAGTATTGTGTTACAAATGTATCACGCACAAACAACAATAACTTTTTTCTGTTCAATTATTTGATTCAAAAGGTATATGATTAAATAAACTATCATGAAGTTATGAACGTTTTGGAGCTATAAACAATCTGAAACAGATTAATTATGACCTCAACGAAGCCAGGCCTAATTTGCTATTAGATAACACTGGTCTACAGTGGTTTTGTTGCCCTAGATATGAAAATAATTTTGGGTCTACTTATGCCCACAATTCATGAAACTATCAATGATTTTGTAAGATTTGCTCTGATTTACATTACAGAAATCAAAAAAACGAGAAACAAAATAACATATATATTTATAACTAGGGGCCCGTCCCGGCTTCGCACGGGTAGATAATTTTTTTTTAATATTTTGGCTCCCGCATTCTGTCGCTCCCTCTATCGCCGCGTTACTCGCTGCGCTGCGAGGCACACCACACCGCGCCGGCGGCCCGTCTGGGATTATTTTTTATTTATCTTGATATTTTTATTTCGTAATATCTTTTGACTGGAATGTCCGATTTCAATAATTCAAAAAGTAATTAACAGGTATTGAAACAGTCTTCATTACGAAATAATTTATTTGGATAAGAATTAATACAAAGTTATGGAAAACATGGTCTGATTTTGATAGGCATTTTTATCAACTTTTAAAATGTAAAAAAGTAGTTATAGTGACTTAACTACAATAGTTGGACATATGGTCTCGCGGAGTTTTTTGTAGATATTGATACGTTCTATAATATTGTATAACATTTTTTTGTTCTATCATCAATACTTTTCGCAGCGCATGCGATGAAAGATATTTTATGGCTAATTTTTTTGCACCTTGTGTTGGTTTTAGTGAGAATTTCTGGAGATCTCTAATTTATTCTTGTAATAAATATAGCCTATGTTACTCAGGGATAATGTAGCTTTCTAATGGTGAAAGAATTTTTGAAATCGGTCCAGTAGTTTTTATGTTTATTCGTTACATACAAAAATACAAATCTTTCCTCTTTATAATATTAGTATAGATATAGATGACAGTTTTGTTTTAAGAAATTAGGATACATCGAAGTAAAAAAGAGGAAAATCCCGAAAATATATTTTATATTTCCATAAAACGTTTTTTTATGAGCTTTTCTTTTATAATTTTTGAGGGGACAATCTCTTTTCAAAGACCAGCAGTAATCTGCCATCATGTTACAATCCCATCGACCCTAATATAAAATATGCAAAAATCATGTATATACGAGCACATTGATAACTTTCATGAATATATTCGTATTCTGGGCACTTGAAAGCGTAAAAATTCGCGATGATATCCAGGGCAACAAAAAAAAAAGTTTCTTTTTGTAGACCTGTGTAATCTTTCAGGGATGTCCTCTCATGACGTATTTGGGCCTGTTTCCCTTTGTCTTATATATTATGTCGTCTGTCTGTCAAGATCATTTTCCTCAGGATAGCACGGAGGTATGAAATTGAAATTAATATTAAATACTTACTAACTTAGTTTAAAAACCTTTAAACGAATTTAAATTAAAGCCATTTATGCATATTTTTATATTCGCAAAAAGTACGCCATTTTGATCCAAATTTTTTCATAAAAAAAAGTTGCAGTTGGTAAACTAACCTGACCTGTATCGATCAATGAGGACAACAGTTTCTCAACGGCAAAGTTAGTTCAATGTACTGAGAGTTCCGTACAATCTGGATTGTTGGCTCTTAGTGGAAATTTTAATGTGTAAATAACAAAATACTTTTATTATCTAATGAAAATTTTCCAAGACATCAGTTGTACACAAGCTTCGATATTATGAATCAGTTTGTTTTTCAGGTACTGCGTCGTACTTAAGTTTGTTTTCATATAAACGGAATTGGGGAAAATTTTTGCGCAACTCTTTAGATTCCTTTGATTGTTATCATTGTTATCGGCAATATACGTCCGGTATTCTTCCATATCTAAAACTAGTAGGTTAAAAAAAAAACATTTATAGTTAGTATATCTTTTGTGTTAAATTATGTTCCTTAACTTTGAAAACCCGTCGACCCGCGTGACTTCGGCCACGTAGATGTATATGTTATACAAATAAATAAAATTGTAGTGTCTATTTGTAATATTAAAATAACTGCTTTTTACTAATTGCATATAGATGTATACACGGTATATATACCGAAACAACATTTTTTACTATTTTTGTCTGATTTAATCTCTGAAATGGCTGGAACGATTTTGACGAGACTTGTACTGGCAGATAGCTCGTGTAACAAGGAGTAACTTAGGCTATGTAACATCTCGCTACGACCCATAGGAGCGGAGCAACACGCGAACGAAGTCGCGCGTGTCGGCTAGTTTTGATATAATTATGTGTACAAAATTTACAGTTTCAGATTTTTTTGAACCATCTATTCCACGGGGACGGTACTTTTTTCGGGATAAGAAGTATCCTATATGTTCATCCACTTTCTAAAATATCCTTGAACCAAATTTCGTTCAAATCTGTTCTACAGTTTTAACGTGATAGTTGCACAAACATATATTATATAAATGTAAGTTAGGTTAGGCTCGTGTTAGGTTAGGTTTATGTTAGTTTAACCTTAGGATTGAGCAGAGAGACTGCGCAGTGAAGGCAAGTGTTGTAATTGCTTAAACCTACACCATGGTCTGACTGTATCGCGCCCGTAGCTTTCATGATAATCCATCCATAGTAGACACACGATGCCTATTGAAAGATTTTATATTCTCTACAACTATATCTCCCCCTTCTCTCATTCTAGTAATTTCTCCGAAGTATAACATCATAATAAACAGCAAGAGGTAACAGCTTAACAAATGTCATCTAAAGCTACAGCTACGAGTACATAAAGCAACAAAATGTGCTCTAAAATGTTACGCAACGCTTCATCCACGTGACGCGGCAACGTTGCCTAACGTAGTGGAAAAGCCTCGCAACATTATGAAGCTTTTCCGTGACGCGGGACACTGTAAGCTCCCTGGAGAACTTGTTGCGCGCCATTGCTGCGTCGTACGTTTGGATAACATAAAACGTCAATTCTTTTTTCTTGTAATTTCGCAACGACCTTCCCTAATTGGTTTTTACAATTTGCTTTAATTGATGATGTAAGGAAATCTTTGAAAGATATCCGATTTTTGGTGGAGATATCATGAGTTATGTTATATTCTGTCCACTGAAACCACTGCTCCACTGTGTCATGCTCTTTTTCGGAGTTCATCCTGAATCTTAGCAACACCTTTTATAAATTATTATAGGCGCGGGCAGTTCATTTTATCTTATTTCCAGCACATATACAACTTTCTTTCCGATAGGATTAAGTTAGTCTGTCAAGTAGCGTGGCGTGCAAGCGAGTAATGTACTTTATTATTTTAATATTTGTTAGCGAGGTTAAGCGATGCAGGTAAGAGTTTACTGTTATAAAAGACGTCTTTAAACCTGGATCTTGGATCTCAAGTCCCAGGCACGGCTTTAATCTAGATTACTTGTTAATATTTTCGTTTGAATTTTACTGCTCAGCTCCCTTACTCTTAAAACTCTTAATAATTTCTTTTTTAATAATAGATAAGGTGCAAACGAGCAGATGGTCCACCTGATGGTAAGTGGCCACCATCGCCCATGGACATCGGCAAAACACTCTCGTTTTATCGATTCGTTGCATCCTCGAAGATAGAGTGGGGAGGGGGAGTGAAGAAATTAATAGGATGGGAGAGAAAGGGGGTAAGTTTGGCCCACAGTCGGCTCGACCGGAACGCGTCAGAGACACTTGGCGATTGGATTCGCATGCTGGTGGTAGCAAGTCGGTCGGGTAACAGATCCCCTACCACCAAAGGGGTGTTGGGTTACTCGCCTCTTACGAGATGCTTTACCAGCGGCAAAGGGGAATAATATTCTAACTCGTCCCCTCACGGGTTAATTATATCTTACAAACTAGAGGGGTGATGTGAGCTTCGAGTTTGGAGGTAAGTGGTGTTGGTAGCTGTACTGTAGCGTTGATGGAACATTATTGTACAGAGTAACCTAAGCTATAATCTATACTTAAGCGGTATATATGACTGATAAATCTAGTATCGGTTGTAACTATTAATAATTTTTTCAGTAGATATTATGATCGTTCTAATGCGTTGTGTAATACTGATAGCGATTCATCATATGAAGATATATTGACATCATATGATATTATATCATATTGCACAATAGTATAAAAAATTGGATAACTTGTTGCTATGATAAATATTTGTATACAGACTAAGGGAATCTTAAAATAATTAAGAATTGTAACAGTTCAGTTTTTCCTGTTATTTTGAATTTAATATACAATACCAAAATTATTAATTTTATACTAAAACCAAGCACAATTATATAAACATTTTTATCTATAATTACATATCAACATATACAATCAGTTAATCTTTTAAAGAAAAATTAACAAAATGTAAATATTGTATTTTACAACAAACTAAAACTTAAAGGTTTATTGAATCCATGCAAATAAATAAAAATGGAGTGTCTGTTTGTAATATTAAAATAACTTTTTCCTAGGTGCTATATGGATGTATACACGGTAAATATACTAAAAAAAACATTTTTTATTGTCTGTCTGTCTGTTTGTTCCGGTTAATCTCTGAAATGGCTGGACTGATTTTGACGGGACTTTCACTGGCAGGTAGCTGATGTAACCAGGAGTAACTTAGGCTATTTAACATCTCGCTAGGACCCATAGGAGCGCAGCAACATGCGAACGAAGTCGTGCGGGTCGGCTAGTAAATAGTATAATTATAAAACACATGACATAATATATTATTCAATTTATGTTTTTCAGTTATTAATTAATTTATTATGTTTTCGAGATATGAAAACAAATGTTTTTTTCATGGAATACTTATTAGACATAGTCTAGAACGGCCGAAGAATATAAACCTTAGAAAATTGAGGTTCTGAAAATCACTATAAGTTCGTAAGAAATGTTTTTCTTCGACTGTTTTTTCTTCGACTTGCTGCAGCAAATCCGACTACGGAATTGTATTCATTTTTCGGGTTAATATATAGCCTATAACACACAAATAACTGTTTATAACTGTGGCTTTCTGTTGGTAAAGGAATTTTCTAAATCTGTAGTTCGGTCAGTAGATCCAGAGATTACAACCTCTTTATAATATCAGCATAGATTAATTGACTTTTATATTTAACTTACTTTAATACAATTATTTATTAAACAGAAACGCAATACATATACAACATACAATACACACAGAAATCCAATAATTATCTTCATATAGATTTTTAAGTAAAAAAATTAATAAGCTATATGAAGATAATAATTGGATTTCTGTATTTTTAACCCCGACTATTCGACATCAAGTATTTTATCGAGTATGAAGCTTTTTTATCCGACTACGGCGAAGCCAAATGGAAGGGTTATGATTTTGGCAATCTATGTATGTATGTTTGTATGTTCCACTCTAGCGCCTAAACTACTGAACCAATGTAGTTTTTTTGTTAAAAAATAAAGTTTAAAAACTATAACCCGACTACGTAAAAAAGTGGTCTGAAAAGGAAGAAACAAGTTAATATCGATTCTTCTAAATCGATGTTGTGTGGGTATCGGTACTTGGTGACTGTATTTAATTAGAGTTTCAATCGGGAGTAATTGAAATTAATTGAATTGAGTTTAAGTTAATAGTTATTTACGAATGTTACCTAAACACTTCAGCTTTGTAGGATTATACTGAAATGTACTGAAGACTGAATGTAGAATGGAATCTTTTGGCCTTGTGTTGATATATGCTCGCGTAACGCCTGCATAACTTGTCAATATTATTGAAAAACTAACGCGCAAAAACTGTTTATATAAGCCACTATATATTCTTTTTTTATAAAAAATTGTTTTCGAATATCGGAATAACTTACAATATCAAATTTATACGCCATGGCTACTTGGTGTTGTTGGTCGTGGATTACATAAGGAAAATATTGCTTGATATAAAAATAGGCTAACCTTTTAATGATATTGATTGGAGAAAACACCATAGATTCTTTAGTTGACTTAGATATTTTGGGACTTGGATATGATAGAGTCCACCTAAGTATGTTACAAGCAATTGTAGAAAAACAGAATCAGGGACAATTTTGAGATCAGATCAGCACATGAGTTGAGTTGAACAACAAAGTTAACTTTGCAGTTGATAAACTATATTGAGGACAAAAAAAAGGTCGTCTACCAATTAAGAGCTATTGTTGCCTATTGTCGGCTAGTATCTTGTGTTTATGTAGGTATATAAAATAATTACTTCTAGATTGTTGGAATCCGAAACAATAAGGTCTCATTACGGGGTAATACCTAAATTCAGGGACAATTTCGGATTTACCGGCAACCACGGAGCCTCAGCTACAACAACAATACTTTAATGATGCCAGTATATATAATTTTTTGAACACACTCGGTATATGTATCAAATATTAATTCGACTATTGATACATATATGTAACTATACAAGCGGACCCGCGTGACTTCTTTCGCATGTTGCTCCGCTCCTATGAGTCGTAGCGAGATGTTAAATAGCCTAAGTTACTCCTTGGTACATCTGCTATCTGTCAATGATAGTATCGTTAAAATCGCTCCAGCCATTTTAGAGATCAGCCGGCACAAAGAGAGACAAAAATTATAAAAAAAATGTTTAGCGTGCGTATCTACATCCATATGCATTTAGTAAAAAGCGGTTATTTTAATATTACAAACAGACACTCCAATTTTATTTCTTTGTATGGATATAAAAAGGAATCCCTTAAATAGGCCTCTGGGTGACTGGCTCGTAAGTCGCAGACGCTTATTGATAAACAATGTAATCAAAGTTATGTGTTGTATTATTAACTGACATTTTCAGAAATGACTATTCCTATTCCTCACACACAATATCGCATATTTTTAACCTTTTCTGTGTGTCACGTTATATAAATTACTAGTCAACCAGCCTCGTCTTCGTCAAAATTTACCGTGTATTTAGTTTTAACTTTCAACATCCTCAACTCCCGTACAAAATTTTATCTCCTATTTCAATCCCTTTAAACCTTTTTCGTGATAAAAGCCTATATCATTTTCCAATCCTCCTCTTATTATATACACTCTAGGGGTGGGACAGACAAGTACTGCGTGAAGGTTGGGATAAATAAAATTCTTTTATCTCTCCATTCTAATTTTTTAATAATTTTCATTATGCCCAATATGATAGTTTTGTAACTATTGTAAATTTATTGATTACCTACCAAGTAATAAATTTGTTGGAACTAAAATAAAAGGAATGAAATGGATGGCCTACCTCGAAAGCTAGGGAGCATTCAAGTATTACGTAACGCAATTTGGGTGGAGGGGCGGGTCTTGTAAAACGTTACGGTGCGTTACAAGGGCGGGAGGGGATTATTGAAACAACGCGTTACGTAACATTTTTTTAAATTTAAATATTAGTTAATTAGAACTTTTGGAATTTTACGGGGAATCCCTCGATTGTATTGTACTTTCGTTTCCTAAGTTGGTAACCCTTTCGTTTATGTTTTTCCGATCGCCAATGGACATCGGAAAAACAAGAAACACTCTCTCGTTTTGTCGATGCGTTGCCTCCCCGAAGATAGAGTGGGAAGAGGGAATGAACAAGATAAATGATGCGGATTCAGCGGACCCTAGGCAAGAGCCCAGAGTCTACTAGACCCACAGCATTAATGGGATGGGAGAGGGAGGGGGTAGGTCTGGCCCACATGCGGCTCAACCGAAACGCGTCTATGACACTTGGCGATCGGATTTGCAAGCTGGTGGTCGCAAGCCAGTTGGTTGTCTGTGAATTTGATTTATGGAGAAATAAAAACATAATTTAAAAATCTCTTCTTTTGTTATATTAATTAATACAATAACAAAAATATTATACTTTGTACAACATCATTGCGACTTTAATGCTCGCTGAAATGTTACGTAACGTTTAGGTGATGGGGAGGGGGGGTGTACAGAAAAACGTTACGGTGCGTTACATGCGGGGGAGGGAGGATCTAAAATCTTCAAAAATTGCGTTACGTAATACATGAACGCTCTCCTACGGGCGCAACATTACGATCACGTACTATTCTGAGAGGAACCTAATCAGTGCCTTGGACTTGTGACCAAGGTGTAGGCTTAAGGGATCCTTTTGAGTAATCACAACACTCCTCCACTGCCCCGGTTCTTTATTTAGACCTAAGGTTAGGTTAACACAAGACTAACCTAAACCTAACTTACACTTCCGAGAAATATATACTGGACAGACAAATATAACTCTGTGGACAGAACCGAGTGTGTAAGACCGACCAATCAGGGATCGCCTTCGGACAACAGTATCTTACGGTTCACAATCTATCAACACTGCAATATCGCGAGATAGATTATACTCTAACGGTGTTGACGATTTCACGGTGACATATATAACTATATACATGATATCACCGCTAGCTAAATGAGTACAAAGTACAGATCATTTCTTAATACCCAAAAATAAGGGAAATAACATATTCATGCATATATAACTATTTCCTGGACGAGATTCTCATTATTACGTATAATTCTAATAATTGAATACGAGCTTGGTTCGTCGAACAAGACAATGACGCCGCGGAGTAGATTCCGTGACGTCACAACTATGTTATATTATTCATTACGTAAAATAAACGTCCGGGTTTATGTCATTAATATTGTTTTTTTATTTACTAGTAATGATGACTCATATTATTTGTTACATTTTAATGTTAATATTGTTGATTTAGAGTTTGTACCTTAGATAAATTAAATGCAGTCACTATATTAATTTTTTTAAATTGAAATGTATACAAATTCTAACTTGACACATATTAGTTTATAGAATAAAACAGAAAATATTAATTTACATAATCATTTCAATATTTCTAGCAAGTTCTGAGTCTGGGTCTGGGTTTGATGATTTATTAAAACCAGTCAGTGTGGTTCAAAATTTTTTCGTAATAAAATATTATGACTATGACGTCAGCTACCTGAAATCTTCAATACCGCCACGTTAATATAGTTATATATGTATACTCGGGCTTTCCAGAAATTTATAGTCCTTATTTAATATAAATAGAAGGAGGTAGACCAAATCCTGACTGTGCGCATGCGCACGTGACCGTTGCGCAAGGCAAGGTCGTTGCGTAATACATATCAATGTGTCATCCGCTCTATTGTAAACACTAGTTATTACTGTTGATCTGTCTGATTCCTGGAAAATTGTAAAGATAGGTGTGATTTAACTTCCTTTATACATCCCAGCTATATATATATAAATGGAGAGGGACTGCTGGATAAACGCACTACAGATACTGCTACAAACCCATAAATAACTAAACAAGCAACACTCGCCTTCACTGCACAGGTTCTCTGTTAAACCTAAGGTTAAGATAACCTAAGCCTAACTTATGCCGATGAATATAAATGTTACAATATCTCTGTCTCTCTATCGTCTGACCGATTTTGAAACCCTTTTACCCTTTTTGTCGCGGTAAAACATAGCCGACGTCCTTCCCCAAGCTCTAATCTATCGTGTACCACATATCATCATAATCGGTTTAGTAATTTAAGCGTGATAGCGTAAAAGATAATACAGACTATCTATTTGTCAAGAGATGGCGTAAGTACTAAGTAGTATATTAAATGGCGTTTTCGAAAATATGATATTAGTTAGGATTAGGATTTAGTCCAGGAGATACAGATCGACAAACAAATAAAACTAGGCGGATATAGATATTATTAAGGAAAACGTGTATAATGCAATAACTGGTGTTATTAATTTTATTACAATAATACTATATAATGGTTCTATGCTATTTTATAATACTTTGCGGTTTATTGTGATTACTTACAAAACACGATGGAATTATTTAATATATGTAAATGTTTTTATCTTGTTTGGATTTTTATTTAAAATATGGCCTCTCCCGAATATTTTTGTCATTAAGAGGACTTTGTACGAACGACACTTTTGAAAAACAGATTTTTACCAAAAATATTAGTGTCGCGCGGACCCCAACCTTACCCCTTACCGTGATGAGAGATGATAGAGAGAACTGATTTTACCTTTGTAACATTAAGAAAATCGTCCTTTCGTAATCCCCTGTTTCCTACTCGAAATCTGGACCAATTTTAATATTTATTTCGTTAAAATGCAGTAGAGGGTCTAAGCTATGCCCGTACGTTTTGCTTTTTTGGTTTATGTTAGTAATAATTGGTTTGCTGGATGTTTGCAAATGTAAAAAAACACAACGTACAGTCATGGCAGAGGTATTCTTTTTCTTCTGTAACTTCATTATCCTAGGAGGAAACAGGATTTGCTCTTAATCCATTATTTATTTTTTTAAAGATTTATTTTAATATAATATTGAAGAGACTACAAGTTGAGAACTATGCAAGATTAATACGGTTCATAGAAGAACTTTCATTCTGACAAATGATTCGAAGAGGTTTTCAGAGATGGGTATGGAGCATGACCAGGTGGGCGCTACTCAAACAAAAAATACTCGAAATCTCAACCAATTGGCAGGGATAAATCCATACCTCCTGGTAGCCCTAATCCTACTCTCTAGTCTTCTACAAAACCACTCCACCCTTCTCCGCTAAAGCTGACTGCGCAACCACGCGCCCTACTAGTATAAATACGCCCTACTATATAAAACGTATAATATATAAGACACACAGGTACAGAGTTATTACTATTTTATACCTACATCGCTCTCCATTTTCTTACCCACTTATTTACTTTGATGTTACTGTATGAAATCACTTGAGATTGATTATATTTATATTTTTGATTCTTTGTTGTAATACATGAATTTTGATCTGATCTCAAAATGGCGGCAAATTACGTAGTTGTACTGTTTTGAGTGTGTCTGTTTATTACAGCTATATCAACTATTTTTGTAAATCACTGAGTATCATAATGGTCTAGACATTACTAATCGAAGTACTATGTAATTTTCTATGAAAACTAATTATCTAGAAAAGCAATCTAATAAAAAAAAAACTATTTTACCCTTTATTAGTAAAGACATTTTGAACTCAGTCAAAATTCGTGTTTACCTCTGTTATTATTGCGTATTTTGAGTAGTTTGTGAAAAAAATAGGTATGAAATGAGTGAAGGTAAAATATTCTAAAATATAAAATGATAACATAAACAGTTGTCGGTGTTACGAAATAAACCCATTATGTCACCACCGTTATCTGTTAATTGGAAACCACAAATAAACAGTGCGTTCCGACTATTCCTTATCATGGGTTGTTTAAGCGGAAATCGCTTAATATATAAACTATTTACTACGTTTCGCCGATGTATGACTTGATTTCATTATATTTGTTTTTTTTTTAATATTTGTTCTATTATATAACGATGCTCAAAAATTATTTTATCGATTTTGATGACTCCTTCACCAGGAAGGGATGTACTCTTCCTGATTAGGTAGAGTTTTTGGTGTTGCCATAAATATTATTTAAAGGATCCTCTTTACTAACATAACATCTCGCTTACATTGATCAACTTTGTTAACCACAATTTAACTAAGCTAAAACTGAAGTAATTCTCTTCACGAAATTACTTGTCAAACTTCCACTTATACCTACTAAGATCTGCTGAACCGATTTTAAAAATTTTTTAACCAATAGGAAGCCACATTATTTGTGAGTGTCATAAGCTAGCCCGAAAATTGAAAAGAGTTTTTTGCTTCATTTTTCAAGTCCCAACAGTTGTTTTTTATATTAAAAATTTGTTATATTATCAACAATTATGAATTCTTATCAAAAAAGTAAACTTATTATCTCAAGTATTAGAAACAAAAGACTTTTCCCTTGTACTGCATATAACCACCTCAGTGAAGTGAGGGCGACTATGAATTTGTATACTATAGCAAAAAGTATTTTCTAATTCAGTTCATAAATGACGGAATTCTGAGATGCCATCCATAAAAAAAATGCAACCGAATCTAAAATCCCCTTGTTTTGAAGTCTGTACAGTCCAGAGAATCGAAGGCGACTACCTAAAGCTTATATAAAGTCCTATAGTACATAATCAACCAAAATGGTTACGTATCAACAGACATAAATGGCCCTAAAGTTCTCCTTTGATTTTTGTTGAAGCCTTTGAAATAAAAGGAACTGGATGCCGAAACAATTTACACAAATTGTTTTAGATCCACGTGAACCTGGTCACATGCAGACGCTAATTTAAACTTTATGTAAATGCTTTTATATAAATCAAAAGAGTTTTCAATAACTTCTCATTTTCTAAGAGTTTCTTTTGAATTCGTTTTGAATGGAAATTATTATATAAAAGCAGCGACGGCAGTATTATATCGGCATTAATATTTTGGGGTTAATCAACATTAAAAGATGGGATACTATTGGATCGTTTGGAGCTATATAGGTACAGATGAAAGGATGCTAAACAATTTTAAATTCAATCCACTATCATTATTCTCAATATAGAGAGTATTATATGTCAGCGATGCAAAAAGAGATGCTTTTTAGCATTAAATATCCTGGATCGGACAATTTTGTTAGGAAAGCGGTTTTATCCTTCCAAGACCAAAGTCTGGAAGCCGTCGAAATCATTTCATTGATGCAAAGTAATATACGAGGGAAATTCTTGTATTGATGATGTCCATATACAATGTTTACTAGCATGCCTTTGCATAATTTTTGTCATTTAATTCCGGGTTTGATCATTAAATTCTGAATACAGAGGCAAAACTTGCCTCCTGGTTGGAAAACTCAGCTTCTGTTGGCTATTTGTTCCTATGAGTAAATGTTTAATCTTTCCACAGCTCCAAGAAATTATATTAAAGAGATTAAATGAACCAAAAGCGAAACAATTACTAACCCACAATATATGTGTTAGTTTAGTTACTCATGATTTTGGAGATTCCAACGATGTTTGAGAAATAAATTATAAAAATGCTAATGCACATATTTATGTAAGAGATTAGATATTGAAGATTCGACGTAAAGTACATAACCTATTTAACTTATTGAACGAAATATAGGTGAGTGTTAACTCACACGTTATCTAGTGTATTTAACCTAGAATTACATCATGTTACTATAGCTGATATACTGATAAACGTTACAGTAGAATATCGGTCAGAATGTTACACAATATCGATATAAATGGAGCAATTTAAAGTACACTAGGTAATCCTTGCCCACTTCGATGAGCGGTAAACATTTGATCCGACTATCCGGAAAAAGTCTTTTGCTCTCCTGCTCATGGTGAGAAGGAGTAGACATTAGTACAGCCAGAGTGCGGACGAGAACTAACGTTAAGCTGTCTCCATAAAACTTAAGACAGAGATAGCACGAAGGTAGTTTTTTTTATGTCTAGTGGCCCCTTTCTATTGATAATTCGGTATTCGGCTATACATTAAAATGAGCGGAATGAGTTTATCACTACATACTCGTACTATAAAACTTCCCGCTTTCCTTCCCGTCCCTATGTATGCTTATATCTTTAAAACTATGCAACGGATTTTGATGCGATTTTTTGTAATAGATAGAGTGATTCAAGAGGACGGATTGTATGTATAATACATGCATAATATAGCAGAGAAACACTGATTATTTTAGAGGTTTCTAATGTGATGCTGTAAATAAACAAATATTTTTGTACTTACATTGCTAACGCTGGCTGAAGTTTTTTTTTGTTTTTGCGGAGGAATGCATACCCGGCCTGGCCCCGGCTAGCCCCCACAGGAATGCATATCCTTGTAAGGGCTATTCAGGTTTATATGAGACCCGCCGGCAAAGATGCCGTCCTACCCACTAAACCTCCGCAGTTACCCTCTCCGTCATATTGAGACCCTGCGGTATTGCTTACGCATTCTACTGCTGACGTCTCGATGGTCGGCCCGCACTATAGCGGGCTTGCTAGCCTACTCGGGGGTGTCCCAAGTAACTGGGACACCCTCGGTACCCCTGCATCGTGCGAGAGTACAAGGTGGGCGTAGCGACGCCGCCTTCTTTCTGGTCGACATCAACGGATCGGTTTCGAGGAGACATCTGCCTCCCAGACACGCTCCGCGGCTACTTTCAGCGAGATAACAAACTCACAAAAGGAGGCGACTACCAACCAACCTGCCTTGTTCTTGAGTATGGTTCCGACCATACTTGGTAAAGATAGGTCGTCACCTATAGACGACACCAGGGTATAGATTAAAATAAGGAAGTACAGTATTATACATTATATTATAACATTGGTTCTCCTTTATTTTAAAATTTCTTAAGAAGGTAATAAGCTGATTAGAGTGGCGGAGCAACTGCAGGTATCGTACTGGAATCTTTAGCTCTTGTTTACTAAATAGAAATATTTTACAATCTGTATACAAGAAGCCTAAGACATAGGGGTTTTATTTAGAATCTAAATCTCTTCAAACCAAAGCAGTTAAGACTACCAATGAATTGCATAATCATTATGTCAGACAATAAGAATATTCTATAAATATTTCCATTCAATAACTGATAAATACACAGATTGTCGTTTATACACGATAAAAAAATGGCATTTTGTAACGATAAGGTTTATTGAATAACTTGTATTTTCCAGTTCTGGTATCAAATATTGACTTGACAGACTTAATGTAATGAAAAAATATTAGCTTAACACTAATCTTGTAGTCGAATGATTGAAATGATCTAGATATCACATTATTCGTAGTTCTTATTTTTTGCATAATAATAAATTTAACTAAACTATTTTTTAATTATTGAGTAAAGTATTTAGGTTTCATGATTTAAACGCAAACTAATATAAATGACTTCAAGTCTTACTCGAAACGTCGAAACTCTATAATTTTGGTTTTCTACAGACAATTAGATTTATTGTTATACTTGCTATTAACTCACATAACACGTGTTGTTAACACGTGAAGTGTTTCTTTACTTTTTATAGCATACTTGTTATGCTATATAGAAGAACGTTATCACAATAATATTAATTATTTAATTTGAAGTAAACGTCACAAACGTAGTATAATACTCATTTTAGCTGATTATAGTGAAAATAGAAAGTAATTATTGACATTTTGCGACCAAAAATTGGATTTAAAATATATTTGGACTCCTATTTGGATAAGTTTGGCATACTTACTAATAATCCGTTATCCGGTGTCTATTCCGTTATTATTACAATCAATCGCAGTCAAAGTTTTTTGAGTTCCTTTGGAGTTCCTCGAGGCAGTGTGTTAGGTCCTACCTAAAACACTATACTTAAAACAGAAGTATATATTAATGAACTATGCAGTCTTGTAATACCAAATTGTAAAATTATAAACTACGCCGATGACACCGCATTGCTAGTCCATGGTGATACCTAGGTTAAGGCAAGGGAGAACGCTGAATTGGCTCTTGCGATTGTGATGAATTGGTTGTCCTGTAACTTATTGACACTTAATGTGGAAAAGAAACAGTTTATCACATTTGGCTCTAAGCATTCTATACCATTGTCAGCTTTCCCCCTGTTGCACACAAACGTTCTAGGTACCAAATTGGTACTCTATGCACATGTTCTAGCATTTCGCGGACTAAAGCCATTACATACCTTGGAGTCATAATCGACGAGAGTCTCACTTGGGATGAGCATATACTATGTGTGATGTTCTCCGGAAACATGCATATAAAGTTTGATCCCATACTCTCTCAAAACAGGCGTAGATCTGATAGAGTGTGTCAAACTATGCTTCGTACATCTGGCTTAACGGGTCAACAATACGAACACAAAACAAAACATACTACGAAAAAAAAAGTAAATGTTGTAACTATTTATGCTATTTTTATTTAGTAGTACTTTTTATCATTATTTTCTATTACCTAGTTTATTTTTTGTTTCAAAATAATGTTAAATTACGTGTACTCGTATCAGCTCGTTTTGCGCCTTTTTTCATAGCTCCAAGTAGTGAAATGCTACTAGAAACCAATAACTGATGTAGGAATTTGTTGCCATAAAATTGATTCTATTTCTGCTAGCTTAATATCTGGATCGCAAGAAAAGTTGGTATCTACCAAAAGTTATGTAGGATTTATTGTTAAAAGGCAAGGCATTTTTCAATAATTTATTATATTGATGTTACAATAGGTATCATCGGGATATCAGCGGAGAAGTATTAAAGACTGAGCTGAGCTGACGATTTTTTTTCAATTGCAGTATTAAAAATCTTCTTTTTTAAAAATTGAAATTCAATGAAAGCAAATCTCTAATTCCTGTATTTTCGATTCCATCCCTACGCTTATGTAAAGTCCCGTGACGGTGACGGCACGTGTCGACGTCACGTTACTGTTGTTTAATTCCGTACTACAGCTGTAATGGACACCGGTAAAAAGTTAGATATTGTTTATTATGTATAAAGGTCAAAAAAACTTTATATATCACACCTTTTTCCTCCCACGCACGTGCAGACTGTGGAATAATACGTCACCTGCGATTTTCCCAATGCTGTAATATTAGTCTAGTCAACAAGTGCTTTTTTGGTCAACTTTTTTCAGCAGTCTCCGAAGATAGAATATATATAGTCTAAGGTCCAGGGTATTTAATCCGAAATAAAATCCCTCGGGCAGAACTCTATTATCTCCACTGCTCTACCTACTAGCCCAATATGCAACTAAACTAGGTAATAAGGTTAATGAATCATGTGATCCTTAATAAAAGAGACTAGTGGATTATCCTTAAAATAACTGAAAAAAGAAAAATCTTAAGGACCATCAAAATTATGCCAGTACAGAATAAACAATACGAACTATGTTACTAGTATTACGATTCTAAACCAAGTATTTTGCAATAATTACCGGCTAGCCAGTAACCAGCTTATACGTCATGACCTTGGCCGTCACGTTTTCATACTTTCTGTTATTATGCGTCGCCATCTTTAAAGCTACTGATACACTACTAGTTTCTATTATGCACATGAGAGATTTTGTTCTTACTTTTTTTATGGTTCAATTCCCAGCCCTTGTAGTGACCTAGGTTAGGATTACCTGTATAAAATCCCCATGGATAAAGTACCCTTAAGAGGAATTCATTTGTAGGTGGAACATTGAAGGTTTTTCCTTTCCATTGAAGGAATCACATATTGTCAAGACTTATAGTGAATTTAGATGCTGTACCCACTGTAGTATTATTTTTAGTAAAAGTAGCTTAACAAATTATTTAAATTTTTAATAAATAAAAAATCAGAAATGCGTTAGATTGAGAAGTTGAAAATATGTATAAAATTAGATTTAGCTACAAAGTAGTTAAGTTAGAATTCACCTTCTTCAACCTAAACAGGGTTAACCTAATAAAAATGTAACCATAACCACCCTTTCGCAACTTTCCCCCACTATTTTTTCTCAGATCTAATAATCTATATAAACATAGTATATCTAATAATCGTTATATAAGTTAGAAGGAAATCTTATTAAAGTTAATCAAAGTATATTAACTCAGCAATTGGCCTTGGCCGTCACGTTTCGCTCTCTGTGAGAACACGCGACTAATATAAATGGTTTTCATTTAACATACTCTGTACATTACATTAACAAGTTGAATTACAATAATTTATAAACATTTTTAGGCAAACTAACAATTTAATATTGGCTCATGTTGTGTTCTGACACAGCGATATGAAAAAGAATATTGTAGAGGGTCGGGTGGTCCTAGAGAATAAAATATCCATTTTTTTTATTGTTAGATGCTTGCTCATCATAAATATAAATAAAAGTAAATATAAAAATTTACATTTATTTATTTACATTTATTTTTATAAAATATGACTATGCAAATTTTATAAAAATAAGTTTTAATTTTGTTTGAAATAAACAGATACAGTCCACAGGTAAATATACATTTTCGTTTTATATTCAACTAGCTGTGCCCGCGACTTTGTCGGCGTCCCCATTTCCTTATTGTCATTTTTACACCCTTGAGGGTAAAACTTTTACAAACTCTAAAAATGAAGATACTTCCATACACTTTTCATCCCCCCTTTCAACCATACAACCCTTTTTTTGCATTCAAAAGTAGGCCATGTTTTCCTCAGGATCTAGACTACCTTGCCCATATACCAAATTTCATTCAATCAGCGCGACAGACAGACAGAGTTACTTTCGTTTTTAGAATATTAGTAAGGATAAGGATTAAAGGATTATAGTAGACAATATATAACTCGATTCGAATTTGCAAAATATCATAAAAAAATAAATATAACATTACCTAGAAAATTTTGGTTTTAAGGAAATAAAATTTTCCACTTCGTTCCTTTCCATAAAAGGTAGACAATTATTCAAGAATTCTCTACCTCGAGTGATCTAAGCTATATTATGCTAAGTACTAGGTATTGGCGTAGGTCACTTGTGACGTATAAATTAACATCAGGAACATGGCTTCTATCTACGTAAGACTAACTATTGATTGTATGGCTAGATACTAAGAATGAATTTAAAATAGTCTATATGTTTATACGTCAAGCTTAGTCATATTTACCATCTACACTTGAACAACCAATTGATTGGATATAAAACTATCCTTACTAATAAAACGCAAAAGTTTGTGGGTATATATGGATGTTTGTTACACTTTTACGCAAAAATATACAATAATAAAAACCTAGCTTATACATCAAAATAACACAGGCTATTTAATTTAAATATATATTGTGTGAATGGTCCAAAATAAAACGATAAGTGTTAAGTAAGTAGGAAAAAATTGTGCCATGTCCCAATGTCCTAAAAAAGGACCCGCGACAACATATATCTATCTTTTACGTGTAAGCCATTATCGCCAAAATAGTGATTATAGCGATTAAAATGTGAAATTAAACCTAAATACACCTGATAAATTGCACCCGGGCGAAGTGAAGACGATTAGTTATAAAATATAACATGAACTTGTAAAGTATGGTTCAGTTTAGATCATAGGTTCCCAAACTTAATCAACCCATACACCACTTGCGAGGTTGTTTGCTGGAACGTAGATTTTAATTTCTATGATTTAGAAGAAAAAAAATCCACTCGGGAGGTGTTGTTATCTTATACTAATATATAAAGCTGAAGAGTTTGTTCGTTTGAACGTCCTAATCTCAGGAACTACTGGTTCGATTTGAAAAATACTTTCAGTGTTAGATAAGCGATTTATCGAGGAAGGCTATAAGCTATATATCATCACGCTAACACCAATAGGAGCGGAGCTACACGTGGACGAAGTCGCGCAGGTCGACCAGTAATATATTAAGCTGAAGAGTTTGTTTGTTTGCTTGAACGCGCTAATCTCAAGGACTACTGGTCCGATTTGAAAAATGCTTTCAGTGTTAGATAGTCAGTTTATCGAGGAAGGCTATAGGCTATATATCATCACGCTAAGACCAATAGGAGCGGAGTTACACGCGGAGTCTAAAATCCTAAATCAACTTTGTATATTTGTCCTAAGGTATTTTGTTCAAGACATAATTATTTTTATAAATATTTTGAAGCTCATTAAGTTATAACATAAACAGTTTGACTGCAAAAAAAAATAATATTTCTAGTGATTAGGAAGCATTAAAAAAACATAATTGAAAATGGCTACTACTCGACTCGATAAAAGTCTGATAAATGAGTATATGTAATGTATAAATAAAAAATGTCCAATGAAATACTTACTATTCTCTGCACAGTAAAGATTTGCAATAACTGCAAATTTCTGGCATTAATCGTATTGATAAAATTCCTTTGTTATCGAACAGACGCGGACGGTGCACGCTGCTTGTGCTTGGCTGTGTGCTGTGACATAACACTGAACACTAACCACTACTACATAAAATCACGTAGTTACATAATTCAGGCACACGTGTTATACTCTTATCGATTTTACTAAGAAATGCTTGATCAGATTACCAAGTAAATGGATGTTAACTTGAATATAATATTACATTTTTTACTATTTTTGTCTGTATGTTTGATCCGGCTAATCTCTGAAATGGCTGGACCGACTTTGACGGGCAGAAAGCTGATGTAACAAGGAGTAACGTAGGCTATTTAACATCTCGCTACGACCCATAGGAGCAGAGCAACACGCGAACGAAGTCGAGCGTTTCGGCTAGTAAGTAATAATACTAAAACATGATTGATCCGTAATCCGTTTGCTTGTTGCTTCTTAATATTAAATTTTAATAAATATGAAAATAAAAAAATAAGTAAATTTATTAAATCCAAATCTGGTGACCATTTCACTATGAATGAAATTCAAAATTAGAGTCACGAACCCCCAGAAACTCATTGTCGACCTCGTGAAATAGTTTTGGGAATCACTTGAAAATGCCTTTCATTGATAAAAAAAATCATAATTACTAAATAATATTTCAAATTATACGTTCTTTGTAGAGGGGTCGACCAAGTTTTTTCTTCAAGTTCTATTCTTTAGTTATTTGATGACATGGGGAACGGGGGAGGGGGGCGGGGGGGAATCTGCATAGTGATTACGTAAACGATAAAAAAGTAAACACGCACATCGGGCGCGCAAAATGCTAATACTTTTTTAAAATTATGCATAAAAAATACATAAAATGAATAAAAAAAATTTACACACACTACCATGTATTTGACACACACACGCATATATACTCTTTTGTTTATTGTTAAAGTAATTTAAATTAATTATGATCGAATTTCTTAAAATATATAAATTACGTAATCGTCTAATAGATAATCTCACGGTTTTGACCTCGTTTGTTGAAAAAGGTGAACTTTTTTACATTTATTAGGTGAATCATTCGCAAGCCTTCCTAGAAGATGAATATTCAACTTGCCTATAAATAAACTCCAAAGTCGATTTATTACAAACACGCTGGCAGCTAATTATATTATTTAATCGTACCTATAAGGATTAATGACGCTATTTTTTTTAATTTTTTAGTTTCGAAAAAGTAAAGCTTGAAAGTTTGCATGTATCTACATCTCTCAAACAACTTGTTATATATGTCGGGGTAGGATAATAGTGGTCGTGTTGGGCTATAGTTAGGGTAGAATAATAATAAAGAGGACTTGTTGTGACTTCCGTCGCGTCATTTTAATATTCAACAAGATAGCGAGTAAACGATTATCGAATAATTATTAAACGATTTTTGATAGCTTCAAACTAGCAATCGATTATCGATTAATAGGGACGCCAGCGCCATATTTCCGTTTTGTTGATTTACTTCTCCCTACTAGTGGAGGGGCATTGCTACCATTGTCTATTCCCCGACTCGGTATAGTCGGGGCATATACTTTAGTCTCTTTGTCTCTTAGAGTGAACATCACCTGGAGTTGAAATGTAATAAATAGTGTGTAGCTATATCACGGATATTTGACCTCTCGGACTAAGGATCATGTGAGTTCTTACGTCTTATTTATTGTGAGTCCCTACATTGAGATGTGTTAACAAAACCTTAGGTTAGGTTTAGGTTAAGTTAGCCTTAGGTTAGGTTTATGTTAGGTTAGATCAGTCTTATGTTAACCTAACCTAAGACAAACAGTGAGACCTTGCAGTGGAGGCGAGTGACGTGATCACTTAAAGTAGCTCCTTAAGCCTACACCTGGTCACAAGTCCAAGGCACTGCCTGGGTTCCTGTTCAAATACTACAGAATCATTAGATTCGATCCCTTCATTCATTCAAATCAGATCTTTCTTCTGACATATATTTTGTAGCTTTTTATACCGTTTTATTAATGTTTTCTGTTGGAGGACCAACTAAGAAAAATGATTTTAATTTTTTATATAGAAGGTTTTGAGCATACTCTGCTAGATATTATTTATTTTATACAAAAAACTAGAAGTATGGATCACATACTACTAGTATTCCTTAACCCCTCCAACTAGGCTAAATGTTTGCGTTAGGATTGACTAACAATGACTGGGATTCAAACCCACGAAGTATCAATAGATAATACCGAAGTGAAGCGAAGGCGTATAAGTTAAAAATATTATTATTTATATTACACATAATTTCTAAGAACTATATCACAAATTGCCTAATATAGTCCGAAATCATAGAAAAATGTGGGAAACGTGTTGTATCTTGTTGAATAATTAGGTCGAGTGGTAGTGACAAGTCTCACGTAGGATCGTTTAATAAGAATTGCGTTACATTTGTTATTATTCATATTCAATCAAATCAAATATGCTAGTAAATACTTTTTCTACTAGAAGTTCTAGTTTAATTTGTAATTCATACGGAGTACATTTAAAAAACTGAATATGTTGTCTAATGACTCTTAAGGTCATTAATAAATATTGGATGGACAATGAATTTATCAGAATTTTAGGTTCTTTACAAGGTCTATATGAAAAACTCCCATAATAACCCCTAAACTGTGATGTAGATGTTCCCTATGCAACAATTTAATATTCATTTCTCAATCGTTGGATTATGGATTGAATATGTAATTAAAATTTGGAATATATTTTAAATCTTTAATGTCGTATTGAATTTTATTATTGTTTTCCGCCATATATCCATAAGGAAATCTATCATAAAACGGTTGTTACCCTCGGGATGAAACTTTAGCTCATGCTGTGATAGTTATCATTTTCTGAATCACTAGTAGTGACGATTTTTTTTAATAAATTAGATTATCATGGTTACTTTACGTTTATTTACGTTTTATTAATATTGTGAGGCAGCTCTCAAGTGAGCAATGAGCTGATAGTCTTCAAACGGGTGAACAGATCTTCACAATACATAACTAAGGATCATCTAGATTAAATTACCATGCAAACAAATAAAACTTCATCAGAATCGGTCCATTATCTTAGAGTCGGGAGTTAAAAACGTTCGATCAAATTATAATATGCGAATATTTCCAGAAAGTATACTAGTCTCCTACTTATTAACTAACCACAATAATAACTATACTGTAACTATTTAAATAACCGGCTCTCTTCGTTGTGTCCGAGGCAATAGAGTTCTAAAACACAAAAGGAGATACAATTATGATGCATCACTTCGTGACTTTATGAGAGTTCTCTCGTAATGTCTCACTAAATCCCTACTAATCTGAACCGATTTTGAAAAAAATTGTTATACCTGAGAAAGGATATAAGCTACCTATTATCTCGAAAAAAAAAGCTTAAAAGACCATCATGAATTTATTATATTAATTATTATGAAAAAAAAAATGCTTTTTTGGAAAATTCAAGTACACGCAATGATAGATATTTGTATGAAGACCTTACGTCCATTTTGACAATATCCAAATACAGACCTTTTGGATTTATATTATGAGTAATAACCACCAATATTATAAGTATTGCGTAAGAGACTCAGGTTATAAAAATCTTGTTCTATAAATATTCCAAAGTTTTCCTCAAAGCAAGTAACCTTGAAAATTTAAATCGCCAAAAGTTTAGGTTTGTTGGATTTATCGAACACACGTGTATGAAGATCACGTGATATCATTTTATCGCCATTTTTGAACTATAAACTTGTTACGTAAGAAGCAGGTTCTGCTGAATAAATAATATGAATACGTAAACGATGGTTATGGTATGTTTATTCCATTGTTTCTATGATCAAATATTTACTGATGATTTTGTTTTCAAAGTAGATCGGTTTTTTTAGTACCTTTTATCTGATATTTTATTTTTCTTTCTGAAGAGCCTATTATGTAATTTAAATTACTCGGAGAAAAATGATGAGAAGGGAGGAGGAAAGGGGGTATATTGGAAAACACTACGAGGGGTGTGATATTGAATGGACTATTGAAGTAGATACTGCTACTGAACCGATCAATAACTAAACATTATGATCTCTTACATTTACGACAGCCACCCAAGCAGTGCCTTGGACTTGAGACTAAAATGTAGGCTTAAGGATGTCCTTTAATAGAATTCTAACACTCGCCTCTACTGCTCAGCTTCAATGTTTAAACCAAAGGTTAGGTTAACCTAACTTATTATCGCCGCCGATGAAAACGCCGACATATTTATCGATTTTTAGTGTATAACGCATCTTATTATAAAATATCATTACCATCACATAAACCTTGTCCCAAACATCCTTTATGTCAAGAATTACACGTGTTTCTTTATATCTTATGGGCACCTTTGTATCTGTAACACAAAGCAGTAGAAGGCCTTGAAAATTCTTTGTCAAATCAAACAATGTATTGCGAATAAGAAAACCCGTGTCTCTCAAGTTCAACTACCTTCAGTGAAAAGTAGGTACACTTTTACTACGTATAATTGTATAAAAAGAAAAAAATGCGCAAATCTAAATTTTTACGTAAAATAGCCAAGACTTAGGCTGTGTTTCAAGACAAGAGATGAGCGAGGATTTACCAAACTTCGCTTAGAGTGTGCTCATTAAGCGATCCTATTGATTTTCCTTCGCTACAAATCCTCGCATGTCAGGTGGAAATATTATGAATATTATGTTGTAATGATTCTTAAAGATACTTTGAGAAATTCAGAGTAACTAATGGACCAGAAAATATATAGAAATAAAGCGTCAATATGTCTTTTTTCTATGATAGATGAGGGACAAACGAGCAGACGGTCCACATGATGGAAAGTGGCTACTGTCGCCCATGGACATCGACAAAACTAAAGGGTGTCTTATGTTTTGTCGATGCGTTGCCGCCTCGAAGAGGAGAGGGAGCAAAGAGAAGACTGCTGCGGTTTCAATGGACCCTGAGCAAGAACCCGGTGTTCATTGGAACCGCAGCAGTAATGGGATGGGAGAGGTAAGCTGTAAAATGGGGTGGTAAGGGTAGATGTGGCCCACATGTGGCTCGGCCGAAACGCGTCAGAGACACTTGGCGGTCGGATTCGCATACTGGTGGTAGCGAACCAGTCGGAGAAAAGATCCCCTACCACCAAGGGGGTGCTGGGTTACTCGGCTCTTACGAGATGCTCTCCCAGCGGCAGAAGGGAATTGTATTCTAACCCGTCCCCTCACGGGTGAAACAAACCAGTTGCCAAGCTGGTCTAATTTGGCACCGCTCAGATGAGATGTCAAGAGAATTGAGAATAAAATATTAATCAAGTTATATTATCGAATATGGATTACTGCTAAACGAATTTTCATTTGATCATCTATATTTGAAATGAAAAAGACCTATCCAATGATATCTTACTATAGTACGTCGGTTTAATTTATTTCCCTTTCGCGATATGGCGCCTTGTTGCCGTCATGTTTGATTTTTGTCATATTATCATGTATTAAGCAAAACCTGTACGATTAAGATGAATTTCTGATGAATAATTTAAAGCTCCAAAAAAAATTAACAGACGTACATAATACAGATATTTGTCGGTATATAAAAACTGAATTCCTAATAATAAAAAAAATATGGATTTTTTAGCATCCAAGCCCATCTGCTGGGAATATTATACTTAAAAAATAAATAAAGGACATTCATCGTTGTTGTATTGAAACCTTCAATTTTAAATTATTCAGGTTTGATAAGACTAATAAGTTATATTATGGTAGAAGGTTATGGTGGCTTTTTTGGTTTTGCTTTGTAGGCAGGGCATAATATGAATATAGTTAGTAACACCGCTGATAACTTTATATTCGCGGGTATTACTTTTTATATTATTCCGAGAATGTATATAACCTCTGTTCCGATAGAATTGAGCCAGTTGTCAAACGGAGCTCACCTAGTGAACATTATGGTGAGGTGCTGTGATGCTTGGTCTCCTTTGCTAAGTTTGGAGTACTCGGTATCCGTTTCGGTATCACTGCTGGACATAGGCCTCCGCCAGAGATTTCCAGAACGACTAATCACATGCGACCTATGTTCAGCGGCTCCCTGCTGCCTTCATCAGGTCGTTTATCCATCTTGAAAACTTGGTCTCCTTTAGCAAAAAATCGTTGCTATGGATGGATATAGGAAACAGTAGCATTGCATTTCAATAGTAACCTATAATGTCGTTATCAACAATAAAAATAAAACCGAATTTAATATTTCAAAGTCAAGGTTAGGCGTTACGCAACAACTCGTACACGTGTGGCGCTCTTACGTTATGCAATAGTTTGGCAATTTAAAAAAACTTGTTTCGATATGGAATATTTTATCCATTAAATTCATTAAAAACGAGTTGAAAATTAATACATTATAATAATATACAAATTAAACTCTACCTAGAAAAGACAAGTTCAACCCCTAGCCATTCTATTATCCATCTTCTAAACCCTATCATCGAACCGTGGACGTTTATTAGAATATATTAGATTTATCAAAACGAATTCTATGATCCCCAAAATCAAGAGGTTTACTAATGTGTAAATGAGTATTGTCTAACTATACGTCAAAAAAAGTTATACTTATGCTTATGACTTAACTTCTAACTTTTTTTTATTTATTGTCCAAAAAACATTTTTAATACTAACGATGTTATGCCTATCCTAAACCAGTTAGATTTTTACATGGTGTCTCTCCTACTTAAATCAGTGGGTTTTTAAACCACTCTAAATATTTTTACATTTATTGCTATTGTCCATACAAATAAAGAAAATTGGTGTGTCTGTTTGTCATTTTAAAATGACATCTGTTCATGATCAATGACTCTGAAATGGCTGGACCAATTTTGTAGTGACTTTCACTGGCAGATAGCTGATGTAACAAGGAATAACTTAGGCTATTTAACATCTCGCTACGACCCATAGGAGCGGAGAAACATGCAAACAAAGTCGCGTGGGTCGGCTAGTAGTAATTTAATTTAATAAAAAAAACATTTGCATCAGGAAGTTTGTATTATAATATAAATAATACAATTCTCAGTATATTATCTGCATGTATTTACATTAGCAAAGCAATGTTTTGTAAATATTGTTGTCTGTTGATAAAGTGTTATGTAATACAAGAAACTTACATTTCAACTCTTATTGAGTTATCTCTATCTGCTTCAATATATATTATACTAGCTGCCTGCCCTCGCTTCGCCCCGGGAATTTAAAGCAATATTATAATTGATGTCTTTTAATTGTCACTGTGTAATTTTGTAGGGAGGACAGAGCAAAAAAATATTGAATAGGTAAAGGAGAGAGAGCGAAAAAGAGAAAAAGAGAGGGGAGAGAGAGAGAGAGAGATAATCGAAAGAAAGAAAGTGAAAGGAGACTGATCATTCTGAACAGATAAAGATAAAAATGAATGAGAGAAAACAGAGAGTGATAGTATTATAAGAGGATGAGAGACGGAAATACTATAGACTTCTATCACTGAAAGAATTTTTAAAATAGGATTAGTGACAGCAAAATGGCCATATTCTATTAATTAAAAAAATGTATATGGCAACACTAAATCACTTTTGTCACTCACGAATAGTGTAGTTTTCTATCACTGAAAGATTTTTAAAATCGGATTATTAGTTTCTGAAAAACTCTTCAATTTACAAAATGACCACCTTATGGCACTTAAATGGCCATATCTTTTTAATTAGAGCATTTATGGCAACACCACATAACCTATATTACCCGGAAAGGATGTAGTTTCCTATCGGTGAAAGAATTTTCAAAATCGGTTCAGTACTTTTCGAGCCTATTCGCAAGAAACAAACAAACATACAAACAAACGAACAATCAAATCTTTCCTCTTTATATAATAGTATAGACTAGAGGGCTGCCCTCGCTTCGCTCCGGGTATTTAAAACAATATTATAATTGATGTCCTTAAATTGTCACTCTGTAATTGTGTAGTTTTTCATTATTTGAAAAAAGAGAAGAGTGAGAAAAAGTTATAAAAAGAAAAATAATAGAAACAAAAATAAAAGAAAAGCGACAGATGCTAAGAGAGGGAGGACAGAGCAAAAATAAAATTGAATAGGTAAAGGAGAGAGAGAAAGAGAGAGAGAGAGAGAGCGAGAGAGATAATCGAAAGAAAAAAGTGAAAAGAGTGATCATACTGAACAAATAAAAATAAGAATTAAAGAGAGAAAAAAGAGACAGCATGAGAGACAATGATAGTATTATAAGAGGAAGAGAGATGGAAATACTATTAGACTTCATTCAATGAAAGAATTTTTAAAATTGGATCAGCAGCAACAAAATGGCTTTATTATATTAATTAAAAAATGTATATGGCAACACTAAATCACTTTTGTCACTCACGAATAGTGTAGTTTTCTATCAGTGAAAGAATTTTCAAAATCGGTTCAGTACTTTTCGAGCCTATTCGCAACAAACAAACATACAAACAATCAAATCTTTCCTCTTTATATAATAAGTATAGTATAGATACACAGCGCCGTTTATTGGATGCTTATCCAACCTACAACCTACTAAAAAACTAATGTACACCGCCATCTGTTAAAAACTTCTGAAAGTTACAAATAACAGCTCTATATTTTTTTGTTGCTTTACATAAATCCTACTAATATTATAAACGCGAAAGTTTGTAAGAATGTATGAATGTTTGTTACTCTTTCACGCATAAAATACTCAATGGATTTTGATGAAACTTTACAATAATATAGCTTACACATCAGAATAACATATAGGCTATAATTTATAATGATATAAAGTGAATTATCCAAAATATAGCGGGTGAAACCGCGGGGCGCAGTTAGTTACGAATAAATTAATGACAGTTCTGAATTGATAGATGTTGAATATTTAAATTTCGCTACATTATATAGAAAATTAAATTTTCTTTTTATTAATCAATTAGTATATACTTTTGGGCTATTTGTATAGATTATCTAATGCAAAATGACGAATTGGATAAGAATTTCCGGAGATTAAACCACAAAAATGTAATACAGAAAACCTATTTATGTTTATTATAAATACACAAGTATTTAAATAGCAACAGTGTTTTGAGTGGGAGATGCATACATTAATTTTCGATACGTAAACAATACTATTGCCAATTTATACACTGTACAACAACTATATAGAATATGATGAATAGCTTTTTGTACTAAAAATAACTCTTATAAAGTATAGTAGACCAACAGCCCCGGTCACACAGAACGACATACACTTTATCTTCCATTTCGACCCCTTCAAGCCTTTTTTCCTGATAAAACGTAGCCTACTTCCTTTTCCAAGCTCTTGTCCACCTCTGCACCAAATTTCATCAAAATAAGTTATATAAGTAGTAAGTATAACAGGCCCACAGAGTTACTTTCGTTTTTATAACATTATTTAGGATTACTATGTCAAAACGAACGATTAAAATTCTTCGAAAATAGAGAACAAACAAACCAACAAACTTAATACGTTAGTAGAATAATATTTTGATAACAAAGTTATTTCTAGAAACTCAGAATACCTTGAAATATGATGCAAGAACTGAGATTATTCTAAATCGAACATGTTGAAAACGTAAAGTTGAAAAAAATTACGAAATAATAGATTTTCATTTTTTTACATTATTGCGTAGTATTTTGAAATAACGATGACTACATTGAATTTTATTTGAACCAAATACAATAACTTGACATTCGGTAAGCCTGGAGCCTATACTTGTTTAATTTGTTATTTTTAAAGGTTCAGAATTCAATTGATTTCTCAAATATTTAAAATATTTGAATACTCTGGTACTGTATTATCTGCTGTTACAGATCGTTTGGCTTCCATTACACCTTTTTGTGTTGAGGTTTAATTCCGGTAATAAGATACTAGATTACTGCTACGGATATGAAATGGTAAAGAAATGGTATTTCGTACCGAATATAAAATAACGTTATTTTTTTCTATTCCTAGGCTATATCAGCAAAAATCGCAAGGTTCTTAATATCTGACTGGTTGTTGTTGGTATTGAGTATCTGAGTATCATAATTCATAACCCATAAGAGTTGATGTATCCCATTTTCACCACTTCTCCCACTCTCGTGGAAGAAAACCCACCTGTTGGCAGTCGTATTTACATTTAAATAATGTATTACTGAGTTCTTTTATTAGCGAAGCGGGGGCAGACATTTATTATAAATAAAATGCGTTTTAACATTGTAATTGTTGCGCAATCGAACGCAAAGCGCACGTGGTGGATAATGCGGTTTCATGCTGTACCTTATGATCGAGCTATTTACAGTTTTCCTGCCAATTTTACTGCGTTTTAGATATTTGGATCAAACATTGGGTGCTTTTACCAATGTTGCATCCAACGTTGGAAATCCACACATGTATAGTTAATTAATTTCAGTACAAAGAAGCTATTTAAGAAAATTTAATATCCCTAACGTCTCGTTTTCCCTACTTTACGTAAGTGGCTTGCGACCATCAGCATACGAATCCGACCGTCAAGTGTCATAGACGCGTTCCGGTCGAGCCGCATATGGGCCTTCCCCTTCCTCTATCATCCCGTTACTGTTGGTTCCAATGAACACCGGGTCCTTGCACGGAGTCCATTGAAACCGCAGCAGTCTTCTCGTCACTCCCCCTACTCACTCTATCGTGTGGATCGTCTGCTCGTTTGTCCCTTATCTATATCTATACTAATATTATAAAGAGGAAAGATTTGTATTTTTGTATGTAACGAATAAACATAAAAACTACTGCATCGATTTCAAAAATTCGTTCACCATTAGAAAGCTACATTATCCCTGAGTAACATAGACTATATTTATTACAAGAAAAAATTAGAGATCCCAGAAATTCTTACTAAAACCAACCCAAGGTGCAAAAAAATTAGCCATAAAATATCTTTCATCGCATGCGCTGCAGAAAGTATTGATGATAGAACAAAAAAAAATATAATTATATTAATATTATAGAACGTATCAACATCTACAAAAAACTCCGCGAGACCATATGTCCAACTATTGTAGTTATGTCACTATAACATTTTTACATTTTAAAAGTTGATAAAAATGCCTATCAAAATCAAACCATGTTTTCCATAACTTGGTATTAATTCTTATCCAAATAAATTATGTCGTATTCAAGACTGTTTTAATATCTGTTGATTACTTTTTGAATTATTGAAATCAGACATTCCAGTCAAAAGATATTATGAAATAAAAACATTAATATAAACTAAAAAATACACCCCGACGGGTCGGCGCGGTGTGGAGCGCCACGCAGCGCAGCGAGCAACGCGGCAATAGAGGGGCACCGAAATGCGGGAGCCAAAATGTTAAAAAAAAAATTATCCACCTCCTGCTACTAACGGGCCGCTAGTCTATACTAATATTATAAAGAGGAAAGATTTGTATTTTTGTATTTTTGTATGTAACGAATAAACATAAAAACTACTGGACCGATTTCAAAAATTCTTTCACCATTAGAAAGCTACATTATCCCTGAGTAACATAGGCTATATTTATTACAAGAAAAAATTAGAGATCCTTAGGAAATCTCACGAAAACCAACCCAAGGTGCCAAAAAATTAGCCATAAAATATCTTTCATCGCATGCGCTGCGAAAAGTATTGATGATAGAACAAAAAAATGTTCTACAATATTATAGAACGTATCAATATCTACAAAAAAGTTCGCGAGACCATATGTCCAACTATTATAGTTACGTCACTATAACTACTTTTTTACATTTTAAAAGTTGATAAAAATGCCTATCAAAATCAGACCATGTTTTCTATAACTTTGTATTAATCCTTATCCAAATAAATTATTTCCTATTCAAGACTATTTCAATACCTGTAAATTACTTTTTGAATTATTAAAATCGGACTTTCCATTCAAAAGATATTACGAAATAAAAAATATCAATATAAACAAAAAATACACGACGACGCGACGGGCCAGTATAGCGACGCAGCGCAGCGAGTAAAGCGGCAAGAGAGGGGGCACCGAAATGCGGGAGGGCCAATATATTTTTAAAAATAATATTTCACCCGCGCGAAGCCGGGATGGGCCACTAGTCTATCATAAAAAGAAAAAACTTTCCCTTCCCTACGTTTTCTTAATTTATAACATCAATAGCCAAAACAATAATTTTAATATATGTGTTTGTGCGCATAATAATCCAGGTGCAGGTGAGGCTGCAGATCTTGTCGTTTAAATGTAATGTTTTAACAGACGAATCTTGCTTGTGAGTCGCTTAGTTAAGTATTTCTAAGAAAATATGTTTTTGTTCATGTACTTTTCCAAAAACTTTGAAATACTCGTCACGTTTTCTTTGAATTTTTCTTCTAAACATTTTATATGGTATCTTCGAAACTGTTGCTAACAAAAATTTCAACTTATATAAGTACTTTCATTTTGAAAGGAATATTGTTTTAATCACTTGTAAGGTTTCCTTTACAGTTACATTATATATTTTTCAAATTTATTTATTGACCAACAATTATTATATTTTTTAAAAGTAACCTACCCTACTAAAACCAGAAGGTTTTTACGCGCACAGTTAGTTCCTTACTAAAGTTTACATTCATTTAAAACTAAAATAAAATAAGAAATGGTATAGCCGGGTTTCTATGGGATATCTGCCCTTTTGTCCTTTTCTACTCGTACTTTTTTTAGGTTATGAATAAAAATAATTCTGACAAATTTTCTACTCTTTAAATCAAACAGTTTTCTAGTTTTTCAAAAAAAACTTTTTTCGTTTTGATTTATTTATATTTATAATGTCTTTTTCCCCCCAATTCTTTGAGTAAAAGACATGAAAAATATTTTAGTTATGATCCTTTAAGGAAAGGCGCTAAGTGGCGGAAGAAATAAAATTTTAATCTTTTTTAAAATACTTTTTTGAAAAGTGTCACTCACCAATCGGCTATACTCTTTACACTAATCTCATAAAAAATATTTAAAAAATAGTGTTTTTTTTTATATTTCTGTTTATTTTATGATGTGTTTTGCATGACTGAAAGGCAGCCAAAAAGCAAAGGAGATTTCTAACTAAGAGAAAGTAACTTCCACATTAAAATCCTATCAAGAGTATTTTTTCATTCGACAGAATAGGAAATTAAAGCAAATAAATATCATAGTTATATAAATTCGGAAGATTGAGTTTACGTAAGTTTTGAACGAAGTCAGAGCCCATACAAAGTTGTTTAATAGGAAAAATGGTTATATAATTGTATTGCAAATTAAATGAATATTATAGGACGATGTCAGTTTATTGATACAGCACTTTATTTTTTCATAAACAATGACGAGCGTTTGGCTGTATCTCACCTGATGGAAAGTGAAAATGTAGTCTGAAATGCAGCGCGCTTCTCCAGAAAATGCCTATTCACCTTTCTTTTAAAGATACCCAAATTGTATTTTTTCGGAAAAAAAGGCGCCAGTAAGGCGTTCCACTCCTGAGTTGTCCGCATTAGAAAAGAGGAAGCAAATCGCTTCGTAAGAACAGGCGTATGTCAACTACAAAGGGGTGGAGACCATCACGTCGTTTCGTAGGTCGATGATTAAATGGTGGAGCTGGTATTAAACTCAAACTAAATATTTTATTCACAGAGACTTTAACAAAGTACTTTTGACACGTAAAAATTGGTCAGTCAGTCAGTTAGTCTGAAGCTACCACCAGTTCGGAAAGCAGTCTCCTGATGAGAAGAACTGGCAAGATACTCAACAGTTGCTCTTTTCAAAGCGCCATTGTTTACATCTGTCTGTTTTACAAAGGTATAATCATTCAGCTGAGCATCAACGTCATTTTGAATCCAAGCTTTGTCATCATTCAAGTAATCTTGTACAGAGTAGTAAGCTTTGTCTACTAAACACTTTTTTATCTGAGTTTTAAATTGCTGAAGTGGCAAATCTAATATAGGCTGTGAAATCTTGTTATAGATGCGGACACCAAGCCCCATGAAACAAATACTCACTTTGTGGAGACGATAGTATGGCGTTACAAGTTTATTTTTATTTCTAGTATTTATACTATTTAAATCATGCAGTTCCTGGGCATACTCTCCGAAATAAAATATATGTATTTGTACACATCAATATATTTGTTACCTAGGTTGGGTAGTAAGCATCTAATAGATAGCAAGCGGTGTGTTAAGATTTCAAACGTCCCTAAAATGTAATTTAATTTAATTTGCTCGTAGTTTATTTTGTCTTCGTCACGTTTCGTTTCGTTTCGTTAACTTGGAAGTTAAAGAGCTAAATAAATAATTGTATAAGAACCTACTAACACCTACAAATACAGAATAGTCGCAAATAGTTAGGTCGTGTCTAATGAGCTTATTTTATTTCAGACTCATTATCCACAGTCGACTAATGACTAGTCAATGACTACAGTTTGATGATGTTTACATTGTTTACATATCGTCTTATCGGGTAAATTGCTTCTCTCTGTTACTAGTGTATGTGTTTATAACAGTAAACATTGTAAATCTAAGTTATGTAATAGTTAAAGTTTGGTTTTGTATGTATAAGGTTTAATCTTATTTGGTGATTCCGAAAGTGGAATTAATCGACTCACAGGCTCTACAAGGATTTGCAAAGGATTCACGTAAGCAATATAAAAAAATTGGGGATTTGTAAGAGATAAACCAGACCAGGACCAGAATAGTTTTGTTATCATGATTCTCACAAAGATTGTTTAATACTACGTCGATCAACTTAAGTAGGTCTGTTATACAAATATTATGATTTGACTAATCTAAATGTTCTTCATCTACAGTTAAAGCTACTACTTTGATATTAACTACAAAAGAGACTAGTGATGGTGATCTTGATCAGATCAAGTTTACTCATCTTATCATAACCCGAAATTGGCCTGTTGCTGAACCTGGATATTTAACTGCTCAAAACACATAAATCGGAAAAGTCAGAGGTGTGTGTCCAGGATGTAAATCGGACCTCCCGAGTAAGACACCAACGACGTGTTAACCAATACTTTTTTTTATACATGCTAATACTTACAAAATAGATAGGAATAAAAACATATCTGTTGTATTCAGTTAATTATTATCTCAGTCTCAACAATCAAAGTCTCCAGGCTCAGTCTCCAGTATTAAACAAGTATCTTATTGTCTAGCACGCGAAGTGCAACGTGCACTCTCCACGTGAAGCTGCTTGTGTTCATAATTGCATAACGTACGTGTTCGATTACACTGTTTAGAAAATATTTTATTGCTAATGTCATGTACAGATGGATAGACATTTGTTTTGTTTACAATTATTACTTCTCTGTTGCTTAAAATTAATATCCCAATACAAACTATTTCAAAGTTATAAGCAGAAGCTATTGATGATCATTTCATCTACAGAAATATATAGTTCTTCTATTGTCTCAATTTTTTAATCTAATTAATGTTTAGTTAAAAGATTTTGAGGTTCTGTAATTCAAAATATTATAACAATACTTTTATTAAAATTTGCCTAACCTGAAAACTAAACGGAAATTTTTTTATAAGCGGCAGTATTCTATGCCGCTGCCGCTGGGAGAGCACCTCGTAAAAGCCGAGTAACCCAGCACCCCCTTGGTGGTAGGGGATATGTTCCCCGACTGGCTTGCGACCACCAGCATGCGAATCTGACCGCCAAGTGTCATAGACGCGTTCCGGTCGAGCCGCATGTGGGCCAGACTTACCCCCTCCCACTCCCATACCATTAATGCTATGGATCCAGTGGACTCTGGGATCTAGCTCAGGGTCCGTTGAGACCACAGCATTTTTTCTTCTTTACTCCTCCTCCCCACTCTATCTTCGAGGATGCAACGCATCGACATAACAAGAGAGTATCTCTTGTTTTGTCGATGTCCATGGGCGATGGTGGCCATTTACCATCAGGTGGACCATCTGCTCGTTGCACCTTTTTTAACATAAAAAAAAAAAAAAAAATGATGTTTGAAATATTTTATGTAAGAAAGATGAAAACCTTTATTGGGTGGAAATCTTTATAAGGAATAAGTAAATTAAAAAAATTAGGTTTAATTTTAAAATCATGATCACCATGTGATGGAACTAAAGGTCCACTACTGAGTTCGGCTCTCCTCTCAAGGTTAGAAGGGTATTTAAGAACTCTCAGGTTTCCTTGAGATGTTTTCCTTCCGTTAAAGTTCACACATAGCTCCCAAAAGTCAGGGTAGCCTTAAGGGATCGAAATCTGGACCTTTTGAGTCAAACACCAGTCTTACCAATAAATTTCTAATCGAAGGCAGTTTGTAAATCAAAGCAAAATAATTTCGGTTGTTACGAAAATGTTACCATATTAATATTTATAGCCTTAATTGTACTTGAATATAATTTAAAGCATTTTATTTTTGTCTATAAAATCATATTTATTATTATTGATGATATTGCTTTATTGGCTCGGTAATCATATTTCAGTATCGGCAATATTGTGTTGATATATTATTGAAAATCTGTACATTCTTATTATTTGTTAAATTTGCAATATTCTAAACAGGTAGATAGGGATTAAGAATTGCTTACTATAATTTTTTTTATTAATAGCTTAGCTCACTAAAAATATTTCAAGATATGTGTAATTTCAGCAATTTATTTCTAGAAACAGGTTTGATTGGCTTTTATATTAAACACAGTTCTTCTATTATTTAAGATCACGCAGCGAGGTCTAGAAGTAGAGGAGTGGATCGCCAGTTCTGTGCATTCTTGTTAAACTTCATCTAAGAAACTGTTTCGACTTCCTTTCCCATATTTAGAAGATATGGTAAGCATTCTAACAGTAAGTCTATCCAGAAGATAAAACCTGAAAGCTCAGAGGAATGTAGAATCTATCACATCAGCTTGTTCTGCTTCTGGTAGAATTTCTGGTTCACATGATCTTTGACTGACTTTGAAAATATATACAAAGCCAAAGATAAGTGAATACCATCGAAGGTTAAATCCACACTTCCCATTAGTGATAACAGCTAATAGTAATTTACGAGTAAGAGGAAAACGTGCGACCGCCCTGAAGGTCTGCGCTTGCATAATAATGGGTGTAGTTTCCTGTATTGCAATAAAAATCTATTTATAGTAAATAACTCGTTATTTGTGTTCACTTATTGTCATTGTCTTTATGGGTTAAAGGGGGATAGTATATATAGACTCTCTGACGAGGCGGAGGATAAACATAGGAATAAGATGTCGTAAAGAATTGTATTGGTTTCAGTATACATATGCATTGTAGACAAAACTCTTACTTAGTAATCAAACAAAAACAGATAACATTTTTGTAATATTTAATTTAAAGCATATCATTATTGGAATTTTCTTCTTTTAATCTACTTTTATTACGAAGACATTTTACAGTTTGTTGGTAACACTATTCAGAGACCAAATTATGTTTGACAGATGTCAAAGAGGATGGACTTATTAATACTGTTTTAAGTAACTCACAAGAGGCAATCAAAAAATCTATTAATATATGCAAAACTAAGTCGGTAATATAAAATAGGAAATAGATTACATTTAGTATTCATGAACGTACCGGGAAATAAACTGAGGGCGCTCGGGCCTTGGTGCTAAGGAAAAAGTTATCAATTACATGATTTCAATAGTAATAGCATTTGGCTTTGACAGTTTACCTGTTTATATGAGTTACCTAGATAAATTATATTGTCTAAACAATTAGACCTTTCGTATTAATATTCTAATGGAACATTAGATTTTCGGTCTCATACCTTTTGTTTTGAAAATTTAGAGAAGTTTTCTCTACACAACTAAGCTATAGTAGCTCATTGGCTCAGTCGTTAAATTTAAGATCAGTAGATTATGGGTCCAAATCCCAGTCATAGAACTACTGACGTGACCCACTCCTAACACAAGCATTTAGGTTACTTAGAGGGGTTAAAAATACCAGTAGTGTGCGATCCATAGTAATAAGTAGTAATCTTTATAAATAAAACTATTTTCATCCTAAATTGTTATTAGGCGCCATTTTTTCTATAGCGACCCAAGGGTTAAAGATACGAGGCGACAAAATATTATAAAATAATCGTTAATATTTTAAAACTCACGGCAAGCTTTCCAGGTAAAACCAATAATGCAGTTATTGGTATTACTCAGGTATAATTTAGGACGTAAGGAAACGTTGTGGATGTTAATCATCATGATCATCCAGATCCTAATTAGTTACATCGACTTAAAGAGAAAAGAAAAACACCCCCAATTTGTTGTAATAGAAGGGGTCTTTTAGGCTTAGCTTCCTATAATAAGTTAGCAACACCGTTGATAACTTTATAGACGCGGGTAGTACCTACATTTTATTTTATTCCAAGACTGTATATAACCTTTGTTCTGATAGGCTTGAGCCAATTATCAGACGAAACTTGCCTGGTGATCATTATGGCTGTGCTGTGGTGTGGTTTGGAAGGTTTGGAAGTAAGTGTTTAATATTGGTAAATCGGTATTCGTTTTAAGTGCATAATATTATTGTCTTCTGCGTGTTACTGTGCGGTATCGGTCCATGTAGATAATTAATAACTTAAAAACCAAAACAAATATAATATGAGTGGTGGGGTAATTTTTGAAGTTTAGGATACCACTCTATTTATTGTAACTCTATTATTATCTACACAAAATAATCATAAAATGTAAAAAAATTATAAACAATAAAGAAAAGCGAAATTTCTTCACAAAATTTTAAAGTAAATTATACAGTAAATAAAGAAAATTGTTAAGAAACCTGATAAACTCATCACGTTTATAGAAACAATTATTAAATAAAAAAACTGTTTGGTAAAATTTGGTGACGTCCACGTTTATTTACGCAACAATAAGGACTCTTTTGTCACTGTAACCGAGCCAAGTTAGGCAATTAATAAGTCACGTTTTTGTTATACAATCTACTCTTTTTTGATTTCGAAACAAGGGACTAATAAGGTATCTAATGCAACCCTTGAATTGATTTCTCGCTGATCACTCCCTATTTCTTTAATAAACAGAACTGCACAAAAAAAATAAGAGTCCAGCCTGCGACCTACTTGTATATAATGATTTTCTAAAAATGTAGTGATTTCTCGCTGAACACTCCATATTTCTTTGATAACCTGATCATTGTACATACCTATTTTTGTAAACCATACATAAATCGCTTGTTTTCCCGATGTCTATGGGTGTTAGAGACCACGTACCATCAGGTGTGCCATCTGATCGCTTACACCTTATATACCATAAAAAAACTGCATGTCCGCGTATGGAATACACTTTATTTGGTTTTTACTCTCTTTTACAATATACTGGTGATAGCTTCAGACAAACTGACTGACTGACCAATTTTGATGTGTCAAAAGTACTTTGTGAAAAGTCTATTTGAATAAAATATTTTGAATTTGAATTTTGAATTTATATTTTCTTGATATTTAATGCCCGCAACGCGATATTTCCTCAAAATTTGCACATTTTGAAACCTTAATGAAAATTGCTTTCTGAATGTTTCTTATTTTTTTAAATACTCAATAATATTTTTGTAATTATTATCTTTTTCTTTTATGTTTCAACAGAAAACATAGCTCATTTTTAAATTCAGATTGCTAACAGTCTTCGTGGTAAAGCTAGCGATAGCAATGGTCAGTCATTTCTTCGCCTTCGACTAAAAAGGAACTAAATTTTAAAGACTAGCTGATCGCTGGGCCCTGCACAGAGGTCCCTTTTTGGCCCTACAACATACTTCTCAGATTTTCCAAGTAATAATATTATAAATGATTCAAATCAAATCAAAATTATTTATTTCAATTAGACTTTTTTGAAAAGTACTTTTGAAACGTCAAAAATTTGTCGGTCAGTAAGTTTGTCTGAAGCTACCACCAGCTCGGAAAGCAGTTTTCTGTTGAGAAGAGCCGGCCAGAAACTCAACAGTCGCTCTTTTCAAAAAGCCATGTTTACATAGTCTGTTATACAAATCATTTAACTTGAGAGTCAACGTCACTTAGATTCCAAGCATTCCCATCATTTAAGTAATCCTGTACATTATAGTATGCTTTATATTTTTACGTACAAAGCTACTAATAATTTTAATCATTCATCTTTAACTACATAAGACTTTCAGTCCAGGGGCTCAAAACCCACTCGATTCGACCGAACCTCGAAGAACTATCGGCACTCCCTTTCATCTCCTTGTAAGAAAAAATAAGACATGGTCAATCGCCCTCCCCCCTAAATCGTTGTAATAAATGAATGGCGCCTTTTTATATGTATTACTTTTGACTAAATGTTAAATAAGGTTTATATTATTTAATTAGACCTGTTCTTAACACTTCTTATCTTCTGCTACCACTTCACTACCATCTTCTTTCTTCGCTTCCGATAAAATCATCTCCGTAACACCCCTAGTCTATGGATAATGTAATTAGTACTTGGACTTTTACGTAATATAGTGTTGAGTTTTAATCATCATCATAAGTCGCTTTGGTACAATATCGGTAGTACAAGAAAGTAATACAAGTCAATGACCAATGATCCATCGATCCGAACTTAAAAAATCTATCGAAAATGTATACATGCGAATTTAGTGTTAAATGTATATTTAGGTAGCACATGTTTGTGACATTCACGTGCAATTGCCAT